>OX419629.1:5052355-6315444 GCA_948473465.1 Lithophane ornitopus
ATAGCTGATGATATATTAAGAGTAACTTTAAGTATGGGTTCATGTGCGCGAAGCCGCGGGCAGCATCTAGTTTATAATAAAATCCAAGTTGAAATGAATACCGAAGCAACCGAAGTTGCTCACATCGAGAAGGCTGAGCACAACTTAAATACGCCGCTTAAAAAGACAGATGGAGGTCCATTATGCCAACTTGCAAGACTTGCGAATGCACCAAGCTAACTCCTTTAGCTCCTGACTGCCTTTAAAATGATTTAAACCGACACTTCTTTAAATATACTGTATTACTGTTACTCTATTTAGGTCATAGAAACGTGGATAGGTATATTCTCTTTGGTATTTATGAAGATAAGCCTGGCTGGAGTTGTCAAACTGTCAAATTATTATTCCTTTTTTGAAAAACTTCGCCGCTGTGTTGAATCGCATTGTTAATGAAACACACTGTAAAGGCGTACTTGTGTTTTAGAATATCTTTAGCCGATGTGTATATATATAGCCTTTTTTAACTGGTCAGGTAGAGCTAGACTAGTGCCCTTAGTACACGGCATGGTTTCTTTACGGTTAACAGCGTAATAACCGTAGAAAAAACGTGTCCATCGACAAGCTTCCATAGTGATCCATACAACACTGACGACCTTGCCTACGCGTAT
Organism: Lithophane ornitopus; assembly: GCA_948473465.1. Taxonomy (NCBI): domain Eukaryota; kingdom Metazoa; phylum Arthropoda; class Insecta; order Lepidoptera; family Noctuidae; genus Lithophane; species Lithophane ornitopus. Next base: position 5,053,003 of record OX419629.1, read on the forward strand.
AAGCCGTAGTGTTTCACGGCCAGAAAAACGTATATGTACAAATATGGTCTTACAGTTTGCCAGAAAACTATACGAAACCACGTTAAAGTCCTGGCTGTTTATTCTATGTCTAACAGTTACAAATTCACCCGTACATACTAAACTTGGAGTGAAACATTTTCACAGATTTTGCTCATCGCAAGCACAACACGGCAAAAGCTTACCTACACCGTCTTTTTACTTACAAAACTTTACTTTGCGGTACACCTCGCGCTGTCAAAAATGCATACATTGCAAATTCACATTTCTCTTCGTTTCGCTTCAGAAAATAAATAGAAAGCAGGTTTCTTTATGCTTAGGTGCAATTCTGATTTCATAAGTTATTTTTATTGTAGGATTAGGTAACATTCGGTTTTTCGTAGCTTATTCAAATTAGATAAGTACCTACCTATTCTGTTGTTTAACTCGTCATTTCACCTCAACTTAGGTACTTAGGTACCAACATTAATACATACTTGGTGTAAAAAAATAAAAGCCGTTTTCGCCGTTATCTACTCATTCTGTACGTCAAACTAAGTAGCATTGAGCAAATATGATTGCTGGAAGACTTTTATCTTTGGTTTGGAAAATCGCTGTTTACGGCAGCGCGCATAGGTAGCAGTGGTGGCCCAGTGGTAACGGCTGCGACTTACGAGTTGTAGGTCGTAGGTTCGAAACCATTTTTTTTTTTTTTTTTTTATGCTTGGGAAATCATCAAATGACGCTCTGGGCGAAGCGGAAGGGCGTGTCAGACTTTTACTAACTAAAACCCACCTGTGTTCCTTCAGTTGCCTGTTGCCAGGGTCTCGGTATCCCTTTCGGTCTATTCCGCAACCCTGGCAGGCAAGTTCGAACCCTGACAGTCGCTTTACTTTGTGTAAATAATTTCATTATTTATATAATTTCATAATTAGCTCTCAAAACGGTGAAGTAAAACATCGTGAGGAAACCGGCATGTCCTAGAACCAAAAATTCGAAGACATGTGACATCTAACATGAACATTATAGGCTGATAATGTTATGTATGTATGCAATTATGCATAGGTATGTAACTCATGCAAAACATTGTGCTTAAGGCTCAACTCACACCAAAAGAGCGTCGAAGCGCAGCGAAGCGGAGCGCAGTTTCAGTGTCATATGAATTTTAACTTTATTTTCATTACTATAATACTTATTATCGCATGAGAAACTCGAACGAGTCGCGCGGATGCCCGCGGCGCCCGCCGCGGGAATTCAATCCGCGCGCCTTCTCTACCGAGCGGGTCGCGGCGCTTCGCTGCCCTTCGCCGCTCTTTCGGTGTGAGTTGACCCTAAGGGTGCAGGAGCGGTGTCATACGTAGATCTTTGACAGTCGTTACGGGTAGTGAGAAGCCAGAAGTCTGACAATCAGCCTGACCAAGGGTTATCGTTGTTACCCAGTAACTGGGTTGTGGAGGTCAGATATGCAGTCCCTTCTTGTAAAATACCGGTTTTCAGCTGTTCCGGTTAGATTGGAAGCCGAACGCAACATGGTTGTGATAAGCTGGGTAGATTGATTGATGTATGTATTACATTATGCCAACTCGGCTAGTTGCGCCGTTTCGTTTTTTTACGAAGTTATTGGAATCACCGAAAAGGTCGGACAAGATTGACACTGGCTGATTCTAGTAGAGCGTCGCATCAACGTTAGTTCTCTAAGTAGTCTGTGGTCGCATCGATAGTTGCGTGGCGGCTGTCTTCTGATGACAGGTGAAGTCAGGGCAACCGCGGTCGTATAAAGTTGGTGATGGCCAGGAATGCGCGTTCGCTGCATGCTGGTGGTCAGGATACCCGTTGACGCCTCGGGTGTTGGCTTGGCTGTGTGACGAGCCTCACTGAAAGCTTGCGGGAGTGATGATGATGACGTCACGCTGGAGTAGTTGCACGAAGGCTGCGTTGACGTTCATATTCGGGGTTACCAATTTAGGGAGTATGAGGAACAGGGTGTGAAGTTCACTCATCCACCATAGAAAAGGGAGGATCCTCCAACCAGACGGGTGTTGTGTCTGGCGGGTAACTGCCCAACGATTGATGTTGGTTTCTTGTATATACGTCTACTGCACGGTAATCTTTAATTGCGCGATGCAGGATTTATGTGACGTCACGATGACGTCAGGTCTTTGGTGCGTAGTTCGCATGTAGCGATGTAGATACCGCCACAAAAGTATATAACTATTGTATATTCTATTGTTTTCGTTCGATGGATAGCTTTTATCGATGATTGTGAGACGACATTCAAGGACAGATAGAATCATAATGTCTACCCTCAATAGCGATCTGTCTTTTGAAAAAAAATTGGTAAGTATATTGGGTTCGGCCGTAACTCGACGACGAACTGCTATATTCCGGCACAACCCTGATGATATTGAACATAGAAATATAATCTTATATCTATGATATTGAACCTGTTGAACAACTAATACAATTACCACTTCTAGAGGTGCCGTTAAATACAATTATGTACAACGTACCTACCTAATTATTTTATTTAATAATAGGACGGATCCAACAGTCGAGTGTCGAGTGTTGTTATTACGTCAGTAATTTTATTATCATCCAGCCAAAACTAAGATGTGCGTAAAAAGGTAATTTGGCAAAAATATAATGAACTTTACATACGATATCATGTAGGTAAGCACCTTACCGTTAAAACGAGTTATTATGAAAAAATAGAGCAGCGGAAATCACTGGAAAAGCTATCGCGGTTTTTTCTCGTTCATATTTCTTGAAGTAATGGCCAAGTTATTTTACGTCAATTTGTGTTGGGTATTATTTGTAAGTATGTCTTTTATATTTTGTCGCAAAAGGGGATGTTTTAGGTAATGTAGAACGTTAGGATGTACTTACCTGGGTGGGTACCTATTTAAAAGGAAGCATTTCATTTGGGAGTCTTGTGTTTACAAGTATATTTTTTTCTTATACGTATCATTGAATTAGATGATAGGTAATATTAAAAGCAAATAGTTAACCTCATCTCTTAGATACTATATAACATCACTAGCCTATAATGTTCCCACTGCTGGGACACAGGCCTCCTCTCTTTGAGAGATAGTGCGCTGTAATCTACCACGCGGGCCCCGTGCAGGTTGGTAGATGTCACATGTTTTCGAATTTTTGGTTCTAGGACCTGCCGGTTTCCTCACGATGTTTTCCTTCATCGTTTTAGGTTTTTGCAGTGGTGTCCCACTGATAATGACCCCGACATACGAGTTGTAGGTCGTGGGTTCGAACCCAAGCAGACGCTTTACTTTGTGTGAATAATTTCATCACCGTTGCTCTAAAAACGGTGAAGATACCTACTATATACCTACTAAACGTATATTTAAGACCTCAATCGACTAATGACGTGATTATATACGTCAAAGATCTAAGAGTAGATTATACTCCACAGAATTTAGGAATCTGCCAGACAAACGCAGGCGTATTAAAAGATCTATAAAATTTGTTGACAAAGGCGAACGACGGAATCGAAAGTCCAGAGACTAATAATGTCTGAGTTTCTTCTGATTCCCACAATTCGTCAAGAATAGATTATAATCTGACATGAACTATTCCCACAAGATAATACAATTAGGACTTCTCAATTTCAACAACTTTCAACAGCGGCTCTTTCCATTGGTATACAGTATGTTAACTAACAAAACGTTAGTTCTAACGTTCCCTTTAACCCGAAATAGTATAGCGTCCAAACATACAAAAAAAAAATACATGTCGTAAAAAAAAAACATAACAACTCAAAAATAATAATATAGTGAATTAAAATTCACAAAAGTATTAGATTGATACGTAAAAGAAACACTCTGTACACGCACACTTGTAAGTTGTATTTCAAAGTAGAAAGACAAGTGTGATAAGTGTGCGTGTACAGAGTGTTTCTTTCCCGTACCTATCAATTTAATATTTTTTATGAATATTTTCCTATAAAAAAATAAAAAATACCTTTTTTAATTGTAATATTATTTTTTTGCATTTATTGCCGTTAGACTATTGCACCTTCGTTAGATAACATGCAGTATATCTTATGGCTATACGGCTTCAGGGTAGAAACCCATAGTTCGGGGCCCACTCTCCTTTTTGCCTTCAACCTTCTTATCATATTAGGTAGCACGCCTCTTTTCTTCTGTCTTAGATCATGCTCCGAAGAAAGTCGAGACGTTAGGCGAAACACATAAAATCAAAATTTCAAAGCTTCAAGTAATTTCCTGTTTTTTTTTTACTACGGTTTACACTTGAAAACAAGTAAACAACAATGTGATATAATTGTTTACACTTAACCACCTAAGCCGTAAGCGTTTCGTGTTCCAAACACTGGGAAGTTATACGGAGCATAAATATTCATCAGGTAGTCATTAACGTCGGTGCTTAAAACTTAGCTAGATTCTACCGTAACTTAGTTGCAATTTAGCTAGGAAAAATAGCATACATTTTAGGTTTTCTCCAGTATATAACCTTGGTTTAAGTTCTTAACGCTCTCCTCGTAAAATTTATAACAAAGACAAACTATATGAAGGTAGAATAGTTTGTAAGATACGCTTCGGGAACATTTATGGCCGATTCCAATTATTTGGGAACATTTATGGCCGATTCCAATAATTTGGGAACATTTATGGCCGATTCCTATAATTTATAGACCGTTATTGGTTAAAATTAAGACATTGGTGCCAATTCTCTTGTACACCGAACTAAACTAACTAAACTATCACTAAAATTCCTTACTTTTGACTATGGGAATCTTGGAGCTATTCTGCCAAATAAATTCTCTAAATTTAAAACTTATTTTGACACAACTAAAATCGAATTTGACAACTGCGCGCCTCCACTTGGTACTAGTTTTCCCTACCCCTTGTTTTTTTTTTAGAGCCAGAGGGGCGCATGCACGACAGCCTCGACGTGTTTTTAATGGAATTTTTCAGTTTTTGTATGGAAAATAACGAAAAAAAATTACCATTATGTTGAGAATTAGGGGTTTAAGGAGATCCTAAAAGGGGTCGAAATTTTCATTATTTTTGCGATAGGACACACCGTTTTCGAGATATAAGCAAAAGAAAATAAAAAAATACAGTACTGTTTTTTGTAACTGAAGTCGAGGTGTTGGTTTGAATTTTAGTTCATGACATCTAATTTTATTCCACACATTTTTAATCGCGATTAAATATAGTCAGATTTAGTTAGAGGATTTTAGATATAGGACAAAATTTTAGTTTTTAAATCGTCAAATTCAGAATAGCATTTTCACTAAACTAATCTCAGTGCCATCTTAGTGCTGTCAAACTAAATGATAGTTAAGTTGTGTCTTTCAAAGTCTATTTCAGAATGTGTTTGATCGTTTGACAGGACTACACTAAATTTTAGTGATTTTTAGTTTAGTTTAGAGAGTTTTGTGACAAGAGAATCGGCACCAGTGTATCTTTACCAATAATGAAGCGATAGCAATAATAGTAGTAATAATAGCAATAATATAGCTTTGCATAGTAGACCTTGTTATGGAAGTATATGTCATTTATACTTGTTGTGTACATGTTTATAGATTCGTAAGGATAAATTACGAAATATTTCTTACGAATCTATTTATATGCCCAGTTTGGCAATAAAATTGCTAGCATTGATAAGCAAAACGATTCGTTTACATAGGAACCGAGCATTAATGTTTCTTTGAATACTTTCTTGTCATGGACGAAAAGTTTTGACGTCGGAACATTGCCTGTTACAAAGTTAGTTGTGAGGATATATTTTTAAGATTTTATGAGACAGTGATGAGTTTGTGGAAATTACAGCGTCACTTTCCTCACAGTGTTATTAATTTGCATGTCTGATTTTCAGTAGCTTAAGACCGAGGTAACATCAAACAAAACCAAAGTCTAACATATTTCTCTCAAACCGAAATCCTCTTAGCAAACGCCTTAACTCTTAGCACACATCTTGCTAGCAATCTGAAAAAAAAAATGAATAAACTAAAATAAAAAGCGTACGCGCAAGACCACGAGGCAATATCTCATGAAGAACGCTATTATTCTTGCCACGTCCGTCTTGCAATTAGCTCGGGCGGTTCGTTTTATGTTGCCACAATAAAGGCGCGGGCCCACCGCGGTGCACGGAGAGGCTACGCACGTGTATTAAGCTTTGCTTTGTAAGAAAATGTATGTGGTTGTGTCCACTGCAACCCACGGAGAGGCTACGCATGAATTGACGTCATTGATACATGCGTGGCTTGCTCGAATAGGCGGTTACTTAGCTCAACGCTGTCGACGTGGGTCTACGTTTCCACTGGAGTACACGAATATGACCCACGACTATGTACAGCTCACTTATCGCACCTCCCCACACCTCCCGCAGTGAAGCCCGTGTCCGTGGATTGCAGTAGCACGTGCGTAGCCTCTCCGTGCGCCGTGCCACGCTATACATAGTCGTGGGTCATATTCGTGTACTCCAGTGGAAACGTAGACCCACGTTGTCAAACAAATTAATACACGCAGCTAAAATGCGCCGCGTGCCCGTGCACAGCATGCGCCGCGGTGGGCCCGCGCCTTAACTGCTGATTCTCGAAGCTGGCTTAATGCAGGGGGCGTGTCTAATTCTACATCAAGTGTTACTAAGGCGAATGCTATAAAATAGCTCCCGAAAGTGCGTTAGTAATCAGTGTACTTCTGATTATACCTTCTCACCTTATCTAAACTTATAATCCTAATCCTAACACTTATAATACTTATACTATACTTATTTCAATTAGATTATTGTACCACTTGGTATATTGGAACTTGGTGCCTTAAAAATACATAAATATTCTTTTAAAGTCAGTATGTATGTTTTTATGTATCTATTTTAAAGCATATATATATATTATAGTATAATTACTGTATCTATTGGTAAGTTTAAGTACCTACTTATTATTTTGCACCAATGACAACCCCATTTTTTATGTCCACGCAATCACTGTCCATTCTAAGGTTGCCTGGAAGAGATCGCAGAAAGCGATAAGGCCGCCCATTGTATGTTTTGTAGTGTTAAATTTATTTATTTTCGCTATGTATTTTCTGGTGTACAATAAAGTATATATAAATAAATAAATAAATATAATAAATAAATAAACATTATAAATGCAAAAGTGAGTTTGTTACTCTTTGACGCTAAAACGGCTGAGTGAATTTGGATAAAATTTGGCACATAGGTAGCCCATGACTTGGAGATGGACATAGGCTAGAAAGACCTAGGCAAGAAAAACAGACAATCTGTAGCACTCATGTGTTTATGCATCGTTTAAACGACGAGTTTAGTGTAAAAAAGCGATTGCTCAATCTAAATCTTCAACATGAATGAAAAGATTGTTAAGAAATATTGATTGCATCCAATAATTCGTAACAATATTTTGATTTAAAATAGTGTCCATGGAGTTTCTGGCCCGTTCTTCTCTATAGGAACCTACTTCTTCTACCTTTGGAATTGGCAACTAGCTTCATCTTTCTGATTGACCGACCCCTTGACAATTCAAAAATGCGTGTAATTGGTTTGTTTGAAATAAATGCTTTGAGCTTGAGTGCGATAAACCCTCGTGTAAACGCGCCTTAATGCAGGAGGCGTGTCTATGTACATCAAGTGTTGCTTTAAGCTGAGGCCAAGAGTACAGTGGTTAGCGGTTAGCTGCTGCAGAAAGTGATATGCTAATGTGTAACACAGTCTTCCTATTGTTAGAGAAATTGTTTCAGAGAAATAGTGGACAGTGTTTCAATGACCTAAAATGTTTTTTTTTTGCGGAGAAAATAATAGAGGGTTGTTTGTTACCTTCTGCTACGTAATTGTTTCTGCAATGTAGCAGAGAAATTACTTGGAAATGGAAGATTAAATAAATAAAGTATTCGTCAAAGTCTAGTTCAAATCTTTTCGTTCTCGTTAACTTTAATACAGAAATCAACTTGTTAATAATCAAGAAGCTTATAAGTCTGAAACGCGATGTTGCTATGTTCATCATCTGCGTAGTCTTTTCCCAACTCTATTGGGGTTGGCTTCCAGTCTAACCGGATGCAGCTGATGTATTTTACATGGAGCGACTGCCGATGTCGATGAGTACCCCTTTGGTAAGACTGGTTGTCAGACTTTCGGGCTTCTAAAAAGCCGTAAAGACTGTCAAAGATCCACAAATGACAGTCGGGACCAACGGCTTAATTTGCTTTAGGCACGGAGGAGTCTCGGTATGTAAAGATGGTCCACGGAGCAACCCGGCAAACGTAGCTTAACCTGATCGATCGAGCGGTGCGGTTGTTATTACTTAGCCACGAGCCCCTCGAAGCCAAGCCAAGCGATGTTGCTATGTTATCTCTCTATAAAACATGCTGAACGTCCACTCAATCGTATCGCTTTCTGTGAGACCTACCATTGAAACTAATATTTAACAAAACCTGTCAGTGCAGCGAAGCCTTGGCTTAAAAGCCTCAAAAATTGAATAAATGGTCCTTAGAGATTACCCATTGCGATTCCCGCTTTTGTGCTAGCCTCAAGAGGGCTCAACACTGACTCCTATCCATTGAAAAGCGTTTCTTCATTTACTCTACTTACTTAATCTTCAGTGAACGGATAAACAAAGTTGATGGACTAAGTTTAAGTTACGAAGTGGGATAGTTATCTCGTGGTTGTGATTTTAGAGTTTCTTTGAACCGGTTTGAGATTTTGACTTTAGCATAATGTTTTCGTATGTGGAGCGAACGTCTCTGTCGAAAACCGGGGCTATGGCGTCTGTTTCGAGTCGCATATTATTCTGAACGATGGCCGTTTTGCGCGGATGTGACGCATATTTTCCCCATTTCTTTTCTTTTTTTAGTATTTTATTTATATGCGTCATATTAGGCGCAAATCTACTTACTTATTTTCTTTCTTCCATAAAGAAGATATCCATTAATACAATTTTATGGACGCACGGCGAAAGACATCTAGTCAGAAAGCTATTCTCGTGCATAAAAAACGTTTAAATTCAAGTCGAAATCTGTCAAACTTGTCAAAAATGTTGGTAAATTGATTGTCATTTTGACAGATTGCGAATGAGATGCGAATGCGAACGTCCTTTTGCACCCCTGACATACGGCTGTCATATACACAGACATTATCATTTCAGGCCTTCTTTCTCTGTATCTGTATCTAAGTAGGTACAGTACGTGGTCATAAATATGACATAAGGAACTTTAGAATGACTGCCACAGGCATGCATGAGCGACGGACACGAAGGTCTACAACGCTGAACGTTTTCTAAAACATGATGTGTCGGGTACTGTAATCGTAATTCATGAAAATCTTATTAACTACTCAGTATCCTTAAGGGATCGACCACCATTTCCTATACCGGGCTGCTCACTGAATAGTCTCAGAAGACTCTCGACCTTGATGATATACAAGTTATTTATTTAACGTTAATTTACTCGTGTAGTTGTGGGTTTGATTTTAGGATCTTCTTCTAAGTATACAAATTGAAGAAACAACTAAAGTAATTTCTTGCCGAGACGGCATACTATATTATTATGTTTCTGACAGAACTATTTATTTTGACATAGATTTTATGAATTATTTTGATTTACTGTTGGGATTGATAATTTACGTAAGTTTGCTTTATTTAAGTTTGCTAAATTCAAGTTAAATGATATTGACTACCTAAATTTTATTAGAACCCTACATGCACGTTTTTATTTCTATAAGTGTACACATGTTTCAGAAAATAAATGTATCTTATCTTATACAATAAAGTATAGTATTTTTATCTCACAAAGCAACGCGCGCTTTATTTGTGGTAACCAAGCAAACAAACACGCTCTGAATGTTAACACACGCACGAACTCTTCCGATTTCGCCACTGTCTCGGACGGTACCGAGGTCTTCTGCGCTTATACACATATTCACAGCGTGTTTGTACACTTGCTAACCACAAGTAAAACGCGCGTCGCTTTGTGAGAAAAAAATACTATAATAGATAATCCCTATTTAACTGAGATAGGTAGGACTGGCTGTTGTCCGCAGCTCCACTACAAAGCGCGTATTTTGGTGACGGATTATTGTAACTTTTATTTAGATTTCTGTGGTTCAGACACACATGTCGCCTTCCATTATGCAGATAATAATTAATTTAAACATGTCATGAATAAAATGAGCTGATATTTAACTTTTACTTCCACTAGAGTCATGCGGTTCGTAATAGTATAATTAATTTTAGTTCATTTAGCTCTCGGGAATGGCACTTTGGCGAATATTATAATGTCTAATTTACTTTATTAAAGTTTCGACATTGTTCAAAACTAGCTTCCATCAGCGGCTTCGCCCGCGTGATATCTTTATAAATTATTACTCAGTGATAATATAGCATTCTACTGGTTAAAGATTTTTTTAAATCGGTCCGGTAGTTTTTGAGTTTATTTATGACAAACAAAAATAAAAATCTTTTCTCATGTTTATATATTTTACTGTAGTAGTAGTAGTAGTAGTAAATCTCCCTGGGAAAGTCCATTTTGTTGGGAAAGTTTTGTTGGTTTCTACCACTTTATCTATTTCTGTCGCCAAATGACACTACCTACTGTTTGAAGCTGGTGGAATTAGTAACACATGGGAGATTTGAACGTTACCTCTGAGCTTTAACTTCTTGATGTTGCAGGTAACTGCTTTCCATCATTTGTTTTTGGCCTGCTAGTCTTGTCTTATAAAACAATCATAATGGTAGCCATACACGGCTACAATTATGAATAGAAAATGTAAAAAAATATAAAAGTAAAAAAAAACTAAAACCCAACTACGACTAAAAAGGTATAAACAAGACACCACAGACAGACAAATTAAAAATCCGGAGTCACACGTGTTACGGGCGTGAATGGAACAGATTACGTGTGACTCCGGATTTTTAATTTGTCTGTCTGTGGTGTCTTGTTTATACCTTTTTAGTCGTAGTTGGGTTTTACTTTTATTTACTTTTTTTTTTTAATTCTTTTGTGGTGATAATATATATATTTTTGAAATGTGCTCATTAAGCCCTTTCATTTGATACCCAACATGGTACGATTAAACAATATTTTTTATGTCCTCTAGACGGCGCCATTTTTAATTTAATGTGACGTCACATAGCCTTTATAAAATCGATCAAAACGCTTCCAACGATACCTTATTTGTCAAATTGTGATGAGTGGTTTAGAAGATAGGAGGGAACAGATGAACATACATACATACCGGTCAAAATCATAACCCTCCTTTTTTCTTCGCCGTAGTCGGGTAAAAACACGATGACAGCAAAACTTACAAACACTTCACCCTCATTTTCCGGGGAAATGTCATTTTACCGAATAACATAACACTGCTGTTTACCTATGAGTTCATTAAAAAAAATATCGTTTCGGTCTTTGAAATATGAACATAACAGAAATCTAAACACTTTTTACACAAGTTAAATTAAATAAAAAATTTAAAAAACCCCCGACAAAAAAAAAGCATCTAATAAACGATTTTTGTATGTTTTATAGCTAAGAAGAACACTCTCGATCAATTCACCTTTCAAACAAAACCAAAAAAATTAAAATCCGTTCAGCCGTTTGGTAGCTACTATGTTGCAGACAGACACACAGATACACACGTTAAACTTATAACACCCCTCTTTTTCCGTCGGGGGTTAAACACTGTCAACTTAGTCCGGTAGCTACTAAGTTGTCAGTTTTGTATTGAGAACTTTATCGAAGTCGAAATAAAATTCGAAATACAAGGCTTGAAGGTTTAGGCTCGGGCTAGAATGAGATCTTGTTCTGCTGTAATATGTATGTTTTTGTAATAAGAACGTTTTGGTTTGTATTTGTATATCTGTAACTCACACATGACTAAACAACGTAAAGTATTTTTCGTAAACCTTCACTTAAATACATAGTCATGCCCTACATTTCTGAATGGCACATAAACATATCGGTAATGTAAAACAGTTGCAAAGATATCAAAGAAAATGTTTTTCATAGAATTTCATTCTGTATTTACGTAAGCATAGATGTTAAACATGTCACTAAGGTTAAAGACAGGATTGATTTGACAAAGAAATGTATTTGTTGGCTGCTGAAATCAAGACAAAGTAGTGTTGGATTTACACATTTCTTTTGGAAATAGAAAGCGTTTTCTTACGAGCGCTCTACGAGTAGTTATAACGTATAAAGCTATATGTTAGAAAATGATTTTTATTATTTTGATTTTCTGGCCGCGTCATATTTAAAAGTGATCGTCGCGTTTCTAAGTCACTCTTTGTTCAGTGAATCTGAACGCGTGGTTGCGCCGACCGAGGGCGCTTTCCGTTTTCTATTAGACACCTCTTATCTCCGGCGAAAGTTAAGTCATGTGTCGTCCAAACCACAGTTTGCTAAAGACTACCTTTCAATTACACAATGGTGCCGATTCCCTTGTTCACAAACTAAACTAAATTTAAGTTCAGTGCATCTTTTTCTTTCTATTTCATTATGAAAAGGACAGAAGATAAATTTTAGTTTAGTCCTGTCAAATTAATCAGCGCCTGACATAAATTGACGTAATGTTAGTAGGCAAGTTTTTAATCGCGTCTAAACTTGTTTGGAGTAGTGACAGTTTGACAGGACTAAACTAAAATTGATCTTCTGTCCTTTTCTTAATGAAATAGAAAGAAAAAGATGCACTGAACTTAAATTTAGTTTAGTTTGTGAACAAGGGAATCGGCACCAATGTCTGTCTAATGCTAATTAGAGCTGAGAATTTTCGTAATTGAATTTTTTTTTATCCAATATATACTTTTCTTTGAATCAAAACCAGGACACTCTCTGTAGGGGGACTAAAGGAAAATTAGACTTATATGTTGACTCTTTTCAAACTCCAGTATACATTGATACCTTCATTAAAAGCTAAAAAATATTGAGAACTAGATAATTATTTATTAAATTTTCTAGTATAGCACTTTAACGCCATCATTCTACGAATACATGACCTCCTTCAAGTAGTTAGAATCACAATAGAATAGAAGTGGCCATTGTCCACAGGAGCCGTGGGAGTTGAGCGCGCGAAGTGAGTGATTAAGTTGCTCAACTAATTGTATAAAACTAGCGTTTACTCGCGACTTCATTTTATTTATTTCTTGCCCCTTTGCGGGGTTATTGGACCAGTTTATTAATTATAACCCTTCTTGTTTTGGCCCTTAAGCTAAATATACCAATCAATCAATCCGTGAATCACCGTCCGTACTGTTCTAATTATCTTATACTTACATAAAGAGAATACCGTACCACTGAACTTTTCAGATTTATTCATGCTCGGGAAACAAACGTTTTCTCATTATGCTCAAGGAGCTCTTCAATGTAATGAGACCGAAACGCAGAAAACTTTCCAATTTAATTGTCCATAAGGTTTAATATCAGTTCTAATTGTAGCAAACAAAGTTCAAGTTTAATTATCTTTTTTATGTACTTAACAACAAACACGCAACATTAATGAATATTAGAAAAGTTTGCCGTGTTCCGTGTTGGTAGCGATAACTCAAATCTGTCGTAAGGAGGTAACACCTCGATTCGTTCCGTAACCTGTTTTATGACTAATTGGAGTTAAAGTTGTTCAAAGTTCGCTACAAACCGCACGGGCGGCCACATCACGAGCTGAACTAACCTCAGTGAACTACGAATTTATTCACAGCGTTCTGTCCTGACGAATGAAAGAAACTCGCTCCTTTGGCTCACGACGCCGGGAACTGCCATTTGGTAAAGTTTGGCGCATTAATTTTATAGTTAGAACAAAAAACAGTTTCTCGCTTGTGATTCTAGTAATTGAGAGAAGTGTAAAACTAGACTAGACTGTAATGTATGACTGTTGGAGATTGTGTCTGGTCTCGTCGGTTTTTATGTAAGTTCATTTGGCAGTACTTATCGTGGCTCATAAAGCAACAGTATATTATGTTTGTTGAACGAATAGTTGGAGTAGCCAAGATAAACTTGTCGCGATCAAATATAACGTTGTACTCGTTTAGAGCGTGCTCTCAGAAGTTCGAGTGAAGAATCGATTACTTGGGAGAATTCTTGAAGTGGCAAGTGGAAGTGCATGCTGTTGCCGGTTCGTTGTGTGTGCGGAGAAAAGGAACATTGTTCGTTTAGGTGTCGCGAAATTTTAGTTTTGTATAAGTTGCATATGCGGATAGGAAACTGTGCTGACCAGTTGCGTTATCTTTGTTGGGCTGCTAATTTACATCAACAGACTTCTTTCTCTCTTTTTCGTGTGGCTTGGCTTCACATGCCGTCGAGAAATATCTCATTCATGCCGGTTTCCTCATGATGTTTTCCTTCACCGTTTTTGAAGCAAGTGATAATTATACAATACAGAAATGAATCTGAAAAGTCAGAGGTGCGTGTCTTGGGTTCGAACTGGAGACCTATGACTTGGCAGTCCGACAGTCCGACGGTCACACCACTAGGCTATCACTGCTAACAACAATCAATAGACTAAACCAACAAGATGAGGATGTTTCTAAACTAAGTCACTTCTTAGAAAAACTGCGGCTGTTTCCTCAAATCAAAGGTAAATGTTAGTCATTAACTAATACAGCTACCGGGTAAAGTCTGCATTCCTTCCACGAACTACCTTCAAAGGGACACAAACCGCCGTAACAACTGATCACACGTTAACAAAACTTTAAAAACAATAAGCTGGAACTTTTAGAATATTCTTTATACCTCGCGTTTCACGGAACATAGCTTGCATTGGCTCCCAAACTGTTCCCGGCATTACCCCCTCTGAGTGCGGGTATTTATCATAAAAATTACGCCACTTCGCACCGCGGGACTACGTTTTCACGGGAAGGGTTCTGATATAAAGGTGGAGTCGTTATGCAAATTTCTTTTAGGTCTTTGAGCTACCCACGCGAATGTGGAATATACGAATTGGGTTTTCCGGTAGTGTGGTGGTAAATCTAGGCGTTTTTGTGATTGGTGAGCCGTGCGAAAATGTTACGTCTTGCTGCAGAATTTAATTTTGCAGGTTTTGTAGCAATAAAGTGCAGATGATCACCGACAAGGAAATTGAAAATTTCTACTTTGATGTAAGTTGAGAAAATAAAGAAAACTGGCTACAAAATTACTTTAAAAATGTTATTGAGCGCTATAAAACGTAGAAATGAGGGTTTCTGTTGAATAGGTCACACAATCTATAAAAATGTTAATTTTTACGTTCGCTTCCTGGAGGTGTCGTAAAGGCGATGGGATTCCATCAGGTGGTTGGCAGCATCATCCATTGCATACTGATAAGTGATAACATTTGATTACAAACGTCAATTTAGCGGTTATGGCCCAAAGGATGTAATGGCGAGCGAACGTTCGCACATTCGAGCTCTTTACCTTTGTACTACTGACGCGAATCGATTGCCATGCCTATTATAAACTTAAATAAACAAAAGAACAAGGAATAAGCACCCTTAACACGTTCAGTGCCGGCTGGTCCTGGAGGGCTCACTATAGTCGTATATGGGTCTCGCGGAGGGCTCATTTTAAACGTAGGTAGTTCTTAGCGAATACAGCATTATAAAAAGGTTTACAAAAAAAAAAAAATACGCGATGTTTTTAAAATTAAATCATTTTTTTTTAACCGACTTCTTCAAAAAGGCGGAGGTTCTCAATTCGTCTAAATGTTTTTTTTTGTATGTTTGTTACGCGGTTACTCTGCCAATTATGAATCGATTTTGATGATTCTTTTTTTGTTTGGTAGGTCATGCTTCCGAGGTGGTCCCATATAAATTTTATTAACTTTGCTTGCGTAATTTTTGAGTTAGCTTCAGTATTACGTATTTTTCCCACTTAGTTTATCTAGACGATATCCTGTTTGACTCCTTCACTGTTATTTACATAGCAGGTAGCGGTATTCGGATTTGTGTGAGGTAGGTACCACAACTAAAAAGTGAAAAATAAAAACTTTTTACAAAAAAAAAAACCGACTTCCAAAAAAAAACACTAAAAAAGTGCAAAATAACTTTAATTTCGGAAGTCGGTGGCAAAAAACGGAAATTGAAAAGCAATGACACCGACTTCCGAAATTAAAGTTATTTTTCACTTTTTTAGTGTTTTTTTTTGGAAGTCGGTTTTTTTTTGTAATTTTTTATTTTATTAATGAGTGTCGGTCATGTCAATCGATAGTCATGAATCAAGATTTTGTTTATCATTATCGATTTACTCGTAGACTAATTGATGACTGGGTGTATAATTATTCATTTATTATGGTCTATGAATTTTTGTGATTACTGGGATAGGTAAATAAATGATAAGTAATAATTTGTGTTAATATTATTTTAATAGATTGTTATTGGTAGGTACGTGCAGGACCGTCTTTTCCATTGGCCACTCTGGGCAAGTGCCCAAAGCCCCGCGGTCCAGGTGGCCACGCAGGTCACACTTGTGTAACTCTTGCTGCTCAAAATTTTCGGCATATGTTGACAAAGTATGTACCTCCTATTTCTTTACGGATAATCAACAGAAAACCTAACCTACCCGCGGCGAAGTGATAAAATTTTGCATCCTACATTCTGTCAATTCAAGCTTATGTGCAGAAACTGAAAAATAAAAGTAAATATAACTAGGTATTTTACTGCTATATCTGAATGAATTGCCAAAAGAAAAATGTACACTCTCTTGCATCCTATCCTGTCCTCCATGAACTGCAACCCCATTATCCTACCTATTGGATGCCCTGGGCAGTTGCCCAGGGCATCCAATAGGTTAAAGACGTCACTGGGTATATGTACCGTGGAATGTTATTCGATATTTTAACGAATACTTAATTATGAAAAGTGTTATAAGGGTAGCCCCCCAGACCAAATAAAAAACCAAAACAGAGTGCTGCGAACAATACAGTGAAGCATGCCAATCTACACCTCCGCTCTGTGCATACACGCTCACACGCACACATTTATAATATAACCATTCACAATCAAACTACACCAAACTAAGTGAACATGTGTTTACGAAACCGGCCTCACGTCACTGTTGACAGAGCTCTGACTTGGTTTTTTTATTTGGTTTGAGGGTAGCCCATGATAATGTTTTCGATTTCTATACCAACATTTAGATTACAATATTAAATGTCCCGGTTGTAATAACCATAACTCAACAGCAATAGTTTTGATCTCAGCTGGGACTTTAAAGTGCCATTGGTTCAAAACGCAGAAGCCTTTAGAAAATTTAATCCAAAATTCGATGTGACACTAGGCTGGGGATTATTGGCACAGGGGAATACCCATTTAGTTGAATGAC
Organism: Lithophane ornitopus; assembly: GCA_948473465.1. Lineage (NCBI taxonomy): Eukaryota > Metazoa > Arthropoda > Insecta > Lepidoptera > Noctuidae > Lithophane > Lithophane ornitopus. The sequence goes on from OX419629.1 coordinate 5,070,276, forward strand.
AGAGCTTGTAGAACATGTACCTACTGATATAAGTTGAATGTAAGAGCATAACTAACATGTACTTACCAGAGATAGGTCGTATTATTTATTTTATAAAAATAAAAAAAATTGGTAGGCTAAGAAAACGCAAGAAAATAATGGCTTCCAAAATTTTTTTTTGTATGTAATTGATGTAGATCCTACATGACCACGTATGTAACGTCAAAAGCCAGAATTCACTTGTTTTTTTTTAAAGTAGATACCTACTTAAACCACATGTAAATCATCATTATACGAGAGTATATCAATCGCGAGAAAATCAAGTAGCAGAAACAAGTACCTAGGCAGGTATACTTATTTGTTGAAATGAAATTGTTTATTCTGTATATTGGGATCACTTTTACACGTCATATAAAGATTTAAAATAAGTTAGATGAGGTCGGCGTTTCCTATCTGTGAAGAAAGGCCGAAACAAACTCAGAGGTTGCAGTCTCTTCTAAAGTCCAGACATAATCGTGGTCAGGCCATATGAAGACCATGTAGATTACCGTCTTAGATGATCTTTTGAGGAAAGAACCACACAGATTTGAGTGGACCTGTCCAGTCAGTACAAGCATTTGTCAGTAATGGTGGAGCTCAACTTAGAACTGAAGGAGCTCAACGACTCGATTAACAATACCAAAGAAAGGACATTTGGGTAGGCCGCAAGTACTCAAACTGCCAGACGTAGCGATAGCGGCCTACCCAAATGGCCTTTCTTTGTAAATCTAACTCTTTATAGGTAAAACTAACTGAGAACGAAAAAATATAAAAATAAAACAAGAATAAAAATCCACTTCGTCCTCATATTCACAATTATTAAAATAATGCTAAATATAAAAATAAAAAATAAAAATCCACATTGTCCTGATATTCACAGTTATTAAAATAATGCTAAATATAAAAATAAAAAATAAAAATCCACATTGTCCTCATATTCACAATTATTAAAATAATACAATACTTTACAAAGTAATAATGTTTGTAGTATAATGTTGCTCTCCACAACATCTCTATGCAATGAACCCGCACTCGCACAATCATAATCACCCGTGCTTTTATTCTTCTCGGTAAAGAAATACTCCTTTGTAGTTGTGTAACTAAACGTGTTGGTTAAAAGCATTGCTAAGGTGCATTAGGTAATGACGTAGAGTTCATTCCACTTTAATCTCATAATTGACTTTTTGTCTCGACTGGAAAGATGAAAATAATAAGTTAGTGGGTAGGTTCCATATGTCGTTTGAAACCCGAAGGAAAAATTTAGGCTTGTGTTGTTTGCGCGAAAATATTCCAACTTTGTGAGGTGTAGTTTGATTGTAAATGTGTGCGTGGGTGCACAGAGCAGAAGTGTAGTTTTGGTATGCATGCTTCACTGTATTGTTCGCAGCACTATGTCTTGGTTTTTATTTAGTCTGAGACTAAAGTTATAATCATCTATCTACTTGTTTTCACGCAAAAACAGAAAAGCTTCCACTAAAAATTACGTATAAATGTAGTCTTGTTTCGAATTTATGAACGTTCTTTACTGAAAAATATCTGTTGGAGCCTTAAAAGACTTTCTATTAGATTACCTAAAATTTTGCTAAACATAGGGAAAACGAAATTTTAGGCCTTCAATTTTATTTACTAAGTGGGTTTTACAAATATTTTCAAACGACCTTCATTATATTAGGTGCTTACAGGATAAGTAGTCTTTATATTTTAGCAAGACTTCAAATATAGACTTACAAAATGGCGTCAGTACTTCTTCTTATAAGTTTTCTTCAGTAACAATTTCATGTGTCAGCGAGGGTAAGGGGTGGGGTACTGTGCAGCGAGTAGCTCAGTTCCGAGCCGCCATTAAGTTTGAATTGAACTGTAACAGTGAGTCTCGTTAGTGTCTTGATCTGGTCCTACCAACGAATAAGGGAACGCCTTCGTGGTCTTTTCCCGTCTATTTTCCCCGTTACAATCTTTTTCTAAGTTATCTGGTTATCTCCGGGCGATATACAATACAATAAACATTAAATTTATTTATCTTCCATAAAGGCGCCTTAAAAAATATGAAGATCTGTATAGATTTATGAACATCTGATAAATCCTTTGTCCCCGATTGGTATCTGAACTAGGATGTTATACATCATGATCATCTGCCTAGGTTTTTCTCAACTATATTGGGTATGGCTTCCCAGTCTAACCGGATGTAGCTAGGATGTCACACATATTACCCTAAAACATTGGTATATGGCCAAAGTAGCTCAGAAGTTCAGGACTAGTTGGAAGCAAATCGTGGGTTGTCCAATTTTGATGTTCAGCTGATCGAGAACGGCGTATGCGCAATATTCTCCGTCCTCAGTACTTAACAATCCCAAATGCTCTACTAGTAGCCGTTATTTTCTGTCATTCGACTTTAAATTTATAATGACCCATATACACGACACGACTTGTCGTAAAAAGTTTTTTTTTATAGCCGCCAGCCTGTTGTCACGGAAATTTGATTTTACGAATGACTGATTTTAATACCTGTACCTACCTTTGTCGCAATAAGCTTTTAAAAAGTGATTCTGGCAACACCTGTTTTGGCCCATGGCCCGCGTTTACGTATTTTTAATATCTATTGATAAATTACTATGGTACTTTATATTCTGTTAGATTTATAAAGCAGTTTGATGTTTTTTCTTGTTAATTTATGAAAAGCTGAAGCTTTTCAAGACCGTTTTATGACGACAATGATCCATCTGATAGAAAATTCCTGACATTTATTGAGAGTAGCAACACCAAGAAGATGCTGATAAGTTGTCTAATTAGAGGCAAAGTTTTAAAGTTTCACGTCCCTGTAATCTCAAAAGGCGAAAGTGTAACATTACAGGTGTCATCGTGCTAATTAAAATGGATTAACTTTTCTTATACTTTCAAGGTACAGTTCAACACTTAACAAATAAGTAGGTCTCAAAGTTTTCCAAAAGAAAAGAGAAAGAAAAGGATCCTTTTCTTTTTTTTTTAAATTCGTCTGTATGTTTTTTTTTTAATGTTTGTTACTCGATTACTCCGCGAATTTTGAATTGATTTGGATGATTCTTTTTTTGTCATGCTTCAGAGGTGGTTCCATTTTTTTTTTAACTTTGCTTGCGTAGTTTTAAACTTTAATTTCGGAAGTCGGTGGCAAAAAACGAAAAGTGAAAACCAAAGACACCGACTTCCGAAATTAAAGTTATTTTTCCCTATTTAGTGTTTTTTTGGAAGTCGGTTGTTTTTTTTTGTAAAAAGATTTTGTTTATTTTAACCAGAAATCAGCGCCATTGGGTGCTATATCTTTCAATATCTACGGGGTAATTGCGTAACAAATTAAAAATTACAATTTGTTTTATTTTGACAATCTGACAACATTCATTGCGTTATTTACGTTGACGAGCAGACGAATTTGTTTAAATCATAATTATAACACCTTTACAGACTTATCCAAGGCGATGTTATAAGCACACTTAAACAAAAATCACTTGTAAGCAGAAGCACATTATGAAGCAATGGATTAAGAATTTCCTTCAACATCCTTTGGATTGTGAAAGAAAGTGTATTTTGCAATTGGAGTGCTGGTGATCTGCAATCGGTGCAATCCCATGAGACCAAACCTACTGATACCACAAAATCCACGGCTCAAACAGCAAGTTACAACTTTAACATCGTTAATACATCACAATTAAATTAATGGTGTCCCGTTTAGTAGCAAGTTAAACGCAATTCCCAGAACTTAGTTAGATAGGGCCAAGAGATGGTCTATGGGGGCCCAGGCCCGTAAATATTTCACCGGTTATGAATATTCAGTCCCCCATCCGTTGGGGGCTTGGGGGTAGGAGGGAATCGTCGTGAAAGGAATAAGCACCTAACTTGCTAAGTTCAGGATCCGTGTTTGTAATTAGTTGTACCGTCGAGTCCGTTGGCTATCGAATTGAAACTGTTTGCTGAAGTGATTGTGTTGAACTCCGAGAGGGAAGAGTTCGAGACAATTGATATTGTTTTAGTTTCGTTGTGAAGAGGTCGAAGTATTCCGACCTATTGTTTGATGTTGCTAGAACATTATTTTTGTTATTGATAGAGAATTTTTGTGAAGGTTATATTAAATTGTAATGTGGGTATGGTATTTCGAAAGTATCTGGATAAATAATGAAAATATAAACTAAACAAATGAATTATAAAACGTATCTGTGGATGTCAAAGTCAAAGTCGAATAATTTATTTCAAATAGGCACATTAAAGGCACTTTTGAACGTCAAAAACAAAGTAACTGATTCTAGTTGCCCCTTCCAAAAGGTAGTTTTCGTATGGAGAAGAATGGGCAAGAAACTCCACCGTTACTTATTAAATTGATGTATACAATAAATTTTATAATTACATGTGAATACGATGCACCTAGAATACGATTACTGTACCACAATATTATAGGTAAAAAGAATTAAAAATGCAGCAATGACAAATAAATAAATTAAGTATGTGATAGATACATGGTGATCACATATTTACAAACATTGTAAAAGTGTACGATAGCACAATATTCCTAACATTTTCACAAGTAATACTAATAAGACAGTGTGTGAGTTTAAGGATGCCAATTTTATAGTGTCACTTGAGTGATGTGATTTGGTTAGAATATTTGAATACTTAAACCAGACGGTCTAATTTTTTAATCTCTTTAAAAAGATGTTTCAAAAACCTTCAATTTTCGTCTATTTAAAATTTAAAATTTTCAACTATTCATTTTTGAATAACAATTCAAAAAATATTTTATGAAAAAGTGGTGAGATATAAATTCGATACCTTTTGAATACAGATGTTTTACTAATATACTTTATTGAGTGATTGCGTAAGAATTTAACCTGAATAGAGTGTGTTTACACTTTTATCAGACAGGTAATTTTAGAACTTGCTGCTAAAGGTATTGGCTGAGAGGTCTTATTCTTTAGAAAGCTTCTTGAAATAATATGAATAATTCTTAAACAATTAATTAATTAAGTACATTGATACTTGATAGCTACTTAATTTAATTGGTATTCAAAATCAGTCTGCCTAGCCTTTTCTCAGCTATGTTGGGGTCGGCTTTAAGTCTAACCGGATGCAGCTGAATACCAGTATTTTACATGGAGCGACTGCCTATATGACCTCCACAACCCAGTTACTGAGTAATACGATACCCCTTGGTAAGACTGGTTGTCAGACTTTCGGGCTTCTGACGACCATTAATCGACTGTCAAAGACCCACGAATGACAGCCGGGACCAACGGCTTAACGTGCTTTTCGAGGCAAAATTATGTGTTTACACTGTACAGATTAATAACAGAGGTACGCACCTACTACTTACCCAATTATGAAAGTTCTCAGAGAGTATCCCAGGTCAATCAACCAACTCAGCCTATTGCAGTCCCCTGATGGACATAGCCTTCTCCCAGGCTGCGCCAGAATACCTTGTCCGCTACCTTTCGCATCCAGTCTGTCCCAGACAACTTTTTAAGCTAGTCGATCCATCTAGCTGGGGGGTGTCCCACACCACGCTTGCCTATACGGGGTCTCCACTATAGGACTCTCCTAGGTGACCCAGGCGCGTTTGTGATACTCCAAAAAACATCTGTGCGTAATAAATATGTTCCCGACGTAACTGCATCGTGCCTGCCGTTACACTGTAATTTTTAAACATGGCACACATGTTGTTTTTACTTGGCGGTAATTTAATTAACGCTCTGAATAATTAAATGATTTTTTAAACATTGACTGACAGTATACAGGGTGGCAGGAACATCGACGCGCAACCTGTTACCATGGATTCAGTATATGATTCTGAATGTGCGGTGAAACATTTCACCGTTTATTAAAAAAAAAATAGCTGTTTTATATATTTTGACCGCGTAGGTATTGCATATTTCTATGACACAGCTGATTTTTATTTGATAACCGACGAAAAATTTCTGCGTTAGGAGGTCTAGGATCATGTGCTGAATTTATGGATAGTTGTATCACCCTGTATACTGTTATCCAATGTTTAAACAGTGCTTCATAATTATATATAATAAATAGTGTTTTATAATTATATTTTAATTAATAGTGCTTAATTAAAATATCAACTAGGTATTCTAATAAAAAGGTAATAAGCTACGTTTATATTTTTTCACAAAAATCCAGATTGTTTTCGGCCTTAATACAAATTGGACTTACACAACATAAAGCTGTAATCTTTATCTCGATAAAAAGGGAAAGCGAAGCAAGACTAAACGAAATTAATGTTCGCATCGACGACAGAATTTTGCCCATGTATCTCTCTATATTATTGTAACTCTGAGATTTAGAACTATCTGAGTTGGGCACGGATTTAGGCAACGGTTCAATAGTAAGCGGGTTGGTCACCCGCTGTAGGACTGTACTCCGTTCGCGATTTAGTTTGAGAGAAAAAGTTTAATTTGACCTACAACTTCTAGCATTTTTTATTTCAATAGTACCTATTATAATAAGTAGTATAATAAAGTAGATTTCAGAGTATGCTCTGAAATCAGCTTTATTAACACTAACATCTTCATCTGGCTAGCCCATTCACAACTATGTTGGGGTCCGACTCCAGTGTAACCGGATGCAGCTGAAAACTAGTCTTTTACACGGAGCACCTGCCTATCTGACCTCCATAAGGTGGTTGTCAGATTTTTAATTTACACTAACATACAGCTGAAATAACATCAAATGGAATAATAAAAACTAAAACCCAACTACGATTAAAAAGGTATAAACAAGACACCACAGACAGACAAATTAAAAATCCGGAGTAGGCATAAATCGAACAGATTACGTGTGACTCCGGATTTTAATTTGTCTGTCTGTGGTGTCTTGTTTATACCTTTTTAATCGTAGTTGGGTTTTAGTTTTTATTTCTTTATTTTTTTTAAATAACTTTTGGGGTTGTTATATATATTTTTGAAATGTGCTCATTAAGCCCTTTCATTTGATACCCAACATGGTACGATTAAACAACATTTTTTTTTAGTTCCTGACTTGATGTTCTCTAGAGGGCGCCATTTTTAATGTGATGTCACATAGCCTATAACCAGCGAACGATCAAGACGCTTTCAACGATACCTCACTTCTCAAATTGTGATGAGTGGTTTAGAAGATATGAGGGAACAGATGAACATACATACATACATACATACATATCGGTCAAAATCATAACCCTCCTTTTTTCTTCGCCGTAGTCGGGTAAAAAAGGGCTTGAATAGACTTTTATTGTATGGACTCTAGCTACGATATGCTGACAGCAGCGTAGCGACTGCACTGTTACGAATATACGCTGAACGCGTAGCGATCCGCACAGAGGCCCTAGACAAAGTGACATTCTACCAGCGATTACGATGATGGAAAAAGCAAAAATGTATAGAACTGACATAGCTATCGAAAAGCTTATGTCAATTCTGTTGAAAGTTGTTGTAGAAATACGAAACGCTTTGGAAGCGATTGTCACTTGTCCCTCTGATACTCACTAGGCCCTCTGATACGCCTCTCAGCGTTGCGACGTCGTCGACATCGTTCGTAGAGATATCGCCGATTGAAATGAGAGAAATAATCCGCCTTATGAGAGAATTAGGCGGTTATTATTTTTTCACCTCAGCACCTCAAACAAGCAAGTTTTGCTGTCTACAGACAGTGAGCAAAATTTCATTTTTGCTGCGAGCATGAGACAAAGTAACTTTTTAATTATTTTTTTTCTAAATGCCGAGAATATGTCATGGCTCTCCCCACAAAATTCGAAATATTTGAATTTCACTTTGTTCTGTCACTTTTACATAGATACGAAAAAAGCGAGAGATACAAACAAGTCGATTCAAAGTTCGATATCTAGTAGGCCCAAAAAAGAAAAAAACAATAAAACGTTCGGATACACATAGTAGTAATTTAACTTTTTTTTTTTTTATATTGTTCGTTTTACAAATATACATGTGGTTTGTTTACCATGTGGTTTACGTTTACCATGTTGTATTTTTTACCATAATTACCGGCAATAATGTGGGTTTAAATATGAAATTGCCGTTTAAACGTACTGGCCACTTTGAATTAAAATTAAACTTGCATCACGGTGTGAGATTCCAAAGTGAAACTTTTTCCACAAGATTCGATTTTTTACTTTCAATAATTTTGCATTCAGCTTTTAATAGTAAAGATAACTACAGTACGACACAACTTAGATGTAGCATAAATGTGAAAATTTGCATTCATCAATTTCAATTTTACGGATGTATTTGATTATATAACTTTACAAGTTATTGCGTTTGCGTAAAGATCATTTTCACCTAAAGCAGTAATAAAGATTGGTGATTTTGAAGGGGCATTCAGGTCGGATTGTGATCGGTTTTTACGAATTTGGCCAATGCTACATGTGAGTTGTGTCGTACTGTACTTATATTGAAAATTAGAGTAATTTTTGAATACGAGTTCCGACGTGGAACTAACGCAGCGGAAACAGCTCGCAATATCAATGTTGTGTTTGGAGAGGATACGGCTAATGAACGCACCGTGCATTTTTGGTTTATTCGCTTTCGTAGTGGAAACTTCGATTTGAAGAATGAACCCCGAGAAAGACCAGCCTCTAAGGTAAATAACGATGCGATGGTAGAAGCCGCTCCATATCAAACTACCAAGGAACTAGCGACGATTTGGTGTTAGCTTAAGCATATCCAAAATAATTACCAATTTGCATGAATCGGTGAGACAAAAAGCTTGCAAAATAGGTGCCCCATGATTTGACTGATCTGCAGAGAGAACCGCGTGTTGAAACTTGCCTTATACCTACCTTGTTGAACCTGTACAGAAATGAAGGGGTTTCAATACAAAATGCCTTCTCTCAGTTTGTTGAGTCCAGGTCTCCAGAGTTAGGTCCTCGCCCAGATCTGGGAGTGGCGCGAGGAGATGAAGCGCCGGGGCGTAACTCCGCTGCCGCGAGAAATCACGGTACAGCGGACAGAGCTCCGGCAGGATCTCATGACGGCATGGAGAGTCCAATTGTTGCAACCCAGTGCTGGGAGCACCACAATTGCGGCGATAAGTCCCTTCTTTGAGGAGTGGATAGAGAGGCGCCACGGCGTCCTCACCTTCCGCCTGACGCAGGTCCTCACCGGACATGGCAGCTTCGGGAGGTTCCTGTGTAGGATTGGGCGGAAGGAAACGCCTGGGTGTCACCACTGTGTGGATCGCCCGGAGAACACGGTGGAGCATACGGTGGAGGTGTGCCCTGCTTGGGCGGAGCACCGCCGTGTCCTCGTGGAGGCGATTGGCGGCACTGACCTCTCGCGTCCGGTCCTGGTCCAGGCCATAGTATGGAGCGAGAGGGCATGGGAGGCGGTCACCTCCTTCTGCGAAGCAGTGATGCTCGCGAAGGAGGAGGCGGAACGCGTGAGGGAGAGGCAAAGCTTGCGCCCTCATGCCCCTAACCGCCGCCGCTGGAGACACCCTGGGCATCAGGAATTCCAGGCGGATTCCCGGCCACCATAGGCGCGGGCTTGCGGACGGCGAGCAATGGGTAGCTCGCCGTCCGATAAGGACCAGGCCCGGGTCGATGGCGCGTCATGTTCCACGCGCTCCTCAAAGAGATGTCAGCACACCTGACGGGGTCCGTTAGGACCGATACCTGCCAGGGTTGCGGAATAGTCCGAAAGGGATACCGGGACCCTGGCAACAGGCAACTGAAGGAACACGGGTGGGTTTTAGTCAGTAAGAGTCTGAAACGACCTTTCGCTCCGCCCAGAGCGGGAGAAGTCATTTGATGATTTCACACCAAAAAAAAAAAGGTCCCCAGAGTTCTACCGCAAAGGCATAAATGATCTTCCCATGAGATGGCAGAAATGTGTAGACAATGGGGAAAATACTTTAATTAAATAAATATATTTTACCTCAGAAAAAAAATGGTTTCCGTTCTTCAGTACAAAACTGCAAATTCATACTTAAACCCCTAATATGTTCTAATATCTAATATGTTCTCGCTGCTGAGGTGAAAAGTTGTATGTACTTTGGTCTCGTGTAACACACGAGACCAAAGTTATTTGTATATCGTGTCTTTGAATCCCTCGCTGTGCTCAGGATTCTAACCTAGAATCACTCGCTACGCTCGTGATACGATTATAGAATCCTTCGCTTAATCGGGATTCAAAATCAACACTCGAACCAAAAAACAACTTTGCTCTCTTGTTGCACAAATAACTATTTCCTATCAGGGTGGTCACTATAATATAAAGTATTCTATTATTGAATGTTAAATTTTTCACATTAGACTTAATAATCGAAGAGTAAACGATTAATGTAGAAGTTAGAAGAAGAACAACGGTCTGTTGTTGAAGAGACAATGTATAGAGTACAATTCAATCAATCAATCGCAATCAGTATTTATATAAAAACATAACCTTTCCTTGGCAGTCGGGTAAAAAAAGGGGGATATAATCATAGGGATTATCAAAAAATCCGTCCGCATCGCTGTTTCCAGGAAAAGTGAACATAGTGACGTAGCGACAAGGGGGCAACACTTCCTGAGGTGCTTGAGGAGTGGAGAGGTATTTCACGGCTTTCAGAACAAACAAAAGATATACGGCGGTGGGGTTATTATTATTTTAAGTCTGTAGGTTTTTAAATAATGTAAATTGAGTCTTAAATAAAGGACGAATCACAATCATCATACATATTTCTGTTTCTTTTCTTTTCCAAATAGCCGATCAATTTGCTCAAAATGCGATCTCGTCTCGTGGTGAAAAGAGTAGGTAGTCGACTGTAGAAGGCGGGTTGGTGGGTGCGGCCGCTCATACCAACCCGCTTTCTACGTGACCAAAGCCTGTGTAAGTGCGACGAAATCAGTTTGCTAACCTTTTAATGTTCAAAGAGTAATCTTATTCGCTTTCAGAGGACACTGTTGGTATTAAAGTGAATGAAGATTTATTCGATTTGAGTTTTTTTTAAAGATTTTCTAGAAATTCTTAATTAAAAGTGATCTATTTAAATGTCAGCATTTTAATAGCGAGCCCTTTGACACCGACAAAGGCATTCGGTCAAAGTACCTGTGAAGATGCTACAGGTACTATCGTGGTAAGTTTAAAGTAAGCGGTCTCAAGTGTTTTTTGTATCGACTTTTGCAGGTATTCACTTTTATACACTGAATTGAGAAGCTTTTATAGCCGAATCTACATTACGAAACTAGTTGCACGATATTAGTTTCATGACATCATTAGTTTCACGTCTAAATAGATAATTTAATCGTGTTGAAACGTGAAGAAGACGGATGAAAAAGATTGCATGAATTTACATTACGAAACTAGTCACGCAATATTATACCCCATTTGAAATAAGATTAGACATTAAAACAAACCCTTTTACAGTCCGTTCAACCGATTTTGACTTCTATACCGTAGGTATAAGGATAGCATTAAAAGCAAAAAACGTTACACAATACCAACTATCTACTGCGGCTGCCATTTGTCATGACACCAATGCAATAGAATTCAAAATCGGTTGAACGGAATGTAAAAAAGGCTTATCTATACGTCTAATCTTATTTCAAATGGAGTATAGTTTCATGTCATAATATACATACAAAACATTAGTTTGACCGATAGTTATACGTGCGGATATGCGCAACTAGCTTCGTAATGTAAATTCGGCTTAACATTCTTAGGTAAATCTATAGAGTATTGTAGATGTGCTCCTTCTCATTACAAAATGAGTTCTAACATTGGTCCAAGATTAAACCTTTCACCCAGTTTTTGTATGTTGAACATTATTCCGACTGAAATAAAGTTGTTAGTAGAAAACAACTTAGACTTGGGTTTAAAATTAGTTATTGTATATAGAACTTAAAGTTGTCGGAATAAAGTTCGAGTAGTTGGAATAACCTGGGTCTAAAGATAAATCTTTTTTTAACCGACTTCTTCAAAAAGGAGGAGGTTCTCAATTCGCTTGTATGTTTTTTTTTTGTATGTATGTTACGCGATTACTTCGCCTATTATGAATCGATTTTGATGATTCTTGTTTTGTTTGATAGGTTTCAGAAGTGGTATACAAATTTTATAAACTTTGCTTGCGTAGTTTTTGAGTTAGCTAACGTATTTAACTTAACGTATTTTTTCCCACTTAGTCTATGTAGACGATATATTATTTGACTCCGTCACTATTATTTACATAGCAGGTAGTGGTATTCGAATTTGTGTGTGGTAGGTACCACAACTAAAAAGTGAAAAATAAAAACTTTTTACAAAAAAAAAAACCAACCGACTTCCAAAAAAAGTGAAAAATAACTTTAATTTCGGAAGTCGGTGGCAATATACAAAAATTGAAAAGCAAAGACACCGCTTCCGAAATTGAAGTTATTTTTCACATTTTTAGTAAATCGGTTGTTCTTTTTTTGTAAAAAGTTTTGTAGTAAAGAGTCGATCTTCAGGCGATGCGACGCGATGCGGTGGGTCGGGTGTTGAAATTTGACGCGGGTGAAGTTACGCAGAAGGTAGTACTTTATAACCAAACAATGCAACGTCACAAACATCAGAACGAGCATAATCCCTTTCTAAATTGCGGTTGTTTTGAATGTGTGACCACCGTGTTAATTTGTGGCGTGGGATTAAAAACAAAACCCCGTTGATTGGCACAGCACACAATGGTCGGCGCTGAAAAACATCGTCCCATTGTGCAAGCGTCACTGTCAAATATATTTTAGAGATCCGTATCCAAACGGTGCTAACGGGACCCTATTAATGTAACACGCTGCGCCGTCTGTCTGTCTGTAACAGGCCTGTATGTCTAAAACCGAAATTGCTAGCTAGACGAAATTATCAAAGCATACGTGTGTCTATCCGCTATCATGAGACACGTTTTATGGCTTGCCAATTTTTATGCGTTCTATGTACTTGAAAGTGAGTGTTATAATACCAATAAAACCAATCTCACAAACATGACATGTGAGGTGTGATGGAACTCTTAGTACGCGAGTCTACTCGCTCTTGGCCAGCGTTTTATTTATAAATTAATAAGCACGAGGAATTCTCTGGAGTGTCTGGGACCTGGGTCTAGATGGCATTGACCGTAACAAACATACCAACACTTTCAGAACCAAGATACATTCCCCAAAAGTTTAGGATAACAATTTAACTCGTATTCACAACTAACTAGATTACTTGTGTAACTCAGACCACTTAAAAAAGTTAAAACGGTTTTATTGTTGAACTCATTTAAAATGCGCTTAGGGAATTTAAGGAATTAAATAATACCAGTTAAAATACTCATGTTAATCAGTTTTTTGGTTAGCTTTGAGAAGTTTTTGAAAACAGACTTTAGTGATTAGTAAATCATTATAAAACCAGCCAAGTGCGAGTCCGACTCGCACACGAAGGGTTCTGTACCACCGTACAATATTTAGCAAGAATCTGCCTAGCCTTTTCCCAACTTGGTTGGGGTCGGCTGCCAGTCTAACCGGATGCAGCTGAATACCAGCGTTTTACATGGAGCGACTGCCTATCTGACCTCCACAACCCAGTAACTGAGTAATACGATACCCCTTGATAAGATTGGTTATCAGACTTTCGGGCTTCTGACGACCCGTAACGACTGTCAAAGATCCACGAATGACAGCCGGGACCAACGGCTTAACGTGCTTTCCGAGGCACGGAGGATTCTCGGTATGTAAAGATGATCACCCATCCACGGACCAATCCCGGCAAGCGTAGCTTAACCTGATGGATCGACCCGTGCAGCTGTTATTAATTAGCCGAATTCCTTCACCGGACAATATAATTATATTGTATACAAACGTGTTTTTTTTTTGTTTTTTGCTAAATATTGTACATTTAGCAAAAAACAAAAAAAAAACACGTTTCTTCTATGGGGACCTCCTTTCATTTTTAACTTATATTTTATTTTTATTATTTGTTACTATAACGGCAATAGAAATATACACAATCTGTGAAAATTTCAACTATCTACCTATTACAGTTTATGAGATACAGTCCGCTGAAATACAGACGTACGGACGACGGACAGCGAAGGCTTAGTAATGGGGTTCCGTTTGGTATGGAACCCTAAAAAATACGAGACGAATGTCATGTTATTCGATGACCGATTCGATTTTGAAATTGGAACGGGACAAACAATTAGTCCAGTTTCTCGCTTGCTCTTCTCTTCCTCAAACATTAATCAGTACAAAGCAATAATTTTAGACAAGATTGCGCAATAAAATTGCTAATGTAATCTTTTTAACGATTATTTTGTAGTCCCGGGATTTCAGGGATATAAAATGGGAAATTCGTTTAGTTAATCGCGAGTAACGCTACTGCTAGTATATTGGCTGTAGCCTTACACGTTCTAGTTTAACATTTTCTCAATAAATGAAAGGAAAATACTGAGTCCCAAGGCATAAAATCGACTGGAAATAGGTCACTCGCTATACTCGCTATACCTTACAATCTGTCACTTAATGCATGATATCAATCTGTGGAGCCGACGATATCTCGTCCAAAACTGGCCTAATGCTCCCATTGGCCGTTTTCACATTGCGACAATAACGACACCGACAAATCGTCAGCTCGGACGACAACGATATCGGTATGTGACAAGATGTAACCAACAGTTTATTGTCATACATATGCCACAACAGACTCGAACAGTCGCTTTGCGCCAGAAAAAGCTTTCATCGGCATCGGCCGCGCGATTCGCGAGTGTAATAGTGTATTCTAGGTAATAGCGGTAGCAGTGAACAAGTGCACTATGTCGTCCACCGATATCGGCACGACAATCAATGTCGGCGACAATACCATTGACTACACCGACATAGTGTGAAAGCGTTTAGTAGTAATTGTATGAAACTACCAGTCCGACGGTTATCGTTATCATCCAATGTGCAAACGGCCTTTCACCACTTTCTAGGAAAAATTGTGAAAGGGCGTTTTCCTTGTCTTCTCTTCTCCTATTAAAAAAAAAAGCAATATTTCAAAAAGGGAATAAAGTACATTTGGTGTCTGAGACGCTTCAAGACAGTTGACGCCGCGACTACTAGAGCGAAGCAATCTCATTAAACTGGGAGCGAATAAACAAGATTATTCGCAGGGTACAAGTCCCGTCTCCGCCGAGATTAAGGTCCCGTAGGTCAGTATTTTTAAGTCAATTTCTTTTATGAAGCCTTAGAAAATGTATTACTTTGTCTAAGAGCCCATTTTGGACGAGCTCCGTTCAAAAATACTACCTGCCGTCTGTGGAAAAAATCTCGGGTCGGGTGTGAGTTAGGAGAAAATGAAGAGAAAGTTGTAGTTGTAAATCGCAGACCTCCCTGGCTTGTCAGCAAGGATTATTACTTAGATAAAAATACCCTTCGCAGTGTTTCAAGGTTGTTTTTTTTCATACCAGACGAAATGGTTTTCATTTAATTCTATCTTTCTCAAATATTGAAAGAACTTTTCCAATAATCTGCGTTTCCAGTTTATTAAGTTAGAAGGTTAGCTAAGCTGGATTATCTTGATTAAAGCAAGTTATTAGACGCGCTAGGTTTTCCTTTATCAGTAGAAGTTCATTGATAATCAATATTGTAGGTATTAACTAAACTGTCAATATCTAAACACGACAAAATAAAACGCTTTTGGTGTCAATGACCGCTGGTAATTTTTGTAACTTGAAGTATGAGCTGAAAAATATGTTTTTTTTATTGTTTTATTGTGTTTATATATCGATATTCATCGTATCGGGCCGATTCATCAGGTTAAGCTACGCTTGCCGGGGTTGGTACGTGGATGGGTGACCATCTTTACATACCGAGACTACTCCGTGCCTCGGAAAGCACGTTAAACCGTTGGTCCCGGCTGTCATTTGTGGATCTTTGACAGTCGTTACGGGTCGTCTGAAGCCCGAAAGTCTGACAACCAGTCTTACCAAGGGATATCGTATTACCCAGTTATTGGGTTGTGGAGGTCAGATAGGCAGTCATTCCATGTAAAATACTGGTATTCAGCTGCATCTGGTTAGACTGGAAGCCGACCCCAACATAGTTGGGAAAAGGCTAGGCAGATGATGATATCGATACTCATGACGTCTGTGAAGCTTTCACAAATAAACTGATATTTCACCCTACACTGAGGTCATGACCGAAAAAATCATCAAATATTTTTTTTTTACTTTGTCGTGTTTGGAACTTTGGATATCGCTACTGATCACGTGTGCGAAGTATCGCTAGATAATTTAATTTGAACCTGTTTATCAGTATGGCCCAAAACAGCTAATAATCAAAGTTGGTAAAAGTAAATATGCAATAGAGATAATATTGTAGGTTCGTTAGCCACTTTGTGAGCCAAATGCGGGCCATAGACGTTCAAGTTATTTGATCAAACAGGCTGGTCCAAACAGTTTGATCAAATAGAAATACGAAAATTCATATTTCTTCATGCCATTTGACAACTCGTTTTGATCAAATTTTCACACACACTTAAGCTAATTTGATAAAAGTGTTTGAACCAGCCTGTTTGATAAAATTCCTTGAACGTCATGGCCCGCATACAAATTGCATGACGGATAAAATGAGTACTACATAAGCCAACCCTAATTCAGCGCTACGTATAACATTTCGAGAATAATGTAAATAACAGAAAACAACTCCTGTGTCTACATAAACGATATCTGAAATCTTTTCTGTGTAGCTTAAAGGCTCCCCGCAGACGGGTGCGAGGCGATAGCGCAACGCGACGTGAGAACAATTTCTATGAAAACTTCATGGAAATTGTTCTACTAGAATCGTGTCGCGCGCTCGCGTCGCGCCTGTCTGTGGGACCCTTAAAACATTGTAGACTGCGGTGCTTGTATCATAAAAATGCTTCATTAAAACTTTATATGGCCGTCTAACTTTATAATTCCCTCGTGAGATGCAGCAAGCAGTTTACATTGAAGTTTTGGACTACACTTTGGACTTTAACTTAAGGTGGATGCGCTAATGCCCGCGAAATTCAAATTTTATTTAGTTTTTTGCAACTTGCAGGTCAGTATCAGGTTGTATGTTGATCTAAATATTTCATGAAATCGTCATTCAATGCACTTACATGAACTAAGAGAGTTGTATTGCTGATTCTAATGTTTATAATTATGTAAATCCATATTTGTTACGATCGCAAATGATATTTAGATCAACATACAACCTGATACTGACCTGAAAATTGCGAAAAACGTAAGAAAATTTGAATTTCGCGGGCCACCTTAGCGCATCCCCCTTAAGCTCGAAGTCGAATGTTAAAATGTGTTTTTCTTTACTTGTTCCTTTTTGTAAAGATATATGGCCCACTGTGATTTTGATTATCGGTCAGCATTGACGCCGGTAGCAATACCTCCGCTGCGAAATCATAGCAGCGAAACCGCATTAGATCAATTGTACTGACTCGCGCCATGTTCCGCTACGCGAATCCGATTCGAGTAGCGGAACATGACGCGAGTCAGTACCAATTAACTTCAGATTGTATGATTCCTCATATTGAACTGGGTGAAATAGGTTAGGTTAGGTTAGAACTGTGACCAACCGCGCGCGAGCTAAGCAAGCATAAATTAAGCAAGCATCCTAACAAGCATTAATATAAATTAAATTAATTATGTTAAAAAGAGATTAGGTAATTAAGTAGTAATTTGAATGTTGTGATATTGATATCTAGTAGTTACCTATGCCATAATAATGTTAACTTCTAAATATTTTTCCTAGATTTAAGTTACACATACACAGGGTCATGTACTCATAAGTTTTAGCCTAGCCTGTAACTGAGTGTACATTATGCAAATAAATAAATAAATAAATAAGCGCTACTTCCAAGTTGCTCACAGTGTTTTTTTCACCATTTTAATTTATTCAGGTTTTCGCAATACTCCTAGATTATCCCTAGAGTTTTCACGAAAATTCGAATTACCAAATCACCCTACGATACAATATCGGTTATCAAATTAAATTGCCTTATAAAGTATCAAATAAACTATACGTCTTTGCAGTCCCTTTTTCCCTTTTTTAACAAGACGTTGATCCTGTTGATGCCTCCGAATAATATGGGTCTTTAGCGCACCCAAGAGACTAGAGCCCTTTAAAGGGCCGTAAAAAGTCACATTGGTGACGTAGGAAAGTTCGGACAACTGCCCATCACAGCCGCCATATTGGTAAGCGGCACGACAAAATGGCCGACCTGAGAATAACGTGACTTTTTATTTTCCATTTAGTATTTTTGGCATTTTAAATATAGGTATAATAAGGGCTCACACAGGATCACAAAGGAGGTTATTAACTACATAATTAGGTAAAATGGATTAAAAATGTCAAAGAGAGTATTTTTGCATAATGAATTAATTTTCACGGAACTGATTTCGAAGAAATATATTTAAATAAGAAGGAGCTCATCTGGAAAAAGAAACGTTCCTTCCTCCCCGGAAAAGCGAAATCTTTACACAGGAGGAGAGCCGCAGGGTTCAGCTAGTAATTATGAGACAGGCTGATCTTCAAGTATCCAATCATTTTTCCTTACCTATAAATATGATGCAGGCTTGCTTCATAATCCTGAATAAATTAAAATCATGATTAAATCTTTGATATCTTTGGTATGAGCTAAGAGTGTCGTATTAATGTTTGTAAAGGAATCATATTTCTTAGATATTAAAATGAAATGACTTTCATATACACATATACGGTTATCCGCGATATTTTTTTCTCAGACTGTCTTTGATTACATCATGCTTTGAGCAAAAAAAAGAGGTTGACTTTTTTGTTTTTTTAATACATTTTTAGAAAAGTCGCGAGTTATTTATAAAGAAAGAGCGACACTCAAGAGCTTTTAAGTATTTGACTCACATCAATTTCATTCCATATTTGCTTGCTCGCTTTTTAATAAACGTTTCCCAAGTGAGAAATATACTGGTATCAAAGGTTCCCTTTCTCAATAAAAGCTGTGTTTATGCAACCTTTCAATTCATCAGTCTTGCTATAAAAATGGCGTCAAATAAAAGTGCTCACGGTGTAAAAATTAAATTTGATTGAAGTAAGGTTGACACGATAAAAGGGTGCAATTTCATTTTTTAACCGACTTCTTCAAAAAGGAGGAGGTTCTCAATTCGTCTGTATGTTCTGCTTTTTTGTTTTTTTTTTTTTTGTGTGTATGTTACTCGATTTCTCCGCCAATTATGAATCGATTTTGATGATTCTTTTTTTGTTTGGTAGGTCATGCTTCAGAGGTGGTCCCATTTAAATTTTATGAACTTTGCTTGCGTAGTTTTTGAGTTAGCTTCAATATTACGTATTTTTTCCACTTAGTGTATGTAGATGATATATTGATTGACTCCGTCACTGTTATTTACATAGCAGGTAGGGGTATTCGAATTTGTGTGGGGTAGGTACCACAACTAAAAAGTGAAAAATAAAAACTTTTTACAAAAAAAAAACAACCTTCTTAGAAAAAAAAAGTGAAAAATAACTTTAATTTCGGAAGTCGGTGGCATAAAACCAAAATTGAAAAGTAAAGTCACCGACTTCCAAAATTAAAGTTATTTTTCACTTTTTTTGTGTTTTTTTTGGAAGTCGGTTGTTTTTTTTTTTAAATGTTTTTATTTTACACCAAGTCGTTTGTAGGGTTCTGAAGAGCAAAGAGGCTAGTTGAAAAGGGTTGTTCATATTAATTTTATTTTGTTTGTTCTTATATAGGTACGTAATAGCTACGACTATTGTGAGTACAAATCCTATAGATCTATTATTTATTATTTTTATTATCCTAATCCTAACTATCCATACTAATATTATAAATTCAAAAGTAACTCTGTCTGTCTGTATGTTACCTTTTCACGCCTAAACCACTGAACGGATTTCCTCAAAATTTGGCAAGGAGTTAGATGGCATCCTAAGGAAGAACATAGGGTACTTTTTATCGACAAACCACGCGGGCGAAGCCGCGGGCGGAAGCTAGTATAATATTATAAATGAGAAAATGAGTTTGTTTGTTACGCTTTCACGCTAAAACGGCTGACCATGTTTGGATGAAATTTGGCACATGGGTGACCATGGTGGAATGACCCAGAGAAGGAAATAAGCTACTATTCATCCTGGATCGCAGATGAAGTCCGGGCGACAGCTAGTAGAAAATAAAAATCATTTATTTCGGACAACAGTGATCCTTATTTTGTTACTATAACAAAACAACATATTCTAGTGTTAGTAGTACTCATTATATAATAGTTAAAATATTGTACAGTCACGGACTTTAATTGATGAGCCACTTTCAAACTTTTAAATTTTACAGTTTCATACATTCACGAGATTACACGAATAGACACGAACTCAAACCGCACGCTCGTAAACAAGATGACAAATTAATACTTATAATCTGAAATAGTCTTATCCATAGAGGTTGACTAATAAGTTCTAAATGATAAAAAAAAAATGTTGCCTTAAGTTTATCCAATCTATTTGATACTGACCTCCTTTGAATCAGAGCTCATAACCTCGATTATTCTCAAAACTTATCTGAAGACAGTGACAGTTGAAATGTCGATGTCAGAGACGTTAATTTCTAAGTTGTCGAAATGACTATTAATATTTCTCCGTACGCTAATGTTACTATCGCTACGCTTAAACAATCGTTGCTAGGTTACTTTTGCTAGACCTGCAATTGGTTGATTTTGGGTAGTCACTCTGCTGTCAAGTTTGTAGTTCTGGCTCTCAGGTTAGCCAACCGGTAAAGTTATTAAATATCATTTTCTTCTACTAATACGAAGACATTATGACTTTCCGTGTCGGAAACCGAATAAACCCGATTTGCATTACACGGCTAAAATACGAACAGTGCCAGGTGGCTGATCAATTAAAGTCCGCGACTGTTCACTACACGTAGAGGCGACCAGACAAGAAAACATGTTTCCTACTGGAGCAACCACGGCATAAAATGTCTGATTTCTTAACAGACATTTTGTGTGTAGCTCTCCGCCACTGCTGATCTTGATAATTATGCGATGCATTTGAATAGGGTCATATTAATTTCAGGTAGACGTGTCCATCAATTCTTAGGTACTGTCGACTGCACATCAGTGGTTGGTAACACTTTGGCTTCGAGCTGGTCAAGCTAAGTAGTTACTGAGCTTCAATAGAATAAGGTGTCAGATTATACTGGCTTTGTTACCACAGACGTACCTACGACCGACTGTACCATAAAGGCTCTTACATACTGGCGCGACTTCTCACCACGCCGCCGTTGCGTCGCGCCTGTTTGTGGGAGCCTTAAAGCAACTGAAGTTAACTCACCGTTATTTGTCTTTTCATCAAAATGTGTAGTAACTTACCCAAATTAATCTGCCTAGCCTTTTCCCAACTATGTTGGGGTTGGATTCCAGTCTAACCGGATGCAGCTGAATACCAGTATTTTTCATGGAGCGACTGCCTGTCTCACCTCCACAACCAAGTAACTGGGTAATACGATACCCCTTGGCAAGACTGGTTGTCAGACTTTCCGGCTTCTGACGAAAGAAAAAATAACGACTCGACCAGAGGACGACCGCCGTAACGACTGTCAAAGATCCACGAATGACAGCCGGGACCAACGGCTTTACGTGCTTTCCGAGTCACGGAGGGGTCTTGGTATGTAAAGATGGTCACCCATCCACGGAACAACCCTGGCAAACGTAGCTTAACCTGAGGGATCAACCTGTGCGGCTGTTATAATTTAGCCACGAGCTCACTGCTGATTTGTGATTGCTGCACGTAGAGGTGACAACAAAGAGATGAATAGTTAAAAGAACTGTAAAATTTGACAGAAAACCGGATGGACACCACAAAAAAGTTGCTGACATTCGTTTTGAAGTTTGACAGATGCTTTACTGCTTTTCATTTATTTGCGACGCGCGGCTTTAGATTGTTTTGATTTATTGACATTAAATATTCAAAGATTACTTTATAATAACATATTTAAAGATAAAAATTTCAAGGGTAAAATTCAAAATACGTAAATACTTTTGAGTCTAGCGTGTTTTTTACCTCTAGGTAACGATTTAGGGCTAAGCTATCTCTTTATATCACCCCTCAAGAGTTCATCAGTTGTAAATGATTCTCATTTATCAAGGGATTAGTAATAGGTAGGTATATTAAAGTAAGTACATAGATAACTCGCTCGCAGACTTGGCAACATAATTCTGTTTTTTACTTATGTCGGCAATCTCTACAAGGTGTAATCTAAATAACTGAAACCTCCTAAGGGGTCATTGTACTCATCGTCATGAGATATTTTTATTACACGATTTCGGGAGTTACCCAAAATAGTTATGGTTGCGTTGCGGTACGTGTGATCGAGCCCTAAGATAATCCCTTATTTATGATGTTTTCAAGGAAACAGTATCTACATGTTCTTAATTACAGGTAATTAATTGAACCTTATAAACACTGAATAGCATATAGGTTACTTACGAGTAGTTCAGAATTCAATTAATGGTAATTAATTGATGAAGTATGTTGGTATGATATTAATTTGATATCGTAATTAATGAGAACACAGTCTGTTATAACAATGCCAAATGTAATGGAATAATTTAGGTAAGCTACGTTTACATTTATGTAGATTCTATGCAGATTCCACGAAGCAAAAAATATATTCATACAATACTGACACATTTTGTATCGTAACTACACAGAGAATTCATTCCAATTTCAATAACATGCAACGAAACATTTCAAAACATGACAGTTGACAGCTCAACGGTTTCCCGCCAATCCAACATGGCGCCCGTCAAAACAATAGATACGAAATCGAGTCATAACTTAAAACATACGTTTAACACAGATGAAATCTGCTTTTTCGGACGGGCGAACGCGAAAATTAAACTATTATGAAATTTTCAACGAAGCACCTGGTACCCATTTCGTACGGACGTGGATATATGGCGCGAATATCGCCGTTTGTTATTTGTTTCCGGGTATGTTTGCATTTGTCAGCTGGAACACGACTTATATGAAATATTTTGAATGTCATGCACGGTGAATATTTTTGTTTACACATTGGGATGATATGAAAATTCAAGATACGAAAGTAAAACATATAGGTATTTGGTAGGTATGCGAATAAACAGGTCTGCAATCTTAAGCACCGGGTCTTTGGTATGGTCACATTAATAGGGGGACGTTATTGGTCAACCATTTGTGCAAATTGTTTTGTGAATTTTATTAAAAAACTAAGATTTATTTATTTACTATGGATGACTTAAGACCCCGCCGACGGATGAATTCTCCATACAAACGTAATACCAAAATCATTTGCAATTTGAGCATATTTCCACCATAATGTGTTATTCGGATTGAGACAGTATTTATCTAGGTTCCTACATCATTTTTTTACAAAAAGCCTAACTAAAATGAAGTTGTAGCCAATTGAATTTCGCACATTTTTACAGCGTAAATGACATGTTTTCATATTGTTTTTTCTGTATTACAAACAACAATACTTGTGATATTGTTTCAGCAGAAACATAGCCTATATTATCAATTTACAAATTATCGAAAAAAAATTGGAAAATCATTAACTTTTCGTTCATCATTTTGGTATTAAGGAACACATCCAAATTTATCATAAATTTTCAATAGCTAGTAGTGCTATCGCGTCAAGCAAATGTCATGTCTATGAAAATGTGTGCGTGGTCGTACAGTTCACGGTGGCTGTGTGTATCGCTCCGACAGGCACACTAGCACAACATTTGTAGCACTCGATTCATAGTTGAGATCCGATGCTCCGCCGGCCCCTTTAAGCTAAAATTAACAGAATGGCGGAGATGGCGGCGTTTGTTCCGATTTCGGTGACGCGGTCAAAGATCCGTGTACAGCTATACCCACTGCGATCTTCAATCACTCAGTTTCTCCAGTTTAACAAGTTAAATTAAAAAAAAAAAATTTAAACTCCTGACAAAAACAAAGCATCTTATAAACGTTTTTTTTTTATATCTCGATCATTTCACCTTTCAAACAAAACCAAAAAAATCAAATCGGTTCAGCCGTTTGGCAGCTAAGATGGCGCAGACAGACACACAGATACACACGTTAAACTTATAACACCCCTCTTTTTCTGTCGGGGGTTAAATAGGTCTTCAAATCATAGCTCTGTAAATTCACAAGCTAAATCTTGTCGTAAAAAGACCACATCGCACCCTAGAATTTCTCGTGCACCTAGGTGCGTTACGAACATAAATCTCACATGCACAAACAACCAGACCCAGCTCATTTCGGAATTGTGGTTTTGCAGTAACAAAATTCTATTGTTCTAGAACCTTCACAGGCATACCAACCTAACTTTGCAAAGAAAAAGAGGCCATATAAATAAAAATAAATAAACATAAAAACAGCGCAGACAAATCTATCATTTCATTCGGTACCGACCAAATTCTCGTAAACGGCTCGTTTAAATTCACCTCAACCGTTTTCATTCGAATTGAAACACACCCCTTCTTCGTATCTGAAGTACTATTATAATATACTTACCGAAATTGAATAGTACAAAATGGAGGGTCTAGAATGGCCTATTTGTTTGAACGATATCCTTTACACGTTTTCATTTGAAGAGGTCAGCAGACTTAAACTGAATATTAAAGAATTAAGTTACATTCCGGCCGTCAAAGGAAAGCGTTCTTGAAATCCGTTTCATACTAACGAATATGTGTTGTGCGAATTTGATCCTTATTAGTACTAGAAATTGTAGCTTGTAACTGACAGCTGTCAGGAACGCGTTCTCTCGACCCGGACTGTAGTTCCACCTATAAAACGTTACGAACATGAGGAATATCATTTATCCTAACCTATATAAGTTTTATATTTCCATGATCCTAACTAAAATTATAAATGCGAAAGTGAGTCTGTTTGTATGTTTGTTACGCTAAAACGGCTAAACGGATTTGGCGGAACAAGTATAGTACCTAGATAGATAATTTGATAGAAAAATATTGGCCTATAAAAAATCTATGATTTTGAGTGCGTTAATATTCAACATTGATGTTAAAATACCTCCCTAAAACTTTATTTAAGATCAATATCAGGCTCTTCTGTTGTTCCATTTAAATCTAATTTCCGTGCAAATATTTGTTGTAAGACAACTGCCTAATTTCCCTGGCGAAGTTAAAAGCTAATATAGGAGGTAAAGGGGGTGAGGGGAGGGGTAAATTAATGGTGTTCACAGGCACTGAGCCAACAATCTGTCACTATTTACGCACTATTGCAATCTTTGGATGTAAAACGTTGGAAAACGTGCTTCACTGAAAACTAGCATATTTTAGACTTTAAGAGGATTACTTACTAGAGTCCTCGTCCTTTAAAAGTTAGAATTTTGTATCAAAAGAGCTTCTGCGAGCACTAAATGAAAGAACGTTAGGTGCTTTCTAGGAAGTCAAATATACTACTTACTTGCCTTGGCTTGGTTAATATTTTTAAATAACAAACTACGTCTGCTGTCAGTGTCAGCATTATTCTGGAAATTGACACTGACAGCTCTTGAACGCAG
The DNA here is from genome assembly GCA_948473465.1 of Lithophane ornitopus. Lineage (NCBI taxonomy): Eukaryota > Metazoa > Arthropoda > Insecta > Lepidoptera > Noctuidae > Lithophane > Lithophane ornitopus. The sequence goes on from OX419629.1 coordinate 5,095,778, forward strand.
TTTAGATGTGCTGATGATCGCGTTCAGTTTCATTGGTGAAATTGGCGCTTAAAAAGTTTTCTAAAAGGTCATGATTTTCAGTTTACTAAGGGTTGTTTGGAAAGAATAGCGAGTTCACCGTCATTTATATACCGTTATTAATTGGCCATGATTGTAAGTGTAAGGTACATTGTTGGCATGTAATTGGATTTTTCTGTGAGAATATTCTGTAATTTTTCTAACAAAAAACTCATTTCAACTTTCTGGTTACAAATGGTTTCATTGTCTTGCAAATTAGTTACTCAACCAATGCTCTAGTGATTTTTTGTTTTTGTAAAAGCTTTTGTGCTTCACACCTCTATTCTCGTCATGCTGCATTCCCACGGCCCGCTTTCTCACAGGCCAGATCGTGGCAGGTCAGGCCGACAGGCCGTTGGAACCGGCGATCCGTTGAGACCTGTGGTGGAAATGCTCGGGACTACAGGTGTGACAGGACTTGGGCCCGCGGCTTTCATAGTATTTGCTTCACTAAGTCGTATGGTAAGCATTCGTTGAGCGATCTTTAGTTACGAGACGAACATTCATTCGTGTAACGAACAGTCGTTCGCGAGCACAGTTATAAGAGTTCTTTAAGTCTCTAAATACCACCAAGAGACGTAGTGATCCACGTTAGTTTGTAGGTACTTTTGTAAATAAAGAAGGTAATTTTAAGGTTGTCTGGCAAATATCAGTGATTGCAATAAGACCGCCCATTGTATCACCATATTCAATCAATCTGCCTAGTCTTTTCCCGACTATGTTGGGGTCAGCTTCCACTCTAACCGGAAGCAGCTTATACCAGTATTTTTCTTGGAGCGACTTGTAATATACATTTGTGTTTTTTCCCTTTTTGGTGTGCTATAAATATACCATCTATCTATCTTAAGATGTCAGGTGAAACACAGTCTGCTTCAGCACTGTTTAGTACAATGCCATTTTCATCCTACCTCTTTCATAATATATTATGCAACAAAATGTCACCCCGGATTTAGTCACGCTAATCACAGTGGCGAGTGGGTGTTTGCATATATTGTCCTCAAGGGCTTTTGCTCCTACCATATTAGTGTGCATGCATTTGTATGTACGATATTGCCTACATTGTCCTCCCATGCCTACTAACACTGTAATTTGAAAATATTGTAAAAGCCAATTATTTTTTAAAGAGTAACCGTGGAGTAGCTTGCCGGCTCTTCTCCATAGGAAACGACCAATTGGAACCGTGCACCTAGATTCTGACGTTTCATAAGTGCACATGTAGGTTTATGCGAAATAAAATATTTTGAATTTGATATGAGTGCATATTTTCCACTTCATAATGAAAATTAGTACAAACAGAACTTTTGATAGAACTTCACGAACAAGTACAATCATAGTTAAACCTCTATTTCACTACACGATATTAAGGGCCTGATATTTAGTTGAAGTTTGTTTTTTTATTGGGACCCTCCCTACTTTTCTCTTATTACACCATCCCGATCGAGGGAAAGGATTCCTGAATATCGTGTAGTGTAATAAGGTTTTTAAAACTTCACAAACAATTTCAGTAACAGTTTTAGTTCATCCAAGGACATAACAAAAATAGGTCCCAGACAAAGGTCGACATTAGCCTCATTTCAAAAGCCATTGTTTTATGTTATTATTGATCCTTAGTTACTAAAGTATCTTACTTGACGTGGGGGTAAAACTAGTCTTTATACAGGGTGTAAGGGTAAACACCGTTGTCACTCAAACCATGGGTAGTTGACTTAAATATATAAATGACCGAGTAACAATAAAAAAAAACGTAATTGTTATTAAAATATTTTAAAATGTTTCTATCCGTGCTCGTTAGCGAAACAGCTGACTGACTGAGGGAGGGGTCGCGCTCGCGGTTGGTCAGGTCACGTCCCGCACCACCCACCCGTGTTGAGACGCAAGTTACGCTAGCCCTAGCGCCCTAGGGTGAAAGGGTGAAATACTCTTGTGGTAAAATGTAGATTTGACCTTGACTTGAAAGACCATGTATAACATAAAAATATTATGACAATCAAATGACATATTCATCTCATTCGTGTAAAATATGTCCACAAAAATCTTTCATCTCAGAATGTAGAACGTATTTCCTCCGGAAGTAAAAATTCAAAACACGAGCATACATGCATAGGTATTATATTTCTACCTTCATCTCGATGAAGACTGCAATAGCACAATAACGCAAGGGAAGACGGCAGATTAAAATATGTTTTCAATACCAATGACGTAGGTATAGTTATGAAGGCATCATTACTTTCAGGGGACTGAAGCGAACGACGTTTGAATGGAATAAATTCAAGATGGCTGACATAAGCATAAGTAGAGAAAGAAGTAAATGAAAATTTGCTCAGGAAATAATGTGGAGTTTTGCTTTGAAAACTGTTTTTTTTTTTTGGGAATACCGGGATTTTGGATCCTTTTGAGTAAAAAAAGTGGTATTAAAAGCGGGACATAAAAAAAAACGCAAGTAGTTAGTGTTTTTTTTTACTACTTATCCTTTTGTTTGAGTTTCAAATTAAGTTCACAATGATGATAGATAAGCCTTATAAAATATATATTTGAATGAAGGTACGTTACTTTACTATAGTAATACAATAACTGTCTCGTTTACTCTGTAAGACAGTTAACTCATGGCCAGAAATCGCACAACAAAACAGAGAGATTTGGAAGGAAAAGGGGGAGGCCTTTGCCCAGGAGTGGGACAGGGTAGGCTAGTAAAAAAAATCATTTTTTCTATCCCTGAAAACCGGGACATTTGTTTCTGTTATAAAAATCGGGACGTCCCATCAAAATCGGGACGTCTGGCAATGCAGTTTGAAAATGTAACTGTGGCATCCCGGTGGTCTAGGGTTATTTTACAGAGATGTGGTAGTTTATTGATTCAGGCGTGACTTTGCGGAAATCCATTATAAAATACAATAGACGTAGATATATTTAGTAACCTATTCCGCTTGACTATTTTTCAAGAGTCATAAAAAGCCCTGTAAGAAATCGACACGTGTTTCACCTCTCAACGAGGCATCCTCAGGATGACGATTGATCAATTGCAAATCAGAACGCGACGATTTACCACACCGAGCGCTGGACGCAAAGACAGTTGGCGTCCAGCGCTCCGTCGATTTCTTACAGGGTTTTTTATGACTCTTGAAGAATAGTCAAGCGGAATAGGTTACTAAATATATCTACGTCTATTGTATTTTAGAGATGTGGTAATTTTTTGCTTCTTTATCTCTGGTCCTGTCGTATTACATTTATCAAACCTATGGCAATTTTACTTTTCATTCTTTTTTATAAAAGTGAATAGTATTTTGTAAAAGTTTTCCTGCAAGTGCGTACAGTACGCCAGTCTGAACATAGACATTACGAAGTTTCGCGCAAGTTCTCTTACTCACACTCGCCGCATGTCAACATTTTTGTTTCCAAAAATGTTAGTGCACAGCCTTCTGCGCAAAGTTTGGACCGGTCATGATTCATCGGCCGTACTGTACCTAAAGGCGCGTACGCACGAACGAACAAGAACATGGTGAACACAAACATCGAACACTTTGTTCGCATGTGCATAGCGCTAACGAACATCAAACACTGTGCTCGTCAATAATGGTCGTGGCGATCCAATTTCGTTGTTCTGTGTGGACGGTGTTCGGAGAAATTTGATGCAACATTGCAAACATTGCGAATCCATGGCTACTAAAGAGAGCGGGGCGGTTGAGCGTGAACACAAGTCGAACTGTGTTCGTATGGTGTTCGCTTTGCTAATTTACGCCCACACGTACGAACCAAATGTTCCGTGTTCGATGTTCACCGAGTTTTGTTCGTTCGTGCGTCCACGCCTTTAGGCTGTAGGTTAAAAACACCTCTCAGATTTCCTCTACATACAGTTTCTCATCGATCTTAGTAAAAAGGTATTCTGTCTAAACCACTTAAGACTTATCGTGTTGCAAAAGCCATTATCGGAAATAGGTCACCTAAATCAACCGGTCGAAGACAAACTAATAAATTGTAACTTTCTCCGTGGGGAACGAGTTACATTACCGTATCACTAGCAATTAATTATACCATCCTGATAGCGGTAAAAAAGACAATCTGAAGAAGATTTAACAAAGAGTTTAAAATCAAAAGGTATTTTTTTTAAAGAAACAAAGAAAAATGGGAGAAAAATTGCTTAATCTGCACAAATAAAACGCACATTGTATGTCTGTCTTTTACCTTAACGGCTGAACAGATTTCGATATTTTTTTGTTATCCAGGTGTAGGTATGTTCCCGTGAGAACCAACAAACCTTAGACAAAAAACTGAACATCTCAATGCATTAATAGTAAAACTGTACCCAAAACATTCAACATGTTTGTTCATGTTGAAATTGTTCCAGGATTTTGCTTATAAGGTTTATTTTTGCAAAAAAAAAACATTATTTTCATGAATTTTAGACCGTATTTTAGTTACCAAAGTCTCTTTCATTCGCAGCTTCATTTGATTTGATCATTTGACCTACTTAAAGATATCTATTACGTCCTTTGGGTATAAGATTGTCCAGACAACTAAGTACAGTAAGTAGTTCAAAGAAAAAGCAACATTACCGACAGATAAGTAGTAAAATGACATTATAGCCCGGATCTGACCTACTATCATAAATGAAAAAGTTAGTGACCTTAATTCAGAAGTTTGGTCACAGAATTGTACAGAACTTTGGGTACAGAAGCTCCATGTAACGAGAAAACAAGCGCACGCACATATTTATGGTCCGTTCAAAAAGCATCTGATGTAGGTAAGCTAACCCTGTTCCGATTAAATTCATACGCAAAAAATCAATCAATCTTCCTAGCTCTTTCCCAACTATGTTGGGGTCGGCTTCCAGTCTAACCGGATGCAGTTGAATACCAGTATTTTACTTGGAGCGACTGCCTAACTGACCTCCACAACCCAGTTACTGGCTAATACGATGCCCCTTGGTAAGACTGGTTGTCAGACTTTCGGGCTTCTGACGACCCGTAACTACTGTCGAAGATCCACGAATGACACCCGGGAGCAACGGCTTAACGTGTTTTCCGGGGCACGGCAGAGTGGTGGTCACCCATTCAAGGACCAACCCCGGCAAGCGGAGCTTAACCTGATGGATCGACCCGTGCGGCTGTTATTACTTAGCTAGCAGCTCTATTAAGATGCGTTATACGTACGGCGATCTCAGACAATCTCAACCAATGGCCTGTCGTGAGTTCATATATGCACTAGCTTGTACCGCTGTACGTGAAACGTTTCTATGTTTGTTTTCGCTTGTTTTATGGACCCGACCTTCTGTAATATTCTGAAGTTGGGTCCTCTCAGGATGGGAGAAATTAGCTATTGAGGGTAGATTGATGTATAGAGCATGATTTTTTCCTTGTATGGCTTCAGAAAACTTTTGCTAATGAAAGATTTTTGGTGTAAGATTTTGAAGCGAACTTGATTGTCCTGATGGCTTATTGGGTTAAGGGCCTACCTAACCTCAAATTTTATGTCGCTCGCACTATGTATACTACTCGCAGCCTGAGTGAGAGTGGTTTCACTCTCACTCAGGCTCCAAGCCTCGAATAGTTTAGGTAATTGATTTTTAAGGTGAAAATAATGGTAATATGATCTGCTTTACTTATAGTTAGTTCAGTTATTATGCAAAGTTTGATGATCTTATTTGAAGTATTTTTTGAATACCTTGCGGTTTATAGTTCGGTGTAGAGGTAATATTAGACATTTTTTCCTATAGAGAAAATTTTATTTAAACTTGTTTTCGTCAAACATAGGACAACTAACATATATTTCTTTCAAAATTAATGCTGCAGTATTTTCGGCTTAACGGAGGATCATGCTAAGCCATTTGAAGTAGGGCAGGTCCTTAAGGACGTTTTTAGCCACGTGTTTTTTGTTGCGTGCGCAGTTTCTCCAGGTTATGGTATAATTTTTTTAGTTGTAAGTTAAGGATTGATGTTGCATACTATTGTATAGAATCAATTTTTTTTTCTAACTAAACAGACAGCTGTGCTGCTGGGGAGTTTGTTGCGCCACTTCTTCTTCCCAGCTAAAGCACTAGGAAGTGGTGAAGGGTGGGCGTTTTGGGGGACTGTCTTATGTAATTTTGACGTTCGAAAAGTGCTGACTCTCAGCCTAGTTTGAATAAATGACTTTTGATTTAGATTTTGATGTCCTAAAGTTGTATGTAGGGATATTCTCACCTCAGTCCTTTATAGGCGCGGGCCAACTTTTGAAGCGCCAATACTGTTGTATTACTATCCTTACAGCTTCACAACTTTTAATTAGCCACATTTTTATTACCAGTAAATGCTTCCCAATGAAAATACGGGTCACAATTCCCCTGATCCTATTTATCCAATTAGCTCTGCTAGTCCGAGTTAGTTCAATTAACTAAAGCTATCATATTTCTGGATAGCGAATGGAAAATGCACACTCACTGTTTAAATACGACTCGACACGACACTCGCGCCGGGACTTCCATTTATACGTTAAATAAGATACAGAATAACGCAAATATAATCTAACAGGATGGTTTTTAGATTAAAGGAAAAAGATAAGTAATGAGAATAAGATACTTTAATGAGAGTTGAAAATATACGTATGCACACGCACACAGTCGAACACGTATAAGAGTCCACGGTAGTAGGTATGTGGCGGTATCTACATCCCCACATGCGAACTACGCATCAAAGACCTGACGTCAAACAAAAATCCTGACGTCACATAAATACTGCATCGCGCAATTAGAGTTTACCGTGCGATGGACAATTATACAACATTATTTTTTCTTTATGCTAAACTCGAAAAGGGGTCATTGTACTCATCATTTTGAACAACTTTTTCTATGGGACCAACATTGAAATCGCGAAAAAAAAAATCAGCTATTCCCTACATTTGTGTTCACTTATATCGACAAAATCTATTGAACAGCTGATATTTTTTTCGTGATTTCTATGTTTGTCCCATAGAAAAAGTTGTTCAAAATGATGAGTACTATGACCCCTTTTCGGGTTAAGCATAAAGAAAAAATAATGTTGTATACAAGAACCCAACATCAACCGTTGGGCAGTTGCCCGCCAGACACAACACCCGTCTGGTCGGAGGATCCTCTCTTTTCTATGGTGGATGAGTGAACTTTACACCCTGTTCCTCACCCCCCTGTTCACAGTCACACTTCCGCTGTACAGCCAAATTGACGAAGTACCTTTAGCACCTAAAGGTACTTCGTCAATTTTGGTGTTTTGGCTGTACAGCGGAAGTGTGACTGTAATTTACTAATAATTATTGAATAAAAATACCTACCTGTATTGAAAATGACAGAAATCGATTCAAACTAAATAAACTACTTTCATAATGTGAAAACCTCACTTTCATAATGTGAATGTGCATTCATTCGGTTACACATTTTATACAACCTGTACTACTGAATAGAAAGTACGTATTCACCGTGTAAACACGGCTCGTTCCCCTAGGTTCTGTACACCGACAATATCACATATCATACAACTGCTTACTAATTGCGTAACCATTGCAGTCGCCAGCTATCAGGGCAGGGATGCCGAACCTTTTTGCATCTGCGTACCAATTTAAAGTGAAAAAATGTTCACAAAACGTGATTCCGATAGGTAGCGGATAATTTATGGTAAAATTAATCTACTGTGCTTTGAAATGGGCAATTAGTTTTATCTTTGTGACCGACCGACCCCTTGATAATTCAAAATGCCTGTATACCATATTTTACATCACAAAAATACCAGAGGCCCTAGTGCGAGTTTCTTTTAACTATCTCGACTTTACGCATCGAGCGCGTTCGGCGCACCGATTGGCCCTTCACTGGCTTTCCATGGTGAAGAGCCAATCGGAGCGCCGAACGCGGCTGATGCGTAAAGTTGAGATGGTTATAAGAAACTCACACTAGGACCTCTGGTAGGGTGTTAGAGAAAAGCAGATGCTTAGGAATTACACTATAATCAGACAAACCACACAAAATACAATCTAACAGAACTTTTGAGTTAGAGTGCGCGCACATTCGTACACTGGTGGGTAGCTTACTTAACTTACTGACGAATACAATGAAAACTTACTGGAGTTTGCGAGGGCGACCTCTGACGGGCGGCCGGGTAACCACTCTGGGTTGCCATGGTAGCATTTACGTTCTGCCGCACGCGGACACACTATAAAATATATAACATAGACAAGAGACGGCCTTATCGTTTTCTGTAATCTCTTCCAGGCAACAGTTCAATTGGTTTAATTAAAATAAATGCTTTGAGTTTGAGTTTCAATGCATAATCAGCCTATAATGTTGCTGAGACACAGGCCTCCTCTTTATGAGAGGAAGTGGGCCATAATCCACCACGCGGACCCAGTGCGTGTTGGTGGATGAAAGTGATGATACAATAGTGGAGTTTTAGTGTCCCGCGTCCTAATACAAAAAAATACTCACATTAAAACCTCTACTGAGAACGGTTAAGAAACTACTAAACCAAAAACTTAAAAATTAAAATAAATGCATTATAATAGTTGGATGGATATTGAAAACCATTTTGTGACTTTTAACCTTGTCGTGCCGAGACTTTTTTTAGTTCGTTACATAATGCGCGTTCATAGGTTTGCCATCCCTGTGTTAGGGAATAAATTCCGCGTTAAGACGCGTATGAGATTATAATCAGTGCGTTTTAATGGTTGCTGCAAGTTTTGGAACATGACTTTGCGCTATGCAGATGTGATTAGTAGCATAAAGTGTGTGATTAGATACAGGCTAGGTCGTTTTAGTTTTAACCAAATTGCGCTATAGTTTTTGAAGTCATGCTTTTTACGAGTCCACAACAAAATAGTATCAATTTAGTGATAATTTTTAGGTCAAAGAATGGTTGCAACGCTGCCAACCTTTTGGCCACTGAGAGCAATGCGGACGTATTTTTTGATTCCCAATGAGCTCTTTATTTATTTTTTCCTTTCTATACTTGCACATTCAATATGTATGTTGGTTTGTATATTGTATTTAAGATTAGTCAATTGTACCTAAGTGTATACAAAAAAAATATTTTTATAATTTCAATTTTTATTTTAAAATTTAATTTTAAAATAATTCCAAAATGGGTTCGTTTGGAATTATTTTTGTTGGTTCTCAGTCAGACCAAATACTGTTGAAGCAATGAGTGTGAGAGCTTGTTCGTGAAATAAAATATTTATATAAATAGTTTAACAGAATCCTTTGGGTCCGTATAAAAATGATTTCTTAGATATTTCAGTAGCTTCTGCCCGAGAAATCGTCAGCGTGCAATCACAAAAAAATGCTTGTAGTCTTCGCGAGAGTGCTAGCAATAAGTTGACAAAGTTTAAAAATATTAAAAGTATGGCAGTGTTTAAAATACGAACAAACAAACACTCGATTTTTTATATTAGAAGATAGCAACTATTGAGATAGTACATATTTTACCCAAGTAATATTTTTGACGGAGATCATCTCTCTGCTAGAGACGCCAAGAATCAACGCTTTCCTTTATTTTCTCGATACACACTGCACCACTGCATCGTAGATGGTATATACATACTACACTCATACACACATAGGTTGGTATAATACACAATACAAACAAACATCTGAGTTGGTAGTGTTGGCACAGATACGTGTAATTCATACAAATACGAGTAAATATTCCGATGACGAGCGAGCTACATAATAATTTGACATACTAGCCGTTGTCTGTGCCTTGGTTCGTATTACAATTAAAGTAAAATAAAAGTTATGTACAAGTTACAGTTCAATCTCTTTTGAACTTAATTTTATCTTTTTACTGCAAAAGATTCTCGAGTACGGGTTAGTTTTCAGGTTTAAAGTCGGTGGCACACCTCCGCTGCGAAATCATAGTAGCGAAACCGCAGTAGTTCAATTGTACTGACTCGCGCCATGTTCCGCTACGCGAATCAGATTCGAGTAGCGGAACATGACGCGAGTCAGTACAATTGGCTTCCCGAGTGTATTTATTGAAGTAGAACTGGTTCCCATCATTAGTTTTAGACAACCAAATATTATTCTGATGTATAACTAACATTTCGGTTTCCAAATAAACAAGCGAGTAAAGATAATTTCATAGTTAATTACGCTCCCGACTGCATGTGTTCTTAACGCGCAACTATAAAGTGATTTACGGTTATCATAAACAACAGCCGAGGAGTGGGATAAACGAACTTGTACAGAGTATAGTTATGGTAAAGTGCAGAAGGTTGGGTATACGAAGAGCGAAAACCGGCCCCCGCACTCAAAAAATGGATCTGCCTAGCCTTTTCCCAACTATATTGGGTTCGACTTCAGTCTAACCGGATAAAGCTGAATATAAGTACTTTACATGGAGCGACTGCCTATCCGACCAACCCAATAACTGGGTAATGCCTCTTGGTAAGACTGGTTGTCAAACTTTTCTGGCTTCTGACGACCCGTAACGACTGTCAAAGATCCACGAATGACAGCCGGAAAACAACGGCTTAACGTGCTTTCCGAGGCACGGAGGAGTCTCGGAATGTAAAGATGGTCACCCGTCCACGGAACAACGAACACGAGCACCTTATCACAGGCGCACGTACACATAGACGCATAGATGCATGGTCGGTTCAAAAAGTAGAAAAATAGGTTTATTTGTCACAGAAACACGTGCAAACTAAAAGATAACAGTAATCAGCAATATTAAACAAAATAGATCTATGTACAATTATGAGATCACGAGTATAAAGATAAATAATCGGCAGCTGCACGTCATGACTATGACAAAAAAGCTTCCACTCAGCATGATGCTGCGCTATGGGGGACCCACAGCACAGCACTAATTTTCAGTGGTCACCCGAAAAAAAGACGTACGGAAATCAAGTCAGGTTCAACGATTTGTACATAATAAGTAGGTAATTAATAAGTATCTGATGAAAACGTAAACAAGTGGATCAAAATACGTACGTGGATGCCACTTGTAGTGCTTAAGTGGCACTACAAATTGGCATGCACACGTAAATTAAATGCTTTGATTTGGTTGTTTGAAAGCGATAAGGACGCCCATTGTATATTTTGTAGTATTTGATTTGGTAATTTTTTGTTATAGGTATATTTTTTTGGATCTCTAAAGATTATTTTTCATTTTTCAATTAAGATTAATTTTATAACATCAAAGGGGCAATTCCCGTAATTTTTAAGAACGTAAGCAATCGCATCTCATTCGCAATCTGTCAAAATTACACACAATTTACCAACATTTTTAACAAGTGTGACAAATTGCGACTTGAATGTGAACGTTTTTTAAGTATGAGAATTTGCCTTCAGTTTTCGTCAATGATTTTTTCGTTACAACTGAAAAATGTTTTTAAAAAAAAATGTTGGAAAAATTGGTGAGATATAAAGTTGAAGCCTTCTTTTAGATAAATGTATTACTAATAGTTAGTGAGTGCGTAAGAATTTAACCTGAACACTTTCATTGATACTTTTGCAATAGACATTACGACGGTCTCGGTCGAATACCAGTCGCGAGTGCGTTTGCACTCGCTGTCCGTGAAGCGTTGTATGTGTGCGTGCGTTTTCGTTCATTGTATGGAACCGACCTTCTGTAGCTGTTTATTTTGTGAAGTAGTGCTGGGAGCTAATGTAAAGGGCGTGTCACCCGCCGGATGTGCCCGAAACGGAACACTTACCCCACAGGGTAAATACGCCCCACACTAAAAGCACTCTTAAGAAATGAAGTGAAATCCTTGAAAATATTATCCGACGCCAGAGAATTTACTACTCACTTATTCTTGATATTTTCACACTTTTCGGTGCAATTGTTCGTAAGATTCGACATTTCTCGTCTACGTAACTCGAAAAGTATTTTATAGAATAAAGTTGGGAAGTTTCGAGAACATCTGTCGTCACGTAAAGCACATACTCATCAAGTTTTATATCCAAGAATCTATTTTGTAACTTCCTGATGACGTGATATAATGTTGTTACGACATCAGATATCATTCATACTTTATGTTGTAAACTTATCGAATACAGTTTATGCCAATATAATTTATTTGATGCGTTTTATCAAGGAGATTTATTTTATTAGCGTTTCCTATTGATAATGCAATTGTGGTCCACTGTTAGACATAAGTCCTCTGGCTTTTCCATTAAGTCTTCCCCTTGTACTTTCTGAGTTTTTCGGTCCATTTAACTCGGGGTCACCCCACGCTACATTTACATTTGTTTGTGTCAAAAGAATGGGAAGTACCTAGTGACCTGCAGTCTTTACCCAGTTACAACTACGCTTTTCTAAAAGCTTAGATCAAGATTCTTTCACCAATGATCAATGTTCATGGACCGATTTAGGTGGTGGTACACCTCACCACAGAAAATGGTCTGTCAGAATACGACTGCAAATGGAATGAATACAATGTAATTATTCTGTTAATAGGAATTGGAAATTCATTGATAATCCAATAATTGCATTATTATCTAATAATTGCAATATTAGATGATACAATTTTAGGGGTATGAGGAACAGGGTGTAAAGTTCACACATACTCCATAGAAAAGGGAGGATCCTCCAACCAGACGGATGTTGTGTCTGGCGGGCAACTGCCCAACGATTGATGTTGGGTTCTCGTATATATGTCCACTGCACGGTAAACTTTAATTGCGCGATGCAGGATTTATGTGACGTCTGTCTGACGTCAGGTCTTTGATGCGTAGTTCGCATGTGGCGATGTAGATACCGCCACACAATTATCAATTTGAGCAGGCATGTTAAAAAAAATTGCTGAGTCGGCATTTCCTACCTGACGACCCTTGAGAAAAAATGTCGAAACAAACTCAGGGATCAACACTTACACGATCGAATATTTTCTGTCAGCATAATCAGTCGATAATGTTCCCACTGCTGGGACGTAGGCCTTCTCTCAGTGAGAGGGAGTGGGCCGTAGTCAACCACGAGGGGTTTTTAGATGTCACATGTCTTCGATTATTTTTTTGTTCTAGGGCATGCTGATTTCCTCACGATGTTTTCCTTCACCGTTTTGAGAGCAGTGGTGATGAAATTATTTACACAAAGTAAAGCGCCTGTCTGGGTTCGTACCTACGACCGACGACTCGTAAGTCGAGGCTACTACCACTGGACCACCATTGCTCTCTTTTCTGTCACCGACGTCAGAACTCAAAATACTATTGGACCTTATCCTTACATATTATAAAACAAAGTCCTCCGCCGTGTCCGTCTGTCGTCCTGTTCGCGATAAACTCAAAAACGACTGCACCGATTTTCATGCTGTTTTCACCAATGGATAGAGTGGTTCTCGAGGAAGGTTTTAGTATATAATAACCGACACATCCACGCGGGCGATTCCGCAGGCATCAGCTAGTAAAATATAAACTAATCGATATCAAGTTTGGAATGTTTTTTTTAATAAAACCTACTTTTAAATTGGTAAATATGGACTCCTTTTCAATAGAGGACTCATGTCCAACAAAGGTCTGCATTGAACCGAGTTGATTGATTGAGCTCGTTCCGGAAATTGCGACGAAATCCATTTTTTATTCTTCCGTTTATTGCATGTTTTTATAGCTCGGAAAGTAAACATCATCTTTGTAAAAGCGAATAAAAACGAAATGGGCATTCATTTCGAACTTATTATCAGTTAATTTTCTTTTACAAATATGTACTGCTCTACGTTCACCAGTTCGGCGAATGGCAGCAACCTACAATGAAACATTCGGACACAGATATATTTACATGCTCTTTGATAAGGTTTCGTAGCCTTTTGTACGAGACTTTTGATTGTTGTTGTAGTTTATAAAAAAAAATTTTTTTGATACGTAATATCTTTCCTGTCGCTTTCCTGCAATTTATGGGAGTGATTTCGTTAAAAGGGACGGAAGTGTGTAACAGGAAGCCGGGGAAGCGCGCGCTATTTGATGTGACCAATGAGCGCGCGCGGTGCTGGAGTTGGCCTTCAGATGGTACCAACCCACTTTCCGAGAGGTTGGTACTGTCAGCCAAGACGTCAGATGTTAGGTACACATCATAAGCGACTACGGTAAGGCTCGCTCGTTTATTAACCGACTTCTTCAAAAAGGAGGAGGTTCTCAATTTGTCCGTATGTTTTTTTCTTTTTTTTTAATTCCTTTTTTTAATAGTGTAACTGTCATGCATGAACAGTTCACCTCCTCGTGACTTTAAAGTTTTATGTGAACAGCGCTATGGGCTACATTATTACTTAAGTTACTTGTGTTTTTCTGTTTCTAATACCTATTCCATAATGTAGCTTGTTTTTCGCTGCTAAAGCGATGTACAAATTAGAGAGCTGTAAATGTACAGAACAAATCTTGTTTTAAAAGTGGACATAAGTAATTGTTAGGCATCAGAAAGAATTGTTAAGTACACTACAAAAAAAAAATAACCTGCAACAGACAATTTTTCTCAACTGACGTAGATAAGTCAAGCAAGGCGAAGTAACTGCAATGTTGTCCATTCATTCCTCAACTTTAAAAAAAGAACAAGTTTTTTTCTTAAAAGTGTTTGAAGTAAATCTCATTTTCTGTTCAAAGTTCGAACGAATGTAATCGAAAGAAGATCGAGTTTATTCCTTTTAAAAGCCGTATTTAAAGCGTAGTCTTTTTTTGAATTTTTCAAGTTTTTATTTATGTTGATTTGTGATCAAAGTAAAGGAAATTGAATTGCCACAGCGAATGTCACCGTTTATAAAAAGTCATTATATCATCTTTAGTCATTGGTTTATCAACCGTTTACCTGTAAACAAACCTTACCTTTCCACCTTTATTTATTTTATGTATCAACTTTTATATTTTGGACTTTAAGTGAAATAACTTTGTGAACATTTTCTGCGTAACATCGTTAAAGTTTATTCCGATCTTTTATAAGTTAAATTGTTTAGAAAATTCCACGTACTTAAATGAAATTGAATGGATGCCTTTAAGTGCTCAGTTACCTATGTATTTAATGGAATAAAAAGGAGCACTCGTAAGTCAATTTCAAATAGTGCATTTACAAGAACTGTTCGAAGTAGTTTTATCCAATTTTATCGAAAAAAAAACCATGAGTTTTCAATTTCTTGGCTCTTAGGATGAGGAGGACAAACGGGATGAATGAAAGACAATTGTATGCAGCTGAGATGAGAATGATAAGAGGGATATGTGGTGTGACGCGAATGGATAGAATAAGAAATGAGAATATAAGAGGAAGTCTGAAAGTAACACTCGCTGACTTGGTTTTTTCTCATAACGCCGGTAGCACACCTCTGCCGCGAAACTATAGCAGCGAAACCGCAGTCGTTTAATTGTACTGACTCACGTCATGTTCTGCTACCCGAATCGGATTCATGACGCGAGTCAGTACAATAGAACTACTGCGGTTTCGCTGCTATGATTTTGTGGCAGAGGTGTGCTACCGACGTAGAAACAACTACTAGATTAAAATGCATTCACCTTTTTTTACGACTATAAAAGTAGTTATCAACGTAGCAAAAGAATATTCGTAGCTTTCCGCTACGCGCCTTGCTATGGCGTAGCACCATGCTACGGCGTAGCATGCTACAATCTTGTATAGTCTATAGTCTAGACTATCACTACAATATGAATACCCTGAGTCCCTGACACTACAAATAGTCTTCCTTTGTTAACTATTGAAGCGTACGCCTTTGTTACTCCGTAATACAACTATTACAACACAGCTAGTAATCTTGTTATACGAACGATCTATAAAGCATAATGAACTAATTTTCGTATTACCTTTCTATTATATTGATCCTTAACGGCTTAAAGGAGCTCGTGGCTAAGTAATAACAGCCGCACTGGTCGATCCATCAGGTAAAGCTACGCTTGCCGGGGTTGGTCCGTGGATGGGTGACCATCTTTACATACCGAGACTCCTCCGTGCCTCGGAAAGAGCGTTAAGCAGTTGGTCCCGGCTGCCATTTGAGGATCTTTGACAGTCGTTACGGGTCGTCAGAAGCCCGAAAGTCTCACAACCAGTTTTACCAAGGGGTATCGTATTACCCAGTTACTGCCTACCTAGGCAGTCGCTCCATGTGAAATACTGGTATTCAGCTGCATCCAGCCTTTTTGCCATCCAACATTTGGGTTAAACGCAATTTACGAGGTCGAATACATATTATTATATGTTAGCAGACCATTAAATACATACTAATCTCGGGTAATTAACATAGTACTTGCTTACTAATAGTATTTGCTGAATAATGTGATCTAATTACCGGAGCTCTTTAGTTAATAATATTAATAATATTCTGTAATAATCTTACTATTGATCAAAGGCCTTTTCATATAGAGAAGTAATGAGCATTAATCACCAAGATTTTTGGGGCCTTTAATAAATCTTTAAAAAAAAGATTATCTGAGCATTTTTGTTAATGAAACAGTTGTTTATGAATCTAGCGAGTTGTATTGCTGATTCTAATGTGTATAATTCTGTAAATCCTTATTTGTTACGGTCGCGAATCATATTTTAATCAACTTATAACTTGATACTGACCTGCAAAAAACGTAAGAATTTGCATAGGCGCAAACCATAATCAGCCTGTAATGTTCCCACTGCTGGGACACAGTGCGTGTCCTCTTTCTTTAGAGGGAGTGGACATTCTATACGCGGGTTGGTAGATGTCACATGTCTTCGAATTTTTGGTTCTAGGACATGCTGTTTTCCTCACGATGTTTTCCTTCACCGTTTGAGAGCAGTGGTGATGAAATAATTTACACAAAGTAAACTGCATGCATAGGTTCAAACCCACGACCTACAACTCGTAAGTCGATGTCGTTACCACTGGTCCACCACTGCTCATCCACTACGGCGCATATGGACAACTGATTTAGTTTTTTTTTTTCGAACTAAGATACGTTTACGCCGCACGTTCGTGCTCGGCTCGCAAGATTCTTATACAAGATGTCTTGTCTAAACAGCGCGAAAGTGGAACTAGGCAAACGTCACTCAGAACGATTAGCTCGCACACCCGCGGCAGCCTGGACGTACGTGACGTCACAGACAAGCTATCCGACAGTCGCTCGGAGTTGTGTCTGACACATTTCGTACCCTAGAGCGTACCAACCAAACGTATCTGTACCAGCACTACGCTGGTAAACAGAGATAGTTCGTCAAGAAAGGCAAAATGCCAAAGGCAAATGGAATTACAGCTAAATGGATATAGAAGCGAAATCATTAAAACTTATCCATACTTCCATACTAATATTTTATATGGGAAAGTTACTCAGTTTGTTACCTTTTTACTCCTTAACGGCTGAATGGAATTTGGCTGACGATAGACCATGACCTGAGTTAGGACATAGGATACGTTTTTTATCCTGGTAGTACGTGTACGTACCCCTGAGATTTTTTACGCTCGCTTGAGATAATTTTCGATCTGCACACGGATGAAGCCGCAGGCCAATGCTAGTATAGTTATTAATTAGTCTTTCATGCTGAATCAATTGAATCATGGGGAGATTTAAAATAAAGTAAGGAACAACAATTTATGTAGGCTGGGCGCAAACGAGGCATCGACCACAGCCACCGGTGGCCAGCGACAAACAGTTACGCTTTTTCATAAATTTTGTAGGGTCCCACCGCACACATTTGTCCGATGGCGGCCACGCGCTTCAGCAGTGTTCGCGATTCGCCACTTGAGGCCGCTACGGGCCACACAAGACCAGCCGATACTTGCCACAGACGCCCCGCCCCACCCTCACTCAGGAATCCATCGAGAGATTGCACAGCCGAAAGCGGGTTATAAAATGTGGCGGCTTCTGAATACCGGTGGATCGTTTGCGCCCAGACTTATTGTCACAGACACACGTGCAGACTCGAAGATTCTTGGGACAACAATAAAGGCATTTTATAATAGAAATTAGAAGTTGGCATTTTATAAAAAACTTTATTTTAGGGGCAAAATAAAAAAAAAAGGGGTAGAGCTCATTCGGCATAAAAAATTCGTCCTCATGGCCGTCAATCGGAAAAAAAAAATCTCATTGACAGCGATGAAGAATTCCACCAAATATAGAAATCCTAAATGCTAATACTATCCCAAATGAAATGAATTGGTCCAAAATTATTCTGATCCCTTAGCATAAGCATAATCAGCCTATAATGCTCCCACTGTTGGGACACAGGCCTCCTCTCTGACACCTCTCTGATCCCTAGACACTTTTTATTTGTAAGCAAACAGCACTTTGAGCATAATAATTTCCTCTCAGTCAGTTTCATGGATCAAAACACTTTGCCTTAAGTGGAACCTTTATACAAAGTGAGTAAACTGCCCTTAAAATTTACTTTGCGAAGAATTTATGTACCCAACCTCGAAGAAAGATAAAAATATTTTTCCTTTTAATTGCACGTTGTTGTGAGGTCGTGAGATTTCCGAATGCCACATCGTGCAGCTGCAAAACGCTATTGATTTTGTAAAATATTTCATTGATATTAGTTTAGAGCGCGAAATTCATTTTTTTTTACGTTTTTTGCAATTTGCAGGTCAGTGTCAAGTTGTATGTTGATTAAAATATGATTAGCGACCGTAACCCATACCGCTTTATAGAATTATAGTCATAAGAATATTAGAATACGACTTCTTTAGTTAGAATAATCCTCAAATACTATGATTTCATAAAATAGTCATTAAAGGAGCTCGTGGCTAAGTAATAACAGCCGCTCGGGTCGATCCATCAGGTTAAGCTACGCTTGCCGGGGTTGGTCCGTGGATGGGTGACCATTTTCACATATCGAGACTCCTCCGTGCCTCGGAAAGCTCGTTAAGCTGTTGGTCCCGGCTGTCATTTGTGGATCTTTGACAGTAGTTACGAGTCGTCAGAAGCCCGAAAGTCTGACAACCAGTCTAACCAAGGGGTATCGTTTTACTCAGTTGCTGGGTTGTGGAGGTCTGATAGGCAGTCGCTCCATGTAAATTACTGGTATCCAGCTGCATCCGGTTAGATTGGAAGCCGACCCCAACATAGTTAGGAAAAGGCTAAGCAGATTGACATGAACTTAGAGAGATGTATTGATGATTTTTATAAATATAAAAATAAATATTTGATATGGCTGCCAATGATATTTAGATCAACCTGATACTGGCCTGCAAATTAAAAAAAACGTAAGAAATTGAATTTCGCGGGCTAAACAACCCGCACTGGTCTCGAGTGGCTTATGGCCCTTTCCCTCTCACTGACAGGAGGCCTGTGTCTCAGTAGTGCCAATGGGAACACCGCTGATTATGTATTGATATAATGAACAAAAAAAAAAATTGGTATTTATTAAGCTTTAAGCTACAAGATGACATTCACAGTGCAAATAATCCTACAGTTCACAACACATTCCTTGCAAATCATACAATCAAATTGCAAATACATGCAAATGATTTTCCGTCAACTTTTGATTTAGGTACTCACATATATGATCTATTTGATATGTATTTCATGTCTCACGCTGCGGCTTCACTTACGTGAGTTCGGTATTGTAAGGAAGATTATCCCTAAATCCGGGAATCCTATTTGCGGGATCGACGACAGTAAAAAGGGAAGTTCTATGGAAATTAGGTAGGTTTTACGAAATAGTTGAGTAGTTTCACGAAATTCGGTATTGGATGTAATCTTCTTTTCTGCGTAGCTGTAGGTTTATCCCTTTATTTATAAACGTTGCTTAAAGTTAAGTTTAGAGTGGCTCATGGCTAAATTATAACAGCCGGTCGATTGAGTGTTAAGCTACGCTTGCCGCGGTCGGTTCGTGGATGGGTGACCATCCATCCATCGAGGCCCCTCCGTTCCTCGGATACGTGTCAAGCAGTTGGTCCCGGTTGTCATTTCTAGACCTTTGACAATCGTTACCTACGGTCGGCGGAAGCCCAAAAGTCTGACTACCAGTCTCACCAAGGGGTATCGTTTTACCCAGTAACTGGGTTGTGGATAAGCAGTCGATCCATGTAAAATACTGGTATTCAGCTGCGTCCGGTTAGACTGGAAGCTGACCCCAATATAGTTGGGAAAGGGTTAGACAGATTGATATTGCTTAAAGTTAAGATACGTTTAAATGTCTAAAATGTTTGGTTAACAATCGCTCGATCATTACATAATAATATCTCAACCTATCAAAAAACCCGTTCATAAAAAGGACCATTTCAGCCATTTTTCAGTAGCTTTTTTCCGACAGACTACCTAAAGTGTCGTTTTTAAATCTTGTAGACTAATTTGACACTTCAAGTGATTGTTGTTTGTTTTTTTCAATTTGGAGTTTGACATTTGCACCTGTCAAATTAGCCTACGAGATTAAAAAAACAGTTTTTAGGATGTAGCAAAACGGTGTTAGACTGTGTAGCGTTGTGTGGCTTCTCAACGGTAAAAATGCGAAAAAGTTGTCGTACCTATTAACGATTTAGAAATCATTCGCATTTATCTTACGTTCTCTCTGCAGGTTCATGCTAGGCTCTCAGATTGTCTATTTCTTCATAAGTACCTAAAATCCATAAAGAACAATAATTCTTGTTAGCACTGCACACTAACAATCGAATAAAATACACTTACTGCGTGAAATATTGGCGCAGTAAAAGCTAATACAATACCACAGTATAAATAAGTACCAGTATTATGTTTGTGTTCATAGAAAACGGCCGAAACGGCGCGTTTCGACATTGTTTTCAGTATATACCAGTACGCAAACGTCTCAAGTGCGCGGCAGTTACGCACGAATGCGGAAAGTTTATATAACGAGCGGCCGTAGGTCAAGGTCACTGCCCGAGACATAATACTGTTACGTTATTATACTGTGATAATACCACCACTAAAAAGTTGCGTTAACCCCACAGAAGTTATTATCCAGTTCTTGAAAATACGTGGAAAATACAATGGTTTTGTTTTATTGGACATAAAAGCTGAAGTTGATTTATTCTTAGCCTCAGAATTGATTACAGTGACATGAAAATACGTTTTTAAAACGGCTTCGAGGTACCTACTTAGATGATGAGACATTATTTTTTATTTTGTACTAGTTGCTGCCCGCGGCTCTGCCCGCATTTGAGAACTATTATTATTAAATGTGTATAAGCAGTGATAGCCAGGTGTGACCGTCGGACTGCCAAGTTCGAACCCAAGCCACGCACCTCTGAATTTTTGAATTCATGTGCGTATTGTATAATAAAATTATCACTTTCTTTAAAATCGGTGAAGGAAAACATCGTGACGAAACCGGCATGCCAGAGAGATATTTGTCGACGGCATGTGAAGCCAAGTCAGAGGCCCATGGGCGGCTTTAAAACTCTGACACCAAGTTCGTCACTAACCACACGAAAAGAATAATTAAATGTAAAGTATTTACGCTCGTGACTGTACCTACATATTATTTTCAATTTCAATGGTTCACAGAATGATAAATATCAACGGCATAGGTACATCAAAGCCATACCGATTTATAAACGTATAAAGTTGTAAAGGTAATGTCACTTTTTCACAAGCAATGCATTGCTTTTGCGCCGTCGATGCATCAAACACAGACTGCATAGGAAATTCACAACCAGTTCCAGGAATCTATTCGTATGAATATTTTAATGTACACACGGCTACACATCAAGCTACACATTTCCAGTATAAGCTGATCTCGCATTGTGCGGAAATCCTATAAAATGCAAGATCAGCATAAACTGGAAATGTATAGCTTGATGTGAAGCCGAGTGACTGTGTACATCTAATATAACCAGTAACCATGTGGTTTTAATACTAGAATATTAACTGGAATGTGAAGTAGAAAGGCGTTAAGATGCATTTTTTTTTATTATGTCTAGAATCTAGGTCATTGTCTAAACAAAGTCCTCCGCCGCGTCTGTCTGTCATCCTGTACGCGATAAACTCAAAAACTACTGCACTGATTTTCATGCTGTTTTCACCAATAGATAGAGTGGTTCTCGAGTAAGGTTTTAGTATATAATAACCGAAATACACGCGGGCGAAGTCGCGGGCATCAGCTAGTTCAGAATAAAATAAAGATCCAGCACACTCGCGACAATCTAAGTAGTCTACTCTATTTGACGTTTCGTACTCGTACGTATAATGTCTCGAAAATCGGTTTTTAAAGATGTTTTTTTCCGTCTAAAGATTTTTATAGCTGTCAAATCGGTCTTCTAGATTGTCGCGATTTTAAATATGTACACACTTTTAATCACAAACGAATTTGTCTGCTGAACTACATAAAAAATGCACTGAATGTTGTTGAACTTTCAAAGTGCCATTGCTATTGTAAGTGTGTTACGCAATTACTCTGGAATCCTTACTAATATTATAAATGCGAAAGCAACTAAAAAAATAATAATAATAACACAAAGAAAAAAAAAAGAAAAGGACAAGGGGGAAGCATGCGTCACATCCACGCAAAACGGCTATCGCTCAGCATTATGCTGCGACCCTATGCAAGACAGACCCGCAGCGCTGGTTTTCAGCGACAGCCGGCGCTAACGTAATGACGTCAACCGGTGCGGCAAACTATTATTAGGACGCTGTACCGGTACAGCGCACTATAATAAAAAATAAAATAAAAAATATATTATATTATTAACTAATAGAATATACTACACATAAAAAAAAAGATAAAAAAAAAAAAAAAAAAAAGAAATGGGCACACTTAAAAGATACGAGAATATCATCCTCTTTAAATTCAACGTTCTATGTAGTGGCAACATTTCGAAGCGTCCTCTTTGACGTACTGACCGTACTGTACCCAACATGCACCAAAGAATTATGAAAATGATGTAATGAATTACAAAATGGCCAGTGATGTAATGTGTAATTTTCTTGGTGTTTTTTTTTTTTTTTGCATCATATTTACCGCAAATAAACGTATTTTCTTTCTTTCTTTCTTTCTTCTAACTCTATCTGTCTGTGTGTCGCGTTTTCACGCCAAAACTACTGAACCGATTTAAATGAAATTTGGTACACAGATAGTCTAGAGCCTGAGAGAGGACATAGGCTACTTTTTATCATCACACCACGCAGGCGAAACCACGGAAGGAAAATAGTATTATAATATTTTGAAATAAAGAGGAAATATTATGAATAGATTGCAATGTTTTAATTAAATAAACACACCATTGATACTAATTTATTCATGAAAAATTCGAGCTTTTCAACCCACAGCAAACAATTATGTATTTTAATTAGAATTTGTAATCTCACTTTTGATCAATGATCATTCGACTGTAACGTCAAACAAAATGTCAATAAAAATGTAAATTGCTGTTTGTACTCATCAATATAAAATCTTTCCTATCAAATACTTGACTTTTTAGAGAATATTTTACCGTAATTTATATTATCAAAACGGTGATTGAAACTCTGTCCAAAATGTTACCTACTGTTCGAACTTCTTTGTTCTATAAGTTACTACAAGACGTTAATGAGTTTCGACAGAATGTATATTTAGCAACAAAAGTCAGTTAATATTTCGATATTCTTATTGGTATTAGTTTTGTAGAATGCAATTTTGGTTTTTATTTTAAACTAATTGAATTCTGTATTTTTGAAACAAAGCTGTTCTTTATTCGTTAAATGTTATTACTGTTGTCACTTTTGATGTCGACGTTACCTGTTATTATTAACCCGGTACAGTCTCCACTATATTGGACAGCATTATTGGCTGATTGACTTGCCAATTAGCGGTGAATTAATTGTAACTGGATACTTGCATGCAATATACTAAATTATGCAGTTTGAACTTAGGATCCGGCTGATAATGTTCGTGCTAAAGCGCAGACCATACTGGGCACTCATGTAGCTATCGCGTCTTTTCATACTTCGGCTCACACCGCGAACTATTTGTTCTTGTTATTGTTGTTTCAAAGATAAATCATTTTCCACTTTGTAATCGGCATTTCGTTTAATTTGTGATTGTTTTGTTTGTTTTCATTTGGTAATGTCACAACACATTACGCAAGTAAATTGTCTTTGGCTCTCTCATCCACAGATAACTGTATAATGCCCTCATCAAGCAATAGACAAAATTTGTCAAACTTTTATAATTTCTTATTATTATTAGGAGGCTTTTGGCTAATATGTACATATAGTGAATGTTACTCTTTATTTTTGTATTGTGTGTTTAGTTTGTACGGAATAAACAATTTTTCTATCTTTCTTTCTTTCTTTAACTATGAACGGACGCGGCAGCTACTTTAAAGAAGCTAAACAAACTTCGCTTCATTCTCAGTGTGGACTGCCCTTAAGATAAAGTGGCTTTTTTTTCAAATATTACGAATTTAATGGAAGTTATAACAGGGGAATAGTAAATTCAATATGTATTTCAGGATTTTCACGATGAAATCCTTTCATTACGCAAAACATAGCGTTTCAAAACGTATTTAATTAGATAAAAGAGTAAAGTATTTTCCGACCCTTTGTTAAAAATCTCATCGGCATGCCTGTAAAAATTATTGATCGTTCAGGTAATTTAAAATTTCACACTACTCTGTTGCTTGTGCGTAAACATTTAAATTGTTTGTTTAAAAAAATAGGTTAAGGGGTACGCAATTTTAAAGGAGATGAACTTTAAGTACATAAGAACCTGTAGTTGTACAGACCTACAAGGAATTTTTGGCGCGTGGCCAAAATCGGAACTAACACCGCCATTTTGTTTTTTAGGGTTCCGTACCCAAAGGGTAAAACGGGGCCCTATTACTAAGGCTCCGCTGTCCGTCTGTCTGTCTGTCTGTCCGTCTGTCCATCTGTCACCAGACTGTATCTCATGAACCAAGACAGTTGAAATTTTCACAGATACTAAAAAACAGAATAAAATAAATATTTAAGAGGGCTCCCATAAAACAAACGTGATTATTTTTTTGCTCATTTTTGCTCGAAATTGATAATGGATAACAGGCAGACGCTTGAAATATTCACGAATATTTAGTTATATATTCGCTTAAAAAATAAATAATTAAATTAAAATAAAACAAATATTTAAGGGGGCTCCCATACAACAGACATGATTTTTTTGCCGTTTTATAGATAATGGTACGGAACCCTTCGTGCGCGAGTCCGACTCGCACTGGCCGGTTTTTAATACAATTTTAACCCCCACCTGTCAATGTCATTTAGGTGCCAAAAGATCCTTGTAGCCCTTTAAAACAGTAAACTATATGGGGTTTATTTATAAACGTTGCTAAAAGTTAAGTAATGATTAGGGACGGGACCATACATTTTTGATGTTTGAACGTCACTTAACTTTAGGCAACGTTTATAAATAAACCCGTAATTGTTTTTATTGACATTTATATTATTGTTGCCATGAATTGTAAAGACAACCTATCTCATAATAGGTAATGTTGTTTCTGTCACGTCCCGACGTGAGTGACCTTAATAGGTAATGTTGTTTCTGTCACGTCCCGACGTGAGTGACCTTAAACACGGTTTTGTTCGTAAAT
The DNA here is from genome assembly GCA_948473465.1 of Lithophane ornitopus. Taxonomy (NCBI): domain Eukaryota; kingdom Metazoa; phylum Arthropoda; class Insecta; order Lepidoptera; family Noctuidae; genus Lithophane; species Lithophane ornitopus. Next base: position 5,121,224 of record OX419629.1, read on the forward strand.
TCTGTTATTCTTTCATTTTTATCAGTGTAATAGTATTAAATCAAGTGAGAGGAGCTTGTAGCTAGGTAATAACAGCCACGCGTGTCCATCCATCAGGTTAAGCTACGCTTACCGGGGTTGTTCGGTGGATGGGTGACCATATTTACATACCAAGAATCCTCCGTTCCTTGGAAAGCACGTTAAGCCGTTGGTCCCGGCTGTCATTCGTGGATCGTTGACAGTCGTAACGAGTAGTCAGAAGCCCAGTAGTACCTAGTATTACCCAGTTACTGGGTTGTGTTCAATACGTTTTACATGGAGCGAATCCCTATCTGAATAGGGAGTTGCTCCATGTAAAATGTATTCAACTGCATCCGGTTAGACTGGAAGCTGACCCCAAACATAGTTGGAAAAAGGCTAGGCATATTGAGTAATAAATCAAGTAATATGGTTACGGAGTTATTTCTCAATAGTTATGATTTACACCGTCCTTTCTATATTTCCTCTGGCTTACGCGGAGCTCCGGCGCGGGCAAAGTTTTATTAAAGAAAACGAAGTTGAGCTTTGACTGAGTTCCCGACTCAACTGCGGAGAAATAGAAAAAGGTGCCTTCATAATAAAAGCAGAAGTCGATAAAATAAAGCGTTAGAACTTCTTCCGATGAAATGAAATAATAATTTAAAGTTAGGGGTAGCAGAATTTCTAGTTACCAATTAAAGAAAATTAAACACGTTGATTTTGGTTGTGAAGTATAACAGAAGGCGTATATTTCTTATTTGCGAAACATAATTTACAAACATACTTAACAACATAATTTTATTTAATTATTATTTTACTACATTAAATTAATATAACACAGCAGATAGGCAGTCACTCCATGTAAGATAAGTATTCAGCTGCATCCGGTTAGACCAGAAGCTGACCCCAACATATTAGGAAAAGGCAAGGCAGATGATGAATATAACAGAGCAACAGGTCAATAAAATTAGTTAAAGCTATGTATACAATTTTTATAACCATTTTTTTTTTTGTGTTTGGGAAATTCTCAAATGACTACTTCCGCTCTGGGCGGAGCGGAAGGGCATGTCAGACTTTTACTAACTAAAACCTACCCGTGTTCCTTCAGTTGCCTGTTGCCAAGGTCCCGGTATCCCTTTCGGACTTTCCCGCAACCCTGGCAGATGTTAGCCTATCTACACTGTCCTGACCAAAGGCCTCCCACAAATCTTTCCAAGCATCATTTTCCAGAGCCACCTCGATCCAACTCTTTCGGGAAGCGTCTAGGTCGTCTAACCACCCCTTTCTGGGTCGGGTTCGGCGACGCCGTCCATCCTCAGGTACGACAGACATACGCCCATGATGTCAGTTGCTTCTAAATACAAAATTTTATAAATATAATGGACGACAACATACGGAAAAAAAAAAAAAATGTCATAATTCAATTCACAAAAAACCCACAAATCCCTTAACGTTGTGCACTTAAATATCAATCATGATTAAAAACATTCATCTGAAAGTTGAGAGATTTTCCGCCGACCAGATGATATGGTAATGAAGGCGCATCCAGCTTCCAAAGGGGAATATTCGATATTCTAATGCAAAGTAATAAAAGTCCTGTATTAGCATCGGAAACTCTCGACCTGGGAATGCCTGGGATTCGTCGGAGCTCTCACACTTTACCCCTGTGGCTTGCTTTATACTTATTATTGTAAGAACGTTAGCTGTGTTTGGTTCAAAAGTCAAATTAGGTTTAAATATTGTGTCGAATAAACTGAACTGGTGTTTATTGGGTTTATTTAGAAACGTTAAAAAAAAAGTCAGTACATCTAATTCGGTGGGCAAATTCAAGGTTATCGAATTAAATCTTTGAGGAACGATGCGCGTCCCTAAACCTTCCTAAATTAGGTAGCAAGAGATCAGAACGATGTAATTTAAATAATAAGTAAACACAGCTGTCAGTTATTGGGTTATATCCCGTGGCTATCGTACGAATAAGTATTTATTTATTTATATTTATTTATATATACTTTATTGTACACCAGAAAATACATAGCGAAAATAAATAAATTAAGTAAGTTAGTATCCACCGTTAGTTAAGCTGTTATCACACGTTTCACTCGAGTGAAGGTGAATTTAAGGAACAAAACAAATAAGGGACTGGTTTCTGCCCGTCTCGCGTGAAATTTCGGCTCGACTCCACCGCGTCGCATCCCATCGCCTGCCCGCGCTGTTACTTCGTTTTCGCCTAGCGTTCTTGCTGACTTTTTTTTTTAGGTCGGTTCTTAGGTCTCGTAGCGTGATGGTATAATGTGCTTATAACCTTCCTCTAGAAATAGGGCTATCTAATGCAACAAGAATTTTTCAAATCCAACTGGTAATACCGGAGATAACCCCCTTCATACAAACAAACAAATAAATTTTACCTCTTTATAATATTATTAGTAATATTAGTATATTGGTATTATTAGTATATTAGTATTAGTGAAAATTAGTATAGATGAACGTTCATCTGCTCCTTTTATTTAATTGTTCGATCATTCGGTGGGTGAGATAAGATACCGAGTGCCGAAACAAAACATCATTGACTAATGAATTCATTTTTCAATTTCAATGAATTTTGTGTTTTGTTTCACTTCGGCAACAATGGACAGATAGTGAACCGTCTGACATAGGCTTTACACGCAAACATTCCAATATTAAATGCCTTAGGGACTTCTCTTTACATGCATTGCTCCGTTTGACCAATGTCGGCCGTCCCACGAGATATGTTTCCGGATATTATTCGTTTTTAAGGTTCCGTACTAAAATGGTACCGAAGGAAATTCTATTGGGATCGCTCCGCTGTGTTATAATACAGACGGGTAACACAGACTATTTCGGTTATTTTAAAGTGCCAAGGGATTACGAAAAAGTATAGTTTTTGTTAGCAAAAGGATTGTAGTGAATAGATAATATATCCATGGGACTTAAACATAACTGGCGAAATCTGGGTGTGCTGTAGGTACACCTCTGCCTAATCCTTTGGGGAATACAGGCGTGATGTTATGATATGCATGCGAAAGTGGGTTTGTTTGTTTGTTACGCTTTCACACTAAAACGGCTGAGCGGATTTGGGTAAACCTCATGACCTGCACGCGTAGCATGACCATCGTAGAAACGGGTTTTGTCGACGAAAGAATAGACAAAATGACAGATTGTGATTGTTTATCTGTCATTTTGTCTATTCTTCCGTCGACAAAACCCGTTTCTACTATGGTCATGCTACCCGTGCTGGGCTAGGCTATGATTTTTCGTCTGCGTGTACCTACCGGGATAAAAAGTATCCTATGTTTAGGACATAGGAATCATAATAATCATAGGTTTAACGTTACGCCTTCCAAGAATTCCGAACAAAGCTTTTAATTCAGTGTAGAATGTGTTCAATGTAAATGAGCGTTAGAGTCAAGACGTGCTCTCCATTTCTCCAACTCTCCATCGCTGCAGAGATTATGTAGGTAGGTATTATATCTTTAGAAAATAAAAATGGAAGGATTAGTCTATCTCGTTGTTTTATGTGTTGAAGTCTGAAAGTCTGAGAAACTGGGATGTCTGCGCTAGTCCGTGATTTTTTCTGAGAGAAAACTAAGAAATAAAGAACCAAGTGGAAGATAAATTGTGTGGATGACGATTTGAAGACAGTAGCTTTGTTAGAAACTCATAATCTGTGAATTAAATCCTGCAAAAGTGCGCGTTGTTTTAACACACTGAGAAAAGATTGGATTTCTCAATAAATATTTCATTAGTTAAATCTATATAGAGTCACACCAAATATTCAGCTAAACTATTAAATATAGGATGGCAATGACGATCTATTATTAGGCTTTTTATCATGACGCCGGCGCCGGAAGGCAAAATGAATAAAAAAATCATAACATCTCAGAATTGAAATCCTAATCCTAATCCTAACTAATATTATAAATGCGAAAGTGAGTTTGTTTGTTTATTTGTTTGTTTGTTACGCTTTCACGCTTAAACGGCTGGACGGATTTGGATGAAATTTGGCACATGGGTAGACCATGATCTGGAATAGGACATAGGATACTTTTTATCCCGATGTTCCCACGGGATCGAGATTTACGCAGGTGAAACCGTGGGGCGCAGCTAGTGTAAAACAAACGCGGCGGCGCCGGCGCCGGTTCGGCACCGGTGGCGGCGCCGGTGCGGCATTGGTGCAGCAGTGGGGTGGCGCGTGGGTGAAATTAATTCGTATAAACAAACATACGGTCCAGGGCCGGCGCCGTCGATTCGGCTTCACTAACAGCTTTACTCATAACTAGTTTTTTTTTGTTACCAATATTGTTGTAGTTTATTGAAAAAAACGTACCCTTCCCTTTTTTTGTATTTACAGATGAAATGTAGTACTTCCACAATTAAGAGAAGATTCTAACGACACCTCATATGTTAAAATCTATCAAGCCATTTAGGCTACAGAGAGTGCCAAAGCAATAGACTTACATAACAAACATACTCTCGAAAAACATTACCCTCCTTCTGAGGCAGTCGGGTAATAAGCTAGTAACATTATGCCATATAATCATAAAATACAGTATAATGTTGCCAACTTTTCAATTACTTTTGCAAACAGCAAAGTTTTTAAAGTAAAACGAATTATTCGCGTAGTGTTTACGGACTGGGTAAAGGTAAATTTATTCAGAATTCAGAAACTTTGATAAGCTTCGTTTTAAACTGAAACTACATCTAAAATAATGTTAATGTTAAATACCATCAGAGTTTTGGTTATAACATATTTCTTGTTGGTTACGGCCCAATAAGGTTATCAAGAAGTTCCTAGATTTATTTTATAAACTTTGGTACATACATAGGTACCGAAATCCTTGAAATAAAATACTTAGGTAAAATTAAAGGGGCGCTCATTAAAATATTTCTGAAGCTGAAGTTCTTACAACAAACTTAGCCTTAACAATGTTTTGAAATAATTTTGACAATTACGATCCTCACTAGAAAATAAACAGACCATATTGACAAACTAACAAGCCACCGCATATATATCAATCGTCAATTAAAACGATAATTCAAAAACGATTGCTCGTAATTACGTGGACATCTGTATGCATAGAATACCAAACACAATTCTAATGCACTCAATATGTTGTCACAACACATCGACTGCTTCAATTGTACTTTGAGTGAATTCACACGTGCCGCATTTTGTAAATTATCTCATGTGTGTGTAAATGTGTAAATGTTCATAATCTATACATATAATAAATCTGTAGACGAGGCGTTTCTGTACAATGAAAAAAAAAAAAAAAAACGTAGGTGGAGTGTCCAAGAATAACCAACAGATGCCATTTCTACCATTTTTGGAATTTTTGTCTGTTTGTCTGTGTGTCTGTTTGTCTGTTTGTCTGTTCGTTTGTTTGATTGTTCCAGTATCACGTAAAAAGTACGAAATCAATATGGTTAACTTATACACTCAAATATTGTGTGTAACTCGATGTTTCATTTAGTCTTTGTTTCATCGCAATCGCTTCAAAATATCAAAAGATATAAGAGTTTAAAGTATTCAAGAAGAAATTTTCATTAGGTACGTAATGTAGATACACGTAAAGACATCTATTGTCGTAAAATGACACTAGCGTAAAATCAGGTAGGTTTGTGAGAACGTGTGTAACACACGATCATAATCATCATATGTTCACATACTTCGCGCGGAAACATAACGCGATACATTGTGAATTCACCCAATCTAAAGTTTGGTTAATTCAAGTTTTCCAAATCTATTGTTTGGTAGTAGTGCCATAGGTGGCGCTATCTATCTTTTAAATCATGATACAAATATTAATCATGAAAAAATGGTGACAAATTTTAATTTCTTAAAAATTGTAGATTCTTACATCGAGCAAAAAGTGAGTAATTAAGGCACGAATGCGCTTACTAAATAAACACGAGTAATCTACTTTTCTTTCAACTACCAATGTACCTGCTCCGATAAAATATACCTGCTCAAGGTTAACTCAACTCAACCCAAATCAAGTTAGGTCAAGTTCAGGTCAAGTCAGGTCAAGTCAGGTCAAGTCAAGTCAAGTCAAGTCAAGTCAGTCATGGAACCCTACGTCTTTTCTACATAGCTTACAGAGTGTTCGAACGTTTTCCCATATATTTTGACAGTATCACTTCGTGCTCGATAGATGGCGTTGTTCATTTAACGTCATTTTCTGAATCGCGGTGTTAAGAGTCTCCGTAGAAGAATGACTTTCGCCGAATTCATAATTAACGAATATTTGGCTCATTTTGAATTGAACACATAATCCATACTAATCGATGCTTAAAAGTATAAATTCGATAGTAACTCTTAGATTTTAAATAAATAAAAAAAAAAAAAAAATTTGGGGAGATAGATGGCATCCCGGCGAAGAACATAGGCAATTATTTTCTCAAAAACAAATTTAAGGGGGGGGGGGATATAGGGGATGAAAGTTTTTATGGGAAACCTATCATTTTTAGAGTTCCGTAGTCAACAAGGAAGCTTTATAGTTTCGCCATGTCCGTCTGTCTGTCTGTCTGTCCGCGACTTAGCTCAAAAACTTTTATTCGACCAACTTACATGTGCAGTTGCAAAAACCCAAACATTCTGTATGCGAGAACAAGTTTTTTAACATTGCGAAAGTTTGTTTGATAAAATAATTCATCCCAACTACGGAACCCTTCATTGTGCATGGTTCGACACGCACTTGGCCGGTTTTTTTTTTAAGTTAGGGCTGTGAAAATTTATGCTTTTTGTAACTAACAAAGAGTTACGTTTTTCTAAAATCATCCCTCATGAGGGTAAAAACCCTTCTTTACCCTCTTGATTTTAAAATTCACATGTAAGTACTTATTATTGACATTTTTGCGGGACTCTCTTCAAGAGCGTTAAGGGATTGAGAATATAGTCATAGTCCGTATCTTGAGAATCTGTCCACTCAATCAAAAGTTATTACTACTTGGCTCTTGGCTTGGAACGAAGAGTTTGAGTTTACCAGTGAGTACTTACTCGATAGATGGCGTTGTGCAAATGATGCGATTTTCTTAAGGGGGATGCGCCGGTAGCCCGCGAAATTCAAATCTTAAGTTTTTTGCTATTTGCAAGTCAGTGTCAGGCAGGTTGTATGTTAAAATGAAATTATTTATTCTGTAAATAGGTTAATGGAATCACTTTTACACGTCGTAATAATATCAAAAAATTGTAAAATTAAGCTAGATGAGGTCGGCGTTTCCTATCTGACTACTCTGAGAAGAAAGGCCGAAACCAACTCACAGTCTCTTTTAAAGTCCGGACATACCTAGGTCAGATATTGGCATATTGGTCAGGCCCTATGAGGGCCATGTAGATTAGAGTCTGAAATGGTCTTTTGAGGAATGAACCACACAGATTTGAGTGAACCTGTCCTGTCACTGCAAGCATTTGTCAGTAATAGTGGAGCTCAGCTCAGAACTTAAGGAGCTCAACGACTCGACGAACAATACCAAAGAAAGGACATTTGTGTAGGCCGCATAAAGTTCTCAAATTGCCAGACCATTGTTAAAACTAACTGAGAACGAAAAAATATAAGAATAAAATAAAATAAACATCCACATAGTCCTCACATTCACAATAATACAATACTTTACAAAGCAATCATGTCATTTTGTCAATATCCTACATATAATATTCAATAATGTGAATTTGTATATAAAACTGGTAGGTATATTTTGATGATTTTCACTTATTCAAAATGTCAAAATGCCAAAATGACAAAATGTTAGCAGAGCGAGCAGCTCAATCCCATGCTTTTTGTCTTCTAAATAATCTGAAATTGTATAGTACCCCTTTTTACAAAGTTTGGTTTTAATACAGCTTTTAAATCGTTTAATGGGTAAGTTTCGAATGTCAATATGATTAAAATATGATTCGCGATCGTAGCAAATAGTAGCTTTACAGAATAATAACCATTAGATACAGGAATACAACTCCTGCAATATTAGTTAGATTAGATAAATAAATATTTGAAACAACTGCGACTCATTATTTAGATCAACATAAAACTTGATACTGACCTGTAAAAAGCAAAAAACTTCAGAAAATTTGAATATCGCAGGCTCCCCCAAAGCTTTCGCCTTAGTTTCCATCGTCCATACAATATGCCATAGTTTTTTCATTAATCTTTCCGACAGTTTCATACTGCTGTCCATACTATCCACAGTATCACCACAATATAGATATGGACTACCACTAATATATAAAGTTACTGGCTGTCTCATGTCTGTTACGTTTACGCCGTAACGCTTAGGTCGCCTAGACAGACCACGTGGGTTATGGGACATAGGATACTTTTATCCCGGTAGCACATTCCCGTGGGATAATTTCCGACATCCACGCGGGCGAAGCCGCGGGCAAAAGCTAGTCTATAACATAATATTATAAATTAGAGCCATAGTTTAGAGAATTTATTACGGAAGGTTTGATGTGCATAATAAGCTAATGTTATATGGCTAAGAAGTCTAGATGTTAATCTTTAAACAATTATAACTACACTATTGTATTAGGTAAGCTTGTGATGATAGTTGTATGTTTTTTAAATAAATAAAATAATAATGTAGTACATACCAAACGCGAATCTAAGAACCAGGATATCGGTATCGTTATAGGTCCAAATTCGAATGCACAAAATATTCCGAAACAGAAATAATTATAACCATTTCCGAATGTATTTTGAATGTACAGTCACGAGCATAAATATTCATCCATTAATATATGTTGTTAAGCTGATGGCAAATAGGATCATTTGTGGAAGGCATATACAAGTGGCAGCAAATACTGTACACACGGCTACAGATCATGGTATATATACATTTCCAGTTTATGCTGATGTCGCATTATATAGGATTTCCGTACAATGCAAGGTCAGCCTATACTGGATGAGCTCGTGGCTAAGTAATATCAGCCGCACGGGTCGATCTATCAGGTTAAGCTATGCTTGCCGGGGTTAGTCCGTGGATGGGTGACCATCTTTACATATCTAAATTTCCGAGCACGGAGGAGCGTGCTCGGAAAGTACGATAAGCCGTTGGTCCCGGCTGTCATTTGTGGATCTTCGACAGTCGTTATGGGTCGTCAGAAGCTCGAAAGTCTGACAACCAGTCTTGCCAAGGGGTATCATATTGCCTACCCAGTTACTGGGTTGTGGAGGTCAGATAGGCAGTCGCTCCATGTAAAATACTGGTATTCAGCTGCATCCGGTTAGACTGGAAGCCGACCCAAAAGGCTAGGATCATGATGATGTGTAGCCGTGTGTACATCGAAGGAACACCAAAACTATCTGACGAGACAAGCGACGCCAAAATATACGTTATTGCATCGGCTTCAAAAAGATGTGTAACCCACCTGCCTACCCAGTTAAACTCAGAAAAACGTGATACCTCGTTGTGATCAAAAATATCTGACATCACTTAGGCCGCCTAAAAACCTGACAGCATAATGTCAGTAATATATTTATGCTCGTGACTGTACACATAGCTACCCTTCAGCGCTCGTAAGTTATTAATTCATAAACGTTAACTGACGTTTCAGTAAACCTGAACTAAACTAATTATAATTTCATTCGGATCGAACTCAATACATACGAGGAGGTATTGGACCTAACTTTACTGTGAGTATAACACGACACAAGTTAAAGATTCCATCTGTCAACAATATCTCTTCGAAATAGTGCAAGTTTAAACGAACTCAGGCAGGGAAGCATTGACGAAGTCAAAAACGTTAAAATTTACATCATAGTTGTAGTTACTTTAATACAAGTTAAATAGTTGATAAGGTATGATGGGGTTGGCATACCCGTATGTATAAAAACCCCCTTTTGCTAATAAAGATTAAAAAAAATCAAAAAACGTGTCTTTGAAACTGCTGCGAACGTATTCACACGCTCAATGATCGTGAAAAATTATGGATAAATAAAAAATAAATCTCACCAAACTTAAATTATCACGTTTTGTCGTGCCGGAAAATGTGGACAAATGGTTAGCCAAGATATTGTCTATAGCCAAGTATGTCAAGAATGTTTAAAAACTTGTGAATGGAGCGAAAATAAGCAATTCCTTTTACTAGTTTGAATTAGGAACATCGGTGGAAGCTTTTAACTCGTGTCGTACTAAGGCACCCTCTGTTCGCCCCCATAGTCCGAGGGGTAAACACGGAGGTATACGGTTACAGTGAAACCTGTGTCCGAAACCTGTGTTTATCTTTGAAAGGGTTCCTATCGTTGATTGTTAGGCAAATATCCCGAAAGTTGTTGTGTTAGATTCGAAGATGTGAAATATGATTTTTAAAGATCTTCAAAATACAAAGCATTCACAGGTCATACAATATTTATCAGAAGTAAGAAGTAAAAAATTTGTAAACGTCGATTTAGTCAAGAAAAATGACTCAACCATAACTCTACGAAAATAATACCTACATTATGATGCAAATGACAAATGCTTTTACGGGTTTCATACGAAGATTTTCAAAACATTTTCGATGAAAAAAAAAACCATAACCAAATAGGTAATTGAGAGCCACTTTAAAGAGGCAAGCCAGTAAAAAAAAAATCCCTATTGAGCTTATTGAAGTCAGTTATAAGGTAATGATTTTTTTTTAAACACGCTTGTAATTTTTATGGCGGATATTACTATTCATAAAATCATGCTTCTAAGGTCGCGTCCTATTTAAAAGCGATAATCGCGCAAAATCGCGATCGTATGTCACTTATTGTTCGATAAACCTGAACGCGTGGTCGTGCCGACAGAGGGCGTTTACCGGTTTTACCGAACAAAAAGTGACATAATTATGCACGCGACAATCGCGAATTCGCGCGATGATCGCTTTTAAAATTGGACGCGGGGTAAAGCATTTATGCTCATGTCTGTAATGTAATCCTATGTAACCGTTCGATAGTATCTATAACCGAATCTGCCGCATCGTTGTACCAATTTATGAAATAAACACACCGTCATGTTTTCTTTTAATCTCAGATCAAGATGAAGTCTTGTTATTTAATTTTGCGTACAAGGATAAAATATTTTCAGTTGTTATATTTTTTCTTTAGTAGGTATTTTATGCTTTTACTGACTTTTGATCAGATTTCGATTACAAGGCAAAAAATATATTGTAAATTGATGCTTTTGTTGTTCATTCAGCTTTTTATAAAAAAACGTCCATAAATTTTCCTTGAGCCACACAAACATTTTATTGGACACAATTGAAATACGGGATTAAGCGACAATATTTAGGGATTAAGCTCGCCATTGTTGTCCTAGATTTACTGAAAATGCAATAAAAGAGAAAAACGTGAAACTGATTTATATTAAGTGCAAATGTATTGAACGTTTTACAATATGAAGCCGAAGTTATAACGTAAATTATTTGTCAGTAATGTATTAATGTTTAAAGAGAAAGCTGATATTCCGCTGTTCCTATGACAATGGGAAATATTGGCCATTTTTCTTGTATGTAATTAGTAGTCCAATCTGCCTAGCCTTTTCCCAACTATGTTGGGGTCGGCTTCCAGTCTAACCGCATGCAGCGAAATACTTGAAGAAGTATTTTACATGAAGCGACTGCCTATCTGACCCCCACAACCCGGTAACTGGGTAATACAATACCCCTTGGTTAGACCGGTTGTCATACTTTCGGGCTTCTGACGACTCGTAACGACTGTCAAAGATCCACAAATGACAGCCGGGATCAACGGCTTAACGTGCTTTCCGAGCCACGGAGGAGTCTCGATATATGAAAATGGTCACCCATCCACGGACCAACCCCGGCGAGCGCAGCTTAACCTGATGGATCGACCCGAGCGGCTGTTATTACTTAGCCACGAGCTCGCACGCAGCACGAGCTAAGAAGTAATTAGTAGTAAAATGTTCTATTACAACTTTCCTTGTACTTTTCACAATTCTCTCCATATAATGGAGCGCGGTGCCTGGATTTGTGCCCGGTTGATTGCAATAGGCTTGTCCCCTATTACATGGAACTTAATCATTATCTGGCGAAATACTCTTCTGCCTAACGCTTCGGGGAAACAGGGCGTTATGTTATGTTATATTGGAGGGCCTAAGTATTTTTCACGACATGTATTAAACCATAATTGCGAAGCATTATAAATAAAACGTTTGCTACACTCGCGACAATCTAAGAAGTCCGTTTTGACGTTTCGTTCTCGTACATGAAATAAAACGTTAAGCCTTGAGAATCAGTTTTAAGCAATGTAGATATGTCGTCGATTACAAACGCTCTAAGTATGTCCAATCGATATGTCTCGAGAATCAGTTTATAAGAAATCATTTTTTTTTCATCGCTACACTAAGCATTTTTATAGTCAAAACGGACTTCTTAGATTGTCGCGAGTCTAGTTACAGAACATCAGTGATCAGTGATGGGAACACTTGCTCTACGATACTCGCCCTTACTGCTGTGACATCAAGGCTGTTAATGTCAAATTGTTAGGTACGACTGACGTGCGGTGGACTAAACATGTTACAAATAATGTACCTACAGGCATATTAGCATAATTATGCTTAATCAGCCTTATAATGGTCCTACTGCCAGGCCATACCCCTCCTCCTGCCAGGGTTGCGGGAAAGTCTGAAAGGGATACCGGAACCTTGGCAATAGGCAACTGAAGGAACAGTAAAAGTCTGACACGCCCTCCCGCTATGCCCAGAGCGGGAGAAGACATTTGACGATTTCCCACACTCAAAAAGGCCTCGGTGAGAGGGAGTGAGCCGTAATCCACTACGCGGGCCCAGTGCGGGTTGGTAGATGTCACATGTCTTTGAATTGTTGGTTTTAGACATGCTGGTTTCCTCAAGATCTTTTCCTTCGCCGTTTTGAGAGTAATGGTGATGAAATAACTTACACGAAGTAAAGCGCCTGTCTGGGTTCGAACCTAACGACCTACAATTCGTAAGTCGCGCCCGGTACCACTGGGCCACCACTGCTCTATAGGCATAATAATTTAGATCATTGGCTCACTGCCTGTCAATCTAATACCGTCTAATAATCTACCAATATTGATAATAGACACATAAACAAGATATTACTAACCTCTTCTCAAACACGAAGTAATATCGGTCACAATCAATGGCAGTAAACCATACATTATATATTAGTTCGGAAATGGGAAACGTTACGTTGCGAGCACGTTTCTGCATTCGTGTCATTATATTCAAACAATGTTGCTTCACGCTAAGCAGTTATGTGCTGAGTTAATAACTGCAGCAGCTTGTACGGAGATAAATTATTGCATCTTTACATGCATACATACAAAATAACAGCTTTTATTAAATGCATTTAAAAGTCTATACGGTACTAGCGAGCCGCTCCTGCTTCGCACTATTTTACGACTTGAAAAAACATCAAGATTTCTTAGTTATATGTACCTAACTTAAATAATAACATAAACCATCCGGAATAAATTCTCTAAACGATGGTGAAAATCTCATTAAAATCTGTTGCGTGGTTTAGAAGAACAACGTGGACATACAGATAAACACGAAAAGTAGATTGCTATATACAACATTATTTTTTCTTTATGCTAAACCCGAAAAGGGGTCATTGTACTCATCATTTTGAACAACTTTTTCTAAGAGACCAACCTTGAAATCGCGAAATAAAAATCAGCTGTTCCATACATTTGTGTTCACTTAAATCGACAAAATGTAGGCAACAACTGATTTTTTTTTGCGATTTCAAAGTTGGTTCCATAGAAAAAGTTGTTCAAAATGATGAGTACAATGACCTCTTTTCGGGTTTAGCATAAAGAAAAAATAATGTTGTATAGAGATAGAGAAAGAGTATTGCTGATTCTAATGATTATAATTCTGTAAAGCCATATTTGTGACGGTCATATTTTAATCAACATATAACCTGAGACTGTTCTGCAAATTGCAAAAAACGTAAGAAAATTTGAATTTCGAGGGCTACCTTAGCGCATCCCCCTTAAGTCAGCGACTGCAGCGGTGCGTAAGCAGTCGGTAACTTATTACCAACAAACAGCCGACTGACCTATTTCGCAGTTGACTTGCCACTTGCCAGCCTCACCAAACAGTCGGTACACTGGTTTGTAAACAGTTTCCTCATGATTCGTTCTGCAAGAGAAGCGGTTGATTGCGTTATTTTATCGAGACTCTTGACTAAGTAATAACAGCCACACGGCGGATTGATCAGGTTAAGCTACGCTTGCCGAGGTTGGTCCATGGATGGGTGACCATCTTTACATAACCTAACCAATTTTTCTTTATTTCTTTTTTTTATACATACGGAGACCTCTCCGTGTCTCGGAAAGCACGTTAAGTCGTTGGTCCCGACTGTCATTCGTAGATAATTGACAGTAGTTACGGGTAGTCAGAAGTCCGAAAATCTAACAACCAGTCCTATCAAGTGGTATCGAATTACCCAGTTACTGGGTTGTGGAGGTCAGATAGGCAGTCGCTCCATGTAAAATACTGGTATTCAGCTTCATCGGGCTAGACTGGAAGCCGAACCCAACATAGTTGGGAAAAGGTTAATCCTTTAGCAATACACAAATACTGGTATTATCACCAATATGTGTGAATAGTAGCCACAATAATATTGCATTGACACTGATTACCAACATTGATTACATTGCGTTCATACAAATTAGTTGGACATTGATTATTCATATCACTTAGTATTGATACGTTTATTATGAAAACTGCGTGTTAGCGATACGAAATCCAGTCTGTCGAACTGAAAACTCTTCTTCAGCTATAATGAGTAAAGCTCTGGCCAAACTGAGGTGAATCCCGCGCGGGATGCGGGACGAAATCCGCTCGCGCTGATCGTGTCACCAAACTTGTATGGAGTTGTTTAAACTGGCGCGAATTGTCGCGTGACTTCTTAATCATTCCCGCGCGGGATAAGCCTCAGTGTGATCAGAGCTTTACTTATCGATCGGCCATTTCTTTGGTGACCGCGGTACGAGAATTGAACCATAACCCCCTACATAATTTGGGGGGGCTGCTAGGACCGATGTCTGCCAGGGGTTGCGGGAAATTCCGAAAGGGATACCGGGACCCTTGGCTACAGGCAACTGAAGGAACACGGGTGAGTTTTAGTCAGTAAAAGTCTGACACGCCCTTCCGCTCCGCCCAGAGCGGGAGAAGTCATTTGATGATTTCCCACGCTCAAAAAAACAAAATAAGCCCCCTACATAATGGTAGCAGTCCTACCACACGCCGATTAACTTATTAAATGATAAATGTTTAATTTTTTGTAAGTAGGTTTGTACAAACACTTTTACACGTCAATCACATTTTTTAAAACTAGATGAGATCGGCGTTTCCTATCTGACTACTCTGAGAAGAAAGGCCGAAACAAACTCAAGAGGTCACAGTCTCTTTTAAAGTCCAGACATAATCTTGGTCAGATCATGTAAAGACCATGTAGATTGGTGTCTGAAATGGTCTTTTGAGGAAAGAACCACACAGATTGAGTGGACCTGTCCAGTCAGTGCACGCATTTGTCAGTATTCGTGCAGCTCAACTTAGAATTTAAGGAGCTCAACGATTTGACGAACAATACCAAAGAAAGGACATTTGGGTAGGCCGCATAAATTACTCAAACTGCCAGACCAAGATTAGTTATAAACAACATAGGAACAAATTTCATCATATTCACATAGGAACATTCATCAATTGATAAGGTACGTGTTATGTGAATGTGTTATATTTATGGTATTGTATGGTTATTGGACATAGGCCTCTCATAGGCTGCGCCACAACACCCTGTCCAGAGTGGACTGCAATAGGCTGAGTTGGTTTACGGTTATTGCGTTATCCTTGTGTGTATTTATTGAAAGCTGTACCTATTTGGATATCTTAATTTCATGAATATTTTTCGCCATTGAGAAAAACAGTCGCAAAATAAATATCTTTTCTCTAGAGTAAGTAAGACTGCGAATACAACTAGTTTAATAAATATGTGTCTCTACATACAAACATTTAGTATTGCACAGTACAAGATAAAGTCAGTAGCGCCATAACAAAAACAATACACACAAAAGCAGTTGCTACCAGCAATCCAGACAATGGTTTATTTTTCAAAGTAGTGTTTAGTATAAGCACTTACTTGCTTCGGTAAGAAGTGCTGCACCAAACAAATAGTACTAAGTTAAGAAAGTCCCTGATTAAGTACATGTTCTACTTAGGATATTTAAGTTTGGAATGATCTAGACTCGGGAATATATTTTGAGAGATTTCCAGCCAGAGCTTAGTTGTTGGGAAAGTGCATTAGTAGAAGTTGGGCTTAAAAAAGATTATTATTTTAAGGGTGGTACACACTGTTCGAAGTATTTTATTCTTTTAGGGGTTGTACTCACTGTTTTATATTTTAACGTAAAATATCAGTCGTTGGTAATATATACGTAGGAATATGTATAGTTATTTCGCGTCAATTAATTAAAATAATACATACATGTAGATAACTATTAATTAACAAAGCCGATGTTTTCGTGTTATTCTGCAAATTGAGTTAATTTGCAAATTTTAAAGCTAAATCTCCATTATTATTATGTTTTACCTATAAAGTTGCTTTTCTATTTCTAATAGTAGAAAACAATGTATTTGCAACAAATAATCTCGCAAACTAGACTGACAATCCTATAATACCAAAACAACATTCAGTTGTATCTTGTTTAGATTTGTTTTTTCATGTCAAATTCTGCATAATAACAAATTTAATAATTATAATTTAAATTTTAATAATATTTAGCCGATTAATAATTAGCCGATACACCGCACGGTTCCAGAACCGCGCCGTTACCGCCGCGTCTACATGTCTATTGGATAAAAATCTCATGTGAAAACTTATGTGAAGTGATCTGTCATTTCACTTAATGCTAGGGATTGACATTATGGGTCAGTTCAGACCGCGACGTGAAGCGACGCGACGCTGCGCGCACTTTTTTAACAAATATTGAACTTAATTTATTCTCGAAAAGGTATAATTTCAGTGCGAGTGTTGACACGTGTCAAAGTACGCTGTCAGAGGCGGTGCTGCGCAGCGCGTGTATGATATTGCGAAGTGAATAAATCGATATTTTATCGGATCATAAAAAAGTGCACATCACGTCACGTCTTGGTGTGAACTGACACCTTTTTTTTTTTTTTTTTTTTGGGTGGGAAATCATCATATGACTTCTCCCGCTCTGGGCGGAGCGGAAGGGCGTGTCAGACTCTTACTGACTTAAACCCACCCGTGTTCCTTCGGTTGCCTGTTGCCAGGGTCCCGGTATCCCTTTCGGACTATTCCGCAACCCTGGCAGGCATCGGTCCTAACGGACCCCGTCAGGTGTGCTGACATCTCTTTGAGGAGCGCGTGGAACACGACGCGCCATCGACCCGGGCCTGGTCCTTATCGGACGGCGAGCTACCCATTGCTCGCCGTCCGCAAGCCCACGCTTATGGTGGCCGGGAATCCGCCTGGGATTCCTGACGCCCAGGGTGTCTCCAGCGGCGGCGGTTAGGGGCGTGAGGGCGCAGGCTTTGCCTCTCCCTCACGCGTTCCGCCTCCTCCTTCGCGAGCATCACTGCTTCGCAGAAGGAGGTGACCGCCTCCCATGCCCTCTCGCTCCGTACCATGGCCTGGACCAGGGCCGGACGCGAGAGGTCAGTGCCGCCAATCGCCTCCACGAGGACACGGCGGTGCTCCGCCCAAGCAGGGCACACCTCCACCGTATGCTCCACCGTGTCCTCCGGACGATCCGCACAGTGGTGACACCCGGGCGTTTCCTCCCGCCTAATCCTGCACAGGTACCTCCCGAAGCTGCCATGTCCGGTGAGGACCTGCGTCAGGCGGAAGGTGAGGACGCCGTGGCGCCTCTCCAGCCACTCCTCAAACAGGGGACTTATCGCCGCAATTGTGGCGTGCCCAGCACTGGGTTGCGACAATCGCACTCTCCATGCCGCCATGAGATCCTGCCGGAGCTCTGTCCGCTGTGCCGCGATTTCTCGCGAACTGACACCTAAGTGTTCAATATGAGATTTTTTACACAATAGATCGGCTGAACACACTCTTACATTCTAGTTCACAGTCATAACAGTATGTCAAATCTGAGGTCCCAAATAACAAATGTAGATACATACTTGTTGGTACAGTTTTATCCAAGTGAACTGTTCATTTCCCAAGGCAAGCGATGTGGTGCAAACTATTTCTTAATCAAGTTAGTATTTATATTTTCTTAGTCGATTAAAGTACGATAAGATCTATTTTGTTCAGCAACAATAGCCGAGCTAAACAATATAGAAAATTAGTAAGTTAATACGTCGTACCTACAAACTATAGATTGAACAAAAGCGATACAAATAGATGGTTAATGTGTTGAAACAATTCAAGTAATATAATATAGTTCGTTTTTCTTTCATTAAGGGGCGGTTAATGAACCCTGTACACAAAAAAATAATATCAAAAATCTGGATACTTAGAATTTTATTAACACCTAATTAGCCTATGTTAGAGCAGGGAGAGCAGTGGTGGCCCAGTGGTAATGGCCGCAACTTACGAGTTGTAGGTCGTAGGTTCCAACCAAGACAGGCGCCTGATCTCTCTCCGGTCGTGTCGGATTGCCGTCCCATCGGATTATGAGAGTAAGGGAAGAGAGAGTGGCCTGTCTCTGCGTACACACTTGTGCACTATAATATCGCTCGCGTCGAAGGCTAGTCTCCGTTGAGATTGGCCGCCGTGACCGAAATACGGTCTGGGGGACTATATATAAATCATTTTGAAAGACCAATGTGCAGATCAAAATACCAAAAAATTACCAATCTAAATAACAATGACGATTATTTGTAGTCTCATATTAGCGACTTTTAGTTCTCATTCAATAACGAACAAAGGATTTTCAATATTGGTGCCTTGAATTCGTGACAGGTATTATCCATCTTCAAGCCAAGATTATAAGACGTTTCAAGTATTCAATAACTCGTTGAAGAAGATAAATTGTTATTTAATAATTTGGTACCGTTGAAATGATAGGAAAATAAAATAACATTGTCTACGAGTTGGCTTCGGCCCCTCGTACGCCTTCCAAAAGACCTGCTATTCTGTAACTATCTTATCGTGAAAACTTAGGTGAAGTGAGCTTGAAGTGAACTTTTTTTTTTTTTTTTATTCTCAAACAGATACATTATTTGTTGTTTTTTTTTACATTTTCACTCGCCAAACGTTAAAGTTTGATGGCGAGAAGCGCTTGTTAATATTTAATACACAAATAATCTACTAAAAAAATATCCTTAAAACTACCAGGTATGCACTAATGTAATGTTACTATAAGGTGTTAAATTACTTCGCGGTACAGGCAGAATCGTCGTTATCAAGAAATAAATTTCTTAATTTTGACTTTAACATACCTTTACTTACTTTAGGGTTTTGTCTTAACAGATCTATGTTATTGAATACTTTTGGTACCAAATATTTTGTAGTCCTTTCCCCATAATAATTTATTACTTTCGGTTGAACCAGTCTTTTCTCTCTTACGCTATTCGTATTATATTTGTTAGTAACAGGTACCTTATACTCATCACTAAAATAGTATTCTAGGCTTATCAAATAATCAACTTTCTTATCTATTGGTAGGATTTTACAAATCGGGAATAATTTTTCATATTCATTTTTACATTTTTTCTTAACCTTTTTGTTGACTAGGAACTTGATTATTCTTATCTGTATTTTTTTAATGTCTCGCAAGTACGTTTTAAACGTTCGCCCATACACAATAAGTCCATAGCTGCTTAGTGCATAATATACAATCAATAGCGTCTGCTTATTCTGTCACTGCCTTAGCAACAGTAGGTATCGATGACAATGACAGTTCACTCCACGCTCACTTCACCATAGTTTTCACGGTGAAATTGTAACAGCTTAGCAATGCAGGACCCCATGCTCCCGAGATATTGTTGATAGTAGTTAAGTAAATACCACTCAAAGTAAAATAGTTCTTTGCTGTAAAACATTTCAGAATTCCTTTCTTGCTTTCCGTTCCTGCTTCGCACGGTTTTTACGACTTATCAAAACATCCATTTTTCTTACATACAATTATGTAACTTTAATATTAGCATAACTTTAATATCACCCCACCTATGAAATCAGCTTTTTGTATGGGGAATTTTAAAGAAGTTGCATTTTTCATACTAACATTTTCTTAATTTATATAACAACCATGAACACTGATGTTTTAAAACTTTTATGGACTAATGTTTAAAAACTAAGATAACGTATGCCACTTAGATTAAGCGACAAAAATAAGTTTTGGCAAAGTTAAAAAAAAAATTGTGGTCATTTCTGCTAACAAAATGAGGAGTAATTTTTAAGGTATTTTTTTATGTTTAAAACTATAAGTAATAAGGTTTTTTTTACTATTGGTAGTTGTCTATGATGGTCATTATTCGATATAATACCTAGCTATTGATGAATATTTTAAATCATAAAAGTGACGAGGTTCTCTATTTGTGTGAAAAAACGCCAAAATACATCACACCCAATATAAACGTATTATACACATAAACCTTCCGGAATAAATTTTCTAAACGATGGTGAAAACTTCATCAAAATCTTTTCCGTGGTTTAGAAGAACACCACGGACATACAGACAAACACGAAAAGCGACTTTAATTTATATGTGCGTATAGAAGCATCGTACCCAGTTGCCATTTTCTCATTTTCCAACCGCATTGAAATTATATTATTTTGCCTAAACGTGTTTTTATATCCGACGGCGTCAATAAGTTTCCATTTCCCCGTTCATTACAGAGAAATGTCGCCGAAATATGATTTTCGCCCACAATATCTTTCAAATATCTGGTAATTCCGTATAACAGTATCAAGATGGAACAAAGCAATAATATAAGGTTATTAATGTTACAGAATTATTTGGTCCTACTGTCGTCAATACGTCCTGGGGCAATAAATGGCCTCTATATTTCTCTTGGCGAGCAATGAATCCAATTATCGGGCTGTGCGGAGGCGACATGTTAAATGGTCCCCATTGCTTCTCGCCATCCTCTGTCTGCGATCCTCATCCACCTCAATAATGCGGGGATCATTATACCGTCGGATTATATTCATTTTTTAATAATATTAAACCGATGGTCCTCAACAATGGTCCTTGGAGCGTTTTTTTTATTCAAATGAGCGGCCATAATTCGCTTTTTGGCGCGCTATCGACTTATTTAATGAGGACAGATATTAGTCGGTATTATAATTTTCACTTGAGCGTCTAGTGGTCGCAAACGCTACCGCTGAGTATGATGTCTTAGGCTCGATTCCCGGGTCAGGCAAAATGTTATTGGGTTTTTCCATCTGGAACTTTTCAGTGGTAGGCCGGAGTCTGGATTCGAGATCGGTTGATGGCAATAGGCTCGCCCCCTATTATCTGGGCCTTAAACATAACTGGCGAAATGTGGCTATAGGTAATTACTAGAGATGGGTTGTAACAGGTTATACACGATATTTTGTTATCACTGTTACTGTTACACAAAAATTACAGCTCCAAATATCTGATATTAAATAACAGCCTGTTATTTTTGTACGGACGATAAATACGTATTTACATGTTAATTGAATATCTTCTTTATTTCTTTTGGTTTAAAGTAAAAAATCGTTTTTTTCTGTTATTAAATAACAGGCTGTTATTTTTGTACGGACGATAAATACTTGAGTAACAGCCGCGGTAACAGTCTGTGTGGGGATTGTTATAATGTATTAATAGTAGCAGCCGCGGTAACAGTCTTGAGGATCTGTTATTTTAAGTAACAGGTATGTTTTATTGTTAGGAACAAATTGTTATTTTTTAATATCTGTTATTTCTATCTGTTACGATAAATACGCCTCACCCCTAGTAATTACACCTCTGCCTAAGCCTTCGGGAAACAAGGCGTGATGATGTAACCTTTATGATCTTTTTGAATATTTAGCATAGACAAATACAGACATGTAGCAAGCTACAAGATTATTTTGGCGCGTGACCAATATCGGAACTAACGTCGCCGTCGCCATCTTGTTTCGGAAATACAATTTCTGTGACACAATTTCACAAATGTTTACCAACTACACTCGCGACAATCTAAGAAGTCCGTTTTGACGTTTCGTTCTCGTACATGTAATAAAACGTTAAGGCTTGAGAATCAGTTTTTAGCAATGTAGATAAATCGTCGATTAAAAACTCTCTAAGAATGTTCAATCGATATGTCTCGAGAATCAGTTTATGAGAAACCATTTTTTTTTTCATCGCTACACTAAGCATTTTTTTAGCTGTCAAAACGGATTTCTTAGATTGTCGCGAGTCTACTGTCTCTGTCAATGTCATTTGGGCGCCTAAATATCCTTTTAACTAGCAATCCACATTCATGTGCTCAGAGTAGATTTATTATTCGTGTGTGTCACAATATTGTCTTCTTATTCAAGTAAATAAATTATCCCTTAAAACTTCTCAGAATTACCAAATGAGGTCAAACTGTTCCATGTAGTGTGAAAGTGTTGTAGTGAACTCGTATATCCTCCGGAGCCGGAAGTTGGTTCGTGTTTATCGTGACAGCCTGAGATACCTGCGATCGTTTCCGTCGCGACTTGCTGGTACAAACTTGTCAATAAATTTGTTTGTTAACTTTTATATGTTTGGATTGTTTTTCTCACCTTCATTAAGGAATATTAAAAATAGCACCCCGCAGTTTCACCCGCGTACCTCTCGATCCCGTCGGAATATCGGGATAAAAAACGATGTATGTAGGATATGTCCTATTCCAGGTTATGGTCTACCCATGTGTAAAATTTCATCCAAATCCTTTCAGCTGTTTTAGTGAGAAAGCGTAACAACCAAACTCACTTTCGCATTTTTAATACCTATCAGTTAGGATTCGCTTTTGCCCGCGGCATTGCCTGCGTAGGGAAGTACTTCGAGGCAAAAAGTTGGAAGGTATCGCGGGAGACCCGGTTGGGACGAAGTTCCTTATGTATTCATATAGAGCCATTTAGTATGGTTTCAAGTTTCAAGTACCAAAAGTATTTTTCGGGCATAACGCTTTTACGTGATGATTGCTGTCAATTTAACACATCGGTAGACCATGACCTGGGTTAGGACTATAGATGTAAATAAACCGTTTTAAACCAAAATCCGTGGTTTAAAAACCGTGTTAAACAAATTTAAAACTTTTTTTAAATCTCGGATTTTGGTTTAAAACGGTTTATTTACATCTATAGTCCTAACCCAGGTCATGGTCTACCGATGTGTTAAATTTCATCGAAAGCTAGGCTTGAAAAGGTAACATTAAGACAAACAGAGCTACTTTCACATTTATAATAATAAAATAATATGGCTCGACCAACAACCTCAGGAGGCGCTTATTGCAAGGCTGGGTCAAGGGTTTGATTCAGAAAAAATTAGGGTACTCCTGGACACGGCTTGCATAGTGAGGAGGTTCCTCTCTCTAGAGCCCTGATCCTGACGCCGATAGGTTACTATTTTTTTAAATTATTTTTTTATTACTATTATTATTTATTTTTATTTTGTAAATGTATTTTTTATATGTATTGAATAAGTATTTAAAATGAAATAAAGGAAAATAATATGGTTATTGGTAAAAAATAACAAAGTAATATTATTTCCTGTAAAAAAGTTTGAGCTCGAATGCTTTTGACAGGTTTGCAGGCTTTTTTCTTATTAGATGAGTGAAAAATACTTTTACCTATTTATAAAGTATGTGATGGCACATAAACAGGAAACAGAATTGGTGATATAAAAGACTGCCTCGACCCACATATCCCTCTTTATTCAATGACTAAAGAAATATTAAAGCCATAATATAATGTTTGAAGTTACATCTTCAAATATTATCGAGGGAGACGAAAATAACATAAAAAGTAATGAGGTCAATAAATTGTTATGTACTCTATAAAGTGGGTTTCAGTAGCGTTTCTTTTGCTTAAATATAATGATGTCACAAAAAAATGTACGAGTACTTGCGTATTGGACAGAACGGATCGGTGCTACGAAAATGTAGCTTACGTAGCCGAGATTTCGTAGCGTTGGCTACGCCGTAGCAATCATACGTTTTAGAGTGAAAAGGTTAAACAAGGTAAAAGAATATTTATAGTCACTTTTTCTTCTTTTCGAGTCGATGGGAAATTGTTATATGAGTTGAGCGTAGTAGGTGGCCAAACTGGCCATGCCAACCGTGGCATCAGTGGAACTTTCTCGATCGCCAGAAGTGTTTGGGCACGCCAACATATGGAGCATAGTCACTATAATACAGTATAATTATAAGGAAGCACAAAAATATTGTGCTGGTATAAAAATAAACCTGCACATTTCATCAAAAAATTCATTTAATACAAAACATTATAATACTTTTCCCACGTATTTCGCACACGTGTCAGTTTTTGTTACGTAACATTATCACGAGTTATAAGAAATCCATTACGCATTTTAATTTTAATCAATGATATACTATTCCGATTCAGGTACGTTACCTACATTTCATGAAAAATGAGACCAAACATTCGAGGACCAATCTTATCGCGTCGGAAATATCGGCAGAACTGCACTTTAGTACAGCAAACGCTTTGCTAATGGCAGTATTAGGTCCCAATATGAGGTTAAGCGAGTTATCGAAGTCCACGCTGTAAACGAGCATTTTCAACTAGGAAATTCAAATGCACTTAACTTGGTTTGCGGATCAGAAGACCAAAAGCTGCGCAATTGTTCGTAATTGTGCTTGAGGTTAGCTAATGAGGGATAGGGGATTATTTGGTTGTGTAGATTCTAGAAGTGAGTAAATGAAAATATTGTTTCAATTTATTACCCTACCTAAGATTTTATCTCACTCGCACCATAGTACTCGCACCCTGAGTGAGAGCGAGACGGAGTTGGGTGCCGGCGGCTCTCAAGCCTCGAATAGTTTAGGTAATTGCGTTTACGGTGAAAATAATGGTATTAAAAAATATATAATACCTTCTTTATAGTTAGTTCAGTTATTATGCAAAGTTTCATGATCTAATTTGAAGTATTTTTTTAATACCAGCGGTTTATAGTTCGGTTTAGAGGTAACTTTGGATTTTTTTTTCTATCAAGGAAATTTTATGTAATCGTGTTTTCGCTAAACATAGGATCGATCAATCCTCAACTTTAACATATATTTATTTCAAAATTAATGCTGCAGTATTTTCGGCATAACAGAGGATACGTAAAAGAAACACTCTGTACACGTACACTTGTATTTCAACGTCTTTTCCGTATCAATTTAATATGATTTGTGAATATTTTACAAAAAAAAAAAAAAAAAAAATTACTTCGTAAGATAACATACTGTATTATAATCACTTAAATCTAGTGACTTGTGATAAAGTTGAACAGGATTTCAGATGTCTATTACAGGAATAAGTATTTTAGCCCGTGATTTCTACTAGAAAAAAATGACTCATAATATATAAATATTCGTACGCGAGAGAGGCATGTAACAGCTAGTCATAAATATAGGTATATTCCGGTAGGTACGAGTACAGTTTCGAAATAATCTCATTCCACCCGTTTTGCCTGCAGCCGGCTATAACCACTTCATAATTTCATAACAGTCTTGGAATATTACGTACGGGACCGATCGGAATACTATCTGTAAAAAACGGCTATAATCTAATCGAGTTATAGACATTCTTGGGGTAAAAATTTCTCGCCCAATTTCTTTGGGATTCTAGGGTAATGTCATTCAGGGTGAATGTAGTGCCTCGATTCTTCGAATACTGGTACAGCGACTCTTAAAAATACACCTCAAAGTGTCCGTCTGTCTCGCATAGCCCGAAGAATTGCCCGGGTCGATCCATCAGGTTAAGCTACGCTTGCCGGGTTTGGTCCATGGATGGGGTCACCATCTTTACATACCGAGACTCCTCCGTGCCTCGGAAAGCTCGTTAGTCCCGGGCGTCATTCGTGGATCTTTGACAGTCGTCACGAGTCATCAGAAGTCCGCAGAGTACATTGCTTGCGGAACAGAGGGCCGGTGGGATAGAAAGGTTCTGGAGTGGCGACCACGTACCGGAAGACGTAGCTTTGGAAGGCCTTCAACAAGTTGAACCGATGACCTTGTGAAGACCGCAGGAGGTTGCTGGATGGGAAAAGCACAGAACCGGTCGAAGTGGCGATGCTTTGGGGAGGCCTATGTCCAGCAGTGGACGTGTTTCGTCTGAATAATGACTTACCCGAAGTTCATGTTAACTGTAAGTTATATTTAGTTTCGAAACCTTCGCATTTAAGCTCGTCTACGTGCCCAGAGT
Organism: Lithophane ornitopus; assembly: GCA_948473465.1. Lineage (NCBI taxonomy): Eukaryota > Metazoa > Arthropoda > Insecta > Lepidoptera > Noctuidae > Lithophane > Lithophane ornitopus. Next base: position 5,147,541 of record OX419629.1, read on the forward strand.
CACGAAAGAATCTAGAACGCCTATTTGTAATGAAATAATCGATATTCTTGTTTGATTTAGGTTTCCGACCCTGAGAGCGCGTAATGCCGAAAGGCGACACAGCCCGAATATAGAGCACCCACAAGATTTACACTTATCATATATCATCTTAGGATATGACGGACCAGTGCGGAATTTAATCAAGTAGTTTGTAACAAAACACAGGTGCTTCTGAACGTGAACCGCATAGTTGCGTTACTTGCTCGTCTGATCCGTTCGTGTAATAGGTACTTACAGGTAAATTGCTGTTCTTGGGTACTGTATGCAAAGGTGGGAATGCAAATTCAGTTGCGGGCTTTAATTAATTTGCAATGATACTATAAAATTAAATGATAGAATAAATAAATAATGCAGGGAGGAGCTCGTGGCTAAGTAATAACAGCCACACGGGTCGATTCATCAGGTTAAGCCACCCTTGCCGGGGTTGGACCGTGGATGGGTGACCATCTTTATATACCGAGACTCCTCCGTGCTTCGAAAAGCACGTTAAGCCGTTGGTCCCGGCTGTCATTCGTGGATCTTTGACAGTCGTTACGGGTCGTCAGAAGCCCGAAAGTCTGACAACCAGTCTTACCAAGGGGATCTAATCGTTACTGGATTGTGGAGGTTAAATAGGCAGTCGCTCCATGTAAAACATTGGTGTTCAGCTGCATCCGGTTAGACTGGAAGCCGACCCCAACATAGTCGGGAAAAGGCTAGGCAGATGATGAAATAAAATAATGCAGGCTGCGGTAGTTTTTTTTTTTGTTATGACGACTACTTTTTTTTTCTAAACCTATCTGCTAAAATGTTGGAATAGTTTATTTTCCTGTTACTTCATAAACATAAAAATACGAGGACCAGGGGAAAATAAGATATCGCGTAAAAATACAAGACATGACAGATATATCTCTTAGCTTATGAAGCCAAATATGCATAATTTACATTCGCGGAAGGCAGAAAATTAATCCAACGATCTACCAACAAGGGTACATCAAAGAAAGTTTTGATGAGGGTCAATGTTAATGGCGTCTAAACCATAATCCCGATTATAGAAACAAGAGAGATACGTTATTACCTAATTATCGCGATAAACTTGTCATCAAGTTTGATGTCAGTACTCGCGAGGGAGTTGGCAATGTCAAATGTGGTTGGTAGAAGATTAATGATGTTTGTGGAATGTTTGGTAGTTTGTGTCGTGGGAAATGTAACTAATCGTTGATTTTTACATGGCTGGTGAATGTTGTGATTAAAAAAAAACGTGTTCGGCACACACACTCGTATATAATAGAAAAAGACAGAGAGAGAGAAAGTAGCATGGAGGGTGCATAACACTTTTTCATTACGTGACGTTTTCTACCAGTTAACTCCTACAGCACACCACGTTAAGGGGGATTCGCTAGGGTAGCCCGCAAAATTCAAATATTCTTACGTTTTTTGCAATTTGCAGGTTAGTATCAGGTTGTATGTTGATTTTAATATTATTTGCGGCCGTAACAAATATGGATTTACAGAATAATAAACATTAGAATCAGCATTATAACTCTCTAAGTTCATGTAAGTGCATTGAATGAAAATTTCATGAATTCGTCATTCAATGATCTGAAAATTGCAAAAAACGTAAGACAATTTGAATTTCGCGGGCTACCCTAGCGCATCCACCTTAAGGAACTTCTTTAAATAAATAGGAACGAAGTTTCGCCCGCACACACGCACTATAATAGAAAGAGGCAGAGAGAGTTAAAAGTCGCATGGAGGGTGCATGACGCATTTTCCTTAAGTGAAGATTTCTACTGTGGCGGCAACTACCACCCACGAACACGCTACGCACGAATACGAGATTAATGACGTCATTGCTACACGCGTGGCTTGCTCGAATATGGCACCCACGCAGCTGAACGTTGTCCACGCTATGCACGGGGTACACGGAAGCGTGTGTAGCTTCATTGTGGGAAGTGGGACGGGCAGGAAAGCGACATATGGAAGAACTGTGCTGCGCTGCAGTTGTGCATAGCAGTACCGCGTGCTCTTGCACGGCGTGGGTCGCAGTGGGCCAGCGTCTTTATTATCGTCTCTAATGGACGCTGCCGATTCCGTGCTCTGCGAGTAATTCTAGAGTTTTAAGGCAAAAATGTCAAAATAACGCACAGCACAGGATCATTCATCCAGTGCATATTTACGGCTTGGCACTGATCAAGCTAATTGTTCAATTTGCATCGACGTAATACATCTTCATTAGACTGGAACACATATTTAATATACAATCCACAATCAATCCTTGTAATCCTACGCCTTAATTGTCTTGTTTATGCATTCGCTTTCTATTGGGAGATAGATCATTGACCTCTTCGGCGGGGTCAACTTTAATTTGCATACATTAAGAAAGTTTGAATTTTGCCTTTAGTAAGCAATATATTTATAAACCCAAGGAGTTGGGGAAGGGTTAGGTTACATTGGTCTTTCGTTAATGATTACACAATTAATATTTTTATCTCTGTTACATAGCATAATCAGCCTATAATGTTCCCACTGCCACAGGCCTCCCCTCTTCGAGCGGAAGTGGGCTGTAATCTACCACGCGGGCCCAGTGCAGGTTGGTAGATGTCACATGTCTGTCTGAATTTTTAGTTCTAGGTAATGCCGCGCGGTTTCCTTACAATGTTTTCCTTCGCCGTTTTGAGAACAGTGGTGATGAAATTATTTACACAAAGTAAAGTGCATCCCTGGGTTCGAACCCACGACCTACAACTCGTAAGTTACACGATTAATTGTTTATTTATGATTAAGAAATATTTTCCTATATTGATGTATAAATAAGTTTATGCCTGATTTAGTCATATCCGAGCGGTACGGTCAAAATTCGTTTCTGTGATCCCAAATCGTAATCTGATAGCATGAGTAATGAGAATTGTGTCTGGGTCGCCATGAAGGACCACTCAAAACATTCCCATTATAAATAATAATCTTTGGTCCTCATGGTCCTTATCCATAAAATTGTTAGTTCGATGATGGGCATTTGTTTTTGTTGTAGTTAGAGTTAGTTTGTTGTTAGTTTGATGATCTTATTTAATTCAATAGACGTAGATATATTTAGTAACCTATTCCGCTTAACTATTCTTCCAGAGTCATAAAAAACCCTGTAAGAAATCGAAACGTGTTTCACCTCACATCGAGGCATCCTCAGGATGACGATTGACCAGTTGCAAACCAGAACACGACGATGCTACACCGAGCGCTGGACGCAGAGAAAACCAAAGTCACGCCTGAATCAGTGTCCATACTGACACAATTTAGAAATGCCAAAGGAACTCTGACAATCTGTTACCTTTTCACGCCTTAATGGCTGAACGGAGTACGATGAAGTTTGGCACAGAGGTAGACCATGACCTGGGACAACATAAATTAAATTTTGTTTAGTGGTAGACCCAATCAATCAATCAAGACAAAGGCTCAGGGAAAAAACGTCTTGGAACAACTAAAAATGTAACCCACATGATGTTAGTTCAGGGGGCTAATTGCGTAACACATATAAAATGACAATTGATCGCAATGGATTTCTTTTTGACAGATCACCCACGTTGAGTGCCTTATTTACGTTTTCAGACAGATTTTTGTTTACGTTTTCAGACGCAGACAAATTTTTCATATCTATGAATGAATGAATGAATGAATATTTATTTGTTTTTTTATTTTATTGATAGTGTGTTTGTTATGCATAGGGTGCAGGAATAGAAATGGGACTGAAAAAAACCGAATTTTTGGCACCACATGCGAAGTTCATAAAATAACGGAACGTTTTTGGTAAAATAACAGCAACAATTGTTTTGCTTTTTCTCATGAAAGTAGCTCTGTGGAGCTACACGCAATCACGAATCACTTCAGGTTCTTTTTACCCGGTTACGGCGAAGAAAAAAGGAGGGTTATGATTTTGACCGGTATGTAGGTATGTATGTATGTTCATCTGTTCCCTCATATCTTCAAAACGACTCATCACAATTTGACAAATGAGGTATCGTTGGAAGCATCTTGATCGTCCGCTGGTTATAGGCTATGTGACGTCACATTACATTAAAAATGGCGCCCTCTAGAGGACATAAACTCAGGAACTAAAAAAAAAAAATTGTTTAATCGTACCATGTTGGGTATCAAATGAAAGGGCTTAATGAGCACATTTCAAAAATATATATAAATTAACCCCAAAAGAAAAAAAAAAAAATAAAGTAATTAAAACTAAAACCCAACTACGACTAAAAAGGTAAAACGACGTACGACTTAAAAATCCGGAGTCACACGTAATCTGTTCGATTTATGCCCTAACACGTGTGACTCCGGATTTTTTATTTGTCTGTCTGTGGTGTTTTCTTTATACCTTATTAGTCGTAGTTGGGTTTTCGTTTTTATTACTTTAATTTTTTATTATATTTATTTTGAAACTATGTCCGTACCTATGTCCTACCTAGTTCTAGTTCTAGTTTCACAGCGCTTTTTCGGTCACATTAGTGTATTTACTTAATCAAGTACCAACACAACACCAGCGGGCTTAAAACGGTCACTTTAGCAGAATCATAATATAAAAATATTATGAATCATCGTAAAATGTCACAAACTGACAATTCATATTATAATATGATCTGCGTGTAATTCATATTACGAAATAACTCATCTGTTTGACAGTTTTCTATGGAGATTCGTAAAATGGTCCACAAATTATGAATTGCTTTTATGTCACATTAGAGGAATTGCTAATGACAGCTGGAATTCAGGAAATGAACTGCTTTTAGAGGAATTGCTAATGTGGCCGGTTTAGGCCCCCAGCAGTGTTGAGGGAGCAGTTTTGGCCTAGTAGTAACGGTCCCGATTTACGAGTTGCAGGTCGTGAGTTCGAACCCACCCAGGTACTTAACTTTGTGAAAATATTTTCATCACCACTGCTCTCAAAACGGTGAAGGAAAACATCGTGAGGAAACCGACATGTCCTACAACCAAAAATTTAAAGAAATGTGACATGTACCAAACCAACCCGCACTGGGCCCGCGTGGTAGATTATAGCCCACACTTCCTCTAGATGAGAGGAGGCCTGTGTCCCAGCAGTGGGAACATTATAGGCTGATTTTCATGTACAACACAACACCCATACTCAATGTGCTGGGGGGTGTGGGTCCCTTATAGCACTGCATCATGCTAAATGGAAGCCTTCTTGTCATGGTCACGACGTGCAGCTGCCGACTATTTATGTTCTGTGCTCGTGATTATATATACAGAATGAAATTGAAAACATGCGACAAATTGAAATGGGAGGTTCAGTAACTGTTACCTAATCGTTTTAAATAGTTATTTCCAAAATATAAATTGTGAAAAAAAAAAACGTGTAATTATCGGCTTAGGTAGTGCAAAGTAAGTTATTCTCTTCACGTAGACACGATTTTTTGGCGTTCTAGTAAAATAAAAGAAATTTAAAACAAACAAAAAAAATTAAAGTATCAATTTAGGCGCGTCAGTCGTCAGAAATACACAATCCATTCATCGCCGAGTTCATGAACTTCACTTTCACCTCGTGAAGTATGGCAACGCTTTGCGCTTGCGGTCATTTACCTAATTTTGGCAATTTCCACGAAGTAGCGTGCGACATTGCCAAGCCGCTTACGCATGTTTGCATCCCTTCCCTTCCCTATTCTCGCTCAACCCCCGCTGAGCGAGAGGAAATAGTCGTGTGCCATTAACCAACGACCAGTCTGTTACTAAACATGGTTGTATGGTACGTACAGCTGTTGTAAAATCCCAGATAGTGCTTAGAAAACTTGACAATTTGCGGCGCCTTATTATGTTTACAAAATCGAGGAGGAAATTTCGAATTACGAGCATCTGTTAAAATACACGTAAATTTTAGTCATTTTAAAGAAATTGTAAATAAGACTATTATTGTAAATAACGTGATCCAACTTTTTAAATACGCCTAAAGCCGCGGTGGCATTCCGGAATGCCGGAATGCCGGCGGATCTTTAAGGCAGCGATTCATTTGGAGTGCGCGAGAACCACTCGAGCGCTGACACCAGGTTGGTCACTAACGACACGAAAAGAAGAAGTTAAATAGTTTATTGTATTATGATCGTCCTAAGTCGATAAGAGTATGTAGGGAAAGTTGGTTTTACAATGTTTTCACGCGGGGTCGCGGTAATCAAAAGCGCGGCAGCTCGGGCTCGGGTCCGGGGCGGTGCGTGGCTACGCGGGTGGGGGGGCTTAGCGCGGAGCGCGGGGCGGTTGATTCATAAGTACTTTGTAGCTACGTAGGCTAGGTACTACTATGCGAAATTTACGATAGCGGTAATACGAGGAATTATTTAGTTGATACTTTTATTGTTTTCATGGTTTTAGCAACTTTTATATTTTTTTCCATAATGACATACTCTCTATATTTCCTTTGTAGCACGTTGAATGATATATTTAAATTTTTCGCGTCTATTCAATTTCATCCTGTATATATTTTGTTTTTTTTTTTTCAGATTTTCGAGTTCAGCATCTGCCTAGCCTTTTCCCGTGCAGCTGAATACCAGTATTTTACATGGAGTGACTGCTTGTCTGACCTCCACAACCCAGTAACTGGGTAATCCTTTGGTAAGACTGGTTGTCAAACTTTCGAGTTTCTGACGACCCGTAACGACTGTCAAAGATCCACAAATGACAGCCGGGACCAACGGCTTAACTTGCTTTCCGAGGCAAAGAGGAGTCTCGGTATATAAAGATGGTCACCCATCCACGGACCAACCTCGGCAAGCGTAGCTTAACCTGATGGATCGACCCGTGCAGGTGTTATTACGTAGCCACGAGCTCCTCGATAAATATTCGAGTTAACTGATATTTTTGTATGCACGGGTCGATCTCGGTCGATTTTTCTGCGACAAATAAACCTATTTTTTTTAACCGACTTCTTCAAAAAGGAGGAGGTTCTCAATTCGTCTGTATGTTTTTTTTTTTTTTTTTTTTGTGTGTATGTTACGCGATTACTCCTTCAATTATGAATCGATTTTGATGATTCTTTTTTTGTTTTGTAGGTCATGCTTCAGAGGTGGTCCCATATAAATTTTATTAACTTTGCTTGCGTAGTTTTTGAGTTAGCTTCAATAATTACGTATTTTTCCCACTTAGTGTATGTAGACGATATATTGTTTGACTCCGTCACTGTTATTTACATAGCAGGTAGTGGTATTCGAATGTGTGTAGGGTAGGTACCACAACTAAAAAGTGAAAAATAAAATCTTTTTACAAAAAAAGTTAAAAAGTTTTTTCTTTCTTTCTCTCTTTCAATTTCAAAGAAAAAAGTCCTGCAGTCTTTATAATTTTGTAATTCATAAGGAACACAGCGACATTTCGTGCATATCTCAGTCGATCCCCAAGAGAATCTGCACAATTACATAAGAAAGAACACTGCAATAAAATTTGGCTTTACAGAGTCGCCAAGAAATGCACTCAGCCATGTCTTGAGTTAGTTTCTAAGTCGTTTGCTACGTCACGTACGAAGATACGAGCTGGTACGTGGTGTAGGCAGTGTAGGGAGTAGCCCGAGGTGTCTCGGAACATTCGGATTGTGTTGGGAACACGCTTGTACTTAGTTGTCAAAGGAAGATGTAATAGGCGTGAAGCGCAGCTTCAGTCTTAGTTTGTGTTGAACTGAGTTGTGATCTGATCAATATTTTTGAAGTGAAAATTTCTTTTGGCACACTGCGCTCTTTCTGAGTGAACGAAAATGAACCACCACGCTCGGGTCAGTGACGCTGAATTGCGTATGTGTTTTTTTTTTAAACCGATTTCTTCAAATAGGACGAGGTTCTCAATTCGTCCCTAGGTGTATTTTTTTTGTTTTTCATTTCATTCGCGATTACTCCGCCAATTATGGATCGATTTTGATGATTCTTTTTTGTTTGGTAGATCATGCTTTCGAGGTGGTCCCATATAAATTGTATTAATTTTGCTTGTGTGGCGGTATCTACATCGACACATGCGAACTACGCATCAAAGACCTGACGTCAGACGGACGTCACATAAATCCTGCATCGCGCAATTAAAGTTTACCGTGCAGTGGACATATATACGAGAACCCAACATCAATCGTTGGGCAGTTGCCCGCCAGACACAACACCCGTCTGGTCGGAGGATCCTCCCTTTTCTATGGAGTATGAGTGAACTTTAGTCCCTGTTCCTCATACCCCGAAACTTGTGTAGTTTTTGAGTTAGCTTCAATATTACACTTATGTGGGAAAAATAAACAAATTTTAGCATATACCTTTTTTAATCAACCATGTAGTGCAAGAAATCTTCATAAAGTTCCCCATTTAGTGTTCGGGGTAAAAAATGTGGGCCAATTAATTGTCGTTGATAATACCCATCCAAACATTAAGCGAGGACTTACGCTGGTATACGGTTGGTTTCAGATTTTTAAGATTTGCTTCAGCTTTCGGTGCCCAGTAATGTAAGTTGTGGTAATTTGTGATACCATCACAGTCAAAACATGACTCATTGGTCCACAGAATGTTTTTTGTCGTTTTCGCCTTCGGCGTCGGCACTTTGCATAAAACGACAATATTCAAGCCGTCTCGGCGGATCTACCTCCTCTAATGACTGGACTGGTTGGTAGTGGTATGGATGTCGGCCTGACCAGTAAACTACAGACCAGGCTTACCACTGTGACATACCAAGCTTACGCGCTAGGATGTTTATACGATAGTCGTCAATAAAACGTTGAAGAATCAGCTCCTCGTCCTGAGCCGTGTATCTCCTGGAACGACCAGTGTCAATTTGCCTGGTTCTTTGGATGCTGCCAGTTTCAGATATTCACCGATAAGTCGATCCGAAGACAGTAATATGTGGGAGTCGGCGGTAGGGAAAGCGAAGTTGATATTCTCTCCGCGTCTCAGCAGCGTTACCGTCAAAAAGTCCGTAACAATACATTATGTCAGCATATTCAGGATTAGAATATGCATCCATAGTCAGCACTTATGAAGGTACAGCACAGCACAAGAGCAAGATACAAGGCAACAGAAGGAAATAGCCAGATAACAAATCGAGTCGCGTCGCGGGTGCGGGGTTCGAGGAGGGAGGAGTGTAAGTGGTTATAAGTTGCGTTCGGATATATTTGACGACTCTAAATTGAATATTTATTGAGTGCGTTCGAAAAAAGTTGATTTAAATCAAAATGTAATTCAATAAATCAATAACGGGAAAACCGGAGGTAACTCCGGTTTTGTCTCTCAACACCGGTTTAAAAAAATCGGTGAATATTGTCCGGTTTCCGGTTTTTCGCAAAACCGTAAAACCGGTTCTGCACGCCCTATTTGCATCCGACTTCCAAAATCAAAGCTATTTTTCACTTTTTAGTGTTTTTTTTGGAGGTCTGTTTTTTTGTTTTTTCTTGATGTAGTTCTGTCGGAGAATTATGTTCTGGAATGCGAAGTGGGCCTAAGCTACTCACAAAAGAAATTTGAGAAAATTTAAAGAATAAAAGCTGCGTTTAGAGGGGATAGACATTATGTAAGCGTTAAGCGGATTTGAGGAATATAAAAGAAGTATTTAACGCATGGCTTGAGTTTTTCAAAGAAAAATCTTCTGATCTCACCAATATTGGGCACTGTGAAAGTATTTTTTTTCCTTATTGGAAAAGTATTTAGATCCGTATAGCGAGTATCAGGCCTGTGAGGTTGTCTCAATATTATCCCTTAGACAAAACCAGAGGAAGCTGAACTTTTAGTTGATCAAAACTTTTTCTATTTCCTCGCTATCTACTGGAACTAACGGGCGGGAGTTGCTGGTGAATGAACTGTTGTTAGGTTGTTATAAGTCGTTATTAGGATAATAAATTTATTATTATTTATTTTTATAACATTTTATGTTTTATATCTTAGTTTTAAGTAACTGAGGAAAATTGCAAAACCGTCTGTAACGTTTTGTTTTGTACTATAACGGTTTTGTAGGTAATATTATAACGTAAAGAATATTCATAATAATAATGTGCATCCTTCGCAGCAGGCAAACCCAAAGCATCAAAACCAATATAAGCTCTCGCAGCATGAGAACTATTTACAATATCTGGAGATTAAATATTTAGAATTTCGCGGGCTACCCTAGCGCATCCACCTTAAGTTGAAATACCTACTGTTCTAAACTGTATGGGACAGCTATTTTTGTTGGCGATTTCAAATTTGGTCCCATGGTAAAAGATATTCAGCTCGATGGTCTAAAGCACCTCTTAAAGTTTGTAAAGTTAATTTTTCAACACTTATTAAATAAATAATTGTACTTACACTAAAGATGCAAATAAAATTTATTTATTTATTTATGTACCTATACAAAAAGTATTTGATTGATTTGAACCATAGTGGTTCTGTCGGTTATAATTTTATAACCATTGTTTTCCCAACGTGAACCAATATTAATATCCAGATCGAAGGACCAAAAAACCAAAAACATCAAGTCATGATTATAAAAATTTAGGTATGTGAGCGGATGAACACAAGAGACTGGAAAAAACTTTGTGACAAAAACTAAAGAAATCTAATATCGGATATAATTTTCTTTATTAGTTTCTTAGCCCTTTGATCCCTTCGCATTTCCCTCTATTATAAATATAAATATCCTTATTACCTTTCTTAAAATGGAGCCTGTACACAAAGACCACAGATATAAAAGGAACAGATGTGCGCACAGATATGGTCTATCTACCAAGCCTTTTACATGGTGCGTCTGCCTATCTGTCCTACACAACCCAGTTGTGACCCCCTTTGTCAGACGTTCGGGCTTCTGAAAACCCATGACGACTGTCAAAGATCTATGAATGACAGCTGGGACCAACTGACACAGAGGAGTCTTGGTATGTAATGGATGGTCACACATCTATGGACCAACTACGGCAAGCGTCACTTTACTTTGAAGATTGGCCCGAGCGGCGGTTATTATTTAGCCGCCAGCTGGTATAAGCTATTAAAAGGTAATTCATCACTGAGCGCGAATAGCGATTGCGGCGGTATTGAAAATTCATTTAAGAAAATTATTGTTGTCCCCTGTTTTTATTTAATATATCTTTATTTCAGACACAGGGTTATTTTTTTTTTTTATATAATGACAATAATTACAAGGCTTAAGCAAGCAGAGAGTGGGCAATGATATCTCTTATAACACGAGACAAAACGTACAAATATTGAAAGCAAATTCTGCTTCAACGTGATATCATTATGCTACAACTAGATAAAAACTGTCTCCATACTTTTATCTTTAGTTCAGAGCACATGCACATAATACCATAATTATCGCACTGGTATTTCTTGCATTTCTCTATATCCATGTAGATTTGTAGACATCGCGGAACAATTTGATAATAGAGTATTCATGTACATGTATTGTAAGAACATATTCATAGGCACGTATGTATTTGATCTAACTAGATACATGTGTTAAATGTTAATGGGTTTAATAAGATGGCGTGATAGACGGCCTGACAGGTTTGAAATGCTTTATGTAGTTACTTGCTTGTGTTTACACTGAGTTATACAGGGTGTTAGGGTAGAGATCGTTATTCTTGAAGCTAGTGGTTTGGTGTCATCTATAATATACTTTTTCTATGGGACAAACATTGAAATCGCAAAAAAAAAATCTGCTGTTCCATACATTTTGTCGATTTAAGTGAACACAAATGTATGGAAAAGCAGTTTTTTTTTTCTGAGGCTCCCATACAACAAACGTGATTTTTTTGCCGTTTTTATAGATAATGTTACGAAAACCTTCGTGAGCGAGTCCGACTCGCACTTTGCCAGTTTTTTTAAACATAAATACCTACTAAGTTGTCTTTCCTTTCTTGAACTTAATGTTCAGACGTCTGTTGGTTACTTAATCACGTCGTAACAGCAGAGTGAAATTGCAAGAGGTGTTGAGTAAGAATGCAGTCTGGATAGCTTTTTATACCAGAAAAGTGGTTCTAAGAAATTTCCACGCGGTCAGAGAAAGGATATTGTTGAAATATTTTAATACTGAGCTGAAGTTAAGTGCACTCAGTAGACGTAGTAGAGTAGTAGTAAACATTTAAATAGTAAATGAATAAAAAGTAAGAACAGTATATACGATTTTCTTAATGTCCATCGGGAATCATCGCATTTCCGAATACAAACAAATGCCAATTTTCATGTCCATCAATAATTAGATTTATCGTGTATAATAATTTGAATTCAGAACTAAGTACTTTATTGTTGTTTTGTTTTGATTCCCGTGAGAACTATATAGAGCTGTAAAACTATTTCCTCCCATTTTTTAAATTAATTACTTAAGTTAAAAGAGTTATAACAACTCTATATATATACTTCCGAGTCCATTGAGAGCGTCCGGTCTGCACCAAGTGCAAAGGGCAGATGATAGAAATCCGACGACTGACAAAACATGAAGTTTGCCGCGGGACGCCCCGCGGTTTCACCAGCGTATGTTCGATCCCATGGGAATGTCGGGATAAAAAGTCCTATGTCCTATTCCAGGTCAAATCCATTCAGCCGCTTTAGCGTGGAAGCGTAACAAACAAACTCACTTTCGCATTTATAATATTAGTTAGGATTAGGATAAGACTGATAATTGCACTTCCGAAGTATGATGGAGGTAATCTACTTCTATTTATTTACTAGTAGTTCTGTAAACAGTACACCTCGCGAGCACAAACTTTTCATAAAAAATTCTACTAACGTTATTTAAAAAGAGTTATTTATCATTTTTTTGTTTTCAAAATCAAGGCTATATTCTTCTACATATATTCTTCTCCTCTCTCTTAATTCTTCAAAGCTAAACCAAATACAAATAAACTAAACCTAAGTAACAACGAATGCCAAACAAGAAATGTTTTCAGAAAATAACTTCCGATCGGAGAGGCCACGGTGACGTGCGAAACAATCTGCAGATTCCTCCCGAGACTTAGTATCGCCTTTTATACCCCCTTATAACTGCAAATCTCCAACCAACGACGACCGAGAGGTAGAAAAATGTTTTCGGCTCCTGCAAGTCCCGAGTGTACCTTTTGACGCGCAATGGATTGCGGATATAATATTTGGATCGAAAAACTGTGCTTGTTTCTTGATAAATTGTCAGGAGTCAGGACATAGGATTTGACTAGTGGGTTTTGCTGTCGAGATTTGGGATTTAATTCTTTGTTTAACCTGGAATAAAATTGCCAGAACTCTAAATGCCAAATATCACTAACTGCAAGCATGAAAAACTCTTTGGACATTAAAAAATTACTTTATTTTTGAGCTGACAAAAATGGCCGATCTTGTTCCTAAGCATAATTTGTTGTTTATCAAAACCAGTCTTGACCTACTTAATCTAAACCAATTTATTCTTCAAATAAAAGGCTCAGCATGAGCGCTTCAACATCTGAAAATTACAATAGAGAGCTCCAAAAAGCCGGTCCTGCAGCGGCTTCATAGTGTTTAACTTGTCAGAAAATTAATACACGGATGAAATGCTTTTGTTTTCATTGAACTTATGAAAGAAGAGCTGATTGTTTTAAACAAGCTTCAGTACCTAATAACGGAAGTCTTACAATCGATCCATTGCGATGCTGTTGTACTTATAAGAGTTTATAAGAAAGGTATTGTGTTCATAAAAACTAATTTCTTGTAAAGCTATATAGCTTGTAAAGCTATATAGCTTGTAAAGCTATTGTGTTCATAAAAACTAATCTCTTTCGAATAGGCTCGTGTTGTTATATTAGTCAAATGTAGAATGTAGATTTGTAGACTATTTTCTATTTTGTTGTTGATACTATTAACACTGTAATTTGAAAACATAGTGAAAGCATTAATTTAAAAAAAAAAAAAATTGTGGAGTTTCTCGTCGGCTTTTCTTCACAGGAAACGACCATTTGGAACCCGTTCTGCTTCTTACGTTTCTATATGCGAGATAAAATATTTTGATTTTGATTTTGATAATGACACATAAATCTTTTACTCGAAACATTCTTCTTTCATTGTCAGCGAAAGTTATGCGATAATAGCTTATAAAGTCAGGGATAGTAACGTAGCTGACCGACCAGGATGTGCCGGACGTAGGCACATAAATGTCGATTCTCGCTGGAGGTTCTTTTAATGCACCAAACCACTGATCTCCACATAAGAAAGAAAGAAGAAAGAAAGAAAAATTGTTTATTCTGCACAAACTAACCGCACATTACAAAATAAAGAATGACATTCCACATATACAAATTAGCCAAAAGCCTCGTATTTATTCATAAGACCTTATATATAAGGACCTTATATATATATATTATAAGGAGGTCGTATACAGCGTGTAACAAAAACCCTGTTCGATCCGTGATGGTGTTGTTAAGAATAATACTGAGAGTATATTTAGGTAGTTTTTGTTGGAAAAAAGAAAAAAAAAATCGTCGCATTTTTTCAATAAGGAATTTTACCGGGTTATTTGACATTACATGTTTTTGTACATCTGGCGCGGGCGGCCGTCTCTTAGTGGGTGTCTACAAGTCATAACTTATGACCTCTGTAGAAAATTTGCTAATTTATAATGAAATTGGGGTAATTTTGGTACTAAAAACGTGAATTTAAAATTGCAATAACTTTGGTATTTTAAATTAAAAAATCAAAAAAATCTGGTAATGTTATTGCAGTACCTATGTGCCCCTTTCGGATTGGAAAGGGCTTTTGTTACACGCTGTAAAGCTCATTATTATTTCTCGTCTTAAAACTTTATGATTCAAAATCAAAATATTTTATTTCACATAAGCCTACATGGGCACTTATGAAACGTCAGAAGCTAGGTGCACGGTTCCAATTGGTCGTTTCCTATGGAGAAGAGCCGGCAAGAAACTCCACGGTTACTCTTTTAAAAGAAAATAATAATTGGCTTTACAATATTTTCGATTTACTGTGTTAATAGTTATGGGAGGACAGTGTAGGCCTTTCAAAAAGTTTCAGGTAGGTTAGGCTAAGCCTACAATGTTCTCACATTCACAAGGTAGAAAATAATCTATATAAAAGATAAATAAGATACTAAAGATAAAAAAGCCTATTTAAACCAAATGGCATGATTGCCATTACAACTGTAACAAATCTGATTAATTATCATGTCCACAAACGCCACTAATAAAGAGTTTATATTATTAAATTGTATGTATATAAATGTCAAATAATATTATGATTATGTCTGTCAGGGATGAATGTAAAAAATAAACATGGTAATTTGGGAGCAGTTAATAGACTCTTATATAATTATGCCGTTAATGGGTTACCAGGGAGCCCACATGTGCAGAAGGAATTATTGCCAAACTTCCCTGTCTTCAACGTAGTCTTTAATGTTATAGTATGCTTTTTTGACAAGGACACATTTGATGAGGGTTTTGAATTTACCATCGCTAAGTTCTGTAACCAACTTTGGCAACTTATTATAAAAGCGGATACTGTTTGTAAGAAACGACTTACTAGTTTTAGTTAATCTAAATTAGGGTATCACAATTAACAAAAACACGTAGTAAAAATTTCATGTTTACTACGTGTATTTATATTATGGAAATCGCTTCTTATTTTGAAAAGTCCTAAGTTTTTGCGAACATACAAAATACTTTCTAAGATGAGAGAAGGCAGAGTTAGTATATCAATTTCTTTGAATTTATTTCTAAGGGACTCACGAGGACCCATTTTATAGAGGGCGCGAATAGCCCTCTTTTGCAAAATGCGATTAGTTTTTAACATGGTGAACCGGACGGTAATAAAAGACGGGACACATAAAAACAGCGTCCCCGTCAACACACAAACCGACAGAACGCAAATATGTCCGGCAAACGAAACGAATGGCGGTCGTAAATAAAATTATAGCCGTTACAGATGATAGAAATGAGGGCCAGAAGTTTCGCCAACTTTAAATCTTTCTTTTACAACCACGATAAGATACGCAACTGCCTTCAGTTTAGGACCGGTCCCAACAAACTTGGACAAAGTTTATTTTGTATTTTGAATAAGTTGTTCGGCTTTCAGATCTATAGAAAACGTATTTTGCCGAATACAGAACTTTGATCGAAGATTCGGAATACTTCGAACTGCCTCAGGGTTACCTTTTGAGTTTACAGGTTAAATTGTATTATTGGACAAACGTAATTTTAGAAGAGTGTTTTCCAAAGTGAAAAGTGTCTCTAGGGGTGGTTTGTTGTTCCGAGGCACACGTCGCAAAGGAAATTGAACTAGAAAACGTCAGATTAACAATTCTAATCTTTTATAGTACAAAGTATTCTTCTATTCGAATCCCTACTAAAATTACAAGAACATTTCTGAAATATCACGTTACATTTTACGATATAACAAAGACCAAAGTTGTTGTTGCGAAGAATTTACCAATATATATTTTAATATCTTAATATTAAAATCTAAATTGGCTTAGTTTACCTCGCAAACTGACAATATAGTTTCCAAGTACTGACAGATATCTCCAAAATTGTTCACATCTATTCAAACAAAAGTACGTATGAAAATGGGCTTTTCTCCGTGACGTTGTGTACTTTAGTACACGGAAATGCACTCTGTAACCCGTAGGTACAATGGAATTTATCAAGAAAAGTGACACAAAATGTACTCCAATAGGCAGTTTATTTTAATTTGAAGACGACCCTGTCTTTTGTACAACATAAATCATTACATTATCAGGGTTTTGTTTCTGAAAAGAAAAATCATATTTTAAAAGACAATGTTTTATAATCCCTCACATTTCTTTTTCGCGACTTTGGAATCAAAGAATACTTGTTCAAAACGTTATTAACATACCGTGACTTTTGCCAATAAAGACACTGAGATGGTATTGTTTGCCACCTTTTAGCTTTTTCAAACATAATAAAAACTAAAACCCAACTGCGACTAAAAAGGTATAAACAAGACACCACAGACAGACAAATAAAAAATCCGGAGTCACACGTGTTAGGGCATAAATCGAACAGATTACGTGTGACTCCGATACAGAATGTATGGGAGAACATGTTTTTCAACTACAATGTTAAGTTTGTTTTATAAATTCATCCCAACTAGGGAACCCTTCATTGTGCATGGTAGATCTCCTTTCATATTCTTGCTTACATTCCTATTATAACTATATTATACACTAATTATAACTACATTATACACAACCGCCTTACAATATGCACTTAGTATAACATAAGATCTAATAAGCTGGATTATCATTATACGCATCGTATATAAACCCAGTAAAAGCTTTACATGTAGGTATTTATTAGTGGCGCTAGCATTATTTTAAACCGGAATTCTTTCGCTTGCTGGTGAATTTTCATTCCTATTTCGTAGTATTGGTTTATTTAAAAGCCTCGTTTTGCAGATTAAAAGTAAGATCGAAATATATACATAAACTCACGCCTTTATCCCATGGGGGTAGGCAGAAACTACAGAACGCCATCTACTACACCCTTACATACCTCATTTTGCTTCGTTTACACATCTGGTCATAACCGCACACCCGGTTGCGAGTACTACGCACCTGACCTTTCTGAAGACCACCAATAAGGTCACTATATGTCCTTCAAGGGCATCCCCTCCTGGCGTTTCCACTGACATCTTGTATGATCGAAATATAAAGTTTTTTTAATATGCACTAAGTGCGTGTGTGTGCACTAAGTGTAACGTGTTAGGGCATAAATCGAACAGATTACGTGTGACTCCGGATTTTTAATTTGTCTGTCTGTGGTGTCTTGTTTATACCTTTTTAGTCGTAGTTGGGTTTTATTTTTTATTACTTAATAAAAATTTTTAATTCTTTTGGTGTTATAATATATATATTTTTGAAATGTGCTCATTAAACCCTTTCATTTGATACCTAACATGGTACGATTAAACAATATTTTTTCAAGTTCCTGACTTTATGTCCTCTAGAGGGCGCCATTTTTACGATCAAGAGGCTTCCAACGATACCTCACTTGTCAAATTGTGATGAGTGGTTTAGAAGATATGAGAGAACAGATGAACATACATACATACATACATACCGGTCAAAATCATAACCCTCCTTTTTGCTTCGCCGTAGTTGGGTAAAAAGAAACAACCATCCTAATATTTACTGTTTTCCTTTTTTATGTCACAACTTTTTAGTTCGAGAAGGACCAAAAAGTCACACACACGCACATAGTGCATATTAAAAAACTTTATATTTCGATCATACAAGATGTCAGTGGAAACGCCAGGATGCCCTTGAAGGACATATAGTGACCTTATTGGTGGTATTCAGAAAGGTCAGGTGCGTAGTACTCGCAACCGGGTGTGCGGTTATGACCAGATGTGTAAACGAAGCAAAATGAGGTATGTAAGGGTGTAGCAGATGGCGGTCTGTAGTTTCTGCCTACCCCCATGGGATAAACGCATGAGTTTATGTATGTATTTCGATCTTACTTTTAATCTGCAAAACGAGGCTTTTAAATAAACCAATACTACGAAATAGGAATGAAAATTCACTAGCAAGCGAAAGAATTCCAGTTTAAAATAATGCTAGCGCCACTAATAAATACCTACATGTAAAGCTTTTACTGGGTATATATACGATGCGTATAATGATAATCCAGCTTATTAGAGCTTATTTTCTAAGTGCATTTTGTAAGGCGGTTTTGTGTATAATGTAGTTATAATAAGTGTATAATATAGTTATAATAGGAATGTAAGCAAGAATATGAAAGGAGATCTTGGGGGCTACCACCACCGCTTACAGCAGTATTATTTTAATATCACTTCAGTGTAGGAAAGAGATGACGCTCTACAGGACGTATCCACGCTCCATCTCTTCCCCCCATCGTTTATGGCTTGAAATCCTGAGGAAGGTCAAGATTAATAGGATTTGTGTAACATTTATTTTATGAGTAACAAATAATATCAACTAGCTCCCGCCCCTGCTTCGCACGGTTTTTAAAATTTGACAACACATCTAGATTTTTTAGTTATATACAAAGAAAGCTAGCTTTTGCCGCGGCTTCGCCTGGGTGGATGTCGGAAAATATCTTACGGTTACGTGCTACCGGGATTAAAATTACCTACTCTACGTGTTAATCCAGGTTATAAACCATCTGTTCGCCAATTTTCATTGAAATCCATTTAGCCGTTTTTGCGCCAATCCGGAACCAACAGAAAAATGGACAGACTCGGGAACACCTCGTACCAAATACTTTTTTTTCAAAAATATTCAGTGTACAGTTTCGACTTTGTTACTATATGTTAAGATGATTGCCCAGGATTTTTGATATTGTCTTAGATATTTCAAAAAGGCATTCCACACTGTTTTAGTTAATCACAATTTGTCCTAAAGATATGTCACTGCTAACTAATATTGTACAAAGTAAAAGTCTTTGAGTTTGGTGACGCATGTTAACCAACGTACAAGTTATGTATGGTGCAATGTGGACGTGTGGGTAAAGGGTAGTTACCTACTTCCCTTTAGTCACCGCTCCAGCGAGTACTTGTTTATGTGGTTGTTTACAAATAACGGTTGAGCTACTCACCCATTCTCTGTCAACATGTGTACACTGAACTTTGCACTGTATTATTAAGGAAGTAAAGTTTAAAATAATTTGGAAGTTCATATGGTACGAATAGCCAATTTACATACTTGGTTTGTGTGAGGACAGTTAAGTCACCTGTATACAGTGAGATAGTTAATAATTTTAACTGAGATTTTGAAGCTCGTCGTTTCGGCCGTTTTCTATGAAGACGTAATACTGTTACTTATTTATACTGTGCTTTAGTGCAAGACGAACGAAAGAGTTAACGCGAAATCGTTTTATACAAAATGTTATTTTAGTTTTACTTGGTATTTCAATATGTGAATAGCTCAAGTCCCATACGTTGTTAGTTCGTAAGTAAAGTAAATATTTTTGTTGAAAAGCTACAAATTCTCCGTCATCTTAAAGAGAGAACACGTCTGGAATTCACCTGGCAACTAAAACCTTTTGCGGTATTTGAGAAATTGCGATAGAGGATAAAATCGT
Source organism: Lithophane ornitopus (assembly GCA_948473465.1). Taxonomy (NCBI): domain Eukaryota; kingdom Metazoa; phylum Arthropoda; class Insecta; order Lepidoptera; family Noctuidae; genus Lithophane; species Lithophane ornitopus. Next base: position 5,167,555 of record OX419629.1, read on the forward strand.
GTACTAAACGAGGGGATTTTGGCTAAATAATAACAGTCGCACGGGTCGGTCTTCAAGGTTAAGCAACCCTTGCTGAGGTCAGTCTGTGGATGGGTGACCATGTGCACCGAGTGAAGGATAACAACAAACTGTGATCACAACAAAGTCTCTATCGAAATAGAAAATACAGTCAGGTGAATCAATTGTTAATCTAATTGACACACTGCGTCAATTTGCTGTGTTAAGAGGCCGTATACGAAATTTTGCCAATTTTGCTTATTTACGTGATTTTAGTTACTATACTGTGTTTCTTTAAAATCTAATTTATTTATTTATTTACTGACACACCAACGACTTATTCACTAAATCATTATCGAATCGAATCTAATGCACAACATGAAAGAAGTAAATGAAAAATAAAATGAAAAGTAAAAATCAAAGATAAATAATAAAAATATTTTTTTTAATTTTTTTTTTATTATTTATCTTTGATTAATCGACATACAAATATCAAGTTGTTTTCGTTAGTATCAACTGGTGGACAATTTCCTAAACAATAAGATTACTCCTGAAAACACTGAATAAAAAATAAAAATAAAACTATTCTCGGCTTACGTGTTTGACACCATGACCTAAAAAATAACCTACAATGCTGTTTTCATCCGCGCTATTTTAATAAAAGGAAAAATGTGCTCTTTAGAATATAACATAAAATACTAGAAGTTTTCGTGTACTTCGGAATAAAAATGCAAATTAAATAAAAAATTATACAATAACTAAAACATGTCGCGCTCGCTAACTTAAAAATGTTTTTCTGAATAAGCTCGGCGACTTTTTAAGTGTAATTTTTATGCAGAACCAGCATTTTATACGATTAAATATTACTGTAAGAGAAAACAAATTGTTCTAAAGATTCCTCACACCCGCAACTTAATAAAATGGGGGCAATCAATTGCTTTTCCAACTCGCCACGATCAAGATGATACTCAATCCGATAAATTGCTTGATCAGAAATTTTATTCGATTATAATCGCCTTTATAAGCTTGGCCGATTTAAATTTTAAGTGCCCCTTGAAAATTCCTCGATTCCGACTGGGTCTATCGATTTTCTGAGTAAAAAAACGACGCGATTATCTCACGATGTTCTGGCAAATGGGTTTTCGGACCCGAGGCCGGTTGACAGCCGGCTTTTATTATCAAGAAACGAATTGCCACTCAGAAGTACCTACGGAGCTACTCACGAATGTAACAGATGGTGATCCGAATGTATTCAGAACGAATACATATGCACCGTCAGTGTGCTGTTCCGCTAAAGTCTCGTCTTGTGTATTTGTAAAACAAAGCGCCCAGCTAAAGTGGCCAGCTTGCAGTCATGAATAAATGTACGAATTCGTATTTCGTGTACGCAACAGTGCTCGTATGAAATATCAACTTTTATGAAAGAGGAAATAATGTGAAATATGAAATGGCTCCACACGACCTGGATATTGTGGCTCTCACGGTAAGATGTGCAAACTTGGCCGAGCACCTTCTGCTGCGGATGGGACACATTGAAGCAGAGGTTTGTTTTATTACATAGTTGTGTGTTTTGTATGAGTATAACGTGATATTACAAGCGGTCAGTCCTTGTGTCCGTACTTATTGCATGCCATATTTCGATGGCAGCAAAGTATAAAGGACAACAATTTAAAAAAAAAGTATTTTACGTGGTTTGGGAAAAAAATAATTGAGTTTAACTAATAAACATAAGTAGATGGAGTTTAGTGGTAGATAACACATTTATTGATAATGTGTAAAATGATAAATGCAAAGTAAATAAAGACATCTGATCTACAAAATTTAATAATGCTTAGATTTTCTTTAAAAATCCTTAAAAGACTGGACAAGACTGGATATTATTATCTTAGTTTATTAGATATTTTAAATGAAATGGGCGCTTTTTATCACAACTTATAAACGGTTACCTATCAGGCAGATGTCTTCTTCTACGTCAATGTTTTTACAGAGTAAAAAAAGACATCTACATTATTTCAGTAAAACAACGACAAAGCTATAAAATGTTACATAATTCATAGAGAAGGTTATTTTAATGCATTATAGAAACTTTCATGTTAATCGGTCCATAACTCTCAAAATTACCACAATTTTTTAATAAATCTGCTCTCCTGTAAAATTGCGATTTTGTAGATGTCCGTTTCTACTTTGCTACCATCGATTTGTTAGGCGTTGAGCTCCTTCAGTTCTGTGTTGACCTACATCATTACTGAAAAATGTGCGCACTGACTGGCCAGGCCACTCAAATTTGTGTGCCATGAGAATCACCGAACTCATCTAGTTTTAAAACATAATTTATTTTGACGTGTAAAAAGTGTTTGTAGAAACCTACTTAGAGAAATAAAATCATTTTTAAATTTATTTGTTATAATAAAATGTTGTGAGTTAAACCAATACAAAATATTATATAAGTGGGGTAAACAGATGAGATATATTACAAAATTTTGTTGGTAAAATATTTGGTTGTTGATTCAGAGTGAATGTTTTATAATTTGCCGGCTTCATCCGGAAAATCTTTTAATTAAAGGTTGTTTTTAATAACGCAAACAATAATGAATTTAAAAGCTCCGGGCGTTGATGATCAACACGTTATAATTAATTTAACTTGATTTTAACTCCTAATCGGTGTTTGAGTTTGTTTCTAAAGCCGGGATTAAAAACATCTATGTCCAACGGGGGCGGTCTAACCCCCCGAAGTTTCATTGAATAAAAGTTGACAGGAGTCCGGCGGACAGGTACCGACTTAGTTATGTCACACTTAGTTATATCACAAGTAATGAAACAGGACGGCTTTACCGAGAATAATAAAGAATCCCATGAGAAATTGAAAAGTAAACATTTAATTTGGATAAACTGGTACCATTGATTCCATTCGCAATTAAAGGCATATTAGCAATTTATTCTCAAAGCCAATGTGATAATTTCATCACTCTGTATAAAATAATTATACAGAGTGATGAAATTATCACATTAAATGAAATCACGTATCCTACATGCATAAGCATAATAATTCTATCATGTTCCTTTCATGTTCCCACTGCTAGCAGTAGGAACATGAAAGGAAAGGCCTGTGTCCTAGGACACAGGCCTCCTCTCTGTGCGAGGCAGTGGGCCGTAATCCACCACGCGGGCCCAGTGCGGGTTGGTAGATGTTATAACCTATTACACATTACACACCAAGTAGGGTACCAAACCGACATAATAATAAGAAAAATAACATAGTTTAAACGCAATGAGAGCTCGGTACTTGTGGCACCCCGACTCCCCCTGATTAACGTCGGTGGCACGACGGGTGTCTCGATAAGTAATGGATTGTCACCCATCCACGAAATGACCGCGGCAAGCGTAGCTGCGGCTGTTATCATTTAGCCATGAGCCCCTCCCCTCTGTATATAACCGGATACAAAATTGCAGCTACATTTTATATCGGTGCGGGATTCCTTCCTTAGACGGTGCAAGACGTCCCTAATATTGGTAGACTTATAACTAATCACGTCCATTTTTCATCAACGTGACCCAATAAATGAAACCGAACAACACACTCATTGCTAGCTCTTGAAACGTGGTCCTGTAGAAGACAAATTGGACCAGAAAGTGGTTACAGCATTTTATTACAGAGATGTATCAAGCATTGAAGCGCTTATACAAGGTTTTAGGGTAAACACCGTTATCCTTGAAACCAGTGGTTTGGTTTCATTTATAAAACGTAAAATCACAACATGCCAAGCATACTTAATTTTTTTAAGAAAACTACCTTTTACCACAAGAGTATTTCACCCTTTCACCCTTGGGCGCTAGGGCAACGAACTTGCGTCTCAACACGGGTGGGTGGCGCTGAACTTGACCCGACCGGCCGCGAGCGCGACCCCTCCCTCAGTCAGTCAGCTGTTTCGCTAGCGAGCACGGTGTCGGATAGAAACTTTTTAAAATCTTTTAATGAAAATAACGTTTTTTTTTATTGTTACTCTGTCATTTATTTTTATATTTAAGTGAACTACCCATGGTTTGAGTGATAACGTTGTGAACCCTTACACCCTGTATTAAATACTGCTTTGTGGTCCTAAGGACCGCAAACCGGGCGCTAAGTAATGCGGAATGGAACTTCGGGACCCCCAGAGATCGCAGATTACTTCTGAAAGGGATTTAAAATTAATAAGGATTGAAGGTCTTTTGAAATCGTTATGCTCCTTTTAAGTTTGAGTTGAGAATTTAGTAGATAATGTCAAAACTTTGAAGCTGCGTGGTTGAATATTCAAACTTGGAAATTAACAGGTATTTTTACTGCTTCGGCAGTCATTCAACCCTTGAATTCCTGAAAAGGGTTGTTTGCAAATAACCCTTTTCAAGGAATTTAATTGTAACGAATCTTTACATTCTTATGATTTTTAGAAACATATTTTCTCTTATTAACTGGAAGCCGACCCCAACCTATTTGAGAAAAGGCTAGGCAGATTTATTGTTTTGCTCTTAGTAAGTAGGTAAGTATCCCATTTCTCACTACTACTCATAATTAACTCCTACTAATAATATGTATTGTAAAATGTGAAAGTTTTTATATTTAGATGTTTGGATGTTTGTTCTCACGCATAAATGTCTTGAACAGATATTTTACGACATCCACGCGGGTGAAGCCGAAAAAAGCTAGTTTAAATAGATTCACATTATCTACACAGTACCTCTGTTTCACCAATGTAACAAATATTCAAAAACAAATCATTTAAAGCATATTATTAAAACAGTTCCACTCACTACCCACTGACGATAACTGGCAACCAACAGATCCACTTTTTCCGGAAAAAAAACCACAGTCATCTACCGTAAAATATCTCCGGAAAACCGTTACTAGATTTGTCCGGTTTTATTTAAATCATGGGTGTCAAGTTTCCGGTTCGTCAACGGTTGTCGTGCGGCGATGGCAATCAGCGATGCGGATTTTGTCTACTAATTGGTCCCTCAAAAATATTTTGGAATATTTATAACTAGCTGCGCCTCGCGGTTCATCCGCGTAAGTCTGGACCAATTGGGAATATCGGGTTAAAAAGTATCCTAAGTCCTATTCCAGGTCATGGTCTACCCATGTGTAAAATTTTATCTAAATCTGTTCAGCCGTTTTAGCGTGAAAGCGTACCAAAAAAACAATCTCACTTTCTCATTTATTACCTACACATACTTCTTTGCCTCGTGTACGTTCTTACATCTGGTCATGCACGCCAGTAGCGTGTCCTACGCACATTTCCACAGCATCTATTCTACTTTGCTGAACTAGTTATCTACGCTAATACATATTATAAAGAGAAAAGATTTGTATTTTTGTTTGTAATGTATAAACTTAAAAACAACTTTAAAAATTCTTTCGCGTTTAGAATGCCTTTATCACTGAGTAACATAGGCTATCCTTACTATTATTATAAATGCGAAAGTAGCTCTGTCTCTCTGTCTGCCTGTGGCGCTTTCACGCCAAAACTACAGAACCGATTTAGATGAAATTTGGTACACAGATAGTCTAGAGCTTGAGAAAGGACATAGGACTTGAGAAAGGACGGCTTCATCCTCGTGGTATGTCGATAAAAACTATTTTATCGACATACCACGAGGGTGAATCCGCGAGTAATTTATAAAGATATCACGCAGGTGAAGACGCTTGCGGAAGCTTGTTCTAATTAGGTATAGCTCATTTCGTATTCACCTTTTCTAATTGGAATTGCCGCGTTCTGCGATATTGAATCGAAATTAATTAAAGGCACAGCGTGATTATGAATATTAAGAGAGTTATTACTAAATATAAAGAGCCTTTGAATAATTTGGTAAGTATTAATTAATTTTGAAGTTGGACTTAGTGAACGCATACACAAAGTTTTCATCGTGATTCCAACAATCTGCTGTTAGAATATATAGTGGTAGATCTGTAGCCTTGTTTAGCTGAGATTAGAATGTTCTTGTCTAATCTGTGGTCAATGTCAAGCCGCGGGCCCACGGCCTGTCGCGTACTGGCGCGCGGCCACGCCAGTCGCGGCCATTGCCGAGCATGCCCACCACAGGCCTCATCTGATCGATGGTTCCCACGGCCTGTTGGCCTGGCCTGCAACGATCTGGCCTGTGAGACAGCGCGTTTGGTATATTTCAGTTACTTCCACAGCATTATGTCATATGGCATTTTACTGTGGGGTCGGGCTGCTGGCATTGAATCCATCTTTATTTTACAAAAAAGAGCTGTCAGAGCCATTTATAATCTATGTCGCCGCGAATCTCTCAGGGAACTATTTAAAAGGATTAATATTATGACGGTACCTTGCCAATTCATTTATGAGAATATTATGTATGTTATAAAAAATCTAAAACTTTTTAATAAAATAAGTGATAGACATAATTTTAATACTAGCTAAAGTACAAACATCTTTTATGGGGTACTGCGTTAAATGCTATAACAAAATACCTTGTGATATATTGCAATTAAATGAAAGAAAATTTAAAACCCATATTAAAAGTACACTTTGTAAACAAGCCTATTACGAATTAGAGGATTATATCCAGGATAAGAATGCATGGATACATGCTGGTCTTGCTCCATAGGACAATATTCGAGTCTGGACAAAATCAAACTGGTTGCTAATCTAGTTGTATAATTTACTTTATTTGAATATCATAGATTTTTACACATTTTGTGATTACTTAAACTCACACACTGTCTTATTAGTATTATCTGTAATGTAGAAATGTTAGGAATATTGTGATATTGTATACGTACTTTTACAATGTTTGTAAATATGTGAGCACCATGTATCTATAACATAATTTTATTAATCAATTTATTTGTCATTGCTCCATTTTTAATTCTTTCTACAAATTGTGGTACAGTAATCGTATTCTAGGTGCATCGTATTCACATGTCATAATTGATGTATACAAAATATTGTAAACCATTTTTTTTAAAGAGTAACGGTGGAGCTTCTTGCCCATTCTTCTCCATACGAAAACTTTGGAAGAGGCAACTAGAATCAGTTCTATTTCTTAGTTTTTTTGATGTTCAAAATTGCCTTTAATGTGCCTATTTGAGATAAATGATTTGACTTTGACTTTGAGTCTGATGTCATCAAATGGGCACAAATTCAGACTCCGGGCTGCTGAGAAATTCCAGATACTCTCACTACAATAATGAGAAATTGTTCTGTCGAGAAAGTCAGGGATATAGCGACTCGAGAGCCTTTGATTATTATATTGTAAGGAAGAAAGACGAACAAAGATGACTTTCAAAAATCGGCAATTTATTGGCCAATTTTATGGTACATGGAAATATTTTGGGTATGGAACGACGAATACCGAATTACTTATAACAGCACACACACACGTACAACACACGCACAAACTAGAATAGCACCTCAATTGCGTAGCACAGTTTGCATGTGCTAAGTATAGTTTGTAGACATCTGCGCACAGCCTTAGCCAACTTGCTAACCAAAAGCGATCGTCGCATTCATATCTAGTCTTACTTGGCTAAATTTTTTTTCGGTGAACCGGTTTTCCGAACAATTACTGACATATATATGAACACGACCCTCGCATGATCGCGCGACTGATTTTGGTTAGGACGCGGCCTTAGGCCCTTAATAAGCCGTAGTTGGAAAAGTCAGCAGTAGTTTGATTTTCACAAATACACAAACAATAGAACAGAAATTGGCTATTCTCAACAATTTTTAGTCGTAACAACTTTAATCCAGACCTTACCTTTGATCCAATTAAGGGAAAAAGTATAAGAAAACATCAATTTGCCTATTTACTGTTCGGTCCCTTCCACTCGATTGGAAAAGTCATGCTCAGTTAGCTGTGTTGTTTATAGCAGAGTCCATTGTATGGAAACATGGGATAATCGTTAAGCAGGACCAAGTATTGGATGAAAAAACTCGGACAAGACTTAAGACGAAAGAGAAACAGTACTATACTGCGTTCGCGATTTATTTACCAAATATGTCAACAAATATGTTTTTGGATATGAACATATATGTTTTTAGATGTTGTAGCTACTTAAAGTTGAGATTGCACTAAAATTTTTAGACAATCAATCATTTAATCATTTGTTGAAGTCAATATATTATTTATATTTTTTATACTTCATGAAAAATATTCAATGACATAGATTTTGACATAGATTTCGTCTGTTCGACGACGTAAATAACGCAATCAATATTGTTGTTATTGTGAATATGAAAGGCATTGCAATAATAATTGAAAGTCAATTTGCCTAGCCTTTTCCCAACTATTTCGAGGTCGGCTTCCAGTCTAACCTAATACAGCTGACTACCAGTATTTTACTTTGAGCGACTGCCTATCTAATCTCCAAAACCCAGTTACTGGGTAATACAATACTCCGGTAAGACTGGTTGTCAGACTTTTGGATTTCTGATTACCCGTAACGACTATCAAATATCTAAAAATGACCGATGGGAGCAACGGTTAACCGTGCTTTCTGAAGCACGGCGGAGGATTCTCGATATGTAATTGATGGTCACCCATCTACGAACCAACTGCTGCAAGTGTAGTGTAGTGTAGTGTGTGTGTGTGTATTACCTTCGATCGACCCGACAGGCTGTTGCTGTTATTATTTAGCTACGAGCTCCCGAGTTATTTATTTAACCATTTATGCACACACATATATACAGACAATAAGAAAGGAACAGAGAAATGCGTACAAAGTGAATGTTTATTTCCAAAGAAATCACTTCCAACATACCTGCGATAGGAAAGTAGATATTAAGAGATATAGATAACATGTGTAAGAGTAGAAGAGAAACAAAATACATCAATCAAAAAACAATTCAATCATTTCCCCCCCCTTTTTTATGTACTTGTACATATTATTAGTATTGTAGTTTATATGTATATTATTGAATTAGGTACTGTAATTAAATGGCTACTTACTAAAGTAAAAAAAAAAAAAAAAAAACTTACAAAATGAGAATAAACTTACATAAATACCCACTTCTAAAATAAATATTCATTATATTATTCACTACGATATATAGGTATAATTACATTGTACTTACTTGTGTTATGCTTGATGTAATGTTTTTTTGAGCTGTTGTTAATAATTTATTTGAGCGACGTTCTTATGAAATATTAATTTTATTATAATCTACGTATAAAAAAAGAGGTCATGGTTCATGGCAAACAGGAAAGCTTACTGAGAATAAGTAGTTGCTATGGCGACTACAGATGAGAAAACATTTCTTTGCAAAAGAGCTCGAGGAATTATCGGAATGTTTATGGTCGTTGAGTATTTTTATACCTATAATATTTGATGTTCGTTTCAAAGACAATGAACGGATTTAGTACATGAAATATTTATTGAATGCTTTTTTTCTAGAAAAATGTTCATATCAAGTCCAAAAATCGCGTAGGTACAGTCAAATAAAAAAACACCCTACGTCATTTTACTACTAGCTGCGCCCCACGGTTTCATCCGCGTAAGTCACGATCTCGTGGGAATATCGGGATAAAAAGTAAGTATCTCGTACTAACCCAGGTCATGGTCTACCCATGTGCCAAATTTCATCCAAATCCGTTCAGCCCTTTTAGCGTGAAAGCGTAACACAAACAAACTCACTTTCGCATTTATAATATTAGTTAGGATTAGGATTCCTAATCCTAACTATCCTATAGTTAGGATTAGGATTAGGATATGAGAAAAACTTTTGTGTATTATAGTCCATTGAGGGTTGAACGTGAACTAAAAACATTAAAAATTAAAAGTCCACGTTCAACCCCCCAGGGGTTGAATATAGACAACATTTAGGGGTTGAACATGGTCGGGGGTTGAGATTGTAGGGGTTGAACGTGGACTAAACCGAAGTTAGGATATCAAATAATCACAATTGCGATTTGATTATTACGGATAATTCAAGTTGACAGTGAATTCGCTTAAGTAATTAATTTCAATGACTACATAAAATGCTAGTAATAAATAAAATGTAGATGATACTATAAAGTAACGGACCTATACGATCCGTTTATTATTTTATCTACACCGTCCATCCAGTTTATCCAGGTAATATTATACGAATGCATTCACATGCAGTAAGTTTAGTTAAAGCCGAGTCGTGCCGTGAATACATAAATCCCGAGTTTCACACTGCTACATAAACTCATCCCAGTATATTCCGACTATTCATCCTGTTTTTAGAGAAAAAATGGAAATTGGGAAGTGTGGATCGATGTCACGAGCAATATTTATTTTATTTATGTAGTAGAGGTTTGTATCGAAAAATTAGAGCTTGTACTTGTACTTGTACTTGAACGCTCTAAAGACCATAGACAACGAATATAAAAAACAGATAGATTAGGTAACTACTAGTTTCTTGTAGAATGTAAATTTTAAAGGCTCCCACAAACAGGCGCGATATCGCGGGCGTGACAAGGGTCGCGGTCCCCTGTGGCGCCAGTTTGCACGAGCCTTAAGACAAAAGAGTTGTACTTTTGTTTGTAATGAATAAGCACCAAAACTCATGGATCATTTTTAGAATTCTTCACCAGTAGAATTATAACTGAGTAACATAGGCTATAATTTCTAAAGATATCTCACGGGAGAAGCCGCTGGCGGAAGCTAGTTATTAATAAATTGTAAGGATTACTACGTAACATAGCTATTATGAAAGTACCATCCCAGGAGTCAGAAGCTACAACTTTTTTCAAGCCTTCCTGTGAAAAATGACAGTCTGAAAATGAAATGTCGGAGAGGTAGGAAATTGAAAAATTGATTGATACGCACTAAGGAAAGAAAAACGATTTACATAGGGCGTTTGGTAGGGCGATGGCAGTTTTTAAAAGGGGCCAAGGGTCAAGACAAATCACTTTTCTATACCTCTCTGGAGAAATGTCTGGACCCGGGTATACCTACTTCGGTACATTCTTAATTTGGAAATTCGATTTGCTGACCATTTTTTCTCTACATTAACAGCCGCACCGTTCGATCCCTCGAGGTCAGCTACACTTGTCGGGGTTGGTCCACGGATGGGTGACCATCTTTAGATATCGATACTCCTCCGTGCCTCGGAAAGCACGTTATCCGTTGGTCCCGGCTCCCATTCTGAAGCCTGAAAGTAGTACCTATTACCCAGTTACTGGGTTGTGGAGGTCAGATAGGCAGTCGCTCCATGTAAAATACTGGTATTTGCTTCATCCGGTTAGACTGGAAGCCGACCCCAACATAGCTGGGAAAAAGCTGGCAGATTGATTCCATCGTTGCTGTGATCCGGTTCGAAGGATATGGGTGGCAATGCATAACAGTCACATGTGAAAGTTTTCTCGCTGCTGAAAGGCATTGTGTGGTGCCTCTGATATTGCCATTGGTGACAGTGACTATTACAATCAGGTAGGCATAATTTTTTATCATGTAACTAGTTTCTGCCAGTGACTTCATCCGCGAGAAATTTCGGCCCACGGCCCATCGCGACGCATCGCATCGCCCGCCCGCGCTATTACTTCATTTTCGCTTAGCGTTCTTTCTGACTTTTTGTCTATTTGCTTGGCTCCTAAGGGTCATAGCGTGATGTTACATAGCCTTCCTCAAGAATTGGGCTATCAAATGGAAATGGAATTTATCAAATCCAAGTACAGATACCACAAAAAAAAACCGGCGATTTTTTCACTTATTTAAAACCAACCATTTAGCTGGCAGAGGGACGCTGGACTTAAAAAAAAATTAGCACTCTAAAGCTTAAATGCAAATGGATCCCTGAATCCAAAAATAGTTTTCACAAACTCCATTATTTTTATACGACCTTTCCATCAAAAGACGAGAAAAAAAAAACACATTTTGACGATTTTTTTTTTACCTCTTTGTTGGCGTAATTTGTAAGTATACTCATACCAATTTATAGCTTTCTAGCACTACGAGTATCTGAGCTAAGCCGCGGACAGACAGACGGACATAGCGAATTCCTTGTCATTGTGATTGTCATTTTTAGGGTACCGTAGTAAGAATCCTAAAAATGGCTTCCTTCGCTTCTAGAATCAACAAGAAAGTAAATAGGTACCTCAAAAATAGCCAGACATTGCCTTACTAAGACATCTTGTATTACTCAGACCAATTTTCTCGGGGCTTTTTCCATTTGCTCGATGGAATTGTAACTATATTTCTACTTGAATACTTTGTCGTTTCGTGGAACAATTTACAGGACGAAATAAGTTAACTATTAAATAAGTTAACTATAGGTTCATTTTTGCGGTATAGTTATTTAAAGTTTTGACTTTACCTACTTAAGTTTTAGTTTACCCACGTAAGCAAATGCTTACGAGAATAAAAGATAGATTATTTATTTATTTATTTAATACTTTAAGCACACACATGTACATACAAAGGCGGACTTAATGACTGACGCATTTTCTACCAGTCAACTGCACTGGTGATGCAGAGACAAACAGTGGTAGGTGCAATAACGAAAATTGTGGAATAAATATTATTGAAATACATAAAACTATATAAACATATATATATATATATATAATGTGGCCCTAGTGCGCGTCTCCTTTTTAAGGAAATCTCCCACCGACTGGTCGACACTTCACGTGACCAGAGGGCTGGCTTGTTCTTTGGCCAAAGAATTAGCATTGCCATTCAACGTGGCAATGCTGCCACTCTTCTGGGCACGTTTCCGGATGACAGCGATGCGGACGAATACTTCGACGCCTAAAGGTCCCTCTGTTTTTATATTTATTTAGTTAGTCCCTTTAGTTTTTTATGTAATTAGTTAGTAGTGTTCTATAAATATTGTATATGTCAATCATAATAAAATATATAGTCAGCTTAAACAAAAAAAAAAAAAAGTATATAATAAACCTAAATATATATAAATATAAGAACAAATAAATACATAGATTCTTTGAACTTTACTGATTGTTCTCAGGATTTTAGAGGCTCCGAATAGTGCCCGAGGAGGGAAACACGTGTCGAGTATAGGTTTGGGTTGCGTGTTGTACCATAACCGCTTCCTTTGCATTTGCATATTTTGTGAGCGGGAGGGCAGGGAATACTGCATCCGGGCCAGCGGACGGCGAGCAATGGGTTCCTCGCCGTCCGATAAGTACCAGGCCCGGGTCGAAGGCGACTTGTGTTCCACGCGCGCCTCAAAGAGATGTCAGCACAATAGACGGGGTCCGCTAGGACCGATGCCTGCCAGGGTTGCGGGAAAGTCCGAAAGGGCCTTGGCAACAGGCAACTGAAGGAACACGGGTGGCTCAGTCAAAGTCTGACACGCCCTTCCGCTCCGCCCAGAGCGTGTTAAGTCATTTGATACCCAAAAAAAAGGCATGCTGCATCCAAGCCTAGATCTAGTTTAATCAATTTGCTTAGCCTTTTCGGCTTCCAGTCTAACCGGATGCAGCTGAATACCAGTATTAAAGTTAGACCAACAGACACATGAGATGGGTACATTTTTTTCACTAGGACATACCGAACCCTAAAAAGTCGGTCCAGTTGTAGATAATCGTTATTCCAGATATTTATTTATATTATTTTAAACAATGCAAATCTTTGATATCTTTATTCATTAATTGTATTTGGCTGAATCCCAACTGCAAAAAATATGTGAAATATAAAAATTCGGATTACTGTACACCTACATAAAAGCTCAGTTTCAGAAATTAAAATTCGTTGAATTGACAAACCTGAAATTAATATTTAAAAAAACCGACCAAGTGTGAGTCGGACTCGCACACGAAGGGTTCCATACCGTATTAAGAAAGAAAGGCCGAAAATACATTTTTCGGGCTTTTTTTCTTCGTAATTATTTCATTTTTAGGGTTCCGTACCGCCTGTCCGTCTGTCACCAGGCTGTATCTCATGAACCGTGATAGTTAGACAGTTGCAATTATCACAGATGATGTATTTCTGTTGCCGCTATAACAACAAATACTAAAAATCAGAATCAAATAAATATTTAAGGGGGCTCCCATATAACAAACGTGATTTTTTTTCTCGTTTTTGCTCGATATTGATAACGGCAACAGGTAGACGCTTGAAATATTCACAGAATATTTAGTTATATATGACTTTTAAAATAAAGGATTAAATTAAAATAAAACAAATATTTAAGGGGGCCTCCCATACAACAGACATGATTTTTTTGCCGTTTTATAGATAATGGTACGGAACTCTTCGTGCGCGAGACTCGCACTTGGCTGTTTTTATTATTTGTTGTTATAGCAGCAATAGAAATACATAATCTGTGAAAACAACTGTCTACCTATTACGGTTTATGACATACAGACGCTGACAAAAAGACGGATGGATGAAGCCGCCCATGGCCCTCTGACTTGGCTTCAAATGCCGTCGAGAAATATTTCTCAGGCATTTTTCACGATGTTTGCCTTCTCCGTTGTTGAAGTAGGTAAGTGATAATTATACAATACGCACAGGAGGAGACTGGAGGTTTTCGGATTCTTAGTAATAGTCGTAATAGGGTTCCGTTTGGCACCCTTCCGATACGGAACCCTAAAAATAACAAACGATTTTTTTGTAGAAATGCCCGGTTTTATAACCTGCCAGTAACATATGATGCCAATGATATGATCTATTCTTCCGCACCGTTAGTCGTGTCGTTAATCTCTTTAGTAGGTCCTACATATAGCTCTGAGCCCACGCATTCTAGATTCAGGGTACATCGGCCTGTCATAATATTATCTAGATCAAGACAAAGGACTTTCAGAATTGAGGGCACATTAGGCTTTGTTACCCAGAAAACGTTAAATCGTCATCCCATTATTATAGACTCTACCTAATACTACAGATAAATAATAGAGTACCTACTTAGGTACTAACACAATAACATTGTTTTCACGACCAGAATTATTAGGAGAAGTTACCTAATTGTTAGTTAGGAAAGTAAAAACTAAATATAATACTTACCTACATATATACCGATCGAAATCATAACCCTGCGCAGTAGGTAGTGACGTCACAGAGCCTATAACCAGCGGACGATTAAGACTTCCAAAAATACCTCAGTTTTCAAATTATGAAGAGCAGTTTTGAAGATAAGAGGGTACAGAGGAATGAACATATATACCCACATACCGGTCAAAATCATGAACTTCCGCCGCCGCGCCGTAGTCGGGTAAAAATATGTAACTGAAGCTAATTTTATGAATTGCGTAGGAGATTCATCTCTGACACAAACACTAACAATGCAGATATTAATGTGACCGAAACAAAGTTGGATAATAATATATTTACATAGTTTTTTTTCCAAATAATATTTTGGTACTGTTTGTGATAAGAACGTCTAACGCCAACTCGCAGAGGCCGCGAGTTGGCTTCGGCCCCTCGTAGGCCTTCCAAAAGACCGGGACCCCATGGTCCCGAGATAATATATGTAAACATACATAAAAACGAATAATAGTCCTTCATGAGCACTAATATCTTTATTCTACGACTAGCTTCCGCCAGGCAGCGGCTTCACCCGCGTGGTATCTTTATAAATTATAGCCTATGTTACTCAGTGATAATACCTATACCAGGTAGGTAGGTGTAAGTAGGTATGTAGGTATCGCACATTCAACCCCCAAGGGGTTGTACGTGGACAACATTTAGGGGTTGAACGTGGACAGGGGTTGAGATTCTAGGGGTTGAATGTGGACTAATCCCATTCCACTGGTGAAAGATTTTTTCAATCGGTTCAATGGTTTTTGAGTATATTCATTAAAAAAAAACAATCCTTTTCTATTTATAATATTATTGCAGACTAATAGACATAGAAGGAGCTCGTGGCTAAGTAGTAATAGCTGCACGGGTCGATCCATTAGGTTAAGTTGCGCTTGCCGGGGTAGGTCCGTGGATGGGTGACCGTCTTACATACCGAGACCATCTTTACCTCCTCCGTGCCTCGGAAAGCACGATATGACGTTGGTCCCGGCTGTCAAATGTGGATCTTTGACAGTTATTACCGGTCGTCAGAAGCCCGAAAGTCTGACAACCAGTCTTAAGAAGGGGTTACTAGGTCAGCCAGCTAGGGGCCAGTTACTAGGTTGTAGAGGTCAGATAGGCAGTCGCTCCATGTAAAATACTGTATTCAGAAGCATCCGGTTAAACTGGAAGCCGACCCCCAACATAGTTGTGAAAAGGCTAGGCAGATTTCTTTTGCAGAATAATAGACATAAATTCTCTTTCTATCCAAAGTGACATTACTTTTTTAAATTTTTGGCATCGAAAACGCTCTACAATCTATCATTTTATCTTTTCTTCCGTTTCTACGGTGGTCATGCTACGCGGGCAGGTAGTATAATTTCCTTACAATATTTGTTGTTTACGAAGATTGTTAAAAATACCATTCTCAATAAATAAATAGTTTTTGGTTGGCCAAATTGACACAGACA
Source organism: Lithophane ornitopus (assembly GCA_948473465.1). Lineage (NCBI taxonomy): Eukaryota > Metazoa > Arthropoda > Insecta > Lepidoptera > Noctuidae > Lithophane > Lithophane ornitopus. The sequence continues at coordinate 5,183,950 of OX419629.1, forward strand.
TATAATAAAAAAGTAAATAAAACAGTATTTATAACATTTTATTTGCCAAACACATTTTTTTTCTCTTAAACAAATTGAAACTGTAGCCCAAACCTCTGTTTACTTCCCCCATATAAAAGCATGGATCCAGCGCTGCAGCGCTTGAGCTGAAAAGCTCGTAAATTTCATAGATAGCGCTTGTCACCGCTTGATTGAGGATCGTGAATCTTCAATAGATTGACGCGATAAAATAGTGCGAACAGCGGTGCGAGGTGATGACGTCATTGTGGAGACGTCACGGGAAGATATTTTCTAGCTGAAACTTTGCATTCTGGTAGTTTGACCTATATTCAAAGAATGGGTTAGGTATAAATATTGAAACATTTAATATTTTCTCACGTTTTTTGGAAATATGCGTTCTGGCCAGTATTGTAGTTCTGGATTATATTTACTAATACGAAACTTGAAATTCACTGAGGAAGTGTGGCGATCAATACAAACAGGATATTGCCGTACCACTGCAAGCTAATGTACTGTTTAGTAAAATTCTATAAAAAAAGGATAATATTGACCAGAAGGCCAATTCTCGTATTTAAAAAACGTTCACATTCAAGTCGCAATCTGTAAAACATGTCAAACATTTTAGTAAATTGATTGTTTTTTTTTTAACTTATTGTGCTCTCAAGTTCTTACACCAGGGTCTCGGGTAAGTCCGAAAGGGATACCGTGGCCTCTAGCAACATACAGGTAACTGAAGGAACATGGGTGGGTTTTAGTCAGTAAGAGTCTGACACGCTAGCTCCTCCCAGAGCGGGGAAAGTAATTTGAAAATGGAATAAAAAAAAAAAAGCTACTTACACTTGCAAAATAATGATGTAAATTTTGAACAGTTTCTATTAGACCAAATTTGAAAAGGCGAAAAAAAAATCAGCTGTTCCATACATTTGTGTTCACTTAAATCGACAAAATGTATGGACCAGCAGATTTTTTTTTTGCGATTTCAAAGTTGGTCCCATAGAAAAAGTTGTTCAAAATGATGAGTACAATGACCCCTTTTCGGGTTTAGCATAAACAAAAACTAATGTTGTATTTTAGTGCATTTTCTATGGGATTTTTGTATGAATGTTGGCTCAGCTAGTTATCAATACATTTCTACTTTTCCAACGTAAAAAAAACAATATTTTTTGTGTATTTTTCTAATAGGTACTTATCATAATATGAAAACATTGTATCCTTTATAGTCCAGCCTAAACGATCTAAACGATTTGGACGCAGATATACTGGATAAAAGAAAGGTCAGATTTACGTCAAGCCCAAAGTAATAAAAACACTACTAAGTATGTAAATGATAAAATGATGAGTTTTATGATTACATTTTCTTTTATAAAGGAATATATAATGTGAAAGATTTGTTTATAATGTGGTGGTAGCCTCGAGTTCATGGGCCCCTTACACTAGATTAGGAATTCAAAACTTAGCACGTGCTCATATATCTTCACGTCTGTAACCCCCGAAGGGCTAGGTAGAGGTGTATTTGAAGTATACCTTGGTGTACAATTTGCCAGTTATATTTAAGTCCTATATATTAGGGGGCGAACCTATTGCAATCAACCGGGCACAAATTCAGACTCCGGTCTGCTGAAAATTGTTAATGGAAAAACCCAATACCACTTTGTCCGACCTGGGAATCGAATCGAATTAAGGCCCGTGCAGACTAGCGCGACTTTTCACGTGACGCGACACCGGTAATTGTTCTACCGTGAAGTTTTCCCAGAAATTGTTTTGTTAACGTCGCGTCGCGCCTGTTTGCCTTTAATTACCTGAAATTCCCATCAAGCTTGTTGATCAATGTTTCGCCTTTTTCCATTCTTGTAAAGAAAAACCATTTCACAAGAATGAGCCATTCAGAAATGGTCGAGTATACTATTACGTAACAAACACAACAGCGCTCCATTTTCGCTTCGAGGCAATTATTTTATTATTTGTTTTCCGTATACTTAACTAAGTTGAAAGTACATATTTACTTTGTCATAATTCGTCACGGAAAATCCTTACTAAAGCCGTAGGGAATTTTTTTGATGTTCAGTGTCAAAAAGGAACATTTACCTACGCTTCTTTAGTCCATCTGTCTGTCACCGGATATTTTACTTGAAACTGTTGTACATATACACTATCAAAAATATAGATACTCTTGATAGACTAGATAGCGCCGCGCGGGGCCTCGCGGCGGCTCGTGTAGTCTAGGGGCGGCGGCGCGAGCCGAATCGCTTTTCTATTCTATCAAGCGTATCTATATTTTTGTATATTGCACATAAAGTTTATAATGCCTTGCCTCATTAAAACTGTTCGCGACGTCGCTGCCGGCCGCTACCATTACAGTGTGAAATGAGCCTAATGGTTTCTAGATCTGTATTAAAAACCGTAGTCACATTTCTACCATTTATATTCCAAATTTGGCTATAGCTTTGTGCTTGTAAATACCACAGTTATTAACTAAATAAATAGCTACTCCATTTTAGTTTAAGCGCTGTTTGCATCGAAATAAACCGTTTTAAATTACCCTAACTGTCACATAGACGTTTATGATTCACGGACTTTGTTTTATGAGTACACAAGCACTTTATAAACGAAACGTTTTACAGTTTGCATGTTATAAAGTACACAGTAATTATGATATGTAAATAATAAAACAATGATCGTTCCAATTTCATGAGGAGCTCGTGGCTAAGTAATGACAACCGCACGGGTCGATCCATCAGGTTAAGCTACTCTTGCCGGGGTAGTTCCGTGGATGGGTGACGCTCTTTATATACCGAGACTCCTCCGTGCCTCGGAAAGCACGTTAAGCTGTCATTTGTGGATCTTTGACAGTCGTTACGGGTCGTCAGAAGCCCGAAAGTCTGACAAACAGTCTTACCAAGGGGTATCGTATTACCCAGTTACTGGGTTGTGGAGGTCAGATAGGCAGTCGCTTCATGTAAAATACTGGTATTCAGCTGCATCCGGTTAGACTGGAATCCGACCCCAACATAGTTGGGAAAAGGCCAGGCAGATGATGATCGTTCCAATTTCATCCAAAATTTATTCTATGCATTAATTGAGTGACGAAAATCAATCCAACCTTCTGTTGAGGTACCGATAACTAATATGCTTTGTACATCGGATTCACAAATAATGTGGCCCCTCAAATAAATGAGGGTCAAAAATTACCTTCGGTCAAGAGACGCCTCTGCTAATGTCCTGGGACCCACACAAAAACCGTAATTAATTTGAAATATAGCGTGAATTTGTGTTCAGTACCTACTTCAGTTTTTAGGGTCCCGTAACCAAAGGGTGCCAACGGGACACTATAACTAAAGCTCCGCCGTCCGTCCGTCCGCCCATCCATCTGTCACAGGGCTGTATCGTTTGAACCATAGGTAGACACTTGAAGGGAGATCATTCACCGTCCATACATTTTAGGCCGGAAAAACAAAAATAAAGCTATATTCCGAAAGACTACGTTTTTCTCTTCATTTTTTATTACTAAAAGCTATTACTTTAATTAGATTACTAATAATGATTTTAAATAAAACATACTGAAACAATATTTTTCAAAATCGTATAACAGCGCAGGGAATTGCCCTACAGGTTTGGTCCAGTAGTGAAAAGTGAAGAAAATAACATGTTCTAACGGAATATATCTTTTTTTTTTATTTGGCCCTTTCATAATTTAGCCCAAAATTAATGATCTTCTTTTCACAGGGTTTGTACTACTGTGACCACTACAACAACAAATAATACAAATATGAAGTGTTAAATAGTACTGGGTGTTAGGGTAGACACAGTTATCCTTGAAACTAGTGGTTGGATGTCATCGGTGAATATCCCGGCGGCAAATTATACGTGTCCACGTTGAGAATCGAGGTGTTAAATGATAGGATGTTTTTTTTTTTTGTACTACGTAACTTGGTTCAATTAGGGCCAATTTTTATTAAAATATAAGGATGTAAATAATAAGGGGAAAAAAAATCGCGTCAAATTCAAGTTGGGTGGCTTGTCCCAGCTCCATTTTTTTATATAATTGCGATCACCAAAGTAACAAATTGAGGTACAGTAACAAATAAAAAATGTCGTTAGTATATGCATAAGACACATTATCTAAAAACAATTAAAACATATTAGAAAATCTAATTTAAAAGCACAGGATACTCGATCAAAGTTTGTCCAAGCAAAAATCTAAATTTTGGTGGCACTTGTTCAACTTACTATAGCATAAAGTTTCGTGCGTGTGCGTTCAATCGTGTTTATTATTTCGCATGTCTCAGGCGTGACCACTTGGCACTTGCGCGTAATAGGGGTGCGATTAGTGGTGTGATTTTCCGCCAAAAACGTAAGTATCATCTTGGGTGGCACGGGGGACAATAATTGTTAAATGTTTGGTGGATCGATTTGCTATTGATTTTAAAGTGTTTTAATAGTAAGCTACACGTTATAGGTAGTGATTTGGGTTACGCATAAATCAGTTATATTAAACAATTTGTAACTTAAAATTATGAGTTTCAGACAAATCATAATAAATAATATGCGTAAATAATAATATAAATAAATAATAATATGCGTAATAATATGCCACCAAAATTGAAGAAATTTGCAATTTGTTGATATTGACCCCTATAATATAAAAATCAGCTGTTCCATACATGTGTGTTTACTTAAATCTACAAAATGTATGAAACAGCTGATTTTTTTTGCGATTTCAAAGTTGGTCCCATAGAAAAAGTATATTATAGGGGCCAATATCAACAAAGTGCATTTTTCTTCAATTGTGGTGGCACAATTTTTAGTATAATAATAAGTATATTATAATAATATTAATATATATTAAGATGACACCAAACCACTAGTTTCAAGGATAACGGTGTCTACCCTAACATCCTGTATACAGTGGTACGGAACCCTTCGTGTCCGAGCCCGACTGGCACATGGCCGCTTTTTGCCCTCTTCGAGTGTTACTATTTTGCCCGCGATTACGTAAACACAATCGAGGGCCTTTCATTTAAGAGTAAACATTCTACAAATGTATGATGATTTAAGAGAAGCTATGTTTTATCTTTTGTACTGTATAATATAACGAAAATATCATTAAGGACTTTATCTTTTACTTTTATAAAAGAAAAACAATCACCCGAGGCAGTCAATCCAATCTGCCTAGCGTTTTCCCAACTATGTTGGGGTCGGCTTCCAGTCTAACCGGATGCAGCTGAATACCAGTATTTTACATGCAGCGACTGCCTATCTGACCTCCACAACCCAGTAACTGGGTAATACGATACCCCTTGGTAAGACTGGTTGTCAGACTTTCGGGCTTCTGACGACTCGTAACGACTGTCAAAGATCCACAAATGACAGCCGGGACCAACGGCTTTCCGAGGCACGGAGGAGTCTCGATATGTGAAAATGGTCACCCATCCACGGACCCCTGACCTGATGGATTGACCCGAGCGGCAGTTATTACTTAGCCACAAGCTCCTGCAATCACCCGAGGCAGTGAGAAAATAAAATTGTTGAGAAGTAATATGGTTTGTTTCTTTTTATAATAGATTATGAGCAACGATGTTTCTCTCATAATTATTATTGAGTTTAGGAACTGCTTGAACAGCAATATTCGTTAAAAGTCCAAATTCGAGTTTGTAAACAGATGCAATTAATGTTGTGTTGTGGAGTTTCTGAATATTTGAACTTTTTGAGTTTCCATTTTCTACAGTATAAATATGTAACAGTAATATATCTTTATAGAAAAAGGCCGAACAAACGTGCTTCGAAATCTCATTATATAGGCAACAGTATCGAGTGTGCGGGAGTTAGGCACGGTCGTGGAAGGTTTATCTACCGAGCGGCCGTAGGTAACTATTTCAAGGTCACTGCCGAGACATAATACTGTTACTTTATTATACTGTGCTTTTACTGCGAACGTGTGAAATGAAACTCGTCAGTACAGACTTACAGAGTTACCAAGAAATATTAATGAAATGTTTCGTGCATCGCAAACAATTGCTAAATTAAGTTGTAAATTAGTATTAGTTTTGTGTATCTTTTAGTTCTGATTAGATATCTCGAGACAAAGGAACGTGACATCTTGACCTTTCAGTAAAGTTGTTTACGCTTATTGATACAGATTGATGCACAGAGGTACAAATATGGTATAACGACAATATTAATATCTTATCAGACCATAATACCCCGACCCACACTCATAGATATAAGAAAACACAACCTTGTATCGGATTTTTTTGCAGAATTACCGACTTCATGTATGTGTAAATAAGCTTTAGTAACTTATAAATAATTATATTACAGCTAATATACATTACAAACACAACTAATATTAAAGCAAACTAAGTTCATACCAGTGTATCAAAGTATATAGTAACATGTCATAAAACAAATTTAGTTGTAATAGAAACTGAACTTTACACCACACAGTTAAGGTTCATAGTCCTATGATGCTTAATTATATACTTACACACGGTTAATGTATAGTTTTTATATAAGAGTTAGGATGTTCCGTGCTTCGAAAGTTGGGACACTTAGATGTTACGTAACTTAGTTATCGACCAGACCGTAATTAGATTGTTGGAATAATTTATGAAGAGGTTGCAGGTGCATTGTATGGGTGACGGTTTTATTAGTTGGTGCTTTGTTAAGAACAGGATGTTTAGAATCCTGTTGATCCCGTATTTAAGCTGATTATAACACTACACTGGCTCATCAGCACACCACGACTCTCGTGCAGGCACGCTTCACCTTCCACCATTTCCGCCATTCGTGATGAATTGACAGCTGACATTAGTGACAGCAACCTCACTGCTGACGTGCATGAGATAGTGTTTACATATCTATTATATAGATACACTACAGGAGGTATTTTAGGAAAATAAAATACATTGTATGTAGCTTTTGTCCGCGGCTTCGCCTGGGTGGGTGACGCAAAATATCCCACGGTAACGTACTAACGGGATTAAAAGTACCCTATGTTGTAAACCATCCGTGTGCCTCCAAATCCGTTTAAGTACCTGTTTTTGCGCTAATCCGAAAATCCAGGCAAACGGATAAAAATTCAAAATACTATATTTTCGGCATCAGACTCGTAGCAAACCTCGTAGCAACTACTTAAAAAAAAAAAACAATGTACAGTTTTGACTTCTTTACTATTTTATTATAGGTATGTATAGATCGGCGTTTGTTTATACTTTCAACAGATGCTTTTGAAACAGATAATAGTCATAACGATCCTTAATATTTCGGCCACGACACTGTGACAGTAGTCGTTATTATTTTAATAAAATTCTTGCGTGTGTGTATTGCACACCGGTTTTTATTGTACTATAAACAATTATTTGTATTGGACAGTTTAGTTATTGGGCGAAAAACGAATGCAATTCATTCTTATTGGTAGAAATAAAGATTTTTATTTTTATGTACATGACATAATGTGTTCATAACATAAAATCACGCCTGTAATCCCCGAAGGGTTAGACAGAGGTGTACCTATAGTACACCTACATTTCGCTAAGTTATGTTTAAGCCCCATGTAATAGGGGGGCGAGCACATTGACATTAAAAAAAAAAACCGGCCCAGTGCATGTTGAACCACGCACAATGAAGGGTTCCGTAGTTGGGATGAATTTATTCAACATGTTTTTGCAACTGCAAATTTAGGTTGGTCGATGATTACTCGGTCATTTGTGGAGCCTACGTAGCAGTGATAGTTTTCCTTTTAATTTCGTTATATATACTACTGCCGTGTATTTTTTCACATACCCAAAACCAATCATTTACCTGGCAGGGGGGGGGGGACACTTGACTCTAACAAAAATTAGCACTTTAAAGCTTAATAATGCATAATCTAAAAATGGTACAAGGTCACACTATTTTTAAACGACCTTTCCAACGATAACCCACCCCATGGGATAGACGAGAAAAAAGAAAAAAAAACGATTTTTTTTACCACTTTGTCGGCGTCATTTATATGTATACCCATACCAAATTACAGCTTTCTAGTACCAACAGTCTCTGAGCTAAACCGCGGATAGACGGACAGACGGACAGACAGACAGACAGACAGATGGACATGGCGAAACTATAAGGTTTCCTTGTTGACTACGGAACCCTAAAAAATGATTGACGTTTAAAAGTGTTTTTACAAACCTACTTATAGAAATATAAGCATTTATCATTAACCGGGCACAAATCCAGATCCGGGCTGCTACTGAGAAATTCCTGATGGGAAAACCAAATAACACTTTGCCCGACCCGGGAATCAAACTCAGGTCCTCATGCTCAGCAGTAGCGCTTGCGACCACTAGACCTGAGAGGCAGTCATTTAATCAGTGTATTTTTATATAAATAACAAGTTAAATTGAATTTAGAATTTAAAAACCCCGACAAAAACAAAGCATCTAATAAACGATTTTTTTTTTTTTTATCTAAGAACACTCGATCAAGTCTCCTTTCAAACAAAATCAAAATCGATTCAGCCGTTTGGCAGCTATGATGGCACAGACAGACACACAGATACGCACGTTAAACTTATAACATCCCTCTTTTTCCGTCGGGGGTTAAAAATATTTTACAATACTGCTCGTTGTCACTTGTTACTGAACTGAAGTAACAAGCTATTTCGCTCAATATTGATCATCTAAGTTCTCAAGTGCATCAGGCTTCGTCGAGCAACAGATAGCCTTAACAATTGCCTGCACAAGAGCTCCTTCAGACTTGATTTACTTTCCAAACAAAATTTTATGAGAAATTCTCTGAAATAAAATTTGTCTACAAAAAAATATCAGATTACATTTTTACATCAAAAGCTACCCTTCAACATTTTAAAATCTGGTTAGGGCTTCAAATTCGATTAAAATTTAAACTTTTTGGTTTTAATAAATGCACACGTTAAAAGTATTTAGGGCTCGTCCATCGCTGAAATTCAATTTGTGGACTAGACTTTTCATTTGTTGCGGTTTAGGAATTTTGATTAGTTAAATTCGTTTTTTTTTGTTCGATCGTCTACTGATCGATATTGTATGACCGAATAAATTACTCTTGGCTCATAAAAATCACCATAAAATAAACAGACAAAGAGTTGCAATATTTTTTTCATAAAATAATTATTTGAGACCACTACAGAACTCTGTAATAAAATATTTCATCATTTTTCAGTATCTCAGTAGACGTAAATGTCCATTGACACGATCCCTATGTCACCTTAGGGCCAATACAGACGGTTCTACTATCTCTACTACGTCTAGCATCGGTGATCAGTGATGTTGCGACAATGTCAATGCTTCAGTAGCGTTTTGGCTACTCTGCGTTCTGTCGCGATAAAAATTGACCAACGAACCGTGTTTCGCAGATGCTACGCTAAATCGCTCAGAGAGACTAGTCTCGAAATGTGTGCGAGGCGTAGAAATCGGTCCGTGTATGAAGCTTCCGAAAAGCGAAAAAATCGCTGGTCTCAGATGGTGAAAGAATTATGTCAGTTAAGGCGCTTACAATCAATCTACCTAGTCTTTTCCCAACTATTTTGGGGTCACAATCTAACCGCATGCAGCTGAATACCAGTATTTTTTAAGGATTGCCTATCTGAACTCCGCAACCCAGTTACTGGGTAAAATTGGTTGTCAGACTGTTGGGATTCTGACTAGTTACCCTTAACGACTGTCAAAGACCTATGAATGACAACCTGGACCAATGGCTTAGCGTGCTTTCTAACTAACCAGGAACTGACCGCCGGAAGCGTAGTTTAACCGTGCAGCTATTATCATTTAGCTACCAGCCACTCTATGGCACTTCATGTACATACAGCCTAAGTCGTTCACACGTCCCTCAACCACACCACATCGCAGCAATAAAATGTGTGAATAGTGTCGCTGTAGCTTCTTGCAGTTGCTTTGTGGTAACTACAAAATTTAGATTTATTTATTTATTTAACAACAATTGCTTACTGCACTTACAGTAAATACCAAAGCGTGCAGCAAGCCAACAACATAACATTCAACTAAAAAACTTAATGCATACATTTAGCATAAATTTACTGCTACACATAAATATGTCAAAATCCGGCTCGTGAGCAATCAGGCCGTTCAGCAGATTGATCGCCTGGGTTGTTGGGGCATATCGAGCAGTATGGGTACGCACTGGTGGAGCCGCGAACAGACACCGCGAGGCACAGGCGCGCGACCGCCGCAGCCGGTCCGGAGGAAACAATGCACAACGAGCTAGAGTAATCGAGTCATCGATCTTATTATTAAGCAATAAGTATTAGTGCATCAAAAGCGCACACTTGCGTCTCAGTTCTAACGTGTTGATGCCTACCATTTCCGCAACAAACAGAGATGGATACAAATATGGATAATACCCATACATTTTTTTTGGACCCTTTCTATCATGAGCTTATATTTTTGCTCATGTGGATCCCATACCAGCGCATTGTATTCAAGTTTGCTGCGTACAAACGAATAATAAAGAGTCAGTATGGCATTCCTGTCTTTAAACCTACTTGCCTGCCTCATAACAAAACCGAGAGATTGGAAGGCCTTGCCACAGATATTATTTATGTGTTTAGATGTGGTTGCGTTGTCGCTGGTAATTGTGATGTGGTTACGTTGTGGCTAGTATTTGCAGACAGACAGATCGTTGAGTTTGCGATGTGGCCGGCCGCTAGTGCGCGGTCTCACTGGTGGTTGTGTTGTGGCTGCGATGTGGCGTTGATGTGGTCGGTATCGCCCACCTGGTTGATTTTCACGGTCAAATGTGGTTCGTGTGAATAACCTATTCATTTTCATACAAATTAGCGCCCGTGTTGTCGTTGTGATCGGGCCCTTATATTAGATTTCACAGAATTTTAAAGGCTTTGTCTAGTTGATTCACAAAGCCGCCCTTGACGTGACGTCAGTTGACATAAAAGCTATTTGACAAGACATTATGCGTATGTTCAGATCAGTGATCTCAGAATTTCTCTAATATTTTGATCTCCTTCAAAATGTGAGTAGAGAACCCGCATTTTTAAATTCCATTTAACTTGTTTCAAGAGGTTTTTAATCGTTCTGGAATATATTTTAACACTCAAAAAGTATTTTTATCGAATGAAGTCTGTATTTTGGTAAATGATTTTGTCATGATACATTACCGATGTCGGCAATGATATTAGAGGTAACAGGTAGTTTAAATAAATAAAAATTAAAACCCCCGACAAAAACAAAGCATTTAATAAACGTTTTTTTATAGCTAAGAACAATCTCGATCAAGTCACCTTTCAAACAAAACAAAAAAAAACAAAATCGGTTCTCCCGTTTGGCAGCTACGATGGCGCAGACAGACACACAAAACACACACACTTATAACACCCCTCTTTTTCCGTCGGGGGTTAAAAAGAAGAAGATTAATGATTATACACGCTCCGCAAAATTAGCCAAGTTCTCGCTCCCGATAATTGAGACCTTCAGGATAGATGTGGACTTCCACGTGTCATAGTGGGAAATTTTTCCATTTTTGAAGTTCGAGTGTTGGGCAGATAACCTGTCACGTCTTTTTACTTATAATATCATTGCATAACGTATAGGTACCTACTATTACTCTCGAACTAACACCTCATATGTACTTACATAAATCACGTCTTGTTTCCACGAAGGGCTGGGCAGAAGTGTACCTGTAGTAGGTACACCCACATTTCGCCAGTTATATATAAGTCCCATGTGGGGGTGAGCTTATTGCCATCAAATGGGCACAAATCCAGAGTCTAGGCTGCTTCCAGATAGAAAAACCCAGTAACACTTTGCCCGACCCGGGAATCGAACCCAGAAATAATAACTAAACGAAATAATTACTATAATAATTTGATATCAAAATAAGGTTATCGTGTCAACATTGATATTTGGGAAACCATGTTACCGAATGATTAATGTAACGTGTAAACAAGGTACATAATATAATTTGTAAATGTTTAATGTTGATCTACAACACGGATTCATGTTCATATTTTAACTAATAATATTTGTCCGCTGAAATGTTGATTGGCCTTTAGAAGGCCGATAGCAATTAAAATTCTATTGTGTTAGTGACAGTTGGAATTCTAAGGCGGAGTCCTGAGTGACGGCGCACCGCGCAGGCGGAATGAACGGCGGATAAAACGAATGTTCGAGATGTTCGACGTTTATGATAGTTTTGACGTTACTCATAATACATGCCGCGATAACTTTGTATGAACGTATACGTAAGAGATCGGAAAATCAAATTCATAATCCTCATTAATTACTATGTTATCCATACACTAACAATGAGTATCATTCGAAAGCACAAAGTTTCACTTTATATTGGAAAAATGCACTCAAAAACACGAATGATTGATTAATATTCTGACAGGACGTTATTACAATGTCATGTCTTTGGGTTCGTTGCTATGGCAACGGTAGTGCTATAGCAACAAACAACGGCGGTGCGCCGTCACTCAGGACGCCCACTAGACACATGAGCACGCATCAACTTTCAAAATCTGCTCCGCAATCCGCCTGCGCGGTGCGCCGTCACTCAGGACTCAGCCAGTAAGTTCGAGTTCAAAGACGTAGCGTTGGGAGGCCTCTTGTGGGAAGCCTTCCAAAGCTCGGTAGACCGATGAGCTTGTGAAGGCTGCAGGAATCCTCTGGATGCGGGAAACACAGAACCGGTTGAAATTGCGGTGCTTAAGTGAGGCCTATGTCCAGCAGTGGACGTCTTTTATGCTGAAATGATGATGATGATGATGACTGTATACAACATGTCCTGGAATTAACGCACACAACGAAACACCCCCAATTAGAATATTATGTTATAATCACAATACATAGACTGAATTTTTCATTGTTTTCTCAAACATGCTTTTATTTTTATTATTTTGACAACCTTCTTCGAGATAAATCGAAATTGATGTACTGGTCAAAAACAAGATAATTATGATTTTTCATAGGAACATTGCCGGCCGCATCGTCACTTGTTTTTGACCAGTACAGCCTCTCGTTTTGACCAGTACAGTCTGGGCTAGGGTAACAATGTAGGTAAGGTAGAGATTTTTGGTCCTAGGAACCTGCTAATAACCGTTTTAATTCAAAAAAAAAGAAGAAAATCCCCCAAAATTATCGAGAGAGAGGATTCTTAGCAATCGTAGCAATTATGTTAGATTCGTAGCAAGCTCGTAGCTGTGCTACGAGGCCTACGAGTTCTCTTACAAGAGATCTGCAAGCCCACTTAATTACCGTAGATAGCAAATAAAAAATAAAAATCATCGTAGGCTTTAATGTACGATTCCTTGGACTTTTCCGGTAGTAGATTGTTGGCAATTCCAATGGCTTCGGATTTAATGTACTCCGGAGCCAAATCACTATCGTCACTCGACCATTTTGTAAAATTTGTATTTATTGTAGTTAAGTAATTTGTTGTAACCAGGCAATTCAATTTTCAGTATTCGCGCCTCTTTATAATTTCTTTTCTATTTTTCTTTTTTTTATATTCTTCTCGTGGTGGCCATTTCGATTTATCTCGAAGAAGGTTGTCAAAATAATTCTCGAATTTCCAAGCATGTTTGAGAAAACTCATATCTGTCCTGTCATTTAAAAATGGAAGCATGCAAGGAGGTAATATATCAAAGATTTTATTTAAATTTCGATTTGGCTTGCAAATAGAGCTGTTTAAAGTAATGAAGAAACAAATGAACATATTGGCACGTGAAAAATTTACGTTTTCCTCGTTGATTCTGGAATTTATAATTAAATAACCCAGTTTCAATTTCGGCGCATTATTTTCACGATCGTCCATCAATGTGCTAGTTGCAGGCCGCGACAGTAATGTACTATTATTTAATAAATGAGTTATGCTGATTTTGGGAGAAAATTGTGGTCACATTGTAAATCTACGCAAGCACACAGTCGCATTGTAGGTACTTCGTCCATTTTATTTGACTGTACAGTGAAAGTGTGACTGTAATTTACGTACTTTTATTTTAATTATTTTTGGGATAAAAATTACCTAGCTGTGCCCCGCGGTTGCATCCGCGTAAGTCTCGATCCTGTGGGAATATCGGGATAAAAAGTATCCTATGTCATATTCCAGGTTATGGTCTACCCATGTGCCAAATTTCATCCAAATCCGTTCAGCCGTTTTAGCGTGAAATCGTAACAAACAAACAAACATAGTCACTTTCACTTTTCGATCCAGTAAGCGATTCTGAACAAACTACTTTCATAATGTAGGTACACCAATTCAGTTACACACTGTATACATACTTTTGACTCAAACCCATTGTTTATTCTAATTTGACACACTGTGGCTGTATCACTGCATTATAACATCAAATTACCGACCGACACTCATGTAACACTAAATAAATGCTGCCAACAGCAGCATATTATCATAATTTAGTGTATAAAATACTGCAACACAAGCGTTTTAGACTTAATTTAGTGTGAAATATAATGCTCTCCCGTTGTTGAAAGTTATAAACTTATAATATTAATTTTATAATGCGTTCATCTTCCTTATTAATATCTTCATTGCTTTTGATAATAATATTAAACTATTATCTTGTTTCCAACGCCGTGAAAATTAAATTAACACATAAACTTTAGCTGCAGTATTTGATAGTGATTATTCATAACACAATATAATATTTACTATAGATCCCGTACAGTTTATCAAAATGTATCTTATAGGATTAAACACAACTTTTTTACGAACATAACCGGAGTCTGGGCTAGGGTAACAATGTAGGTAAGGTAAAGATTTTTGGTTCTAGGAACCTGCTAATAACCGTTTTAATTCGAAAAAAATAGAAGAAAATCCCCCAAAATTATCGAGAGAGAGGATTCGTAGCAATCGTAGCAGTTATGTTAGATTCGTAGCAAGCTCGTAGCTGTGCTACGAGGCCTACGAGTTCTCTTACAAGAGAACTGCAAGCCCACTTAATTACCGTAGATAGCAAATAAAAAATAAAAATCATCGTAGGCTTTAATGTACGATTCCTTGGACTTTTCCGGTAGTAGATTGTTGGCAATTCCAATGGCTTCGGATTTAATGTACTCCGGAGCCAAATCACTATCGTCACTCGACCATTTTGTAAAATTTGTATTTATTGTAGTAAGTAATATGTTGTATAACCAGGCAATTCAATTTTCAGTATACGCGCCTCTTTATAATTTCTTTTCTATTTTTCTTTTTTTTATATTCTTCTCGTGGTGGCCAGTTCGATTTTCGAACAATTAATTTTTAGTGCAGATCTTAATGGTGAATGCATGGAATGTACCTACTACTTACCGTAAATGTTCTACTTTATGTTCGATATTCAAATCACATTAATGACCGCGGGTCATAATGAAATTCAGTACAATATAAGTACCCTGCTAGAGACCTCAGGTCTTAAATGACTTACTTTAGGTTAGGTTTGCATGACATATAATTTGACATTGTCGAGCAGGTGGTGTGAAAAAACATTTATTGCAAGAAAAATATAGCACGAACCACTAAAAAGTAACCAGACAGAATTCCTCATTACTCCAGAGCACAAACTACCAAAGACTTTCTACTTTTAAACCTAATCTTTTACAGATCTTTTCAATATGGAATGCACGTAGCGCAGTGCAGCACAATTGGCCATAGAACTGCCTTTTCACTGCAGTTTACATTGCTGCACGTATTCAAAAACTTCTAAGAATGCAGTCAATGTAGCCAGGACATGTATATTGTTACAAATGTAAACATATTTGGGATCGGGGAGTTGTTTGACTTCAGGAATTGCTTTATTGTCCAATGACGCCGGACGGTGTGGATCTTATATACCTAAGTTGTATGTCCCGTTGGTTGGTACTGGAAATGGGTGCCTTAGTTATACATAGGTAATTTATAAAATTGCATCCTTAGATTATTGTGAAAATTAACTAAACCCTCTGCTTGTCTGTTAGCACATTTATAACTCGAGAAACAATCTAACCTATGGGTATGAGTTATAAATAGTACATTACTGTCGCGACTTGCAACTGGTGCATTGATGGACGATCGTAAATATGTGGGCCGAGGCGAAGCCGAGGCATACATACGTGAGTCCTTCAATGGCTTGTATAGTACTTTTCTCAAATAATGCGCGGAAATTCATATTGAGTACCTAAATTAATTATAAATTCTAGAATCAATGACGGACACGATAATTTTTCACCGTTAAATATGTTATTAATTTGTTTCTTCTTTTCTATTTACAAGCGAAATCGAAATTCAAATTTAAAAAAAATCTTTGATAAGTTAAATCCTTGGTTGCCAGGGTGTTGAAGTAAAAAGTTCGTTCCATTTTGAAATAACACGACAGATATGAGTTTTCATAGTAATTTATTTCGCCGCTAAACACGACAGATGGTTTTTCATGATAACATTGCCGGCCATTAACGATTTATCTCAAAGAAGGTTGTTAAAATAATGCTCGAATTTACAAGCATGTTTTAGAAAATGTGTTTTTTATTTATATAGCGACATAATTTCAGGTTTAAGGATAAGTATTAAGTAACTAAATTAGTTTATGCGAGTGTAGCCGCTAGTATAAATCACTATAAACATAGGCTTCGAGTGAATACTAATTGGTAAATTTTTTACGCTTGGTAAAGTAATTGTTCAACGCTGTGTGTTAATATTAGTTCGAGTAAGTTTTCAGGAGCATTCGGTTTCTGTTGCTCATTCTCATAAAATGTTATATTGTTGCGTCATTAGAGAGTATCTTTACTCGGAGTTTAAAATTTTTATATATTAAGCATTTTATGTCCAGGCAAATCATTGTCCATTCCAAGGTTGCCTGGAAGAGATAGTGGATAGCGATAAGGCCCATTGTATATTTTGTAGTGTTTGTTATTGTTTTTTTTTGTTATATATTTTTGTGGTGTACAATAAAGAATATATAAATAAATAAATAAGCACTTACGCATTAGGCATAGTATTTTTATGTCACGAAGCGACGCGCGGTTTACTTGTGGTAATCAAGTACAAACAGGCTGTGAATGTGTGTATAGTAAATGTAACGAAGTTAAAACAGTAAATAGAATATAAAAAAAAAAAAAATGGTTTGCTACGAAGCATGGGAAAATATAGTTTTTAGAATGTTTGTGTAAACTATGCATCTTCTATCTATTTTTATATATAAAAGAAACCGTAACTGACTGAGATCTATCAATACACAGCTGAAACTACTTGGACTAGGAACGAGACATTTTGCACATAGCTTCTTTTTTACCCGACTACAGCGAAGAAAAAAGGAGGGTTATGATTTCGACCGGTATGTATGTTCATCTGTTCCCTCATATCTTCCAAACCACTCATCACAATTTGACAAATGTATCGTTGGAAGCGTCTTGATTGTCCGCTGGTTAAAGGCTATGTGACGTCACATTAAATTAAAAATGGCGCCCTCTAGAGGAAATAAAGTCAGGAACTAAACAATTTTTTTTGTTTAATCGTACCATGTTGGGTATCAAATGAGAGGGCTTAATGAGCTCATTTCAAATATATAATTATATAATAAAACCCCAAAAGAATTTAAAAAAAATAAAGTAATAATAAAAACTAAAACTCAACTACGACTAAAAAGGTATAAACAAGACACCACAGACAGACAAATACAAAATCCGGAGTCACACGTAATCTTTTCGATTTATGCCCTAACACGTGTGACTCCGGATTTTTAATTTGTCTGTCTGTGGGGTCTTGTTTATACCTTTTTAGTCGTAGTTGGGTTTAGTTTTTATTATACTGGGTGTTAGGGTAGACACCGTTATCCTAGAAACTAGTGGTGTGGTGTCATCTATAATATACTTTTTCTATGGAATCAACCTTGAAATCGCGAAAAAAACATCAGCTGTTCCATACATTTGTGTTCACTTAAATCTACAAAACAGCAGATTTCAAAGTTGGTCCCATAGAAAAAGTATATTATAGATGACACCACACCACTAGTTTCAAGGATAACGGTGTCTACCCTAACACCCAGTATAATGTAGAGGAACAAAAAGTGCTTGCATGAATTCACAAGACGTACTCTATTGCTTAACCCTTTGGGGAATGCAGGCGTGGTGATAAGTTATATTGTTTACAAAACTAGCTAGCTTTAACAACATACGACGAGCTAAGCAATACGTCTTGCCTCAATCATATTACATACCACCATGACGACGGCTGCCTCGCTATGTGTATGCAAATACCCTCGCATATTGTACGTTTGCCGCATTGCTGTCTTTAGTATTTCCCCCAGGAATCACTAAATTATACACTCAAGTGTTAGCAGAATATTAATTGTAATAATTAATTAGATGGCGTATCGAGTTATGCGGGTATCGATATTATTATATTAATAGCTAGCTGATGCCCGTGGCTTCACCCGCTTGACAAATTATATACTAAAACCTTCCTCGAGTACCACTCTATCCATTGGTGAAAACAACGTGAAAAGCGGTACAGTAGTTTATGAGTTTATCGCAAACAGACAGACAGATGCGGCGGAGGACTTTGTTTTATAATATGTAGTGATGACCTGAGTATGTATTGGGTGATACCTATGAAATTGGCGTTTTTTTCTCACACATAGAGAACCTCGTCACGTCTATGATTTAAAATATTCATCAATTGCTTGGTATTATAACGAATAATGACCATCATAGACAACTACTTTAGGGGTATGAGGAACAGGGTGTAAAGTTCACTCATACTCCATAAAAAAGGGAGTTTTCGTATGTCGGTGAATTTTAACACGTTGACACGTAATGCAGCATCGCGTCCATTCAGAAATGTCTTTGTTCAGTGCTGGCCAGAAATACTTCTCGGTGATAATTTTTCTTGTCGTCCGGATACCGGGATGACTCATTTCGTGGGATTTCCGGGATGACTCATACGAAAACTCCCTTTTCTATGGAGTTTAAGTGAACTTTACACCCTGTTCCTCATACCCCTAAATTGGTGATCCCGACGTGATCGTAATTAGTCATGGGAAATTCTGATGACACCGTATTAGCAGAATGCGAAAAGGAAATCTCTGCTATTGCACTGCAAGCGAAGATCCCACAACTACCAATAGTAAAAAAACTTATTACTTATAGTTTTCTAAACATAAAAATTACCTTAAAAATGACTCCTCATTTTGTTAACAGAAATGACCACTATTTTTTTTTAAACTTAGCCATAACTTATTTTTGTCGCTTAGGTTAGTGGCATAAGTTATCTTAGTTTATAAACATTAGTCCATAAAAGTTTTAAAACATGAGTGTTCATGGTTGTTATATAAATTAGGAAAATGTTAGTATGAAAAATGCAACTCCTTTAAAATTCCCCATACAAAACGCTGATTTCATAGGTGGGGACCTAATACAACTGTAATGGGTAATGTAAATATGACCAGAGTAACGGGAGGGGAAGGATCGATCAAAGGTTAAGTTATGTAAATGTAAATTCAGATACAAGGTACTCGTTTATGAATAAAATGATTATGACTATGCTTGCCACGGTCGGTTCATGGATGGGTGACTAACCATTACTTATCAAGACCCCCTCCGTGTCTTGGAAAGCGCGTTGCTTATGGTCCTGGCTGATATTCGTCACCCTTATTGGCTGGCCAGGCTTAGCAATATACCGTGTTACCCAGTTACTGGGTTTTGGAGGTCAGATAGGCAGTAGCCCCATGTAAAACACTGGTATTCAACCTGGTGCATCCGATTAGACTGGAAACCGAACCCTGCATAGTTAAATTGAGGCAAATTGATATTATAGAGTAACTCATTGTGTTGTTCATAGCGTTTGTGTTTTGTTTTCGTTTAATTGCAGTTTATGTTTTCGATTTTAGAAGTTCGTTTACAATTTAATGGTAAAAATCTATTAATGTATTCTGGCACTAAACGAAACAAAACAATTTAAAGAAATAAGTAAAGATAGATGCAGGTGGCGATCTGTAGGCTACTTACTCCCATGGGAACAAGGCGTGAGTTTATAAGTATGTATTTTGGCTTCTAGCACTAAGTGTACTAAAAGACTCCACGTGTCTTACTGTTAATATATAAAGAAAAAAATAAATTGATACTTAACGAAAAAGTTTCGTGTCTCTTCAAAAGTTGGAAACAGAGTGAATTCTCGCACTCCATTCCAAGTTTTTTCACCTATAAAAACCTTTAATCCCAACTAAACCAATAACAACATATAAGTACCAAAAATAAATCACAGAACTCTCATAAAAGTTCATTCTCGCTCATAACTGCATGCTTGCAAAACGTTGCTGGTACTGTCGTACTACGCAGCGGAGTCACCAACAGCAATAAGTGGAAACAGTGTCATTGCATTTCTGTAGCTACGGGCGGCCATACACGGGCAGCTCGAGCATTCAACCTCAACCTCGAAGCGAGTGAATCGGACTTATTATGTTAAATACACAAGGAATACATTGTTTATAATTAGTAATTAAAGATGTTAGTATAGATAAAGTTAGGACCGGCGCATATATGGTCTCTACAAGAAAGCGTGAGTTTAGATTGCATTGGTTTAAAAAAAAACCTGTAATGTCAGTAGATTTCTTAAGAAATAAGCAGTAGGTACCTTTGTACTCATGTTATAATTATGTCGTATCTCTATGTATTTTACTGTATGTACATAAATAATAAAATAAATAAATAGATGGTAGATGTAAGTAGATAAATAAATAAATAATTTTAGTCAATAAACAAATTAGACGGAGCCCTGTAGCAGTCATTGTCAACTGCTTGAGCAGACACTGTCAACTGCTGAAGTAGTCGTTTCCAACCGCTGAAGTCGTTGACAGTTCGACTGAAGTTGCAATATAGATTTTGAGGAAGAACACGCGTCACTATTAGGTACACACGAAGTCCATTTGAAACGATCAACCAACAACAAAACGGGAGGCAGGCGCGACTCAGAGAGGAGATATCTGCGCTAGAGCAATCGACAGCTCGAGAAGTCAGTATAATATATCTTGCTTGAATGTGGACCGTCCGGCGCGGTGGCAACTGCTCAAGCGGTCTCGTGTATCAATTCCAATTAATAAAATATTGTAGTTCGCAATAAAGTCGCAGCTTGAATCAGTCCATAATTACTGTTTCAACCTGCCCGTGTATGGGCGCCCTAAAATGTCGTTGTTGCTCTCCAAACGACTGTTGTGTTCGCTTCAATTTCCCAAGGAACGTACTCGGACAACGAAAACAGCCATTTTTGCTCCAACTCCAATAATAATTCCGTTTTAAAATGTTGTTGGTTGGCGTTTTAGTTCCAGTTTCAGAATATCAACAATTTAGTTTGTTAAGTGAGTAGGTTAGAACGCTCGTTTTATGTCTGTAATGAGCCAATTTTCAAGCCTGTCGTTCAATTTTTTATTTTTGTCTTGTGTTCGTTTATTTAAAATATATTATTTTTATATTAGATAAATTTTGCAAATTCACAGAGCTGCAAGCGGCTAATTATTTATTGTATACGCGTTTGTGCAAAATAGAGAAGTCCATGAAGATTATGATAATCGTGGTCATTGATTTAATGATGAAGTGAAAAGAACCTTGTTTCGTGCAATATAATATGTGCGTGCAATATAATAAAGGCTCTTAAATACTGCCGCGACTTGTCGCGGGACGCGAATTATTACAAAACAATTTCTGAGAAACTTCACGGCGAACAATGCGGCGGCGTCGCGTCGCGTGACAAGTCGCGCCAGTATGTAAGAGCCTTAATGCGTTCCGGGTATTGATGGGGTTGTTCCGCTTCTGTAGCGCATCAGGGATGTTTGCTGATGTTCGTGTCGATTGTTTCTACGCTACGATGCGAAAAATAGGCGCTTCTCTGGTGCACCGGGTTCGAGCCACCCCCAACATTATATTGCAGGGTGTTGCGAGCAGGCTGGACTGCATGTGTGTGAATCGCTGCTGCAAGCTTTTCACATCGGTGTTGAGCGGTATGAATGTAGCAGGGATTCTTATATCTATAAGGCAGTGTTAGGTTATGTGTAGGTTAAGTTTACTAACATAAGTTACTTGTAAATTAAAATATAAATAAATTATGTTTGTTTTACCTAACTTATAACACAAAGGGATTGAATCAAAGAATGATGCCACGAAATGTATGGAAGCTGGTACCCGCTCCAATAGGAATAAATGATATATCATTAGAAAGCTATTCAGATTTAGTACAAAAATTCCGAAGGTCTTTGTCTCGATTCTTTGTCCGATCGGAGTAATACAGGGCGGCAGTTGATACGAAGCAGCAAGGGAAGCTACCTTAACCGTTGTAACTACAGAAAAATGTTCGATCGATCATCTAATCACGATCTTATATTATGACGTTTGCTATTAATTATTAAAATAAATGAGTTATACATATCTGGCGAAATGTGGGTTTACTATAGGTACACCTCTGCTTAACCCTTCGGAGATTACAGGCATGATGTTATGTTATGTTGTACATTCATCATCTGCCTAGCCTAGATGCAGTTGAATATCAATATTTTACATGGAGCAATTGCCTATCTAATCTAAACACGATGCCCCTTGGTAAGAATGGTTGTCCTACTTTCGGACTTCTGACCACCCGTAACTACTGTCGAAGATCTAAAAACTACAAACGGCTTAACGTGCTTTTCGAGGCACGGAGGTCTTGGTCAAGTAAAGGATGGTCACCCATCCACGGACCGATCTCAGAAAGTTTAACGTACCTTTCGATCGACCCGTGCGTCTATTATTAATTAGCCACGAACCATACATACATGAAATGTATTCATCCATTTAAATAAAACATTTTTCAAACATCGTCTACGATAGAATCATTAAGAAATAAGACAGAAGGCGATAAATCCCGCATGCCTGGAGTACCCTTAGTGCCAAACAATTGATATTGTATGAGTACCAGTACCTGTGTTTTGTTATCATTTTTAATTAATAAGTAACAATAGTACTTTTTAGCTATTACATGGCATGGGCGCATGCCCAACCGTTAGGAGGAAAGGGAAGTAGTGAACCCATGATCGGTTACTGGGTAGCGTGTGATGTCGAAACCTCTCTAATGATGCTCAAAAGGGCAGTGAATAATGAAGTATCTAAAAAAATACCTTATTTTAAACTAAACTAAAACTGACATGTTTGGTACAGACTGACAAGGATTTCGAATTAGGCGCCATAGTAACATCTTTTCAGTTTAAAAAGGGCTATCCAACGATGTATTACACATGGCTATTGGAGCAGGGTACCAAAATAAGCATCATCCTTTTGTTCTTATTCCAAAAGGTATTTTATCAATAATATAACCTACTTGTAAAAAAAGAAAAACATATTACTATATGAATCGACTTTTGCTGTAGAGACACTACGCTTAGGTTCCTACTTATATGAATGTAACTAGTACAGTTGGTAGTCACAATATTCTAATCTTCAGCTAATACAAGTGCTTTGAATTTCCATTACAAGAGAGGATTATAATACAATGTGTTCTTAGTATTTCTCGTGTTCATGGATAATTGCTACCTGATATGCTGCTTGAAGAAATTCTTTTACACATAATATGATTACAATCATCATAAAAGTAGAAGAAAATGTAGGTAATTGTCGGTGTTATTCGTGTTGTATGATAAAACATACTAGCGACTTGTCCCTCCTTCGCACAGTTTTTACGACTTGACAAACCATCGATGTAAGTTTAATGTATATGTACATAAATCGTCCGGAATAAATTATGTAAATGATGTTGAAAATCGAATCAAAATCCATTGCGTAATTTTTAAGGAACAACGGTTTCTAATTTCTAAGGTTGCCTGGAAGAGATCGTAGAAAGCGATAAGGCCGCCCATTGTATGTTTTGTAGTGTTCAATTTATTTATTTTCGCTATGTATTTTCTGGTGTACAATAAAGTATATATAAATAAATAAATAAATAAACGCAGTCACTTAGACATACCTGAAAAATGACTTCAATTCAAATTAATAATCCTTACTAATATTATAAATGCGAAATTAACTTTGTCTGTCTGTCGCGCTTTCACGTCAAAACTACTGAACCAATTTAAATGAAATTTGGTACACAGATAGTCTAGAGCCTGAGAAAGGACATATACTTTATGTCGACATACCACGCGGGCCAAGCCGCGGGTGGAAGCTGAATAGAAGATAATCCTAACTAATATTATAAAATATGCGAAACTGAGTTTGTTTGTGACGCTTTCACGCTAAAACGGCTGAACAGATTTGCATGAAATTTGGCATATGGGTAGACCATGACCTGGAATAGGACATAGAATACTTTTTATACCGATATTCCCACGGGATCGAGACTTCTAATACGTACGTACATAATTATAAGCAATAGTTAATATTTTTATTGTGACAATGCAAAAGTACGTTCACTGATTGGCTTACAAGTTGACAGCAAAAGTAGAAATATCTTCCCAACGATACCTTTCAAACTACAACTACTTTCACGGAAAACAAGCTTTGTAGTTGCATTGCAACTGAAAATCAATAGAACTACAATCTTTTGTAGTGGTGTAAAACTTTATTCCATTTATTACAGTTGACTGTTTTCTTACAAAAACGTTTTTGAGCAATAGGATTTCTGCTGTGTAGTACAAGGTGGCGCAAAGTTAATCATCCAATTTTGTTTTTGAAAAACTTTTTTACTAAATAAAAAATTATGATTTTGAGTGATGGAAATTTCTATTTGGACCTTTAATTTTTTTTCTGTTTAAAGGAAAATATGATATCCGTCAAGTGGCTGCCGCCAGTCCTGAATTTGTGCCCGTTTTATTGCATTTTCCATGACTATTTCCGCAGGATTTCCGTAAGATCGCCCGATTTAACCATCCCATACTTCTTTCTTTGAGTCTACTTGAAGTCGCGGGTTTTTGCCAACAAGCCTCAACAATCGCAGCCATGTTTTTTTAAATAAAATAATAGATAAAAATATTATAATATTAGAAACTATTATAATAGTTAAAAAAATATTTGTTATTAAAAAAAATATTTGTTATTAAAATTATTATTTATATTAAAATTATTAAACTTTTTGGGAGTATAGTATAGTATATAGTATTCGACAGGAATGCGAACAAATATCACTGGCGGCAGCCACTTGATGGATATCATCTTTTCTACTTAACAGAAAAAATTGTAAAGATCCAAATAAATATTTTTATCACTCAAATTTTTTTTTTTTAGTTAGTAAATTTTTATTAAAAAATCGAAATTGGATGATTAATTTTGCGGCACCTTGTATTATACCTTCACTAATCTGTGCCTGACATCTGAACAATATAATACTTTTTTTTGCTTTTTTTTAGTATCCAACCCAGCTAGAAAAGGGCAGTTACAGTTAAAACTTAGTACCTGAGAGCAGTGAAATTGAAAACATGAATTCTGGTTTACAGACACAAATATTAACAAATACCTCTTGCCCGAACACCATGATTCAGAACCAATATCAGTAACTCTGTAAACCAGTCAAATATTTGTTCCTTTAAGGAATCACTGAAGCGCAGTTAGGAAAGCTTATCGGTCAGCCTCTGCTGCAATTGAATCTATTCAAATTATGAAGTGATACCAATATCGTATCGAATATGCCAGTATACCGTTTGCTCTTAAAGGTAAATGGTACCTACATATCGGTTTCTAGACGTTGTTGGCTAGCAGGATCCTTCTCATGCATTAAGTGCTGCGAACCAAAATCTGTTTTATTATGTATACATGTCTACGTGTATGGTATAGTTAGAGTTTAGGGGTATGAGGAACAGGGTGTAAAGTTCACTCATACTCCATAGAAAAGGGAGGATCCTCCGACCAGACGGGTGTTGTGTCTGGCGGGCAACTGCCCAACGATTGATGTTGGGTTCTCGTATATATGTCCACTGCACGGTAAACTTTAATTGAGCGATGCAGGATTTATGTGACGTCTGTCTGACGTCAGGTCTTTGATGCGTAGTTCGCATGTGGCGATGTAGATACCGCCACAAGAGAAATCAATAGGGAATATGCATGTATTTTTTTAAAATAGTAAAAAAATTCGACGCAAAAAGCAATATAAAGTACTTAAAAAATTTTTAAAAATATCTAACCGACCCGGGCTATTTAAACGCCCTCCATTTGGCGTGCTTAGTGTGGTGACGTGACAGTCTATGACAACAAACAAACAAGTGTCATGTCAATGTCAAACACTCTTACAAAACACATTGACATTTTGATTGTTGTCATAGGCTGTTACGTCACATCCGCTCTGACCGCGCTTTTCAAGTATTTGAATTTCCCACAGTATATTGGCAATTAAAAAAAAAAAAACTCGCTCAAAAATATTTTTTTATTAAAAATATTGATGGAGGCATAATTCTGAAGTAATTAATATAGTTTATAAAAATAAAATACTTGACCCTTATTTGAATCACATGTATATTTCCCTATTGTTTATCAGTCGATCACATTACATCAGTTAGCAATGTTATAAGCATTTCATTCCACTCAGCGCTTCTCCTCCACATTTATATTAGTTATTTTTATATTATTATTTTACACACACACATTTATATATACATATATATTCATTTTCCAACAAATTAAGCAACTGTGCTTATTATAAATTGTTATTGTATTCATAGTAAACGTGTCCCTTTTTATAAATAAATAAAAATAAAATTAAATGATTTAATAGGCGCACAACCAAAGTGTGGAAATCTCTGCCAGCGTCTGTGTTCCCTGCCACACACAACCCGTCAGCCTTTAAAGCAAGAGTGAACAGGCATCTT
The DNA here is from genome assembly GCA_948473465.1 of Lithophane ornitopus. Taxonomy (NCBI): domain Eukaryota; kingdom Metazoa; phylum Arthropoda; class Insecta; order Lepidoptera; family Noctuidae; genus Lithophane; species Lithophane ornitopus. Next base: position 5,210,720 of record OX419629.1, read on the forward strand.
CTGGGATTGCTTCTTCCATCGTAGACCTCATTTCCATCAAACGTGACCGAGGTCACAAGCAGGCCCATTTAGTAGGTACTAAAACAAAATGACAGTTTTTATTTGATTATACGTGCAATTTGAGTTGGTAATCAATTTGCTTTACCATTAATGGCCCTGATTTTAAAGTCATGCATGGTTCGTACCTGTATTTCCAAAAGAAATCTGACTCCTTCTACAGACTAAAACCAGGCGAGGTAGTACCTTCCAGTATATTATAGGCTGGGTTCCTCGATTTCAAGGAGATATCCAAAGCTTTTCTCCTTAATTTAACGTCTAAACAGAGAGACTTACGACCACTGGATCGCCAAACGACACCTTAATCGCTATGTTTTTTAAAACCTGCTCTTTGTACTTATACCTATTCAACGTTTCATACACAGCGTGTAACAAAAACCCTATCCGATCTGAAAGGGGCACATGGGTCGGTACTGCAATACAATACCAGACAAACAAAAAAAACAATCGACTTCCAAAAAAAAGCACAAAAAAAGTGAAAAATAACTTTAATTTCGGAAGTCGGTGTCTTTGCTTTTCAATTTCCGTTTTTTGCCACCGACTTCCGAAATTAAAGTAATTTTTCACTTTTTTAGTGTTTTTTTTTGGAAGTCGGTTGTTTTTTTTTTGTAAAAAGTATTTATTATTCACTTTTTAGTTGTGGTACCTACCCCACACAAATCCGTCGAATCAGAACGAATCAGACGAATTGAGAACCTCCTTCTTTTTGAAGAAGTCGGTTAAAATAAAAAAGTTATTGCAATTTGAAATTCACATTTTTAGTACCTACCAAAATTACCCCAATTTCATTGTCATAAGTAATGACTTGTAGACGCCCACTAAACTACGGCCGCCGGCGCCCCATGTGATACACCAGTAAAGTACACATTGAAAGAAAGCGGCGAATTTTTTTTTTCTTTTTTCCAACAAAAAAAAACCACACGAATAGACTCTCAGTACGATACAACACCCTCACGGATTGGAGACGGTTTTTGTTACACGCTGTATATCTAAAACAAATAACTTTAGAAGGAAGTTGCGCTTGAGTTTTGTAACGTTACCCTACAGCGCTGAATAAGAGTATAAATCTTTAAGGATACGGTGTCCAGTTATGTGTTTATTTCATTGTAATAAAAAGCGATTTATCTAAATAAAAATGTCACGCCGGAACGGGTGGTGTTAATTATGTTCGGGTGTTGTGAGTTCTGTTGTTTTAGAATATAAACACCGCCTTTGTTTGAAGGCTGTTCTGCAAATCCTTACCAATATTATAAATGCGAAAGTAACTCTGTCTGTCTGTCTGTCGCGCTTTCACGCCATAACTATTGAACCGATTTATATGATATTTGGTACACAGATAGTCTAGAGCCTGGGAAAGGACGTAGGCTACTTTTTATCGACATACCACGCGGGCGAAGCCGCGGGCGGAAGCTAGTCATTTATAAATACAACAATTGCAACAGTTTGTTTGTGACTCATTAAAATAATAGTGATTCGATTCGATTAGGATTCTTCGTAATTATAGACTGTGTTAGTCACGGTATACGTTATAAACGGTAATTAACACTGTGTATATTCTGTATTATTGATAACATGGATAAATAGTGTGCAATAATACGTATCGCGATTTTTGGTTTTCAGAAGTCCAATATACCTACAACGTTATTTTTTCTTTATGCTAAACCCGAAAAGGGGTCATTGTATTTTGAACAACTTTTACTAAGGGACCAACATTGAAAACGCGAAAAAAAAATCAGCTGTCCCCCTACATTTGTGTTCACTTAAATCGACAAAATGTATGGAACAGCTGTTTTTTTTTTCGCTACTGCTGGTTTCGATTCCTGTGTTGGGCCAAGTGCTATTGGGATTTTCAATCAGCAATTTCTCAGGAGCAGCTCGGAATCTGGATCTGTGCCCGGTTGATGGCAATAGGCTCGCCCCATATTATTAATAATAATAATAATAAATAATTCTTTATTGACATAACTTTTTACATAATAATTATTTGAAGCCTCTGACTCCTGAACTAGGTTCAGCGCCCTCTCCCATTTTATTTGGCTTAGATATTAGTGTCAACAAGAATAGACAAACACGTGTGCTACAAAATACACTTTTAAAAGAAGTAAAAACAAACTAAAATTCAATAACATAAATGAAAAGAAGGAAAAAATATTCAAAAAATATCAAAAATGAAATTAATTCTAAATTATATATGTCGTGCTGTGTGTTTGTGGAAGGTGTGTGGTGTCTCATATTACACGAGACTTTATCATAACTGGCGAAATGTGGATGTACTATAGGAAAACATCTGCCTGCCAGGGTTGAGGGAAAGTCCGAAAGGGATACCGGGACCTTGGCAACAGGCAACTGAAGGAACACGGGTGGGTTTTAGTCAGTAAAAGTCTGACAGGCCCTTCTGCTCCGCCCAGAGCGGGAGAAGTCTTTTGATGATTTCCCATCATCATTTTTTTCACACCTCTGCCTAACCCTTCGGGGATTACAGGCGTGATGATGGGTTTTATGTAAAAGAAATTGGCCTTGTAAAAATAATCATGTTACAATACCAATAAAAAGTACCTTCTTAAGTACAAAATATCTTTGCTTCGACAATAATCTTTTATGAATGAAATCTCCTGAAAGTCTAGCCTCTAATAAATTGATATTTCTGGTATATAACTTCTTCAAGATTGGTCTCAGGTAATGTAGTTACCCGAGTCACAGTATAATAAAGTAACAGTATTATATCTCGGCAATAACCTTGAAATAATTCGGCCGCTCGGTAGATAAACCTTTCACTTCCTCGCGTAACTGCCGCGCACTCGAGACTGTTGCGTACTGATATTACACTGAGATTTCGAAGCGCGTCGTATCGGCCGTTTTCTATGAAGACATAATACTGTTACTTATTTATCCTGTGCCCGAGTCTAGAAACCCAATATCTTATTATACACTCAACTTCACACACGTTCAATATAACTTCTGCTCAAGCTGAACGGAACTTGAGAACAAATCATATTTGTTTTTCTACTTAACTACTACTTACTTTACTACTTTGTATTGACTGGAGTTAGTTTTAACCGACTTAAAAAAAGGAGGAGGTTTTATGTTCGCCTGAATGTTTATTTTTTTTATTTTCTTATGTATTTTTATCCATATTTTCGTCAATAGCGGACCGATTTTGAAAATTCTTTATTCATTTGGTAGAGAAAGCTTGCGCAGTGGTCCCTTATACATTTTATTAACTGAGCTTGGGGAGTTTTTGAGTTAGCTTCAGTATTATTTTCACTTAGTCTATGTGGATGATGACAACTAAAAAGAGAAAAAAAAAACTGACTTCACTACAAAGTGAAAAATAACTGTAATAATTTCGGAAGTCGGTGGCAAAAAACAAAAACACAAAACCAAAGACCCCGACTTCCGAAATTAAACTTATTTCTAGTCAGTTCGGAAATAGGTTGTTTTTTTTGGTAAAAAGTTTTATTCAAGCAAAAAGACGGTAAAGTAAGAAAAGAGGAAAACAAAATGGCGCTGCTGCAAGAGCTTTAATATAAGCAGACCGTAAACACACGCTTTCTCTGCACTTGCTACCTAGCGTTACCACACCTCATAAATCACGGCGCACATTAGAACAAGCAGCCCACTGCTAAACTTTGCATCAATTTACTAAACGACCGAAGTCGCGAACAAAAGCTAGTCGCTACAAATATCTGCTTTGTTCCTATAACAGACAATTTTCAAAGGGACAATACAAAAATAAAATTCGCGAGCAAACAAAACCCGTGGAAACACAATACAGTGTTGAGTAATGGTCCCGGAGTGAGTGTTTTCTACGAAGCGCGGAACCCATGTCGGGGTAGACACGGACGGTACTGAATTGATTGCCTGGATGTCACACCTGGAGCTGCGATACAATTTTATCACCTACGTAGGTACCTTGTTCAATATTTTTATACTAGCAGAAGTCAAAAGGAATTGCTTTATATCCGTATTTCAAAGGGTTTCATTTTATTGTTGCGTGTAATATAGTATCTCTATTGGATATTACACTTCCCTTTTACTTACCTTTCTCGCTTCGGAACACAATGTTGATGAGAACGCTAGTTTGTATGATAAAAACTGACGTTAGAAATCGTTGTAAACTTTTATTATTTGTTGTTATAGCGGCAATAGAAATACATAATCTGAGAAATTTTTTAATGAACGCGATGATCGCGTATTCAAGCGATCGATCATTTTCCACCCACGCATGACGCACACCCTGTATGGTAGTTTGATTTCTGTAATAAACATGACAAAAATGTTGTTATTGGTCTCTTGAATAGTAGGATCAAACTTTAGTTTCTACGGTTTTGTTTTTGGCTTTGTTTAAAAGACGACGTTCCGCTAGCGGAACATGACGCGAGTCAGTACAATTGAACAACTACGGTTTCGCTGCTATGATTTCGCGGCGGAGGTGTGCTACCGGCGTCAAGCCCTCGATAGTATTATCATTTTCAAGTACTCTCATCATTCAGTAGGTATACAGAGAAAACTAAAATAATTACGTAAGTTCGAGTCCGTATTTTCACAGTAAAAAATATTAGAGTTAAAGCTGCTAAAAACACTCGTATGTAATGACGACGTAACATGCTAAAGCACTTATATAAAAAAAAAAAATGCGTTGTTCGTTACTAATTAATTTTAAAAACTGCCATGTTCCACACGCGCCGCGGGCCACACAAAAATGTAATAATAAAATTAAACAAATGCTCTCTCTTCACTGGTAAAACGGTGACTGTTTGATTTTCAGATGAGTTTAACAGTTAAGTAAATAAAAACTGATTATTATCATCATTTTATTAGCCATAGGACGGAAAAGTCCTGAGCACCCCTCACACAAGTTCGGGTTGGCATAATGGGTCACAGGCCGGGCGGCAAAATCTAATGTAGGTAGGTACCTATATTTTTCATCCGATCTGAACTAGCGGGTGAGATTTCCTATCAGAAGGGCCAATTATCTTACATAAAAACTTTTTACAAAAAAAAAAAAAAACAACAATAGGTAGTGGAAAATAACTTTTTCACCTCAAGAGCTCGGAAAGATTTTGTTTGTCATTCGAAATCTGCGTGCAAAAGTGCATTTTATCCGCTAGCATGGAAAGAGTTTTTAAAATTCGAATCTTTCTATTCAATCATTTTCTATACCGCTGGGTCCACTGATAAACCTCATTTTTAGAATAATTACACTGGGCAGCACGAAAAAAAATCGCTCAACGCGCCTAAAGAAGTTTTCACTTAAAAAAATTTTATTTAATTTTCTTCTGTATATTTAATTCACTTTCCATCATTTAGGTTTGTTTAGCAGTGCAGAGTTAGTGCAAGCGATACATAATGCCGAATTGAGCTTTCTTTAGGATTTTTTTTGAAAAAATTCAATAAAAGCGTCCAATATTTGTTCATTGCATGGAGACCTAGCATTTTCCTCGCTGTAGTGAGGTGTGTGTTTCGCTCGACAGTAAATTTATTCTGCGTCTCGTACCTTTGAAACCCTCGCAACGCTCAGGATTGTAAGGTTTCAATACAAGTACTCGCTCCAAAAACAACTTTGCAGCCTTGCATAACAAATAACTATAATTTCGGAAGTCGGTGTCTTTGGTTTTCAACTTTCGTTTTTTGCCACCGACTTCCGAAATTAAAGTTATTCACGTTTTTTATGTTTTTTTTGGAAGTAGGTTGTTTTTTTCCCACTGCTAGGGTTCAGACCTTCTCTCTGTGAGAGAGAGCGGGTCGTAATCCACCACGTTGGACTAGTACGAATAAGTGTAATTATATGTCTGGGAATTTTTAGTTCTAGGTTTCCTCACGAAATTACTATGTTTTCCTTCTATATATTAAGAAAATTGTAGATGAAACAAATTGTAAACACAAACTGATCGCATAGATTAAAACAATTTCAATTACATAATAATCTTTCAGTAATACCGTTACGGATACCAAGTCAAAGTCCTTACTTTGTTAACTAAGTTAATAAGAATTGCAGAGGAGATATTCTTGTTTCTAATTCGGTTTAAAGTCGAACCGACAGCTAAACTTGGGTCGTGTTTTAAAGATAAATTGTGCTGGTTCACAGTAAAACCTAATATATTGTAGTGAACCGACAAATTCTTGGACAATTTTCTCCTTGTCGCAAAACGTTTTCAGCTGTTTAACACGGCTTGTTGACGGGCAAGTTAGAAATACTGATGGTGATGTGGCGGCATCTACATCACCACATGTGAACTACGCAAAAGAGATCTGCCGTCACTCAAAAATCCTGACGTCGCATAAATCCTGCATCGCGCAATAAGAGTTTACCCCGTGATGGACAATATACAAGATTCCAACATCAATCGTTGGGCAGTAGCCCGCCAGACACAACACCCGTCCGGTTGGAGGATCCTCCCTTTTCTATAGAAGATGAGTGAACCTTATACCCTGTTCCTTTTACCCCTATAGTGATAATAAAAGACCAAAAAGTTGTAGAAAAAAAATTAAATCAGCAAAAAAGTCTGCAGTTCTCAAAGTTTCCGGAAGGGTTCTGCTGTCGAGTTTCCGTAAAGAGGATTTTTGCAATAAGTTCTATGAAATGTCGTTCAAACTTTTAGGAAAAATGCTATTTACCCACCATAAGGAAATACCTTAGGATATTTATTTGTTATCATTAAGGCAATTGGTAAAACGTTGAGTACCTACCAACAGCGAAGTTACTCTAATCCTAACTTCCTAACTAATATTATAAATGCGAAAGTGAGTTTGTTTATTTGTTTGTTTGTAACGCTTTCACGCTAAAACGGCTGAACGGATTTAAATGAAGTTTCGCACATGGGTAGACTATGAACTGGAATAGGACATAGAATACTTTTTAACCCGATATTCCCACGGGATCGAGACTAATACTTATGGGCGCAGCTAGTAATAATAGGTCTTTACCTATGAAATTGCCGTTTTGTATGAAAAAATTTAAACGAATTTTTTTCATGAATTTTTTATTTGTATTAATCGAAGTAATCACCCATGCAATCAATGCATCTTTGCCATCGCAGTGGCAGTTTATTGATGCCCTTCTTAAAGAAATCAGCTGGATGGGAGGCAACAAATTCTTCAAAGGCATTTTGTACTGCCTCTCGGGTATTGAATTTTTTTCCCGCCAAGAAGTTATCCAAATTCTGGAAAAAGTAGTAGTCTGTAGGCGCAAGGTCTGGTGAGTAGGGCGGATGACGGAGAGCTTCCAACCCCAGTTCTTGCAACTTGGAGACCGTCTGCTGTGCAGTATGAGGTCGCGCGTTGTCGTGCAGGAGCAGCGGAGACGAGCGATTGACCAATGCTGGTTGGAGATGCGCCAGCTTCTCCATCATTGTGTTCAGTTCTTCACAGTACACATCTGCAGTAATGCTCACCCCGTTTGGTAAGAAGCTGTGATGAATCACACCGGCGCTAGACCACCAAATAGTGACCATCACTTTTCTAGGGGTAAGTTTTCGTTTAGGGCATTGTTTAGGTGCTGAACCAGGATCCAACCAACTTGCTGAGCGCTTGCGGTTATCAAACAGAATCCATTTTTCATCGCAGGTAACAATGCGGTTCAAAATTCCTTCATTTGTGTGTCTGTTGAGCAGTGCAAGGCACGTCTCGACGCGTACTTCGCGCTGGCGATCATTGAGTTCGTGGGGCACCCATTTGTCAAGCTTTTTTACCTTGCCAATTTGACGCAAATGGACCAATATTGTTTTGACGCTAACGTCGAAAGCTGCTGCTAATTCAGCCGTAGATTGTGTATCATCAGCTTCCACAATCGCCTTTAATTCGTCATTGTCGACCAAAGTCTTCGGACGACCGCGAGGTTCATTTTTCAGGTCGAAATTTCCAGAACGGAAGCGAGCAAACCAATAACAGGTGGTGCGTTGGTTTGTAGTGTTAGCTCCGTAAACGTCGTTGATGTTGCGTGCCGCTTGTGCCGCGTTGCTGCCACGACGGTACTCATATTCCATAATTACTCGAATTTTTAACGTATCCATAATGACGAAAAATATTGAAATGCGATGAAAATGTAACACTAATCAATAAAGAAATGACTACTTTTGGAAAAAAAAAATCCATGTTTTTAAAATAAAATTAATTTGAAATTAGAATTCTTAGCCAAACAAAAATTATTTTGATTTGAAATGGCCAGTACTGCAGAACGGCAATTTCATAGGTAAAGACCAATACATAAAGTAGGCATCAAATAATTAAAAAAATATCCAAGGCCAGTTTGTTCACCGCCAAAGTAAATGACCCTCAACCAAAAACCAGACGCCAACAATAAGATCTTTAAACTTAAATAATCCGAACAACAACACTCAGATCTGTTTGTTTCCCTCATTAAATTCTTTTCCAAATCCCTACAAAAGAAACGAGGCATTGAAAAAGAGCGGCTATTGTGCGTTCCTTCCACCACATTTGCAGTTTCTTCATAATATACCACGCCTTGAAAAATGAAAGCGTTTTTACCACTGGAACCCCATTTTCTCTCCTTTTCCTGTAAACTCGACTATTTATCATCCGTAAACCTTAAGCGACAATTGAAATAATGTATTTTCAATTACATAATCTGAGGCCAATAAGGAAAGTCGTTGATGTTTTTCTAGAAAATTCAATTGTTTTTGTTTCAAAGAAATGTAGGTCAATGACATCATTTTTTGAATCTACATGCAAATAAAGTAATTGGTATGGTGAGTATGCTTGCTTTGTCTTCCCCTCCGTGGAAAAATATGTATTGATAAAATAATTTGACGGCTTGTTGGAAACAGGATTAGTTTTTAAAATAAAAACTTTTTACAAAAAAAAATACAACCGACTTCCAAAAAAAAACACTAAAAAAGTAAAAAATAACTTTGTTTTTATTTTTCTCTTTTTAGTTGTGGTACCTACCCCACACAAATCCGAATACCACTACCTGCTATGTAAATAACAGTGAAGGAGTCAAACAGTATATCGTCTAGATAAACTAAGTGGGAAAAATACGTAATATTGAAGCTAACTCAAAAATTACGCAAGCAAAGTTAATAAAATTTATATGGGACCACCTCGGAAGCATGACTACCAAACAAAAAAAGAATCATCAAAATCGATTCATAATTGGCGGAGAAATCGCGTAACAAACATACAAAAAAAAAAAAAAACACAGACGAATTGAGAACCTCCTCCTTTTTGAAGAAGTCGGTTAAAAAAGGGCCAAAACCTTTGAAAGACTTGAAGTATTTGAAGAACTTTTTATTATTGATTTGAATGCTTAGTAAAACAAGAGTCGAGCTCGATGTTCTTAAGGAATTAGTAATTGCTTTAAATTGGGAATATTACCATGCTTTGATTTGTACTAAGAATAGAGTGTCATTCTTTATTTTGTAATGTGCGTTTAGTTTGTGCAGAATAAATATTTTTTCTGATAATATGATTATTTTCTTAAACATTTATTAGAAAAAAATACTCCGCTTTCTATTTAAAAGCAACCGTCACGCGAATATGCGATCGTAGCGTTCATATATCACTTTTTTTACCGTTAATTTTGAACGATATTAGTTTTTCAAAAAATTCGTCTTTGAGAAAGATGATTCACATGCGTATGTCAAGCCAAACAAAAATAAGATTAGACATTAAAACAAACCCTTTTACAGTCTGTTGACTTCTATACCGTAGGCATAAGGATAGCATTAAAAGCAAAAAAAGTTACACAATACCAACTATCTACTGCGGCTGCCATTTGTCATGCTACCAACGCAATAGAATTCAAAATCGGTTGAACGGAATGTAAAAAAGGCTTATCTATACGTCTAATCTTATTTCAAATAGAGTATAGTCTAAGACCAATGATTAAGTTGACATTTCCTCAAGACAAATGTTTTTTACCTCATAATAACTTGACTTTGTTATTTAATCATTGTTGTTAAATTTACCGTATTACTCATTTCGATATGGAAGAAGGAAACACATATAAATTATTCTCAAAAATTAATTGGAAATCCCGCGCTATTAATTAAAACAATTTGTCAACAATATTGGTTGCCGTGTTTTCGAAATTAACATGTGCATATCGTGCATAATTGATTTAACTGTTGGATACATACTGTGGATATTAACAAACAATTTATAATTTCATGATTCACGCCATTTTTGACGCCGAGATGATGACTAATATAGAGATGTATCGAAGAAAATTATATGTTGCTACGACTTTTATTTTTTTTGAGGTTGGGAAATCATCAAATTACTTCTCCCGCTCTGGGCGGAGCGGGAGGGCGTATCAGACCTTTACTGACTAAAACCCCTCGCCAGTTGCCTGTTGCCAGGGTCCCGGTATCCCTTTCGGTCATTCCCGCAACCCTGGCAGGCATCGGTCCTAACGGACCCCGTTGTCTGTTGACTGTTGTTCAGTGGACTGTTGCGACGACCTGGGGCTGCAGTCCCAACATACAAAGATAGCGATCGCGTGATTGTTCTAACATACTCGAAGTTGTAAGTTCTTTTTCTCGTAGTCATGGTATAAAGTATAGTATGCAACTCTTGAATAAAACGGATTTATATCGAGGGCCATGAATCACTCGCATCGCTCAGGATTCGAACACTTGAATGACTCGCTATGCTCGTGATACAATCATCATGAATCACTCCCTATGGTCGTAATTCAATCGTTAGAATCCTTCACTTGCTCGTGATGCGTCTATGGCCCTTGCTTTAAATCCGACTTTTATTCACTAATTCCATAATATACTATTATGGCGTCTGTAATTTTTATGGTGTACAAATAAAGAGCCGTCTATTCTACAACGATATCGCTTATATCTGAATACGCTTTTAAGCTTGGTATCGACTGACGACAAGCACTAATTTAGATTCTCAGGGCCTTACCACAAAGCTCGCCGTCCGATAAGGACCAGGCCCGCGTCGATGGCGCGTCGTGTTCCACGCGCGCCTCAAAGAGATGTCAGCACACCTGACGGGGTCCGTTAGGACCGATGCCTGCCAGGGTAGCGGGTATGTCCGAAAGGGATACCAGGACCCTGGCAACAGGCAACTGGCGAGGCAACCCGGTGGGTTTTAGTCAGTAAAGGTCTGACACGCCCTCCCGCTCCGCCCAGAGCGAGAGAAGTAATATGATGATTTCCCAACCTCAAAAAAAATAAAAGTCGTCGCAACATGTAATTTTCTTCGATACATCTCTATATTAGTCATCATCTCGGTGTCAAAAAGGAGTGAATCATGAAATTATAAATTGTTTGTTAAAGACCTCTACATAATTTGGCGGGGTCCGCTAGGACCGATGCCTGCCAGGGGCTGCGGGAAAGTCCGAAAGGGATACCGGGACCCTTGGCAACTGGCAACTGAAGGAACACGGGTGAGTTTTAGTCAGTAAAAGTCTGACACGCCCTTCTGCTCCGCCCAGAGCGGGAGAAGTAATTTGATGATTTCCAACCCTCAAAAAAAAAAAGGGGCCTTACCACAAAAACTTAGATAGATACTTGTTCAACGCGTGCTTAATGTCAGTTATATGTCGTCAAACTCCATACAGAAATGTCATGTTTAAAAGGTGTTTAGGCTAAACAACTGATAAACATGGTTTTGTGGTAATAAGGTCAGAATCTTATAATGATTCTGGTGCAAATTATCAACAAGAGAGCCTTTTCGCACGGTACATGATTACAGGCTTTTAACAGTGTGTTTATAGCCTTACCGTGGTTGCTGAAGTACGGCATAACCGTAACAATTAAGTACACCTTTAACGTTGTAATAATGACACGTTTATAATTCTGATGGTTCATGTAATTTGCGATATAAAATGTAGGGGCTTGTTGTAAAGTGTTCCAAACTGGTTTTTAATGACGGTTTTTGGGCTTTCTTCAGCTATTATTTCAGATTTTAGAGGCCAATAGGCATGATGATCTTTTTTTTTATAAATGGTAAAAAAAAAAAACTAAAAAAGTGAAAAATAACTTTAATTTCGGAAGTCGGTGTCTTTGCTTTTCAATTTCCGTTTTTTGCCACCGACTTCCGAAATTAAAGTTATTTTTCACTTTTTTAGTGTTTTTTTTGGAAGTCGGTTGTTTTTTTTTTGTAAAAAGTTTTTATTTTTCACTTTTTAGTTGTGGTACCTACCCCACACAAATCCGAATACCACTACCTGCTATGTAAATAACAGTGAAGGATTCAAACAGGATATCGTCTAGATAAACTAAGTGGGAAAAATACGTAATATTGAAGCTAACTCAAAAACTACGCAAGCAAAGTTAATAAAATTTATATGGGACCACCTCGGAAGCATGACCTACCAAACAAAAAAAGAATCATCAAAATCGATTCATAATTGGCGGAGGAATCGCGTAACAAACATTAAAAAAAAAAAAAAAAAAAAAAACATACAGACGAATTGAGAACCTCCTCCTTTTTGAAGAAGTCGGTTAAAAAATATTGTTTACAAAATAGTGCAAACAATATTAAGTTATAAATGTTTTAAAATAACTGCTAGGTAAAAACGGTACTATCACAGAAGTGACGTCTCGACTATGTAGCTTCATAATAGCATCATACATTGTTCGTATCACGTGACAAGGACGGGTATAATCCCTTCCATATTTACATCGATTTAACATTGTTATTTTCAATTATCTCATTTTACTTTCCTTTCTTTGAAATTACATTATTTATTTTTTCAAATATTTCTAATATAAGGCATCATCAATATTGTAATGGCATTTTGTTATGTGATGTACGTACTGTAGGTACTTAATTTACTGTTTGCAATAAGATGTTCTATCTAACAACGAAACATGGAATTACTGTTAAAACGTATGGTCGCAAATATGCACTCATAAACCATGGTTACGAAACGCATTTTCAATTTGTAACAATATTATTATTGCAACAACATTTCCTTAACATTTTCCATTAAAATTTCGTGACACGTTAAGCAGCTGGCGCGCAATTTTTCCTTTCGGTCCAGGAAATCATGGAGATATTTTTTTAAATATTCGCTGAACAATAGCGGAGGCTCATAAAAAGCGGCGCAATTGGTCGTGAGACTGCAGAATGTTCGTTGGCGGACGAATTTGTTGGTGCCGAGATTTTCCGGAGCTTTTCCCGGGCTTTCCCGAGCGCTTCCCGTGCGCCCCACCGAATTACAAAGAATTCTCCTACAATAACCGAACATTTCGTGTTGTCGACTCTAGCGAATATAACCAATCTTTTTAATTAAATTACTGAAATAAAAAGTTGCCCCATTTTTTCTGCTTAATGGAATTATTCCGTTTCACGCTTCCGATTCTTAGCGACGCCCTTTCAGATGGAAAGGCGGATGGAACTGTTCGCAGATGTTCTGTTGTATTTATTTGGTTTCATTTAGGACGTAAGAGAAATACATAACATAAAATTTCCAGAAATCAATGGCTGACATTAACTGCAAATAATTTAAGTTTTTCTGAAAATATCTCTTTCACCGTTTTATTACTTTCCAATGTCCTGAGATCGTTCGTTTCTTCGGCTATTATCTGGTAATATAAATGGAATGCACCAAAAGACTTTAAGCTATCTACTATTGATCGAGCGTTTGATCACAGGATAATATCTCAACTACCGCAATATAATCTTCGTACAAAGTGATCCGAGATACAATAGACCTGTAACAATGAAGAGATAGCTGCACATAAACACAAGATAATGTTGTGACGTCATTGGGCAATCATTAAGGGGCTTTGCATAGATGCAGTGTTGATCAGCACTCAAATATCGCTGCAGAACGCTGCTAAAAGCTGCATCACAATTCTCAATACAGTCACGGAAAACTGCCTGAGCAAACCGGCATGTCCTAGGTTCTAGAACCAAAAAATTCGAAAACATGTGTCATTTATCAAACCGCACTGGCGCCATGTGATGAATTACGGCCCACTCCCTCACTAAGAGACGGCCGGTGTCCCAGCAGTGGGAACGTAATACGGTGATTATGCTGCTTAAGCGACGCGATGTGTAGACGCCCTTAGGGCTAAGTCAACCTAAACAATTGTCGGGTTTTGAGAACGACAACCGTTAGTTTAGATGGCTATAATAAGAACTAAATTTATGGATTATTCTTCTATTCCCAAAGACGGAACGTCCCTAGACGATATTCCGGAATGAATATTCATGACTAAAGCCAGGGAGATAGCGTAGTACAATACCTAACGTTTACCATTTTCTCAGTTATTTCAGCTGAGTTAAGGCTCAACCCAATTGGATGTATACTCGAGACGAAGTTATTTTGCACGGAAGTGTAAACAATTGAAACATTAAAGATGGAGGTCGTATTACAAATTGGCTTCCAAAGAAATGAACGATTTTTCGTGAAGATTAATCAGAATCATACTGTTATTATTTTTTTGGTGTGGATAGTAACCGATTGTTGGCAAGCTTCATTTAATTATTGTATGCAAAACAAATACATTCTGTTCATCAGAATATATCCGATCTAGTAAACAAACATGAATATTATATCGCAATTAAGCCACGCGCTCAAATTGTAACATATTTAACAAATATATGATCATGGATAGATACTCTTTGATACGAAATTGATTTTGTTCAAAATATCAAACGTATCTAAATCCATCATCATCATCAGCCTATAGCAGTCCACTGTTGGACATAAGTCTCTCCAATTGCACGCCATTCAGCTCGATTCTCTGCAACTCTCATCCAGCTGCTACCAGCCAGCCTGCGAAGATCGTCGCTCCACCTAGCCTATCTTACGTTTGCAGATTCGCGATCTAAATCCATACTCTTGATCTATACATAATTATAATAAATAGTAACGATGAATTTTTGTCCGCTTGTCTGGATGTATGTTGACTGAAACTAAAATGAAAAATAAACTTTTAAAATATTGTTATTTCTTTATCTTTATCGCGGGCGCGACAAGGGGAGCGCTGCCAGTCGCGCCCGCGATATCACCCCCGTTTGCACGAGGCTTAACGCTTTTTTCTTACGTGACGATTTCAACCAGTCAATTCCTATCACAAGCCGCGTTATAGAACTTCGTTCCAATAAAATATAATCATTTAGCAAAAACTTAATAGAGTACATCGAAAACTATTACAATAGGAGTAGTAATTGGCTCCAACCATAATATATAATTTTATGTAACTGATTTCAATATACTTAATAAAATATTCAACTACATTTGATGGTCAATTCTCCGAAACTAACATGAAATTAATACGCCAATTATAATCCATGATTGATTGGCTAGATCTAATAAAACAATATTGAACTAAACCCAAATAAAGCTAACAACTTGATTGACAGACGATCTCTTACTGCAGGAATAATTCATCTGCCTAGCCTTTACCCAACTATATTGGGGTCGGCTTATAGTCTAACCTGATGCAGCTGAGAAGGTACTAGATGGAGTGGGCAGTAATCCACCACGCGGGCCCAGTGCGTGTTGGCAGATTTCTTCGTTTTTTTTTGTTCTAGTATATCTAGTATTTCCTCGCGATGTTTCCTACACCGTTTTGAGAGCAGTGGTGATGAAATAATGTACACAAAGTAAAACACCTGGCTGGGTTCGTACCTACGATCTAAGACTCGAAAGTCGCAGCCGTTATCACTAGACCAATGCTCTCATTTTACAATAGTCTAGTCAAATTAGCGTTTCACATCGGAGAATAACTTTATACAAGGTTCACTGAGATTCGCGGTTGACTTTGCATTACAGGGAGTATGGCTGAGCACTGCGGGCTCTTTGCCCTCCATCTCAAAAACGGTGGGGCATATGAAAAATGTTTATGGAGCTATAGAAACCGAGATAATCGCGAAAAACTGATTTTTGTGACCTTTGACCTTGAATAACTTACGGCGCAGACACGAGACTTTATGATACTTATGAGACAACTTTTAGAACAGAAAAATGAAGGTGTAATACGAGTTTACAGCTTATTTTTTCTTTCATTCTGAGGTTGACCCCTTTTTTGCTCAAGTGACTGCACATCTTAGATTTATGGTTGTAAAGAAATCTACGATATACTAAGTATGGTAGATTTTTAACGACGCTATGTGGCTGAAGCGTTACTTGATATTTTTTCAATATTTTATTTTTATTTTTATTCTTCAACTTACATTCGTGTCGAACAGTGGTTTAAACAATAAATACGAAAACATATACACGAAGTCGTTTTAACAATAAATGTAACACAAAAATTAAACAATCATCGTAAAGCCAGGAAAAAACAAAAAAATCACTACATTCCACATTGGTCACAAAAAAATTGTAGGTACCTAATCTGAGTGGGTTTTTCATCAATCGCAACCTGGGGATCGAACTCACGACCTTGCTGCCAGTCTACGCCGATCAATACTTTTTATACGACTAAAAGGATTTGTTCATTCATAACTTAAACCGGTTAAAATTAACCACAGCAAGCGCAGCGCCAAAATCGTTCAGTTATTCAGTCTATATATAACTCGCTGCCGCTAATCCCTTATGTTCTGTTCTGTACGATTCAATGAATATAAATTGAATGAATGGAGGATTGAATAGGTAATCTCATTACCCTAATCTGTACATACAAGATCCCGCGAAGGTATTGGTATGAATTATAAATCGCTTGTCATTTGTTGTTTAGTGTTGTTAACAAGTGAAGGTTGAATTTAGAGAGTTGAGGGAATGTTGAATTTCGAATACGATATTAGTTCGAGAATCAATTGTTTATTTTGTTTTGTTTTAGGTATTTGAATCGAAAGATGAAAATACATAGATAGGTGATAGATTTCGCGTAAGTAGTTACGCGAAATCTTGAAAAATGGTTTCAATTAGAAATATTAAATAGTGTGACGATGGTACATAATTTTACAATTATTATAGTTTCGTGTATAATAGCAAAAATAAAATAGAATGATATTTTATGTGCTATTATTCTTTCTTTCGAAACTACCAATTTGTTCCTGTTATTTTCATAAAATACAGAACACTACCTCAAAAATAAAACATTTTTGTAGAAATGTTTTATTTTAACAATACAATTATTTTAAAGGATGAAGGGCCATGAACTCTATAAAGTCAACCTTTACATAGAAGCTCCCACGATCTCTCGATAGTTTAAACATACCTACATAACCTACACAAAATCACAATATAGATGGGTACAGAAGGTAAACTCCGTATAAGGAGCGAGAACGCTGCGTGCGTTCTCGTACCACATAGACAAGTTTCACGTACAGCAAGTGCAAGCGCACTCGCGACTGCACGAGTAACATGACAACCATAGAATAGGTTTTGTCGATGGAAGAATAATAATGACAGATTGAAATTTTTTATCTGTCGTTTTGTCAATTGTTCCGCCGACAAAACCCGTTTCTATGGTTGTCATGCTAAGCGTGCTGAGGGCCCAAACAAAGTGACATTCTATTAGCGTTAACGATGATGGAAAATGCAAAAATGTATAGGACTGACATAAGCTATCGAAAAGCAATGTCAATCTTGTTGAAAGTCGTTGTAGAAATGCGAAACGTTTTGGTAGCGATTGTCACTTGTCGAGGCCCTCAGGTTGGTTTGAGATTGCCGTACGTACGCGTCTATCTGTGCGTGCCTTTTCACTCGTCGTCGTATGGAGTTGATCTTCTGTAGATACTATTCTGTGACAGAAGCGTCTGTCCGAGACGTCTAGTGTAGACTATTCGATTACTACGATCGTGATCAAACAGTGTGTCCTCGGTATCGGATCCACATATAAGTAGGTGTCGACGCCGATATCCTGAAGGACACTTAGATAACCAACATGGGTAATTTATGTTGAAAGAAAATGTTATACCTAAGGTGGGAAACGAATAATGATTACGAGGAAGTTTTTCTGTTTTTGTATAATTATAACGTAATAATTATTGACGTAATAATTTAAAAAATACTGCCAAAAACGGATAAAAAAGTAAACAAATTATTTAAAAAACAAAAAAAACCCGCCTGCAAAAACGCATAACTTAAAAGAGAAAAACAAGCATTATAATCTGTAGAATTTTGGTATAACAGGCGGGGAACAAACAAAAGTTGCACCATATTTCAGGTTACTGGTTTGTTCCCCGCCTGTAATACCAAAATTCTACAGATTATTTTGCAGGCGGGTTTTTGTTTTTTAAATAACTTGTTTTATTTCAAGCTTTTTAGTTTTAATAATTTATATATTTGGAATTAACTCATTACTGGCTTTTATTTGATACCAATATTGTAATTTATTTAAAAAAAAAACCTTCCCCCCCCTTTTTTTTTTGTTTGCTGATGAACTATTTAAAAAAAATATAGCCTATGTCGCTCTCACAATTAAGACGAACCCTTCTCCTAGGACAGTCGTGTAAAAATAAGTTGTATTTGTTAATTTGATATAATACAAAGCGACAGGTGACTCATTTGATCACTGATTGAACAGATAAGTAAAATTGTCATTGCAGTCGGGGGACCTCTTAGATTGAAAAGTGTTTCACAGAATGGTCCTAAAAACATCTAGGTATGTCACTCTGGAAGACGACAAATCCTTTCAGGCATTTAAAAGTTATGGTGGAGTAAATATATACACATGAACCCTGAAAAACATTACATTCCAGTTTGGGCAGTCGTCTAAATTAATGTAGGTACATGTATAAAAAACATGCATACGCTACGAAAATAGAACCTCCTCCTTTTTTTAAGTCGGTTAAAAACTTACAAACTTTTTTTTGTTGATTGGAATAAGTAAATAACTCATACACAAACTCCCGAATACATACCTAACCCTCTCATGTCGACTGAAATACAGACGGAGAGACGAGCATAGCATTGATTTCATCAATCGCATTTTAGTAGCGTTTATACTGTTACAAGCAAACACAGATAGAAAATGACGTATATGAGACGTATGATGGGATGTTAATAATGGAGGCAGATTTTTTATTTTGTTGTAAATGTACAGAAACGAAGTCAATAATAATAAAATTAATATATTTATATATTTTTTTTCTAACATTTAAAAATATAATCATTAAGTGAATAATGAAATAAAGTTTATAGATATAAAAAAAAAAATCTTAGTTTTTCTTTTGGTTTAGACATTTGCGTCTTCTAAATGATACGTAGAAGAATATACTACATTTAACAAACTTATTACGTATTATGTTTTATTATTTATTCTCGACTTGATGTTAGGCCGTGCCTGTTACTTAAATTTGAATTCGGATAATACTTTTCCCAGTTGCGAAAATGTACAAATCAACAGAAAAGCTTATTAACTAAATAGCTTACATTATAAATAATAAGTAGATAAAAGAATATGTAGGTACTCGTAAACGTAAACCCTCTCATATCGACTGAAATACAAGCGGCGAGATGAGCGTGGCATCGGTTGCATCAATCACATTTTAGCAGAGCTACATGCTATTACAAACCTACATAGATTAAAAAATACTACAAGAGGGGAATAATCGAGGCAGATTTTATATTTTCTTGAAAATCTGGACAAAAGTAGGCAACAAAATTAAATTAATATGACAATTATTTATATAAATTGTTATTATTTTTATTATTTATTTTCCATTCCTATTTTCTTCTTTAATTTTGCGTCTGATACGTATAGAAATACTTACCTACCTTTGTTTATTTTACCATTATTTATTTCGATCTCAACTCGATTTTCTACCTATTTGTTTAATTTTTCCAACAATCCAAATAACCCTTTTCCTCTTTGCGAAAATTCACAAATCTACCTAGTCTCACTAACCCTCAGCTGTCAAGTTAAAAAAGGAACAAAAAAAAAAGAAATATACAACCTCGTAAACGCGCAGCTCATGCCGGCAAAAATACTGACAATAAGAGACGAGCGACGAGCGTGGCATCGATTGCATCAATCACATTTTAGCAGCGACACCGCCATATTACTGCATTCAAAGCGTTCCGATTCGTCATTGGTAGTTCACTTTTGTATGGCATCCACGTCAAACGATTCATGGCGAGGAAGTTCCCACTTCAGCATATTCTCTTGTTTTGCCTGGAGCTGTTGCTGCTTGATTTTGAATTGGAATATTAATTAATTATTGTCAGAATTATTATGATATTTGCTTTTAAACAAGATAGGAATTGTAGTTATTTTATTACAGAAGAAAAATCATCATCTGCCTAGCCTTTTCCCAAATATGTTGGGGTCGGCTTCCAGTCTAACCGGATGCAGCTGAATACCAGTATTCTACATGGAGCGACTGCTTATCTGACCTCCATAACCCAGAAAATGAGATTATTACAGAAGAAAAATACTGTATATCTACTTATATATACACAGATACCTACATCATTATAATTATTTTCTTTCATTTCTAAAAAGGTAATTTAACGAAAATTTTATGAACTATACGCGTAACAATATAATTTAGAAAACATAAATTCAAAATTCTAAAGTATAATTGAAAAACACATGAACTTTGTAATGAATAAAATGAACAACTTATGAATTTTTATTTCAAATGATTATACTTATAAATTGATGGATGGAGAGGGAAAGGAACGCAAAATAAAAGATGGATTGATTGTGTGAGGAATGATATTATGAAAGACAAGGGATCGAATGAAGCGTGACGGTCGACAGGGGAGGGTGGGAAAAGACAATATTTTGCGCCGAACACTTTCTTCACAATTTTTTTGCAAAATAAAACACTTAATTACATTAATGAAACTAATGACAACAATTTAAAAAAAAAAAAAAATCCTAGACTACTCTGTCCCACTCCTGGGCAAAGGCCTCCCTCCACTCTTTCCATCTTTCGCGAGCCCGCGCGTCCTCTTTCCAGTTTTAATGGAACCTATCCAACTCGTCCCGCCATCTCCTACGTGGTCTGCCGCGACCCCGTCTCACTGTCTCAGTGACAACAATAATAAAGTAGTGTCTCAACAATAATAAAGTATTCAAAACATCTCTACTACATGAACATCATAAACATCTCTCTTTAACGAAATAAAGCCATTGATACACAATTAATTTCTAATCCCAGGTAAATTAACCACGGTATTGAAAGCCCGATCAAGTCTTTGATAAGTAAATCCGCTGTCATACCCCATGCTAGTTGTTGAGATTGTTTGACCAAAATAGTTACAACGAGACTTGACAACAGATTAATTGGAAAAGACCTTCATAAACCGAGGATTAAATCGTTTAGCCATTCTCTGTTTGTGCCTAAAGGGTTATTAGCGAACAACTTTCGGTTATATAAACATTTGAAACACCTTTAAGGGACTCATAATAATAATACAGTATTTTTATTTCACGAAGCGACGCGGCGCGCTTTACTTTTGGTAAAGCTTAGTGTACAAACACGCTGGAGGTTTTTGTATGTTTATTACGCGATTACTCCGCCAATTATGAATTGATTTTGATGTTTTGTTTGGTAGGTCATGCTTCAGAGGTGGTCCCATATAAATTATATTAAATTTGGTTGTGTAGTTTTTGAGGTAGCTTAAATTATACTTACGTATTTTTTTTTCCTATATGGATGATGTTTTAAGTTCCCGTCACTGCTATTTACATAGTGGTACGTAGTGGTATTTAAAATTGTGTGGGGTAGGTACCACAACCAAAAAGTGAAAAATAAAAACTACTTACTTATTTCCAAAAAAACGCAAATAAGTGAAAAATAACTTTAATTTCGGAAATCGGTGGCAAAAAACGAAAATTCCAAACCGACTGACTACTTTAAGAATTTTCGGATAGCATATACTTACGTAAATAGTTGGTATAGTTTGTAAGTTTATGTTAAATATTCTTAGTTATTAATTATTTTGTTGAAAATAAATAAAAAGTGACCGTGACTAGAAAGTTTTTAAGTAGTCAAGCGTACCATAGGTATACTTCCAACATTGTTAACTGTCTAATGTTTTTACTATGGCATGAGTTATTGTCGTGCAGCTCGTGTCGACATGAAAGATGAATAATGGTTGACTTTTAAAACTTATAGGTTAACTTTATGTTCCATGTTCGTTGGGACTTCCCGTCGCTTTCACTAATATTCACCATTTCCCAATAGTCTCTCATTCATTTTCTCAATCTTACCAAAATGATGTAACATATATTGAACCAGTTTGCCCGCGTGTGTCGGAAAATATCCCACGGTAACGTATTACCGGGATTAAAAGTATCATAAGTGTTCGAGGTTATAAACTATTTTTGTGCCAAATTCGGTACATACATCCGGACAACGAAAACGGAATTCACTGACAGATAACGCCCAGCCTAACTGGGTCTAGAAGCTTGAATTTTTTGAAAATTCATCCCCTTACGCGTTTAAATAGGGGATGTAAGTTTGTATGATAGATCGTTATGTTTGCCGATGGGAAATCACAGCGCGCATGAGTTGTCCGTCTATGATTCACTTCCAAAAAAATCAATGACACACAGGAAAAAAAACAATAAAAACAAATATTAAAACTAACAAAATCACAAAAACAATAAAACAAATAATAATAAAAAAATATTTTTAAATGTTTTTTATAAAAATGTTTAAAAATATAAGGATTCTGTATTTAAAAAAAGAAATAAAAGAATAATAGTATATTATGCAATTAGTGAATAAAGGACGGATTTAAAGCGAGGGCCATAGATGCATCACGAGCAAGTGAAAGATTCTAATGATTGAATCACGACCGTAGGGAGTGATTCATGATGATTGAACCACGAGCATAGCGAGTGATTCAAGTGTTAGAATCCTGAGCGACGCGAGTGATTCATGGCCCTCAATATAAATCCGTTTTATTCAAGAGTTGCATACTATATTTATACCATGACTACGAGAAAAAGAACTTGCAACTTCGAGTATGTTATTATGTCAATGTTATGCCTTGTTTTTATAGTACACCGTAGCATAGAATACGACAACTCATAAAAATAAGTTAGGAAAACAGACTCTGAAAATGTGGCAGAAGATTGATTTTCATTTTTCCATTTGCAAAACTCATCGTAGGCTTTGATGTAATCCAGTCGTGATTTGTTGGGTAGCAAGTTTTCTACTATATCGGCCGCCCTCTCTTTCATAAACTCGGGTCTTAACACATCTTCTTCATCACTTAAATGCATTTTCAATCGATTTATCATTAAGTACCACTAAAATGTTTGTTCGTACAACTTACAATATTTTAAATAGCGCCAATTTACTAATGACAGCAAAGAACACAAAACAGATTTTATTCTAATGCTAAACTCCTTGACCAAAATGTCGACCAATCAAATTGGAGTTTTTATAGCATTGAGATGGAGTTCGAATATATTGGTGTTCTAAATTCAAACACCAAAACAGTGACTAAAAGTGCTTTTTATTCACTGTTTTCAGTGAATAAAATAAGCTTTTTAGAGGGGGAATGGTATAAAACATATTAAGACTTAACAAAATATATAAAAAAACAAAGTGTAAGAGAAAAGAAGACCTGTGCGAGGCCAAAAAGGCTCCTATCTCAGCATAATGCTACGATATTTATGCTGAGATAGGAGCTTTAAAAAAATAAAACAACAATAATCAATTATAGCTGCATTTCGAAATACGCATGCCATTATTCGCAGTGACGACGAAGTTCGGTGGCTTTGAAATTCTCTAACTTCGTGCATCCCCGTCAGAGTGGATGCACTTATGTTATTACGAAGGCTTAGCGGAGGAAACTGAGAAATGGCAAGTTAGCTGCCGTGACTACAAAGTTTTACTTTACGTCATGGTTATGTAATTTGAGAAAGGATTTGTTGTAAGTTGTCATTGTAAGGGACCGAAAACCTTTATAAATTACGGTACAGGCATCGAAGAGTTTTGGTTACTTCTACGACTGGTTATTAAGTTCGATACAAATCTAATGGCGGCTCGGAACATTAGACGAGTCGCTGTGCAGTAACAATTTCATTTGTGTCAGTGGGGGTGAGGGGTGGGGTACTGCGAAGCGAGTAGCTATCTTCCGAGCCAGCATCGCCATTAAGTTTGAATCGAACTTTACCGCTATCTCGGTAACAAGGAAAAATAAACATTGTTACCTCTGTTTAGGTTAGGTTACCATTTTAATACCGGTTACCTAAAAATGACCTTAATTACGAGAAAGAAACAGAATATCGCAATGCCGACAATTTGTTGGCATTTGAAAATAGGTACTCCGTGACCGGTTCTATAACGCCGGATAACCGACTCGGCGATGCGCCCTATGACTAATACCGACGGCACGTGTAAGGTAGAGGTCATTTTTATTAAGGTAACCGATAATAATACTGGTTGAATACAATTTAAGAATTATAGTAAACAAAAAAAATCGTCACCGAAAAAATACCCATATTGATCATACTTGTTTCGGTCTCGTATTTGTATTAATGAGCAATATTTTTCTGCACCATATTAAATCAATTTGCACTATGGATAATTTGCACCATTGATCTAATTAGCTAGTACCTCTAGCTGTTGCCCGTGGTTAAATCTGTGTTTTTGGATTGCATCATTTTTATTATAGGATGAAAATTCAGGAAGAAAAGCAGCCTGTGTCTTTCTCCAGGTCCCCTATCCCCCTATGTCCTTTCCAAGGTCCCCTATTCCCCCCAGGTTCCCCACGTTATCTATCTGTTAAACATAACGATAGGTGATAGGGGTTACGTAGGCAGACATACAGTATATTTATAATATTCGTATGAATTTTTTAAACCTTTTTTTATTTGTAGCAACTAAAACTTTCTTCAGAATTCATGAAAATACACGCTGAAGTTCAAGACTAAAATAATTTTAAACACGACAGCCAAATAAAACTAGCATTTAAGACGTTTCAGCCGAATTAAACCAAAACTAAACGGGAATTAGTACAAGAAGTTTAAACTTTTAAAAATCCAGTCTGGCGTTATAAAGACTCCGTTCGATTGGTTGGCACGAAACCAACAAAGACATTATAGGGAAAAGTTCACTGATACGTTCGTTACTGGACGTTCGTAAGAATTGCTAATGTAACCATTGACCTAAATTATTAAATCTATATTTTTTTGGTAAAATTGGGTTTATTTTTTTTGCTTAAGGTGGATGCGCTAAGGCAGCCCGCGAGAATCAAATTTTCGTACGTTTTTTGCAATTTGTAGGTCAGTATCAGGTTGCGTGTTGATCTAAATATTATTTGCGACCGTAACAAATATGGATTTACAGAATTATAAAAATTAGAATCAGCAATACAACTCTCTAAGTTCATGAAAGTGCATTGAACGACGAATTCATGAAATAGTCATTCAATGCACTTACATGAACTTACAGAGAAAATTTCAATTTCGCGGGCTACCTTAGCGCATCCCCCTTAAGTATTTAATTTGACTGCCTCGGTGGTTGCAAGTGCTACTGCTGAGAATGAGGTCCTGAGATCGATTCCCAGGTCCGACAAAGTGTTGTTGGGTTTTGCCATCAGGAATTTCTCAGTAGCTGCCCGGAGCCAGGATTTAATTTTGTGCCCGGTTCATGGCCATAGGCTCGCCCCATATTACAATTATGGGACTTAAAACATAACTGGTGAAATCTGGGTGTTACTATCAGGTACACTTCTGCCCAACCATTCGGTGAATATGGGCGTGTCAAGTGTATATTTAAAGTATTTAATTTTTTTACGTAATAAGTTTTTTTTTTCCAACTACGATAATAAACTGTCCTCTGATAAACATTCGACTTTTTTAGATCCTTACATATTATAAAACAAAGTCAAACTCAAAAACTACTGCACCGATTTTCATACTGTTTTCACCAATGGATAACCGACATCCACGCGGGCGGTTAACAGCTAGTAAAGTAATAAGATTCTCAACACAATTAAAAATACTTAACATTAAAACTTAGACCTTAAGAGAGCCAAACGCCATAATTTATTCGTAAAATGCATAAAAACACTCGTGCCGATTCAGTTGCTACGTGTTTAGCTAACGATTTAAAGAAATCATTAAACCTAGACGCTTATTTTAACATCAGTGCTCTTCTTAGAGAACGAAGCCGTAAAAAACAAAAACATAAAAAAATACGTTAGAACTTTCTTCTTTGAACTAGCAGAAAATGCAACGTTATAAGCTGAAGCATCCGTCTATAAATAAAAGCTTAGCCCAACTAAAGACCAACTTGTTCGGATTAGACACAAGTGCATCTGTGCTATCTTTGGAGTACGTGACTCTAAAGATAGATCCTTAGACGTGGATGGCATGAGCACTTGAGCACTGGATGGGACTTTGACTTGGTCCAGTTTAGACTCACATTTGACGTAGGTAAGTACAGCCAACTGTCCATATTTAAGATCAGTTGCGACCAAAGATCAGTTGCGACCAAAGTGCTTCTGTGACAAGCCTTATTCGTGACAAAAGACAGAGCTGAGGTAGCTCTAGTACTGCATAATTTGCCTATAATGTTCCCACTGCTGGGACGCAGGCCTCCAGAGGGCCTAGAAAAGATAATCGCTGCGAAAGCGTTTCGTATTTCTACAACGACTTTCAACAAGATTGACATAAGCTTTTCGATAGTTTATGTCGGTCCTATACATTTTTGCCTTTTCCATTACCGTTATCGCTTATAGAATGTCACTTTTTCTAGGGCCTCAGGCCTCCTCTAGGTGACAGGGATGTAATCCACCATGTGGGTCTTCACCAAATTACACAAAGTAATAATAATAAAAAACACGTAAAGGTCCCGACTAAAGGCTCTTACATACTGGCGCGACTAGTCGCGCGACGCGACGCGCCGCCACTGCATTGTTCGCCGTGAAGTTTCGACAGTATGTAAGAGCCTTTTAGTCGGGACCTTTACCACTGGGCCATTCTGCTCCTCTACAAGTGCTACTGACTTCGAGGAAAATAGAAATTCTGTAATTAGGTACCGATATGGTATTAGCATGTACCGCTTTTTATGGCAATTGTAAAGTTGGGTTTAGACCAAACGAAAATAGAACGAGAACAAGAGCAAGATCATACTTTTCTTGATATTATTGAAATTTTTGTATAAGACCAACAAAAAAAATGATCTATCCCATCCGCATTATCACCATGAATCCTCATAAGCCGCTTCTATTACACGCCATTCAGCTCTATCCCCGTTTAAACAAAAATAATTAGATAAAGTGAAGATAGAATGTGAGTGCTTGTTTGGTCCAAACCAACTTTTAGAGCGTAATATCGACTTGAAACAGAATAATATTGACTGAAGAAAAGTATATGAACTTGTGACCCTAATCTATGATATTGACAAATACGTAGCAATAACCTTTCTTTTTCTTTTTTTTTTCGTCGCCTACACTATCCCTCTCCTGGGCAAAGGCCTCCCTCCACACCTTCCATCTTTCGCGAGCCCGCGCATCCTCTTTCCAGTTTTGATGGAACCTATCCAGCTCATCCCTCCATCTGCTAGGTACGTGGTCTGCCGCGACCCCGCCTCATTGTCTCAGGGCACCAGTTCTGTGCTATTAGGGTAATAACCTTAATTTTCTATAATATTTGTCTAACAGGATAACAAAGTTCAGCTAAGTAAGCTGTTGTAAATAGACTTTAAGAACGGGATTAAGAATCAAAGCGAACAGACAAGTTCAAACAGGACTTTGGCAGATCGATAAAGTTAGGAAAAAGCGAACTCATCGGTACAGCCTTTAAAGTTACAAGTTACGGTAATGAGCGGACAGATTGGTTGTTTCATCAACGCAACCTTATTAAGCGTAGGCCTCATTAGTGCTGGCGTATCGTCCCGCATCACTCGTTCATATTTAACTAACGATAATGAAGTATACAGACCATTCTCATCCATTGAATGTGTATTGTAAACATAAACATACATTAAAACTCCAACATCCATTCACTCACTTTAATTGCGGAAAAGATTCATTATAGGTAGTTTCACTTCAAAAACGAATTAAATTTTTATTACCGTTTTAGCAACTTTTTCTTATAAAACTCGAAGAATGGGCTTTCGGTTGATCCAACAACAATGAATAGATTGTCCTCAGGAGGCACGTCGAACAATTTGGATGACAAAGGAAAGTAATTTGGAAAACCTGCGTGAACCAGCAGTTTCGTTGCACAGTCATCCAGCTAATGAACATGTCACAAAAAATATTAAACTGTACTCAAATAGAAAACATTTTACCATTTTGTGAACGCGTCACGGGCTGGTTTACAGCAAAAGATCAAACCGCAGCGACACTATATTTTGAAATGAAGCCACAACTCGGTATTAATTATTCATTCGCAATGTGTTGCGCGGGACGTCACAATCAATAATTCAAGCAGCAGCTGATGATATAGTCTGCACATACACATGACATTCTGCATATGCAGACTGCGAAATAAAAAAGAGAAAGCTACGTGATTTGATACTTGCACGCTGCTTAAAGAAACATCATACATTCGTCCCGCTCAAAGATTCTGCATATTTCATAGCACCACGTAATCCTGGATATATTACGACCGCGGCAGAGAGTAAAATAAAGGAACTCTGAGTACTACAGGAGGTAATAAAGATTATGTTCTTAAAGCCGTGTGTGGAGCGAGTACAGGTGAGAGTTGTAAGAGCCAGCGTCGTCGGTCGGGCCCGAATATTACATCTAATAAATTAGAGAGACGTGGCAGTTACATTCCCTCAGTGTCGTTTCCTTCATGGCAATTGTCCCGATATTACATGCCCATAAATTGACGGTATGTGTGAGCTCACATGCGCATAATATATGCTAATACGTTGTGTAGCTTTCGAGGTCGCGAATTTTTTTATTGCGATTACTACACGATTGTGGTAGACAGGTAAAACGTTATGTATAACATTTTTAAGGCACTTAACTTTATTTTATGTAATTGAAATAAAGATACGAAACATATATGAACGAATTTTATTGAAACGGGAATGTCGCCAAACGGTTCCAGTACTGTTGCATTATGGATTCAATTCAACTGAGATAAAATTATTTAGAATTTAATAACATTTGTCTAGTATCTCAGATCCATAGTATCTCTGCGAGTTATTTTATTACTCGCGTACTTCATCTCGGAATTCTCTCGTTCTTGGCATAGCGACTCATGCTTTACCCGAGTCTCCTCTCTGGAGTACCTACCTAAGTACCTATACACTTGTTACTATGCAATGTTAGATTGTTATACTAGCTCAGTTCTACGTGAGGTTTTCTTGTTATTAATCTGATGGTTCTTAGTTAAGCAACGTTTTAAAATAAATGGTAAAAATACTACTGATTTTATTGTATTTGAAACTTTTTAACCCCCGACGGAAAAAGAAGGGTGTTATAAGTTCAACGTGTGTATCATGTCTGTCTGCGCCATCGTAGCTGCCAAACGGCTGAACAGATTTAGATTTTTTTGGTTTTGTTTGGAAGGTGACTAGATCGAGTGTTCTTACCTTATATTTAAAAAAATTGTTTATTAGATGCTTTGTGTTTGTCGGGGGTTTTTTAAATTTTTAATTAAATTAGCTTGTACCTATTTAAAAAAGTTGTGCCACTTAACTGTGTGTTAAACTCTGCTACACACACAAATAACACAAATAAACAGTTTTGTAAATAAATATAAAAAGTAAATAAGTATAAAACTGTTTATTTGTATCCCATTAAAGTAGGTACTGATTATTTTCCTGGTAATTTTTCAAAGGTCATAGAAAATCAGGTTTTGAAATCGGATTCATAGTCAACCTACGTATTGTTATTTGCTAACCAAGTCCCCTTAATCGCCTTTCATAGCACGTGTGAAGACCGCTTATTCATGGCCAGGTACCACTCTGTACCACAGCCGAGCCGTACCGAAATAGAACAAACCTTTTCAAAAACCTTTCTGATTTCCACACACCAATATACAACTGCTACAATGTTTTTGTTCTACTATCAACAAAACTAAAACATTTCAGTAGAACAAAACAAAAGATCAACAATCCCGAAACTCAACTAAAACAAATTGTTCGCAAAACATCTAACAATACTTATATTTCTGCGAGAGAAAGTGTGAAAAGAATAAAAACGACGACCGTCACGATTAATTTGGCATTAATTTAACAGAGTTATTTTTTCGCCCTATTTACAAGTTTTCATTCAATTTCTAACAAATCTCCCGTAACAAGTGTAAACAGGTGCATTTAAAGACATTTTCACTTTCATAAACATTCGAGGGTCTCTGGGGGAAAAAGGGTCGGTTGCCGACTTAATAAGGCAGGGGTAGATCACTATAAAAGTGGTCTCGAATGCGATATTGCAAAACTGCTACTTTTTACGATTTCTCTTAATTCCATAAAGGGTGGCATTGAACCATTTCTTACATATTATAATATGTATCATCCTGTATTTGATTACATCATGTATTCGGGAATGAAGTTATGAGTTTTAATTTGGGTTCTTTTTACCCGACTACGGCGAAGCAAAAAGGAGGGTTATGATTTTGACCGGTATGTATGTATGTATGAATGTATGTATGTATGTATGTTCATCTGTTCCCTCATATCTTCTAAACCACTCATCACAATTTGACAAGTGAGATATCGTTGGAATGCCTCTTGATCGTACGCTAGTTATAGGCCATGTGACGTCACATTAAATAAAAAATGGCGCCCACTAACATAAAGTCAGGAACTTGGAAAAAAATATTGTTTAATAGTACCATGTTTGTATCAAATGAAAGGGTTTAATGAGCACATTTCAAAAATATATATATTATAACCCCAACAGAATTTAAAAAAAAATTAAGTAATAAAAACTAAAACCCAACTACGACTAAAAAGGTATAAACAAGACACCACAGACAGACAAATTAAAAATCCGGAGTCACACGTAATCTGTTCGATTTGTGCCGTAACACGTGTGACTCCGGATTTTTAATTTGTCTGTCTGTGGTGTCTAGTTTATACCTTTTTAGTCGTGGTTGGGTTTTAGTTTTTATTACTTAATTTTTGAATAAATGCGAAAGTTTGTCATAGTATACCTTTGTCATACTATGACAAAGGTAGTAGCCCTGAACTATGTCAGACCAAGTTGAACAAAGGGTAGGTTTTTAGGGTTCCATGTCCTGAGGGTATCTGTCTATCTGAAATAAAGATTAAAAAAAAAATTAAAGTTAACTTATATAAATTTAACATCAAAAATACTCAGAACTCGTTAGCTAATAAGCTTCCCTTTTTCTCACACACATGAAAGAACTTTATTGGATCGCGATTTTAGGTACATAAATCATACCTTGAACAAGGTCAAATATGAAATATTAAATAGGATTTATCACATTAATATACAAGTATACGAAAATAAGGTTTTTACGAAGTTCTCGTGGAAAGCCGCGGGGAAAGCTGCTTTTTAATATTTATTATATCCGCTACTAACACTTTACATGCAGGTACAGCATTTTTTCATTTTACTCTGTCGAGGTCGTGTTTTTTTCCCTCGTTGAGCCTCATACATTTATGATCAACTTTACTTCTATGAATACGTGAATTGTTTTCATTGTTTTAAGGTGTAAACTAAAGCCACCCGGATGTAATTTTGATTAAGGTTTGAACATTTATGCTTCCAGGTACATATTTAAAATTAATGTACTTGAATTGTTCACACAAATCTAAGAAAGTTCCGTAAAACTGCGGAGCCGTGGAGATTTCCGATCGTAGAATCGTATGTACTACGTGGCTTCGGCGCGTCCCACTTATAATTTTCCTGTAACGTATTACGATTCTGTGATACTTAAATGCGCAAAACTTCACAGTCTTACTAGACTAGACTGTGGATCTGTCCTCTTTCCTTTTATTTTACTAAGAATTCCTATATTTTCTAGAACGGAGCATAACCAATTAGAAGGTAGTTTTATAAAACGAAATAATCTATACTACTTTATTAATTAATGATAAAGCTGAAGAGTTTTTTTTTTTTTTTTAACGCGTTTATCTTTGGTACTGCCAGTAGGATTTGAAAAAATCTTTTTGTATTAGATAGCTCCATTATTAAGGAAGGTTATAACAAATTTAACATCACGCTAGGACCATAAGGTGCCGAGCAAAAAGAAGAAGAGTCAGAAAGTACGCTAAGCGATGCGACGGGGTGAGTCGGGGGGGACAAGTTTTACGCATATGAAGTCGCGGCCAGAATCTGGTATAGTGATAAATGTTTACGTAGAATATAAAAGATAATCCATTGTTATTTTGATCCGCTGGGAATGTTGACACCGAAATAATGTAATTTGATAAACAAATAACCACCTTGTTAGCCAAATTCAGGTTAACCGCGGTTTTACCACTTACCGCAGGTACTTTCTGATTTCGGCTGCCTACGTAATTGTACTAGTTTTTTGATTAATGTTTTTTGGCTTTATCTAGATATTAGTGATGATTTTAGGGCTAAATTCACCAGTAAAACAGAACGCGATCAGCATAACTAAACGGCGTTCAAGAGAAAAAAAAGAAAAGAAAGAAAGAATGAAAGAAAGAAAGAAAGAAAGAAAGAAAATACGTTTATTTGTGATGAGGTGACATTGTCATCACTTTTTGTAATTTTCTTGAATTTTTGTAATTTTTTGTAATTTGTGAAGAAATATAGGGGAATATAGGGGGTAAATCGAGAGGCTTTCTGAGCAACGGTACTGAAGGATAGCTTGTCTACTCTCTTAAATGACGTGCCCCACTACCGCATTATAACCATAGACATCTGCATTACTGTGTGCGTGAATGCGGTGGTGGGGTGCATCTATAGTAACCCAGGTTGTTCAATTTCACTACCATTTTGCTGAATATCTACAGCATCATCAGCATCTCATGGGTCCATCAGGTTAAGCTACGCGAGCCGGGGTTGGTCCGTGGATGGGTGATCTTAACATAACGAGACTCATCCATGTATCAGAAAGCACGTTAATCTCCCGTTGGTCCCGGCTGTCATTCGTGGATCTTTGACAGTCGTTACGGGTCGTCAGAAGGCCGAAAGTCTGTCAACCAGTCTTACCAAAGGGTACCCAGTTACTAGGTTGTGGAGGTCAGATAGGCAGTCGCTCCATGTAAAATACTGGTATTTAGCTGCATCCGGTTAGACTGGAAGTCGACCCCAGCATAGTTGGGAAAAGGCTAGGCAGATTGATTGTTTACTTTCATGAAGTGATGAAAAATATAGCTTCTGAAAGCCTGATCATCAAGATATTTCATTAATCTTACGATAAGCCTTCGTTCGCACGGGCGCTATTTTAACGCGACTTTTCTTGCCGCTCACTGGATTTTCAACGCTCGGTTTAGCGGCGTGGGTTGGAAATCCAACTGTGCACTTTTTCAACGCGCTGTGGATGCATTATGTTGGATTTTCAAAGCTCGGTTCGACGAAAAAAAATCGTCGCGTAAAAAAGCGCTCGTGCGAACCTGGGCTAAGGCTGTCGTAAAAAAATTCGACAGCTAACCAACCAACCGATTAGTGGTACACAAGCCATCCACCACATACCCCACTACCAAATCCACCATCATACTTCACTAAACAACAACAAAAAGTTATTTTAACTGACGTGAGTTTCGGCGAACGATTAATTTTAGTAGGCTTTCAAAAAACGGTATAAAAATTAAGCAAAAGGGCCTTGAGTTCTTTATAAATCATTTGGGATCATAAAGACACTTCAGGATTCAACGAGATTTGATTTACATCGTTCACCCTCATTAACGTGATCTCTTGATAAATGACTAGCTTCCGCCAGCGGCTTCGCCCACGTGATAGCTTTATAAATTATAGCCTATGTTAAAGTTCGATTCTTACTGGCGGCTCGGAAGTTAGCTTCTCGCTGCGCAGTATCCCATCCCGCTGACACAAATGAAATTGTTACTGCGCAGCGACTCGCCTCATGTTCCCGCCATTATTTTTAAATCAAACTGTTCTCAGCGATAATATAGCATTTTAATGGTGAAAGAATTTATTAAATCGGTCCAGTACGTCGATTCAGTAAAATTTAAACAACAACTCGCATCTCACATCGCTATTCACTTTCACTTCGCATAAGGTTCAAAATGTGTTCGGGTTTGAGTGCAAAGTGAGCGTCGAAGTGACGGGGGAATTACCTTACTGAATGCCACTTCTTACGTCATCTCATACTTTATATGTCAAAATCTCACGGTCAATTTAGTTCAACTCGCTGACACGCTCGCAAGGGTAGCGCTAATGTCTCAACCGAGTTTTTAGAATGCCAATCAAGAAACTCACAGCGGATTCAGATTCGAAGTTAAGAATGAGGTCTTACAGAATCACACCCCTGTAATTTTTGAGATTATTCATTACAAAGAAAAATACAAGGCTGTTTTTTCAATAATATTAGAGTAGAAAACACTCACAATTTAACGAAATACTTGTTTGTGATAATAAACAGACTCGTAATCGCATCCAGCAATCAATTCACAAAACAACAACAAAACTAAACCGTTGAAAACAGAACTACACTAATGACTGCCGTCATAAACAACTAATTAGTATTGAAAACGTTCTATCGTAAACAAGCGTCGTGTATTAACTAACCAATAGACTTCCTCGAAGCACATTATGCTCCAGTTAATAGCCAATAAAAGGCGATAAAAAATATAAGCGGACCAATGATGGCAATTACTCACCGGTTTAGAGCAGCCAATTAGCGCGAAGCAAGTTAGCTGTTTTGTTTTTAATATTAAAAAGGCTAAGTGTTGATGAAATTAGCGGAGTATTTTGTAATTAGGACGTAGATTCAACCAATCTGCCTTTCTTTTTCCCAACTGTGTTCGGCCGGCTCGCTTCAGTCAGCTTCCAGTCTAACCGGATGCAGTATTTTATATGGGGCGACTGCCTATCTGACCTCCACAACCCAGTAACTGGGTAATAAGATACCCCTTGGTAAGACTGGTTGTCTGACGAAAGCCCGAAGCTTTCTGACCCGTAACGACTGTCAAAGATCTACAAATGACAGCCGGGACCAACTGCTTAACGTGCTCTCCGAGCCACGCAGTAGTCTGTATATAAAGATCACCTATCCACGGACCAACCCCGCCAACCGATCGACTCGTGCGGCTGTTATTACTTAGACACTCAGGATGGAGATTGTACAAGGAAAATATATATGAGTCAAGATAGTGACCAAAGGAGAAAAAAGAAAAACTACTTTGTTTAGCTGTGAAACTGGAAAGGTATTGTGTAATAGCTATAATAAAAAAATGTGTTGTCTGTATGAGATCGCCGTGTGCGAGAGACCAGACCGCCCATTAAACACTAGTTTTAAATATGTTTGTCCTTTTTTAACCGACTTCTTCAAAAAGGAGGAGGTTCTCAATTCGTCTGTATGTTTTTTTTTTTTTTTTTTGTATGTTTTTTCCGCCATTACTCCGCCAATTATGAATCGATTTTGATGATTCTTTTTTTGTTTGGTAAGTCATGCTTCCGAGGTGGTCCCATATAAATTTTATTAACTTTGCTTGCGTAGTTTTTGAGTTAGCTTCAATATTACGTATTATTCCCCGCTTAGTTTATCTAGACGATATCCTGTTTGACTCCTTCACTGTTATTTACATAGCAGGTAGTGGTATTCAGATTTGTGTGGGGTAGGTACCACAACTAAAAAGTGAAAAATAAAAACTTTTTACAAAAAAAAAAACAACTGACTTCCAAAAAAAACACTAAAAAAGTGAAAAATAACTTTAATTTCGGAAGTCGGTGGCAAAAAACGGAAATTGAAAAGCAAAGACACCGACTTTCGAAATTAAAGTTATTTTTCACTTTTTTAGTGTTTTTTTTGTAAAAAGTTTTGTTTTATGTGGTGGACAATAAAGTGTTTAGTGTTTAAATAAATAATTATATTATTTTTAGTTAACACTAGGTACTAAATTAAATGACTAACCAACTAACTATACAAATAAATACAAAAACAAAAGGACACTTAGGAATCGAAGTATTCGTCGGCATCGCTGTCATCTGGAAACGTAAAGAATGTAAAAGTAATATTATAAATAAATAAAAATAATATTTTTAATTTTAGTTTCTTACCTGACGAAAAATTAAAAACAACTGGTACGATGTACTAACAAAACTCTATAATCCTGTAGTAGTCACTAGCCTACTTACAAAAATAGACTAGTATAACATAAATAATTCCAACGAAACTGATTCAAATTCGCGAAGCTATACAAAGCCAAAACTTCTCGTTTAATATTTCAGCAGTGCATTAGCTTGACAGTTTTCTGGCTCGGCCGTACAGCCAAGTATTAGTGATCTACTCATTCGATCAAGGAATTAATTTAGGGCAAACAGTATGCGCTAGGGGTTATGTAGGTCAGTGGGGGAAAGGTCGGTTTGTCGGATAAACAAGGATTTTATTTTGAGAATGTCGTCTCTTTGGTGGCCGAAGATGTAAAGTACATTGTTGGTGACGATAATTATTGTAAGATTAGATGCTTACATTTCTACCATCTATCCATCTTAGTTTATAATTTCCTAAAAATAAATAAAACATTGATGTTATTTTCACAGTAATCTTCTTATAAACTTAAAGTTAGTAATTATGTTCAAATGCTACGTCATTGATTTTTTAAAATATTTTTCGTGTAAATAATAAGCCTTTAAATTAATATAAGTATAGTTATCACTTACATACCTCTTCGTAAGATCAAATTCAACATGTCTTTACGATAATGTAGGTATACCTACATTCCTGCATGTCAAACCAAAAGTTCCCGATTCTTGCTCGAAAATAATCCAGATAGAACATAGCCACCTTATTAGGTCAAACATTCCTCACCTCCCACAACATGAACTAAAAGGGTTTAACAAGGGAATTAATAAATAAAATACTTGAATACCTACGTCTTCTTGAAAACTCAAACATAACGCACTAAAATAGGCTTATTTATAACAATAGTGGGTGGACTCGGAGTCCTAAAAGGTTTCATTCAATTACATTTTGCAGGTAAAACCTGTCGAAACACTTAGAATACCACCAGTCGAGTGAACTCGGGTCGGAATACCGAGCAAAAAACTTTAAAAAACGGGTTGAAAAGTCGTAATTGTGCGCTTGCAACTTATTGATTGTGCCCAAAACGTGGAGTAAGTAAAAAATTGGCTACAACAGAACAGTGAACTAAAAGATATTTGTTTTGTATTGTTTGCTCGCTACAAAGTTCGTTTCAGTAATCAGGTGTATTGGGAATCGAGAGGAACACAGAACGGGCGGACTTGATTTACATTCCAATTTAGTTTTGCATTTCCAGGCAGTTTTTCTGAATCACATTCCACTCCACTATATTCTTTTTTTAGTTTATTCTGCGGGCCTAGAGAAAAAGTAGGTACCCATATTTTCGGCCTAAAATTCAGACGCATATGTGTCCTGTATTCCTATGGTACACGAGAAAAACTTATGAGTGTTTGATTAGTAAACCAGTCAGTGCTGCGAAAATACGTTAGACTATTTGCAGGAAATTGGTTTTTCGCGATTTAGTACGGCCGGAGCGAGGGCCGTTGCTTTCTTTTTGCAAAGTAAAAATATTGTATCGTTAATAAATGAGGTTATAAAAAATGAGTAAATAGTACCTTTAGATACATATACAGGGTTACTTGTAATTCGATGTATATCCATCAGGAGCTGATAGGGAATGCAACAAATTTAAACCACCTGTATCGCTGAAATTCAATAGTTTTCGAGATATTAGAAATTTAAGGGTTTTTCGATATTTACTCAAAACATGACATAATACCATATGACGGTATCTACATCGCCACATGCAAACTACGCATCAAAGACCTGACGTCATCCTGACGTCACATAAATCCTGCATCGCGCAATTAAAGTTTACCTTGCAGTGGAAATATACAAACCACCAATATAGAACCCAACATCAATCGTTGGGCAGTTGCCCGCCAGACACAACACCCGTCTGGTCGGAGGATCCTCCCTTTTCTATGGAGTATGAGTGAACTTTACACCCTCATACCTCATACCCCTAAAAATCAAATAAAAAAAAACAACATATTGAATGGTTACCATTAAAAAATGATATCGTAGCTGGCACTTCAATGAAGCTATGAACATAAAATAATATGTAAGATATTATTCTTAAATCGCTTATCATTTTAATTATTTTGCGGACGAATATTTCGACGCCTAAAGGTCCCTTTGTTTTCATATTTATTTAGGCATTCCTTTTAGTTTTTTATGTAAATAGTTAGTAGTGCTTTAAAAATATTGTGTAAGTTATTGTTTCTCTCCATTTTATGAAATAATGTTATGTAAATATAATGAAATTATTTTGTTGAATTAAGTAATTTTAATGGTACCCATTCAATATGTAGTTTTTTTTATTTGGAATTAAATGTTAAATGGGTAAATATCGAAAAACCCGTAAAATTCAAATAATTCGAAAACTATTTTTCGGACATACATATGGGGGGTTCAATTTGTTGCATTCTGGCCTGTCAGCTACCTGTCAGCTATCAGCCCCAGCTGATGGATAATATTATACGTTGAATTACAAGTTACCCTTTATACTGTGTATCAGCTATTGTGGTATAAGCAGGCTTAACAGTGAGGGGCTTCATAATTTAATTAGAAATGTAATCCTAAAACGTTTTAATCAAATAATGAGCTTTGTACTAACCTGTTTTGATTTAAGTAACATAAATAAAATATTTATTACTTTTAACGACAGCTTTTTTGTAATTTATATTAGGTCTTTACCTATGAAATTGCCGTTCTGCAGTACTGGCCATTTCAAATCAAAATAATTTTTGTTTGGCTAAGAATTCTAATTTCAAATTAATTTTATTTTAAAAACATGGATTTTTTTTTTCCAAAATTAGTCATTTCTTTATTGATTAGTGTTTCATTTTCATCGCATTTCAATCTTTTTCGTCATCATGGATACGTTAAAAATTCGAGTAATTATGGAATATGAGTACCGTCGTGGCAGCAACGCGGCACAAGCGGCACGCAACATCAACGACGTTTACGGAGCTAACACTACAAACCAACGCACCACCTGTTATTGGTTTGCTCGCTTCCGTTCTGGAAATTTCGACCTGAAAAATTAACCTCGCGGTCGTCCGAAGACTTTGGTCGACAATGACGAATTAAAGGCGATTGTGGAAGCTGATGATACACAATCTACGGCTGAATTAGCAGCAGCTTTTGACGTTAGCGTCAAAACAATATTGGTCCATTTGCGTCAAATTGGCAAGGTAAAAAAGCTTGACAAATGGGTGCCCCACGAACTCAATGATCGCCAGCGCGAAGTACGCGTCGAGACGTGCCTTGCACTGCTCAACAGACACACAAATGAAGGAATTTTGAACCGCATTGTTACCTGCGATGAAAAATGGATTCTGTTTGATAACAGCAAGCGCTCAGCAAGTTGGTTGGATCCTGGTTCAGCACCTAAACAATGCCCTAAACGAAAACTTACCCCTAGAAAAGTGATGGTCACTGTTTGGTGGTCTAGCGCCGGTGTGATTCATCACAGCTTCTTACCAAACGGGGTGAGCATTACTGCAGATGTGTACTGTGAAGAACTGAACACAATGATGGAGAAGCTGGCGCATCTCCAACCAGCATTGGTCAATCGCTCGTCTCCGCTGCTCCTGCACGACAACGCGCGACCTCATACTGCACAGCAGACGGTCTCCAAGTTGCAAGAACTGGGGTTGGAAGTTCTCCGTCATCCGCCCTACTCACCAGACCTTGCGCCTACAGACTACTACTTTTTCCAGAATTTGGATAACTTCTTGGCGGGAAAAAAATTCAATACCCGAGAGGCAGTACAAAATGCCTTTGAAGAATTTGTTGCCTCCCGTCCAGCTGATTTCTTTAAGAAGGGCATCAATAAACTGCCACTGCGATGGCAAAGATGC
Organism: Lithophane ornitopus; assembly: GCA_948473465.1. Taxonomy (NCBI): domain Eukaryota; kingdom Metazoa; phylum Arthropoda; class Insecta; order Lepidoptera; family Noctuidae; genus Lithophane; species Lithophane ornitopus. The sequence goes on from OX419629.1 coordinate 5,250,576, forward strand.
ATTGATTGCATGGGTGATTACTTCGATTAATACAAATAAAAAATTCATGAAAAAAATTCGTTTAAATTTTTTCATACAAAACGGCAATTTCATAGGTAAAGACCTATTATTATTCTATAGGCGTAACAATTCATTTTATTTGTTTTCAAAACATTTGTGACATTAGAATGAAAACAAATGAACAAAATCATGACTTCAAATACAATTATTCTCAACTCCTAGGTACTTGCAAACAAAACACTACCAACGGAAAGTGCCGGAAAAACTAATTGGGTCTCACAGTCACATCTAAACAAGAATCGTGCCAAAATTTAGCACCAAATAAGAATACGGGGGACAAAGTTGGATGTACTTTATTCCAACATCCCCATTTTTCTTCTGATTGAATCCCGGTTCCAATTTAGCTCCTCCGTAGTCTCACAGTCTCAACGGGGAGGTCAATGGGTGGTCACAAATTGATTCGATCTGTCTTTAAGGGTGAATATAAAGGTTACCGTACATGAAGAGGCAAACTTGCGTCAGTTTGTTCTGATCGGATGCGTGCACAAACAATAAACGATGAAGCTGTCAAGTTTTAACGATTTGCTACAGATTCTGGCCACCTCGACCGCCATCATTGGGTTCAGGCCGTAACATGTATACATGTTCCGATTTTTGTAGTGGTGAGAACCTTGAAAGGGGAAGTTTGTACTATCATGGTAGCCTTTTAAGGTGAAGTCTATATAAGAGTGACGTCACTCTATCGTCGACGTGGTTATGCATTCGGTCGACTCAGTTCAAATACCTAATAATATTTAGAAACATGGTAAGGTATTTGAACTGTACTGTTGCAGTCTGGGTCGACTCAGTTCAAATACCTTACCATGTTCTATAACACGGTAAGGTATTTGAACCGAGTCGACCGAATTCATAATGTGGACCCGAAAGGGATGACGCTTTTTAAGTGGGTTATAAGTTTAAATGAGGAATAATTATGGAGGTAGTTATAACGTAATTTTGCATTTAAATGGATTAAAAAGTTCTGGAATTGGGGTCCCTACTTCATACTATAGGGTAGTATATGTTTATATAGTGCGTATAGTTAAAAGTGATGCAATTAGTATTTGAGACCAGCTTTTGCCGGCTTCTTCCACTTAGAAATTATCCCACGGGAACGTACTACCGGGATAAAAATATCTTAGTATCCAGGATAAAAACTATCTTTGTGCCAGATTTTATCCAAATCCGTTCAGCCGTTTTTGCTGAGTAACAAAGATTCAAACATACAAACTTTCACATTTATAGTAAGTAAGTAAGTATAGGATTTTAAAGCTCAAACCATGGAGTAATTCTAACCATGGAGTAAAACTCGTCCTACATGCCTACGGCCCATTTAGGACGACTTGCAGAAAATCAAAATAAATGTGCATTCTTCCTAAATAGGCCGTGGGCATGTAGGACGAGTTGACGAATTACTCAAACCATGCATATTAAAGGATTATGTGAAATAGATGGTCAGCCATTGTTCTTTACACTAATGTATGCGATCACTAATCAGTTTAGCATGCGTGGTAAATGTGGTAATTATGTAATTATTGCCTCGTAACAGTTAATTGCAGCTGTCTATAATATATTGAACGATTTGAACCCGTGACCCGTAAAGGAGTTAGTTTATCATCCAACAAGTTTATAATGAAATTAACTATAATCTTGCTATTGATAATATTATGTTACGAGTTGTAACTAACAATGAATTTAAAACAAAGTAGACAACAACAAAACAAATAACCTTAAACAAAAAACGCCAAATTAAAACTTCAGCAGGTAATTATATTTTTAATTTTAAATGATTTTTGTTACTTAATTATTATTTTTGTTCCAAAATGGGCATACAGGAAATAGGAATGAAGGCTCTCGGGCGATAATGGGATTGGGCGGCTCACATCAGCCGCATGCACAATGACCGCTGGGCAAAAGGGGTCTACACAATGGGTGCCTGAAGATGGACGGCGCCGCCGAGGCCGGCCCAGAATTAGGCGGCGAGACAACTTGAGGCCCTAGACAAAGTGAGATTCTAGATCCTAGCAAAAATGTATAGGACTGACATAAGCTATCGGAAAGCTTATGTCAATCCTGTTGAAAGTCGTTGTAGAAATACGAAACGCTTTCGAAGCGATTGTCACTTGTCTAAGACCTCTGGATTTTTCATTCTTTCTTTTTTATAACCGATAACTCTAGGGTATTAATGAGACCATGTCAAAGAATAAACTAGATTATGAATTATTTTAAAATATTTTGTCTTTTTTTTCATTATTCGTACCTACCATAAAATGTCACAATTATTTATGTAGCTAGAACAACCTAACGTAAAGTATAAAAAAACAGACTATATTTGTCCATAAAACAAAATACAACGTCGCATTTGTAGCTTTAAATAAGAATGATTAATTTGAATGAAAATATTGGTTTACAACGTTAGTATTTCTTTATGCTAAACCCGAAAAGGGGTCATTGTACTCATAATTTTGAACAACTTTTACTATGGAACCAACATCGAAATCGCGAAAAAAAAATCAGCTGTTCCCTACATTTGTGTTCACTTAAATCGACAAAATGTATGGAACAGCAGATTTTATTTTCGCGATTTCGATGTTGGTCCCACGTACTTATAGCATATAACCTTAGGGTTATCGGACGTCAAAATGAACATGTTGTATAATGCAACCTTTCCAATTATGAGTTGGTAAAGTATAGAAGTACAATTTAACAGTTTTCGTAAAGTTTCTAAGAACTGGTAGTTAAAAACTTTTCAGTAACGATGTAACGGGAGTAACGGTATCAAGGAAGGCACAAGATATAAGGCATAGTACCTACGGAAGAGAAAGAGTTTTTTTTAGTACAGTAACGCTACAGGAAGTTTTGAATATTCAAGGTAAACTGAATTCTGAAATAATAATAAAAAAACGTAAATACTTAACTCAAACTGCAGCTTTTACGTTACATTTTTTCAAATTAAATTCATATTGTTACAACGATTTAAAAACCGATCAGCTTTACGACACAATATTATATTTATCTATATTTTTTGGCATTTCAGGCAACACAGTCAAAAAGTCGACGCTTCATTTCTCTTTATTTTGCATCGAAACGAGCGAAAAATAACAATAAATACATGACGGGACCATCAACACCTGCTCGATTGTACTGATATGCACGAAAAACGCACAAAGCTAGTGTGAAAACCACTTTATTTTCGATGAATTGTGCTCAAATACGTGCTCGTATGAAAAAGGCACACAGCTTGTGTGCAAACACTTTATTTTGTTGAATTCTCGCGGTACTGAAAGTGCAATTTTATTATGGTTGAATTTTGAATAGCTTCCCAACTTTCAACACTTTCATAGCTCCACACGACCTTAGTGTGGAGTTTTAGAATGTGTGCTTGTATTCAAGCTTTATGATTTGTTAGTTTTGTAATATAAAATAAAATAGAAATGTACCAAGATAGGTTAACTTTATGATTAGAATTTTAAAACTTGACGATCTTCATTCGACTTTTCTGTAATAATACTATGATTTTTCACGAAGTTTTCTTCAATTTATTTAGAAAGTTGATTTGTGAATCTGTAACCAAATATATTTTCGACTCTTATTTTTATCTATCCCTGCTATTCCATGTTTCCTTTTCTAATCTCAAATATTTCAGACACAACACAATTTCTTCACACTCCAGCACTCCCGAACACAGACCACATTATAATTCAAATGGAAACACAGATAAACTACACTCGTTCAGGCAACATAAACGAATCTTCAAGACGAAGATACGGCTGATCGGCTCGCGTACATTGTGTACTTTCCTTTAGTTTTCCAAGGTTGCGTGAAGGACTTAGGGTAGGTCGGTAAGCCTTACGTATTTTCTTTCTGGGGGAGCTAGGTTGCTTACCTTGCTTACCTTGTACAAAACAGATATTGTTACCAATCTGTCATTTATAACAGTCACTGTCTGGTGCATACACAGCAATTGTTTAACTTCTGTATAAAAAAATACTTTAATTTCGGAAGTCGGTGTCTTTGGTTTTGAATTTTCGTTTTTTGCCACCGACTTCCGCATTTAAAGTTATTTTCACTTTGTAGGGTTTTTTTTAGAAGTCAGTTGTATGACTAAAAAAAAACATTATGTCGTACATAGAACCTCCTCCTTTTTGGAAGTCGGTTATACAATTAAGTAGGTAGGTAATGTTGGAATTTAAATAAAAATAATCACGCTGACTTAATTAAATCAAATTACTGGCATACGACGCGCCCTTTGAAATATCCCTTGCTAGCCATGAGGAGAGGACCCTCGGTTTTCCAGCCAATAGCTTTTAAATCAGACTGTCAACCAAACGGAGGAAGCCAAAGCACATTAAAATAAATAAACAGATCCGTCTTTTCGGTTTTCCTTTATCATGACAACACTACACATTATAATCCCAACCGAAATCCGGAACAAAGTCGGTATAAACGAACGTTTTATTCTTGGCACGGTTGATCGCCTCGACATCGTGGGACCCTGACGCACTCAGGGTTGCCAACGACCGCCGTATATTTCTTATCGGCTTCAAAAAAAGGACCACTGGGAAGAAATAAAGCAGAACAAAAGACACCGACTTCCGAAATTAAAGTAATTTTGCATTTTGTAGTGTATTCTTTTTTGAAAGTGGGTTGTATTTTTTTAATTTAATTTTTTCGTTTGGTGCGAAGAGGTTGGTAAAAGTTGAACAAACTTTTACCAACCTCTCTGCTATCGAAGTTCAATATGGATGTTTTAAATAATATGAACATTGAAGTTCCTAAGAACAGTATAGGGGTTTTTGATTTAATGTTTTCTTCTGTAGTCATATTTTCGAAGTGTAAAAATTACAGCTATTCAGCTGCATCCGGTTAGACTGGAAGTCGACTTCAACATAGTAGGGAAAAGGCTAGGCAGAATATTTTTGATGTGTCAACAACGAAAATATCTAAAGGGGATCAACCGATGTTTTATTCCGGGGTATTTTTTCATGTCCGCTTATACTTAATAGTGGTTTTCAAATTCATTCAGCCGTTTCGGCTTGATTGAATCAACAATCATAAAAATATCTTCACAAACGATTACATTGATAATATTTATTCCACTAGAATGGGATTATTTTGGATGCGATCCAACACATTATAACTTAACCTATCTACATACACTATTAAATAAAAATCTGTGTTTGTTTGTTCGTATTTTATGCGCTGCCCTATCGTTAATCCGATTGCAATAAAATATTGTTAACTTTGTGCAATCACACTTGCGCGATGGTGATACTTAGTACAAAAACTTCACGCGAACGAAGTCGAGTGCAGAAGCTTGTTTATAATACACTTTTGTTCTTCAATCGGCTGATCATGTTCTCAGGGAAGTGAACGAAATTACAATTAGGATTTCTCCAATTTGAACGATTTTACTGTCGGGACCAAAGAGAAATCATGAATTTGAAAAATTATTCGTACTAACAAGTTTTTAGTTTATATGAACAAAATCATCCGATGTTGTCGAGAATATTACCTAACTACTACGACTATACATTTTACGACTGCAGATTTCACGACTGGCAACTTTACGTTTCCATTAATCTAAAATGACAATAGAATACACAGTCCCGTGAACGAAACCGCGGGCACAGCTAGTTTAAAATAAATAATAATAAAAAACTTAGTTTGACATCCCTGACGCACTCAAGGTTGACAACACTGAGCCGTCCATTTTCCCGGTAGGTAGAGCTAAACAATTGATCAACCGCATCCGCTCGCCTTCGATCGAAGTCCAATAAGTGAATGGTATAGGTAGAAGAAATTTCGTGGACAACCCTAAGGCAGGAGATAGATTGGTACAGAAGGTCGACTCCATACTTATACTCCATTGGTTTTGCTAATTCATCATCATCATTTCAGCCAAAAGACGTCCAATGCTAGACATAGGCCTCCCGTAAGCAGCGGCACTTTGACCGCTATTCGCATCCAGCGCCTTCACCAGGTCATCGGTCCACCTTTCAATGCTACGTCTTCCGGTACGCGCTCGCCACTCCAGAACCTTCCGGCCCCTTCGGCCATCTGTTCTGCGTTCATCTCTTTTGATTATTAACTAAAGGTAAACAAATCACAAAAAGGGTTTTTTATAGATGACACTTTATTGTTTAAAAATACGTTATAACCAAATTAAAGGAGAATGAAAGCTCAGAATTTTAGTGATATTTAGTGATAGCATTCTGTAAATATTTCACTATTCGATGGCTACATTTCTATTTTTTTTTTTTTATGATATCTTTGATTTGGGTAGGTATACCCGACGATATAAATACATACATATACTAACGCCCAATACATAGATTATCAAAATCAACTATCCACAGCCCACTTTTCACTGCTTTTCTGTTTATGTTAACAGTCAATAGTCTTCATAAGAAATAAATAAATGTTGTATTATAATATTTATTTAAAAAAAAGGTTTTTAGGTGAATTTCGTAATTTCTTTTTGTAGTTCAACCGTGATTCTCTTTGCCTGCATCTCACCTAATGGTAAGTGATGATCAGGCCAAAGGTGGCAGCGAGCTTCACCCGGTATCCTCAACCACAGAGGAACTGGCTATCTTACCTGTATCTGCCGAAACGATGCTGCTCCAATGCTGTAAACATTGTTGCTATGGCGACATTGTTGTTTCTCGTTTTATGTAGCCGACCTTCTGTATCTATCTATTCTGTTCCTATGGGGTATTCATTAAAGCCTCTTTAATTAGAAGGTGTTTCGATCGGTAACCCTAATGACGTAGTCATGTGTGCCTTCCCTGCGACAACCACTTTGGGTCATAAAATTGGGTATTAAAAGAGTTTAAGTGCCTTTAGCTTTATTTTCGAGCTAATTTAAAAAAACCGCAACGGAAATAATTTTTGAAGTTAAGCTTAGTTGCGGTTCTTCCTTTCGACTTACTTACTTCGAAAGTATTCTCTGAAAAAAACTATGTGGTCCAGTGATGGACAATTTTATTTTGTGCTGTTTGTTATTATTATTTCCTTTATTTCATTTCTATTTTTTTAAATAAAAGCATTAAATAAGTTTTTTTTTTCTTCTAAAATAAAAATTATAAAAAAATATAATATTGTTATTATTTATGTTCACACAGTAAAATACGAGATGCGACGTAATTCAAATTTAAGTAAAAATATACCTACTGCTTATTTCTTAATTAAGAAATTTCTTTCAGCAGACCTGCGAAAAGAGAAATCAAAAAGAAATGTAGACAATAATTTGTTATGCAAAAAATAAATAACGCATGAAAGAAAGTTTTAACCAATAACATTCGGCTTTAGCAATAACTGTTATCGCCAATAGCCGATTTCAACTTCTATAACGTTTCTCTCATAATTAGTAGAAAATTGTGCTGTGAACAGTTACATAGTTTGCATTCAATGGGTAATCAGGTCACAATCATAACATTTCCAGTTCATGGATTAAACGTTTAACGATAATATCCTATAATAATGCACGGCAGTAATGTGACGTAGCAATGTCGGGCAGCATTGCTACCGTGCTCGGAATGTAATCCTAACAATACCAAAGTTCGTTTTTTAATACCGTCGACTAATTTGACAGGTGCAGATGTCAAACACCAAATTGAAAAAAAAATCATTTGAAATGTCAAATTAGTCTACGGAATTAAAAAAACCGGCCAAGTGCGAGTTGGACTTGCGCACGAAGGGTTCCGTACCATTATCTATAAAACGGCAAAAAAATCATGTCTGTTGTATGGGAGCCCTCTTTAAATATTTGTTTTATTTTAATTTTTTTTTTTTAAAGTGAATATTCTGTGAATATTTCAAGCGTCTACCTGTTGCCGTTATCAATATCGAACAAAAACGAGCAAAAAATCACGTTTGTTGAATGAAAACAGAATAAAACAAATATTTTAAGTGGGCTCCGATAGCCCACTTAAATATTTGTTTTATTCTGTTTTTTAGAATTTGTTGTTATAGCGGCAACAGTATATTTTGTTTGTGATAAAATACAATAGACGTAGATATATTTAGTAACCTATTCCGCTTAACTATTCTTCAAGAGTAATAAAAAACCTTGTAAGAAATTGACACGCGTGTTTCACCACTCAACGAGGCATCCTCAGGATGACGATTGACCAGTTGCAAACCAGAACATTACGTATTGCCACACCGAGCGCTCGTTGTTAGTCTGTGTCCAGCGCTCACGAATACGTATCGATTTCTTACAGGGTTTTTTATGGCTCTTGAAGAATAGTTAAGCGGAATAGGTTACTAAATATATCTACGTCTATTGTATTTTATAACCAAACAAAATGTAGTTCCACATTGGATCATTAAATCAACGCACACGTCGCTACATACACGTAATTGCTCCAGTATCGAGTCTATAAACCCTTAAACGTTATCAGTGCCTCCCAGACACAATAACTCACGGCGACAAACTACATACCAAAAACCTCGCTAAATATTAGCATACACTAAATAATTTTGTACGCGGCAGTACGTAAGGCGACCCCACTTTATGTTTGTCAGCGATGGCGTAATGTTGATACAGCGTAATGAAACCAAATACTCTCTGTACACGACTGTACATGGTACGCCCTGTTGTCACATGTTTTATTTAAGCATTCGTAATTTCTCGTGTTAACTGCGTGCACTGATGACTTTTAGGACAAATGGTTCACGGTAAAGCAACATGGTGGGTTTCGGAAATGGCGAGTGGCCTCGAATATTGATATCTGGTTTTATTTGTCTTTATTTTATGATTCTATAGGAAAATGTTTAAATACTTAGCAAAAGGTTAGCCAAATATGAGTTTGAATATTCTTTCAATTGTTTTAAGAGCAGTCCACACTGGGAACGGAGCCAAGTTCGTTTAGCTTCGCTCATGTAGGTACCGCCTCTTTTCATACTTCGGTTCATAGTTCGCGGTGTGAACAAAGTATGCAAATATGCGATAGCTACATGAGCAAAGCTACATTACACATATACATTACACATTACACATTACTAACTACTACAGTCAGTATCAGTAGTACTACATTATACATTAGTATACATTACAGTCGCGGCCTGCAACATGGGGATTGATGGACCATCAATGCCTGGTTGCGGCCAAGGCTTGTATAGTACTTTTCTCAAATAATGCGCGGAAATTCCAACTAAGTTAATTATTATAAATTCCGCAATCAATGATGAACAACCATAATTTTTCACGCGCCAATATGTTCATTTGTTTCTCTATTTGCAAGCCAAATCAAAATTTTATTAAAATCTTTGATTAGTTACTTCCTTGGCTGCCATGTGCTGAAGTAAAAAGTCCGTTCCATTTTTAAATGACACGACAGATATGAGTTTTCATAGTAATTTATTTGGCCGCTAAACTTGTTTTTGACCAGTACAGCAATTTCGATTTATCTCGAAGAAGGTTGTTAAAATAATGCTTCAATTTCCAAGCATGTTTGAGAAAACGAACTTAGCTTCATTCCCAATATGGCCTGCGCTTTAATGGAACCTTTGAATGGAAACAACTGAATATCAGTGAACTGCATAAACAACACATTTAGAAAAATATAATATCAGATTATTATTGATGAACGATTGGAGATTTCGATTAATTTGTGATTTTCTGGTGAGAGTCCCAATAAAAAAGTTTTTTTAATTTATTTAAAGCTCTCTGTATGAAATGGTTAACACAAAGTCGATTTGGGGTATCAAGTATTGTTAATAAAATAGCTGATAGGTAGCTGCTTATCTGAAGTACTGAAGGTACCACAATTCAGTAGCTATCTTAGATTGATTGGTGATCGCAATACGATGCGAGTACTCTTGGCAGCTGCCTATCGTGGTTCGGCTTGGCATTTACATACAGGATCGTTCACTGTCACGGTTTCTCAAGAGACACACAACATAAGCTAGAGGAACGGGCATTCACATGTTTGGAACATGTTTAACGCCATCTTGAAAATAAGTGGTACAGTCACGGACTTTAATTGATGAGCCACTTTCAAACTTTTCAATTTTGCAGTTTCATACATTCACGAGATTACACGATTAAACACGAACTCAAATCGCATTCTCGTAAACAAGATGACAAATCACTAGTAATCGGAAATATAGAGGTTGACTAATAAGTTCTCAATTAAAAATAAATACAATGTTTATCGAATCTATTTGATACTGTCCTCCTTTGAATCAGAGCTCATTAACTCAATAATTCTGAAAACCTATCCGAAGACAGTGTCAGTTGAAATGTCGATGTCAGAGACGTTATTTTCGAACTTGTCGAAATGATTTAAAATTTCTCCGTACGCTAACGTTACTATGGCTACGCTAAAACAATCGTCGCTAGGTGACGGTTGCTAGACCTGCAATTGGTTGACTTTGGGTAGTCCCTCTGCTGTCAAGTTAGTAGTTTTGGCTCTCAGGTTAGCCAACCGGTAAAGATACTAAATATAATTTTCTATTCTATTATTACGAAGACATGACTTTCCGTGTCTGGATGCACGAGTATAACCGACTAAGCCCGATTTGCATTACACGGCTAAAATACGAACAGTGCCAAGTGGCTCATCAATTAAAGTCCGTGACTGTACATAATTATGTCAAGCATTTCTCCCATTTCACATTGGCACTTTCATTTACAGTTACAAAAATATAACTAACAAACCCAGATATAAGTAAATGAACCGTCGCGTCACTCATAACCACAACTTTAAGAAAACATCATTTAATAATTAAATAATAACCATTATTTAATTAATTTATTAATAATAACGACCGGTAGCTTGGACCCTGCTCCCAATACCGACGGACCTCGATTATTTTTTATTTTTTTAAATTTTTTTCTTAAGAAATATAAAAAAAATGTAAATAGGTAAGAAAAAAAAAATATAAACGACATAAATATATTTATTTCATAAAACCAACCATTGCGCTGTACACATTTTAGATTATAAATTTCCACCAATTACCAGCAAGTCTCTTCACGGAATCTTTTAGCTAGCGAAGTTTATCGCTTCATGTAGGGTGGATCACCCCCTGAATAATGTAGGGCGGGGCCAAATGCGATTTGCGCTTAGCGCTTAAACTACTTTAAAGTCAACTCGTATAAGCCTTCTTACCATCCGATGCATTTTCGATACGTCACGTATAAAAGTTTATAACTAAAAGCGCAGCGCTTCTTATCTACTTTCAAGTTCGTTTAGCGCTTAAAGATAAGGGAATTGCTATGTTACTGTCGAACTGAGAGTTGAGAAGTTTTAGTACACAAAGAGTTGGTAATACTGGCTGTTATAAAAGTTCGATAGATTCGTTTGCTTGAGTATTTTTTTATTGGTGGTTTTCTTGCGGTTGGGCTAAGGAAATAGATACCTATAGTAAAATACAAAAGACGTAGATATATTTAGTAACCTATTCCGCTTAACTATTCCTCAAGGGTCATAAAAACCCTGTAAGAAATCGACACGTGTTTCACCTCTCCAAGAGGCATCCTCAGGATGACGATTGACAAGTCGCGAACCCGAACACGACGTTTTGCCATGCCGAGCGCTGGACGCAGAGTCCCTATAGTTGTTGTATTTCAGCATGTGCTGTAGGTTTTATTTTATTGGACACTGGATAAAAAAGTAATATTATTTTCATTTCACTGTCCAACTAAAAATAATTTATTAATATTGTTTTTTTTGTCTATTCGAGACAAACTTAAGGCATCTTTTCTAAATTCGTTTACTTTGAACAACAATTTTCGTGCACCAAAAATTTTCATATCAATCGACCTTCCGAAGGGACGTCATGAAAGCTTGAAAGTATGCAGCTTATCTTTGACGTGAGCCATAAAAATGGACTGAAGGGAAAAGGGCTACTTTGCCATAACGCTGTAAGTCGACGGTAGGTACCTTAATGTCACTATCAGTCGATTATTACCACATTTAAGCGATGATGTCACCAAAGACCCTATTTCCTAGGAAATTATGTTAGTGAAATGGAAATTGCGAAATGAAATGGTAGGTAGGTGTAACTAACTATTCAAACGTTTCAGGGTTTTGCATAAGTATCGTTCAGTAATATACCTAATGTTTCATTTGTGTTTCCTGTATTCAATAATATTACCGCACCTCAATTATTGCTATTCAGAATTGGAATATTATACCCTTGTGAAATGACAACTTTATTTATATAGCACTCACTGCGCCCCGCGGTTTCACCCGCGTAAGTCTCCATCCCGTGGGAATATCGGGATAAAAAGTATTCTATGACCTATTCCGGGTCATGGTCTACCTGTGTGCCAAATGTCATCTAATTCCGTTCAGCCATTTTAGCGTGAAAGCGTAACAAACAAACTCACTTTCGCATTTATAAAAATTTCACGATTTTTAAAAGCTATTGTGATGGTCGAAAACTTGTCACGTTCATATGCGATTTTATTCCAATCTAATATGTCTGAAAGCATCCTAAACAAAAGAAAAAAAACATTTTTCAATTGATTTAGACTTGACGTAGAAAAGTCGTAATTTTGTATTTATTGAATTGCTCTCTTAACTTTATTGACTAGTTATATATGGCGTTTGATATGAATTTGACAAATGCAACTAAATGGGTAAGGATGAATCGTATCTATCTAGGTATCTACCCATTAAGTTTATTTCCTTCTTTCAAAATGTTATGACTTCCACGGCAAATTGAAACATAACATTATTTTTTAATTTCCTCTCTGCCATCACTTCAGAACTTCAGATAATAAAAGTGCGGTTTTTTTACGCTTTTCCAAAACTTTCTGTAGTAAATATTAATCGATTCTTCAGACGATTGTCCACAAGATGTTTATCTAAGAAACTTTAATTGACGACCTACTCCACCAAAGCGGAGATGTGCGAAGATGTCCGAAGCGGACACGACACGAGATGTTTTTTAGCTAGTGTGTATCCACCGAGGCTATGCGGAGATGCGTCCTGCCTTGACTGGAGCGGAGATATATGCTGGTTAGAGCGGGTGGCTGGTTGTTCGACGCGGCGGGAACTAGCGGCGCCGCTCATTGCACGCCGCTCACATCTCTTCTTGTTGCAGCTGCAGCTTGCTCACATCTCCGCTATATACCACCACCCAGCTCAATCTCAGTGAGGCACAGCTCAAATCTCCGCTTCGAATGAAAGATAGGGTGGATAATTCCTCATCCTGCACAGAACGGAAGGTTCGTTCGTAGTTCGACCAGAAGGGTGTTTTAGATGTGTAGGACACGTCAGTTGTAGTTCGTATGTGGTGGTATAGAGGTCGACAGGAATTATGAAAAAGGCTCTTCTTAATTTAAAAGTTAATAATAATTATTAAAAAATTGTAACAAATACAACAACAATCCAAATATATATTTTTATTTTAAAATTTCGCTACAACGGCGTCGGCTAATTTGCTTTTGTTCTTCAATAGGTTCTATTGAGCTCACAAAATAATAATATTGGTACAAACATTGTTCGAAAACTTTAGCTTAAAGCCTGAACATAATGAATATTGATAGACATTGATTGGTCTAATTTCTAAAACAGAGAATAACGCTTTGTTTTTATTTAAAATTTTACGTAAAAGTATTTTATAGTTAAACTAGCTGCTGCCCGCGGCATCACCCGCGCGGGTATGAAAAATTGATTACGACCTATTCTCAGATCTACCGAAAATTTCATAAAAATCGGTTTAACCGTTTCGGAGGAGTATGAAACTAACACTGAGACACGAGAATTGTATATATTAAGATTAATCGAAAGAGTCGGAAACACCTGCCATTACATCCATCAAATACATATCCATGGGGACCTTTCAACGGTTCACGGAACAAAAGAAAGATACGAAAGGTCCCGCTGATCCATTAGACTCCCACTATCCAGATACGAGGTGGAAAAGGGTCTAACACTCTTAAAAGGATTTTTCATTTCGATTTCCATTAGAAACTAATTATGTACCTAAACCCAAAGTTCGCTACCCAATACAATAATATTGGTAGTTTCTCAGTTTCTTAATAAAAAAAACTTACCTATTTCACCGTTGGGTCAGATTATCTTCCACGGTCAAAACACTATCCGCTTTCAATCCTGCACTATAAACTAAGAAAATTATTATCCCTAGCAAACTTCCTCATTGTAAGTCAAGTCACTCCTCTATACACCTAGCAGAATCCGCTCTAAAATAGAATTCCGAAGCCACCTTAAAATAAATCGACAAACAAATATCCACGCTACCGTAATGGCAGGAATATTTATACCAGCACTTGCCAACGACGAAACCGAAATGCCTACTCGATTTACATTAGGATTCTTCGCGATACATTCCAGAATACAAATGGGATCAACCGCTCCCCAGATAAAATGCGTGACAGAATAAGACTGCAGCGGGGAAGAATCACAACAGCTTTAGTAATTAGTTCAACATTCACGTACAACGCGAATAACAAAGAGTGACGTATCTAGATTTTTATTACGCCACTGTTCTTGCTCGTTTCGTTCCATTCCGCAAGGAAAATGTCATGTAATTTTAATTTGAGCTTGACTCAGACATTCCAATTTCGAACCGCAGTGACTACAAACACTTTTTTAATGAGTACGACGCGCTTTCTCATCTCTTTTAAAGCGCCGTGCTTGGTACTCTACATGTTGTAAATTTTAATGTAAATTCGGTGGTCCTCATACCGCCAATTTTTTTTCCAAGCATAGTTGCTTATGTGGTTATGGTAGCCTAGTAGATCCTTAACAGTTTTATGGTGATTATGATGGTATTGTCTTGTTTGCCATAATTTCATTTGCCATAATATTGCTTTCCATAATCGAGGACGATTATGGAAAGCAATATTATGGCAAAAAAAAAAAAAGTCACAATATTTAACTTGCCATAATTATCATTTGTACTAATAACGTTTGTCATATCAACTTATTAGTCATATCTTTTATTTTCCATTATATTATTATCATTACTTTCAAGCGTTTATTGTTTTGTACAAAAAATTGGTAGGGAGTACCTATTTTTTGTATAGCCCTAGCTATGTATAGATTGTTAGTCACCTAAGTAACCTAATTTGCAAAAAATGAGGTGACAGAAACGCATCGCTGTAAATCCTACTCCACGCAGTCTTGTATGGTATCAGGTGGTTGTAACGCTCGCCGCTGCAGCTGAGGCTGGCCGGCGTAGCCGGCCAGCAAGACGAAGCTGCGGTGGTGATCGTTAAACCATCTGCGACGATAAGCTCGCGTGGGACCGCCGGAGCCCCGCAGTGCCGGAGCCGTGACAGAAACCATGGCTGCTGCATGTTTTTTTGTTCTTGCAGCATAAACCATTTTTGTATGAATATGTTAATAGAAAAATTATTCAGTTTAACATAACATCAAAATTGCAGGCTTGTACTGAACTAGCATTGTTGTGCTAATATGGGCAAATTAATATTATGATGAATAAATGGTATGGAAAACGACATTATTGAAAATGAAAAATATAGCAAATAAATATTATGACAATTGATCGATTATGACATGTCATTTGACGATTATGGCAACTGAAGCGTTATGTCTAATGAAATTATGGCAAACATTAGTAAACCAATTATGATACTATTGTATAAGTTTCTAGCTGCTTAAAACAATAGAAAGATTAGTATGAATATGATTTACGCTCTGCCCCGAAAACTGAATAATAGAGATACGTACCCGATTTTATTTTACTTTTATTTCCTTTATGCATATTTCAGTTACATTACATAAGACTTTTATTTGTCATTTTTTTCTCTGGTAGTCATAAGATACAAATAATCCAGCTAAGGTTGCACAAAGAATTCTAAAATCCGACTTGTGATGTTATTGATGTAGAGATGAGAGTCAATTCTTAGAAATTTTCCTCAAATGACACGTATTGTCTTCTTTGAATCGCCTTAATGTGAAGAAAAATAAGTACACATTTGTTCGGTTTTCAAAGAATCTATTGTCTTAAGCATCAAACAATGTGAAAATATCGAGAAAGTTCTTATTAAATTTTTCGTCATTATTGCTTTAATCGAGTGTATGATCATTTTTATATGTTTTTATTTATTGTAATTTTAATTTGTATGATCTTTAAATGTATTGCAATAAATGATTTTGAATTGAATTGAATTGAATCGAATTGAATTGATCACTTACCTAATTAAAACATGCGTGCTTGGTAAAACTTTCAATTACCGCTGATGAATACAGATAGTTCATTCCGCATTTTAGGTATGAAGCTACAAGTACGCGGCAGTCCCGTCTTGTCCTGCCAGAGTTGCGGGAAAGTCCGAAAAGGATACCGGGACCCTTGGCTACAGGCAACTGAAGGAACATGGGTTTTAGTCAGTAAAAGTCTGACGCGCCCTCCCGCTCCGCCCAGAACGGAAGAAGTCATTTGATGATTTACCAACCTCAAAAAAAAAAGGCCCCGTCTTGTCGGACCAATTCAGTGCGTGTAACGTATTCAGAAGATATAAGAGTTTCGCGATAGAAAGAGAGGCAACTTTTAAGTGAGTAAAACTGTAGGTAATTAGCTGTACCACCTGAATTGCACTTTATTGTGTCGTAGAAAGAGTCGCTTTTTATTTAAATGATTTTGCGGAGTGAACCATCTGTATTCATCTGAAATGCAAAGCCAAAAATCTCTCTACTTGAAAACCTACAGCTTTACCAAAAATAATTTGTCAGTTACACAATTTAATTTCAATAGTAAAGTTTTAAAACGGCTCTATAGTTAACCACAGTGAACAGAGCTTTAAACGGCCGCCATAATTATCTGTAGTAGGTACTCGGCTGAATGAAGTTTAAAATTGAACGTTGCAACTGAAATTTTTTAATGGAAATTGAAACCATGTCGTTATATTCTTTAGCGATTAAATTTTAATTTAATGATCTTCAATCCATATATGGGGTTTTATGGCTCATGACTTCTCTAAATATATGCAAAGTCGAAATGTGTCTAATACAAACTAACGTTTAATAAGGCAATCTCAATGTTTCGTCAAGTCATAAGTCATCTCCACGTTGTTTTTTTTTTTTATTACTTGTTTTATTGATTTTGTTAGTTTTAATGTTTGTTTATATTGTTTATTTTCCTGTTCATGTCCCAAATAAAACATTTTTCTTTCTTTCTGATAAAAACTGTGGGAAGCACGGGCGGGAAGCGTCCCGCCCGTGCTTCCCACGGTTGGTTTAATAATAAAATTGATTAGAAAAGGTTCTTGGATTAATTATTCATCAGATATATATCGCAGGTACTTACCCTTTATTTACTTACGCAGGTACACTGTGTGACTGTAACAAGTGCCCTACGCTTGATAGTGGGGTGTACTATGCCAAATAACCGAATATCAATAGGGAATATGTATGTATTTTTTTTATATTTTTATTCGATAGTTTACATCGCCAAATAATAGTAAAAAAAAATCGAAGCCAAATAGCAATTTAAAGTATTTAAAAAAAACCAACCGACCCGGGCTATTTAAACGCCTTCCATTTGTCGCGCTTAGTGTAGTGACGTCACATTCTATGAATTCAAACAGCAACTGTCAAAGCAATGTCAGACACTCCTACAAAACACATTGACATTTTGATTGTTGTCACAGATTGTTACGTCACATCCGCTCTGACCAACAGCGTCGCTTTTCAAGTATTTGAATTCCCCACAGTTTTGTGGCACTTTAAAAAAAAAACCTCACTCAAAACAAATATTATTCAAAAATATTGATGGAGACATAATTCTGAAGTAATATAGTTTATAAAAAAAAATACTCGACCTTTATTTGAATCACATGCATATTCCCTATTGATTGACCACTATAACTCGAAAGTCTAAATATTAGAACGCTCATAATATCGAATCAATACATATATATTATTATAAATTCGAAAGTAACTCTGTCTGTCTGTCTGTATGTTACCTTTTCATGTCTAAACCACTGAACGGATTTCGATAAAATTTGGCAAGGAGATAGATGGCATCCCGGGGAAGGAAATAGGCTACTTTTTATCGACATACCATGCGAGCGAAGCCGTGGGCGGAAGCTAGTGGTTAATAAATCAAACATTCAATCTTCATCGTACACTCATTATATCGAGTGTTCAAAATATCGAATGTTTGAGGCGGAAAGTTCGTCGTCTCCTTCATGCACTGCGTCCAAATTCATCCCGAAGTTTCAACTGTCTCTAAAACTGTTCATCTTGGTTTCCTAGCTACTTACCAAACCAAAAAACTGGCCAAGTGCGAGTCGGACTCGCGCACGAAGGGTTCCGTACCATTATCTATAAAAAAGGCAAAAAAATCACGTTTGTTGTATGGGAGCCCCCTTAAATATTTATTTTATTCTGTTTTTTAGTATTTGTTGTTATAGCGGCAACAGAAATACATCATCTGTGAAAATTTCAACTGCCTAGCTATCACGGTTCATGAGATACAGCCTGGTGACAGACGGACAGACAGACAGACAGACAGCGGAGTCTTAGTAGTAGGGTCCCGTTTGGGTACGGAACCCTAAAAAAACATTAAGTACATCCACCGAACAAAGAACACCGTCTTCTACCGCAGTAACGACCACCACTCCAGTACAAATTACATGCTCGTAAGCAACTCACACACTTTTTGCTTAGTTTTTTGGTAAAAATAGTCTATCTAGATACCCACTTTGTACTTATTACGAAACTTTTTCTATATACCTTCCACTTAATACGGATGATAATATAGTACAGACTTTTGTGGTAGTTTTATAATACTGTAACAGCATTTACTTGTTAGTGAAGGTACTATTGTTTAAATGGAAAATTGCTTTAGTTTTATCAACTACTAGCTGCTGTCCGCGAATTCGCCTGTGACCTCAAAATAATATAATAATTATCTATCTGCCAGTGAAAGTTTCTTCAAAATCGGTCCAGCCGTTTCGGTGATTAGACGGAACAAACAGACAGAAAGAAAGACAAAAAAAAAAGAAAAAACATACAGACGCATTGAGAACCTCCTCATTTTGAAGAAGTCGGTTAAAAATAATTATTTTAGTTATAAGTATTTTATTTATGCATTTAGTAAAAAGCTGTCATTTTGACATTACTAACAGACACTTCAATTTTATTTATCTATGTGTTGTATATAAACGTAGATGTATAGATATATTATAGTTAAAGCTGTGGTGTTTTGTTATAGCATTTATTTACTTTTACTATACATATTAAGGGATCCACTTACTTATTTCCTTGATTGGCTCAATGATGGAGAATGGGTCTTAAATACCGAGAAGATTTTCTATTTATCCATACTATCCATACTAGTCCATACTAATTATAAATTCGAAAGTAACTCTGTCTGTCTGTATGTTACCTTTTCACGCATAAACCACAGAACGCATTTCGATAAAATTTGGCAAGGAGATAGATGGCATCCAAGGGAAGGACATAGGCTTTTATTTTTTTTTTTTGAATGGGACATCATCATATGACTTCTCCCGCTCTGGGCGGAGCGGAAGGGCGTGTCAGACTCTTACTGACTAAAACCCATCCGTGTTCCTTCAGTTGCCTGTTGCCAAGGGCCCCAGGGAAGGACATAGGCTACGTTTTATCGACATACCACGCAGGCGAAGCCGCGGGTGGAAGCTAGTTAAGAATAAATCGCCCTAGAATAGCAAATAACATAGTCTGAATAAGACTTTATAAATAAAACATAAAAGTTATCTGATAAATAAAATACAAATTCAATTTGAAAACTCGTGTCTACACTATAAAGATTTTTGTTTTATTTGAAATGTCACGAATCAACCCTTTGCCCACTCATCGCTTTTACAGATGAAAAAAAAAAACATCAGGCTTCTGTGGGTACAAAGTCCTATACGGTAAAACCTGAGATGACTATATCACCAGTTGGAATAGGCAACACGCTCGTCGGACGCGGCGAAACGAGAATATCTATAAACAACCACTTTGTAGAGATGTACAGAAGGTCAATTAAACAAGGTCAAATTAAAATATGATAGCAAAACTCTGCAGACATGGTTGGTATCGATAGTAAATTGATTCAGGTGTGTCTTTGTGGAAATCCATTATAAAATACAATAGACGTAGATATATTTCGTAATCTATTCCGCGTGACTATTCTTCAAGAGTCATAAAAACCCCTAAACCCTGTAAGAAATCGACACGTGTTTCATCTCTCAACGAGGCATCCTCAGGATGACGATTGACCAATTGCAAACCAGAACGCGACGTGTTACCACACCGAGCGCTGGACGCAAAGAAAAGTTTTTGTCTTTGCGTCCAACGCTTCAACCGGCTTTCAAAAGTTATGGTTACCAGCAATGTGGACAGCATTAAACAGTATTCGTGTAAATCTCTTCAATGACATTTTAATCCGACGGCTTAACTGATTGCCATATTGTATGAACTTCTGTATCTCTCTTTAATATAATACAACCCAGTTTTAGTACACACTTTATAAGTAATTAACTTTTCGACTGGGTTTTGTTAAACAATCTCTTTTGCTTTTATAAAAACTGAAATTTGAATTCCCCTGAATTTTTTGCTGGAAAATGTTATCACGAGATTCTTTACTTTTTGTGTCAAACCAGAATTGTCAGACTGGAACCGTGGAAAGGTAAACGTAAGCTACGCTTACCTTTCCACGGTTCGAGTCTGACAATATTGGTTGGCGCAGCTACGTCGTAGCTCTCGTAGCAAAGTGCTACGAGTGTCGTAGCATTTCCAACGAATGCTATCGCATTGTCATCCAGTAAACAAATATTCATGCTTGAATGATATTATGCCACATCAATAAATACCAGTTAAGAATACTTCAGTTTCATTGAGGAAAAAATTATAATGACCAGTTTATTTTGCAAACATTAACGCTATAAACTGAAACAATGAAACCGCTCTCAATTCTCTTCTTCATACGAAAATTAAAATCCACGCATTGCCCCGAAAAACACGATAAAAAATATAATACGCTCTGAAATGTCATTTAAAACTGTTACTGAACAATTCGTTTTTTCCGTATGCAAATTGTAACGATTAAATTGTCGAGCAACAGAACAAAATAATAGCATTTTACGATGACAATATGCCTCGGAGCAGACTTTTGTGTCACAGACCAGCTGAAAACAGTTTATGATATGAATTCCACTAAAAACGAGGCAGAAACAAGCATTATGGCCTTTATAAGACTTTTATGTGAAGTATCGAATTGTGAAAGTTATATTATTTCTTTGAAATTAGGTAAAACTTGGGGAGGCTCATCCTCATTTTAGTTAAAACATAACGTTGAGATTTACGTCCAAAATAAACACACAGACTGACTGACCTGTCAGATCTTGTAAGATCTGACACGTATACAATGCTTGTATTACAGAGATAATGGCCAATTGACCTCTAAACCTAGTCTTACTATCCTGACTACCCACTTCACTCATATTTTATGGTAGGTATAATAGAAATGTCCATTTATTTAGAATCTTAAATAAAATATACAACCTAACACTAACATTAGGTACGAGTATGCAAAGGTAAAAAAATAAAATAATAAGAAGAGATCATTGAGATCATTCCTCACAGAGTGGGAAAAGTGCCCAAAAGGCTGGCTGGGATTCTTTGACCTAAAAATTGGCTAGCCCTCTGTTCACGTGAACAGTCGATCAACCGCTGGGCGATGTCCCGAAATACTCGATGAGCACTACACGTTTTCTAATTGTATTTTATACTAGCTGCGCCCCGCGGTTTCACCCGCGTAAATCTCGAGAGAATATCGGTATAAAAAGTATCCTATGTCCTATTCCAGGTCATGGTCTACCCCTGTGCCAAATTTAATCCAATTCCGTTCAGCCGTTTTAGCGTGAAAGCGTAACAAACAAACTCACTTTCGCATTTGTAATATTAGTTAGGATTTTCATAAGTTCTGGTAAACCCGAAATATAAACGGTCAAGTTTGCTAACGGTCTTGGCGAAGCCCGCCCCTTTTCAGACCACTTGCGTTTAAACTCCGATTTATCCCTATTTTACTATGAAATCCCTATAAAACTGTAACTGTTTCGTTATCTGTACAATATTTCCTTTTAGTTCTTAACATCATAATCGCGAAAAACCAAAACCTTTTTTGGTAAACCCTAAAATGTTCTCATGTCGAATCTCATTGGTACATTTTAAAATGTCAACATATTACGTATATTAGGCGAGTGTCTATATTGACTTCAAAAGCGCGTTTCTGCGAGTTAGAGATCTAACTAAAACGTGTCAACCCGTAAATCTGTAACTTCTCTTAAACACGTGTTTATTTCGTGTGAATAAGTGTAAAATGTCTCGTTTGTCCTTTGATGAACTGGCTAATTATGTTGATATTACTCACTTTATATCTCGATGTCAACATTCCCTTGAGTATTAAAAAATCTATGTATTTTTAGGGTTCCGTACCAAAAGGGTAAAACGGGACCCTATTACTAAGACTCCGCTGTCCGTCTGTTTGTCTATGTGTTCGTCTGTCACTAGGCTGTATCTCATGATAGTTAGACGTTGACATTTTTAAAGATAATGGTAGGTACGGAACCCTTCGTGTCCGACTCGCACTTGGCCGGTTTTTTTTATAAAATCTGTTTTCTGTAGAATACTGTAGTGTAAATAAAAAGTGACAATATTGGGCCCATTTTAGGGAAAATAACAACGGGAAAAAAGAAGTGCAATATTACGTAAACTGATCCAATAATGTAACATTGAAATGGTTTTCGTCGACAAATAAATACAGAGAGGAAAACTGTTGAAAACAAGAATACTGAACCAGGGTGTTAAGATTGATTACCATTTTTTTTTTAATTGGTCAATCACTTCGTCTTGTAAAATGAAAATATAATAATAAAGGTTGTGTACCTATAATATTATGAGTGCCTCCGTTGCCGGCGCCTGCTTCCAAAAATATCGCCATTGGGAACCGGCGTGACATTACTGCCGGCAGCCGATGTTTTTAATCTCGGCTGCCGGCAGTAATGTCACCGCCGGCTCCCATAATGGACACCGGCGGCCTGGCGTTTATGGAAACTCTTCCAGTATTCAGAACCCCAACTAACTAACCGTAACTAAAATATTTTTTTCTGTACATTCTAGTCGTTGTCGTCGTAGGGGGTCACAGTTCTTACCTAACCTAACCCAACCTTTTTTTTGCGATTACAAATATTTGACCTTATCTAACTAGTTCGGTTCCGGGTAGTATATACTTTATAACTCGAATAGGGACATTATTGATTATGGATTTTTTTTACATGATTTTTAATTATGCCTAATTGACAACCAAAGTCAGCGCCGGCAGCCCATTCAGCGAGCGGCGCCGGCAGCTGAGGCACTTCCTATTATTAAACCTAACCTAAACTAAGATACTTTATTTTATAGATTAGGTGTATTCTCAATCAAGGTTTGGAATCCTTTACCTTCCCTAATTTAATTGTTAATTTTTTAAATACACCGTTACCGCGAGTGACTAATTAGTTAGATACAGTCAGCAGATAAAATAAGAGATGTTTTAATACATAATCAGCCTATAATCCCACTGCTGGGACACAGGCCTCCTCTCTGTGAGAGGGAGCAGGCCGTTTTAATACATATTTTTTATTTTGTATACTTGATTAGTTTTAATCAATCTGCCTAGCCTTTTCCCAACTATTTTGGGGTCGGCTTCCAGTGTTAGACTGGAAGCTGACCCCGGTAACGGTGACGGATGAAGCTGAATACCAGTATTTTATTTTAGTAGCGACTGCCTATCTGACCTCCACAACCCAGTAACTGGGTATACTACGATACCCCTTGGTAAGAATGGTTGTCAGACTTTCGGGCTTCTGACGACCCGTAACGACTGTCAAAGATCCACGAATGACAGCCGGGACCAACGGCTTAACGTGCTTTCCGAGGCACGGAGGAGTCTCGGTATAATGTAAAGATGGTCACCCACCCACGGATCAACCCCGGCAAGCGTAGCTTAACCTGATGAATCGACCCGTGCGGCTGTTATTTACTTAGCCACGAGCTCGTCTACCTCACTTGATTAGTTTTTATGTGTTCTATTCAAAGTCAACTTTAAGCATTGTAGCGTCAATGCCCCAAACACGCAGTGATGGGCAGCACTGAGAGCCATGCCACACGATGCGGTGCGGTTACGCACCGCAGGTCATCTCGCCGGACTAGCGACCACACGGTGAGTGCGGCGCCGCAACTTTTTGCAGCACCGTTGCGGCGTATGGCGCGACGGAAGAGAGAGTTGGCGCCATTACGACGACACAACTGAGCGGTGCCGCTCCGGCGCCGCGATACTTACACCTCTCCCGTTTCGTCTCGATTCCGATGCGCATGCGGTGCAGCGCCGGAACGCACCGGACGGCGCGGTGTGCCATACCATACATTTTTATATGTAGGACGCCGCAGCGACACCGCTCCGGCACCGCGCCGCCGCCGCACTGCATCGTATGGCATGGCTCTGGGGTCGTGAGTTCAAACTTGTTTGAGAAAACACAGTAGTGTTTGCTCAAACTATATTGAACTATATTGATATTTTGTGGTTAACTTCTAGAGTGTATTATATCATACATATCAGGTGTAGAGTAAATTATTCTCAAAGTAGACTGTGAAACTTCACTTAAAACATGAATATCGGTTTCACGATTTACTCTCGAAACCATTTTCATGGCCACTGACTCGATTAATTTTTCATTATAATTTGTTTGGATTAAACGCTGAATCAGTAGCTGAAGTGAAAGTACGGACTTAATTATCTGAATTGTTTATTGTTGTTATTAAGGTAAGCTTAAGGCAAATTATTATTATTGGTTATTATTACGTCTGGATTTGATGTTGATATACCGTCGAACTGGTATCGTATTACCCAGTTACTGGGTTGTGGAGGTCAGATAGGCAGTCGCTCCATGTAAAATACTGGTATTCAGCTGCATCCGGTTAGACTGGAAGCCGACCCCAACATAGTTGGGAAAAGGCTAGGCAGATTGATTGATTGATACCGACGAACTGGGTAAATAATGTGTATACTGATTGAGTAATATAATTGTTGAAATTCATATAGTGATTTGTATGTTTTTATACCTAATGTAGAACGGAAAAGAATAGATTTTCAAGAAACAGGTTTTTACCCAGTTTGGAATTCAGGAGTTCATACAATTTTAGCCGTCACTAACATTATTCATTTATTTTGTATCTTAGTTCATAAGAATATAACTGTTAGGCTATATTTTATTGAGTCCAAATAAACGTTATGTTTTATTCTAACAGTAAATAAATAGACTGATCTCTAGACCAACGAGGCAGTCAAAACAAAAGAAAACGATAATAGCTAAGAGTTAATATTCTTTTAATTTGACTTCTATTTAGGAGTGAGGCATATTTATCGTCACAGATAGAAATCACAGATATAAAAAAATAGCAGATAACAGTTGCTCCTAACGATAAAAAATATCTGTTACTTAAAATCACAGCTTCTCAAGACTGTTACCGCGGCTGTTACTGTTAAAACTTCGGATACGATTTTCGACTTTAACGAAAAGAAATAAAGAAGATATTCAATTGAGATTTAAATACGTATTTATCATCCGTACAAAAATAACAGACTGTTATTTTATAACAGATAGATACCATCTCTACCATAGAACCCATCTCTACTTCTATTCCGATTTTATTTTTTAAATATGTTTTCAATAAACGTAGGAACTGTTTGTGCTGATGTTACCTTATCAAATGCTTCGGGATGCTAAAGTCGAAAAATATCCAATTATTTCGGTATTTTCAAACTATAATATCATGCTTTCAGTATCGCATTTCAGAAAACTAATTATAATACGATTACCTTAAGAAATACAAAACAGAATATTGTATTTATATTTTGTTGCCATAAATTCAACGAACGATTTAACATTTACCTGCACAATAAACTCACGTCCCCTCTCGACGTTTCCACGATTTAACACCTCGACATCTGCGTGTTAGGTATAAGTAAATGCTGTTTATTTTTACATAATAAAGCATAATTTTCAGAAATAATTATTATAGTAACGAATAAAATTGATAACAATACAACTGAAATAATATTTCAGACGAATTATACCAACAATGATAAGAGAAAAAATTCTTACCTACCTATACAAATTAGAATCAATCTCTTTGTTATTCTGGGCCAGTTTCCCATAGCATCTTCCATTTATTCAATACATTCTTAAAAAAGATTTATGCAGACCGTACCTCCCACGATTAAAGATTCTCTTGTACGTCGTGTATGGAGGCATTCATGTCGAGATACTGACGAGGCTCCGCTGCCGCGCATAGAAAACCCTTACGCGATGACATGCTGCATTCTGCTCCTAGATAAAACGAGGATTAACCTATAAATGACGACCTTTATTACATAGACTGTTACAAGGATTTTTTGGCGCTCAAATGATGTTGACAAGAGCCATACATTATGTCTGTTATATTATTGGTTATATAGTAGCATTATGGTAGCTACTGTTTGTTTTATTTGGTTATCTACCTATCTATGTAAAATTCATTAAACCTGAGTTTCTCGTCTTTTTCGGGTGACCACTGAAAATCAGCGCTGTGCTGTGGGTCCCCCATAGAACAGCATCATGCTGACTGGAAGCCATCTTGACACAGTCATGACGTGCTAGCAGCTGTCGACTATTTATATATTGCATTCGTGATATTAGATCTATTGTGTTTTATTTTATTGTTTTGTTTTAGTTGAGTTATCTTTAGTTGACCGAGCGAGCGTAGCGAGCGAAGCGTCTCTGCATCAAGTCTGGCAAAATCGGCAAGTTTGTCAGTTTGTACGTATTCGACTACGGGTCGTATTTTACAACCGATCTGGACGAAATTTTGTGCACAGTGTGTAATTTTTTGTCGTCGGGGATTTTTGATTAGAGGGCTACTTCCTCCAAAATGGGGCAAAAAGGGGGCTACTGGATGTCTCTGCCTTATGCGATCCGATAACAATGGTTCTTTTTTTATTTGAAAGGTGGTAACTTTAAGTAGGTCTCAAAAAAAATTGGTGAAGATCTGATAAGGATCTTTGGCATGATGAGCAGAATAGCTTCTCAAAATGCAGTAAATGGCTCACTATTTATTAAAACCTATTTGTTAATTTTTCTAGCTGGCCTACAAATTTTTGCTCATAATTTTTCTGGCTTTTATGGTTCTTTAGTAGTCAACAAGGAACCGATACCTATAGTTTCGCCATGTCTGTAGGACTATCTGCGGCTTAGCTCAGAGGATCTTAGTACTAGAAAGCTGTAATTTGGCATGGATACCTATACATTAAACACACAAAGTGGTAAAATATAATCATGCTAAATATATTTTTTGTAGGGTACCGCCCCGCCCTACGCGTAAAGTGGGGATGATTTCTTTTTCTCAACTGTCCCATGTTATGGGGTGTCATGTGGGTGTGTGAAAATTATTTTATGATTCAGGGATCCGTTTGCGAAATATTAAGCTTTAGAGTGCTAATTTTTGTTAGAGTCAATTGCCTGCCATTTAAATGGTTGTTTTTGGATAATATGTGAAAAGAATCACGGCAGTATAACAAAGTTAAAAGGAAAACTATCACAGCTAAATAACCTTTACAAGTTAACGAGTAATAATCGTCCAATTGACATTTGCAGTTGGAATCTAAGGGAGAGCATTTTTTTCAACCACAACGTTAAAAGTTTGTTCTTGGGAGATAAAATATTTCAACTACGGAACCCTTCATTGTGCGTGATCCACGCACTTAGCCGGTTATTATTTAAATTTGAATTTGACGTATTGATAGCTGACATTTTCTTTGACTTTCTTTTTTTTCTTGAATTCGTATGATACGGACACATTTCTGCCGCGCTGGGTTACTAAACCGACGAATGTTTGCGCGACAGACAGAACCGCCGCGCACTTCAGTTGGCAAGAAAGCGATTGCGTGTGTCGTACCTCTGCTAATAATTCTTCCAAACACAGCAGGTAGACAGAAGAGTTCGCGCGTGGCAATCGTCCAAAGCCACGCGCGGCCGCCGCGCACGATTGCCGCTCAATGTACAAACCTTTACACGCAATGTGTTTTTGCCTGTTCAAAAAAGTTAATTAATTGGGTGTAGGGTCATTCGAAAGTTTCGAACTACTTTCGAACGGACCCGTATCTACGTTAATGGACTATTAGAGAGTAGGTACTACTTTGATACCTTGATTCACAAATAAACTCTTGAGATCCGCACAGACACCACGTGACTAACAGTGTGATTATTTTGGCGCGGCTAACTAAAGGTAAATCGTTGCAAAAGTATATACCCGCGAGGTCTACTGTTCGCAGAACTGCTAGTTATTTATAACAATTATCTTTTATAAACTTATGTATATTTCTTTCTTTTTCTTTCCATGTCACTTGAAATGTACTCAAAAATCCAGATGGCGGCGTTAGTTCCGATTTTGACCACGAGTAGAAATAAAATTGTTCAAAATTCTAATTATGTGGACCTTGTACCTACGTATTCAAAGAGTATTTCAGGAAGGATCTATTTTAAAATAGCCTAGTACTCATTAGCGTCTCTATAGATTGACTAAACAGACGAACTTCGGCAAATTTTGGCCATTGTAGATACCCGAAATAATCTGTTCTGTTATATTTTTAGACAAGCCAACCAGTAAACATTGGCCTTCTTTGAGCTCAGCCGAAAAGGCAGCCCAGATCATTACGAAGAGAACGCGGCTATCTCCAAAAAGGTATAATTGTGGACAAAAATTTAATAAAAATCACCCACCGCCTTTTCAGTGAAAATATTGTTTGGTATTTATTATTTTTTTCTCCTTGCTCGTCTGAAGAGATAAGAGTAGCGATGAAGCTCGAAAAGGTCGCGATCACAAAGGATGGCGAAATAATGACGTAAATTTTTAGCATAATTTTAATTAAAGCCTAATTTGCGACATTCACAAACCGGAAAATTACCCCGTGTAGATGACATTTTTGACGGAAAAGAGACGTGCAAATTACGTGTTTATACATGTGTGTGTGTGATATAGATGTGATACGTGTGTAAAAAAATGAAGTAACTTATAGTACCTACCTACAGTCTAATTAAAAATGTTTTTCTTTATATGAGAGGATTTTTAGACTAGGTACGTCGTGCATGTATTTTTATTAGAAATTGTTGTAGCAAAGAGCTAGTTTTATTAGTACGTCTGTATATACATATATAGTTACTTACCTACTAGAATTCACTCGTTTTCGATTCCGCTACGAACGACCGCTGCGCGCCCGCCACACTACTCAGCTGACATTAGTTAGCTAGAATTAGTTTCTATTTTTTTTCGATGTTATATTGGCGTGTGCTAGCTGATATAAATGGCTAATAATTAGATTTATGTTTTATGATGCGTAATGTAAATGATTTTGCGTACTTTTATATAGCATATTTTTTTTCTAACTGAACAGACAGCTGTGCTGCTGGGGAGTTTGTTGCGCCACTTCTTCTTCCCAGCTAAAGTACTAGGAAGTAGCGAAGGGCAGGCGTTTTGGGGGATTGTCTATGTAATGTTGACGTTCGAAAAGTGCTGATTCTCATCCTAGTTTGAATAAATGACTTTTGATTTTGATTCACAGACGCGCTCCACTACGGGAATTTCTTTGTACTGTCTTCCATATACGTTGTTCATGTAAATTATGGTATTACACCTATTACAACACAGTCCACTAATATTTTACTATAAAGTCCAATTGACCCAATTTAGCGATTTAGCTGATGGTAAGCGATGATGCATTCAACGATCATGCGCACTAGCCTAGAAGTAACCTGTTCACTCTTAACTTGGAGACTCCCAGGTTAGATACAGCTGAATAATCAGCTTCAAGTTGAATGCCTGGGATATTTGAATTTATTTGAATAAGAAGGTGGTTAACCCAAATACTTATTCACATTACACAGATGTAGCTGCTCGCTATAGTCTCATAAGTACACACGGTGTTTGACCTTAATCCGCGGTATGAAAATTTTAATGATACCAACGAGTTCGTAGTACCATCTCATACAATCTCTCTTGTGTGAAATGAGCAAGAGATATTAGCAGTTGAATCACGTATCAGACGTGTTTTTTTCCCGTCTAATGTGCAAATCTTCAGACACAAGTCGTTATGTTTACACGCGTGTGCGTAGCAGTCACGCTTACCTACACAACATTTTAAGACGCCCTAATTTCCGCGATAAACCAAGGGTTATCTCCGGATAATCTCGGAAAACACTTCACAATACAGGCTTGCGAAAGAAAATCCGCCTTAAGTAAATAAGGAAAGCTCTTCCGAAACTATGTTCGCGACATGTTTTTCTTTTCATTTGGCTGCTACGATGATAGTTGAGTCAAGTGCTCCTGTGGGAGATGCCGAGATCTCATGTATTCAAGTTTCGTCCTCTCGAGAGAACCTATTTGTCTATCGAGTTTATTCGATTAATCGGCAAAGGGGTCGATTCTTGAACGGCTCGATTTATTGAGTTAGGTACTCGTGTTTATTCATTCGGTGGAAATAAAGAGGGTCAAATAAAAGTTCAAAGTGAACTTGAGTCGGTGGAGTTGAATGCAATCGACACGATTTTGGTAGTAATCTGATAAACCCCTTCAAGCCTTTGATGTGCGTGTGTGCTCACAATTTACATGTTGTTATAAATTGGCGAGTGGAATTTGCAGGTAACCGTTTGTGGTATTCGGGAATATCTCGTATTGAACGATGGTTTCTTTTTGGTGTTTTAGAAACTGTAACTTGTTGCTTCCTTTTTGTTTTTTCGGAGAAACTTTAACAAGTGAAAAATAACTTTAATTTCGGAAGTCGGTGTCTTTGCTTTACAATTAACGTTTTTTGCCACCGACTTCCGAAATTAAAGTTATTTTTCACTTTTTTAGTGTTTTTTTGGAAGTCGGTTGTTTTTTTTTGTAAAAAGTTTTTTATTTTTCACTTTTTAGTTGTGGTACCTACCCCACACAAATTCAAATACGTGCCTGCCTGTAAATAACAGTGACGGAGTCAAACAATATATCATCTACATACACAAAGTGGGAAAAATGCGTAATTATTGAAACTAACTCAAAAACTACGCAAGCAAAGTTAATAAAATTTATATGGGACCACCTCTGAAGCATGACCTACCGAACAAAAAAAGAATCATCAAAATCGATTCATAATTGACGGAGCAATCGCGTAACATACACACAAAAAAAAAAAAAACATACAGACGAATTGAGAACCTCCTCCTTTTTGAAGAAGTCGGTTAAAAAAAGATACACCATTTTTTTGCAAGAGAGGAAAGTTGTAGAGGTATCTGTATGTCTACTGGTTTGATAAGTTATCTGTGTAAATATAATTTAATAATAAAATACTCACCAGAGTCAGCAACTTTGTCCTTTTCGTGACATTCAAGCTCCTGTAGGAATAATTATTATGTTTTACGTAGTTACTTACCAAAGAAAATCTTGTGTAAAATGTTTCTTGGAACCACTATTATGGATTCACCTCCAACTTTGAAACTCGTTTGAATCTCGGGTTCATTTCAGGGTTTTCTGACATGTCATGTTCGGAGAAGCACTTACTCATAGGCTCAACACGTTGCATTAAATAGACATTTCCGTTATGTTACCATTTATTTATGTACAAGGTCGGTAAATATTATTTAGCCATAATTTTTCCCGTGTTACAACGGGTGTTTGAAAAAATTCCAAGTATTTCCTCATGTGGGGTTCTAATAGACATGATGACCTGTTGTTGGCATTTATTTCACATGGAACTCAGTACGTGTAAAAAAAAACCGAACAAATGCGAGTAATAAACGTATTCTCTTTCTATTCTTTTGTAGGACTCACGCCCTTTTTTTTTGAGGGTGGGAAATCATCGAATGACTTCTCCCGCTCTGGGCGGAGCGGAA
Source organism: Lithophane ornitopus (assembly GCA_948473465.1). NCBI lineage: Eukaryota > Metazoa > Arthropoda > Insecta > Lepidoptera > Noctuidae > Lithophane > Lithophane ornitopus. The sequence goes on from OX419629.1 coordinate 5,282,533, forward strand.
GGGCGTGTCAGACTTTTACTGACTAAAACACACCCGTATTCCTTCAGTTGCCTGTTGCCAAGGGTCCCGGTATCCCTTTAGGACTTTCCCGCAACCCTGGCAGGAAGGACTCGCGCTCTGAGGGTTCATTCTCAAAGCTATCCGGGCTGCTCGCGGCTACACTTATGTGATACATCCTATGAATATATCTTCCTATCCTTCCCGAACTCTGGACTGTAGGAAAAGGTTAACAGTTGAAAATTATAATCTTCCATAAATTCTAACTGCAAATGTAAGTTTTTACGCATTAAATTAATGCGCGTGTTATTTTAAAAGCATAGACTTCTTATAGGTTTTCTCGTAATCTATAAGTAAAGAACTATTTTCTCTTTTTTTTAAGTGAAAACTTCTTTCGGCGCGTTGATTGATTTTTGGTAGGGCGTAAACTTATCGATTCGCGTAGTGCTGGGCTATAGAATATAGATGGCGCTAATACCAGTTTTAACTTTTTTCTTCTGACGGTAGTCTTCATGGCTGCCTTTTTTCTGTATCCCACTTTTTTACTTTTAGGGATGAATTATATTTAAAGCGTATTTAAGTATAAAATTTATTAAACCAAAACTAGTAGGTATTTAAGTTTTGTACTGAAATAGTACTTATTTCAGTACAAAACTTAATTAACTTAAATAACTACTCTTACGTCTCTAATATTTTACTACAAACACTAAAATATTAGAGAAGTTTTCAAAGTAAAACTCAACGATAAATAACACGTAAAACGTATTTATTTACAAACCGTATTTACATTGTTCTAAATTGTGTATTCACAGATTTATTTGACTAAAACTTAATTTTAGTTATTATTTAGGTACTATATATAATCTCCAGCTGGGTAATATGTTTCGGTACAATTATAATTTATTAGAAAAACAACATTAACGTCTATCTTTTACGTTTTTCATTATTTTGGATGAAAATATTTTAAAAAGATTTATTTACATTATTCTAGACTTTATGTATATAAACTGTTGAATTGCTACAAAGTGAGGCAGTAGTTTTAATAACTTCGATAATATAATATAATAATATAATATAATGTGTATACATTGTATACACTTTTCAACTTTTAAAAGTGACTTTCTCCTAGTGTTTTGATTGTTATTTTATGTTATAACGAACATAGTATTTTGGAACCCAATTAATAGGTAATATCATCTCAAAGTTACAATCGTTATTCCACGAGAAAATCGTCATTGAATATTGCTGAGTGTATACATATTTGTGTTCGTGACAGTACACATTTTAAGGCTACTCTCCAACTTAGCCAAAACAGTTTTGTACATATTATAGAGTGATAGTCTGATCTAAAAACAGTTTTGTCTAGGTCAGCGCTTCTTAATATGTATTCGTAGCATAATTACGAATAATCTGTTTACCGTATAAATTCTCGTAGCGCTCTACGTAGCACATGCTACGGATTCTTCGTAGCCACCAACTAACGTAATTCAAAAAGGGAAATATGAAACTGATCCCCTAAAAACTTATTGAATTTCTTTATTATGGACACCTTTTTAAAGTAATGAACCTCAAACATTTATGCGCTTCTAATGATGCACACTTTTTTAATAATTGAGCCTCTTTTCAACTTTCTTGCCTTTTCTCATAAGCTGCGCCTACATCCAAGATGGTCACAGTTACTTGGCTATTAGTTAGTATTTTTAGAACCCCAAAATAGGAATTACTTGAGGTTCACAAAAAGAGGCGAATTAATTTTATTCGAGTGTTCAATAATATTATAAGAGCGCAAAATGGTAATTATTAGAGGTTCGATTAAATACATGCCATTCAAAAAGTCAATATTGTAAGTATTACGTACAGCCTCATTTGTGTAAATTCAACAATTCACGCTTGTGAATTTTAACTTTACTGTTTCGTCAATTTCATGAATTATAATGAATTATATTTACAAGCTCAAAGTGAAATAGGGCCGGGGAAACAAGTACATGGAAATTAATTAAAATTGCATTGGTAAGTAATTTACAACGTTATCAGTAGATGTTTATTAATAATAGGTACTATTATTTAAAATGATTAGGTAATTCTATAATTACTTTGATTGCACTAGAACTTAATAGATAGACTTCGTTTTTTTAAATTGTACATAGAGCATCATTAGCCAGGATTCTGCTTTAACAAATAGTTTTTTTAACAATATTTTTGTAAGAATTAAATGCAACAATTAATTAATTTAAAGAAAATGGTATCGTAGATCATATTTAAACAAATGATTACAATTATCACAAAATTCTACTCAGTCATTTAAAATAAACTGATGATGATGTTAGACTTAAAACCTAAACAACAAGCGATTGTATGGATTTATCAAAATAATAGTTCAATCAAGTTGAATTATTTCAACTTGATTGAACTATGTTTTTGATAAATAAAGCTTCTGAAAATGGAATATTATTTACTTATTTTTCAATTATCAATTAAGACATTAAATTCAAATATTAAATAAAAATGCATTAAAAACTCAGTCGTAAGGAAAGAAGGTTTTCGTAATAAAAAGATGCTTATTACAATAATTCGTTTCTTTATACGTCAGTTTGACTTACAGCTAATTAAAAATCCTACATAAATGTTTGTGCTGTGCATTTTATGCCACATTACCAACATTGGCTAGAGCTGGTCATCTAGTCACAAATCTTCTAATGCAGTAATTGTTCCACAGAAATCTGATATTTTTGAGAGAATTTGTTGAAATGTACTGGGACATTAACAAAATGTACAGCATGATTTTGGTGAAGAATGATTTCAATTGACTTGTTCTGATGGAGAGGAGTAATAGTGGTGGTAGAGGCGATGTTCTCTTGGAGTTGCTCTGCATGGCCGCTGGTCGCTCCCCACTCACAACATGGACCACCACAGACGCCGAATCTATTACAAAAAAAACTCGCTTGAAATCGGATAGGAAATGAAAATGCAACGAAAATGTCTCTCCACCGGAAATTAAATCATACGTCAAAGATTATGTATCCAGAAAAGGCTTTTGATAGGCTTTCATATTTACATGCCACCAAGCCGCAAGTTCTTTTAAACAAACCTTATCTTTAAAAAATAAAGAAAACTGCTGAAAATATATTAATGGCGTGTAAGAAATACAAATGGACGATAAGAACGCCGAGTACACAGTGAATTTGAACACGTTGATTCAGTACTTGAGGGGGAGGGCGTGGAAAAAGACAAATGGTTTTTACACAGCTATGGACAGAGATATAGTGAAGTATGCCGAGTGAAAAATGTAGGTACGCCATAAAAGACCCGATGGACGGCTATTGTGGCATGTATATTTTTTATAACACCCGCATGTCCCGTGGGAGCAAAATAATAAAAGAACCGTGTAATGTAGCTTAGCTATAAGCCGCTGGCGGAAATAACAGAATTCAGAACAAAGGCAAGCGATTAGCTTCGTGGTCTTCGTTAAGGATTTTTTGTACGCTCTGCCTAATTAAACTGAGTCATAATTCTGGCTTTATGAGAATTTTCGTGTAAACTATGTTGAAACTTAAAATTATGCTGCAAAGTTATTTATGTGTTTTTGTAAATTGCATAATGTACAGTCACAAGCACTAGGATGTGTACACTGAGCCAACTTTAAAAAATAATTTTCGGCGAAAGTATTGATAGATATTTTATGTGTCACGAACATAGTATTTTGGAACTTATACCAACATGAAATAGGTCTTGTCTCAAAGTTGCAATTTTATTGTAAGCGTATTTTATACATAATGATTAGTTGCCAAGACAGACCACAATGGAGATAGTTGGAGGAGACCTATGACAAAGGGCTCACCAAACTGCGGGATATATTATAGGTAGTTCAATTTCGTAAATAAACGGTTTTATTTTTATTATACATAAAAGTGCTCGTGACTGTACGTTAGTATACCGTTTTAAAATGAGTGTAATAAATAATGGTTGTTTACCGGAGCTACTCGGCGCGCAGGTATAGTTGCCGGAGTCTCGCGGCGATGCTCGCGCGATTAACAGGCGACTCGTGCGCGTGCGCTGCTCTGTCTCAACGCTAATGCCGCCGCGCTGAGCGTAGTTCACCACGTTTGAGCCTCGGTACCAGTAGATAAAACTGCACAAAATAAGGCAGTTAGACTTGTAGGAAACTAAATTGTTTGTAATGCATTATGCTATTTTCCCAAACTAGTTTATTTGTGTTTTTTGGAACGCAGTTCTTTTATCGCGGCTTGCGGTAGGAGTAAACTGGTAAAAATCGTCACGTAACGAAAAAACGATATGCCCGAAAAAGTCACTTTCAATTAGTGTAAAAATTATCTCAAATCTGCAATAAAAACGTTTATTTCAAATAAATGTATTTTCTTCTTAGTTTTCTTGGTCGTTCACCCACATTCGGATGCATAAGATCTAATGACTAAGTGTAAAAATGATCTATGTACATACATACGTCTTCGGGAAAGTTCGTGTAGACTGCCCGTGATAACAAGTCGGGTGTCCTAATTCGGGTTGCCATTCAAATATCTGGGCCCCGAATGTGGGCTAACAAACAAATGTAATTGCCCTTAACTGCTTAAATGTGTTTTTTACATAAATATGATCCGTTTTTGTGTAAAAAAAAATATTTATTCAAAAATGTTGTTTTCTTTCAAGCCAAGACGTCAAATTCTCGTCACCTTGTGTTCAAACCCGGATTCAATTTGTTATCCCTATCACACGAAAGCTTGTCAGCAAATAGTTGTGCATGGATTGTCTCGCTTCAAGAACATTGTCGCCTGTTCCTAACATGGAAGTCACACAGTCTGTCTGTTGAGTCAACACCCGCCGATTATTTGAAGCAAAAGCTTTATATTTCCTCCATTTGAAGGTATATGTAAACGGGACGTGAAGCAGTTGAGCCCGGCTTTAAAGCTATCATGTTTGCTCTGTCTGAAGCATATTTTACACATAAAGTGAGAAAAGTTTATGGAGTTTTGCCACATGTCAGTTTTATATAGTTTAACTTATAAGAAAAACACTTACCTCGGCGGATCTGGAGCGTGTCTGGCGATGCAAGTGAGATTGATGTCAGAACCAGCTCTCACAAACAACTCTGGTCCTGAGAGTATTTCTGCTTTTGATACTGCAACAAATATCACTCTTCAGTTGCATTGCATATTAAATTATTTACTCACGGGACTGAGCTGAGTGTTCGAAATTTTCTCTATTTCAATTTGTCGGGTACGCTCGACGTCAAACGTTTACTTAGCGGGATGGCTCGCTGTCTCGGCGAAGCTAATTGCGTCCAACAGTTACATAAGTCGACATTTCGACTCATTTACAGTATTAGGAGGAAGTTCAGTAGTTAATTTATCTTTAGCACAGCACTAACGAGCTCGGGACGAAAATTCAAATAAGTGTAGGTAATAATTTATGCAACCTAAATTAATTTTTGTTTTATTCAACCTCAATAGTCCACCACACTTAGTAGGTACCTATATTATATGTCATGCTAACTCATAAAATATTCCCTAAAATTTTGAAATGAAACTAAATAATATGCTTGCGCTAAAAATGGGTTCATAACAATAAGTCGACGCGGGAGGTTAAATATCGAAGTACCGACCTGGGGGGAATTGTGTCACACACTCGCAATGGCAATGCCTTTAATTTTGACGGTTCAAAAACATTCATTGCATTATTAACGTTGTTGAGCAGATGAATTTTTCAAATATGTGCAACCATTTCTTAAAAATCTTTCGGATTGTGATTGAAAATGTTTTACACAATTAGGTTGTTGGATCCCATTTTATGTAACAGACAATGAACATTTTTATTTAAAAAAAAACATATTTGTTACATTTTACTATAGGTGCTGTTCACGGATGTGAATAATAAGGCAAACGTTACTCACCAACAACAGTAAGTCTAAACGACAGACTAATCTTAGGCTCAGTGGACACTTGGCACTCGTACGAGCCGGAGTCTCGAGGCTGCGCAGGCGCCACCCGCAGCGTCCATTCGTCAGAGTTGTCCGTGTGTAGTGCAGCGAACCGAGCGTCGCTGCTGTACGTATGGACACCCACGGTCAGGATGTGGAGGTCGCGTTTGCGGATCCATGATACCTGGGGACAAGTTAAAAAAATGTCAAGCCAGGGTTTCTTGACTACCAACTTAAATTGTCGGTAGATATATTTAATTCAATTCACAACTGTCAGAATTGGCCAGTTTGAGAATTGGTCCATTAAAGATTCAGTTGCCATTTTGAGAATTGGTCATTCTGCGCATAGACCGTATGAAACATTACGCTTAATTATTGACGTAGGGTGTCAATTTGCTTAGCAATAAATTTTCCTGACGGTACTTTAAATTGAAAGATTTTTTTAATTCAAAACGTTTTGATACGGGAATTAACCTTCTGAGATAACTAACGTGTGTCGTTCAGATTAAAATCGGTTCTATATCAATAGTACGGAACCCTACAAAACTAATCAACGTTGCGTGTATGGCTAGCGTTGAGTTGGTAAATTCAAGACAGGAAATGTGAAGGGCGTTCCAATCAATTTTCCGATATATCAGTTCATATTTTATTAAAGACACGCTCACTTTGAAACATCCGTTTCTTATAAAATATTCATAGATGAGTTTGATGTTAATGTTTAAAGGCTTTTGTCTAATTACTATTTTTCCTTACAAAAATTGAATTATTTACGTTTTTTTTGTCAGCTGCCATCAACTGACACGTGGACGCTCACGCAAGAGGCTGTGTACAGGGTAAGGCTTCCTGTACATGACGCCGGAGCCACACCGGCGGCGCCGCGTAGATTTTATGCTCATTCTGAGATTTTTGTTTTTTTTTCATCTTATGGTCCGGTGCGGTTCCGTGCTCCGGGGAAACGACGCTGTCACCGCGCCGCCGCCGCTGCACTTCTAAGCGCCATACCGTGAGCTTGACCGAGGCGAATCATTTACGTTACGATTCTGATTAGTGTGCTTTTCAGTAGGGAGTTTCATACAAAGAATACTAAACGGCTCGAGTTACGACCGTATCAACTCGAGCCGTTTTCGAGTTTCCGCTTCCGAGTTTATATGTGTGCTATGACCTTAAGTCAAAATAGCTTACCCTAGATTGAAATGTTACGAAATATGGAAAGAATATTTTGACTAATTATCTCCGCCAACGGATTCAATGGTGAAGATTGAACGGAGCCAACTGGCAGCGACGTCGTAAAAGATGCCCATCCTTATATAAATATTACCCGTCTCTCCACTAGTCCATTGCTTACTCAAGGATGCATATCCGGTAGGCTCGCAAATCCTCCCCTATCCCGACGGGCACAGTCTTCCCTACCATTACTCGCGCCCTCCGGTCTACTTCTTGATATGCAATGGCCTCTGAAACCACATGAACCATGAGGCTCCAGGGGCTAGTGCAAATCCTGGGGTTCATTCGATTTATCGAGTCTGGTTAAGCCACGCTGGAGTCGGTGCATTTCATTCATTAATTCATTCATTCGAGAAGTCATTAACAAAAGGTATTTGGTATCGGACGATGCAGCCAACTATTCATAATTATCCTTGGTATTGATAATGCCGATATGAGTAGAAAAGAGATCGTGACTATTTTGAGACTTCGTTCCGGTCACATCTCGTTGAACAGTTTTGCTGCATTGATGGGCAAAGTAACATCTTCAAACTGTACGGAATGCAATGTGGTTGAATACGTTTTTCATATTATGGTGGAGTGTGTCCGGAACGGAGCGGAAAAATATTTGATTAAAGACCAATTTAATATGAATATTTGCCAATTGGGAGAATGTAATATTATTTTGGCTTTTCCAGCATCCAAAGTCGCCAGAATATTTTATCAATTAAGTAGTTAATTTAGGGATTAAGCGTAGATGTTTAGCTTTGCATGTAACGAAGGTTTCCTATGAGGGTGGCATATTCACTATGTGATCAAACCCTCGTTAAGAATGCAGACAAACTATTTTTTAAACAATTGTATTACAAAAATGTGTATTGTGTACGTTCTTCACATATTTGTTGTTTGTTAAATCTTTTAAACAGAAACACATGTCTTGTTGCGCAGTTAACTAAAACTTGGAGTAAACAACTCGTGGTTAAAGCAGCCGGTCTGTATTTAGTCGTAAACCAGTTAAGTTGTGGAAATAGTGTTGTAACTGAAATTTATTCTGTTTTGCAACCAAACTGTTCTATTTATTGTTAACCATACTATTAGGTTCGTAGTTTTCTGTGTAAGTATTGTTATTATCTGACTTTAGTTTCGTATGTCTTTCTGTTTTATCCTTTTATTTATTAAACTCTTCAACAACTATTACTTATTAATAAGCACATTGCAAAACAATCCTAAGCACCCCATTGCTTAAAGAAAAGCATAGAATGAACTACATTATGCGCAGATAATAACATAATTAATTAAAACAATAAATACATAGCTCTAATACGACTTTAAGCTAAATCATCATCATCATTTCAGCCGAAAGACGTCCACTGCTGGACGTCACTTCGACCGGTTCTGTGCTTCTCGCATCCAGCGGATTCCCGCGGCCTTCACCAGGTCATCGGTCCACCTTGTGGGGGGCCTTCCGAGGTTACGTCTTCCGGTACGCGCAGCTGCTAAATTGATTAGAATAAATAAAATAAGAATCAATATTTTTTACAGCGTTGTATAAATATGAGCTAAACTAAGCTGTTATACAAAGTTACACTAGACAAAGGAGGATCTAATTATACAATCCATATAAAGTAACCCAGTTATTACCCTAACCCGTTTTCATTATTCAATTATAAATTCAATTGTGGAAAGAAACATTAGTGCTAACACTTCCAGCAGCCACAAGCCGACCTCCATTATTAATGAAGCTTTGCGTTGGAAAAGCGTTAAATAATAACAGTTCCTATGTTCTTATTCAAACAGTTCCAAAATCACTGTTCCGAAATCACTGTTCCCTGTGATGATTACGGAGCCGAACATGTTGTTAGTCCCAACGTGTGTCGACATGTGGAGAGGCGGTCGTTTTAAACAATGTTGGTCAGCTCGAGTCTTCAATTAAATGCAACGCTAGCCAGGCACACTGGGAACTTGTAGCGACACAGTGTGTAATTTTCTCTTGCACTAACTTCGCAATGTTGGCAAGACGCTCTAAAAAGTTGCGCCAAAAGAAATACAGAAACGGGATTAGTGTGAGTTGGACTCGCGCACTGAAGGTTTGGTACTTTCCATGGAAAAATATTTTAACATTTGAAAGTTTTTATTTTTTTGGAGAAGCATAAATAAAGTCGCTTTTCGTGTGTATCTGTCAGATCGCGTTGTTCGTCTAAACTACGCAACGGATTTTGATGCGGTTGTCCTCATAATTTAGAGAATTTATTCCGAAAGTTTTTTAGTATAATACATTAATGTTATTAACTTGGATATAGTTAGAAATATCTTCACATTTACATGAAATGACGCAACATAAAATATTTTGATACGTCAGTAAATTGTGCCCGTGTGGAGCATGGGCGGGTCGCTAGTAACTAGTATTATCTCGCCAAGACAAAGTCGCCATAAGTATTCTTTCTACCACTGTTGTATGTAACCCTAAAAAAACTTTCATTTATCTAATAAAACCAAACTGTTTACGACATTTTCCAAAATATAAATTAATTTAATTTAGTTCGACGATTGCAAAATACTTTCCTCTTGAATTAATAAGTGAGATGATTGTGAGATAATTCAATTTAATTAAACTTTCTCGGCGTTTCCCTTGAGTACAAATGGAAATTTATTGTGAACATTTCACGAAAACATCTTTCAGAATAACTGATTGTTGTAGTTAATATTTTAAGTCAATATTTTGGTATAAATAATCATGAAGACGAAATGTTTATTGCTCTAGAAACCAAAGAGAAAATACATAGTGGGCCTCTCGTGTCTCTGGTTTTTAATTCTCAACTCTCATGACTCTATTTTTAGGAGCAGTAGTGGCCCAGTGATGTCGGTCCCAAATATGAGGTCGTGAGTTCGAACCCAGTCAGGTACTTTACTTTGTGTGTTTAATTTCATTACTACTACTCTCAAAACGGTGAAGGAAATCATCGTGAAGTAACCGGCACGTCCTAGAACCAAAAATTTTAAGACATGTGACATCTACCAACCCGCACTGGGCCCGCGTGGTGGATTACGGCCTACTTCGTCTTACAGAGAGGAGGCCTGTGTCACAGCAGTGGGTACATTAAATGCTGATTAATATATATGACTCTATTTTTGGCAGGAGGTATACCTCACCTTACCTTACCTTTTACTGACCTATAGGTAGGTAAAAAGAAGTAAGATCTCAACTTCTCTCTTTATTTTCTTCTTCTTCTCCTCTAACTCTACGTTTACGTCAATGTCCTACAAAACTTTCACTCAATTAATTGTTGAAATTGAACAATAAGCAATTATCGTTTAACGTCTCACTAATTACATCAAAAACGATGATAAAGGACCTTCCCAAACTTCTCCTTTCATTATTATTTTCGTTTGAATTTGATAATGATTTATTATTTAATAGGCATTATTATTTTCGATATTTTGTTACATAAGAGTCGAATTTCTTAGCATTTGACGTCTGCGCTGGTGGGGACTTTACTGAATTGTCGGATCAAAATGTAATTAATGCTTCGTACCGCCGATCTCCGCTTTCAGAGAACTCTTTGTTCGTAACAAATTTGGAATACTAAATACTTTCTCATTATCACAATTTGTGAAAGCTTTTGTACTGTTCAATGTGCCAGATAGATGTGCTCGGTAAAGCGTAATTCATTTATTTGTAGCATCGCTTGTAGATGACAGCACTCGGTTAAGCGATTAGATTTTTACATTATTAACATATGCCGTAGACTGTGAAGAATTTTGTATACATACCTACTTGAATTAATTGAAATGGTTGGAAAATTCCTAAATAATTGCACTTTTTATTTTAGAGAGAAGTTGTGAACAGCCTCTTTAGTTTTGTAACTAGCACGTATCGTCACTCTTTTTTTTATGGTGGGAAGTGCTCGAATGTCTTCTCCCGCTCTGGGCGGAACTGAAGGTACACGGGTGGGTTTTAGTCAGTAAAAGTCTGACACGCCCTCCCGTGTCAGACTTTTACTGACTAAAACCCACCCGTGTTCCTTCAGTTGCCTGTTGCCAAGGGCCCCGGTATCCCTTTCGGACTTTACCGCAGCCCTGACAGTCATCGGTCCTAGCGGACCCCGCTAATTGTGCTGACATCTTGAGCACGTATTATCCCACTGCTGGACAAAGGCCTCTCATCTCCATTTTCCACACAATTCTGTCTTTCGCTTGTTGGCCAGTCCTTTCGATAGGAGTTAGGCTGCGTTTCCACCAGAGATGAGCGAGGTTGCGTAGCGAGGAATGTCCGTAAAACTAACCAATAACAACGCTAGCTGAGCTCAAGCCATGACAGTGAAGCGATGTTATTGGTTAGTTTCACACACATCCCTCGCTACACATCCTCGCTCATTTCTGGTGGAAACGCAGCCTTAAGCTCGTCCAGCCATCATCGCCACTACAACCCATACTATAATATTTTAAATTCGAAGGTAACTCCGTCTATCCGTATGTTACCTTTTCACGCCTAAACCTCTGAACGGATTTCAATAAAATCTGGCCAGAAGATGGATGGCATCATGGGGAAGAACATAGGCTACTTTTTGTTTCAAAAATAATCCTATCGGGGGTGATATAGGAGATGAAAGTTTGTATAGGAAACCCAGCATTTCTTAAGTATCCCGGTAGTATGTTCCCGTGGGACGATATCCGACATTCAAGCGGGCGAAGCCGCGGGAAAAAGCTAGTACTTAATGAAATAGTCCTGCAACATGAATCTAATTAATACATTCGGACAAACAGTACTATCTCATTGGTCTAGTGGTCGCAAGTGCTACTGCTGAGCTTGAGGTCCGGGGCTCAATTCCCAGTTCGAGCAAAGTGTTATTGGGCTTTCTATTTACCCGACTACGGCGAAGAAAAAAGGAGGGTTATGATTTTGACCGGTATGTATGTATGTTCATCTCTGAGCTGCTATTGAGAAAGTCGAATAAAGTAATAAAAACTAAAACCCAACTACGACTAAAAAGGTATAAACAAGACACCCCAGACAGACTAATAAAAAATCCGGAGTCACACGTAATCTGTTCGATTTATGCCGTAACACGTGTGACTCCGGATTTTTGTCTGGGGTGTCTTGTTTATACCTTTTTAGTCGTAGTTGGGTTTTAGTTCTTATTACTTTATTAGAATTTCTCAATAGCAGCTCAGAGTCTGGATTTGAGTCCGGTTGATGCCAATTGGCTTACCCCTTATTACATAGGTGTACCTAAAGTACACCCCATAACTGGCGAAATGTGTGTGTACTTTAGGTACACCTCTGCCCAATCCCTCGGGGAAACAAAGCGTGATGTTATCTTACATAAATAGTAGAATCACGCTAAAAATCAGTAGGCATTAACTGACTCGCCTTACGCCGACTAAATCTCAACAAAGAGGTCTCAACCCAAATTACAGTAATTTTAAACCAATTTTCTTTACTTGTCACGTTCTAAATCCCATATTATTCCGAGGGATATATATCAGCCCTTTTTAACGGCCTATGTACATAAATTTAGTTTTATCCTAGGTTTGGGAGGCGGAACACTCACGTAGCTTGGGTACTCGTTTTTATAGTAGGCATTGAGCGACGTGACAGACCGGCTTCTACACGCTCTTTATACGCCTTAGATTTTCTAGAATGTTGTTTGTAAAACACTGGTAAAAAAAATAAAGGTTTATAAAGGTTATTCTGGTATAGGTGTCAGAAAAATTTTTTTCGAGGGCGCTTAACATCCCACGCATACTATCGAGGTAATTCAATGAGAGTCGTTACCTATTTGTATCAAACTGATCTCTTTCAAAGATATTATTTTGTTGATACTTAAAAAAAAAAACATGAATTATTTTCTTACGTTTTTATACTTCTAAACCAAAGATGAGTACAAGTTTTAATCAACCGATGTTGTAGGGGATATTTTGAATATAATATTATGACTTCACGTTTCTTTTAACTTATAATGAGAATACACAGTCACGCGAGCGAAGCCGCGGACACAGCTAGTTAGTTATAAACTTTTATATTTGACAACGCTGACATTGCAATTTACTACGGTTTAAAAAAAAACAAATCTTACTTTGATTCGTAGATAATATAAGCTCTTACATAACCAAACTCATTCCCTTTAGGCTGAATAAGGTAATCTAACAAATCGTTCACATATCATTGATTTCCCTGTTGTCTGCAATCAGGTGAGAATTCCTTGAAAAGAGTACAAATCTGCTGATGGAGGCGGCTTTGGGTAATTTGTCTCGCGGGAAATTCTCAGTGGCTTTCTTATTCGTAGTTACTTTCTATGCCGAACTGGGGTAGAATTATTGCCTCACTTTTAAATAAATGTTTTGGCATTTGTTCAATAAAATTACGTACTTCTTTAGCAAATATTTGATCTATTAATATAATCGGTAGAATACGGAAGTCGGTAATAGAATCAACATTGAGAGGATATTGCCCTAACAACACGTGTAAGTAATTACATAGTATTGGTTTCCTCTTACTCGATCGGAATGCTGATATCCCTTATAATATTAGGTATATAAGCTTATCCATTGAACTTATTTTCTCGAATTGTGTAAAAGGAGAAGTAATTTCAAAATCGGCTGCAAACATTTAACAAACAATTTAAGCTTTACCTACCTAACCTTTTCCTGGTAAAAAATATTTTATAAGCTATCCCACCGTTCCGAATAACACCATCGGCGCTCCCTAATCTGTTTATTATGAACCTTAAAAACGCGATGAACAATTTTTAACCGTTATCCAATAACCGGTATTCCATTGTGACGTGCAGTCATAACCGTTACTAACCGAGCTAAATCGTTATACAGTAGGTATTTTATTTTTGTGAAATAAAACAAAATCGCCGTTGCGGCTGGCTTTGTTCCAAAATGTGAGGCTTCGTGCGCCACGACCCAATTCTCTTTGCTTTATTCGACGGCGAGACTCACGCGACACTTCCTATTGCACTTACTGGGGCCTGTACGGAAAATCAAATCCCACACATACGGACTGTTAAGCCGCATTGCCAATATACGCCCGCAGCTTGACTTCTATAAAGATGTCTACTTAGTAGAATTGTTCAAAGGGGTATTATTCAGACTATTATTGTAAAAAAATACTACAGTGTTCAAGAATATTTAGAGGATAAGTCGTTAGTAACATAATAAAATAAAAAACTTTTTACAAAAAAAAACAACCGACTTCCAAAAAAACACAAAAAAAGTGAAAGTAACTTTAATTTCGGAAGTCAGTGTCTTTGCTTATCAATTTTCGTTTTATGCTTTTTATTTTTTAGGGTTTTTTTGGAAGTCGGTTGTTCTTTTTTGTAAAAAGTTTATATTTTTCACTTTTTAGTTGTGGTACCTCCCCCACACAAATCCGAATACCACTACCTGCTATGTAAATAACAGTGAAGGAGTAAATAAGGAAATCGTCTAGATAAACTAAGTGGGAAAAATACGTAATATTGAAGCTAACTCAAAAACTACGCAAGCAAAGTTAATAAAATTTATATGGGAACACCTCGGAAGCATGACCTACCAAACAAAAAAGGAATCATCAAAAAAGTAATCGAATAACACACACACATAAAAAAAAAACATAGACGAATTGAGAACCTCCTCCTTTTTGAAGAAGTCGGTTAAAAAATAGACATTGTTCCACCACATGAAACAACCACATTAATTACTAATCATTATTATTACTACAGTACATTTCAATCTTTCTTTACTAATATAGATTCATATTTTAATTCATAATGATTAAACAGGTTAGTAATATAGGCTCTGTTCTACAAATGAAGAAATATTTGTACGCCATATTATGGCAGGATATGCTGGAACCAATATTGTAACATCAATTTGTACCATATGCTAACAAATAAACATGTTTGATTTGGTTTGATTTGATTTTTTTGCAGTTTTATTAGTTGTTTGCTGCATTTAATTCTTTGTAGGTTCCACTTTGCGTGATTGCCGGTTTTTTTTTTTTGAGCAATGTGGTGCGGTTACATTTTTATTTGCATAGGCAAAGAAACATGGAGCTATAGAAATAAGATTGTGTTGCTGCCGCCGCGAGTCACTTGTTTTCATTTAGATGTAATTGAAAAATAAAGTTCACGAGTATTTTAAGGGGGATGCTAAGGTAGCCTGCGAAATTCAAATGTTTTTACGTTTTTTTTACAATTTGCAGGTTGTATGTTGATTAAAATATGATTCGCAACCGTAACAAATATGGCTGATAATTATAAGAATCAGCAAAACTTGATACGGCCACGAATCGAACAACATACAACCTGATACTGACTAAATGGCAAAAAAACGTTGGAATATTTGAATTTCACGGGCACGCTGCAGACGAGAGAAAAAAAGCCCATAAAAAAAAAGAGTCTGGCTAAAATGTTTTTTGTTGTAACGTATGGCCTAATAAACTTTACACGCACGAAGTTATTAAATCATAATTTTCCTCTGAAAAGTTAGTTAGTAAAAAAAAAACCCATTTAAAGTTTCAAAGTTATTCCAAATACAAACCTAGATAAAAAAAAAACTTAATACCACAACATTGCAATAATACTTAGTACACTTCAAGAAACGGAAAAACAATTGCTATTTTAAAACACTTGTCCCGTTTATTGTCAAAGGCTTCTCTCTGGCTAAGAGCTTCCGGGTGATAGTCATAATTGAAAAGTATTTGAGGTCGTACCTAACCCTAATTTGTGTCATTAGGGATGTGAAAAGAATTAAGTGCGTTACGTCTTTTTTTACATTTTTATTTAGCGAAACTTTTTGACCGTTTTAAATGTTACATGTTACACCCCGGGTCCTAACCAAAGCGATTAGTCGCACGAATACGCGATCGTCGTGTCATTTTGTTATTAATTTATTCTGAAATCTGGAAGGCGCACTTTGTGGCGTGACCACGCGTTTAGGTTCGTCAGCCGAACGCACGTCGAACTCGTGTTCGCGTGACGATTGCTTTGGTTAGGACGTGGCCTGATTTAGTTACAATTTCTGTAAAGCTGGTGCTATATTTTATGTTAGTACGACTTGTTAGTTTATACAATGTATTCGTACCTTTACAGGCGTGATGTGCTTAACGTCGCGTGTTACCGACAAATAGAGACTTTGCCACGTGTACCCAATTTTTACGGTAACTGTGTTCCAAAGTTATGGCTGTGTTGTGCGGCCAAGTTTTACTGAAATTGTTTCGTTAGTTTTACTATGTAATTTATTGCTTGTGGAATTACGATTTTGAGTTATAGCAACATGATTATTATCTTTTCATTTTTAAGGCTTTGATGAAAATGATAAGATATAGGAGCTCGAGGCTAAGTATAACAGCCGCACGGGTCAATCCATCAGGTTGGTCCGTGGATGGGTGACCATCTTTACATATCGAGACTCCTCCGTGCCTCGGAAAGCACGTTAAGCCGTTAGTTTCGGCTATCATTCGAGGATCTTTGACAGTCGTTACGGTTCGTCAGAAGCCCGAAAGTCTGACAACCAGTCTTACCAAGGGGCACGTAATACACAGTTACTGGGTTGTGGAGGTTATATAGGCAGTAGCTTCATGTAAAATACTGGTATTCAGCTACATCCGGTTAGACTGAATGTCGACCCCAACATAGTTGGGAAAAGGCTAGGCAGGTTGTTTTATTGCTTTGATAATTTAATTTTGTTAAAGTAAATTGGTTAGGTAGGTAGGTAATATTTCTGGAACGTGAACGAACAAGGTGTGAACACGGAACACGAACCTTTTCGTAACGTTTTACAGTTGAGCGGTTATTTACATAAAATTGTTGGTATAGGACGCTATCGACCGGCAAAATGTTGTGAAATTCCAAACAAACGACGCCCTTAGCGGTGTATCAGCGAAACGTTTAAGGTTTATTTTCAAACATGGTTCAAATTTATGACGCATTTCTATCTTTTTAAACCTAATCTACAGGGTGTCGGGGACATCAACGCGCAAACTGTTCCCATGAATTTAGCACACCATTCTCATCAGAATGATTCTCGCTTTCACGCTAAAACGGCTGAACGGATTTGGATAAAATTTGGCACAGGGGTAGACCGTGACCTGGAGTAGGATGTAGGATACTTTTTATCCCGATATTCCCTGCGGGCCCGAAACTTACGCGGGTGAAACCCCGGGGCGCAGCTGGTAGATTATAATAACACTTATCTCTTTGTTGTACGAGTCGATATCTGGCGCAAGAATAAACAATATTTCTTCTTCCACATATCTATCAAAAACTTTCGGTCGAAATACATAACTACACTCTAACGTAAATCTTTGTCTTTCTATCTATGTCAATGCCACGGCTATTTTCGTTGAGAGCATTTGAGGTAGACAAACTCCGAGCATCTAGAATCGGTTACCTATTGTTTATTCTTTAAGAAATTTTGCACACCCGATCTAATATTTATAATTGATCGATATTTTATTCTTTATTTCTTTCTTTTCTTTCTAATACAGCAAAACGTTTACTGTATGATTGGCGCATTGGACCAATCTTCTGTTTTAATAAACATAAAATAAAGTTTTCATGTTCGGATTCTTGGCAGGAGCTATAACTTATCTTGTTACCCCATTCCTCTTAAACTGACTCACGAATTTTCTTCGAAGTTAGGTTGTAGACTGGCGAATTCTACACCTAGTAAGAAGCACTGTCGGATAGAAAATTAATTAGACAACAGAGCGCCTTCCAATGAAATAACCGAAGTATTTTCCAGAATTTATGGAGCATATACAAACTATAAATCAAATTTATGTGCGTTAATAACGGGTAGTATGGCGTCGTAGATGACTTGAGACTAATTAGTGAAGTTATTTATATTTAGCGGACGTCGGATAGATGGCGCTTGAAACAATATACCATCTTAGAGCGGAGCGCATCCTTCTATGCCAATATTGCTCGGCGTTATGGGGCGTAAAATGTTTTCCTTTTAAGGGTCTTCATCAGGAAATCGTGTTACGGGTTTAGGATAAGTTTTGTTAAACATAAAGTTGTAGCCACGAAAAAAAACGTCTGGATAGCTCAAGAGAAAGCTGATTGAGGATAAAACTTGCAGACGATTATTAAAAAAATTTTGTATCACTAAAACGTGCAAAAAGCACTGCCGTAGGGTGTGGCCGCGGCTTCACCCGCGTGGTTATCCATGGGAACATACTACCGGGATAAAAGTATCCAGATTAACTATTAATAGGTAAACTATCTGCCTTCCAAATTTCATACAAATCCATTCAGCCGTTTTTACGTGATTGAGTAACAAAACATACAATTTATAATATTACTAGGATCTTTGTAGGAACAGTTAGAAAAAAGATAACCGATAGTGAAAAACTAACACTCGACTTCAGAAAAAGAACTGAAAAACATGAAAAAAGAAAATATTCTTATCTGAAATCCTAGCAGTAGTCGCCTCGCCGTTGTATCGTTATAACGTTTGTGTTACCTACGTCACATTACTATGATTTAAATTATTAATCTAAACCACTCAAAACGTCTTACTTTGTAAATATATAGTCATCATGAATAACTACAGTACCGAATATATATAGATAGAAGTACCTCTCATTAAAATTGAACACTTCCTTGAAACTAGAGGAGAATGTCTCTAGGAGTTTGCAGCTTAATAATAAATTCGAATCGCATATAACGCCTGCTGAACAACGGGGTAATACCACCTGCTGTGTCAGACATGGAATACCTACCTAAGCAATGGAATTGAGGCATAAATCCTTGTGCATTTACCTTATAGTCATATAAAATTATAGGTAGGTAGATCATTCAGTATTCACCAACATAATTAAGTAAGATATCTCCGGGGGCGTTTAGGTTTTTTAACTTAATCGGTCTATTAGCTCAGGAGTAAATTAGCTGTGACAGCCGGACAGTCAGACAGACAGACAGAAACACGAGTGATCCTATAAGGGTTCCGTTTTTTTCATTCGGACATACGGAACCCTAAAAGTATTCTTCATCCTTATGCAGTCACTGAATTGCCCCGTGTGACGCCCACATAGCACTATAGTAAAAACGGTATAGGTATGTATGTTAAACTAAATCTTCTGGCACCGACATAATAGGAATTCTAAAATCGTAAATACAGTCACGCAAAGGAAGCTTTATATTAAATTCCTTCGTAGATGAAGGTGGTATTAATATGTGGGATTTAAGCAAACAGCTATCCAAAAGATATTTAATATCCCGACGTTCCGGGACTTCAAGAATTTTGACTTTAACGGAACATTATAGGTACCTTAGAAGTAGGTTGTATAGATTTACCTATACTTGTACAGGACGGTTTCATATAAATATAATAATAAGGGTGAAGCCAGACCAGCGTAATTTTTTAAGTCGTGAGTCGCGTAATTTCGATCGCGTAATTTCTGCTCGGCAGAAATTCTGTTGGGCCTCCAGACGAGCGTAATTTATTCAGTGGCTTTTCAACGCTTGTACTGGGTGTTTGTGTAGTGCAATGTATATAATAAAAACGTTGTGTATTTACGAAGCATATCGAAAAGTCACAGAAGATGATGATAGAATAAAATACTGGGTGAATCCACTCAACAGTGAAAAAGTGATGCGCGTCCCGTGATTGACTGTCGATTCCCTCGTCTCGCCGCGAACTCGATTCAGCCGGGATTGTGCGCAGTCGGCAGACAACTCATTTTACGTCGCCGTGTGAACGAAACAGGATTTTTGTATGAAACTGAATGTAGCAGAAATTACGCGACTTACAACTCAAAAAATTACGCTCGTCTGGCTTCACCCTTACACGGGTACAGCTCAAACTCACAGTTACTCAATAGAAAGCACAATAGAAATAACTTCATTTGTTGTATTAAAAAGTTTAAATGGAATTCAACATGTTTGGAGCCAGAATAACCGATTCTGGTTCCAAACACAACAACTAAACCACCACGAGTTTATATTCCGTGAAAATAAATTTAGAAACATATTTTTATGTTTTTTTTTTTTTTGGCAGATTTTTCTGACCATAACCGTTACCGTTCCCATTCTGCACACAAAAATTCAACCAATTAAATCTAATAGTTTAGTCAGTACAGTTAGTCAAAGATTGACAAATCCATAGTCGGAATACACTATTAGTCTGCTTGAAAAAAAAAACACTTTTTTAATTTCGATGCTAGGATTTATTTATTTTATTATTTATGTACACACAGTAAAATACATAGAGATACGACATAATTATAACATGAGTACAAAGGTACTGCTTATTTCTTAAGAAATTTCTTCCAGCAGACCTGCGAAAGGAGAAATGAGAAAGAAATTTAGACAATAGTGTGTAATTTATTTGATAGATATAAATGATCATCATCATCATATGACTTCTCCCGCTCTGGGCGGAGCGGAAGGGTGTGTCAGACTTTTACTTACTAAAACCCACCCGTGTTCCTTCAGTTGCCTGTTGCCAAGGTCCCGGTATCGCTTTCGGACATTCCCGCAACCCTGGCAGGCATCGGTCCTAGCGGACCCCGCCAATTGTACCGACATCTCACCCATTGCTCGCCGTCCGCAAGCCCGCGCCTATGGTGGCCGGGAATCCGCCTGAGATTCCCGACACCCAGGGTGTCTCCAGCGGCGGTGGTTAGGGGCGTGAGGGCACAAACTTTGCCTCTCCCTCACGCGTTCCACCTCCTCCTTCGCGAGCATTACTGCTTCGCAGAAGGAGGTGACGGCTTCCCATGCCCTCTCGCTCCGTACCATGGCGTGGACCAGGTCCGGGCGCGAGAGGTAATCGCCGCCACGAGGACACGGCGGTGCTCCGCCCAAGCAGATACCTCCTCAGTATGTTCCACCGTGTCCTCCGGACGATGCGCTCAGTGGTGACACCCAGGCGTTTCTTCCCGCCTAATCCTACATAGGAACCTCCTGAAGCTGCCATGTCCGGTGAGGACCTGCATCAGGCGGAAGGTGAGGACACCGTGGCGCCTCTCTAGCCACTCCTCAAAGAGGGGTTTAGTACCTACTTGGTTGACCGAGTTCGGGTGTTTTTTTTTCGTATATTCCTAGATATGAGTCCTAGCTAGGTCGATTGCAATTTTCATGGAAATCGTTAGTGCCATTTTCGGGAACGTGATATTGCTCATTTAATTGTGTTATACATGTTTTTGTTAAGTCTAAAATATACGTTTTTTTTCATTTGTTTACTTAACTGTCCTCATTTGCAGATTTCGCTGTCGCACTGAGGGTTGCTGCCAAAAAACCTATCGCCTTTGTACATAAGTTGTCCTTGCATTATTGTATCAATATCTCTGTAATTTATGTACACACTGCACAATATATTGTGAGGTTTTATGCGATACGCAACCTCATGTGGTACAGGCTGGCGAGAGGACAGCCGTAAGTTTCGAACGTTCCAACAATTTGGTTTGAAATTGTTAGGAGTGCTATTTTGTTTATTATTATTAATTCATTTATTTCAGATAATTATAATCCATACACAATACATTAAATTATATTAAATTAAAATCAAAATTTTACACTAACACATATTTCATACACTAATTATCATAATACACACATTAAATTTTAGGGAAATTTTAGGGTTTAGGGAGCGTTGATCTAGTCTTAGCTACCGGATAGCATACGTATCTTTTATAAAATATAAATTTTAAATCGTCACCCTCTTTGATATTACGTATAGGTAACGCACAGGCACGCGCAGGTATGTAGGTAGAGGGTAATCTTCAGATCTTCGGACCTACTGATCCGATTCTGAAAACTGTTTCACACCAGTAAAAGCTGCACTACAGCCAAATATCAAAGGATATATTTTATTAAATAGTTGACTCCCACGCGGACAAAATCGTGGGCAGAAGCGAGTAAAGAATAAGAATATTGTCACTATCCCAACCATAGACACGAAGAACTTCTCAAATCGATGCACAAGCAAAACCTCTTTCTCAACTACAGATTATTAAAACTTTTCCAGCTGAAGCATCTTCACAGACTGATAGCTAAACGTCCGCCATTAAAATAAAATGCAACGTTTATCTCCACTTACAGTTTTATTTAGTGACTTCGATAACATTTTAAGACTTACTTTGGTAAGGAAACTAGCCTTAAACGCAGCTTTAGGAGAACTTGAACAGTTTTAATATAACGAGTGATGCATTAGGTACTGCTACATAGCTGGTTCTCAAAAAAAATGCCGAGTGCGAGTCGGACTCACAGAGTTCCGTACCACCGCACAATATTAACATTACATATTAAAAAAATACTTTACTAAGAAAAAATACTTTTCTTTTAAGGGAAATTCATCTTGAACTTTAATTTATTTTTGTTATTTGTATTTTTATGTGTCTACCTATTACGACTCAAAAGATACAGCCCTGTGCGGATGGACAGCGGCGCTTTAGTAATAGGGTCCCGTTGGCACCCTTTGGTTACGGACCCCTAAAAATATTCATATATTCCGTTTATGTAATATTATGGAGTAACTTCGTACCGTTTTTCCTTAAACGAAGCGAGGTTATGAGGTTGTAGTGCCGGTTGTATACCTTTTTCCTACTTGATTAGATTCCTAGTAATACAGTGTGTTCGTATAGTCACAGTATAATAAAGTAACAGTATTATCTCGGCGGTGACCTTGAAATAATAAACATTCCGCGTCCATGCGTAACTGCCGCGGACTCAATACTGTTGCGTAATGATATACACTGAGATTTCGAGGCGCGTCGTTTCGGCCGTTTTCTATGAAGGCATAATACTGTTGCTTATTTATACCGTGGTATATCTGCGCATTCCGTAGCTAAAATGTCAAGCGGAGTAACTCGAAGACAATTAATGACCTTCCTTTACATTTTGTTATTTTATTTTTAGATTTTTCTAGGTTAATGTGACAGCCGAACCACATGAACCTTTTTGTTGTAAAAATTGTAGGTAATAATAAGTGTAATATGTTTAATTTTTCTTCGAAAGATATTTACTGGGCATTGATGCTGAAAGGTTTCAGATTTTCGATCATCTGCCTAGCTTTTTTACCCTCCACAACCCAGATATTACTTTATCCGTTGGTAAGACAGGTTGTCAGACTTTTGGATTTCTGACTACTAACCTCTAACAACTGTCAAAGATCTACAAATGACAGTCAGGACTAGCGGCTTAACATGCTTTCCGAGGCCCGGAGGGGTCGGTCAACCTCGGCAAACGTAGCTTAACCTTCGATCGAACCGAGCGGCTGTTATTATTTAGCCACGGCATTTTTATGATATTTTTGTATTCTGTATTAAAATATTTGTTTATAGGTTTTGTGCTCATCAATATTGTTTACACCTACTCATTTTTGATAAGTTGCCATACCTACCTTTGAATTATCTGTTGGGCTAATTTATCTAGTAATTATTAATTAAATCTACTTCATTGCCATTTCTCATACATGAAATTCTAAATGGGATTAGTATGCTAATTTCAAGTTAATTTAGACTGCAACCGAAATCCGCATGTGTGCTGTAACCTTATGCATTATATCGTTGTGAATTCATGCCATATTTGTTCTGTTATCATGTATGTAGTTTCGAATACGGTAAACGAGCGGTTAATCTAGTGTTTCCGTATATGATTTAATTTATTTATGTGTCCTACATAGTTATTTAATACCCTCTGACCAGCCGTTCCTTTCTGTAAAAATCTCACGGTAATAAAAACTTTTTACAAAAAAAAAACAACCGAATTCCAAAAAAAAAACACTAAAAAAATCGGTTGTTTTTTTTGTAAAATGTTTTTATTTTTCACTTTTTAGTCGTGGTACCTACCCCACACAAATTCGAATACCACTACCTGCTATGTAAATAACAGTGAAGGAGTCAAATAAGATATCGTCTACATAGACTAAGTGGGAAAAATAAGTAATTATTGAAGCTAACTCAAAAACTACGCAAGCAAAGTTAATAAAATTTATATGGGACCACCTCTGAAGCATGACCTACCCATCAAAATCGATTTATAATAGGCGGAGTAATGTAACATACACACAAAAAAAAAACATACAGACGAATTCCTCCTTTTTGAAGAAGTCGGTTAAAAACTTAGATGAAGTGAACTTGAAGTGAGCTGTCATTCCATCTGTTGCTAGGGATTGACACCATTGACAGATTACTTCAAGCTCACTTCCCTCACTTCATCTAAGTTTTGGCATTGATATTCTTACAGAATACATCAGCTGATCTCTGTGTGATGAATTTAATCCTAACTAATAATATAAATGCGAAAGTGAGTTTGTTTGTTTGTTTGTTACGCTTTCACGCTAAAACGGTTGAACGGATTTGGATGATATTTGGGACAGGGGTAGACCATGACCTGGAATAGGACATAGGATACTTGTTATCCCGATATTCCCACGGCATCGAGATTTTTGCGGGTGAAACCGCGGGGCGCGGCTAGTACATTATAAAGATCGTGTTGACGCAATCGTGGCTGGTAAAATGGGGGCCTAGATCTATTTCGGTCCGTCCCAGCTTAGACCATTTATATTTCAAGGCACAGTTTTAGAGACATTCAGTCTCGCTATCACTAGCTAATCTTATTATACTTCTCTCTTCTTATATTTTCGTATCAATTTATATAAAAATGAAATGCAGTTAGTTGGTAACTGCGTCACTTGAGAACCATTATGGCCGAATTTGGTTGTATGGAAAGAAAATTTGGAAAAGTTTCGCGGGAAATTGTCAATTCGGGAAAAACTAAACGTCCTTCTTTCTATGGGATTTTTGTATGAATAATTGAAAGGAAAGGACGGTCAGATATTTGTTGAATAAGTTTATGTAAAATAATAAGATTTATTGAATAAAAAATACAAGGTGGTAGAAAGTGAAAGGGAAGGTATTCTTAATATATAATTACATATAAGTACATAGAAACCACGGCCACGGGATATTCTGCTACAGCGAATTTTCGCGCGTTGCGAACAGCGAAGCGTCTTGCGACTAAAATAAATTAATAAAAATGTACTGCCCGCCGTACCGCCCGTCCCGTGGCCAGGCGGTAAACTAGTAGTACTAGTAGTGTTTTATTTAAATTACCTACATAATTTTATGGCAGTGGTAGCCAAGTGGTAACGGTCCTAGAACCAAACATTCGAAACCATGTGACATCTACCAACCCACACTGGGCTTGTTGGATTATGGCCCACTCCCTCTCACAGATACGCGGCCTGTGTCCCAGAAGTAACAGAGAGAGTACTTGTGTGCGTTTAGTTTGTGCAAAATAAACAATTTTTTTTTTTTTCTTTAAGTGGGTTCATTAGATTATGCTATGTCATTTTATTACATTTTTATGTTCTGGAGGTAATGAACACGCATAGTTTGTGACGACGATAGAGTATCTTTTTAAAAATATCTTAAGGTCTTCTGATAAAAAAAATATATTTGCATGCTCTTATTTATTCAAAGTACTTACTTACTGACCCGAGTAGGCACATAAATTCTCAGCCTTTTTTTGTATGTTAATATTTTATACATTTTTATCGCGTTATATTGCAGCTATCTGTGGAAAATGGATCACGTTTTTTGAAATATGGCCGGTCTGACATTTTAATGGAGTACCTACACTTGATGTCTATCGTTCTGCCTATAAAATATAATCTGTTGTTCATTTTTCAGTTTTTATTTCTATGACAAACGAGTTATTTATTTATGTGGAGCTTTAAACCCTTCGTGCATCTCCATATCCAACATAAGATATTAATGATCAATTTATTTGAGTAAAAAAAAGATTATTTTAACGGCAAAACAATCTCATTAATGAGTATTATATTCAAAAGCACAAGAACCATGTGTGGAGTAACGCACCGAAACATTATCATTTAAATTCTATATTCTACTGTAAAATGTTTGTGTGTGTGTGTGAGTGTGTTTGTTTGTGTGTGTGTGTGTGAGTGTGTTTGTTTGTATATGTGTGTGTGTGTAAGTATTAGTGTGTGTGATGTCATTTAATGAATGGTTAAATCAACGGTTCAATCAATGCACGATTACTGACAAATGCGTGCACTGACTGGACAGGTCCAATCATTCTGTATGCTTCTTTCCTCAAAATACCGTTTCAGACACCAATCTACATGGTCGTCACACTCATCTAATCAAGATAATAATTATGTCTGGACTTTAAAAGAGACTGTGACATCTGAGTTTGTTTCGGCCTTTCTTCAGAGTAGTCAGATAAGAAACGTCGACATTATCTAGTTAAAAAAAATGATTGCCGAGTAAAAGTGTTTATACAAACGTACTTACAGAAATATAATAATTAATTATCATTTACAAAAATAACACTATCAATATTTTGATTTAAAAGAGTTTCTTGCTCGTTCTTCTCCGTATGAACCAACTACGCTTTAATGGGCTACAGTTGGCTTCATCTTTCTGACTGACCGACTCCTTGTCAATTCAAAAGTGCATCATGCATGTGGTTTAAAAGGGATGTAGACTCGGTAAAAACGTGTATTTTTTAGTTTATATCTATCTACCTAGCCTTTTCCCAACTATGTTGGGGTCGGCTTCCAGTCTAACCGGATGCAGCTGAATACCAGTATTTTACATGGAGCGACTGCCTATCTGACCTCCACAACCCAGTAACTGGGTAATACGATACCCCTTGGTTAGACTGGTTGTCAGACTTTCGGGCTTCTTACGACTCGTAATGACTGTCAAAGATCCACAAATGACAGCCGGGACCAACGGCTTAACGTGCTTTCCGAGGCACGGAGGAGTCTCGATATGTGAAAATGGTCACCCATCTACGGACCAACCCCGGTAAGCGTAGCTTAACCTGATGGACCGACCCGAGCGGCTGTTATTACTTAGCCACGAGCTCCTCACCTACCTTACCTTACCTCACCTTAGTTTATCATTATTAATAAAAAATGATTTAGATAAGGGCTCGCTATATCACAAGTCAGTATAAAATCTACCGGCCAGTGCCGTCATGCCACATTTTAACTCAATGTATTGCCGTAAATTTTTGATTACGTAAAAAAGAAAAAGTACTTGTCCAATATTTTTTAATTAATTACCAGGTGGACAAAAAAAGATTTTTAGTTGACATCCCTATGAATTTAATTACAACAATTATACACTAATATAAAAAAAAAGGGAAAGTTAAATCTAAAGGGATGTTATTATATTTCTCATTTAAAATCAGAACAATTCTTAACAAAGAACAATAATACTTTGATATGAATTCTGCTTACTATCGGCAGAGAGTTTCGTCGACAGCGAAAAATCGAGTGTACACGCAAGATCCTTTACGTTCGCGTGGATTATTCCCAGCCCTATTAGTTTAAGGAAAAAACTGCTTATTTCACAAACAGAGCTTTTCTTTGAAATAGTGTTTTTTTATTTGTTCTTTATCGACATTCCCGCCATAGGTCCTTTGTAAATAAAAGAACGCTGGCTGGAAATGTTGTGTATTTGAAAAGGAAAATACGGAAGTTTGATTAAGGTTACGCTAGTCGGTTTGTGAAGGCACTCTAACAGAGGAGAGCGGCCAGGTGGCCCTACTAGAGATTCTCACTTAATAAGATCTGATTCGTCTGGTGGACATCAGTCGAATATATAACCTGTAACGACTGTCAAAGATCCACGAATGACAGCCGGGACCAACGGCTTAAGTGCTTTCAGAGGCACGGAGGAGTCTCGGCATGTAAATATGTCCACCCATCCACGGACCAACCGCGGCAAGCGTAGCTTAAACTGATCGATTGACCCTTGCGGTTGTTTTTACTTAGCCATAAACCTCTTAGTGTTAATTATTACCATTTTACGGAATAAAGATCATTTAACAGTTCGTATTTTCATTTTATCAATGATTCATTCAGGTCACTGGATCTAAACAGAAATCTGATTACGCTAACTTAATCTATTTATATCTCAAATGATTGAGAAAAGGCCTTTTTGGGCCCTTTCATTATATCCAGACCTTTTGCCTGAGTTTCCTCGGGTCTTTCAATTATTGAGTAATATTATAAAGGTATTGTTTTACAAATCTTTAACTAAACTGTACTTTGTACTTAACTTCTGGGAGCTTAAAACTGCCACTTTGGCAGAATCATAATAGAAAAATATTATGAATCATCGTAAAATGCCACAAACTAACAATTTATAATATGATCTACGTGCATTTCATATTACGAAATAATTCATCTGTTTGACAGTTTTCTATAGAGATTCGTAAAATGGTTCACAAATTATGAATTGTTTTTGTGTCAAATTAGAGGAATTGCTAATGACAGCTGGGAATTCAGGAAATGAATTGCTTTTAGAGGAAATGCTAATGTGGCCGTTTTAGGCTCCCTGACCTCTTGTTTACAGTGTACCTACCATAAATTAAACAATCAAATGTTAATTGCGAGTGAGTCACAACAACACATCTCGCCCGTAATTACTATGCAAACAATGTTCCTAAATGACCCGCATTGTATCGCAATTATGACGTCACATTCTACCTCAGCATACCCGCAAAAAAATCAATCAAACCCACAAAGCACATAAAATATTTTATTGTCAAACCAAATGCCGTGTAAAAATGTTAGTACCACGTTATGGTGATATACACGAACATTTTCGTGAAGCGTAAAAAAGGTCGTCATTTTTCATTAAAATAAATGGCTTCCCTTATCTAAAGCATTTCCTCAAAAGTTCTGCGCCACGCAGTAGGCAGTGGGCTACATTTTCAATAAAGTAGGTAATTACTTAGGTACACAATGTCTTTCACAAAGCAGGCTCGCTTTATTTAGGAGGGTGCGCCTAATTTTCAAACTGCTCTTGTCACTCTTTTTACTTTGACTTCTCGTGGGTAACTAGCCTTTATTTCCACTTTATTAAACGTAAAGAGTAAGGTAATAAAAGTGTGTGAATAGATTAATGTTGTAAATGGGGTTTATGCTTGTGTATTTCGCTATTTGTTATTTCGCGTAGTGAGAAGAACATAATACCATTGACCTAGTAACACTTGGAAGCGTTGATGTTTTTTTGTTTTTCGTGTGGCGTTAGAAAAGTTGTATTTTATCTTCCAACTATTTTTCATCGTCATTGTATTCTTTCACCGTCTTCGAAAAGAAGGATATTCATTACACAATTATCACTTGCGATCATTGCTCAACTAGCTTTTGCCCGCGGCTTCGCATGTTTGCAAAATTTCATGAAGATCCCACGACTTCGTCTACGATCCAGGATGAAACGTAGCCTATGTCCTATTTCAGGTCATGGTCTACCCATGTGCCAACTTTCATCCAAATCCATTCAGCCGTTTTAGCGTGAAAGCGTAACAAACAAGCTGAGTTTCGCATTTATAATATTAAAGTTAGGATGATTATAATGTATAGAAGTTATAGTTTGACCGAGACCGCACAGCGCGCGGCGAGGCGGCGTTGACGAATGAGCAACCTGCACTGCGTCTCGCCGCGCACTAAGTGCGGTACAGTACCGTGGGTGTAATTGAAAAATACCAGTACGTTTATAGAGAGAAACACCGTTATAATACACTCCAGTTCTACACAATCAGCCCTTTTTCATAAAATCCAGTATAAAGCAATGAAAAACTGGCTATAAAGAAGGAAGAAAAAAAAGGCGCAACACTAAGGTTTCCTAACTAGATAAATATTTAATGTAGTTAAGGTCCAGACAAAAAGTGGAAGACTGATACTTGATTGAGGTCAAGACCATTAATTTTCGTTAAGGACGCTCTCGGTAAAACAACACAATCTTAAGCGTTTTGATTTTTTTGTACGAAAAAAAGATTTGCCCCGTTTTTAGAAAGAAGATAAGAAATTCCGAAACAAAATTACTAAAAACCGGCCAAGTGCGAGTGGACTCGCCCAAGAAGGGTTCTGTACCGTATTTAGATCGAGTAAAAAACGCAGAAAAAAACACGTTTCTTGTATGGGGACCCCTTTAATTAATATTTTTTGTTATGGCGGCAATAGAAATAAACAATCCGTGAATATTTCAACTGTCTATCTGTTACGGTTCATGAGATACAGTCCGCTGACAGACAAACGGACGATCGGACGGACAGTTGAGGTTTAGTCACAGGGTTCCGCCTGGAACCCTTCGTGGACGGAACCCTAAAAAAATGACTTATTTAAGGACGTAATCTAGAAAGTTTTCCTTTTTACCAGAAAACTAGAGACAAAGTTTGAGTGACAGTTTAATCTTTTAAGTAATACTTTTGACGTAAAATAATAAATAACATCACCTGACATAACACCACGCCTGTAATCCCCGAAGGGTTAGGCAGAGGTGTAATTTCGCCAGATATGTTATAGGTGTCCCATAAAATAATAAATAACTAAGTGTATATAGTGTGCTACAGTTAAAACCCGTTTTTAGTTAGAACTCGTTTCCCTAGTTAAAACTAGTTGTTACTAAATGCCTTAGTTAAAACTAGAAATACCTAGTCAAAACTAGAATTTAACACTTTGATTTTTGGAACATCGACATAAAGTAGTTGACAAGGTGACAATCTTAATTAAAAGTAAATAAAATAATCAAACAAGTCAACAGAACACAATCATAAAATTTCAAAAAGGAACAAAAAGGAATTTTAATCCCGGTCAGAACAGTTTTAAATGACTCGTTTCGGAAAATCGCGTTTTGTCTAGAGAGAACAAGTTTTAACTGATATAAAATTTTGAGCATTAGTTAATTCTAGTTTTAAGTTAGCATTTAGTAAAAACTAGTTCTAACCAGGGAAAACGAGTTCTAAATAAAAACGGGTTTTAACTGTAACATATATATAGATTCTTCTATTCGTATGTTGAGCCATCGCACGGTAGTTTATGAGTGAGGTGATTATTTACTGGTCTGTTTATATTAATAAGTAGTTAACTGGTGAAATGAGGGACTCTAGGTCCTAGGTACACAATGTCTACGATTTCTACTAGGTACACCCCTTTTTTTTTGAGATTGGGATATCATCAAATGACTTCTCCCGCTCTGGGCGGAGCGGGAGGGCGTCTCAGCCTTCAGTTGCCTGTTCCCAAGGTCCCGGTATTAGGCACTTTTACGGCACTTTTTTTTTGTTAGGTACACCCCTGTCTAACCCTTCGGCGATTACAAGCGTTATGTTGTGTAACACGTAAAAAAAAACCTGTCTCATAATATCGTACAACTGCCCCGTTGGTCTCGTGGTCGCAAGCGCGACTGCTGAGCGTGAGCACCTGGGTTCGATTCTCGGGTCGTGCAAAGTGTTATTAGGTTTTTCTATTAGAAATTTCTTAGCAACAGCTCGGAGTTTGGAAGTTGGCAGTGTGATACCCTCGTGCCCAAATACGGTCTGGAGGGCTATACAACTGAATTATTAGCAAGACATTATGGTACGCTAATCTGTGATCAGAGAATTGATCAGGCTTTCATTTTCATAGATAATCATTAACAAGAGCAATAAATAGGAGCAGTGGTGGCCCAGTGGTAACGGCCACTACTTACGAGTTGTAGGTCGTAGGTTCGAACCCCGAAAGGCGCTTTACTTTGTGTAAATTATGTCATCGCCACTGCTCTCAAAACGGTGAAGGAAAACATCGTGAGGAAACCGGCATGTCTTAGAACCAAAAATTCGAAGACATGTGACATCCACCAACCCGCACTGGGCCCGCGTGGTGGATTAAGGCCCGCTCCCTCTCACAGAGAGGAGGCCTGTGTCCCAGCAGTGGGAACATTATAGGCTGATTATGCTAAGAACAATAAATAAAGAACCAACGACGAACCACACAATACCGACGCAGTACGGGAAAGCTAGCTGTCTAACCATGTAGCAGTGCAGTTAAATTTAGTATTATCGCAATGAAACTGTATGACTCTCCCAGAGCTCGCTTTAGAGTTAGCGTAAAGCCTGTGCGACTAATCCTATGCAAGGTGTTAATCTGCATGCTGGCTGTATATACTGAATTAGATATACGGATGATACTGAACACGAAACAGACAAATTACTTGGATATTAGCACTTCTGTTTTATCTACTACTAACTTCTTCATCTGCGCGTTTATTGTTCACCCGAACCACCGCGTCGCATCGCATCGCCTGCCCGCGCTATTTCTTCGTTTTTCTGACTTTTATTTTTGCTCGACTCCTAAGGGTAGTACCGTGATGTTAATAGCCTATAACCTTTCTCAGGAATTAGACTATCAAATGCAAAAATAATTGATTTGACATGAATAATTGATCAAATCTGACTGGTAGTTCTAGAGCTTAACTCATTCAAACAAACAAACAATAAAACAAACTCTTCATAGATAACACTACCCGAAAGACTACCTTTTTGAAGAACACAGCCGTGACGGTATAGAAAAGGCACAACATCCATTCTTCATCCATCCATATTTTAATAGCCCGGGCCTCAGATTGGCGCGTGGTCAATACT
Organism: Lithophane ornitopus; assembly: GCA_948473465.1. Taxonomy (NCBI): domain Eukaryota; kingdom Metazoa; phylum Arthropoda; class Insecta; order Lepidoptera; family Noctuidae; genus Lithophane; species Lithophane ornitopus. The sequence continues at coordinate 5,315,047 of OX419629.1, forward strand.
GGGTGCAGATCTTGACTCCGGGCTAACAATATCCTCAGAAAAAAAATGCATCTACGCTGACACCCTGTCTAACCTGGGGATTAAACCAAGGCCCACAAACTCAACAGTCGCAATTGAGACCGCTGTGGACTATGACCAACGAAATAGTTCAGTGACGTGGGAAAATCAAGAAAAGAGTTGAATTTCCTGGTGGAGTCTATGGTTCCTTATAGGAATAGCCTGGGCTTTTAAGTCAAGGTCGCTCCCGCTATTGATGGACCGACGACCTCAAGAAAGTGGCTGGGGCAGACTGGATGCGGAAGGCGGAGGATAGTGGTGGTGTGGCGGTATCTACATCGCCACATGCGAACTACGCATCAAAGACCTGACGTCAGACAGACGTCACATAAATCCTGCATCGCGCAATTAAAGTTTACCGTGCAGTGGACATATATACGAGAACCCAACATCAATCGTTGGGCAGTTGCCCGCCAGACACAACACCCGTCTGGTCGGAGGATCCTCCCTTTTCTATGGAGTATGAGTGAACTTTACACCCTGTTCCTCATACCCCTAAATTGGTGACCCCGAATATGAACGTCAACGCAGCCTTCGTGCAACTACTCCAGCGTGACGTCATCATCATCACTCCCGCAAGCTTTCAGTGAGGCGAGTCACACAGCCAAGCCAACACCCGAGGCATCAACGGGTATCCTGACCACCAGCATGCAGCGAACGCGCATTCCTGGTCATCACCCTCAGCCTCATAACCCCGACCCACTGGGGAATCACCGCAATCACCTCATCACCCCGACCCACTGGGGAATCACCGCAATCACCTCAATGACCACAACCGCCGCAAACAGTTCCGACCCACCGCGAACAATGCGGCACCCGGTTCCGACTCACTGGAACCACAACTGGCACTGGCAAGCATCGCAAGATACAAGACTCAGCCCACTATCGACCTCCGGTCTCCGGAGGGGAGTGATGTGGCGGTATCTACATCGCCACATGCGAACTACGCATCAAAGACCTGACGTCAGACAGACGTCACATAAATCCTGCATCGCGCAATTAAAGTTTACCGTGCAGTGGACATATATACGAGAACCCAACATCAATCGTTGGGCAGTTGCCCGCCAGACACAACACCCGTCTGGTCGGAGGATCCTCCCTTTTCTATGGAGTATGAGTGAACTTTACACCCTGTTCCTCATACCCCTAAAGTGGCACGGCTTGGAAGAGGCCTATGTCCAGCAGTGAACTGCGATAAGCTGAGTTGATAAGTCAAGAGTCAATAGGTTATTGCTAGGCAAACTTGCTCCATCGTATACCACATCATCACTTGTCATGAGGTCAGATAATGGTCCTATAAATAGTAACAAAAATGAGAGAAAAAAGGAAAGAAAAAGAGGAGCTCGTGGCTAAGTAATAACAGCCGCACGGGTCGATTCGTCAGGTTAAGCTACGCTTGCCGGGGTTGGTCCGTGGATGGGTGACCATCGTTACATATTGAGACTCCTCCATGCCTTGGAAAGCACGTTAAGCTGTTGGTTCAGGCTGCCATTTGTGGATCTTTGACAGTCGTTACGGGTCGTCAGAAGCCCGAAAGTCTGACAACCAGTCTTGCCAAGGTGTATTACCCTATTTACTGGGTTGTAGAGGTCAGATAGGCAGTCGCTCCATGTAAAATACTGGTATTCAGCTGCATCCGGTTAGACTGGAAGCCAACCCCAACATAGTTGGGAAAAGGCTAGGCAGATGATGAAATAGTAAAAAAATTAGAACAATAACATACTGCTCGATCTCCAAGATTCTTCACGCGACAGTGCAGATACGCCGGCTGCCCCACCGCCGCCGTGTAATCGCGTTTCGTTGCATTATCAAAGTAAGGCTGGGCGACGCTCTCGGTGCTCGAAGTGGCATTGAACGCGAAGTCAATGGTGCTGGTGGTTGCTTCCTCGCTGGTGTCACCGCCGCCGCCCGCTGAAATACCTGAGACAAAGAAAAGGGTACTTTTAGCAGGTTTTGATATGGAATCGGAAGGTTGGGTATTGACATGGAGTTGTATACAAAGATATTATACGCCTAAAGAGGTAGGTAAGTTACCTACCCAACATTCAATATCCAAAAACGGCACAACGTCACACTATTAGATGACGCGTGGAAGTAGGAAGGCATGTCTTAAATATTGTGAGCGAAAAAGAGAGACGATGAAAACTTGGCTAAGTAGCCAAGTATTGCCGTGCCACTTGCGGACCGCATATAAGCTATCTAGCTCTTCTAACTCACAATATCATTGGGTGCATATAATATAAATAAAGAGATATTAGGAACATGGTGTAAAGTTCACTCATCCTCTATAGAAAAGAGAGGATCCTCCGACCAGACGGGTGTAGTGTCTGAAAGGGCACTGCCCAACGATTGATGTCGGATCGTCGTATATATACTAGTCGCGCGTTAAACTCTGTTCGCGCGATCCAGAATTTTTGCGTGACGTCAGTGTGATGCATGGTTCGCATATAGCGTTTTAGATGCCGGTACATATAATCGTAATGCCATATCGAGCGTCAATAAACGTGGTTCCACTAGACATCCCCTTTATAAGTGCTGAGAATACCCGCTCAGCCTTTCAGCCATGTTGCTCTTTATTTTATACCACAGCGGGGAAAATAAATGCGTTGGGCAACTTAGAAACAGCCTATGACAAGTGGTCGGTTTTGTCCATTTAGCAGAAATATATACAAACATCGTGCGATTTAACGTCCATTATATAACTGATAGGAGCTTGCTCATATTGGCTTGTGGTATAGCATCCATATAATTATATAAAATATTCAGTAAACCAAAAATTAATTTAAAAAAAATTGTACATAAAATGTATTAATATAGTATAAATAAATATATAACAATATAAACAAACATAGTAAAAATTTGTTTTTTTTCTCCAAATTTCTACTATGTTTGTTTCCAAATTATGAAGGTCCAAGTTTCTACTTTGTTCATTACCAAATTATGTAGGTACACACGAGTCTTATTTCTCTCTCATTCGATCTTAAACACACATAAATTTTTAAACCGTCGTTTAAAGTGAAGATACTCACTCAGTAACATCTGCTATTTCGTTGTGGTACAGTAAGATAGTTAATTTCGCTTTATAGTCACACAGATCCATGGGGTGCAATTCGCCCGGCAGTTCATTTACATAAAACGCCGTTTTTGTGCTAAAAGACATCACTAACCGACGCTTACAAAATTTCTGAGAACATTGGATTAAAAATTATTGCGGTTGTTTACTGAATAATAGATTGTTTTGCATAGAATTTAGAGTCTAGTTTGATTCGATGGTAAGATAAGGAAACAAAGTGGGCCATAGAATGTTTTGTGTATCTAAATCTAATTTTTCTTGTTATGGAAAAAGGTAAGTGTATGCAAATTGCATGCCTTGGGAGTAATAATATTATGGAAACAAATCGTTAGATGCTGGCGGAAGGAATTTTAGAATACGGAGTTTTAGGCTCACGATTCGAATAAGATGTGTCCGCTTGAGTTGATGAGGATTGTCTTCAGTCTGTTTTTAGAGCACTTTCCATTTTAATCCGGTAAAAGCATAACTCTGTCTAGTTAAAAAAGTATATTTTTGTTACTAACAACAAACCCTTCTGGCAGTTTATTTTTTTTAATCAATTTTAAGAGTTCAAACAGTCTCAACTTTTATAACTTAATTAATTTGAGTACGTACCGTTCATCACGGCTCGGAGGCATTTTTTTGATAAAATTTCACAATATTTATAATTTATTATTTTGTGTCAATTCAGAGAAATTATTTGATAGGCAAATTGACAACCAACTTAAATATCGTCCGTTTAATCAAATCACAATTGTCATTCTTTGACAGTTTGTATGAAATGGCTATTTTATTTGATTTTTAATTAACACGTCAAGTTGAGGTTACCAATTTGCTTAAAAAATATTAATTTCCCTTACTGTCCATCATATAAAATCATAAGTCATTTATTCAAACTAGGCTGTAGTTTGAATAAATGAGTTTTGATTTTAAGCACTTTTTATTTGTCAAAATGACATACGACAGTTCCCCAACACGCCTGCCCTTCACCACGTCCTAGTACTTTAGCTGGGAAGAAGTGGCGCAACAAACTCCCCACCAGTACAGCTCTCCGTTCAGTCAGAAGAACTTGATTCTATACAATAGTATCTATAGAAATAAACATTATGAAACACAAAACATTGAATGAAATTATTTGCCATAATTCAGCAAGCACACGCCAATATACCAACACTGCGTGTATCAAAAATGTGTGGCCATATTTAAGGGTATGGTACAGACCATCAAAAACTGAACAAATTTCTCCATGGGACCAACATCGTAATCGCGAAAAAAATATCAACTGTCCCCAATGATATTAGAATAAACAGTATGTTGTGAGCACGCAATCGTGAAGACTCGAAACCGTCCTAATTGGGACGTATTGACTTTAGTCTGCGACACGCATGACGACGAGTAATACGCTTAGTTGAAGCAGCTGCTCTAGCTGTATATTTTTTCTTGTTGTTTTTATCAAGCCATCTCTTTTCTATCATTTTTATTTGTAGTGAAATGTAAAATGAATGAAAAGTAGGTATGTGTGCTGCCGCTCCTGCTCGGAACATTTTTTTCGATTGTTTTGTGTGTATAACATAAATCTTTTAATATAATATCATTGAATGTCCCAAAAACTTCAATACCTAATACCCACTCGACCGAAATGTATGGGACAGCTGAACATGATTGATCAGGCATGTTCTAGGAACACATCTGTATTCACAGAACGGGTAGTTATTTGTGTATATTGTTTCTTCCTTCACCTGTCAAAACTATGATTTATTATAATTTTTTTATGCATGTTTTAATTATTGTTGCCAGACTGCTCAGGAGATGCTACCAAAAACTGAAAATCGGCTAAAATGTCTTCACTTTTATCAAAGAATCCAATTTTTTTATTTGATTCATTATATTTAACTATTATTTAAATCCTAAATAAAATTAACTATACAAACACGTTACGTATGTACAATTATGAAACAAAACTAAAAAGAAAAAAAATAATGGGGAGGGGCTCATTGGGCATCAAAGAATTCGTCCGCATCGCTGTCAATGGGAAAAGTGCCCAAAAGGCTGGCAGTATTGCCACGTTGAATGGCAATGCTGATTCTTTTATACATTGATAGTATGTTATATCATACTCCAACTTACATGTTATACCAGATGGCTTAACACACAATAGGAAATTTACACAATGCTTCCCAATAAGTCGGTCTTCAGTTCGTCGGCGTCAGCTTTGTGTGTCCGACTAGAAACTAGATTATCTTGTCTCGAACGCAAGCCGAAAGGTGCCCAGTACATTTTACTTGACTGATTTATATATACCCACTGTGTTTTCCATGCAGCCATGCAATGTTTGACGTAATTGGTTCCACAGAGAAAACTGATTTTGAATAGTCTATGGTCACATTTGGAGAAACAAATAAGTACACCCAGCATGACTGCATAAGTATTTTAAAAGTGCGAATTGGAATGTATTTTATACAACTCTATGGTCTGTTTCAAAAGTATCCGTTGCAAGTGTAAACAAAAACTGTTTAGGTTTACTTCTCACTCACTAAAGGGAATTTGTCACACATTCATCTATCTTTAAAAGGTTTCAATTTTTTATCTCACCACTTTCCCAACAATTATTGTTTGAATACCATTGTTAAATTGTAGTTGAAAAACCATCGTTGAATATTGAGGTTATAAAATTAACCTCAAATGACAAACATCTTTATGGTTATTCTGACTTAGAGTTTCGGGATTTAGTATTCAAATAATCAAATCGAAGCACTCAATTTTTAAGTGGCACTATAGATTGGCATCTACAGGTAAGTTTGCTGATCCATTTGTTAACATACTTTACGAACAGATTATACCTGACTCAGTATGTTTGGTCTATGTGTAGGCGATATTATTTTCATGTGTTTTTCATCGACAATAGTTGAACCCAAAAATGCGAAGTAAGAGATATACTAGACGGGATGACCCTTCATAAAAATGTAGTAAATTGCTATCAGGTCAGGGTAATAAAACTGTTATATTAAAGCCCCATCTGTGCAGACGTTAAAAAAACGCTTCGAATGCATAACCTCTTCCTATTTGAAGTTGGCAAAAAAATGGTTTACTAGATTTTCGTTACTGACAATATCCAAATCCTGGAAAATGAGTGGTTTCTGCTCTTTTTACTAATTACTTCGGGTAGTTTTTTCAATATAAAATTTTGTGAATGTTGTTTTATTTTCTGTTCTACTAGCTAACCTACCTAACCTGCTGTCCTAGACTTCGTCTGCGATCTAGGATAAAAAGTATCCCATTTTCTAATCCAGGTCATGGTCTACCCATGTGCAAAATTTCATCTAAATTCGTTGAGCCGTTTTAGCGTGAAAGCGTAAATATTATATTATATTATATTATATTATATTATATTATATTATATTATATTATATTATATTATATTATATTATATTATATTATATTATATTATATTATATTATATTATATTATATTATTTATTATAGTTAGGATTAGGACTGGTATTAAAGATGGGCGGACGACATTGTTACCATCGTGGGTAGAACCTGCCTGGTGCCTCGCGTGGGGATATGAAAAGGAGGCCTATGCCCAGTCGCATGAGGGTGTCAAGTCGCTGTGAATGACGATGATGAGGTAGGTATCGGTCAGTCAATGACTACACGTATGTATTTGTTAATTTGCAGTTATTTGCATCAGTTAATGTACAAACGCTAAATTGAACTCACTTGAATTGTATTGAAATATAATCGTTTCATCGAAAGTATGAAGATTCAGCACCTGAGTACCTGAGTACCTGATTTGATTACGTAAAACTTTATTGAACTTTAAGCAGTAAACTTTCCATGTTTATTTTAGAGAAATTGAAATTGGGTCAGTTTCATGAAATACTTTAGTTCCAAAAGAAATATTGGAGCTATCGTGTTTTATCTTCCAATTTTATCAAAAGTTATGGCCCATCCGTTTCGCTAAAGTTCATAATAGTGCTTGCTAACCAAAGCTGTTTGTACATGTTCAAAGTGTTTTGGTACGAATATTAATGGGTGCCGAATTTTAATAGCTTTTGAAATAATCCGATGAATAAAGATAGTTTTTGTCCAGGCCACCTTGAAATAACCTTGTAATTTTTGGTTGATTTTGGCAAAAAAGTTTTAAATCAGCTGCCATTAAGGGGGATGCGCTAAGGAACCCCGCGAAATTCAAATTTTCTTACGTTTTTTGCAATTTGCAGGTCAGTATCAGGTTGTATGTTGATCTAAATATGATTTGCGGCCGTAACAAATTAATATGGATATACAGAATTATAAACTAAAATTCCACCTCAAGGCGAAAGCGTCAGGGTAGACCGCGAAATTCAATTTTCAATCTGATACTGACCGGCCAGTTGCAAAAAACGTAAGAAAATTGAATTTCGCTGACTACGTTAGCACATCCTCCTTTATCTAGGTATTTATCGTATCGCTAACGTTGTACGTGGGATAAACCGAATTATTTTTCTTTATTTCCTAGATTGAATTTCGCTATCCGGTAATCTATCGTTTCGCTTTCGCTGCTGTTGTATTTACGCGCAATAACAGCTAAGGACACTAAATTCCAGACCTATTATGAAATAATTGTATGAGAACATAAGAGAATACCTTTTATATTAATAAAGAAATACGGCTTAAATTCCCAAGTCAATGCAATGAAATTGTTTCTTAGCTTGTCATTTTTCGAGAACCTGTCTGTCATCCTTAGTGAGAAAAAATATGTGTACCTATAATTTAAAATAATTCACGAAACAGATCTGAAGATCAAAATATTTATCTTGGTATACTTACCCACATCTGTGCTACCCACGTCATAATAATGTGCCAAACCATTTCTTTCTTATTTCAACTAGTGCCCTGATTGAGATTGACAACGGTTCTCGCGTCATATAAAATTTACCATACTGTAGATAAATAATTCAGCTCTTCAAAAACAAAAACAAAACTTTTTTCAACTTCTCGGGAATATATTTTTAACTTCGATAATTTTAATGTTTCTTGTGCTTTTTCTTATCCAAGTGCATATAAATCTTACCAGTGGTGTTAGTTTTTGGTATAAGAATGGAATAAATCTATAAATGATTTATTATACCACTGGTACTTGTTAAAACTCCTATTTATTTTCTATTCCGAACGGATACCGTTACTTAAAGTAATACCAAAAAAAGTTCAAAGATATTAGGTACAGTCAGTATATAAATGAGTTTTAACAAATACCAGTGGTATTAGTTTTTGGTATTAGAATGGAATAAACCATCATATTATATATCGAGCAGTAAAGTTGTATTAATGTTATTCCTGCTGAGATGAATGGTGGACGATACAATTAGCAAATATTTCAAACGTTAGATTCGCCTGACTATTTGAAGATCCAAATATAGGTACTATTGTCTCACTGACTTAGGTATAGGTGGACTATAACATCCCGCTTGAAATAATATATACAATAGTACCTACCTATGTATCGTTTCATGTCGGTATAAGTGAAGTTTCCATAACCAATATAAATCTACATCAGGAGAGGGCAAATCTTTGATAATTAAGCTTTTGATAAAGTAAATCTCGATGAACCGGCTCTGTCGGTTCTTTTTTAATCAGTCGCCGTCAGATTTTCAATTAAAAGGTTCCATTTGACATTTTAATTCGGTTTTGAGGAAATGTCTCGTCGTCCCTCTTTTACTGGTATTTCTCGGTATTCCTATTAAGTATTTTAATAGTCACATCTTGAATGATAAGGATATACCTACTTTAATGAATTATTTAAGATTTAGACATTTATTTCTCGTAGCAGAATAAATATAAAATGTAATATATTATACGCATAAATGAGAAACATTGGTTCAGTAATTAATAAAACGTTCGTAAAAACGAGTAACGGCATCTTCGGTTTATGAATAGAAAATAATAATATGGCATTTTGCAATAGAGCATAGGTATAGAATGCTTTATTGTATACCTTCAATCTATCATGCATAATCAGCCTATAATGTTCCCACTGCTGGGACACAGGCCTCCTATCTTCGAGAGAGAGTGGGCTGTAATCCAACACGCAGGCCCAGTGCGGGTTGGCAGATGTCACATGTCTTAGAACTTTTGGTTTTAGGTTAGTAGGTTAGATGCCGGTTTCCTTACGATGTTTTTCTTCATCGTTTTGAGAGCAGTGGCGATGAAATTATTAACACAGCGCACAGGGCCTGGCCAGGTACGTAATCTGAACGCGTAAGTCGGGGCCGACACTGGGCCACCACTGCTCCATCATTTGCTTAGTTTAACAAAACTATATTAGGAAAATACATCATAATACCGTTGACAAAAATCAAATTAATACCTACTTTAAAAATGTAGGTACCTACCTAATGAACGATACTCATTACGATCAAACCTAATTATCCGAATGAATGAATTTGTAAATAAACAACAAATTGTAATCGGCGAATCGAATTTGGCCATGGTATTTCAATATCGGTGTATATCTGCTGAACTCAAACATTTATCAATAGAGAACAGATCAATAGGATGCCAAAATTTAATATTAACATTAGGTAGTAGTTTTGATTGTTCAATCTGGCAAACATGACCTGCACATTGCACAGTATTGTAATTGGAATAGTTATGGGCTAACAAAGTAATCGTAACTTTAGTCCAAGAATAGTGTCTGTCCTATCTTGCCCTCTGTGCCCAAAAAAATGCAGCCATGGTGACGTCGTGGCGAAGTTTTGGGCCAACAAGATGTTGACATTGTCGTACCTTCGACACAATGAAGAAAAGAAGAAGAGTACATGAATAAACCTTTTAGTCCACGCGCCACTTCTAGTCACCGCCTAAAGTGTGTGAGTGGTGAGACGGGGGTGGTAGACAAAGGCCAAGCTAACTTAGTCTGCCAATTTTATCAATGGCCCCTCACTAAGCCAGGAGCTATTCCCGTAGATCTCGAACCAACACGAGAGAAACAGAATTTTATAACACTTTAGTATTTCCGAACCTATTGTATACGGGTACTAGATGCTTTATAGAGCTAAGCAAACTGATCAATGGGAACATTTTCTTATTTTCTATACCTACAATGTTTTTGTGTAGAATACGTGTTATTTTCCTTCGTTCTATTATCGGAAAATGGGCTAAGTTGCCAGCTCATTGTTCGTTTACACCCTCACAACACGTTTAACATCTAAGACGCAGGATGACAAGCAGGTGTGAAAAGCAGCCTTATACATCGTTCTAAACAATTAATCAGGGAAATGGAGGCAAGCGATGCGTTAAATACATTAAAGCTAACACAATAAACTTTGTATAGACGCTTCTGAAGCAAGAATAATGACGTAAACGCCGACAAAACGAAGTTACCGCTATAAAAAAGGTTATAAAATCGAGCGCAAATATTTATTCCAAACTTTATATTGAAGAAGATGAAGACATAATAAGGACAACTAAATCAAATGTAGCAAATAATGAAGAAAATGTACAAGAAACGTAGGAATTTGAGAATGCGAGCAAAATTCACTATAAAATAAATTGTCGAGACGTCACACGTGGGAAACAAACAGGGTGTTGAAATATAGCGCGGAACGATACAATGTTCTACGAGGTACTTTACCCTAGGGATGGGGATAGTTCCCATCTAATGATGTATTATTTCACACCATAAAAAGAAATGTTAGAAGAAGAATTGTTGTTTTTACTTTCACAAAGAAGTTTCTTTGTAAAAAATGTGTGATGTTCGCGGGATGAAAGAACTGTGCTTTGATTTTGAGAATGTAGGAACGTTATAAATGTTTGCTATTGACAAAAACATATCCCGCGTCCTATATTTTGATCGTCTTGCGAATACACGATCGTTCGAACTTTTGTTCGGTGAACCTGAACGCGTGGTCGCGCCGTCAGAGGGCACTTTCTGATTTTCCGAACAAAAAAAGCTTTTGACTTAACTTTTTGTTGGTGTCTTTGCTTTTCAATTTTCGTTTTTTGCCTCCTACTTCCGAAATTAAAGATATTTTTCACTTTTTATTGTGTTTTTTGGAAGTTGGTTGTTTTTCTTCATTTTTGGTTGATCTTCAAAATCGATTCATAATTGACGGAGTAATCGCGTAACAAAAACACAAAAAAAAACATACAGACGAATTGAGAACCTCCTCCTTTTTGACGAACTCGGTTAAAAAGTGACATAAATGCACGCGACCGATCGCGAATTCGAGAGACGATCTCTTTTAAATAAGACGTGGACTTAGGCGATTTACGAAATTTAATTCGTTGGTGAACCTTGGGTATTAGTCCTAGTCACCCACACCTTCTTGACTGGCTAATATTTTGATCATGTCACGAGTTATTCCGAAATATTTCGTACTGCTACGAGAGAAGATTATAGTCCTCCAGACCGTATTTCGGCCATGGCGGCCAATCTGAACGGAGACTAGACGAAAAATATTATAGTGCACAAGTGTGTGCGCAGACACAGGAGCACACTCTCTTCTCCCACTCTCATAGTCCGATGGGACGGCACGCAATCCGACACGACCAGCTTAACGTGCTTTTCGCGACACGGGACACACTGCCAACAACTCCGGGCTGCTATTAAGAATGGAAATACCCATTAAAACTTGCCCGACCTGGGAATTTAACCCAGGACCCACCGCTCAGCAATCGCACATGCGACCACGAGACCAACGGGGCGAGAGAACATACGTAGATTAAATCCAACATTTCTTCCTTCTCATTACCTTCAATAAACGAAGTTATCTAAAGCACGGTCTGATGAAAGTTTCAGTTAAATAAGTTAAAGCTAAAGATTAACGGTTACTGTACTAACTTTTCCTCCATCTAGGGATTTGAAAGCATTAGCCATTAGTGATTCGTAGCCAAGCTCGTAAACTCTATTTCATGTAGAACGTGGCCTGGGATTTTCAGACCGTAACCGTACCACAAAATTTTAGATTCTAAGAGTAGATTATCTATTAGTAAACATGCCCTTATTTCACTGCTGAATATGTCGGAGATGGATTGTCGATCCGCTGTTTTACGTTACCTGGCTGTTTTACAAAACAGCTCCGTTATGTCGATGGCCTTAAGGGCCTACTCAACCTCAAATTTAACTAACTCGCTCGCACCATACTACTCACAGCTGAGTGAGAGCGAGACGGAGTGGGGTGGTTGCGGCTCCAAGCCTCGAATAGTTTAGGTAATTACTTTTTACGGTGAAAATAATGATAGCTTAAAAAAAAAAAATAAGACCTGCTTTATAGGTAGTTCAGTTATTATGCAGTTTCATGATCGAACTTGAAGTATTTTTTGAATACCAGCGCATTTATAGTTCGGTTTAGAGGTAGGTAACTTTGTTTTTTTTTTTCTATAGAGAAAGTTTTATGGTAATCGTGTTTTCATCAAACATAGGACCTAGCATCAATCCTCAACTTTAACAATTTATTACAAGCTTTATATTAGCTTGCTCTGTTCGTATGTGTTTCCGGTTACTCCAATTTTCATGCATTTTTCAAGCACTTCCTGGCATCAGATTGAGAAACTTGGCTTATTTATATGTACCTAACTACCGAGACATTTTGAAAAAAACTCCTCAATCAAATAAGTTCGTGAACACCATCGTGTTTAGGCTCATTGGTTACGATTTAGTACTTCTTATTTTGTTTAAAAAAATTAATGCTGCAATATTTTCGGCGTAACGGTGGATCATGCTAACCAATTTGAGATAGGATAGGCCCTTAAATGTATAGCATCAAAAGGAGAAACACGTGACAGACAGTGTCATGTCACGACGGTTGGCAGGGCTGTCGCAAACAAACGGCGCATCGCAGATACGGGAAATTCCACTCACTACAATGATTGACACTCGGTTCAGAAACTTGCCAACCTAAATATTAATGTGAGGGTTTGCACATTTATATTTAGGTTGGCAAGTTTCTCTTACTGAGTAGGGTTAGTATAGACAAAATAATAATGGGTCGATGAATGCATAACTATTTTGTGCATGTTTTGTATGGCTTATTTTTATTAATCGATAACTTGGTCGATATACAGCATGCGGGGACTCCCCGCAGGCGGCGCCTGCCTGTCTGAATCACTAATGAAATCCAAAACTCAATAATGTGGTCGGTTTACCATCTGCGGAGAATCCCCTTAGCGGGCGTAGCGACCAATGAAATTCATCAGAAGGTAAAAGTCTGTGGAGACTTACACGCAATGAAAATTACCAATGAAAATGAGACTTCAAAGCAACTACCAAACGTGCAGTGCGAATTGTTTCCTATCGACTAATGAAAACAGTTCCCCGAATACGGGTCCTTTGGCATGCTTTATAGAAATCTCCAGCATCCCATATGCGAGCCCTATGGACTAATGAAAAGGGTTCCTATGTGGGCCCTATATGGCATGCGTTAAAGAAATCTCCCGCATTCTGCATACGAGCTCTAAAGCCAATGAAAATGAGCCTAGGGACGAAAGCTTTTTTTTTTTGGGGGTGGGGTATCTTCAAATTACTTCTCCCGCTCTAGGCGGAGCGAGAGGGCATATCAGACTTTAACTGACTAAAACCCACCCGTGTTCCTTCAGTTGCCTGTTGCCAAGGGTCCTGGTATCCCTTTCGGACTTTCCCGCAACCCTGGCAGGAGGGATGAAAGCCGAATATGAACATAAAGAATTCAAATTATTTCTTAAAATAACCTAAATCCATAATGAGACTCTGTCTATTCGCCATTTACATTAAAACGTAGAAATTCATAAAATGGCAAATTAATCTTTCATGAGTTGAAGAGATTTTATTGAACAGTTAATTAATTAACCTTCTTTAAAAAGCGAAGCCCACTCAATGATTTTGAAATAAAACAGAATTAATGTCGGAAATTCTTCGATGTCTCTCATTTCAAAATAAGAATTTCAGTACTAACCTTGCACAATTGGAACTAAAGTACTACTAAAATAACACTATTAATTTTCACAATACCCGGATTTACAAGAAAAAAATCAAAGCGTAGCGCGATTGGCGTTCTACAAACGTAAAAAGCCACTTTCTTTTCAAGTCAAAAGGTCGATTTGTTACTTCCACTAGGGCTGTTTATCGGAGTGCCTGACATTGACTCCTACGAATAGAGGATTGAATAGGCAGTGGGTGGCACGTCTCACTTCCTAACAACTTCCATCATTCAGACATCTGCCAATATCACTAACGTTATTTCTCACGGTGGAAAATTATTATAATACGACTAGCTGTGCCTGTTGCTACGCTCAAGTAACTGTGTATTGTATTGGCGTTATAAGTTAATCGAAACGTGAAGTGCCTTATACTCTTGTGGGATTTATTTTACGTCAGTAAGTGTGTCCGTCGCATCATAGAGGGCCTTATCAGAATACTAGCGCTGCGGTATTTGTTATTTTTTGTCAATACGATATTTGACAAAAAATAACAAATATCTCAGCCTATCTCAGTATGATACTGAGATAGGTGCCTTTTTAGCTTCGCACAGGTCGTATATTTTTACGTTTTTTCTTGTTTTAATGTTCTTTTTTTTTATTGTTTTTATGAATTTGTTAGTTGTTCTTCTTTTTTTATTGTTTTATTTCCTGTGCGTGTCCCAAATAAAATGTATTTCTTTCTTTCTTTCTATATTTATCAAGATTGACTGCTTAACTCCTAGTAAGTATAGCGTGATGATATTCATTTCAGAGGTTAAATCTATATCAATCAGATTTTTTTCTCGTCTTATTAAATCTCGCTGAAAACTGTTGAGGAATACGGACATAATGCAATATTGCTAATTTCCCATAGCAAAAAGCATGATAATTTTCTATGACCAGAACTTTAAGGCATATTTGTGCAAAATTTGAATAGAATCTATTCAGGAGTGTTTGCACAAATCCGGAACATACATCCATACCAACGGACAAAAATTCTAAAAACAAATTTTCGTCATCAGACCTTTAAGACACTCTGAATGCCAACAGACATCTGCGTGGGCATTCACTAAAGTTATGTGAAAAGTCGTCAAAGAAAAAGCCTTTGAAGCAATTCTTGTCTAACCGAGTTGTAACAGCATGGAATAGGCTCCCGGAAAATGTTGTGATGGCTCCCTCACTGAACTGCTTCAAGAATCGACTGGACAGACTAAATATCTCCAAGCTATTTGATACACACGCATCAGCTAATTAGCTACTAGTGTGTCTAACCAAATAATAATAATAATAATCAGACTCGTTCAGACACCTCGTAGGAAATATTTTTTTCCAAAAAATATTCAATGTACACCTTGTACAGTTTTGACTTTGTTTCAATTTTATTATGTATGTATAGATAACTATAAATTATTATTTGTTATTAAAGCAAAAACTTCATCAATCGATCAAACTCCGAATTTATTCAATCTGTTGACATTGATGGCACAATATTCAAGTCAGATTGAAACGTATGAGACGATGCTGATGATATGAAAAAAATCTGAACGAAACTTTGATAAGTTTCGAATTGAACATGAGTACCTATACATTCGTATGATATCTCACAATGGCTTCCAAATGAAATAGAAAATGCTCGCGTTTTCTCGAATGTTTTAGTCCCTGAGCCAAAGTTAACAGAGGACAAGTGAATTTGTAGACGCTTTCAGATGACCTAGATACAAAACGTTTGAGCATAAAATGTTCTAGATTGTGAGCAGAAAATAAAAATCCCTTGAAAAATATTTTTCCTTTTTTATTGCCTTTGTTTTGAAGCCCGTTATGGACTACTGATCAAATGTATAATGGAATGATAACGAATAGGTAAGTGATTAAATTGTAAAAGCATAATTTATGTTATTGTAGAATAATTTCTACAAGGGTTCGAACTTAGAAACAACTCGTGCGTAATTGATTACGTATATATTTTGGTATGAATAATAATTATTATGAATACCTAAATTATTAGGTAGGTACTGAATTTAAGCTTTATTTATAGTAGTTGTTAAGATGTCTATGATTCTATAGATCATTATAAACATAGTTCCAAATATTATTTCAAAGTATGAGAATCTCTGAAGAAAGAGAGAAGAGATTCTATTCTATCCTTCATCATCCTATTCTATTCTATTCTATCCTGTACTACTAAGGAAAATCCTCTTTCCTTGACTTAAAAAAAAAACTGTAGGGAGCGGTTGTCACAAACCTTTATAGATTGAATTTATAAACCTACATGAAGCTTTAAGATTTTATAAATTAATCAAAACAGCTATACGATGGACAAACGCAATTAAATTCCGATATGCCTAAACAAAGCGTTCAATTTGCATTTAATAAAACGCCAACAGACGATCAAACGTGAATCAATTTAGAGATAATAACATTTCAATACACCCACAAACCCGCCCGTTCATCGATCAAACTGAACGTTCCACAAACTAAAGTTCACGCATACAAACAACTATGTTGGGCAATCTTGGCAAATGTGGGTACTTGGCCAACTCAGAACTCAAATGCACTTAGTCTGAGTTAGCTAGAATCTGGGTGCACAGGAGTGCCCTGCCAATAACGAGATTTTGGATAGTTTCAGTTTAAGACGGAATTATTCTCGTAAACGCGAATTAAGGGGTTAATTTATAAAAGTTCAAACGTCAAAAATGTATGGTTAAACAGTTGCTAATCATTACTTAACTTTAAGCAACGTTTATAAATAAGCCCCTAAACGATTAATATTAATATATTCCCTTTGCGGATGGGGTAATATTGGTTGGAATACCAGTAAGAAATAAGTAACTGACAACAACACATTTTATCAAGAAAATATTGAAACATGATGATAAAAATAAAAGAAAAAAAATGAAATATCAAACTGATTAATCGATATTTCACTAAGCAGGCCACCTAAACTAAGAAAAAAACTATTAATTGAGATAATGACGCAAAGAAAGAACAAGTTGGGGGAAAATATGCGACCGCTATAATACGATCATCGCTCAGCATAATGCTGCGACCCTATGCGAGACATAGCCCCAGCACTGGTTTTCAGCTACAGCCGGTGTTGACGTGATGATGTCAACCGATGCAGCATACAAAGAGATTATAAATATGAAAAAAAAACCACAATACTAAATGAGCCTAGTCATTCGAGTAATATAACTAAATCACACATGTTTGTAAAGAATTCTTACCGTCATACCGCCAAAGTTATCTAAACCTTGAACCAAGAACAAGACATTTTGAACTCAAATCTGATTTTGACTTTAAAAATCTTAAACCAAAGTCGATTTTAGCTACATTTTCATGATCGAAGTACTAAGTACAAAGTCAGTAGCAGTCAGTTAGAGAGAACCAGCTTAATGGAGGGGTAAATCCCGTTAAAACCCTGTTAACGGCGATACGTGAACACTTGAGCTCAAGCAAGGACTTTGAAAGCTCCATCTAATTCGCTTAAGCGCTCTCTTGTATAGGGATAGCCCAATTACGGGCCGAAACAAATGTGAATACTGAGTGAATATACGAAGTAATGCTTTTAGCATATGTGTGGATCTTTTTTAGTGATTTTTTTTTTGTGAAAGTTACAGAAGTTGCCTACAGAAAAATAAAACCTAAAAGACTTTATTTTTTTCAACTTTTTAACCCAATAAGATGATAAACGTTTTTCCTTTTAGGGTAAGTACAGAAAACTTATGAAATATCGACCATGAGATTAAAAATCACACTTCAAATATAGACTTAAAATAAATGTTAGTTACTGCTACTAGCTATGCCCTCGGTTTCGCTAACGTGTCTGTGTATAATATTATGCCGTGATTTGTGAAATAATCCACTGACTATCACTCAGTGGGTAGGTAGCTAGGTAGTTACACAGGTGGTAGGTATGTATGTAAACACACAGACATGACAACGTACAATTGGCGGTCTGATCTTCAAAAGCAATTAAAAGTAGTCTACCGATCAATGAGCAGTCACCATCGGCTTTATCAGAACGGTAGCTTGTTCGTGTATACTTTCCCAACTAGCTTTTTTGTGCAATCCCATTTACAAGGACCTAAGGAAGGAATCAAAGTGATTTAGATAAACGGTTTAAAAGCCACTCAGTTGTGTCAAGTATTTAAAGAGAATTTTCACCTTACAGGACGTAAATAGAGTGGACTTTTAATGGTAGTTTTCTTCAATATGCTCAAGTAAAGAGAAATGTGAAGTGACACTTCTTTTAGTTGCTCTGTGGTCATCCAAATACTTAAATGCACACATTTTGTATAACATTTCTTTATTATTATCATCATTTCAGTCGATACTACTGGACATAGGCCTCCCCCAAGCGCGGCCACTTCGACCGGTTCTATGCTTCTCGCATCCATCGCATTGCCGCGGCCTTCACCAGACCAACACTTCGCTTACTTTTACACTTTTTGTAAATATGTGAGCACCATGTATTTATCACATAATTAATTTACTTGTCATTGCTCCATTTATAATTCTTTTTACTTTTTGTGGTACAGTAATCCAGTAGTAGGTGCATCGTCTTCACATATAATTATATAATTCATGTATACAAAATATTGTAAAACATTTTTAAAAGAGCGTAACGGTGGAGTTTCTTGCCCATTCTTCTCCATACGAAAACTACCATTTGGAACCAACTAGAATCAGTTCTATTTCTCTGTTTTTGACGTTCAAAGTGCCTTTTATGTGCCTATTTCAAATAAATTATTTGACTTTGACTTTGACATTGCTTCGTCTTCCGGTACGTGGTCGCCACTGAAGACCCTTTTGGCCCCATCGGCCCTCTGTTCTGCGAGCAATGTCCCCTGCCCACTGCCACTTAAGTTTGGCAATACTTCGTGCTATGTTGGTAACCTAACTCCGAGCATAGCCCTATGCATGGAATTTCCCTTTAATATTATAATAAAATGCAATTAAACCTAGGAAATAAAATACCTTGACATAAAAAGATTACACACTATAAAAATACGTTGTACTCAGTTAAATTAATCGAGCAAGCTCCTTAATGAGCATTAAAATAAAACATTACTTATCGCTAATGAGTGTGTTGAGTTTCAAGCGCGCTGTTTCGTTGTTTATTACCCATGTAAAGGTTTTTCTGGTCAGAGTACTAAATTTAAAATAAAAAAAATGGCAGTTAGGCGGACTGCCGGCAGAAGTGAAAAAAACTATGAAATGCTTTCAATGCTCGCCAAGCGCTACACGTTTTACTCATAGGTACGATATTGTTAACATTAGCATAATTATCGGTGACGTGAATCCATAAGATTATCCTCTAAAAAAAATCGCACAACTCGCTTATAGAAGTTTATCTTCAAAAATATTGTCTTGTTTATAGAACTCAATAACATTATCGGCTCAAACTCAAAAACTCAAAGCATTTATTTCAATTAAACCATTTACAGGCACTTTTGAATTGTCAAGGAGTCAGTCAGTCAGAAATATGAAGCTAGTTGCCCATTCCAAAGCGTAGTAGGTACCTATGGAGAAGAACGGGCAAGAAACTCCATGGACACTCTTTTAAATCAAAATATTTTTACAATATAATGGTTAGTTCATTCATGTTGAAATTATACATGTGAGAACAATGTAGAAAGTAGGCCAAGAATATTCCCACTGCTGGGACACAGGCTTTCTTTTTGTGAGAGAGAGCGGGCTACTGGTGGTGGATAACGCGGGCCCAGTGTGGGTTAGTGTAAGTATATCACATGTCTTTGAATTTTTGTTTCTCCATAAGATTTCTTATAATTTCTCACATTGTTTTAACAAATCCCACTATACAGAAGTATTAGAAAACGTATCACAATAAAATTACTAATTAAAATGTCATTCCAAAGCCCAATTTAACGTTCATTTATATGCTCCAAAGATTTCATTAGCGTAATTTGGATTCGTTGAATATCATCGCCTTTAGTGACCCGTTTCTGAAATTTCCGTTTCATTTCGTTCTCATTCATTCATCACATTTCATTTCAATTTCAACCTGTTTTGCGTTTCATAATTGTATTAACTAACATTTTATTACATCGCGAATGTGAATACCAACGTAACTTGGAAAATGCTAAATGTTTTCTTGAGCAAGCTTTTCATTATACCCCTACTTGAGTAAAACGTTTTATACTCATTTAAAATTAATGAAATAAACAGAACTTCCCCTCGAAAAGTTTCAGTGAATCGCTTTACAGGTTTTCTAGGAAAATTCTTAGTTATTATTTTTGCATAGGAGTTAAGCGACTCTCAATACCGTTTATATTAACAAGTAAAGAATATTGCAGAAAATTTGCATTTATATCTACACTATCTACACTTATATATTATAAAGAGGAAAGATTTGTATTTTTGTGTGTATGTTTGTAATGAATAAACTCAAAAACTACAGCGCCGATTTCAAAAATTCTTTCATTATTAGAAAGCTACATTCACCCTGAGTAACATAGGCTATATTTATGGCTAGAGAAGATTAGGGATCCTTACTAAAACTCCAATAATGTAATCCAAGGTGTAAAAATACAAATAAGAATATTAAAAAAATATATGTACTACGACTTTGCAGAACACATCATTATTTACAAAAAGTGTCGCGATAGCATATGTCTAACTATTATTGTTATGCCACAATATGTGTTCTTTTATTTAGAAAATTTAATTGAAATGACGCCGCTAGAAACGGCGTCATTTCAATTAGGCTTAGGCTCTTTATTTGTATCTTGGTATTAATCCTTTTCAAAATAAATTACTTCATATTTAAGACTGCTTCAATACCTTTATATTACTTTTTGAATTATTCAATTCGGAAATTCTATTCGAAAGATATCACGAGTTTAAAAATGTAAGTATAGCTCCAAAAAATACCGGCTCATACATTCAGTATACAATGGCTTTTTTGATGATATCTCGGTAGACTGGTAGGTAGGTATGTATGTAGGTAGGTAGGTAGGGTAAGTTGGTTGGGTAGGTAGATATGTTGGTAGGTGTAGGGAGGTGTAGGTAGATAGGTATGTAGAATAGGTAGGCAGGATAGGTAGGTAGGTAGGTAAGGTAGGGCAGGTAGGTAGGGTAGGTAGGTAGGTAGGTCGGGTAGGCAGATAGGTAGGGTAGGTGCGCCGTAGATAACCCGCCCTGCGTGGTAGCCGTGGAAGCCGGGGCGGGCAGCTAGTTTTTTATAAGTCAAGGTAAATACAAACTAAACGCTCATAGAAAGAATATTAGCTTTATATTTTCTTTTTAGGTTGCGTCAAAGAAAATATAGGTAAAGTATTTGTGAGTCGATAATTCAATATTTTTACATTTCTTTTGGATCAGCTTTAATCAAAAGAAAGTATGATAATATAAAATATGTTGGGAATGAGTTTTTGTGTTGTGATGTGTCCAGTGTCGTTGTTTTCTTGTTTTTGTTGATGTGTGTGTGTGTGTGTGTTTTTATATGTAGTTAAAGTCGTCTCAACATTATTTGTTAGAAAAAATATTATTCTCCTTCTGGCGCAGTCGGGTAAAAAAATAGGCAGTCATGCATAGCCGACAGAAGTGGAAACATAAAATTGGTATCAACACCATCTTATATGCTCACGTAGTAGTCTGTGTGAGCATGTCGGTGACGCGAATCCATAAATTTACCCCCTACGAAAAATCGCTCAACGCGCCTAAAGAAGTTTTCACTTCGAAACTTAGAACACGTTAACTAACCTCTTTACAATTCAAAGTACTTGGAGACGGTGTTATTGAAATTCATGCTTTGGTTTGGAAAATAGACGGTACGGGGGGGGGGGGAGAAATAATTGAATATTCTCTGAAGTATGTCGAAATCCGACTCCGACAATATAAATAGCCCGGAGTTGCAGAAACTATTTCTGGATAGTAGTTTGAATCAATAGAGTAATAATATAAGTTTTGCAAGCGCTACTTACGAAGTCAAATGACTTCTCCCGCTCTGGGCGGAGCGAAAGGGCGTGTCAGACTCTTACTGACTAAAACCCACCCGTGTTCCTTCAGTTGCCTGTTGCCAGGGTCCCGGTATCCCTTTCGGACTATTCCGCAACCCTGGCAGGCATCGGTCCTAACGGACCCCGTCAGGTGTGCTGACATCTCTTTGAGGCGCGCGTGGAACACGACGCGCCATCGACCCGGGCCTGGTCCTTATCGGACGGCGAGCTACCCATTGCTCGCCGTCCGCAAGCCCGCGCCTAACTTACGAAGTCCTGGGTTCGATTCGTTATTGAGATTTCCATTAGGAATTTCCCAGTAGTAGCCCGGAGCCTGGATTTTAGCCCGCTGTTGATGGCAATAGGCTCGCCCCCTGTTACACGGGATGTAAACATAACTGGCGAAATGTCGGTGTACTATAGGTACTCTGCCTAACCGTTCGGGGATTATAGACGTGATGTTATGTTATGTTAAGTAAATGTTTACTGTTGACGTTAATTTGTGTATCTTTACTTGTACCTAGTCTTATAAATTCCTTTTTTCCAATTGCTGTTATTTCCATTTAAACGAATATCAACTTTATTTTATTGTACATTCACTTGATTTCAGAATTACTTGTACAGTTGAAAAAGTCATACAATTTTTTGAAGTTGTAGCCGGAAATTGAACTTTATGCGTCGATATTAAAGTCGTTTTTTCAAAAAAACATAGCAGTTTACATGTTTGGAAACTAAATTGCGAACGCAGTATAGTTTACGCGAGGATTACTTTTCAGAACAAAAATTTTAATACAGAAGACCAGAAAAACTGTAGTTATAAAGGCAGCCTGATTTAAAGCCTGAAAAAAAATTAAATGATGGTTTATATGTACAGTCGAACGAGCTATTTGGTATACACGCAAATAACTTGGAACTACTTTAAACAATTTTGCGAGAGTTTTCAGTACTCAACAAACCTTTTACGTCACTCTCCTAAGACATAAGCTTAAATAAGTAAATTACATGCTCAATCAAAACGAATTTTGGCAGTGTAGCGGAAAATGAATATATTTTTGCCTGTATAACAAATAGCTGGTTCGACTGCACTTGCCAACTAAATTCAATGTTTCATTCGAATGAAATACTAAGAATTCAGGTAGAAATAACTCAAGCTTCAATTATTCAGGTCGCTGAACTAACTTTTCGACGGCCCGTCAATAGTTGAAATCTGTATTGTAATACCCATCGATTTACATCTCTGGTAATACCCAAGTATTAGCAAACTCATCACAGATTTTCCAAGTAATAATGCTTTCGAAGCCTTTATTTTGAACTATATAATATCGTTTATAATTTTGTTGAATTTTCTTCTCCATTGTACTAACTTTTACAACACGCAGCAATATTTTAAAAAAAAACGTTTATTGTACAATTTTGAGTTCGCTCCGATTTTATTATACCAACAACTTAACTGCAGCCCGTGTAGACCCTAATTATTTTTCTAAAATAAGAATAGCCTTAGTCCTATGTCTCTTAATAACATCAGCTATCTGCCAGAGAAAGTCCCGTCAAAATCGGTTTCGGAGATTAACCGGAACAAATAGACAGATGACAAAAAAAAAGTTTTTTTGTTATCAGTACCGTACTATATCGTAGCACTGGCCAGACGAGTAGATGAGGTAGACTTGGATAAAATCAGAGAATCATGGCACAAAAGGGAAAACACATTAACTCAAGGCTCAAGGCTCATGGTGATAATAAACTTTTCTAAATGTTAATAATCGGTACAGTCAAGGTGTCAAGTAAATAAACACGTTACATCAATTTGCCGTGTTCTACGTAGTAATCACAACTGTCAAAAAATGCAAAGAAAAAAAATGACAGTTGCAAAAAATGATAGTTGTGATTAGAATGCAGTATGTTTTCTAACTAAGGGCGAGCCCGTTAACCTGCAAAAGTATACTATAGTTTACATTTTATTCCAACAAAATAACATAGGTCGACATTTCCTATTAGTCTGAAACATATTCAGAAAATGAAAGGTACCTTAACTTACCTACAAAACGGTTTTCAACCCGGTTCCCTTCTACTCTGATTACCCATCAGGTCATTAGTGCTGCGTTCTAATCTGATGCCGTAATTAGGGCTTATCAACCCCAACCGGAGTTTGTGCGTCTTTACGATTTATCTGAACGGATAATTAAGCCGTGTGTGGTACTCTGATACGGTTTAGTAGGTATTTTATGGGTACAGGATTTTATGCTCACCTGATTTTTTATTTTATTTTTGTTCGCTCATTCACACACACGTCTTGTCATGTCTCTATTTAATTTATTTTATTTTTGTTCGCTCATTCACACTCACGTCTTGTCATGTCTCTATTATATTTATTTTAATTTTGTTCGCTCATTCACACTCACGTCTTGTCATGTCTCTATTTTATTTTATTTTTGTTCGCTCATTCACACACATAGGTACATCCTGTCATGTCTCTATACTCCATTTGAAATAAGATTAGACATTTAAATAAACCTTTTAAACCGATTTTGACTTCTATTGCGTTGGTGGCATGACAAATGGCAGCTGCAGTAGACAGTTGGTATTGTGTAACCTATTTTACTTTTAATGCCATCCTTATGCCTACAGTATTGAAGTCAAAATTGGTTGAACGGACTGTTTAAAGGTTTGTTTAAATGTCTAATCTTATTTCAAATGGAGTATAGAGACATGACAGGATGTACCTATGTGTGTGAATGAGCGAACAAAAATAATCTTATTTCAAATGGAGTATAGGTGATTCAAACTTCTAATCCTTGTAGTAGTAAAAGATTTCATCATCATCATCATTTCAGTCGAAAGACGTCCACTGGTGGTCATAGGCTTCCCCCCTAAGCATCGTCACTTCGATAGGGTTCTGTGCTTCTCGTATCCAGCGGATTCCTGCCGCCTTCACCATGTCATTGGTCCACCTTGTGGCAGGCCTTCCAACGCTACGTTTCCGCGGTCGCCATGCCTTTGTTTTTGCGAGCTATATGCCTGCCCACTGCAACTTAAGTTTGGCCATTTGTCTGGCTATGTCAGTTACTTTGGTTATTTTACAGATCTCTTCGATATAAAAGATTTGTTTCGGTTCAAAGACATTTATTTCTCAAAAAAAAAAACATTAGAGTTCACTTAACATATTGAGAAAAGTAAGATTAAAAATAAAATAATAAAAACTAAAACCCAACTACGACTAAAAAGATATAAACAAGACACCACGGACAGACAAATTAAAAATCCGGAGTCACACGTGTTAGGGCATAAATCGAACAGATTACGTGTGACTCCGGATTTTTAATTTGTCTGTCCGTGGTGTCTTGTTTATATGTTTTTAGTCGTAGTTGGGTTTTAGTTTTTATTACTTTTTTTTTTATTATTATTTTGGCGTTATAATATAAATATTTTTGAAATGTGCTTATTAAGCTCTTTCAATTGATACCCAACATGGTACGATTAAACAATATTTTTGTTTTAGTTCCTGACTTTATATCCTCTAGAGGGCGCCATTTTTAATTTAATGTGACGTCACATAGCCTATAACCAGCGGACAATCAAGACGCTTCCAACGATACATCATTTGTCAAATTGTGATGAGTGCTTTAGAAGATAGGAGGGAACAGATGAACATACATACATACATACATACATACCGGTCAAAATCATAACCCTCATTTTTTCTTCGCCGTAGTCGGGTAATTAAGTGCGATGCTCTGTGTTCACAATAAGAAATTAAAAGTTAAAGGTGACAATCCGTATTGTTAGTGTTGTTTTCTAACGTGTTCTTCTAGGGCTTTTTTAAATGTATATATGGTGTCACTATTGGTTACATCATTAGATAGTTTGTTATATAGTTTTGCTCCCTCGTACAGTATATTTTGTCTTCCGTAGTTAGTTCTGGGTTGTCTTAATTCTAGTCTTGTTGTTTGGTATTATTATATCGCGAAGTAAACTCGTGTACAGTCATATACATCACTAGCTATGCCCCGCGGTTTCACCCGCGTAAGTCTCGATCCCGTAGGAATATCGGGATAAAAAGTCCTAGTGCCAAATTTCATCCAAATCCGTTCAGCCGTTTAAGTTACTTACTCATAAAACATTGAAAATTATGATCTGAATACGTCAACGGTACCTACACAACATAACTAAAACTTATTCAAATCTTTCCGGCATCTGTCTATTTGCACAGAGGTATTCATATCAACATGGATTATGTACACGTGTCTAAGATTATTTACACTACAAAAGGTAATATTCAACACGTTTCTTTTGATAGGTACTTATTTATAAGAAATTCACGGCATATCTCATGGGCCGTCAGGAATATTTCACTCTCTCCATTCAATATCAAAGGATAGCTTAAAGTGAGTTCCTACTCACTATGAGGAGTTTAAAATTTCATACCTTACAATACCTTGGGGAGCTCTAAACGCAATATAACCTCATCATAGATATATCCGGTAGGAATATAAGAGTACGGCAATAACGTTAGTTTAAACGAAGAGTAATGACAAGCAGTGGTATCTGAATTTGTGTGGGGTAGGTACCACAACTAAAAACTTAAAATTAAAAAAAAAATACAAAAAAAAACAACGGACTTCCAAAAAAAGTACGAAGTAGTGGCAAAAAAGGAAAATTCAGAACCATTGACACCGACTTCCGAAATTAAAGTTATTTTTTACTTTGTAGTGTTTTTGTTTTGGAAGTCGGTTGTTTTTTTTGTAAAAGATTTTTTTATGTTACCATTACTTTATTGAGCAGAAGAATTTTTTAAACATGTAAAGCAATAGATTAGGAATTTCCTACAAAATCCTTTGGATTGTGAATGAAAGTGTGTTACGCACTTGGGATAGCGATTGTAAAAGCATACAAATTATCAAGCATAATCAGCTTATCATGTTCCCACTCTGTGAGAGGGACAGGGCCGTAATCCACCACGCGAGCCTAGTGTGGGTTGATGAATCGACGTGCAAAATCATCAAGAAAACGCAGTAATCTGAAGCAGTGTTCGTTATAAAATAACGAATAGGTAATCAATGCACTTCGGTTCATTTCAATAAAATCTTCTCATTCTGTGAGATCTGGAACGTAATGGTCCGAGATCACAGGAAAGGCAGAAGGCCATGGATTTTAGGAATAATTCTAGAAGAGTCCGTACCAGGGGTTACGTACATAGTTTATGTAGAAGGTCAAAGATGGAAACGTCATGTTAACCAAATGGTAACTTGCTTAGAGTCTGTTTCTGTCTGTCTTAGAGTCTGTCAGAATTTAATTGTTTAATTTAGCTTGGAAGGGGTTTTTATGTTATTTTCTAACAAATACTGTTAAAAACCGGCCAATTGCGAGTCGGACTCGCGCAGGAAGGGTTCCGTACCATTATCTATAAAAACGGCAAAAAAATCACGTTTGTTGTATGGGAGCCCCCTTAAATATTTATTTTATTCTGTTTTTTTGTATTTGTTGTTATAGCGGCAACAGAAATGCATCATCTGTGAAAATTTCAACTGTCTAACTATCACGGTTCATGAGATACAGCCTGGTGACAGACGGACAGACAGACAGACAGTGGAGCCATCGTAATAGGGTCCCGCTTTACCCTTTGGGTACGGAACCCTAAAAACAAGTACGGGAAAATATGAGATCTGGAAGGCAGCCTTCTTGTAAACCTTACTCACTCGCACTTATATATTTGCTCTTTCTCTCTTACCATCATCCGCCATGTCATGCGTTCTAAGTGTAGCTATTGATTAGATAAATACATATTAATTAATTAATGCTTTTATTTGAGATACTACACATTCAATTCTTCATCAAAGCATTTAAACGCCCAATAATCTGATTACTTACGCCACTTAATCATAATGACAGCAACTCACACACATAATATCTCCTATTTCAATATTTTATCTTTATCGAGCCTTACCCTAGCAGTACCCTATAACACAATGAATAATGTATAAAGTTTAATATAGCTATACCAACCTCCTTGAAATGGTTCTAATTGTGATGGCGTTGCGTAGAACGGCTTTCGGTTCTCAATTATAATTCCGCCTGCGATTGTAAGGGTGCGGACACAATGCGGTGCCGGGATTCGTCGCCCGTGAGATAATACCTACCGCTTCGGGCTTTCAGCTTACCTATTTTATAGGGTATTTCATTATGTTGATAATTTTCAGTTTTGTGCACTGTGAATTTACAATAGTGATGTCAGGGGCTCTCAATAGATACTGAAAGGTTGAAATTGTTTTTGCCTTTTATCAAAACTTCCTTCCCGCCAGAGTTGCGGGAAAATCCGAAAAGGATACCGGGACCCTTGGCAACAGGCAACTGAAGGAACACGGGTGGGTTTTAGTCAGTAAAAGTCTGACACGCCCTCGCGCTCCGCCCAGAGCGAGAGATGTCATTTGATGATTCCCCACGCTCAAAAAAAAAAAAAAACGGTTACTCAATGGATTAGAGATATAGAAATATTGAAATTGTTTTGCGCTTTTTATTACAAAACTCCTTCAGGAAAAAAATATAACACTCTTTTTTTTTGCAGGAAGTTTTTACATTATTGCCGGCTTTAAATTGATATGATACGATCAGATTTTTCCTTTGTTTCGGACCCTAAAGAACAAGAACACAGTTATTTTAATAATAACTCTACGGGTTATTTAGCACATTAATATTTAAAGCCTTTGTTCAATTGTGTGCTTAATTTGCATACTTAGAGGGAACAGGTATTACGAGTACTTACGGCTAATGTCTTAGAGCAAACTAGAGGTTCTTATTTAACATTTTCAAGATGAATTAATGAAGTTCCAAGTATTCACCAACCCGCACTGGGCCCGGGTGGTGGATACGACCCGACCTCTCACAGAAATGAGACCTGTGTCCTAACTGTGGGAAAATTATAGACTGATTTACCTATATTTTAACCAACTTGTTTTTTCTTTCATTCTTTTTCGTGTGGTTAATGATTAACCTGGTGTCAAAGTTTTTATGCCGCCTAGGCCTCTGACTTGGTTTCACATGAAATATCTCTCAGACATGCCGATTTCCGCACGATGTTTGCCTTCACCGTTTTTTACAGCAAGTGATAATTATACTACGCACATGAATCTGACAAGTCTGAGGTGCCTTGGGTTCGAACTCGAGACCTATGACTTGGCAGTCCAAGACGGTCAACTCATACCACTGCTAAAAAAGAGGGTCTGAAATAGAAGCTTATTGCTGGTAAGGCATAATATCAAACTCTCAAGGAGTTACAGAAAACTATTCCCCTATTTTCTATATGCAACAAATTCCGCAACGAGAAAGTTCCGGAAAAAGCCGAAGTTACTGACGCAGTTCTTAGAAATCTCAATTGAAGTGGCAAAGGACAAGCCAAGTGGTGGGGACCGACAAGTGTTTCGGCACGAAAGTTTTCTAGAGGCCAAATTGCGGTCTGCCCCTTCATTTGGTAAAGAAAATAGTGGTTGCAAGGAACTTTGGATGCAAATCAGTCATTTCTCATGTACTGAATGCCTTTTACCAAAGTGATTTCCCCTTTTTTGGGTACGTGTGGTTTTCAGCTGCCCTTTTGTTGATATACTGTTAGCTTTTGTATAAAAATATGAATGGAGTGCTCGCAAGATGAGTCTGCTTAAGGCTGAAATCGGAACTAATAAGTATAGAATTATTTAATCTATATATATATATAAAAGAAAGTCGTGTTAGTGTTACACTATTTATAACTCAAGAACGGCTGAAAATTGGTGGGGAGGTAGCTTAGAACCGGGAGAAGGACATAGGATACTTTTTATCACGTTCCCATGGGACGTGGCATAAAACGTGGTATAACCAAATATTGGTTTCTTAAAACTTCAATCAAAACCTAACAAAAAGTACTAGGCTTGCATGAATTCAAGATAGTATTACAATCATTACTATTATCCCACTAATAAGATTTGGATGAAAGGCACAAACAAAAAGTACTAGGCTTGCATGAATTCAAGATTCAATTTTTTTTTTGGTATGTAGGGTAGGGTAGGTAGGGTAGGTAGGGTAGGTAGGGTAGGTAGGGTAGGTAGGGTAGGTAGGGTAGGTAGGGTAGGTAGGGTAGGTAGGGTAGGTAGGGTAGGTAGGGTAGGTAGGGTAGGTAGGGTAGGTAGGGTAGGTAGGGTAGGTAGGGTAGGTAGGGTAGGTAGGGTAGGTAGGGTAGGTAGGGTAGGTAGGGTAGGTAGGGTAGGTAGGGTAGGTAGGGTAGGTAGGGTAGGTAGGGTAGGTAGGGTAGGTAGGGTAGGTAGGGTAGGTAGGGTAGGTAGGGTAGGTAGGGTAGGTAGGGTAGGTAGGGTAGGTAGGGTAGGTAGGGTAGGTAGGGTAGGTAGGGTAGGTAGGGTAGGTAGGGTAGGTAGGGTAGGTAGGGTAGGTAGGGTAGGTAGGGTAGGTAGGGTAGGTAGGGTAGGTAGGGTAGGTAGGGTAGGTAGGGTAGGTAGGGTAGGTAGGGTAGGTAGGGTAGGTAGGGTAGGTAGGGTAGGTAGGGTAGGTAGGATAGGTAGGGTAGGTAGGGTAGGTAGGGTAGGTAGGTGGGTAGGGTAGGCAGGTAGGGTAGGTAGGTAGGTAGGGTAGGTAGGTAGGGTTGGTGCTTCGTAGATAAGTACTTATTGCTACCCGTGCGAAGCCGGGGCGGGCAGCTAGTAAATTAATAATTATAATGATTAGGTAATTATCAATAAATATGCTGCTTAATAAATATACTGAAATATTCAAAATATTAATATTTTAAATATTACAGTATATTTATTAAGCACGCCAGCGCCCCCAGTCGCGCGCACTATACCCACGTTAGCTATTCTAGTCCGGTCAATTTAGACATAAAAATAGTGGTCAAATAACAATAATTCAATAATTCCCGGAGAGCCAAATATTGGTGGAGAGCTGGGGTTTAACATTACAAATAAAGTTTTAAAAATCCCCATCGATCCTATGTGTGCTAAAAAAGTTATTCGGGGTCAAACGTCAAAATTTGAGGTTTTTTGGATTTTTCTCGAAAACGGTAAGTTTTATCAAAAAAAACCTCAGATCAAAGTTGTAGATCTTAAAATTCCCTCTAAAATGGTTCCCATGATTTTATTCCTAAGAGTTACCATTCCTGAGATATCGCGATTCTAAGAGTCACATAAAACAATATGATATGCACACATTTCCACGCCAACTGTGAGGTAGTGTACTCGGCGCGTTTTTTTTACCGTGGTTACCCCTGTAGGCGTACTCCACTAACTGTCATGACAATTTTAGGATAATTTAAGGGAACAATATCCGTCAAGTTCTAGATATTACCTTATTATTGATATTGATTATTGATATTGCTATTGATTATTGGGTTAACTATTGTTTTGATTTCTTTAGATATTTTAGTCAGATTCATACACTTGAAAGTCTACTTCAACAATCATGTCTTCTTCGATTTCTTCTTCTTCCTCTTCCTCTTGCTGGATGTTCATAAATTGTTTAAATGTGGCTGAGTCATTGGTCTCTTCATTACAATCACAGGAATCTTCCTCTATTGTACTCAACTGGACATTTGAGCAAGACTGACCTTGGCAATTGGTACACGCTGGAGAACACAGCAACCCGACTTTTTTACAGCCACATTTGGCACTACAACCTTTTTTGCAATTGCAAAATATAGTGTTGAGGAGTTTTTCTGGAGCAGGTGGGAGTAAAGTTTGAATCATTCAGAGTATTATCTATCAATTTCCAACCAACAAAAGTTATTCCAACCAACATAAGTTTTATAAAAAAAACCTTGGTCTGAGGTTTTTTTTGATAAAACTTACCGTTTTCGAGAAAAATCCAAAAATCCTCAAATTTTGACGTTTGACCCCGAATAACTTTTGTAGCACACATAGGATCGATGGGGATTTTTAAAACTTTATTTTTAATGGTAAACCCCAGCTCTCCACCAATATTTGGCTCTCCGGGAATTATCCTTATTTAAAATGTCTATATTGACCGGACTATTCGCATGCATTTGTCAATCTTGACAAATTGACAGTTGACAAAGAGTTTGTGAATCTGTACTGAACAAGTATCGACTTGCTCAGTTTCACAAACTGTTGCTGCTACAATTTCGACTCAACTTTAACTGTCCATGGTAACACGATAACGGTGTGTATCCTATTTTATTAGGTGTTCGTACAAGGGGAAATGCTGTTGTGGCCACACCCTTACAAACCCACTCGCTTTAAAAATCAGAAAGCTAAAACTCCATTTCAGTATTGCTCATCTCAACTGCAATAATATGCGTAATTTTGAGATATAATATTAAGTCTTATGAGGTCAAAGGAAGGCAGTTGGTCCACTTATAAACCAGGCACGTGCTTACCTGTGACGCAAGTATCTTGCACGTAGGTATGAGGTCACAGCCACAGCTGTCCAGAATGCAGTCGATTTTATGTCATTTGCATGCAAACCAGTGTTTCTAATATACCAAGATACTAGGTACGGAGCTTGAATCCATTGTGCAAGTTTATAATTCTTTTAATAACCATGCTTTCTCTTACGGTCGTCAGCGGAGTTCGTAGCATGTTCGGGCTCTATTTCAGACCGAAACTGGCTTGAAATCCCCGAAACTTAAATTACGTCACACGAATGTCATGGTTTATGGAGCCCCCCTCTATCCTTGTCACATGTGGTCCTATATATGTTTGACACCCCCTACCCTGATTTGACGTCACATATTTTGCGATTTTAAATTAAACCTTAGATACCTAAATATTATTGACACATTAGTTGGTAATATTTAACAAAACTTCATTAGAGTTGGAGTTTACATGTCATACGATGTCACAAAAGCAAATTCAAAAGTAATTCATTCAAACTAGGCTGAGAATCAGCACTTTTCGAACGTCAAAATTACATAAGACAGCCCCCAACGCCCACCCTTCACTACTTCCTAGCGCTTTAGCTGGGAAGAAGAAGTGGCGCAACAAAGTCCCCAGCAGCCCAGCTGTCTGTTCAGTTAGAAAAAAAAATGTCATGTCACACTTCACACTCAGTTCACACTTGATTGAACCCCCTGCTCTCCCATAGCGTGTGACGTAATTTATGCATGATACATACATATAAGGTAAACCGTAAGCGGTAATAAAAATTAACACATAAATCCTATGAAAGTTAGAATACCTATAAGAATCTTTTATGCGACTCGTAAGAGGCTTGTATAACAATGTAATGTAATGTTATTCTGGATTGTCGTATTACATTACATGTTACATAATGGTAACAAAACTTCACACATTCATAATAGTGCCATTACCTATAACAAGTTATTTAACGGGACGCCTTAGGAGGACATATACTGACATAAATGGTGTTGTTCTTCAAAAGTCAGGTGCGTAGTACTCGCAACCGACGGCGTGCGTGTATGACCAGAGGCCCTAGTGTGAGTTTCTTTTAACTATCTCGATTTTACGCATCGACCGCGTTCGGCGCTCCGATTGGCCCTTCAATGGCCTTCACTGATGACGGGCCAATTGGAGCGCCAAACGCGGTCGATGCGTTAAGTCGAGATGGTTAAAATAAACTCACACTAAGGCCTCAGATGTATGAACGTAAACGAGGCAAAAGGAGTATGTAATGATGCATAGTAGGTGGCGTTCTGTATAGTTTCTGCCTACCCATATGGGAAGAATTCGGGCGCAGCTATATTCCATTTGAAATAAGATTAGAAATTTAAACAAACTTTTTTACAGTCCGTTCAACCGATTTTGCCTTCTATACCGTAGGCATAAGGATGGCATTAAAAACAAAAAAAGTTACACAATACCAACTATCTACTGCAGCTGCCATTTGTCGTGCCACCGACGCAATAGAAGTCAAAATCGGTTGAACGGACTGTAAAGAAGGCTTATTTAAATTTCTAATCTTATTTCAAATGGAGTAAAGTCTAATAATGTAAATGTTGACTGTTGGAGAGGACAGGAAAGACTACCAAAAGCTGGATGCGTTGTGTGAGGAATGATATGAAACAGAAGGAAGTGATTGATGTCGTGACGGTTGACGGATGAAACCTTATAAAAAACCTGATCTCCATAACCGTGCTGGAATTTTTACATTTCAAAAAAGTAACCCAGTTAGCTTCACACGTAAATGCGTCCACACGAACCTATGTTTTTCTGTTTGCCACCAAAACGATGATCGTTAGTTCCTGTTCAAATATTTGTTTTAATAGATTCTGCCCGCGATTTCGTTCGCCCACAGCAACACACTGCCAGTTAGGCAGTCGCTCCATGTAAACCAAGCATTTGACATAGAGCGACTGCTTAGTCATGCAGCTGAATACCAGTGCATCCGGTTAGACTGGAAGCCGATCCCAACACAGTTGGGAATAAGCTAGGCAGATTGATAATATTGATTGAAAAGGGACCCGCTCCTACTTCGAACGGTTTAACTACGACTTGACAAAACATCGAGATATCTTAGTTATATGTAACTTCAATATTAAAGTATTATACACACAAGCCTTCCGGAATAAATTCTCTAAACGATGGTGAAAACCTCATCAAAATCTGTTGCGTAGTTTAGAAGAACAACGCGGCAATACAGATAAACACGAAAAGCGACTTTAATTTAGGATCGAAAACATTAGTTTATACGTCCAGAGAAATAATATTGTATTCTCCACTATTACATTAACACCAGTGGGTAACAAACAGACGATAATAACTCGCTGTTTATGGGCAACCGCTCCTTCCATTAGAAATGAGAATCTAATTCTTATTTACACGAGAAATAAATCAAAATTAGCAGGAGCCAAATTAGCCACTGCGTACGTTGATCAGGGCGATAAAATGCTTTTATGGCACCCATTATTACCCGGCAACCATATTTTTATTGTGGTTAGCTTTATTGCATTGTAAATATCGGTAACTGCGAATAAATACCAAGAGAGAAATGGTACGATCGTATTTTTTTTCTCTCACAAATGTTTCTCCGTGTAGGATGGAGAGGGACGGAATAAAATAATATGACGTCGTATTGTGCTGGGATGTTTTATGAACAGAAATATACATACGAATGGGTCTCATTTAATTTCATATTCATGTTTTTGAAGCTTCAATTCAAAAGTCTTACTAAAATTGTAGGTTTTATTTTTTGTATGATTTATTTTTTGTTTGAAAATATATTGTATCTACCTACATGAGATGGAAATCATATTAGACAGGGCCGCGACAAGTCTGAGCCTGTTTCTCTTTATTCACTTTTTTCGATATCCTTTACCTTTAGGCCTATAACAAGACCTTTTTATAAAAGTAAATATTTATGACAAAAAAATATTCCCTCTGTGAACCTCAATCAAAGAATATTTTTTTATGTAAGAACTCACATGCCTAAACGGGAGATGGATCACCTATCTTCCGTTATTTCCGTTTATACCTAAATGAGGAGCGTTTTTTAAAAGATCGTATTTCACTTTCCAACTTTTTTTTTTTGGACCCTTGGCATTATACTCCATCGAATGACCCAAAAAACTTGTTCAAAAGGAGCGTATTTCCCTTACAATAAAATCCAAAACAATTGTATTCCAATCAAAACGGATGTAGGTACCTATTTCTACATTAAATTTTAGCATTTTCATAATATACTAATAGATACTAGATGTCTTTTTCTGTTTTTGTAAAGTTTGATTATGATAGAAATACGACCTTTTGAACAGACGCTCCTCAAATCATAAACGGAATACAGGTGATCCATGAGTTCCTATTATACAAGGTACTACTTGTAAATTTCTCGCCGGAGAACATGAACGTATAGCTACTGTTTTATTATTTTATTTTTTCCTTTTACGCTATTCCACTCCATACAAACAACACACGATCCAATCGCAATTTAAATAAATTAGAACAAACGAAAGCAAATAGGAATTTGTTATCATACATTTTACAGGCACGTTTGCGACCAATAAAACCTCAGACACACTAAACCCGGTCGTGTGCAGTGCGTAGCGTGCGAAGTGCGTACAAAGAAATAAGGAATACGACACAACGAAAGCGAGTGCCGCTAAGCCGATGAGCTATGACGACGAGCTACAGTTCTTTCAGCAGCAACCCAATAGAAACTCTACAGTCACGAGAATAAAGATCATTGTGATTTTGACAGACTTGTCGATGACAGTCACCCAACAGCAACCTTATTGCGACGACAATAGAGATTACTGCGATTTTGTTAGTGATGCAAAATCAGAGGTAATATAACTGTGAAGGTACACCGATGAACTTTGTGAAAAAGCTTCGCATCCACCTTTACAAAATCAAAATTGTAATTCCGACCAGTTGCCAAAGATTCGTCAACACACTTCACGGTTACAAATGAAATGAAAAGAAATTATTTATTCGAAATCACTTTTGAACGCCATTTTTATAATATAAAATAGGTAAGTTAGATGGAGTCGACATTTCTTATCTGAGTACCCCTCTCTTACCCGTAGTCCAGACATAATATATCACAAACTTTCAGTGTGCCGTCAGTCGCGTACATAGTTTATTTATATTTCTGTGGTCGCGTGTATCGCTACGCATCGCATAAAGCCCCAATTCAGTGTACCAAAACCTAACACGTATCACACATACATAATTCATTACATATCAAATAGGCTTCATCGATACAAATGCCTTCAATTGGCAAGAGTAATGCGTGCCAGAGATTCCCGAATCGTGAGCGAATAATTAACGAAAGCGACATTTTACAGAGTAAATAAATTAGGTACTGTTAACGAAGTCATTAATATTGGAAGCAAACCCGTTTGTCCTTGTTAGGGTAGGTGTACACTTATGTTCGTAACACGATCTTGTGGTTGAGTCTGGTTTCGACGCTGTCTTAGCGGCGACGTCTTTATTCGACTTGCAAAATGTTGGTACTTTATTTTAACGTGAAGTATTCGCGATCTAAGGTTGTCCTTTTTTGACATAATATCTACGTATTTAACTTTGAAATAAGCGGAGTTTTCACTGATATTCATTAAAGAAACCCATATTAGTTCGTAATTGTTCATACTAATATTATAAATTCGAAAGTAACTCTGTCTGTCTGTATGTTA
Organism: Lithophane ornitopus; assembly: GCA_948473465.1. NCBI lineage: Eukaryota > Metazoa > Arthropoda > Insecta > Lepidoptera > Noctuidae > Lithophane > Lithophane ornitopus. The sequence continues at coordinate 5,352,118 of OX419629.1, forward strand.
CCTTTTCCGCCTAAACCACTGGACGGATTTCGATAAAATTTGGCAAGGAGATAGATGGCATCTCGGGGAAGGACATAGGGTACTTTTTATCCACATACCACGCGGGCGAAGCCGCGGGCGGAAGCTAGTAGTTTATAATATGTATTAATAAAATGTTGTATGTGGTTGAAATCTATAATTCGCATGATCTAAAAAAAAAGTGTTAGTGATACGTTTATTTATTCAATAAAGATGTTCGAACTACAAATTAATAAGGCAGCACTATTACTTTTCATAACTGTAATTCAATACTAACTAACGCTATCTATATCTGAATACGTAATATCATGAAAATCGAATATCCCTTTCCTATAATGTAGTGCCCACTACCCATTCTATTCTAGTTTAAGGCTGATTGAATCTAAGCACAATATATTTGGGAATAAACAGCAGCTACTCAACCACGGACTACCCACTTTTAATTATATCTAAACCAATACTATTCAATTGGAAATTGGGAAACACTGCAGTGAAACAATGGTTTTCCACATTGAACTAGGTACATTATATATCTACATAATATAAATTAAAGTCGCTTTTCGTGTCCTTCTGTGAGACAGAGTTGTTCTTGTAAACTACACAACGGATTTTAATGCGATAAAACTACAAAAAAAAACCGGCCAAGTGCGAGTCGGACTCGCGCACGAAGGGTTCCGTACCATTATCTATAAAAACGGCAAAAAATCACGTTTGTTGAATGGGAGATTAAATATTTATTGTATTCTGTTTTTTAGTATTTGTTGTTATAGCGGCAACAGAAATACATCATCTGTGAAAATTTCAACTGTTTAACTATCATGATTCATGAGATACAGCCTGGTGACAGACGGACGGACGGACGGACAGCGGAGCCTTAGTAATAGGGTCCCGTTTCACCCTTTGGGTACGGAACCCTAAAAACAACAACAACAGCAATTTTTCAATTTTGAAACAGTTAGATAACTTATTCCGGAAGGTTTATACGTAACAAAACATTAGTAATATAATAAAGAAATCTGGATATTTTGTCAAGCCGTAAAAACCGTGCACGAAGCGGGTCGCTAGTTCACTAATAAAACAACCTGAAACAATTTACCTACAAAACTGAACTCTGTTTATTTTTCTGGCATAAAAGATTTTAGTCGAGATCAAGAATTTTGCAGAAAAAGAAACCATTTTTGAAATATTCTAGAGCACACGGTTTGTCTTTCCATTACAAGAAGTATTTGCGTAGCGTTGGCAAATCTTTTAGCCGCTATTTGCGCAAAGTAATTGTCCGTTTAGTTACGCAATAGAAATTGTTTATCTACCTTTATCTTTTGCCTAAAGGAAAAATAAGAAAGAAATAATTAGTTATTATTTGTATCACCCATCTCAAACGAAAATACGAAATAAATTAAACTTTAATGAAAGTATAGACTAGAAACTACAGAATTAATTAACGTTATTGGATTAATTACGCAACTTACATCGTACCAGTGTAATATGATTAAATATGTCTGCCAAGTAATATTCTAATCAAACCCTATAATCAGTCTGCCTAGCCTTTTCTCAATTATGTTGGGCTAGGCTTCCAGTCTAACCGGATGCAGCTGAATACCAGTATTTTACAGTGAGCGACTACCTATCTGACCTCCACAACCCAGTAACTGGGAAATACGATACCCCTTGGTAGACTGGTTTCAGACTTTAGGGCTTCTGAAGACCCGTAACCACTGTCAAAGATCTACGAATGACAGCCGGGACCAACGGCTTCACGTGCTTTCCGAGGCACGGAGGAGTCTTGGTATGTAAAGATGGTCACCCATCCACGGACCAACCCCGGCAAGCGTAGCTTAACCTGATATTAATTAGCCACGAGCAAATCAAATAAATATATTATGCTAATAAGACTTAGCAAATATATCCAATATTTTACGTGTTTCAGCAACTGTATAAGTACACTCGAATTACAAGCGGGATCAGATATACATTTGTGCCCGGGAAAAATCGCAAAACGTGTAAAAATGGCAATGGTTTTGTTATGATTATTATTTTTATAAAGAAATTCTGTAGGTATTTCTGTTTTGAAACTTGCACATACCCACTTATAGAAATAAAGAAAGAATAAAGGCTCGTGCAAACAGACGCGAAATCGCGGGCGCGACAGTTTGTACGAGCCTTAACAATAGTGTGTGCCTCACGGCTGCGCCAAAAAGGTTCATTTCAGTATGAATGCCAGATAGATACTGTCTGACGCTGCAGCTGGTTTAAAGATTAAAATGGTGCGTTTCTGAGTGGACCAACATCAATAATTTATATGTCAGAGAATATGCTTAGTAGATATCTCACAACGGCCTTATCTATATGTTTACACATACACAAAGTATATACATAAACATATTATTATAAGATAGCATCATGTGTTTGTTCCACACCACTAGTTCCATACAAATCAGTACCACTATGTACGTATGTATGTAGGTACATACGTATGTATACATACCAAACGATTCTCGATTACCTACTGTGTCAGTGATCGATCACATCTCTAGTCGGAAATTGAGTCGGCGACTCACCTTATGTTATCGAGAATTCGAGAGCTCATACAAAGAAAACATGTGAAAAAATATATTCAGAAAAGAATTTATACGACAAAGGTATCAATCGTTTATTTATCTCAAAAGTCTTTTTCGTTTTTTTTATTTAAATGTATTTTTTACCTTATTATTTTTGCCGTAATGAATATTGTATCTTCAAAAGGTTGTTTGTAAATCAAATATCAAAAACATATGTCGGGTTCTCTTCTTAGTTTGCTTAAACGTGACTGGAAAAGAGGGCTGGCATATTTAGGAATTTTTAATGGTTACTTTGTAAAAATTCCTATTAAAATTTGAAAAATTTGTCCTTTTTTATGACCTATTTCGTTAATGTTTCATGCATAAAAATAAGTAGGGTCATTTAAATTAATCGAAATCTTTTGCGACGACGTAAACGCGACGACTCACAGTATAATAAAGTATTATGCCTTGGCAGTGACCATGTAAATAATTACCTACGGCCGCTGCGCCAACTTCCTCGTCCGTGCGTACCTGCTGCGCACTCAAGACTGTTGCGTACTGTTATACTTTGCAAAGCGCGTCGTTTTGGCCGTTTTCTAGGAAGACATAATACTGTTACTTATTTATACTGTGCCAATGGGCCACCACTGCTCCCGGACATCATGGCATAATATTTTCATAATATGTCTTTTATATTTTATTATTATACTTAAGGGTGCTCCAGCCGAGACCAAAATTGATGGGGTGGCAGTTAACAGGATTCACATGATATATTTACACATTTAGTACAGCACACAACCCATAGTATTAGGGTAGACCTTTCCCGGAGACATTGTGGTTACATAGGAGCACATTGGATGCACGGTGTTACACTGTTTTTGGCGACCGCGAATAGTAAGCAGCTTAGACAGAATTGCAAATGTTGGTTATTTATTTATTTAAGAAGGTACGAGTATAACAAAATATCTTTGCTGTTCTGGATATTTTTTCATGAAAAACTACATAAAATAAAATTGTCTCAAAATAAAAAAGTAAGTAAGTACTTACACACAAACAAAATTTTTAATGCCAACACAACAAATTCGAAGATTCTTCGCCGATACACAAATGCAAATTCCTAGACAACCCCTGATCTCCTACGTGGCTGCACCTAACGGCTTTATCACGTTAAACCACTCGGATATAATGGGGGCATCATACAAAACAAATCACTGCGACACTGGGGGAGGCTACATCAAAGCCAGCCGACGATGGGGATGACGACCTCTCGCCCTTCATCCTTGTACAGTCTCATCCAAATTATATATAGATAGAATCTGCTTCACCGATTCAGCAATACCTATAAAAGGTGGGTACGACAGTAAAATTAACATTCAATTAAATTTGATTTCAGACTAAGGTCCATCATTTTATTAGTATTTTGCTGTTAGTAACAAGGGTGCTTAAATAAGTAGGTTAGTTTGTTCGTTTTCCCAAAATTATTTATTTATGCCTATGACTGTCCCCACCAAGTGTCCCTGAAAGGAACAGTCCGCTCTGGCAATGATGCAATGTTTAGGATGATGTCAACTTGACATTGGTCAAAGGCTAATTTGATATAATTTTGTTACCAAGTAATTTAAACAAAATTGCTATAAAAGTCTACTTAATAATACCAAAAGGCATTATGTGTCCAGCATCCAGTCTGCCTCGCCTGCCCTACCCTGCAAAATCTTGTACTGTGCTGTGCTGCGTCACCTGAGTTTCAGCATACGCTTAGCCCAATTGCGTAGCATATATACTTTCAATCAGAATCCGAAAGTTTTGAAGGATATTGCTGAAACATTCCGTCATACGATTGAAAAACTCATCTGCTCAAAGTGCTTATGAACTGTCAAAATACATAAAACCCATTGCGATCAATTTTATTGTCATTTTTTTATGTGTGGTACGCAATTACTCCGATGGCTTGGGAAAGAAAATAATTTGAAAACTGACATACACAGGGTGTCCCGTAAATAATGGATCAAACGTAATGGGTAGGTAGCTAATCTTATTTCCATCCAAAAAAAACCGCTAAGGTAACCAAGATATCATTTGCAGCAATAGCAATAAAAACACTGAATGCTGGTAGAGAAAATGGTAAAAATCGAAGAAATAAATATCTTGGGTATTTATTTATTATTTATTTAACAACCAATACCAAAGCGGGCAAGCCAACAAAACCTTAACTTACCGGTTTTTTTTTAACTGTTCAAATTAGTTGTTGGAAATGAGGTAAGCTACCTACCCGTTACGTTTGATCCATTATTTACGGGACACCTGTATATAAAAGACTTGACTGTACAATCCAATCCCCTCATCCATTTGCGCTTTGCGCTATTACTGTCTTTCACCGCATCCTATTAAGATCCCTCAGAGATTTGCCGACGAGTGCCTCTTCAGATTTCCTACATAATCGCTTGTCACGTGTCGTATGTTACAATCTAATAAAAATATGGAAATAAGTACAGTAGATCAAAGAGCCCTTCATGCTTACAAAATTGTTATGTTAGGGGCGTTAGTTACCCCAGCAGTGCAAGAATAAATCTGAAAGATCAAAAAAAAAAAATTCATTTGTTTCCTCTGTCTAAAACGGTATTTGGAGATACAGACAAGAAAAGTTAAGTTTTTGAACTAATTGTGATTCTATTTTTTTCGTATAAATAATTTAGTCGCTCCATGTACAATACTGGTATTCATCCGGTTAGACTGGAACCAACCCCAACATAGTTGGGAAAAGGCTAGACAGACGACGATACGATATTTTTTTTGTTAAATTTTTTACTGCGAATCTAATTTAATAGTCAGTGAACCAGCTTCAGTTTGGGCACATATTTTTTTACTTTTTATCGAAATGTCTTGATAACTAACACAACATGAAGACATATAAATTTAAAAAAAAACATAAATTATTTAACTTCACGTCGCGGCGTGAAGCGACACGACGCTGCGCGCACTTTTTAACAATTAACGAACTTATTTTCGTCACGAAAAGGTATAATTTCAGTGCGAGTGTTGACACGTGTCATGCGCGGGGCTGCGCAGCGCTAACATTATCACCGAAAATGTCAAGAAGCCTTAAGCATTATTATTGCCAGAGTTATCGTTTATGTTGCATTGTTTCCCCACATACTATTGAGGATACTCACATGTGCCTACCGAGGTTAACAGACCCATAACCTATGACACAGGTAACCCGGTTATCTGTGCCCATAGGTTATGGGTCTGTTAAGGCGTTGGTCGCAGTATTTGCATAATTCAATATATACGTTTTGAAGTACCTATTGATCAAAAATGGTTATTTACTTACCTTTATTACGAGTTATATTCATACTTCATTGGAGTCGCAAAAATATTGAAGATCCAAAGTAAATAAATTTTTATTAGAAAACGTTTGAAAATCTCGACGTCATTTTAAACCCTTTCCTTATTACTTTGCCAATCCTAACGCCGCGAATAAAAGTTGGTCCAAAAGATTATTGAAACGGAACTTTAGAACTGGCTCCGAATCTCCGATATTATTCTCGAAAGTTTTGTTCCAGTTCAATTGCTAAATTCTTTTTCTACTTTTTCCTCACACATTCTGTATTTAAACTTACAATGCACCTAATGTTATAACGTCATAGCAACAGGCGCCCCTATTACATAGTAGTTTACGCACTTCGTTAATTGGCGAAATGTAGGTGTACTGTATCTCTACCTATCACCTCAGGGAACCCTATAGCTGCCAGGGTTGCGGAATAGTCCGAAAGGGATACCGGGACCCTGGCAACAGGCAACCTAAGGAACACGGGTGGGTTTTAGTCAGTAAGAGTCTGACACGCCCTTCCGCTCCGCCCAGAGCGGGAGAAGTCATATGATGATTTCCCAAACAAAAAAAAAAAAAAAAAGGGAAGCCTATAGGCGTGTCTTTTTGTTGTTTTTCTTTCTATAAGTTTTTCTTTATAAATAACATAAAATCTCGCCTGCTCTCCAAAGGATTAGGTAGAGGTGTACCTGTACCTATACCACCCACATTTCACCAGTTATGTTTAACAGCTACATAATAGGGGCGAGCCTATTGCCATCAACCAGGCACAAATCTAGACTCCGGGTTGCTACCGACAAATTTCAGATAGAAAAACCCAATAACAATTTACCCGACCCGGAAATCGAAGCCGGGCCCTCATGTTCAGCAGTAGCGTTTGCGACCACTCGACCAACAAGGCTTTTTATAAATAGTTATATTGGGTCCCCACCGATGAAATTGGCGTTTTTTTCTCACACATAGAGAACCTCGTCACTTCTATGATTTAAAATATTCATCAATAGCTTGGTTTTATATCGAATAATGACTATCATAGACAACTACCAATAGTAAAAAAAACTTATTACTTATAGTTTTCTAAACATAAAAAATACCTTAAAAATGACTCCTCATTTTGTTAGCAGAAATGACCATTTTTTTTTTTTTTACCTTAGCCATAACTAATTTTTGTCGCTTAATCTAAGTGGCATACGTTATCTTAGTTTTTAAACATTAGTCCATAAAAGTTTTAAAACATTAGTGTTCATGGTTGTTATATAAATTAAGAAAATATTAGTATGAAAAATGCAACTTCTTTAAAATTCCCCATACAAAACGCTGATTTCATAGGTGGGTAAGGTGGGGACCTAATAAAACAAGCCTATCTCCTTGCCGAAATAAGCTTTCTCTGAGCGCGAAAAGTCTTCTAAGTATATTAAAACAAAAGACTGATTTAAAGCAATCCTAACTAATTGAACTCACTGATTAAATTAATGTTAATATTTTCTATTACAGCGCCGTTATTCAAGTTAATCAGTAACTAGCTGCGCCCCGCGGTTCCACACGCGTAAGCCTCGATCCCGTGAGAATATAGGGATAAAAAGATCCGATTCCAGGTCATGGTCTACCCCTGTGCCAAATTTCATCCAAATCCGTCCAGCCGTTTTAGCGTGAAAGCGTAACAAACAAATTCACTTTCGCATTTATAATATTAAGTTAGGAATTTAGGATTAAAAGATTGTACATCAGATCTTTATAAACTGTAGATGCTTGCCCTCGATAGAATGGGAAAAAAAACAAAAATGACTTTTGTACAACTAAGTACATTCATTTAGTTTTAACTAGGTTTTGCCCGCGGCTTCGCCCACGTTGATGTCGGATATTATCCTACAGGAACGTACTACCCGGATAAAAAGTATCCTATTTATTATGTAACTATCTGTGTGCCAAATTTCATTCAAATCCGCTAAACCGTTTTTGCGTGATTGAGTAACGAACATCCAAACGTCTAAACACAGTAGGATAAATATTATTTTATTATCATCATCATCTGCCTAGCCTTGTCCCAACTATGTTGAGGTTGGCTTCCAGTCTAACCGGATGCAGCTGAATACCAGTATTTTACATGGAGCGACTGCCTATTATGACCTCCACAACCCAGTAGCTGGGTAACACTGGTTGGTTTGGTGATTATTGTATTACCGTAACGTAAATATGAAAAAAAAAAGTAATAACAATAAATTCTATATAATTATTATGTATGTAGGATGAGATCACAAGGTGTTTTGCTGTACCATCTAACACAGTAGGTACCCCATAAATGTGTGTACTACGAACTGGTTTTAAAAGGTTTTGCATAACATAATAAAAACCGTTACGTCTATCATCGGACAGTTATTTGAAATAATAAATTAACTAATTTCTTATTTTTATAATCTGTTACCGTAGTTTTAACTTTCCATTAAGGCAAAAAAAAACTTTTTTTTTAATAAATGTCATTTCAGTCCAACAATGCCTTTGTCATAGCGTGTAGCCATAAAAAAAGCCTTGTTGTCATCCTACAAAAACAGAAACACGAAGTTCGACTTACAAAAAAAATATGACGCATCTCTATACCAAGTCCTGCAAGTGCGACCAAATATTAATCACAATTCTTTGTCAGCTTTCCAACTCCGAAGGAAAATGTGTTGGTAGGAAATTACTTATTGCCCACTAACGCAACCCCTTTCATACGCGACCTCGTCCCGCATCCCGCACCCCACCCCACTTGACCCTCTGCACAAAATAAAATCGCTTTAGGTCGAGCCAACGAGCAACAAACTAACCTAGTTGTTTACGTACTAGTTGCGAAAATTGGGGACCCGCAGTGACCCGCGCTTGGGCTTAAGCTGTAGGTACCTTTGTAATCTTGTTTTTAAAAACATAATAATAATAACATCCTTTATCTAATGGTAATTTACTTAAGGAAAATGCGCTAAGGTAGCCCGATAGAATATATTAGGTCTTTACCTATGAAATTGCCGTTCTGCAGTACTGGCCATTTCAAATCAAAATAATTTTTGTTTGGCTAAGAATTCTAATTTCAAATTAATTTTATTTTAAAAACATGGAATTTTTTTCCAAAAGTAGTCATTTCTTTATTGATTTACATTTTCATCGCATTTCAATCTTTTTCGTCATCATGGATACGTTAAAAATTCGAGTAATTATGGAATATGAGTACCGTCGTGGCAGCAACGCGGCACAAGCGGCACGCAACATCAACGACGTTTACGGAGCTAACACTACAAACCAACGCACCACCTGTTATTGGTTTGCTCGCTTCCGTTCTGGAAATTTCGACCTGAAAAATGAACCTCGCGGTCGTCCGAAGACTTTGGTCGACAATGACGAATTAAAGGCGATTGTGGAACCTGATGATACACAATCTACGGCTGAATTAGCAGCAGCTTTCGACGTTAGCGTCAAAACAATATTGGTCCATTTGCGTCAAATTGGCAAGGTAAAAAAGCTTGACAAATGGGTGCCCCACGAACTCAATGATCGCCAGCGCGAAGTACGCGTCGAGACGTGCCTTGCACTGCTCAACAGACACACAAATGAAGGAATTTTGAACCGCATTGTTACCTGCGATGAAAAATGGATTCTGTTTGATAACCGTAAGCGCTCAGCAAGTTGGTTGGATCCTGGTTCAGCACCTAAACAATGCCCTAAACGAAAACTTACCCCTAGAAAAGTGATGGTCACTGTTTGGTGGTCTAGCGCCGGTGTGATTCATCACAGCTTCTTACCAAACGGGGTGAGCATTACTGCAGATGTGTACTGTGAAGAACTGAACACAATGATGGAGAAGCTGGCGCATCTCCAACCAGCATTGGTCAATCGCTCGTCTCCGCTGCTCCTGCACGACAACGCGCGACCTCATACTGCACAGCAGACGGTCTCCAAGTTGCAAGAACTGGGGTTGGAAGCTCTCCGTCATCCGCCCTACTCACCAGACCTTGCGCCTACAGACTACTACTTTTTCCAGAATTTGGATAACTTCTTGGCGGGAAAAAAATTCAATACCCGAGAGGCAGTACAAAATGCCTTTGAAGAATTTGTTGCCTCCCGTCCAGCTGATTTCTTTAAGAAGGGCATCAATAAACTGCCACTGCGATGGCAAAGATACATTGATTGCATGGGTGATTACTTCGATTAATACAAATAAAAAATTCATGAAAAAAATTCGTTTAAATTTTTTCAAACAAAACGGCAATTTCATAGTTAAATACCTATTATATACATGTATTGATTTGACTTGATTTCATGAAATAGTCTTAAAGGAACTTAAAGAGTTGGATGACTGATTCTAATGTTTATAATTCTGTAAATCCATTAGTTACGGTCGGAAATCATGTTTTAATCAACATACAACCTAATACTGACCTGCAAATTGAAAAAAACGTAAGAAAATTTGAATTTCGCGGGCCACCCGATGCTTTCACCTAAAGGGCTTTTTTCTCATATTTAGATAATGAAAAGCATTTTTATAATGCCCTGTCAGTTTGCCATTGCAGACTACATACTATAATCAGGGTTTCCTAACCAAAACGATGGAGCCATAATTTACATGAAACGAGGCTTACAAGGATCTGTGTGGGAGTCGATTTTTGAAGGTGGGAATTGCCTCGTTTGTCAAATTGAAAAAAAGTTAGCTGTTATTGCTGTCTATCGCTCTCCATCGCTTAATTCAAAAGAAAATTTCGGTAACTTTACTGCAAGCCTTATTAAAACTTATGATAAAATATCTTCCTACTCTAGTATTGTTCTCGTAGGTGATCTTAATATCGACATAAGTCCAAGCAATCGAAACGACCGGAGCTTTGAATATCTCACAATAAATGCCTCTTATGGGCTCATGCCAACACACCTGTTTCCCACCCGACTAGAGCACTGCATTGATCATCTACTTCTTAAGTCAAAACAACGTGCCACTACGCTAGTTCTGGAATCACACCTAACAGATCACAAACCCATCCTGTTATCCATAGCTAACGTTGCTCCACCTCGGAATAGTTTTCAAATCACAAACCGTCTTGATTACGAAGCCATTACGCTTGAGCTAGAAGATACAGACTTCACTGTAATATACCAAATTAACGATGTGAACGAATGTATGAACAGATTTATAAGTATTATTAAAGCAGTAATATTAAAACACACAAAACCAGTTAGAATCCCAAGACAAAAAAGAACATTGAAGCCATGGATGACTCCTGGGCTTTTAAGATGTATTAAAAATCGGGATAAAATGCATATGAAAACAAAAAAGGCACCAACTAACTTAATACTTAAAACACGCTATCGGAATTTTTGCAATAACTTGCTTAAAAAATTAAAAATAGCTTACGAAAAAAGGGAGTTAGAAAAAGCTAAGAACGATCCTAAAGCCATGTGGAAAACAATAAAAGAAATCACAAACACAAAAAAGACAAATGTTAGTCCTTCGGAGCTACTTAAGCTAGGAGATGACCCTAAATCATCAATCAATGATGTAAATCAGTTTTTTAGTAACGTGGGCAAAAATTTGGCGGCTAAAATCATGTCACAGGCTCATACACCACCTCCGGCCAGTGATTCTTCTTCCCCTACTTCAGTCCAAGACAGCTCTCAACACGCCCCAGTCGACTCCCTTGCGATATTGGAGACTGATGAAGCAGAAGTGGAGTCTGTTATACTTCAGCTCCGAGACGATTGTGCCGTGGGATGGGATGGAATATCATCGTTACTTCTTTAAAAAAACCGTCATGTACTAGTACCACTATTGACTTACCTCTGTAACCGTTGTTTCCAAACAGGTGTCTTCCCGGATGCTCTTAAGAAGGCAATTATACATCCCATCTATAAGGGAGGGGACAGAAGCTGTGTTAACAATTATAGGCCGATATCAGTATTGCCAGCTCTTTCCAAAATCCTTGAAAGGATTTTAAATAAACGTCTAAGGAGCTTTTTAGATAGACATAAAATAATTGCTGAGAATCAGTACGGTTTCCGAAAAGGAGTATCAACCGAGGATGCTGTTCTGGATCTCACGCAACAGGTAGCTAGAAATCTAGATAGTAAAACCAAATGTCTGGCTATCTTCCTTGATCTAGCTAAAGCATTTGACACAGTTTCTGTTCCCAAACTTATTGCTAAATTAGAACTAGTCGGTGTTTGTGGCATACCACTTGAGATCTTTAAGGATTACCTCAAAAACCGAACGCAACTGGTAAAAATTGACTCGTACTACAGTGATGAGGAACCGGTAATTTACGGCGTTCCTCAAGGAAGCATTCTTGGGCCTACACTTTTCCAAATTTATGTAAACGACCTGTGCAGGATGTGCCTCACTAACTGTAACATTTACGCGTATGCCGATGATACCGCAATCCTTGTTCACGGACCTACATGGGATGTGGTCAAAGCTACTGCCGAACAAGCCTTGTGCAAAGTAATGAGATGGCTAAATTTAAACCTCCTGACACTTAACTTGAGCAAAACATCTTATATACCATTTGCAATCCGACATAACACTGCACCCTCTCATACTTTCTCTGTAATTGCTCACTCATGCTCAAATTTACTCGGTCCCTGTGGCTGTGCAGCACTCACCAGAGTAGACAGTGTGAAGTATCTAGGAGTGCAGATTGATAGCGGACTAAGATGGGACAAGCAGGTCGAAGTCGTTATCTCAAGAACATTGCGACTTATCCACATCTTTAAGTCCCTCAGAGACTCGGCTAGTCCTGACACACTGAGGATGGTGTACCATGCTTTGTGCCAGTCAGTTCTTGGGTATTGCATAACTGCATGGGGCGGTGCAACAAAATCCAGTTTTTTTAAAGTTGAAAGAGCACAAAGAGCCATACTCAAGGTGCTATCTAAAAAACCCTACAGGTATCCAACCACGGAACTGTACTCTGACTGCAAAGTCCTTACAGTACGGCAAATCTATGTGCTACGATCTATTCTTAGAACACATGTGGATCTACCCCCGCCAAACGCAAATAAGCGTGTATATCTCCTTCCCAGAACCCAACATAAAACCACTTTCGCAAGCCGTCAATTTTACATATTAGGAACACATATTTACCAAAAAATAAATCCGATGTTAAATATTCTAAACTTAAACACATACAAAGTTAAATCCGTAGTAACTGAGTGGCTACTACAAAAGGACTATGCCTACACGGAGTCTTTGCTCACATACATCACCTAGTTATCCAACACAATAGGTAGTAGTAGTCACACAGACATGAAAACTGAAATGAACACAATTAGGTAGGTATTCTTATTCACCACTATTAAACTCAGACGAGTTGATACACGACACTTAATTTAAATTACACTACACTTTCCTTTACACTACACTTTCCTTTTACACTACACATATCAATATTACAGAAGCTTAATACTATTAACACCGTTCATGTGTTGTATTAATCATGTTTTCAATATTTATTTGGCCGAACACTGTCTCTTAAAACACAGGCCATCCTAGTTTAAGTGACAGGGTTTTATACGTTTTGTACAGATTTTGCAACCTGTTATGTATATTTTAATTGTGTTTCTGTATTCTTTCTGTAAATAAAGTTTTATTATTATTATTTATTATTATTATTTCCATCACCATTCATAATTGAAAGGAAGGCAAAGCAATCCGGTAGACTTCAAAATTGGGTTCCTATAATCACTAACAAAAGAGACCATTTCATTGCTAAATATATGTAACGACATTTTTAGTAATCTTCTGGTGCTGAGTTGCTTTTAAGACACAAGCTGAAAGAACGTCCCTTTTGTGTACTTACTACCTACTTGAAAGTATGACTTATTTTTTAATTTTAATTTTTCCATAGATTTTTAATACTATAATTATACTTTTTTTTTTCTTACTTCAAACACTGTAACATTCTTGTAAGAAATAAAATTTTATTTTATTTTATTTACCTATTTATTACTACTTACTTGAAAGTAGAGAGACCAAATTGCAAGTTCCAAGTCGGAAACCACAAGTTACGAAAATTGAAAATGTCTGGGATTACAGACAGTACCTAACTTAACCCTTTACTGGCAGTAAAACATTTTAAAAACTAATTTTACTCCGTTACACTGATCTAGGGATAAGCGAAAAACATTGAGAACCAACTGTTTATCTTTGCCCTAGTTGGCAAAGTTTGAGCGAGATAGAGAGTTAAAGAGTGAGATGGCAGATTAATAGTGTTTGTAAGCAAACGTCACTGCTAATGCTATCGCGATTTGTGCAAGATAAGCTGACGGTACACGGCTTAAGTTAGTCTCAATCTGCCAAGCCTTTGAGTCTGCTTTATGATAAATCGTAAGTATCTTTGCCTTACAAGTCAACTTTCTGTTAGAGTGCGTTTCTTCGAAACCGTGACCACCGTAGAAACGGGTTTTGTCGATGAAAGAATAGACAAAATGACAGATTGTGATTGTTTATCTGTCATTTTATCTATTCTTCCGTCGACAAAACCCGGTCAAGCTACGCTGAATGGTAAACTTAAGGAGCAAATTCAAAAAATTATAGATAACAAAATAGTCTGTTCATACAAAAAAAAACATGAAAATATCTTCAGTAGTTTAAAAGTAATATCGTTTTTTTTATGCCTTGGGTAGACGAAACTTTTGGGATTTATTTCATAAAGTATTTTACTACAATACTTAAATATTCACTTAAAGAATTGATGTAGCGTTCTAGTTTTTTTTTTGCATAACATACTTAGTTTATTTGAAAGCGTAGTAACAGATTTGAAATTCAAAATTATATAATCTGCGCAGAATTGAACCTTGCAATCGTAGACGATACTAATTTATCTGTATACCTACCTGAGAGACTTCTCCTGAGGTCACTTTCTCTAAGCAGTTCTCAATTTCGCAATTACTCTCAAATGACTTCTTTGAATAGGCGCTTTGGATTATCCAATTTTCAATGTAGGCAAAAGCTTCTAAGCTTTCATTTTAATTTAATTCATGTTTTAACAGGCTTATAATGATACCATTGCCCAAATATTTACTGCGGGTGACAGGGGAGAGCTGAGAGACCTGCAGATCTTTAAATGAAAATGAAAATGTGATGTTCTGGATACGTATAATTAGCGATGACTTTCCATACTAATATTATAAATATTAGTTAATATTAATTAATATATTTTATATTTAAAAAAAATATATTTTTAAATATTAGAATAAAAATATATAAAAATATATATATATTAATTATTATTATAAAAATTATTATAATATTAATTAATATTTATTAATCTATAAATTCGAAAGTAACTCTGTATATGTTTTCTTTTGACGCCTAACCCACTGAACGGATTTCGACATAATTTGGCAAGTAGATAGATGGTATCCTGGGGAAGGTCATAGGCTACTTTTTATCGACATACCGCGCGGGCGAAGCCGCGGGCGGAAGGTAGTATATTTATAAACTAAACTTATTAGCAAAAGCAGAATCAGACAGACAGACAGAGTTACTTTCGAATTTATAATATTAGTATGGATAATCCAAGATAAGCCTTGGAAATGGAGCGATCTTTTATTTGGCAAGTATGACAATTATTTACCAATATTTATTAAGTGATTACTGTATTTATTTCGGCATAAAGAATCGCTCCATTCGGACAAAAGTAAACAAATAGCTACCTTATGCTTTTGTCCCCTTGTTCCAAGAGCTTTTTGTGTCAGCAAAATTTACTTCAACGTCATTTACAACAGAATAAAAGCACAATTTTCAGGAGCTTTTTGCAGAAGCAGGAAAGTCACAGTATAAAGTAAATTTAAATGTATTCTTTTTATCCTTTTACCAACTCGAAACTCAACAGAGATACTGTCTATGGTTAGAATTTCATATAAGTAAGTGTTTTATTTTTAATGCCCAATTTAAAAAACCAAAATACATATTATCTAAATAATAGAAGTCTCTAAATCAATAAAGATACCTATCATAGAAATATTTATCTATGATACCTTTTATCTTTCATATATCTTATACCTACATAATAAAAACAGGCCAAGTGCGTGTTGGACCACGCACAATGAAGGGTTCCGTAGTTGGGATGAATTTACCGTGTTTTTTTAAGACCATAGACTTCTAGGTTTTCCTGTAATCTATAATTATAGAACGTTTCAAAATTGTAGGTTTAGTATTTTCGGAGATAAGGGGGGGACTGATAAATTTTCATAAATATCTTTAAACGTATTTATTATAAAATTATTAAAAAAAAAAAAATTTAGGTCTTCGTAGCAATCTTTCATTTGAAATGTCACACGTTACAATTGGCAAAACATTTATTTTAAATGTTATAATTTGCTCCCAATAGTGTTACCTATGTATAGAGTCCCTCCTAATCAAAATTCATTTATTTTCGTTAGTCGTCCGTGTTTGAGTCACAGAAATACATTTATGTGTACCAAATTTCACCTTAATCGGTCCATTGGATTCAGAGAAAATTGGCTGTGACAGACGGACAGACAGACACACGAGTTATCCTATAAGGGTTCCGTTCTTTCCTTTTGAGGTACGGAACCCTAAAAAGGTAAGATTTTGATATTTTCCTTAAGTCAATCGTATCCAATTGAAGTACTATACGGGGTCGATAACATACGCTCCTATATAATTAACAACACATCCGACTTTTCGCGCCGCTAGTTACAGCCCATCGATTACGTCTTCATATATCGGAAATCGACCGGGCCAGTTCCCTGAATTATACGGGCTGGAGGACCGATGTCAACAGGGCCGGATTTATAGGTGTGGAGGCCCTGGGGCAACCAAAAAATGGAGGCCCCGGAAAATTATATGGAACAGACGTGAAACATATAGGTATTTAATACGTAGGTATCATTTTTACGACCATCAGCCCAGGACATGAAAAGAAAATTAAAAAAGGTTCCTTGAGATTTGAACTTTTTTTATCTAACAAATATCAAATTGTGGAGGCCCTTATTTTGTGGAGGCCCGGGGCCCTGGCCCCTGTTGCCCTGCCTTAAATCCAGCCGTGGATGGCAATGTGCTGATTGGACTTCGTCGAACATTTTCCCGGAGCAAAATTGTTACAGTGCCCATTCAAGTGTGGTTTCGCAGTCTCACAGTTCCGCTTACCCAAGTGTTTTTCGTCTGTTAAATTTCATAATTTGAGTAATTGGTGAGCTGAATAGGGCATTGTTTTACACGGAGTTCCGAACAAAAGGTGCTTCAAAATTCTAATATTAAAATTTTCATTACGGGTGTTTTGTAGTTCCTTCGTGTTTAATTTTGTTTTTGTTTACAGGCGTGGGCTAAACGATTATTATATAAATAATAAGTTATGTTTGAAAACGCTTAAGTTCTGGATAGAATACTACTACTTTTTTTTTTTTCCTACATTTCATATTAAGAATAACAGAAGGCCTTCACATTCAATTCGCAATCTGTCAAAATGTCAAAAATGTTGGTAAATTGATAGTCATTTTGACAGATTACGAATATTCTTAAAAGTTACGGGAATTGCCCCTCTGATTACTTGAAACCAGTTATAAGTAACTACATCGCAAACGTATACAATATTTTCTCAAGTATCGTTATTTAGAAGAAAATAACAACAATACTATTTGCGACGTTACTTCCTCTAAATATTTTCTCGTGCCATAAATTTAACATCGACATTTGTCTCAAATTCTCAACATGTTCGCAATATATCTTCAAACATTCAGACTTATCTAATTTATCACTTTCTAAGGGGAAAACCTCCTATACAACAAAATGTTGGTTGTCATAGTAACGACATTCTGTGAAATATTAAGGTGGTTATTGTCTCAAAAGAAAATCGATACATACCTAATAATACAAAGTAAACAAAAACTTGGTTATTAATATAAGTTCAAAAGGGTTTGCCAGACAAAGGATGTCGGGGAAGTAATTTTCACTGTTCTTTTGTTTATCCGGGTTGAATACAACCGATATTTACGAGAAGATATTCAGAAGTACAAGTACAGTCACGGACTTTAATTGATAAGCCACTTGGCACTGTTCGCATTTTAGCCTTGTAATGCAAATCGGGCTTAGTCGATTATACTCGTACATCCAGACACGGAAAGTCATGTCTTCATAGTATAGAAGAAAATTATATTTAATATCTTTACCAGTTGGCTAACCTGAGAGCCAGAACTACAAACTTGACAGCAGAGTGACTACCCAAAGTCAACCAATTGCAGGTCTTGCAACCGTAACCTAGCGACGATTGTTTCAGCGTAGCCATAGTAACGTTAGCGTACGGAGAATTTTTAATGAATCATTTCAACTGTCACTGTCTTCGGATAGGTTTTCAAAAAATATTGAGTTAATGAGCTCTCATTCAAAGCAGGTCAGTATCAAATAGATTCGATAAACATTGTATTTATTTTATATTGAGAAGTTATTAGTCAACCTCTATGGATAACACTATTTCCGATTTGTCATCTTATTTACGGGCATGCGATTTGAGTTCGTGTTTAATCGTGTAATCTCGTAAATGTATGAAACTGCAAAATTGAAAAGTTTGAAAGTGGCTCATCAATTAAAGTCCGTGACTGTACCTACTACATACATACTTTTGTCCATAAACGCACGCCTTCCTCCCATGGAGGTAGGCAGAAACTACAGAACGCCACCAGTTTCGATCCTTACATTTTCTTTTTGCTTCGATTACGTACTCGTAACCGGCGGGCGTGTAAATATCCAGACGTGTGATCGTCTGGATATACACGCACACCAGCCGCGCGTACTATGCACCTGACCTTACTGAAGGTTATTACCTATAAGGTCGCTATACACAATGTCCCTCTAGGGCATCCCATCCTAGCGTTTCCACACACTGTCCTGTAAAAAATCTTTTATTAGTAAAAGATTTTCTTAGTAAAAGATTTTTTACAGCTTTGGCAAAATTGCTCAGCAATTTGCTTTCTAACTTAAAATAATAGTAAGTATTATTACAAACAACACAAATACACATTTTCCGCATAGCGACAATAATAACAATAAGTTTGTTCATAACAACGTGCCATTATGTACAGGTTGCAGTCCCATTGCTTACAAACCCCATTACTTCGGCCATTTTCCTCTGTTAAATCTTACAAATGGCACGCAACACTATACTTTAACACAAAATACACAACAATTTACACCGATTAAAAAAAAAAAACAATCTGTCACAAAAAAGTTACACTTCACACCAGAAAAAACGGATTAATTCGAATCGTTCAAAATAAACGGAAGCGTTCAAAATGAACGTAGTCTCGCACACAAGTTGCGATTTTAATAAAAGCCGTCGATAAAAACGCGTGTTATATAGGTACCAAAGACTTTCGTGACCTTATCACTTACGCTTCACTACCCTCTCGAAATTAACTTACTCTGTGAGTAACTCGGTATTATATGAGGAAATTGTTCGAAATTGCGATTTTGTTTACCTAATATTACTGTCGCGTCTGCACGCGAATTCCGAGACACTTCCTTGTTTATGTCAAGTGTTTGAAACACGTTGTGGAATGGAATTAAGAACCTCTCCGGTAGCATACGGTTAACCAGATTACCAAGATTGGTGTAGAGTATACATTTCGTATGTAATTTAGCCAATTAACTGTACAAGTAAGCGACTTGAAGGAATATTTTTTTAATGGTAATTGGATGTGGTTATTCAGTTATTTTCCTTGTTTAATTTACGATAACAATACAAGCCAAAATTGTATGTGCCTCGCGGCATTGTTAAGGCCTTTTCTCAGAGAAGGTACAAGATTGAGACTACCCAATTATAGCGATTTCCTAACTTAGGTACTCCTTCACCGAAGTTACTATCCTATTTATTCTGTAAATAGGATATTGGAATCACTTTTACACGTCATATTAAAAAATATTAAAAATAATCTAGATGAGGTCGGCGTTTCCTATCTGACTACTCTGAGAAGAAAGGCCGAAACAAACTCAGAGATCGCAGTCTCTTTTAAAGTCCATACATAATCTTGGTCAAGCCATATGAGGACCATGTAGATTAGCGTCTGAAATGGTCCTTTGAGGAAATAACCACAACGATTTGAGGACCTGTCCAGACGCAAGACAACCTTTGGCTAAAGGTTGTCTTGCGTCTGGACAGGTCCTCACTTAATGGCTATTAATAAAGCCAAAAATAAATCAACTCCAACTTTCAAACGAATTTCTTATCGACAAAAAATCTCGCGAGAGGCAATATTCTCTTAAAAATTTATGAAATTTCTGCTGTTCATTGCTTTATTAATTATATAGGATTAGGAGATAGGGAACTTTTAATATTCCGCTTATTAAATATGATTGTTCTTCCAATTACTTTTGTAGAACTCCCCGCTTAGCAGAAGTAATTGGGCGTTTAGGGTCCGCTGCGCACTGCAGACCCTTTTGTGTAATTATTTGATCAGTATTATGTTACAATCTTTTCTTCATAATGTTATAATGAAATTAAATCTTTTATGAAGTGAGAGGAGAGTTGAATTTGAATAAATGGCATTTCTGTTAGGGTGCTTTTGGGTTTTTATAATCTCGTTACCTTCTCTAGAGTAAATTAGTGAGTATTGACGGTATTGTCGAGATAGGCGTTTATTTAGTATCAAATCTAGATACGCTTTACCAGCACCCTAATAATTATCGTAACACACTTTCTGATCTGATTTTGAAGAAAATTGCTAATCCGTTGCTTCATAACTACACTAGTATTTTAAAGAGAAAAGATTTATATTTTTGTTTGTAATTAAAAAACTCAAAAAATACTCGTCTGATTATAAAAAAATATTCTTTCTTAAGTAGAATGCTATAATATCACTGAATAACATGCTTTAATTTATTCATATCCCGCGGGTGAAGCAGTTGGCGCAACCTAGTTTTTGGTAAATTCGTCTGTTCAACAACGTAAACAACAACAAGTATTTGAAGTTGAGAATTTCTCAAACTCTTCTTAAGCATTACTGAAGGTGATTCCTTTAATGTCACCCGCGAAATTCAATACGTTTTTTGCAAATCAATTTTATGAATCACCTTAAGTAATGCTTAAGAAGAGTTTGAGAAATTCTCAACTCAAATACTTAAATCAGCCGACTTATTCTATAAAAATATCACCGTGAAATGTTGGGTGAAGTGAGCTGTCAATAGTGTCAATCCCTGGCAACAAGTGCTTTGTGAGCTCACTTCAAGCTAACTTCACCTAAGTTTTCACGGTGACATTTTTAAAGAATATACCGGCTGAAACCGGCTGTAAGAATGTTGTTGAACTGTCAAAATGAAAGGTATTGACATTTGAGTGTATTATGGAGTTATCTCGCAGAGTAATGTTCTATTAAATACCAAAATGTCTAATTTAAAAGAACACGCAAAAATGTTTACATTCCAACGACTACAAACTTTCTATCTGTATGCTATTTCATTGTAGACGACGCGTTTTGTTGCTACAAGCGACAATAAACCGACGGATTAGCTATTGGTTAGTAACGGGGTCATCCCTCGTAATCCCCGTTTAGACGAATGCTTTGTTTCCGAGGTATATTTAGGTCAGTTGGGAGACTTCAAGATACACAAGTTAGAAGCTGAAGTTTTGGCAAACATAACAAAACATTATCCTGTGTTCCCCGAAAAGGATTTTAGTGTACCTATCTATTTAATAGCCTAGCTGATGCCCGCGACTTCGCCCGCGTGGTGGTCGATTATTATATACCAAATCCTTACTCGAGAACCACTCTGTCCATTGGTGAAAACAGCATGAAAATCGGTGCAGTAGTTTTTAAGTTTATCGCGTACAGGACGACAGACAGACGTGGTGGAGAGATATCGGTTATTTTATACTAAAACCTTACTCAAGAACCACTCTATCCATTGGTGAAAACAGCATGAAAATCGATGCAGGAGTTTTTGAGTTTATCGCATACACGACGACAGACAGACGCGGCGGCGGACTTTGTTTCATAATAATATATGTAAGGATGTAAGTATAACACTATCTCATGCACGTCAGCAGTGAGGTCGCTGTCACTAATGTCAACTGTCAGTTCACCACAAATGGCGGGAAACAGTTGATAGTGAGGCGGTGCCTGCATGAGAGGCTTGGTGTGGTGATGAGCCAGTGTAGTGATATAATCAGCTTAAATACGGGATCAACAGGATTCTAGAGGGAATATTATACAACAATAGTTTTTGTTTATGCTAAACCCGAAAAGGGGTCATTGTACTCATCACTTTGAACAACTTTTTCTATAGGACCAACCTTGAAATCGCGAAAAAAAAATCAGCTGTTCCATACATTGTTTCGTTTCACTTAAATCTACAAAATGTATGGGACAGCTGATTTTTTTTTCACGCTTACAAAGTTGGTCCCATAGAAAAAGTTGTTCAAAATGGTGAGTACAATGACCCCTTTTCGGGTTTAGCATAAACAAAAACTAATATTGTTTAGAGAACGATTTTATTCATCTATGCTTCAGCCCGCATAGAAAAATAAACAGCTTCAGACAGAGATGAACAGAAGCTGGACGAGCCTATTGCCACAAAACCGGCACAAATCTAAACTTCTACTCAGTTTTTTTTGTTTGTATATTATTTTTGGTTATCACTAGCCCCGGCTTCGCACTCGTGGCACTAAGTACTTATCTACGGCGCACCTGCCTACGTACCCTACCGACACCTACCTTATTTTTCAATACTTCAGCCCGCACAGGAAAATAAAACCGTTCTATGGCAGAGATGAATAGGACCGTATTGCCACTAACCGCTGCCATTTTGTTTTGTTTTGTTTTTCTAGTTTTATTTATTTAATACTACCTGTGCCCCGCGGTTTCACCCGCGTAGGTCTCGATCCCGTGGGAATATCGGGATAAAAAGTATCCTATGTGTTAATCCAGGTTATTACGATCTGTTTGGCAAATTTCATCCAAATCCATTCAGCCGTTTTTGCGTGATTGAGTAACAAACATCCAAACATACAAACACACAAACACACAAACTCACAAACACACAAACTTTCACATTTATAATATAAGTAGGATACATTACAAATGTTTTCGTATTTATTTGCAAAGTTATTTAGTTAATCATTTAATTTTGTACCTAGTGTAAATAGTTACACAGCGTGAAATTGAATTCATGGGCATCCTCTTAAGGGGTCATTGTACTCATCATTATGAACAACTTTCACTATGGAACCAATCCTCACATCACGAAAAAAAAACGAGCTATGCGAACATAAATGTAGAGAATAGTTGATTTTTGAGTGTTGCATTTTTTTTAAAATAATAAACCCAATGACTCTGCTCGACCCTGGAATCGAACTAAGGATGGGTTCGACATTCGTACTTTTGACCCAACCACCAACGCAACAGTATACTAGGTTTAAATGTGAAAATGGCGTAGTTTTAAAAACTTACCCAATTGTCTTGTATATTTCCTCGTTTTAATTCTCTTGCCAAGACTAGGTATGTTGGCTGCATAAGCATATCCTTAATTACAGTAATGAAAATTCTTCATCAAATAAACTACGTTTCTCCGACGGAATCGGACCATTTCCTGCGACTCATCTAGAATACCTTGGAGGATGAATGGAAATGGGTTTTACACATAGGTAACTTAGTAGGTAATAGTACGGCAAACCTTAGGCCGTGTCCTATTTAAAACCGATAGTCGCGCGAAATATTGGTCGTCGCTTCATGCTACTTTTTGTTTGGTGAATCTGATCGTGTGTTCGTGCTCACAGGGGGCGCTTTCCGGTTTTCCGAACAATAAGTGACAATTATGGACGCGACGATCGCGAAT
Organism: Lithophane ornitopus; assembly: GCA_948473465.1. Taxonomy (NCBI): domain Eukaryota; kingdom Metazoa; phylum Arthropoda; class Insecta; order Lepidoptera; family Noctuidae; genus Lithophane; species Lithophane ornitopus. The sequence continues at coordinate 5,375,807 of OX419629.1, forward strand.
CCGCGCGATAATCGCTTTTAAATAGAACGCGGGGTTAGAAGGTACATCGGTAAAATTAGTAAAAAACGAGTTCGTTTATCGCAAGTCGCATTTTTCACTAGGACATGTAGAACAGCTCTGTTGTGAAATAAGTACTTTGATTTTCACTAAAATAATCACAATAAAGTACTGAACAATATCATCACGCTAATATTTTCCGGAAGAATACGTAGAGAAGTTTCTTACACACCATACTTACCACATTTCGTTATAGTATAGGAACAACTAGCTGCGCCCCACGGTTTTACCCGCGTAAGTCTCGATCCCGTGGGAATACCGGGATAAAAAGTATCCTATATGTTAATCCAGGTTATAAACTACCTGTTTGCCAAATTTCATCCAAATCCATTCAGCCGTTTTTGCGTGATTGAGTAACAAACATCCAAACACACAAACGTTCACATTTATAATATTAGTAGGATTATTCGTCACACATGTAATATGACGAGTCTGTTGTCTCCAAGCTGCTACGAAAAAATCCTAATCGAAAAACCTAATATCAGCCCAAAACGGGTAGGTATAGAACTTAGGACTCTATTCGGCAGTCGTGCGATCTGTTATAACCCTTATTACAAGGCAATAAAGCCTAAGTCAGCTTTTACTTAAAAACACTGTACTTTTCCTTTAAAAAAGTACCGATGTTGCATTTTTACCCAGTGCATGGAAATAACATGTATAATTACCCGACTACGACGAAGAACAAAGGAGGGTTATGATTTTGACCGGTATGTATGTATGTATGCATGTATGTATGTATGTATGTATGTATGTTCATCTGTTCCCTCATATCTTCTAAACTACTCATCACAATTTGACAAATGAGGTATCGTTGGAAGCGCCTTGATTGTCCGCTGGTTATAGGCTATGTGACGTCACATTAAATTGGCGCCCTCTAGAGGACATAATATCAGGAACTTAAAAAAAAAAATTTTTAATCGTACCATGTTGGGGATCAAATGAAAGGGCTTAATGAGCACATTTCAAAAATATATATATTATAACCCCAAAAGAAAAAAAAAAAAAAAAAAGTAATAAAAACTAAAACCCAACTACGACTAAAAAGGTCACACGTAATCTGTTCGATTTATGCCCTAACACATGTGACTCCGGATTTTTAATTTGTCTGTCTGTGGTGTCTTGTTTATACCTTTTTAGTCGTAGTTGGGTTTTAGTTTTTATTATTTAGTTAGTTAGATTCTGGACGCCGTCGCGTAATCTAGTGTGCCTAAATTAAGGGAACAATTAAGAGGGACATTGCCAAAATATAAGCACCCAAAAAACTTGTGTGTCTGTGTTTTTGTACTGTGGTGAATTAAAGTGGTACCAGTAGAATTATTGTTTTTTTAAAAAGACAAACGGGGTCGGCTTTGTAACAGATCGCTAGACCACGAGGTAATCAAACTTCTGGCGATCATTTTGAAACTAAGTGTGAGATACTTTTGGAACAGATAATACGTACCTACCTAGGTAAATAGCTACTGAAAGTTACATGAGGATTACCTTCGTGGTAGAAACCTTCTTTCATCTGTTAAAAAAAAAAAAACAATCAATCAATCTGCCTAGCCTTTTCCCAACTATACATATTGGGGTCGGCTTCCAGTCAAACCGGATGCAGCTGAATACCAGTATTTTACATGGAGTGACTGCCTGTCTGACCTCCATAACCCAGTAACTGGGTAATACGATACCTACCCCTTGGTAAGACTGGTTGTCAGACTTTCTTTCCAAAAATGACAGCAGGGACCAACGGCATAACGCGCTCTCCGAGTCACGGAGGAGTCTCGATATGTAAAGATTGTCAACCAACCCCGGCAAGCGTAGCTTAACCTAATAGATCGACCCGTGCGGCTGTTATTACTTAGCAACGAGCTCCTATTATTCTGATATAAAAAAATATCTAAGAAGCCTACTCCAATCAATCCCAACCAATATCCTAGCCTTCAACAAAATATAATTTGTTAGTAGTTACCATGGAAACGAGCGGCCTGTCACAGCAACCATTTAAGCTCAAAACACACACAAGGCGGTTGCGGGGCGGGAGCGATTCGGGCGCGGGAGTACGGCGGGTATAATAAATTGTAATTCAAGGAAATTATATGGACGACAACACATACAACGCGTGCGCGGGGCGGGCGCGGACCGAGCCGGGAGCGGAGCCGCGCCCGCCACCACTGACAGCGCGGGGCGGGAGCGGTAGTGATATTCTGTAAAAATATCACCATGAAAACTTAGGAAATTAAAACTGAGTAAAAAAATTCATTTCATGCGCCAATATGTTCATTTGTTAATTTCTTCGTTACTTAAAACAGTTACTTAAAACAGTTAAACTATTTGCAAGCCAATTTGTATCGGGTTTGTATATTTTTGCACTCAGTTTAATATCAAAATGTTCAAAATTTGCCCCAGACATGTGGAAATATTCATAAAACCGTTCCTCGTCCGTTTCTAATTCTCTGCAAAGTCAATGATATTCTCCATATTGATGTCCTTGTTTATTAATGTCATGAACCCACAACCGTTTCCTTTTTTGCGCTCTTCTTTTTAAAATAAATAAAAATAATAATTCTTCGTCCGTGTCCGAATCACCCGACATTTTCACATTGCAACCGCTGCCGCCTGTCAAAGTACGACCGCGGTTGACCCGCTGTCGCCGCGCGCCCGACTCGCTGCCGCTCCGCGCCCGCGCTCTGTGTGAACACGATGAACAGCGCGGCTCACGCGATGAAAACGACCCGACTCGCTCTCGCCCCGCACCCGCCTTGTATGTGTTTTGAGCTTTATTATAATAATTGTGATATTCTGAAATATATTTCTAAAGAAAGATACCTACTTTTTCCCTTTGATGAGATTAATTTAAGATTTTTGGTAAGTCACACAACATTGGATGTTTTTCATGTGAACTAACAGGAGTTATGTTTTCCGTAGGTGAGTGAGACATATTAGGCTACCATCTTTTAAAACAGTGTGCAGAGAAGTGATGGCCCAGTGGTAACCACCGCGACTTAAGAGTTGAAGGTGTTAGGTACGAATCCTGACGGGCGTTTTACTTTGTGTAAATTATTTCATCATCACTGATATCAAAACGGTAAAGGAAAACATCGTGAGGGAATCGAATCGGCTTGTCTTAGAACTAAAACATTCTAAGACATAGTGACGTCAACAACCCGCACTGGGCCCGAGTGGTGGATTACGGCCCACTCCCTCTCACAGAGAGGAGGCCTGTTTAAAACATTAGACGCCACCGACACCGTGCCGTCGCAACTGGCCGTTGCGGGCGCCGCCGCCGACGTCCATTCGGCCGTCGTCGAAAATCAAAATCCTAACTTAATCTTATAAATGCGAAAGTGAGTTTGCTTGTTTGTTACGGTTTCACGCTAAAACGGCTGAACAAATTTGGATGAAATTTACCACAGGGGTAGACCATGACCTGGAATAGGACATAGGATACTTTTTATCCCGATATACCCACGGGATCGAGACTTACGCGGGTGAAACCGCGGGGTGCAGCTATTTCTAATTAAATAGGACTTGTAGGATCAAACTACAATAGATGAATTGAAGCGACTAAAGATGGAAGCAGAATAATGGGAGCAAAATGGAGGCTGTGGACTGTATAAATGGAATAATACACCTAAACAATTTGCTAGCCTATTGTGTTTGGCAACCCGTTACACCCGCGCTAGATTCTGTATTTATCTACCGTATGGCAGGTCAATTTCTCGAGTTTGAACAAAATCTATATACATCTACACATATAATCCATACAAATATTATAAATTCGAAAGTTACTTTGTCTGTCTGTCTGTATGTTACCATTTCGCGCCTAAACCACGGATTTGGATAAAATTTGGCAAGGACATAGATGGCATCCCGGGGCAGGACATAGGCTTTTATCGACATACCATGCGGGCGAAGCCGCGGGCGAAGTCGCGGGCGGAAGCTAGTAAAGTAATAACGAAGAATTTTTGTCCATTTGTCTGGTTGTATGTTCCGGATTGGCGCAAAAACAGCTGAACGGATTGGCTGAAATTAGGCACACAAATACGTTTCTAACCTGGATTAACACTTACAGTACCTTCAATCCCGGTAATACGTTCCCGTAGGATATTTTCCGATATTTATACGGGCGAAGCCGCGGGCAAAAGCTAGTAGAGTAAATAGATGTGCTCAAAGTAACGACACCTCACGTAGTGGTAATAAAAGTGTGTTGTTTTTTACACAACTGCCCAAAAAAGGGTGATACTGTTTTAGTTTTTTTACGAAAATAGGTTTTTGTGTTTGCCAATGTTTGTCACATCTGCGTACTAGTAAAATAACAGCAGTGATAGCCTATTGGTATGACTCAGACTGCCAAGTCGTAGGTCTCTATACTCCATTTGAAATAAAATTAGACGTATAGATAAGCCTTTTTTACATTCCGTTCAACCGATTTTGAATTATATTGCGTTGGTGTCATGACAAATGGCATCCGCAGTAGATAGTTGGTATTGTGTAACTTTTTTTGCTTTTAATGCTATCCTTATGCCTACGGTATAGAAGTCAAAATCGGTTGAACGGACTGTAAAAGGGTTTGTTTTAATGTCTAATCTTATTTCAAATGGGGTATAGTTGGAACCCAACACACGCACCTCTGTCTTTTCAAATTCATGAGTGCGTATTGTACAATTTTGACATGCTTCAAAAACGCTGAAGGAAACCATCATGAGGAAACCGGCATTAGAATCTAAATGATTAAATTTTAGCTTTTGATTATATAAATTGCTGCAGCTTCAAAATACAGAATCAGCTTTTAACGTTCCTACTGCTGGGACACAGGCCTCCTCTCTGAAAGAGGGAGTGGGCCGTAATCCACCACGCGGGCCCAGTGCGGGTTGATAGATGTCACATGTCTTCGAATTTTTGGTTCTAGGACATTTCCGGTTTCCTCACGATGTTTTCCTTCATCGTTTTGAGAGCAGTGGTGATGAAATAATTAACACGATGTAAAGCGCCTGTCAGGGTTCGAACCTACGACCTACAACTCGTAAGTCGGGGCCGTTACCACTGGGCCACCACTGCTCTAACTCTAAAGGCCTGCACCTGTATGTGGGAACAGGCGCGATATCGCGGGTGCGACAAGAGTCGTGCTGCCTGTCGCGCCGGCGACAACGCGGCAGTTTGCACGAGCTTTAACATGGATTCTAAAAATATTTACATTCGGTATCAAAACAAAAGAAGTATCGCCCACAAATAAATAAATAAATGTACGTTCACTCCAACTCTATCTAGTATGAAAATATATTCAAATATATTATATTTGGTTAGGTTTGTATGTAATCCCGGATAGGCCGGAATGAAACCTACTTAGGATAAGGGTCTACCTAATTTGCCACCTAAATGGCTAGGATTCAAGCACAATCAGTAGATTAGCCAATGACTTTGTCCTCACCCGACGTCGCGGCTTAAGTTCTTTACCCAAAACCTTCTGATAAAATAGAGATTGCGGATACACAAACAAAATGTATCTACCTACATAAGATTTACAAAAGGCATTGTCTATACATATGTATGTAGGTGCTTTCCTTTGACAAAAGTAAATTAACTCTAAGCTCAGCTCCGCTCATCCGCAGTGCAAACTGGCGCGATCTCGCGGGCGCGACTGGCAGCGCTACCCTTGTCGCGCCCGCGAGATTGCGCCCGTTTGTGGGAGCCTTTACTGTGTAAATTATTTCATCACCACTGCTCTAAAAACGGTGAAGGGAAACATGAGGAAACCACAAATTCCTCGCTAATACCCAAAAAATAACTTACACGTATATAAAATACACAATCGAGACGCGTCATACGCTCGAATCTGAATATACGTATTTCTTTTTGCTCCGTAACAAAAATTATTTTGTAGTTGTAATTGTGAAGTCTGGACTTTGGAAAGTCATATAAGCGGTGATTGTGACCTTAACTTTCATTATTTCCAATAAAACAAGCAGTGTAAAACATCATAATATAATAAAAACAAAAACTAAAAAATATAATTCAAAGTGACAGTACAGTGCGAGGTGTTTGTGTATTTAAACTAGAAACAATATCTGCACACCCTCACCAATTCTGGAGTTGCTGTCCGTCTGTAATAAGCTCAACTAATTTAACCACCTAATTAACTGTCCAAATAGCAAGAGCAGTTAAGGCCGCACCTCTACCTAGCAGCCACGGAGTGTGGGTTCAAATCCGCGCTGAGCAATCTCTTTTTGTGATCCTATAATTTGTTGGTCGTTTTGAAAATCGAGAATGCCGAAGTGCGGAGCTTGCGGAAAATTTTTGGCAGTAAATGACGGCACAAAATGCTCGAAATGTCCGGGATTTTATCACCGAGTCTGCGTAAATCTTGCTCCTACTGCAACATTCTCGGCAAACTGGATGTGCCCTGGATGTAAGGCAAAGGTGCCTCGGGTAGACAACTCCCAAACCCCTGTGAAGGGAACAGAGGAGACAAGTTCATCCACCAGTCCAGCAGCGGTCAGCCCCACTGATAAGGCTGTCATCCCAGTTACAACAAAAAGGAATACACCGGATACTCAAGAGATCAGCCTAGCGATGGAAATCCGTGGTCTCCGCAGTGAGGTCAATGCATTGCGTTGTGTTTTGCATGTTTGTATTTTGTTCTCGTTTGTTAGTCATCTTCGTGTTTTAATATTAGGTTTTATTTCATTAAACTCCATGTTTATCTCTTTATTGTCAAATATAAAATGGTTTTAGGCGCAATATGAGACGAGAGTAATTATTTTATTTGTGTAAACACTGTCGGGGCTGGATATTAAAACATGAGAACTTTGAGAGATTTAATCCACGTAGAATTTAGACATTTAACTACATACATTACGTTGTTAGGTACTTACATTTTGATAAAATTAAAATGAAATAAGACAATTTTTTATTTTGTTACTTTTAGTTAGGTACGTACTGGTTACATAATATTATGTAGCTTTTTGCAACAATACATACACATTATACATAGGTACTTAATATGTACCTATTTGCAACAATAATCACATCAGGAATAATTAAGCAATTTTGTTCATTACAACTAGTTTCGGGACATTTTCTAAAGCAAATTTACTAGGTACCAAATAAGGCTCCTAGTAATCTGTTACTCGTTTTTTTTTTCATTTTGTACCGTGAATTTTCTGTACTTCAGTACAGAAAATTTTCTGTACTGAATAAAGTTTTTTTTTTACTTATATTGTCCGTAAATTCAAATCATAATCAATATCTGTCATTCTTTGATTCACTGAAACAAACAAAAAACTTTCCGGTTATATGTGATGAGTGGTTTAGAAGATAGGAGGGAACAGATGAACATACATACATACATACATACCGGTCAAAATCATAACCCTCCTTTTTTCTTCGCCGTAGTCGGGTAAAAAGGAAAGGGCGTCAACGAATGAAATGGGTGGAAAAAAAGCAGCAGGATCAACATGGAGAAGAAAAGCTTCCAATAGGAAATTATAGCAAATCCTAGGGGAGGCCTTTGCCAAAGAGCAAGCTGTTACTAATGTTACCGATGTCGATGATTAATAATAATTTAACATAATTAATAAAATAAAATAATCTATTATCAATATTTATTTTAATTTAGATTATAATATAATTAACAAATGCTTATATTGTGAAATAATGAAATAAAGTTAATTGGGTAGAATTATTAGTAATGTAAGTAAATCACAATTTGTATTTCTTTTATATGATGGAAATGTAATTACGTAATTACATGGATAGTATCAGAAATAAAGGAATATTTGAATTTGATAGTTCGCTTTTATTATAAGTGACAAATACCACCAGAGGGGCAATTCCCGTATGTTTAAGAACATTCGCAATCTGTCAAAACTACAATCAATTTACCAAAGTTTTTGACAAGCTTGACAGATTGCGACTTGAATGTGAACGTTTTTTTATGTACGAGAATTGGCCTTCTGTTGTTCGTGCAGTTCTACTATTATCTAATAGCGCTTGTAGAATCTGACAGTTTAATTGGCTCGCTAACGGGCGGCGACACCGTGTGGTGGCTTGAACCACTTTATATACCACAAAGTTCTCTTTGGCGATTCAATATCTTTGAAAGTTTACACAAACTTTTATTGGTTTATTTTAGGGATAGCAGACTGTATACAAAAATTATATTAACTAAGTTCAGGTTAAATTTAGCACAGCCAATTAATAAACTACTAGCGACCCGCCTCTGCTTCTCATTGTTCGAGATTTCTTCATTACATGAAAGTTTACTATTTAATGTATTAAAATATACATAAAACTTCCGGAATAACTGCTCTAAATCATGGTAAAAAATGCACCAAAATCCGCAGCGAATTTTAGGAGAACAACCCGGTTACACGAAAAGCGACTTTGGTTTATAAATGATAGCAACCCGCTCCTGCTTTGCACGGCACAACTTTAATATTAATGTATTATACACATAAACCTTCCGGAATAAATTCTCTAAACGATGGTGAAAACTTCATCAAAATCAGTTGCGTGGTTAAGAAGAACAACGTGGACATACAGACAAAAACGAAAAGCGACTTTAATTTATAATATGTATAGATGTATAGTAAAAGCCTAAGTCTAACCTAACCTAACATAGTTGGGAAAAGGCTAGGCAGATTGAGATGTATAGTAAAAGATTATTCTTTAAATAAACTAGCCCCCTTTGTGACGTAAACGTCTCAAAGGGGGCTGGTTACCGACGAGTTAGTCGACGATGTATAGTGATGTATACACCGTTGGTCCCAGCCGTCACGTATGACAGTTCTTACAGGTAGCCTGAATGTCTAACAACCGGTCTAAACTTAGAATATCGGTATTTTCCAGAGGGTTGTAAAAGGTCAGACGGCAATCGCTTCGACTAAAATACTGGTATTCCAACGTATCTGTTTAACGAGAAGTCACTATCAACTTATTTGCTTGTTGCGAAACAGCAAGCAATGAAGACAAGGCCCATGCCCTATGTATACGGTTGCCATATCAGTCTGACAACCAGTCTTACCAAGGGGTATCGTATTACCCAGTTACTGGGTTGTGGAGGTCAGATAGGCAGTCGCTCCATGTAAAATACTGGTATTCAGCTGCATCCGGTTAGACTGGAAGCCGACCCCAACATAGTTGGGAAAACGCTAGGCAGATTGATTGAAGGTAATAATGTTTTGAGGTAACACGTCATGTTGTGGTCTTCTTCTAAGACTTCTTCTGATGACATACATCTTACAAGGTCTTTGGTCTTCGCTTAAGCAACTCCACAAAATCTCAAAGCATAATTTTAAAGTCAGGACAACGGTATTCCCCCTCCAACAACAAAACATTACCCCTGTATATTTCCTAAACTCTTATTTGTTTATACCTCTCTGGCGTATCTCTCAAGTATATACAACTCTTTGAAGGTTGAAGCGTAGTCAGCAAGGCATACGGGCGATCGAGCGTGAAAATAGACATACTACATATAAAGTTATGGATAAAACGATGTATACATACATACAACGTGCCGCTACAATGGCGACATTAATTTAACACACGGGTAGGGCTAGTGGCCAGTAATCATAAAAATTATAATAAAATAAAATAATTGGTCAATTGAAAAATTTAAATTTTCAAACAAACTAAATTATAAAATCATAACCAAAATTGGGATCATTCTGTGTAAAAGATTCATTCATGAAGCTAGCTACCAGCTGGGTTACGTTCTGTCGGTATGATTTTTGTCGGCATAATTTATAAGAAATTGCGCGGCTTTCCTTCTATTGGCCTACATATGATCCGTGACCCCGGCAAATGACCTCTTCGCTACAATTCGTTAAGTACAGGTTGCTCCAAGATGGTAATTTAGAAAATTGAAAATAAATCAATAAATAATAACGTTTAATGAAATTCAAATATTTTCATAAAATGAATACGCGAAATCGTATACGTGTGTTAAATTAATGTCACCATTAAAGCGGCACGCTGTATACAAATCGGGAATGTAGGTCATACATGTTGCAGAACAGCCCTATTGGATTAGGACGTAGTGACCCATCCTCACTTATCGCGAAAATTGATCACATTAAGAATAATTATCGACAAAATCGCTCTCGCTATCATCGCGTCTATATTTTCCTGTAGGACAAGAGTAGTACATTTTGGTAGTACGTAGTACATGGGCTATAAACGCTAGCTTATTTTTATCTTAAATGTTGATAATTAAACAAACTCCAGGAATAAAGACATATTATAACATTCTAACTTTATTTTAATAGGGTTTGGATTTATATTAAGAGAGTCTTTCTTTTTGACTGATTTTGAAAAAAGGAAGCGGTTGTGCAATACCTAAATTACTACCTGTATCAACATAGAAGACATTATTGGAGGTATTATGAATCAATAATTTATAGTAGGTAACAGTACCAACGAAAATCGGAATTCAGCATCGCATAGCAATATCAGATTCTCAGTGCACTACAGATCTGTAGAGATATTATAATTTAAAGGGCACTATGTGCGTTAGTTAGGACTGACAACTTAATTGGGTCGCCAGCTGGCGGTCCGGGCACGCTGTGTGGGCTACGAAGCTGGAAACCACTGCACTTTATGAATTTCGTGACTCAACGTCCTTGGTTATAATCTGGTGATAAGGATTCTGTATTATCTTTATCTCTATATTCATTCTTTTTTTTTTCTATATTTATAATTTCGTTTACCTATTCTATTGTGTTGTTATTGTTTTTGGACAGTCAGGGAAATTAATTGTTAAACAAATTGACACTCTTCGTCAATTTGCCGTTAGAAAGCCATTTCATACGACTGTCAAAGAATGACAGAGACAATAAAGGTTAGTAAGCATTTTATTTATTTAATCATAGTATTTAAATGTTAAATGACGTTGTATGGCGATGCACAGGCCATGACACAGGCCTCCTCTCTGTGAGAAGTAATCGGCCGCGTGTACCCAGTGCGGGTTGGTAGATGTCACATGTCTTTGATTCGATCACATTGTCTATCAACCTGCAGAATTAAAGAATATTCAGAGTGTGAATAAGTTTAAAAATAAACTCAGGGCTTTGCTAATAAATAAAGCCTATTACAGCATTGACGAATTTTGTACTGACATAATCTTAAAACTAGTATTAAAATAAACTAAACTTTAAATTAAATATGTGTTTGTGTGTACCAATTGCATTTTTTTTTTTTGACGTTGTTATTCATACATGTGATGATGTTAATTCGATATTAAATGTATTTTTGTAGCATTTTGCTAGGGACTTTGTTCTATATTAATAAGAATATTAATGTTTGTATAATGGGTGAGGGACGAGGTTACTTGTACCTATTATATTTTTTTATGTTGCTTCTGTTTGTGTACCTACTGTGCAAATATTTCGACACAAATGTATTTTTGTTAAGAAATGTATATAATGTAAATAAATATAAATAAATAACTTGAACTTGATTTTTTAGTTCAAGTTATTTATTATAGTTAGTATATATAGTTCTAGGACATGCCGGTTTCCTCCCTATGTTTTTCTTCACCGTTTTGAGAGCTGTAGTGATGGCATAATTTACACAAAGTAAAGCGAGCCTAGAACCTAAAACTCGTAAGTTGCGATCGTAACCAATGGGCCACAATGCTGTGATTAATTGATTTCCAGAAAAAAAGCAATAGAGATGTGTTACATAAAACTTCACAAAATGAACAAAATAAAGACGGATTTTTTAAACCTTTTCCGCCATAACCAAGTACTGTGTGCAATCTAATATCAGTTGGACGCGACAAGTTAATTGTCTCGGCTGCCGGCACGGAGGCGCAGTGTGTCATACTAACCTGCTTCAGCGTGCTATGATTAACATCGGCTCTGCTATAACATTTATATTTGCTACATTTTTTAATTAACGCTGGCTAGACGTGGTTTGTTATATCTATCTTAGAAGCTGCCTAGTGAAACCGCTGTTGTCAGAGAGTTGAGAAATACTGGGAATCGTACGGTAAAGGACGGTAAGAATTTACAAATGCTATAGTCTAAATCGAAGCGAATCTTACTGAAGCTCGTAATTACCGGTACATGCAAGAAATATACAGGACATATTTCATATTTTCATGTGTATTCTTTTGGGAAATAAAAAAGTCTTTATTTGTCAGCTATCAGAACTTCAATGGCTAATGTTAAGAAGTTATTTAGAGTGGATATAAGTTCAAAACTAAGATAAAATCAAAAAGAATATAACTTTTTATACTGTACTAAAAATAGTGCTCAACTCAGGTCGTAGAAGTGCTTCGCAAGCACAGCTTAAGAAACTAGTCCAGATGACAAGAAAAAAGTCTTCTTTTTACTTTCTTTGAGGATTTATTCACGGCGCGCAACCTTTTTATTACAATAAAACGATACTGTCAGCTTTTGCTCGGGTTGTCAGATATAAAAAAGAAAAAAAAGAACTGCCAAAATCCCTGACATTTGCCGAAAACGGTGGATATATTCCAATTTCAATTTTCATTCACGCCATTTTGAACGAGGTACTATGTCGTGCTGCGCTATTCCCATGCATTGCCTCGTTCGTATGTAATTTAAAGGATTACCGTGATTGAACGTGTGTAGTGCGATAACACGAAGAAAACCGACAATGGTCGTTTACCAAAAATTTCATAAAAATTCAAATGTAGTTTTAAGGATGCTATGAATTAATTATTATCGACTGTCGATTATACGAACTAGGACGATACAAACCAAACTTATTAATTAATTGCCGACGCGATAGGAAACCTCGAAATCTTCATTAATTAGACTCACAGGTAAAAATACACAGAGTACCTACCATGAAAAATTCACAGAATTTATACCACAAAATACACACGCCTCTTATAACCGTATCTCTTTAGAAAGCTTTCAAAACAAAGCTGGCATACCTTAAAAGCTAACGAGCAAAAAGAAAAAAAAAGACTTACCCAAATGACAGAAAAAACACACCAACGCCGCAAGCCACATCACGATAGTTTTATTTTTTCACATCATTAGGGCAAACACTGCTCTTTATCACTTATCTTCATTAGGGCAGTTCACTTTAAATTGTCATTCCCAGTCACATTCACCATTCACTCACAGTGAATCACCCCGCACAATGGACCTGCGAACAAAAAGTATTGACAATTCTTTACTCTGCTAAGTTTTCTTATAATCCATTATAAGAAAACTTAGCAGAGTTTAACTTAGTAGTCTTTAGTGTATCAAAGTCATTGAATCTAGTCCTTGTAAAAGCTTGTGACTGATATTGGTATTCTTATTTGTTCTTCTTATGAACGAAAACTGGCATTTTTAAAAGAAAATGTTGTAAGTAGATTCTTACATCAAAAAACAAAACATTAATATAAATGTTTTATTAATTAATAAGAAAAGAAGAGAGAAAATGCGTTTATTTAAGGTAATGATGACGCAAAAAAAGGACACAAACTCATAAAAAGAACAAGTTGGGTAAATTCAAAACGGTCATCGCTCAGCATATTGCTGCGACCCTATGCGAAACACAGCCCCATCGCTGGCTTTCAGCGACAGCCGGCGTTGACGTGATGACGTCGACCAGTGCACCATACAATAAATAAGAACTAAAATAAATTAAATACATAATATAAAATCGTTCGAATCGTTTGAAGTTTGAATCGAATCCGAATTAAATTAGTAATTATTTGGCGGTAAAATTTACAGGAGACATTTTAACAATTGCTCTCTCATTACGATTCGCCGATGTATTGACAACTTTATAGTCTTTGATTGGCATATAAGTGAGTCCATTGTTTTGTGTGTGTGTTTTATTTTTAGTAATTTTCATAATGTAGGTAATCGGTTGAACAATGTCGATTTACTAAAATCTAAATTAGGTAGTAAACCACGTAACCCATGAAATAGAATAAGAATAATATGTTGGTCTATTGTTACACAATAAAAATAATAAATTCGTAAGTCACAAAAAGGTAAAATAATGTACTGTTTTAGGTGATAATAATCGTATTCATTAAAATGAATCTTTATAATTTATCTGAATACCTATGTAATTTTAAGTTATTTGATACAATAGACGTAGATATATTTAGTAACCTATTCCGCTTGACTATTCTTCAAGAGTCCTAAAAAACCCTGTAAGAAATCGACACGTGTTTCACCTCTCAACGAGGCATCCTCAGGATGATGATTCACCAATTGCAAACCAGAACGCGACGTGTTACCACACCGAGCGCTGGACGCAAAGTGAATCAAATCGCCCGTCACCCCCACTTATATAGGATTGCTGCTCGGCGCTGATTGGTTAGAATCGTTATCAGTGCGACGGGCGATTTGATTCACTTTGCGTCCAGCGCTCGGTGTGGTAACACGTCGCGTTCTGGTTTGCAATTGGTCAATCATCATCCTGAGGATGCCTGAGGATTTTATAATGGATTTCCGCAAAGTCACGCCTGAATCAATTAACTATTTTAAGTTATTTGATATAATAAGGCAAACTACCAATACCTACACTATAATAACATCGTTAAATTAAATTCACACAACCTGCACCGTAATTGCATAACACACTTTCAATCACAATCTGAATTATTTTGAAGGATATAAGTAATAAACATAGCTTCATAATATCTTCGATAAATTTGTCAGCTCAACAAGGTAAATAACGCAATGAATGTTGTTGATCTGTCTTAATGAAAGCCATTGCTACTGTTAATGTGTTACCCAAATTACACCGCTGCTCATAACTTAACAAGACAAGCAGTTTAAACTGGCGAGGAACAACACGCTTGTTTCAAACTTACTGGCTTTTCATGAGTATAATATATGTTGCCAGTTGAACGCTTGCACAAGTAACATATTACCACGTTTCCCCGCGTTTCCAGCAATCGAATGTGAACTTGCAAGTGACACATTTAATGCTTGCAGCGCTACCGAATTGAACCGGACGTGAGACTGCAAAGTTTTGTTACTGGACAATTCGGTTCATTGAACATTTGTACTGTTATCTAAATAGTGCAAGCCATATATTCTATTATTATTTTCATATTTATATTCTTGTTATTATTATTTTTAATTTGATTTGTTTTAGTTTTGCTTTTGTCTCGGACTTGAAGGTGGGTTATAATGACTGCGATACAGTATTATACTAATGCAGTTGTTATCGAACACAGAGTTTCTGTAAACTGAGTTTTTTCGTTTCAGTAAATAGATTATTAACTATTTATTTATTCATGGGTCAAAAACAGCAGAAACTATATAGGGATTCGGAGAGTGAATTCTGTCATAGAATATTAGGTGTGTGAAATAATTAGTGCAATAATAAAAAATATATAACTTTTTAATATAAACTATCGTCAGGACACAAACACCTTCTTTCTGCGAGGTCAAGTGTTTATAAAGGTAGGTACTTTTTTTTTCGAGATCAATTTGTTATAATAGTTACATTTTTTTTTATATAAAAGATAAATGATACCTCGGAAATAAATAATACCTACCACAGAATCGGTGTGAAAGGAAGTTTGCAAGTAAAGCTATTTCGGGAACAAGCGAGACACACATACCAAATAGTCTAAAGTTAGAACATTTTCATACATTATGACAGATTTGTTGTTTACGCTAAAGTGTTGTAACCACGGTTTACAACGTTTGCTGGTTTGCAAATAGTGTAAGTAAATCAAAAATATTTTATGTTTATGTACTCAAAGAAATATCAACTACATGAAAGTAATAGACTGTTATTTACAAAAAACGTCTCAGTAGGTACCTAGTTTATTTGACAAGAAAAATATACCGCAAACAACTTGGAAAAACGACTAACAATTACATAAGTAAGTGCGCAAATATTATTCAAGTTATCATAACACAAATAAATAAATACAAATAATAATACGAAAAGTAAGGGATACTCTAGCGGGGAAGCTTCCAACTTCTTTTATTCATAGTTAACAAAACTTTCGCTAACTTATTTCCATTTGCTTGCTGAAGCGACTGAGGAAAAGTTACAGACTGGCAATTACATTCGTCATAGTTAAGCTGGACGGACGGACCGAATCTAGTTAGCTATGGCTCCTAACGGTGTCTATTCCAAGGATTCGTAGGAATTTTTTCGACTACGGCGAAGCAAGAAGGAGGGTAATGATCCAGTGAGTCCGAAAACTAAAACCCAACTATGACGAAAAAGGTATAAACAAGACACCGCAAACAGACAAATTAAAAATCCGGAGTCACACGTGAGTATTAATCGAATAGATTACGTGTGACTCCGGATTTTTAATTTGTCTGTCTGCGGTGTCTATACCTTTTTAGTCGTAGTTGGGTTTTAGTTTTTATTACTTTAATTTTTTTTTAAATTCTTTTGGGGTTATAATATTTTTTTTTTGAAACGTGCTCATTAAGCCCTTTCATATGATACCCAACATGGTAAGATTATACAATATTTTTTTTAGTTCCTGACTTTATTTCCTTTAGAGGGTGCCATTTTTAATTTAACGTGACGTAACATAACCAGCGGACGATCAAAACGCTTCCAACGATACGTCATTTGTCAAATTGTGATGAGTGGTTTAGAAGATATGAGGGAACAGATGAACATACATACATACCCTCCTTTTTTCTTCGCCGTTGTCGGGTAATGACACGATTGGTCCTGCGCCTGATCTCTCTCCTGTCATGTCAGAAAGCGTACTTGAGAGTATTTACAGCTAAAAGCAGCTATAATTGAGAAAATAAACTAATCTGGTTAAAAAAAAATTACAATAATAATAGTAAAAAAAATACCTTGAAAAGTTCGATAACCATAAAAAATTCAACTTCGTAACAATGTACCTAAGTACTTAATTTTGTTGTAACTTAATATCATAATAGCATAACAATACACGTTATAGGCGGTCAAAACCTCAGCGTTTATAACAATCGAATAAAATATATTTAACAAACAAGTAGCATTATCGACACGGATTATTTGTACAGAACTGAATTTTGCAGTCATGTGATTGGTAGTAGTGTTCTGTCAGTCGCCATTTTGAACTCTATTAATATTGAAACTAAGACTGCAAAAGTCAGTGCAACTAATTTTACGTCACGGGTCAAGTTATAATGAACGTTCTGTATTTTACATTTAATTAAATACTATCGGATATCAAATATTAATGAAAACGATTATCGACGTTAATTGCGTATACAGATTGAAATGAATAATACGTAAGCCTACTTATTGTCGATTTGTATCGAGTTAAGCTGAATTACTTATTTATTCATGAATCATTACTACCGAAAATAAATAGTATAACGGGTGTAAAAGGGGGTGTTATGACTAAGTAATAACATTCACACGGGTCGATAAGCTATGCTTGCCGGGGTTGGTCCGTGGATGGGTGACCATCTTTATAAACCAAGAGCCCTCCGTGACTCGGAAAGCACGTTAAGCCCTTGGTCCCGGTTGTCATTTTGGGGGACGTCAGTAGCCCGATAGTCTGACAACCAGTTTTACCAAGGGGTATCGTGTTTCCCAGTAACTGGATTGTGAAGGTCAGATAGTCAGGCCCTCCATGTAAAATACTGGTATTCAGCTGCATTCGGTTAGACTGGAAGCCGATCATAACATGGTTGGGGAAAAGCTAGGCAGATGATGATGGGCGTAAAAAGCGTAACGAGGCCGAGAAGCAATTGAACTCCCCGACATTGTGATCAATTTCTTGTACTCTGCCATACTTGGGAACCTGCTGGAGATATTGAAGGTCAAAGTTCCAAATTTTTTTCACAAAATCAAGTAAAATTTTTATAACTAGACTCTTGTACCGCTGCATGCAAAGCACAATGTTTTGCGTGCGTTACATTGCGCGTTGGCATCAACAGAGATTTTTCACACCAAAAATAAAATTCGTATGTTATTTGATATACAGAATGGCTAGATAAAGGCTATATGATGGTTCTTTTTACACCCTACATAAAATTGCATACAGTAAATTGTAACACTAAGCTTATGGATCTTTTAGTGTTGTCCGAATTAAAATGATTTTATTTTATTTATTAAAATTTTAATAAAGCTAGACTTGAAGGAGCAATTTGTTTGTGGGTTCCTATATAATATGATTTATTTTTACTTTAGTGCAATAAACTCAATTATTTCATTTTAATAATAAAAGTACGTACCTTAAACAGGGAAAGGAATTTTAAGCTGTACCTAGGTCTTAATTACGACTTAATTCAATTAATTAATTAAGACTTAATTCAGTTCACGGCAACGTTCGGTGACGAGCCACTAATGCCCGTTTTCTAACACTAGGCGACACCTAAACAAAGCGCGCAGTTGGATTTTCAACTTTCGGCGCTAAGCCCGACGTTGAAAATCTAACAGCCCAATTTACATAAAGGCACAGACCTTGATAACAACCGCAAATGCATTAAAATATTCGTCGAATCTTGCATGTTTTTTTATCACTGGAGCCTCTAAAACACCCTTCCATAGGCGTTTGTGCAATCATCATCACAGAGGAAATCTATGTCAAACAGAGGCTTAGATTCGAAATCCCACGGTTTTATAACCGTGTGATTTTTGTCTTTGCCCTGCAGTGGGGTTAAATAACTGATATTATTTATTACATTGACCATTAAAAAAACCAAGAAGATTAATTAAAAAAATAGTTTCGTTAAGTCGTCCAGGCATTACATCTACTATAACACCTAGAGATGGGATAGTTCTGCCTAATTTTACCCTACTGCAGGGAAAAGACATCTTCTCAAACAGAGAACACTCATTCTTCATTCGTTTATTATCTAGAAACTTCCCGGTTCTATGATACGGAATGATATTGGAAAAGTTACTCTTTGTAGCGTAAGTCGTAACACATTTTGAGTACTCTGTTACATATTTCCGTTTTAAGCTCTGGCCGCACTCAAGCGAATCCCGCGCGAGATGCGGGGATTATTTCGCGGTCGATTAAATCACTAAAACAATATTGATTGAAACCGGGTTTAATGATTGTTTTAATGGATTAGTTGGTTGCATTATGCGTTATTAATTCTCTATAATTATGACAGCATTTTAGTTGAATTTATCTGCTTTTCATTTTTTTTTGTTCTGTTTCGGGCTTTAGCTAAGCCGGTGAGTTAGTTAGCTAAGGCCCGAAACAGAACAGTCAAGCTTCTGTTTCACGACACTATACTCCATTTGAAATAAGATTAGACATTTAAATAAGCCTTTTTTAAAGTCCGTTCAACCGATTTTGACTTCTATTGTGTTGGTTGCAAGACAAATAGCAGCTGCAGTAGACAGTTGGTATTGTGTAACTTTTTTTGCTTTTAATGCCATCCTTATGCCTACGGTATAGAAGTCAAAATCGGTTGAACGGACTGTAAAAAGGTTTGTTTAAATGTCTAATCTTATTTCAAATGGAGTATAGTTTCATAATATAAAACCCGAAAGAAGTCTAGCGCCTATTCGCGTCAGTTTGAACACACCTATACAAGCCGTGCGAGCGAATTTTATCCCGCATCCCGCGCGGGATTCGCCTCAATTTGGCCAGACCTTTAGGTTACATGCTGAAAATATAAGGATCATAAAAGCAATAGTCGTTAGAAAACACGAGAGTGACTTAATTTCATAAGATAAGAAAAATGTCAGACTGTTATGAACAAGCTCATATAATTACGCTGTTTAAACAACACAATGGCCTTTATGGGCCAGTGAATTACTTTAATGGCCCTGCGGCGCCTTTTGCTTACGAGACGTTTAAAAGCTAATTCTCATACGACGATGGTACGCGTATTATGTGCGCTGCGTAACACTTTCAGAATGAACATGTAATATTACGATAAGAAAACCCAGTCATTTTTAAGAGACACAGATCTTCTAAAAACTTATTGAACGCTTTTTACCCGACTACGGCGAAGTAAAAAGGAGGGTTATGATTTTGACCGGTATGTATGTATGTAAGTATGTATGTATGTATGTATGTTCATCGGTTCCCTCCTATCTTCTAAACCACTCTTCACAATTTAACAAATGAGGTATCGTTGGAATCGTCTTGATCGTCCGCTGGTTACATGGCTGGGCGCCATTTTATGTGACGTCACATAAAATGGCGCCCTCTAGAGGACATAAAGCCAGGAACTAAAAAAAAAAATTGTTTAATCGTACCATGTTGGGTATCAAATGAAAGGGCTTAATGAGCACATTTCAAATATATCACAGACAAATTAACAATCCGGAGTCACACGTCATCTATTCGATTTATACCCTAACACGTGTGACTCCGGATTTTTAATTTGTCTGTCTGTGGTGTCTTGTTTATACCATTTTAGTCGTAGTTGGGTTTTAGTTTTTATTACTTTATTTTTTTTTTTTATGAATGATCCTCTAAAAACTTTTGAAATTCTAATGATGCACACTTTTTAAATTAATGAGCCTCTTTTTAATCTTGTGGCCTTTTTTCACAGTTGGCCCCTGACCAAACGGATTAGGTTAGACCTATGACCAACCGCGTTGGCCTTTAGGACCCCAAAATAGGAATTATTAGTTCACAAAAAGAGGCGCATTTATCATAATTAGAATGTCAAAAATATTTTTAGGAAAGTTAAATGCGAAGTATTTGAGGTTGGATTCGATGCATACAAGGTTTTTTCGTTCTTAATGCAGAACAAGCACACAGTAATTTGTCCACATCTAGGAACGAAAAATCGAAAAGGAAACTAGACAAGGTTTCTGTTAAAAAAAAACCCGAGTCGTCCGTCGCCCGGTTTCCGATCGCCGTAGTGGGCGGTTGGGCGGCAGTAAAAATTTTACGCTTCGGGAAAGCGTTTGTGCAATCAGAGCGGGATTGTGCTGCGAATCTAAGCTAAGCTGTGCTAAGCGGCGTAGGCAACGGGAAAACATTTCGCCCGCCTGAATCCTATTACAGATTTAAAAAAAGGTTTTACTGAGTCCAAGTGGGCTACCTACTTACCTACCTATCTAAAAACACTTCCTCTCTCCTTAAACATCTTCACTATATTTTCTATGCTCCTATTTCATGATTATAGGAGAAGCTCGTGGCTAAGTTATAACAGCCGCTCGGGACGATCCATCAGGTTAAGCTACGCTTGCCGGGGTTGGTACGTGGATGGGTGACCATTTTCACATATCGAGACTCCTCTGTGCCTCGGAAAGCACGTTAAGCCATTGGTCCCGGCTGCCATTTGTGAATCTTTGACAGTCGTTACGGGTTGTCAGAACCCCGAAAGTCAGACAACCAGTAGACTGGTTGTTAGACTTTAACCCAGTTAATGGGTTGTGGAGTTCAGATAGGCAGTTGCTCCATGTAAAATACTGGTATTCAGCTGCATCCGTTTAGACTGGAAGCCGACCCCAACATAGTTGGGAAAAGGCTAGGCAGATTAACTATAAGCTGACCCGGCAGACGTTGTCCTGTCCAAACAATAATTCATACAAAATAGGACGATCAGTTTTCCTAAATTTTAAAATTTTATGGGATGCTTTAAAAAAAATCTTTACATAAAAATCTGATTCGGACTAATAGGAACATTATAAAACAGAAATAGCAAATCGGTTCAGCGGTTCTCATGTTGTGATGCGCTTACGAACAGCACTTCATTTTTATTTTAAAGATTAGTATAAGCTTTATGTATGTACTAGCTGCGCCCCGCGGTTTCACCCGCGTAAGTCTCGATCCCGTGGGAATATCGGGATAAAAAGTATCCTATGTGTTAATCCAGGTTATAAACTATCTATTTGCCAAATTTCATCCAAATCCATTCAGCCGTTTTTGCGTGATTGAGTAACAAACATCCAAACACACAAACACACAAACTCACAAACACAAACTTTCACATTTATAATATTAATAGGATTTATTGTTAAAAAAATGGTACACCACAGACTTCCCACAATATTGGCTTTTTAATCCATCCAAATTTTTTCTCTATAATATCGATTTTTGCGTTAAGACCGCCCATTGTTGTGTCACCCTGTTATGTAACATTTATATCTGTAATTTAGAATTATGTTGTACACCATTAGGAGTATCCTATGCTATCTGAATTTTATGGACGTTTTGTTAATGCTGTCGCCAACCTAAAGTAGATTTGTTAGATATAAAATAGCTCACTTCTGATCTTTTCTAATTACGTATTCATGCCGATATTTCACGGTAAGACGGTTTTCCAAGAAATTCTCTTCGTACTTGAAATTTCGGCTTAGTGAGCTGCCAATACGGGTTCAGTAGACTTTTATTTTTGTTTCGAGGAAAGGCATTTTAATTAAAAAAGCCGAGAGATGTACTTAGATATTTATTTTAGGTACCTACATATTAAATGTAATCGACACCACTCATCAATAAAACGATCAATTGCAATTATTGTTAATTTTTAAATGATTAATACACATTGATGCGCAAATTGCAATTGATCGTTTCGGGGACTCTTAACGATTAA
The DNA here is from genome assembly GCA_948473465.1 of Lithophane ornitopus. Classification (NCBI taxonomy): domain Eukaryota; kingdom Metazoa; phylum Arthropoda; class Insecta; order Lepidoptera; family Noctuidae; genus Lithophane; species Lithophane ornitopus. The sequence goes on from OX419629.1 coordinate 5,398,267, forward strand.
GTCGCTGATTTAAATGTATGATTTTTTTAAATGCTGTATTTAAACAAACAATTAAAAGAAAACAGTAAAACTTAACTTTAAAGGCTCGCGACAAACAAAAAACGTTTCTTCTTGGGAACGAAAAAAAACGATTGCATTAAAAAACGCAGACGTTTTTGATTAATAAAGAAGAATAACAAGGTTTCCCGCGATATTATTTTATCTCCTTAGAGATAATAATGTAATGTTGGCCTAACTTGACTTCCTAGCCAATTTATTTGTTAGTACCGCTTGTTACAGAATAAAGGTCGTACGTAAAAATGGTTTTATTAAAAGGATACTTACGTAAAAAATATATTATTTTTAGGCTCTTTGAGAAAAGAGGAAATAATTTGAATACTTAATTGGCATGAAGCTTTTTGGAATAACCTCCCTCCACAAGGTTTTTTTTTATGACGTAACAGCGTTCGCAAATATAGTTCCAACATCGATTTTAAAAATACTGTTGTTGCGAGTGGTTTCTCTCGCTTCTTACATGAGTCAATCCCTACATGTAGGATAGGATAAAAAGTATACTATATTTTAATCCATCAGATAGTTTACCTGTGTGCCAAATTTCATCCAGATCTGTTCAGCTAATAAAGCGTGATTGGGGAACAAACATACGAACTTATAAACACCCAAATTTTCTCATTAATAATAGGTTCTATAGTAGATTCGAGATTTTTTAATCGAGATTTGGTATATTGGCAGACATATACATCATTACTTCAACAGCTCAATTGACCACCGCATAAAATAATCGCATAATCATCAGAACATTTGGCTGTTCACCATCCAGGCCAAAATCGTTAGCACTTGGCCTCCGATTTCAGGGGTAATCGCAGTCTCTTAAAATTGATTATAGGGATGATGTAATTAATTTAATATAATGCACTGAAGAGACAAAATGAACATATTTTAATACTCCTTTTACTTTAAATAAATCAATCTGCCTAGCCTTTTCCTAACTATGTTGGGGTCGGCTTCCAGTCTAACCGGATGAAGCTGAATACCAGTATTTTACATGGAGCGACTGCTTATCGGACCTCCACAACCCAGTAACGGTAATATGATACCCCTTGGTGCCTAAGACTGGTTGTCAGACTTTTGGGCTTCTGACGACCCGTAACGACTGTCAAAGATCCACGATTGACAGCCGGGATCAACGGCTTATCGTGCTTTCCGAGACACGGAGGAGTCCCAATATGTAAAGATGGTCACCCGTCAACGGACAAACCCCAGCAAGCGTAGCTTTACCTCATGGATCGACCTGTGCGGCAGTTATTACTTAGCCACGATCTCCTCCTATTACTTTAAACAATCTTTTCAAATAAAGCGTGTATCAGAAATGTGTGGTCATAATTAAACTGGCCATTAAACTGAACCACTTTTTCAATGAGATCAACATCGTATTCGCACACCATTAAATAAGACCACACAGTTTAGATACAGGCTGTTGGTAAAGTAATAATTATGATCTTATTGGCATCTGAACCTGATCCAACCATTTTACTATCAAAAACTTGAGTAACTGATAGTAACTAAATGAGTTATATTATTTTGTTCAAGTATTTCTTCATCTATCCTGTTATAATAACTGGACAGGTCCACTCAAATCTGTGTGAGTTCTTTCCTCAAAAGACCATTACAGACACAAATCTTTAAGGTCCTCAAATGATCTGACCAAGATTATGTCTGAACTTTAAAAGAGACTTTGACCCCGAGTTTGTTTCGCCATTTTTTCTCAAGGGTAAGATAGGAAATTTCGACTCCATCTAGCTTATTGTTTTTTTTTTTTATATGTCGTAAAAGTGATTGCTATACCCTACTTAGAGAATAGATAATTTCATTTCATATAAATTTATTTAAAATCAAAATCGTGCAACTGTCGCCGTTCATCGAATTTGAAGGCAAAACAAAGCAGCGTGGAACGGTCTCATTATATTTTATAATGAGCCGTCCAAACCCGGGGACCGTGCGGCATTGCATGTAAAAGGCACACATAACTTAGATAAACCTGACAGACTGGACACGACACACAAGTGAAATTAATATTATACTTTGTGACAAAGAACCTTTTTGCCATCTGTTGGTGCCCTAAAAGCGGCTAAAGAATTATTATGCCTGATAAAAAAAACCGGCCAAGTGCGGGTCGGACTCTCGCACGAAGGGTTCCAAAACGGCAAAAAATATTTGTTTTATTTTTATTTTAATTATTTATTTTTAAAGTGAATATTTAACAAAATATTCTATGAATATTCCAAGCGTCTACCTGTTGCCGTTATCAATATCGAGCAAAAAAATCACGTTTGTTGTATGGTATTACCCTTAAATACTTATTTTATTCTGGTTTTTAGTATTTGTTGTTATAGCGGCAATAGAAATACATCATCTGTGAAAATTTCAACTGTCTAACTATCACGGTTTATGAGATACAGCCTGGTGACAGACGGACAGACAGACAGCGGAGCCTTAGTAATAGGGTCCCGTTTTACCCTTTGGGTACGGAACCCTAAAAACAGCGAATTAGCCTTTACGCACACACAAAAACACACGCACAAAAAACGTCATAATGTACTTATTCTCATAATAATAATTATGTTTTTGTCAATACTGAGAAGAAGATATACCCAGCCAAACGTAAACGTCTAGTGAAAACAGTATTCCCAATCAAGGCTATCGCAAGGAACCCACAAAGAAAAGATTACTCAGTTTGACAATCGACTTACCCATCTACCGATATACCCAAAGAGAGAGAAAGGTAGGATATTCTCGACTGTACTAGTGTCCGAGCGGCAGTGTTGTAAAGTAAAGATTGACTGCAAAAGGAACCCTCACATCATGCAAACTGGCAGAGAAAGATATGCTTGTTGCATTCAATGACTCAATCGACTCTAGAATCTGTTTAAAAATGGTAAAAGAGCGTTTTTTTTAAAAATAAACTTAACTTTAATTTACTTTAGACGACAATCTAAGAAGTTCGTTTTGACAGATATAAAAATGCTTGGTGTAGAGATGAAAAAAAATTTTTGGTTTCTTTTAAACTGATTCTCGAGACATATCGATTGACCACACTTAGAAAGTTGTTGTAATCGACGTTTATCAACATTGCTAAAAATTGATTCTCAAGGCTTAACGTTTTATTACATGTACGAGAACGAAACATGGGAACTTACAAAAAGCATGGGATTAAGCTGCTCGCTCTGCTAAACATTGTAACATTTTGAATAATATGGAAAATCATCAAAGTATATCACCAGTTTTATTCACAAATTGACATTATTGAATATTCTATACAAAATGACATGATTACTTTGTAAAGTATTTTATTATTGTGAATGTGAGGACTACGTGATTTTTTTTTTTTTCGTTCTCAGTTAATTTTATCGATGGTCTAGCAATTTGAGAATTTTATGCGGCCTACCCAAATGTCCTTTGTTTGGTATTGTTCGTCGAGTCGTTGAGCTCCTTAAGTTCTGAGTTGAGCTCCTTAAGTTCTGAGTTGAGCTCCGCCATTACTGACAAATGCTTGCACTGACTGGACAGGTCCACTCAAATCTGTGTGGTTCTTTCCTCAAAAGACCATTTCAGACTCGAATTTACATGGTCCTCATATGGCTTGACCAAGATTATGTCTGGACTTTAAAAGAGACTGTGACCTCTGAGTTTGTTTCGGCCTTTCTTCTCAGAGTAGTCAGATAGGAAACGCCGACCTCATCTAGCTTATTTTTAATATTTTTTAATATGACGTGAAAAAGTGATTCCAATATCCTATTTACAGAATATACAATTTCATTAATTTCATTTCATTTCAAACGTCAAAACGGACTTCTTAGAATGTCTCGAGTGTAGTAGGCGAGGAAAAGTGAACACGTCTTCTTGAAATAAATAGCTAAAATTCAGTATTGCTTCTTATTTAGCGCCACCGCCTATCTGTACCGGTACCAAGGCTCATAGGACCACTACAAAGTAAATACAAAGTTCCTTGACAACAATACTGTACCATATACAGGGTGTTAGGGTAGACACCGTTATCTTTGAAATCGCAAAAAAAAAACCGGCTGTTCCATACATTTTGTCGATTTAAGTGAACACAAATGTATGGAACAGCTGATATTTTTTTCGCGATTTCAAATTTGTTCCCATAGAAAAAGTATATTATAGATGACACCAATTTACTAGTTTAAAGGATAACGGTCTACCCTAACACCCTGTATAATACTAATCGATAACACCGAGTTAGCCATACCCTGCAGAAGCACTTAGAATAACAATAACGAAAACTAACTAGTTAATAGGTTCCCAACGGCCATAAGCAGACAGTAACGATATATTATTTCCTCTCACAAAGGGACAAATTGTAACATCAATGATTTATTGTTCAAACACGATGACGTAATAGCTATCGGCTATTTCACTTTATTGCTTCTTCGGATACAATGGATTTGCGCATTTCTGTATCAATCTATATTATACTAGCTGCGCCCCGCGGTTTCACCCGCGTAAGTCTCGATCCCGTAGGAACATCGGGATAAAAAGTATGCTATGACCTATTACAGCTCAAGGTCTACCCATGTGCTAAATTTCATCCAAATCCGTTCAGCCGTTTTAGCGTGAAAGCGTAACAAACAAACAAACAAACTTTCGAATTTATAATATTAGTTAGGATTACTAGATTTCGCCCGTGGCTTCGCCCGGGAACGTACGACTGGGATACTTTGTGTCCCAGTCGTACGTAGTTAATCCAGTTTTTAAACTATCTGTGTGCCAAATGTCATCCAAATCAGTTCAGCTGTTTTTGCGTGATTGAGTAACAAACATCCAAACACACAAACATACAAACCTTACACATTTATAATATTGGTAAGATATTAGTAGCATTTGTAGACTAGGTTTTGAGCGCAGTTTTTTTCTCTTGGGTTTCATACACAAAGGTTATAATTTAAAACAACTTCAACACGGTGGAGTTTCTTGCCCATTCTTCTCCATACGAAAACTACCTTTTGGAAGGGGCAACTAGAATCAGTTCTATTTCTTTCTTTGAGTGCCTTTAATGTGCCTATTTGAAATAAATGGTTTGACTTTGACTTTGAACAACCAACAGAAAAAAAATAAAAATACGAATAATTTATATTTATTGCATGCTTACTGTAACCATAGTATCTTGGGGGCCTGAGTTGCGTTATCTTAAATTTTAAATCAAGACATGTTTGTGCTAGCTTAAATTTAATTTCAGAATGTTTGAAAATGGACAGAATTCTGAATTAACCTGTCTGAAGTCGTCAACCTGTCTTGAATAAGAGTTATCAATGCTTTCTCTGTATGAAAAGAGGCCTTTGCCCTGTGGGACAATTGGTATTATTAATATTGTTGTACTTTTTGAGTGAAATAAATTATTATTAGTATATTTTATTGTATTATTTCTTAGCCCACCTCTACACATTCATAAATGATCATTATTGTGGCGGTATCTACATCGCCACATGCGAACTACGCATCAAAGACCTGACGTCAGACAGACGTCACATAAATCCTGCATCGCGCAATTAAAGTTTACCGTGCAGTGGACATATATACAAGAACCCAACATCAATCGTTGGGCAGTTGCCCACCAGACACAACACCCGTCTGGTCGGAGGATCGTCCCTTTTCTATGGCGGATGAGCGAACTTTACACCCTTTTCCTCATACCCCTAAAATATCATCTCACTTTCAGGTTTTCATCTTCACTGTGTTAGACTGTACGTTAGTATTTTTTTATTATCTGTATATAGATTATAATATTACCATTAAGGTTAAGCTATGCATGCCGCGGTCGGTTCGTGGATGGGTGGGACCATCCATTACATATCGAGTCTCCGTGTCTCAGAAAGCTCGTTAAGCCTTTGATCCCGGCTGTCATTCGTTCTTTGATAGTCGTTACTGTTAATAGACAGATACAGTCGCTACTAGACTGGATGTCACACTTTTGGGCTTCTGAAAAACCAGAAGATCAATAGTCTGTCAATCAGTCTTACCAAGGGGTATTTTGTTACCCAGTAAGTGGTTTGTGGAGGTCAGATAGCCAGTCGATCCATGGAAATACTAGTATTCAGCTGCATTCGGTTAAACTAAAAACCGACCCCATTAAAATTAAGATTTATAACAACTTCATTTTGATGCTTGACAAGATTACTAACATAGTGCGATTCAGCTTGAGCTCAATGCACAGACATTAGCGAGGCTTAGTTCCACTATCCATAGCAGAATGTTAATCGGTATTCAGATAATGAAATCCTAGTGCTTTGCCTACTAATTGCATTAGGCAGGTTAACACGTAGGTAGTGAATTGCTTTGCTTGAATTAACAACTGATGAAAGATGCAAGATACATAATATGTATGTAAAATACCTCGTTAATCCTAACTTAATATTATAAATACGAAAGTGATTTTTTTTGTTTCGCTTTCACGCTAAAACGGCTGAAGATATTTGGATGAAATCTGGCACATGGAACGGGGTGTGCCATGACCTGGAATAGGACATAGGATACTTTTTATCCTGATATTCCCACGGGATCGAGACTTACCTACGCGGATGAAACCGAGGGGCGCAGCAGAAAAATAAATAAATTGTTTTCTGAATCCTACTATATAATATTATAAATGTGAATGTTTGGATGTTTGTTACTCAATCACGCAAAAACGGCTGAATGGATTGGGATGAAATTTGGCAAACAGATTTACAACCTGAACAGTTTATAACCTGGAATAACACAGGAGACTTTTTATCCCGATGTTCCCACGGGATCGAGACTTACGCAGGTGAAACCGCGGGGCGCAGCTAGTGTGTTCATATATCTTGGACAGTTTTGTAAAATGATATCGTGTCAGGAGAAGTAAACCTTGAACTGACAATCTTGAGTCTTAAAAAATTGGGTAAGACCAGAGAAATTTTCGGGGGTCAAGCCCCAAAATCGATGATGGCCCTGGATCGAGGTAGGTGTCCCTGAAAAAGGATGTTTGGAAAGATTTGGGGGAGGCCTTTGTTCAGCAGTACTACTAATACTTTTTTTTTTAAGTTAGCCTACACATCCCGTGTAGGGCAACATAAAAAAAAAAAAAGTTTGGGTGTATTTGGCCACATGTTTTCACAGGTCTATGTATACATCGTGGTTGTTAATTATGTGTCTGTCACTTTATAGTGCAGAGTCTACAGTGGCCTTTTCAGGAAAGAGCCATAGATTTGAGTTGACCTGTCTGAACAGACGGTATACATGCATCAGTCATCATGCAGCTCAATCCTATTTCAGGGACCTCAACAACACGACACACGGCGCTACCAATCAACGGGAAATTCACGTAGCATGTTCTGTTAGAAGTAGGCTTCTCCCAAAACCCAGGCGATCAATCTGCTGAACGCCCTGATTCCTCGGGAGCTGGATGTTGACATATTTATGTGTAGCCATAAATGCATGTTAAATGTTTGAATTAAGTTTTTTTTGTTAAATGTTATGTTGTTGGCTTGCTGCACGCTTTGCTATTTACTGTAAGTGTAGCGAGCAATTGTTGTTAAATAATTAAATAAAAAGAAACCTTTTTGCAGCAGCAATCAATCAATCTGCGTAGTACCGTAGCCTGCCTAGCCTTTTCCCAACTATGTTGGGGTCGGCTTACAGTCTAACTGGATGCAGCTGAATACCAGCATTTTACATGGAGCGACTGCATCTGACCTCCACAACCCAGTAACTGGGTAATACGATACCCCTTGGTAAGACTGGTTTTGTCAGACTTTCGGGCTTTTTGCAGCAGAAATGCACCAAGATATCAACTTTTGGGTTACGAATAACGTTTTATATTTCATTGTAAATATAAAAACCGTATTTATATAAAAAAGAACGAAAAATAATACTGTATAAAGAGAGGTGAAAAAAACTGAAAACCTCGTAAATTCAGAGCGTCCGTACAAATATGAAAAACGTAGTCGACTTTGCAACACTTATCGCGTAGTACCTCGGTGTACTTGAACGTTTTTTGTCATATAAGTCTTGCTCAAACATAATTCACGTCGAGATAACTTTGAACATATCACACTCCCGTCTGGAAAGTCCCCTGGGGTTATACACTTCAAATTAAGGTAATTTCTGAATAACTGTTGTACAAAGGGATTTGGGACATGTACCTACTCCAAACTATGAGTACCTATGTTGAAAACAATTTTCACAAATTCGAATTAACTTTTGTAATACTTTTGGCCCTACCAATTTCGTTAATACAAAATTGACTCCTATGGCTATTGATATATGGGTTATTTATCAAATGAGGAGAAGATATTCGGTTAATCTGTTTAATAATAGTTGGGACTGATCCCTTCCGGCAGAAAGAGTAACGAAATAGGGCAACTCTGATATCATTTTGATGATGTCATCATTTTATTGTTAGCTAATAATATTTACCTAAAATAATTTGTCTATTATAAGTATTTACTCAGAAATCGATTAATGAGCAAATTCGATGTTGCCAGGTTAAAGTCCATGCTCAAGTCAAGCTATTAAGCTATCCAACGCTATCTAATAAGATAGCGTTGGATAGCTTAATAGCTTCCTATAATTGAAATTGACGTAGATTATTTGACGGCTACAACATAATATAATATATTGAACGTTTAGTGTGATATTATAGTGACGTTTTAGACGCATTGCGACTGATATCTATATTATTGACCATAATTATAGATTTTATAGATAATTATAGATAGACACACGATCAATTAGAATTGGAATCGGTTCAAAACAAATGTCTAATCCATTGCGTCACACGTTCGTAAGTTACGTTGTTGAGCAGATTTTTTTTCGAACTTATGAAGCTATGAATTAGACATTTATTTCAAAACGATTCCAATTCTGACCAATTGTGCATTACGCCATTAGTATGCAGGACGTCGTCGGACCTTTTTATGAATTAATTTACCATCGCGATGTGTAATCTGGATACGGCTATTCACAGTCGAAACAATCTCTTACGTGCCTTTTTTATAAAGGCTAGCCTATCATCAATATTTTTGAGTTGCCCACTGTTGGGCATGAGCTTCCCTTGAAGAATCGGACGGTTTGAATCCTTATTTCATCTAACCGCTCCATGCGACTTCAGTCAGATCGTCTGTTCAGTTATAAGAACTTTCAAATGCATTAATTAAATCACTGCATAAATATTTGCGAAACTTAAACTTATCTCGTTGAGCAAACACTGAATTGAACCCAATAAATAAGTTATACCAGCTTCAAAATTGTAATTCCTTAAAAATGCCAAAATAAAATCTAAATCAGTATTACATTACAATACATTTTCTTTCAACACCACAGCATAAAATATACTTGAATGTTCTTTTTAAAATAATGCTTAAAACTATTCATCTATAAAAACACTCTCATTAAAATAAGTATACGACTACGTAATGAAAAGTAACGCACCAATAAATAACAGTACTAAAAAGATATTACTGAGGTAATAAAATAATCATCTTCTATCTTACCAAATAAAAAACTTTTAACTGATCCAGATAAATCACACTGCACACAAATCCGCCAATGAACTCAAAGAAGCGGAAAAATCTGAACAACTACGCCAATTAAAAGTTTGAACAGTCAAACACCTCACAGAATATACACAAAATTACTTCAGAACGTGGAATAAGTAGAAAAAAAAGTTTATTTATGAATACACTCACTAATAATGTCAATACTTTTTTTATTGTTGCGTTCGCGAGTTGTTTGAGTTTCGAATTTCGTATCGGAACATGGCGCGGCTCGTTCGGAAAGGGCGCGAGCGTCGGGCAGACTGGTGGCCGCGGCCGGCGACGCTCAACGCGCATGTGCACACAACCTCTTATAATTTGATATCTCACATCACCGCCCCTGTGACATTCTGTGGTAAAACCTACTCGTAAATTATTCAATTTTATTTACTTATTCGTACGCTTCTGTAGAATATTATGACGTGGGTCGTGAGATTTACAATCGACGTGAGATTCGCGTGTTAGAATGTTGGCGTACTTTTTAAGTACGCTTGGCGTAACTTCACTCTTCAGTAGAAAATAATTCATCAAATACTTCAGCACTTCCGACTTTATAAACTTATCAGGAACCGATCTTTGCAAAAGTATTTATTCATTTGTATGGTTTTTAAATTAAAATTGAATATTTCTATCATCATTCTATAATCGAAATATTGTCTTATATTTTTAATTATACTTTATATAAAACATCATTATTATTTTGTCCCTGACACTGCATATCAAACGAACACATTACAATGTGTATGTGGCCTAAATATTGTGTCAACATTTTGACAAAGATTTATGCTAACGGATTATAAAATAGAGTAACTCCTTCTGTATACTCAGAATTAAAGCCGTAATCGAAATATATTGAAGTAAGTGCGGTCGCAAAGAGATTGTCGTTCGGTAAGCCGACTACAAATAAAGAGGTTGAACAGGCCGGTCGGTTTTGGCAGTACGCCCGCACCCCTAGTTATTCCATCTCGTACCGATACGACCCTTTGTCGATAAAACTAGAACATCACTACACGACAGTTTTGAATCTTTTTTGTGTGACTAGAGAGAATTGTTAAATGTGCGAGCCTGAAATGATTACTTGGTTGGTTGGGAGCGTTTTTGCATAGACATTTTCGGATTTAAAAAAGTGTTATGTGGTCTTTCTGTTGAAAAATTCTCAGTAGAGGTTCCGAGTCTGGATAAAAACCAGGGCCAAGGTTAGTATAAAATAACTGACAAAATATTGATTTACTATATATCTAGGAGATTCCCGTTAAAGTGTGATGATATTCGTTTAAGTTAAAATAGGATAAAAGAATTTTTTTTTGAAAAAGCTTTGAATTGATTTTCAAATAAACTCAAACTCAAAGCATTTATTTCAATTAAACCATTTACAGGAACTTTTAAATTGTCAAGGAGTCAGTCAGTAAGAAATATGAAGCTAGTTGCCCATTCCAAAGCGTAGTAGGTACCTATGGAGAAGAACGGGTAAGAAACTCCATGGACACTCTTTTAAATCAAAATATTGTTACAATAATGTATACAGACTCAAAATCTAGCCTTAGCAGTCAATATATCCAGCTAAAATCAGGTCATTAGACAGTAGGTACTTTGAAGTAATCAACGAGGGAGACCCTTACTAGGGTCGCTACGTTTGTGAATGTCAATGTGAAACCCTGTATTTGCGGTCCTTACGCATGTTCAAAGAGACTGGTAATAACTGTTCTAGAACATGCTTGATTACATTATTAAAAGCAATGTGTAGATCTCTGATGTATTCAGTCTACTAGAATTTGCTTATTGATTGCGTTCTGTGTATGGTCTCAGCAGTAATGAATAGGTACGTAGAGTATTTATGTAGGAAGAAAGAAAAAAAGGTTTATTTGTCATAGCAACACGTGAATACAAAAAGATTAGTTAACTCTAAAAATAATTAAAAAGTAATAAAGTATGTTTTTATAAAATATTTAAAAATGTAAACCTTATGTATTTTAATGAAAAAGGTACAGGAAATAATAATAAAGAAAATATTGAAATAAAAGACAAAAATAAGTTCGACTCTGGAAGACCGTACAAATTACATTCCCGGATAATTTGACAATATTATTTAATTCTGACAACATTGTGTTCTGCGCAATTTTTATTCTGCCCCGACAATCGGGAATTAAAGGGCGCAAGCATTTGGTTCGTGAGGTCTTATTCCTACTCCAACCTTAATACTTATAGAACGAGCTTAAACTTACACCTTATTAGCACAAAACCGTGCTTATCAGTTGTTTAGCTTAAACACCTTTTAAACACGACATTTCTGTATGGAGTTTGATGATAGATGTCATAAAACTGACATTAGACACGCGTTGAACAAATGTCTAAGTTTTTGTGGTAACACCACTAGTGAAACAAACGATTTTAGCAACCATTCTTGCTAATGCAGTCAACTTTGGAAATGCATTTTACTTTACTCGCCTTTTAAAATTTTCCATAGATGCCATGTGACATGATGACGCATGACTTTCCAAAAAAGATAAGTTTAGAACTGAATTGGACACCTTGCCCTTAGGTATCCTGCAGGGCTATAGAGACTTTCTCTCTCACATTGTTCTTCCCAATCTCTCTTGAATTCATCCAAGTTAAAAAATACAATAGACGTTGATATATTTAGTAACCTATTCCGCTTGACTATTCTTCAAGAGTCATAAAAAACCCTGAAATCGACACGTGACCACACCGAGCGCTGGACGCAAACTTTGTGTCCAGCGCTCGATGTGGTAACACGTCGCGTTCTGGTTTGCAATTGGTCAATCGTCATCCTGAGGATGCCTCGTTGAGAGGTGAAACACGTGTCGATTTCTTACAGGGTTTTTTATGACTCTTTAAGAATAATCAAGCGGAATAGGTTACTAAATATATCAACCTCTATTGTATTTTATAATGGATTTCCGCAAAGTCACGCCTGAATCAATTAACTATATTAATCCAAGTTGTCACAATTTCCTTAGCCAGTATTTAGTAGTACCTTTAAAAATTCCTAATTTCAAACTAGTTGGAGAATCTCCGTTTTTAAATAGCTGGAAGGTAGCAACACTCGTTAACCACGCAATTTTCTGTCGGCTAATTTAAATAAAAAGCCTTTATTTTTCCTTATCCTTGAAATAATATAATTCTTCATAGGAACATCCATCATTATTATATTTACCTACTCATGCATTTTCTACATCGTTTACTTCAAAAGCTTTCACCTTTCTCCAGTGACATGCAAGGCCGTTATATGTATTTATATCTTGCCTAATATACCTCAATTTGAGGTCAACGTTGTTCGTGTATTAAATCATGCCCAGTTTTAGATGCTCCATTTCTCTATAACTTGGCTTCTTTTTGCATTTTTAATATTCTTCTCGAAGCTTCATTAATGATTCTTATAGAAAATGGCATCATAAAGTACCAGTTTTCTTATGGATTCTTATTTATGAGGTAAGTCAAAGGACTGTGTATCCACAGGTGCCAATTTTAGATTGAGTAGACATTGAAACAATTTGACTAATAACAATGGAAGCAATAAACAATAGTAGGTAAATGCTTAGATATCATTGCATGCTTTCTAATCTACCATTACAATTGTTGTTAGGAAATTGTTCAGATACACTTTTCATATTAAAGGTTCAGATTGATCAATATAGGGTGGCCAAAGTCAAAGTCAAAGTCAAATTATCAATCAAATTACATTATGAGTTAAATTACAAATCACGTTTATTGCCGAAACCGAACAGACTGAATATATGCTCCATTTTCGCCACCATTTTCTACGGTTCTTTGATACCCACTATTTAGTTAAAATGTGGCAAATGCGTTATGCACCATATAAGATTATGACTACCGCATTAACTTCAGTATTGTTTTCCTAAAGTTCCTAAGCAACCATCGACAAATTGTAATTTGCTATTAATACTTTTATTGTGGAGTGAGCACTTAATCAATACATTAGCTGAGTGGATTCTACAAAAAGGAATTTTATTTATGGAAATATAAAACTTTTAAATGGACGAAGCCGTGAAATGACTATCTAGGTAATAAATTCCAGGAAAACCTCTAGCGAACATATTTTTTTATAAATAAACTTTATCTATCCTTAGCTTCCCATAATCGCAGTAATAATTCAACTAAGTACCTATGTGTGAAAATTCCTGAAAAGACCTTCCTAAGTCCTTCCGAAACGTCTTTCATATTATCCTTTTCAGGGACTTGTCAAGTTGGTCAATTGACAGGTGCCAGAAGTCAGAAGACAGAAACTACGACTCCGAGGAAAATTGTTATTGACATGATACATGTGTACAGCAAAATATATACCTATGGGCAGATGCGTGTCTTCATCAGAATCAGCCATGTTTTCAATATGTGGTAGGTAATTTGGTTAGGAACCAACAAAGATCACAATCAAAGTTATTTAATAACACAAAATATCTTAAGTACTTACTTTTTAACTAAAATCTATTCACTAGTAATTAGGAAATCACATACTCAAACGGTTTTAGTTATTTTTGTTAATAAAAAGGGGCAAGATTACTCGGAACAAAAACGATTCGTCGGCTACCTGGTGCGCTCGCCGTTGACGTTCGAAAAACCAGACGTTCAATATGGCCGCGCTGACCGTCGCCTCGACGCTCCGCCAGACTGACAGTTGTCAAATCTCGTTCCGACGTATATCTTAAAGAGGGCGCTAGCAATGCGCCGTCATACCATAAATCATTGAGGTTCAATGTAACCTAGAGAAGCTATTACAAGAAAACTAAAGGATGTATAGGCGCGGTATACGTGGTAGTAGACTGAGACGGTTGTTGAAACGCCTTATGTAGGTATAGGACAAAGAAGCACCTGACCTTTCTGAAGAATATCACTACAGACTAAGGTCAGCTACATGTCCGTCTACGGCGTCCCCTTCTGGCGTTTCTACTCACTTCTTCCTTTTAAACACCTTTTGTTAGTAACCTTTCAGTCATCCTCTCCTAGATAAATAAATGTAAAATCTCAAATTGTGCTCGTCTCTGCAGTCATTTTAAGAACAAAAACAAATTACTTGATACTGTACTATTGAACGGACAAAAAGGATTAGTCATCTTAGAATATTAATGCAGGATGCTGTTTTCCATCCATTTGAGATAATCTCCCAGCCAGCTTTTACAACACGAACTGAAAAAGACCGAGTGGCTTTTCCATTCGCTGAGCACCACAATTCAGCGTTGGACTATTAAAAAGTGGTAAAAATAAACGCCCCTATGCATTGTAGTCCACGGCATGTTCAATTATCTTCTGATGTCAGAAACAGTGATTGAATCTGTTCTGATTTTGGAACGTTTTAATGTAGATGTGCTTTTTTATTTAAATACCAGTTGTGTGCCCGACAATATTTCCCATCCACAAATATGATGAACTTCCATACAAACTTTCATCCCCTTTACGAGGTGAATTTTCAAAAATCCTTTTTTAGTGCTCACTTTCGCTATAAAAGGAACTTTTTTGCAAAACTTCATGATCCTGGACCTTGTTTAGGCTGTGCGTTCTCTGTCAGTGAATGAATGAAGGATTAAGGTTTTTAATAAGTAGAACCTACCTACCGATAATAAAGTCGAATGTCCACTGTTACTGAGGATGTGCTCGGAAAAGTTTGCCACGGTTCATTTGTTTCGTGCGAAGCGTGTCCATGTGTCACTGTTGACGATTCCAGCTACATTTTCATACATAACGGTGCTATGAACACGTATGTAGTTTCACCCAGGCCAAGGGCTGCAATAGAATGACGTCTTTAATATTTTGCGAAACTTGGTAGACTCTAGCTAGCTAAGTCAATTGATACTACCGCTTTTTTAATAATTTATAGCCTCACAGACACATGTTCATTACGGCTAATCAAATCATTAGTATAATTTAGGAATAATTTTACTAAAAGCCAATTATTATAATTAGTCGATAAGGAGAAGAATAAAAACGTTAGGGTTCCATATGATATACCTGAAATTACATAAATAAAAAATTATCAACCTCAAGTGGCTCCCCAAAAATATCAGGACTCGAAATAGAACCACACCAATCACTGATAAAATGGCCGAAAACCACCTAAGATGGGATGAACATATTAAAAGACGCAGTGAAGATCATGTGGTACAAATTGTAATAAATCTGCCGAAACAAAAGAGAGGTTAGAGGCCGCCCGCCATTGACCTGGTGGTCAAATATAAAAAGGGACCTCAAGAAAGTCCAATTGCCAGAACCGACAACCCAGAAAGATGACTTGGCGCAGCAAAGTGAGGAGACCCAACCTCAAATAACGGAACCAGAGACCGAAGAAGAAGAAGACTCATCTGCCTAGCCTTTTCCCAAGTATGTTGGGGTCGGCTTCCAGTCTAACCGAATGCAGCTGAATACCAGTATTTTACATGGAGCGACTGCCTATCCACAACCCAGTGATTGGGTAATACGATACCCCTTGGTAAGACTGGTTGTCAGACTTTCGGGCTTCTAACGACTGTCAAAGATCCCCAAATGACAACCGGGACCAACGGCTTAACGTGCTTTTCGAGGCACGGAGGAGTCTCGGCATGTAAAGATGGTCACCCATCCACGGACGAACCCCGGCAAGCGTAGCTTAACCTGATGGATCGACCCGTGCGGCTGTTATTACTTAGCCACGAGCTCCTAGTGAAGACGAGAAATAGAAAATATTTTATTGTCCAGGTAATACAGTATGCAGGTTCACAGGTTAACAGCAAATTGAGACAACATGGGTAGCCCCAAACTAGACAGTTAGTCTGTATCTTGGGGCTCGGGGAACGAATTCCGGAGTGGAAGCCATGCGATAAGGTCCTTATCGCGATGGCGCGTTGTGATCCACGCGAACCTCAAAGAGATGTCAGCACAATTGACGGGGTCCGCTAGGGCCGTTTGCCAGGGTTGCGGGAAAGTCCGAAAGGGATGTCGGGGCCCTTGGCAATAGGCAACTGAAGGAACAGGAGTGGGTTTTAATCAGTAAAAGTCCGACACGCCCTAGCTCTGCCGAGAGCAGGAGAAGTCATTTGACGAATTCCCAAATAAAAAAAATAAAAAAAGTGGAGATTAAAGAGTCTATATTACTCTTCAAAATCTGCTTTCAAGTGTTCCAGCTCAAAATTTCTCAACCACACTTTGACTTAACGTGTCTCAGTCAATACATCCACAGCTTATCTCGGCATCAACTAGACTACCGGTCGGCTCCAAACGTGAACAGCTCCACTGCGTCCGCAAAAATAGGTCATGAATATCGGAATAAAAACCGTGTACTGGTTTTAAATGTACTTTGTGTATCCTGTGCTTTAGCGGGACGGCTGCAGAGCTTGGAAAACTATTCGCTATTTAACTGTTTTGGAATAGTGAGAGGGAGCGTAACGTGTGTAAAGGTTTCAGCAATAGGTATGTGTTTTAATAGTCTAATAGTTACCTTTGAGGATGTGTGGTTTTAGACGAATGAATAGAATAAGAAATGAGTAAATAAGAGGAAGTCTGAAATTGGCACCGGTAACTGAAAAGTTTGTGCGGAAATCGGTTGTCATGATGAGGGCATGTGATGCGGAGGAATGCGGAAAAGGTCGTGTTTCCTCACAACATTTTCCTCAAGTTTTGAGTATGAATGTCGATGGTTATGGAAGAGTAGGGGAATACCAAAGAAACGATGGTAACAGCCGAGATGGACGAATAGATAAAATATGGAAAAAGACATGTTGCGCCGACCAATAATAATAAAATGCAATAAGAGCAAGAGAATGAAGGTTTTTACCTTTAAATTTGTTTCGTTATGAATTTCTTTTGGAAAAATATGTTTTATTCTTGGTTTTGAGATTACACCAGATGAATGATTCGACCGAGCCTATTCCATTTTAAGGCTCCCACAGACAGACGCAACACGAGACCGGTAAAACAATTTCCGTGAAGTTTTCACGGAAATTGTTCGCGTCGTGTCTGTCTCGGGAGTCTTAAATTAGCTGCTATGAATGCCATAAATATCGTAGTAATTGTATTATACTCAACCCTCTTCGCTTTCATTTTTTTTTTCAGCATCTTTATAAATCAATTAGTCGAACTCGTTGAGATATTTATTATTAAAAGAAATAAAGATTCATTGCCAATCATTCTGCCTAACAGCTAGACGCGCACTATTGATTCCGCATAACTTTTGATACAATCAATATCACTTCACCAGTTCACAACCTAATCAATATCAATTATAAACGATACGCGAACTTTAACTCTCCACAAAATATACCGAACATCTCACTAACAAAAGCTTTCGACTTGCCTACTAACCGTTATTAGAACGGACAGTTTAATTCGAACGTCATTACGTTCCAAACTCAAAATGAAGTCGGTAGGCATCGATCTGTTCCGACACATTTCGTTACAAATCGGATTGCTGAAACTGTACGGAATATGGTTTTACATACCCTTCCGTTTGAAGAATGTCAGATTTTGGATTTGCGTTTTGACGAGAATTGTTCTAGGAATTGCTGTGTTCGTTGTACCGACTGGCGGCCAATTGGTTTACGTGGTGCGGCTGATTTTGACGGGAAAAGCTGAAATACAAGAGGTGGCTGGTATGTGAGTAACAATTTTGATAACAGTGTAATATACCTACACTACTGGGCCTATTTGGATAGATTGGCAATACTTCACAAACCTTATGAATATCGGCATCTAAAACGAATAAAGTCATTTATTTACCATTTTTTACTCCGATTTTAAGTAAACTTACCAACCCATAAAGTTTTGCAGTTTCTCCCTTAAATTCATCCTAAGGTTGTCTTTATAAGATCGTTTTTAGCGATAAGACCACTCATTGTGTCACCCTGTGATAACTACTTTTATATCTGTCATGTATATGATATACATTATAAAGAGTATTATTACCTAATGTGGTATTTTGTTATACAAAACCACATCTTTTAGTTTATTTTACCTATGTTTTCAAATATCTTCTTTCTTTTTCGTGTGTAACTAACCTGCGGGCTTAAAACGGTCACTTTAGCAGAATCACAATATGAAAATAGGTATTATGTATCATCGTATAATGTCACCAACTGACAATTCATAATTATGATCTGCATGTAATTCATATTACGAAGTAATTCATCGGTTTGACAGTTTTCTATGGAGATTCGTAAAATGGTCCACAAATTACGAATTGCTTTTATGTCAAATTAGAAGAATTGCTAATGACAGCTGGGATTCAGAAAATGAACTGCTTTTAGAGGAATTGCTAATGTGGCCGGTTTAGGCCCCTGGTGTCAGAGTTTTAAAGCCGCCCATGGGCCTCTGACTTGGCTTCATATGCCATGGAAAAATATCTCTCAGGCATGCCGGTTTCCACACGATGTTTTCCTTCCCCGTATTTTAAGCAAGTGATAATCGGTTTGCATGATTACTGACGAACATAATTGATCTGCACTTCGGTTTTAACCTGATTATCCTGTTTGACATGCAATACGTGATCGGAACACTTGTCATCGAATCACTTCACCGTTTCTAATGGCCCGATTGTGATGAGAGAGTAGCACAATATAATGAACTAGACTAGCTTCGCCCGCGTACATATCGGAAAATATACCCACGGGAACGTAGGCACTACCGGAATTAAAAGTTCTCTTGTTATAAATATAACTATCTATGTGCAAAATTTCATTCAAATCCGTTCAGCCGTTTATGAGCCAATCCAGAACATACATCCAGACAAACAGATAACCGGGTGTCACCACTATGCCCGGGTGTCACCACTGTGGAGCATACGGTGGAGGTATGCCGTGTCCTCGTGGAGGCGATTGACCTCGTCACCTCCTTCTGCGAAGCAGTAATGCTCGCGAAGGAGGAGGCGGAACGCTTGAGGGAGAGGCAAAGTTTGCGCCGTCACGCCCCTAACCGCCGCCGCTGGAGACACCCTAGGCGTCGGGAATCCCAGGCGGATTCCCGGCCACCATAGGCGCGGGCTTGCAGACTGCGAGCAATGGGTAGGTCGCCGTCCGATAAGAACCAGGCCCGGCTCAAAGAGATGTCAGCACAATTGGCGGGGTCCGCTAGGACCGATGCCTGGCAGGGTTGCGGGAATGTCCGAAAGGGATACCAGGATCTTGGCAACAGCCAACTGACGGAACACGGGTGGGTTTTAGTCAGTAAAAGTCTGACACGCCCTTCCGCTCCGCCCAGAGCGGGAGAAGTCATTTGATGACTTCACATCCCCAAAAAAAAAAAACACAAACAGATAAACGGACAATTTTTTTTCGTAAATATTATGTTATATGTATAGATAGAGATGAATTTACGAATTATCTCATCTAATCCAGTAAAAGCTAGCTTACCGTTTGAAATAGCGAATAAAGTCCTTATTAAAGCAGTCTTAAATTCAAGTTGTAAAATATTTGGTTCTTCCGACATTCAACATTTACATTAGGTTAATCTTAAATAGCACTCCGCCTTGTGCAAAATGAATTTTTGACTCATAAATTATTGAAACGTCGACTAATCTCCCCGATCACTCCATGCCTTTCCATATAGAAGTAAATCGAGAAGTACCTATATTTTTTCAGATGTTAACGTACCCTGGGCCCCATAAAATTCCCCTTATAGGACCAAAAAGGGTAAAATATTCTTAGGTGCGCCCAACCGGATTCCCAAAGTACATCATATTATGTTCATGCACATAGAATAAATCAATGAAATTTTATGGGGATTTCGGACAATCTATTTACAGATAACTTCACAATTTGCAGTCTCTGCCTAGTCTTTTCCCAACTATGTTGGGGTCGGCTTCCAGTCTAACCAGATGCAGCTGAATACCAGTATTTTACATGGTGCGACTGCCTATCTGACCTCCACAACCCAGTAACTGGGTACTACGATACCCATTGGTAAGAATGGTTGTCAGACATTCGGGCTTCTAACGACCTGTAACAACGGTCAAAGATCCAAGAATGACAGCTAAAACCAACGGCTTTCGTTGCTTTCCGAGGCAAGAAGGAGTCTCGGTATGTTGAGATGGTCTCCCATCGACGGACCAACCCCAGCAAGCGTAGCTTAACCTACGGATCGACCCTTTTTTTTGAGGGTGGGAAATCTTCAAATGACTTCTCCCGCTCTGGGTGGACCGGAGGGGCGTGTCAGACTTTTACTGACTAAAACCCACCCGTGTTCCGTCAGTTGCCTGTTGCCAAGGTCCCGGTATCCCTTTCGGACATTCCCGCAACCCTGGCAGGATGGATCGATCCCTGCGGCTGTTATTACTTAGCAACGAGCTAGTTCACAATTTGTAATGGTTATAAAATTTTGATTGAATCAGTTTTGATTACATAAAAACGGGGACAAAAGAAATACTTTGAAAACTGTAAAAATAACCCTTCCGTGCTCATAAATTATGTTATAACGACACAATAAATCTGCCTCGGAACTGAAATCGCGTGTAACATACATGACAAACCTAAAATGAAACCAGTTTTTCGAGCTTTCATTTGACTTGTAGGGTCAAATCTTATCAGTGCGGCCTACTTACATAATAATATGATGGGGGAATTAATAGGCGTTCTTGTGATGACAAGAGAATGTCTTTGGCGGAAAATGTCCTCGAAATAAATATAAAAGTGTATGAATGACGCGTGTTACGTTTCATGTTACATGCAGCGAGGAAATGTACCGCTAACTAAACTTAATGTTAGATGTTGCAGCTTAATAGGCTCACAACAGCTAAAGCGAGAAACGCGGTGACACAACACTAGTAATTTGTTGCAAAGATGAAGCAATGTCTATTTACAAAAAATCTATTGATTGGACTAAGAAATTAAAACACTATTACGTTAATAATGTTGCTTATAGAAAACTGACAAAAAAACAATGTTAAAAGTTAAAATTAATTATGGTTTTTAATCGTTAAAAGATTATTTTTGAGGTATTTCCGTGATTTTTTCAATCATATCAAATTAGTTGTATTATGTTTCGACGTATCCTAACTAATATTATAAATGTGAAAGTGAGTTTGTTTGTTTGTTACGCTTTCACGCTAAAACGGCTGAACGGATTTGGATGAAATTTAGCACAGGGGTAGACCATGACCTGGAATAGGACATAGGATACTTTTTATCTCGATATTCCCTCGGAATCGAGACTTACGCGGTAGAAACCGCGGGGCGCCGCTATTTAACTATATAAGTATATCCTGAAGAATATCATATCATATTTTTCTGATTTTGTTCACTACAAAGGATCATAATATACTTTTAGGCATTATAAAACTTTCGTTTAGTTTTTAGTCCCCTTAACAGTTCTTTATAGTTATGTGGTTGCAGTTTACTGTTCCACACTCCAGATAACACAACTTTATTACGCCGTTTAAAATGGCCATTCACACTAGTTCACCTGTTTGATACGGCGGCCAACTACAAGTATTTTACAGGTTTACCTAAATTAACTACTATAGACTGCCTCGTTGGTCTATTTGTCGCTAGCACTACTGAGCACGAGGTCCTAGGTTCGATTCCCGGGTCCAGCACAGTGTTATTCCATTAGGAATTTCTCAGTAGCAGCTTTTTTTTTTTTTGATGGTGGGAAATCATCAAATGACTTCTCCCGCACTGGATGGAGCGGAAGGGCGTGTCAGACTTTTACTGACTAAAACCCTCCCTGTGTTCCTTCAGTTGCCTGTTGCCAAGGTTCCGGTATCCCTTTCTGCTGGGGAGTTTGTTCCGCCACTTCATCGTCCCGGCTAAAGCACTAGGAACTGGTGAAGGGTGGGCGTTTTGGGGGACTGTCTTATGTAATTTTGACGTTCGAAAAGTGCTGATTCTCAGCCTAGTTTGAATAAATGAGGATTGTTTTTTTTTTTTTTTCTGTCTTTCCCGCAACCCTGGCAGTCAGTAGCAGCCTGGAGTCTGGAATTGTGCCCAGTTTGCAATTGGCTCGCCCCCTTTTACATCGGACACACAGTTACGCCTCTGCCGAACCCTTCGGGGAACACTTGCGTGATGTTATATGTGTTACCTAATGATTGAACTCTGGCTCTTAAAACAAAGTTGACAATCATATATTTTTTGACAGTTAGCAGTCATTATAATCTTGTTATTTTCTTTGTGTGTTCTTTGGATAACTTTTGTCATTTCTCTGCATATGGGTCCCTATTATATTGGGTCCTATAAAATTAGCGTTTTTTTCTCACACGTAGAGAACCTCGTCACTTCTATGATTTAAAATATTCATCTATTGCTTGGTATTATATCAAATAATGACCATCATAGACAACTACCAATAGTAAAAAACCTTATTACTTATAGTTTTCTAAACATAAAAAATACCTTAAAAATGACTCCTCATTTTGTTAGCAGAAATGACCACAATTTTTTTTTTAGCCATAACTTTATTTTTGTCGTTTAATCTAAGTGGCATACGTTATCTTAGTTTTTAAACATTAGTCCATAAAAGTTTTAAAACATTAGTGTTTATGGTTGTTATATAAATTAAGAAAATGTTAGTATGAAAAATGTAACTTCTTCAAAATTCCCCGTAAAAAACACCAATTTCATAGGTGGGGACCTAATATAAAAACAAATCTTTCCTACACTGAAACCAGTCATAGTTTCCTAAAACCCGCCAGTATTAAAATAAACTAAACAGCTAAATGACATTATAAATAGTAGTTAATCCTTTCCCAGCCACAAAGGTCTGCTTATTAGGTTAACAAAACGAAATAGCACAACTCACTAATTAAATATTCCACGTTTCAGCATAAACTTAATTCTAACAGAGTTGCTTGTATCGCTAAGGCTTCTGGATTTGAGCTTACGCCGGGATATACTCATGCAACTGTCAGACCAGCTCAAGAGCGAGGAGTTTAAGTTTTACGCGAAAGACCAGAAGAATATATTGGAACAGGCTGTCCAGTTTTCCAGGAGACTGTTTTGGATTTTGATGTGTTGCAGTCACTCGGATGTGCTTAGTGAGTTGCGGTTCTTTTGCTTATTTTAGAGTTTTGTTACAGCGGCCTTTTATGACAATGGAATTCTGATATTTGGGTTTTTTTTTTTAAATATATTTTTATTAGGCCGGTCGTCCACGACGCTACTCAAAAGTAACGTGAAGAGCGTAGCCACACGATGCGGTGACGCTGCGTCATGCTACATACAAATTGTGACATGCCACACGGTGCGTTGCGACTACGTGCAAAGACGCAACACACGCTCAATAGACAAGGAGACCAGAGAAACGAAGCGGGGAAAGATGTGGCGGTGAGATGCCGAGCGTCTGAGCGGCATCGTAGCAGAGCGCAGTGTTGCTTGTACTAAAGAAATCTGACACACCCAACACCAAGACGCTACAATGTCATAGTAAGCGGCGTTGCGACACCGCATTGCCAGTGTAGCACTTCGAGCGTTGAAAACATAGTGATGCGACGACGCAACGCGCCAGCAACGCCCGTGTGGCTTCAATCCAAAGTCAAATCAGCAATGAGTCTTTGGCGGAAGCCAGAATGTCTGAAATGAATATTTCAATTTGAGCGGTCCGTACAAACGCAATTTAGTTCCTAATGCGTTTTTAACTAGCTTTTAAGCAGTGTTGTGAGCGAAGGGCATTAGAGTTGTGATACAACATAAATCACTAACAAAACTGCTTTTTATGAAAATACAGTTACTTGTGCATTTATTTTTTACCAATAGTTGTCTTATTCATAGTGTAGTTATCGTTGTCTACATTCATAGTGCGACAAAATATCGTAAATGTTTTGGCACGATAAACATAAATAATTTTATACCATTCCCCCTCTAAAAAGCTTATTTTATTCACTGAAAACAGTGAATGAAAAGCACTTTTAGTCACTGTTTTGGTGTTTGAATTTAGAACACATCAATATATTCGAACTCCATCTCGATGCTGTACAACCTCCTTGCGAAAAAATACTCGATACAAACTCCGATGTGATTGGATGACATTTTCGACAAGGAGTTTGGCATTAGAATAAAATCTGTTTTGTGTTCTTTGCTGTCATTACTAAATTGGCGCTATTTAAAATACTGTAAGTTGTATGAACACAAAGTTTAGTGTTACTTCATAATAAATCGATTGAAAATGATGAAGAAGATGTGTTAACACCCGAGTTTATGAAAGAGAGGACGGCCAATATAGTAGAAAACTTGCTACCCAACAAATCACGGCTGGTTTACATCAAAGCCTACGATGAGTTTTGCAAATGGAAAAATGAAAATCAAGCTTCTGGAACATTTTCAGAGTCGGTTTTCCTAACTTATTTTAATGAGTTGTCGAAGAAAAGGAAGTCATCGACATTTTGAAGTACATATTCTATGCTACGGTGTACTATAAAAACAAGGCATAACATTGACATAATAACATACTCGAAGTTGCAAGTTTTTTTTCTCGTAATCATGGTATAAAGTATAGTATGCAACTCTTGAATAAAACGGATTTATTTCAAGGGCCATGAATCACTCGCGTCGCTCAGGATTCTAACACTTGAATCACTCGCTATGCTCGTGATGCATCTATGGCCCTCGCTTTAAATCCGTCCTTTATTCCCTAATTGCATAATATACTATTGTTGCTATGAGCACTTAACTCTCATTAGGCGTGTGTCAGTAGGATGCTTCAATTGATGCTCGTAATAATAATATAATCTCACACAACAACACGAGAAGTAATGTTTGTTTATAGTTAAAGAGTCCGATCACACGTATCACTACCACACCACACCACATCGCAGCAACAAAATGTGGGCAAGCAGTGGTTACGTGTGAACAGTTTCACGGCAGCTTCTTTCAGTTGCGTTGTGATAACTACAAAATTTCGATACGGATGGGTTGTTTTAGTTGCGATGTGGTTGCGTTGTAGCTAGAGTTTCCAGTCAGACAGATCGTTGTGTTTGCGTTGTGGCTGAGCCGTGGCCTTGATGTGGTCAGTAACGCCCATACGTATGGTTGATTTTGACGGCCAAATGTGGTCCGTGTAAATAAACTATTAATTTTCATACAAATGAGCCCGTCCACATGTCGTTGTGATGTGGTTGTGGTAAATATGAACGGGTTCAAAACTTCAAGTTCCTTTTTTTTTTTTTTTTAAACTTTGCCCCATACTAGGAATTTCTTCCTGTATCGTGGGTGCGTTTACAAACATAGAAACTCACATACACTAACACCCAGACCCGGAACAACTACTTGCAGATCATACAAATATTAGTTCCGTGCGGGGATCGAACCCGCGACACGTTGCGCAGCTGTCCATCGCTCGGCCACTGCGCCAACCGTGTCGTCAAAGTTGTATCACATATAGAGATCTATAGTTGTATAATTAGGTAATTATACTCGTGTGTATTGTTAGCAAAATAGTAAAGTTATAATATACATATTACGCTTACGTATCGTGCAATTAAAATAATTGCCTGAACTTTTTTGTGCATACCTAAAGAGTAAATGTGTTTTTTTTTTTGCGTTACTTTGCAAAGGTGAAAGATGAATGTTGTTTGCCAGTATAATTAATTATTTTACCGTATGTACTTTACTTACTCGACGATTTAATTGGTATCGGTATTATTCCAGTACACGTTGTCGTGGTACCAGCTTTACATAATTTTGAAACTTTACCTCTGAAGATGGATCTCATTCTCATTGATGTTAATAAGGAGTCGTATTTTAATTATGTATTCGCTTATCAGGTAAATTTTTTAGAGATTTTCCTACATTATTTATTTCTTCTACTTTATTTTGTAATAATTTAATATATCTCTACTTTTAATAATTACAGATATTGTACAAACCAATGATGCTGGCAACATTCACGGCGCTGCAAACATTGCCGTGGGCCGCAATGTCTTGTGCAAGTAAAATTAATTTTGCATATTATTTGGCATAAAATCTGAATAATGTCATAAATCTCGTCAAATACAGTTATCCCCGAAAGCCAGCGCTTAGGGGAGATTCCGTCGACACGGGTCCATATTTTGGGAAAATCAGAAACAAAAACATTATTCCGATGTAAGAGGATAAAGTAGGATTAACAAAAAATCATTGAGTATCGTTACACGTAGGCAAAGCAAAATCCGCCACAACGCCGCAGGGCACAAAAAAAAATCCCACGAAAAGTAAGACAACAGAGTTTCCGTTCCGTTTTGAATATTAACATCACATGAACGACGTTCAAAGGGCGTTGATCCTGCAAAAAATCCTTTCCACGTCTAAAACTTTTAATGTACTCCATGATTTATTTACCTTCCAGTCAGCCAATTGGATGTTTTAATTTATAACTTCGAAAATATGAAAGACCTCGTTAAAGCCTCCGCAGCTGAAAGGCGTTGCAATGAAAATGAAGCATTTAAAGAAAATTTCAAAAGATGTGTTCTTCATCACTGCTCTATAATAAGGTACCTAAGTAAATAATTCACCAATTAGGTAAGTAATGAAATGCTTTTTCGTGTTTTTATTATTTCAGTGGAATTACTTTACTTTTTATGGTATGAATCACTTCCTCGAAAGGCAAATTAATCTGATTTATTTAAATGTAAAACAGCCAGCTTTGCTTCCCTTTCAGATTTGTAAATACGATACAAGGTGCATTTGGAGGTCAGATAACAGCAACTTTATTTTTAAGTACTGGTATTATGGGTACTACTGCAGTTCAGATATTTTCGGTGAGTCCTGACCCCAAAAACATTATTATCCTTTAAAAAATACCGGGTAAGTGTGAGTCGGACTCGCGCACGAAGGGTTCCGTACCATTATCTATAAAAACGGCAAAACAATCACGTTTGTTGTATGGCAGCCCCCTGTAATATTTATTTTATTCTGTTTTTTAGTATTTGTTTTTATAGCGGCAACAGAAATACATCATCTGTGAAAATTTCAACTGTCTAACTATCACGGTTCATGAGATACAGCCTGGTGACAGACGGACAGACAGACAGACAGCGGAGTCTTAGTAATAGGGTCCCGTTTTACCCTTTGGGTACGGAACCCTAAAAAAGGAGTTTTATGAATCGAGAAACACTCACATAATTTATTACAATCCGTATATAATTTTGTGGTCCGGTTACATAAGGCATGGAAATTAACGAGAGAAACTGCACAGGTCGTAATATTTTTTTTTTTTTTTTTTTTTCAGATTGCGTCTCCTCTGAAGAACATGACGGAAGTAATATGGATTATGGCTTATTTGTTGGTTTTCATTGGTAATCTTTTCATTGATTGTTACTTTGGAAATACTATCACTATAAAAGTAAGTACCAATCAGTCTTTCCGTACTTCTTTTTCAATCAAAAATGGAACCCTTAAATAAAATAGAACCTATAATTATAGTCATTATGTTTATTTTTGAACAAAAAGCTAAATAAAATTCAACGACACGAAAATCCTAAAATGTTCCCAAAAGAGCTCTTCGTGTTCTGAACTACTATTTGATGTACCGCAAAGTCCAACTTTACCCTGCTTTTAACAAGTTTTTCAGGTCTGCTGATTCTATTTTTACAATCGTACACACACAACAAACTTCAATTCACCGAAAGTATCGTAGTTTGGTTATATTATGTAAAAGATTTAAATACTATGTCGTTTTATGTCAATAACTTTTTGGCAAACGTGGGCGAACCATTGAAAAAGAAATGAACAGACTGTCTGAAGAGCTTAGTAAGCCGAAAACTGCAAAGTTGAAGTCTCTCACGACTATTTTTATAAGCCTGCAGTGCTATTCTGTAATGTACTCATTTATTCACGATTCAAAAGCAAATTGAGTATTTTTTTACTTGTAGTTATTGTAACTTAATTATATCACAGATTCTCACTTTGACACCGTTCCAATTCCAGTAAGCTAATAATGACTAAAGTATGCGTCACACTAGGTACTAAAGTGATCCACCGCATATAAAAAGTCTAAAATTTACAATATACACACGGTGTAAGGGACTACGACGCCCAAACTGTAATCATGAATTCAGCACATGATTCCAAGCCCCCTAATATAGAAATATTTCGCCGTTTATTAAAAAGAAATAATCTGATGTTTCATACAAATAAGAGCAATATCAACACAGCCATATAAACCGACGAAAAATGTCAGCGCTGGTGGGTGAAGAATCATGTAGGTACTGAATTTTCCTTACATCCTGTATATCTAATCATATTAATATCCAATACAACAGAAGTATTCGCTTCAGGCAGATCATCAGTCAGTTCCATACAAACAAACAAAAAAAAAGGACTGTAGAAGTGTCATATAAACCTCGATAGCAAGTGACATCACACCTCGACCCTTGTTACCGGCACGTGCTAAGCCAATTCAGTTATCCTCCCTAAACTTGTGGCCGACCTTTAGGATGAGCACTAAGCCTCACCCGAGGGTATCCTTACCGGTTACTAGGTATGAATTCAACGAAGTCTCCTGAAAAACCGGTTTAGGGATAAGACAGTTTAATTCGATTTTAAAAAAACAGCATAATTAGCACAGAATCACACTGTAAAAAAACACATATTTTACAAAAACTACACAACTGCGTGCAAAAATTTTACAAAAACGACGTATCTGAACGCAGATATGTAGTGTTTGTGAAAAAATAAAACGTCAGTCATAACTGTCAAAAATGTCGGACTACGCGCAAAGTGAGGAATTTTCTAATAATAATAAGTTAATTAGACTGTATAATGGCTGCAAGTGTTTTGTATGGCAATAAACTACTTAATTATAGAACGATTTTTTTATTTCCTGAAAAATTGTTGCTAAAAAATTTGTGCTGTTGTAAAAAAAAAACTTCATGCTAGGAGCATTCTCTAAATTGATCAAACAATCTTAATTGACACTTTCCTTCATTAAACCTTAGAAAAATATCAACATCAACAGTTTCTGGACGGTTGAGAGAGATATTTAGAGAACTAACTACATTTATATTTTTTTTTAAACTCATCGTATTAACTCGTCTAGAGCTTGACAATCATTCTGGAAACTCATTGCTCTGTCTGACATTTACCTTTCTGACTGACCGACTCCTTGACAATTCAAAAGTACATGTCAATGGTTTAATTGAAATATAGATACTTTGAGTTTGAGTTTCTATCATTCTCATTTCAGAGCATGCATATATCGACAGTAGTATTCTCCTGCCCCTGGATCGAGCTACCGACAACCCTTAAGAAGAACCTAGTGATCTTCATAGCAAAAACCCAGCGACCACTCGTCATCACAGCCGCAAAACTGGTCCCCGTTTCCCTCGAGACATTCACCAAGGTAACACGACAAATTAACTATCCACTGACCTATTTATACCAATAATTTGTCAGATTATATTAGAAATATTCCGGATAAAACGGAATAATTGGGTATGATAAAATAAATACGTGGAATTATTATGATATTTCCGTTCTTATATTCAATTATTTTGACGGTGCCACGTTTTTGGAGATATTGTCCTCGATTTTACGTTTGTATTGTAGATTTCCCGGAGAGAGACACGTGTATGTTTCGGTAAAAATAAATTAAATAAATAAATCTTCCTCATAAATAATAATAATCCTCTATTGTTTTACCAAGAAGAATTTCTCATTAGAGTCCGGAGTTCGGATTTTTGTTAATAGCAAATAGACTCTCCCCCTTTTACATGGGACTTAAAAAATAACGGTGAAATGCTACAGGTATGTGCCTGTAGTGCCTTGTTAGGCATGATCCATTTAATGTCAGTTAATGACCAGTTAATATTATAAACGCGAAAATAAATCTCTCTGTCTGTTACTTTTTCAAGTCTAACAGCAGAAATGGATCTCGATGAAATTTAGCACATAGGTAGACCTGTATAAAGACAATCTTTTTATCCCGGTAGTACGTAGGTACGTAATTTCCGACCTCCACCCGAAAAGCTAGTGCTTAATAAAGAGTCTTTGGGGCTCCGTCCAAGTTTTTGTTATGGAGAGCATCTTTAGGCTATTGTTTTAGCTATAAAGTTCATTGGAGTGATTTGGGCAAGCAGTTTTAGGATGAAATAAATAAATGTAGTTATAATTATTCGAAAAACTACTAGAACAATTAATGTACAAATAAAGAAATTCTTTGTACTACGTTTGACTGTCGTGTCCTTTCGATTATTTTTCTGATTTGTCTAACAACGAGATCTTATTTAATAGAAAAATATTCTCAAATAGAAAAAATAGAAATAACTTTTTCTTTGTTTGTCAGAATTTTTTTTTCCTAATCCAATAAATGCCAATGGAAAATTCAGGGCAGTAGGAAAAGGGACCGACACGCTTTGAAACTGTCGAAACGCTCGCTTAGTTAACTGTCGGATCCAGAGGACTATTTTTACTTTTAGGGGAAAAGCTATCCAATTCCTTTATGGCGGAAGGTGATCAATAAATATAGAACAGATAGCTTTTGAAGATCTCTCTTTTTGTTATAACATTGTGAGATACACACATGGTTTTGTGGTTACGTTTCGAAAGAAACATTATTTATTTCGTGGTCGGCTTCCAGTCTAACCAGCTGCAACTGAACACCAGTATTTTACTCGGAGCGACTGCCTGTCTGACCTTCACAACCCAGTTACTGCGTAACACAATACCCCTGGGTAAGTCTGGTTGTTAGATTTTCGGGCTTCTGACGACCCGTAACGACTGTTAAAGATCCAGGAATTATAGCCAGGACCATTGGTTCCGCTGGCTTAACGTGCTTTCCGAGCCGCGGAGGGGTCTTGACATGTGAAGATGGTCACCCATCCACGGAACGACCGCGGTAAGCGTAGCATAACCTGATCGATTGACCCTTGCTGCTGATATTACTAAGCAACGAGGTCCTCGTAATGCATGCATAAGGTCAGGTGCGTAGTACTCGCACCCGCGTAGATTTATGACCAGATGTATGAAGTTCTTGCAACCAGCGTGTATCAGATGATTGTATGAACGTTTAGGGGTATGAGGAACAGGGTGGAAACCTCAGCGATCAGAGCAATATATGGCCTCCGTAGGCGCGATTCTCTAAGGGAACTGTTTAAAGATATTAACATCATGACGGTACCTTGTCAATATATCTATGAAAACATCATGTACGTAAGGAATAATTTAAGTCTTTTCAGTAAACGAGGTGAAAAACACAATTATAGGACTAGAAATATGGACCAATTAGTTCAACCAGGCTTCAGACTGGCTAAAGTAGACTCATCCTTCATGGGGTACTGTTTAAAATGCTACAATAAAATACCTCCGCACATAATCCAATTGAAGGAAAAAAAAAAAAAATCTTGTATAAAACGCACACTATGCCGCCAAGCATATTATAAATTGGGGGATTACATCACTGACAAAAATGCTTGGCTCAGCGCTGGTCCAGCTCCACAGGTCGCTTAACTAATTGATTAGCATTCGAAAATTTTGTTGGAGCTGCTGAAGATTGTAAAAATTATCTTTACATTGTATAAATTCAATCTCCTAGTATTGTATAACTGCATAGCACATGTGTGTGAGCACTATGTGTTTACCTAAGTACTTTAAAGCTACCATTTACTAGGTACGTCTTTCATTGACTTGAATGTGCCCTGGCGGCTGAGAGTATGTCATGCTCACTTTAATGTGGCGTGTGTGTTGGATCATTAAGATCCCTTCAAAATGGTTGAGCTGAATGGTGCTGATCCATGCGTCATGTTCGTGAACGGGCGCCGTCAGTAGGGACTGGTCATCTCTTAGCTGCCACGGCTTATTTTAATTAATTTTAATTTTTGAATTGTTTTGTTTCTTTTTTATCGTTTAATTACGGACTCTTTTAACGTGCACGTTTCTCTAGATTGTACCTACTCACATGTATAATTTGATCATAAATGATGTAACCAATATATTGTAACAATCGTGGAGTTTCTTGCCCGTTCTTCTCCATAGGAACCTACTACGCTTTGGAATGGGCAACTAGCTTCATCTTTCTGACTGACCGACCCCTTGACAATTCAAAAGTACCTGTAATTGGTTTATTTGAAATAAATGTTTTGAGTTTGAGTTCACTCATCCACCATAGAAAAGGGAGGATCCTCCGACCAGACGGATGTTGTGTCTGGCGGGCAACTGCCCAACGATTGATGTTGGTTTCATAAATAAATATATCCATCGCACGGTAAACTCTAATTGCGCGATACAGGATTTATGTAACGTTAGGATTTTTGTGTGACGTCAGGTATTTTGATGCGTAGTTCGCATGTGGCGATGTAGATACCGCCAAAAACGTAAAAGAGGCAAAAGGAATGTGAAAGGATCATAGCAGGTGGCGTTATAGAGTTTTTGCCTACCCCCATGGGAAGAAGGCATGAATTTAGGTATGTATGTATACCTATATAGGTGTATAGGTATACATAAACACCGTTACACCATAAACACCGTTATCACTCAAACCATGGGTAGTAGACTTAAATATAAAAATAAATGACTGAGTAACAACAAAAAAAACGTTATTTGCATTAAAAAAAATTAAAAAGTTTCTATCCGCCACCGTGCTCGCTAGCGAAACAACTGACTGACTGAGGGAGGGATCGCGCTCGCGGCCGGTCAGGTCACGTCCCACACCCCCTGCCCGTGTTAAGACGCAAGTTCGTTGCCGTAGCGCATAGGGTGAAAGGGTGAAATACTCTTGTGGTAAAATGAATTTGTTCCATTGATTTTACGTTCTATAAATGAAACGAAACCACTGGTTTAATTTACACTAACACCCTGTATAAACTCACTACTTAATTACTTATTCTACTTGATCAGGGTTTTAACATCTGTCAATCTTTATGTTAAATGCCTCTTAGGTACCTACCCTCGTAAAATGTTTGACTGCAAATATTAATGGAAAGCTTCAAAACGTTGTAATTTGAACCGAGCAGACAGCTCTCAGAAATAGAGTGGACAAACTAACAAGTTTTATCATATTTAATAAGAGTATTTTGTTAACATAGTTAGCAGGAGTTTGCAGTAGTCAGAGTTGGTTTAGAATTTGTTTACCTCGCAACGGTTTGTTCGGTTTGTACCCAAAATAGCTCCAAATTAAAGTTTTGGAAGTAATCAAAACATCTATTGTTTCATTTTGAGCATGATGTAGCGTCCTGTAATAAGTAACTTCATACTTTATTTTATTTAACTCTGTGGTTGGGAAGTTTTTGAATACATTTTTAGTTTTTAGGGTTCCGTACGCAAAAGTTCCCAAACGGAACCCTATTACTAAGCCTCCGCTCTGTCTCCGTCCATCCGTCTGTCTATGCTGAACCTTAATAGGTAGACAGTTGAAATTTTCACAGATTTGTGCATATTCCTGTTGCCGATATAACAAAAAAAAAGTTTGTTATTAACGGGGTCCCCAGAAACGTGTTGTTTGGCGTATTTTCTTGGAACTTAATATTCGTAAAAAATATTAAACGTATTCAAAACCCGTCTCCGTCTTCGCCGGCTTTTTCATATAAAAGTAGGAACCTTGTACATGAAGTATTTTATTCGGTAAGATTCATGTCTCAACAACATACGCTACATTAAATATGACTCTTACCGGTACTGAGAAAGGTCGTTATGACATTGTAGGCCACAGAGCCTTAAAGAATAACCTCAAAATTCTAAAAAAAAAAACCTCAACTAAATAAATATTCTCAATCTCTATTCATCCGACAATAGATGTCCCGATATCTGATTATTAAGATAAGTACCAATGTGAATGCCGTAAGTTAAGACGTCATAGTTCATTTCCAGAAGGACAATCATTATTCATCGTCGTTTATCATATTTTTTGTCCTCAAATATTTGGGATCACTTCCAAGATATTCCCATTGTCATTGTACAATTGAGAAGATAAGTCCCGGCGGTATTATTTTTATTATATTACTAGCTTCGGCTCGCGACTTTGTCCCTGTGAAATTTTTTGGACCCACAGCGTCGCATCGCATCGCCCGCTCTATTACTTCGTTTTTGCTTAGCGTTCTGTCTGATTTTTTTCTTTTTCTCGGTTACTAAGTCTTTAAATCCTAACGTGATTTTAAATAGCCAATAGCGTTTCTCAATAATTTGGCTATCAAAAGCAAAAAGATTTTTTTTTAATCCGACTGGTAGTTCCAGAGATTGCCGCGTTCAAACAAACAAACCAACCAAAGTCTTCAGCTTCAATATAATAAAAAAGTATAAACATGATAATTTTATTTATAAAGAATATTGGTCTGCAAATGTTAGGCCTCGGAATATTTTTGGAGACACCCATTTGGTGGTATTTTAAGATATGCCGATGATTATAATGTACATTTTTTGTTGTTTACCAGACATTTGAGTATACGGATTGAACGGTACTTTAAGAGAAAATTGAAATGATAGGGAATAAAAAAGAATTGTCACGAATCAGAACTGCAAAGATACTGGTAGGCACGTTGAAACTCTTTAAAAAACTATTAACATTATTATATTATCATTTATTTCATTTAAATACATAATATTACTTACTAGGTACATTTCAAAATATAAAAAAAAATATATAAAAAAATATAATTTCAAAATAGTAGCCCACCGATAACGGGAACAGGGTCCAAGCTACCGGTGGTCAGGGCTCCTGAGAGAGGAACCTCCTAACGATACGCGCCGTGTCCAGAAGTACCGCTTTCTGGATCAAGCCCTTGATCTAGATGCTTAACGAGCACAATGACTGCACATTATTATAATTATTGTTTTATCAACAAAACAAACCAGCACAGATACTTCTACAATGATTACACGTTCGATTCTCTACTACGTACTAGAATGTTCGGTATTATTTCTAAAAATACAAAGCTTTTGTTAGCGACTGTTTGCCTTCACAGTAAACTGTATTTATTAGCCAAGTTCATTAGTTGTTTCTAGGACTACATGTATTTTCACGAAAACCAGCTCAAAATTAATTGGTTCGCGAAGGTTTTTCAAGGAATTTGGTAGTTTTATTCTTTGTATTACTCAGTTAGTGCTTTTATTACATTTTTATGATTCGAAGTACGTGGTTGCAGTTTGTGTTTGACCTAATAACTGCACTCGTGAGCTGTTGTGTCATACATTTTGACAAATATTTTCTTAACACGGTTTCGCTTTTCCAGTAACTGTCAGTTAGGTTTTATTTATAGCCTGAAAACTGTCGCGAAACTAGTCACACATTCTTTAACTTTTAAAAGATTTTAAGTTACTCCACCCGATTAACTTTTAAAAGATTTTAAGTTACTCCGTAAAATATTTCGTAAAAATCTCAACGTGAAAACTATGGTGAAAAAATGAGCTTGAATTGAGTTGTCAATCGTGTCATCATATATATCATCATATCATATTTATTATCATCAGATGAAATGACAGTACACTTCACATAACTTTTACAGAATATATCGGCAGAATAAAACGGATTTTGGAATAAATATATACCTCCAATAGATTTAAAATTACTACACACAATTTTTTAATTACCTATATTTTCACCGTAAAAAGCAATTAACTAAACTATTCGAGGCTTGTGAGGCTCCAGCACCCCACTCCGTTTCACTCTCACTCAGGCCGCGAGTTGTATGGTATGAGCAAAATAGAATCTGAGGTAGGGTACGGCCTAAGTTTAACATCTCTACTTCTAGGTATTCGATCTATCTTTTAGGTATTTATTATTTGAGGGGTTTGGCGCTGATAGCCGAATAGGCTTTTGCCTACGGGTACGGGTACAGATGTCTAATTCATTTGTAACAAGAAAATAGAGCCTCTATGTAAGACATGTGTATCATTGTAAACAATTATTGAAATAAACTTATTATTTTATATCGTTTATTTATTTTTATTCCATAAAAAACAAAAATTATTATTTAGTTATTCATTAATAATGATTAATTATTATCATTAAGATATACATAAAATTTTCCGTTTTTTCATCAAAGCTTCTGGTGTTTTCACTCACCACGAGGATTATCAAACTTTGTTGTGAAGCAATCATAATAAATCATAACAACATTATTTGATTTTATAATTTGATCCATTATAATATTTAGAAAAAGTTTGATATTAAATCTTATTACTTAGTTGAATATTCAAAAAGTTTACGGCGATAGCAATCAGAATGTATTTTATTTAAGGAGTATTTTAAGAAAATTTCTTTAAAAGCAGCAATTTGTAAAAAAAAATATTTAAAGTTTATTTTAAGATAAAACTTTACATCTTATTTAGGTCCATATTCATGAGGCGCATTTATAAATTTTAGTATGCCTATATTTATGAATAAATTCATCTCTAAATTCTATTAAAGTTTTAAGAAAATGCTGTGAATATTAAAGCATAAACAAACATTAATTGGTTAGAACTTATCAGTTTTTCTGTAGATTCTACAGATCCCCAGGGGTAGGGCGTGAATTTATGTGTATATGTGTAATTCCCACTTACAAATCACATTGATTTAATCATGTTCTAATATTATTGTTTTTGACTTTGTTACGATTTTATTATGTACGGCATTTTCAATTTGATGTATTTCATTTTGGTTTGATTTAGTAGAATATTTATTTGAAACATATGTTTCTTTTGGACTAACATTGTATTAAGTATCTACATAATACTAACACTTATTGTAGACCAGATTTGTCTTTAAATATATAAATAAATATAATTATATAATATCATCTTACTTGAGCCAGGAATAAACATACATAATAATAACATCACGCTTGTAATCCCCGAAGGGTAAGGCAGAAGTGTACAGTCACGGACTTTAATTGATGAGCCACTTTCAAACTTTTCAATTTTGCAGTTTCATACATTCACGAGATTACACGATTAAACACAAACTAAAATCGCATGCTCGTAAACAGGATGACAAATTACTAGTAATTGGAAATAGTGTTATCCATAGAGGTTGACTAATAAGTTCTCAATAAAAAATAAATACAATATTTATCGAATCTATTTGATACTGACCTCCTTTGAATCAGAGCTCATTAACACGCTAATACTGAAAACCTATCCGAAAACAGTGACAGTTGAAATGTCGATGTCAGAAACGTTATTTTCGAATTTTTCGAAATGACTAATTAGAATTTCTCCGTACGCTAACGTTACTATGGCTACGCTATAACAATACTACGCTATAAAATCGCTAGGTTACGGTTGCTAGACCTGCAATTGGTTGACTTTTGATAGTCACTGCTGTCAAGTTTGTAGTTCTGGCTCTCAGGTTAGCCAACCGGTAAATATATTAAAATATAATTTTCTTCTTCTTTAATACGGAGACATGACTTTCCGTGTCTGGATGTACGAGTATAACCGACTGAGCCCGATTTGCATCACACGACTAAAATGCGAACAGTACCAAGTGGCTCATCAATTAAAGTCCGTGACTGTACCTATACTACACCCACGTTTCACTAGTTATGTTAAAGTCCCATGCAATAGGGGGCGAGCCTCCGGCAATAATGGGGCACAAAAACCTGACTCCGGGCTGAGAAATTCCTGACGGAAAAACTCAATAACACTTTGCTCGACCTGGGATTAGACCCTGGACCTCATCCTCAGCGGTAGCACTTGCAACCAATAAACCAATGCGGCAGTCGGACCAATCAGAAGCTATTATGGCACATAATGGCATTCAAGCTGCGTGCAAATCTGCTTTTGTACACCTAGCTTTACACGAAGCGATTTTATCTGTACACTAAAATACTTCCCGTTGATTTCAGAATCAAGATTATGTAATCTAAAACTGGAGCATAATATTCTCGAGAGGGATCGGTTTCCAGCAATTTTCCTCTTCATTATGCGTCTATAGGCTTGCCTGTGATCAGAGTAATATTACCTATAGCCTTCGGCGACTAACCAGGCACAGACAAGGATAGCATACTAACCGGAATGGAAGTGTGTTATCAAAATAATTAGTAACAAGACGTTGTCAAAAATACTGGTTATCATTGAAAGCATTATTTACATCTGCATTTGAGGTCAAAGTTCCGTACCGTTGTTGTTTTCCTCGTGGCCATGAGCTACATGTTCAAGCGACACGCATCTTGCGACAGTGACTGCATAGGAAACAAATGATTGAACTTGTTTAGAGCATGCCCGAGTCACCGGGAAGACTTGCAGAGTGACGCAAGAAAACTGGTGACGTGCGTGAATGTCGCTTGACGCAAGTTGCGTCGCAAGTCGCATCACTCAAGGTCGTGAACGGGGCCTTAAATTTCTCATTGGCAGGTCATGATCAAAGTCATCCAAATACCAATATAAATGGAGAGGGCTATGCTCGGAGTTTCCCTACGTGATCGAATCAGAAATGAATAGATCCGTTGGAGAATTTCCAAACTTAAGTGGCAGTGGGTAGGACACATTACTCGCAGAGCAGATAGGGCTGTAAGGTTCTGGAGGGGTGACCGCGTACCGGATGACGTAGCGTTGGAAGGCCAACAAGGTGGACCGGTGACCTTGTAAAGGCCGCAGGGATCCGGTGGGCGCGGGAAGCACAAAACCGGTCTAAGTGGCGGTGCTAGGGGTTTTATTTTATGTAGATGTCTAAAGGTTGGCCATCCCTGGCCGATCGCCTAAAAAAGAAACCATGTGTAAATTCAGCCTAAGTCCACATTTTAGCGGTACATAAGTTTCGCATTTGCAAAACTATCGCATTCAAGGCGCGCAGCCATTTTTATTAGAGAAACTCATCACGTGCGTATGTACCAACACATTAATAGATACAAACTACTAAATTATTCATCAGGAGTCGTACTGGACCCAGAAAACCTCGGGACACACTGTCCCAGTGGGATGAGCCCGGGTTCTGTAGTTTAATCTTTGCCAATTAAGCTTGGACACAGGACGCCATAGAATATGCTATCATTTTTACTGTCTACAATTTTTATTATCTTTCTCGTCTGAACGAATTAAATGTTGGCAATTATGCTCGCGTGAATTATTTTTATAGTAAACGAATGTTATATTTTTAAGTAGACTTTGATAATTATAAAAAATAATTTTATTTTTAAAAGAAGATGCTGTTTTTTGCCATACTATATATACATAATTATATACAGTGCATTAGGATTACTTAAATTACAGAGAATTTCTTATAAAATGTAAATTATCACCCATCAAATTATATTCTGCGTTTCTCAGACAAATTGGCCCTCATCTCCCGTTTCTTCAAAGAAAACAGAGTTTCAAATGTTTTCATTACATTCCTACCATCACAGAAACGTAACCTAAGAAAACCCTTTATATACATGTGTTATGGGAAACCCTTTACTCTGTTCCCAAAACATCTGTATTTCCCGTGTCAGCGGCCTAATTTTCGTATTAATTCGGACTAAGGGATTTTAAATGAGATATTCTCTTTTGCAGGTCATGAATTGGACTTACAAGGGTTTTGCTGTCATGAATCAGATGAAGAAATAATAATAAATTCTCATAATTAGTCTGTAACTCGCACTATACATTCCTCTGCCCATACATTGAATTAACTATAATTCACACAAAATGCTGATTGATTTAGTGTTAGTAATTTCGGTTGCACGAAAATATTTTCAGTAACTTAGAACATTAAAACATTGAAAAATGACACATAGACATTTATCGAGATTCAAACTTTCGATTTTTAACAAATACCAGTGGTATTAGTTTTTGTCATTAGAATGGAATAAATCGAACTTTCAACCAAGGTCTTTTTTGTACGTATTTATTTGTAGTTGCGGGTATCAGTACTTTTATTTGTATACCTATGACCCAACCAGTTCGAACTCAAGCCACTGTAGTGTAAAATTTAGTATTTTAAAATTATCACTTGCTTCAAAAACGGTGATGGAAAACATCGTGAGGAAACCGGCTTGCCTGTGAGATATTTCTCGACGACTTATATTTCTTTACGTAAGTGTACTTTATAACAACTCGTAGGAGCATGCACATACAGGGTGTAACAAAACACTTCCCGAAGCCATCATCTACGCATTCTGTACATGAAACTAAGTAACTTTGTGCAAAAATAATTGCTGGGAATCTTTTATTTTTGGTGTGAAAATTTGCTGTTTATGGTAATGCGCCGTAACGCACACAAGACATTGTGCTTGTGGGTGCATGCAACGGTAAAAGGATCGTGGGAGTATTTAAAGTTAAGTTAAAGAATTTAAAAACTTGTATTCGTAAAACTCATCAAGAAAAAGTTGGAACTTTGACTTCAATGTCTCCGTGACCAGAAGGTTCCCAGGTATGATCTAGTAGAAAAAAAAGATTATAATAACAGGAAGAACAAGTGGCTCTCGGCTTTGTTAAGGGTATTTTCACACCCGTTATAAAGTACAAAAATTCGTAGACTGCACCAGGTTGTTAATAGCACCCGTCTGAAGCGCTCTTTAATTAATGCTTCGTTTAACTTTTATGGGCAGCATCAGAAGATAGCCACGGGCATTATCTAACTGTTACATCTTTGTTGAAAATAAAATAGTGCACCATTTACTTTTCTTTCATTCGATCATCCTTGACCATACTAATCTACAGCGTGTATCAGAAAAATAATCAGCAATCCCATACAAAACTTCAATACCTAGTTAATTGATTCAGGAGTGCCTTTCCGGAAATCCATTATAAAATACAATAGACGTAGATATATTTAGTAACCTATTCCGCTTAACTATTCTCCAAGAGTCATAAAAATCCCTTTAAGAAATCGACACGTTTTTTTACCTCTCAACGAGGCATACTCAGGATTACGATTGATCCAGGGCTGCGGGAAAGTCCGAAAGGGATACCGGGGCCCTTGGCAACAGGCAACAGAAAGAACACGGGTGGGTTCTAGTCAGTAAAAGTCTGACACGCCCTCCCGCTCCGACCAGAGCAGGAGAAGTCATTCGACGTAATCACAATCCCAAAAAAAAAAAAGGGTGACGATTGACCAGTCGCAAACCAGAACACGACGTGTTGCCACACCGAGCGCTCGACGCATAGATTAATCTTCTTTCTAGGTCTCTTTTTCATTCACAGGGTTGTTCTGCTTTACGCCATTCCTCCGTATTGTATACCAATTTTGCCGAGCTTTTTAATAAACAGTTATAATTTCATAAACATTGAATGGATCTGTCAGAAACCGTGATAATTAGAATCTCAAAATCGACCATTAACTGAAAGGCTCAAGTGTGTTCCTAATTGTTTACACCAAACTTCGCAGACAGAATACATTATAATCCCAATCCTAACTAATATTATAAATGCGAAAATGAATTTGTTTGTTTGTGACGCTTTCACGCTAAAATGGCTGTACGGATTTATATGGGTAGACGATGATCTGGAAAAGGACAAAGGCTACTTTTCATCCTGGATCGCAGGCAACAGGTAGTATGTACCTATATACATAGGCGATACTTGTTCTGCTCGTGTAGGTAATAGAAATACTCTGTACCTATTAAGAACTTAAACTTGATGAGTTTTGATAATGAGGATCATATCATGAGAATTCTCTCTTCCTTCTGATTGATGTGATTGCTGGTACTTTAAAACAAAATAAAAATAAAACTATATATAATATATATATAATTATATATATTTATATTATATATATATATATATAATTAAAACTTTCTTCAATTTTGATCTAACAACGCATGCCAACGAGAACGTGGAAATAGTAAAAGTGCATCCATTTGTTCACTTCGAATGCTTGAATCAACAAAACGAACAAAATTGAACGGTAACTCACGCGTTCGTCGAAATCACCCGATTCCACGAACGCGTTACGTCATTCCCACAAAGGAATGTGCACGCGCTAAATATGTTGCAAAACGTCACTCATTACACCAGCAATCTGACCAGTCTAACAACAAATGAGTTAACAGATAACCAGTATTCGTAATAACCGCTGGTGTCGAATCATGAGGAATAAGCGATCCATCCATTAGTGACAAATGTTTACTGCAATCAGACGCACAACGGCGGACGTACGCAATTAATCAACACATATGTATAGCTACTTAGGTACGTACGTTGCAATACCGCAACAATGGATATCGTAGATCAAACAATAGAAACGCCTGTATGTGCGGATTGTGCTAATAATAGCGTAGCAGTGTCAGCGAAAAGGATTAGTTGATACTTTTCTACCGATTTAAGGGGATTACGAAGCTAAACGCAAGATATCTAATGCCTAAAAGTATAATAATATATTGATCCACTGCATAAAAAAAAATAGAAAAGTATATGGATCTTCAGGATATAAATAATGCTAGTAAGATGGTGTGTTGAAAACAACAACTAATTTACCGACTTCTTCAAAAAGGAGGAGGTTCTCAATTGAGAAAAAAAAAGAAAAAAAAAAAAAACAGACTAATTAGTCTGGTTTTTTTTTTTTTCTTTTTTTTGTTACGCGATTACTCCGCCAATTGTGAATCGATTTTGATGATTCTTTTTTTGTTTGGTAGGTCATGCTTTCGAGGTGGTCCCATATAAATTTTATTAACTTTGCTTGCGTAGTTTTTGAGTTAACTTCAATATTACGTATTTTTCCCACTTAGTTTATCTAGACGATTTCCTTATTTACTCTTTCACTGTTATTTACATAGCAGGTAGTGCTATTCGGATTTTTGTGGGGTAGGTACCACAACTAAAAAGTAAAAATAAAAACTTTTTACAAA
This sequence comes from Lithophane ornitopus, assembly GCA_948473465.1. Taxonomy (NCBI): domain Eukaryota; kingdom Metazoa; phylum Arthropoda; class Insecta; order Lepidoptera; family Noctuidae; genus Lithophane; species Lithophane ornitopus. The sequence continues at coordinate 5,441,422 of OX419629.1, forward strand.
AAAAAAATGTTGTGTAAAAAGTTTTTATTTGATACAAAAAATCACGAACATACCTAAAAAAACATATTTTAACGATTAAAACCCATTTATTCTACAAGCAACATAATAACGTAATACGTTTTTAACTTTTTAGTCCAATCAATAGATTTTTTGTAAATAGATAATGTAATTTTGCTTCATATTTTACAATAAATTACCAGCGTTATGTCATCGCGCTTCTGTTTCTTTTATAAGCAGTCCGACAGTGACCGCGCATTATTTGTTGTGAGCCTCTTAATAAATATGTTGTAGGATTTAAGCAGTAGTTTTCTGTATATATATGATAAGTGGTTTTATTGCTGCTCAACCGCACTTGCTAGCTTACTGACACACAATAATGGATTTTCTGTCGTCAGTTTTGCCATGAAACTGTAAAAAACGTTTTTATTCCGAACTTTCCATAAAATTAAAACAGCATAAAATAATACGAACGGAAGTAACTCACTTATAAAAGCAAAGAGTGCTTCATTCATTCGATTTTTTTTATTTAAAACTGTAATCCAATATTCTGGAATAAAACCTAAAACAAATACGTTTTACTGGGATCGTGAAAAAATCTATAACGATCAAATGACTCGTTCAAAATTAAATTACCGGCGCTTTCCCATTCATTGTGTTATGAAAGTATGTGTAACATTACCCGCAACGATCGGTCCCAATTGGTTCAGTGAAAAAGATTGAATTTTGAAAAGTTTTTCGAATTAATTATATTATATTTTAACCCGTCATGAGAACCGAGAATGCACCATCTCCATTGCTGCTCCGGTAAAGCAAATATCAAACGCCTCACTGTTTGTTCTTCATTTTTGTTTTTGTCTTTCATTCGGAAACTTTCAATCGAAGTGGAAGTCTGAAAACATAGTAAAAATTTAATTCATTAGTGAACAGGGGGCCTAAAACGGCCACATTAGCTATTCCTCTAAAAGCGATTTATTTCCTGAATTTCGAGCTGTCATTAGCAATTCCTCTAATTTGACACAAAACAATTCATAATGTGTGGACCATTTTACGACTCTCTATAGAAAACTGTCAAACAGATGAACTATTTCGTAATATGAATCGAATGCAGATCATATTATGAACTGTCAGTTTGTGACATTTTACGATAATTCAAAATATTTTCCTATTATGATTCTGCCAAAGTGACTGTTTTAAGCCCACAGATCATTCAATCGCCTACCCATTCGGTAGGCGATCTAAAAATGAAATGAAAGGAGCAGATGAACGTGCATTCCTATGTTCCTTTGTCAGTGTCGTGTGAACGTGGCGTAAAACAAAAGTGATCAATGTGATCATACACGTAGTACCTGACGCGTTTGATTTCAGTTTGAGGCATCAACAACCCTGTGTGCTACAGTTATCTAAATGTGGGGTAAACATACAAGACATACCTACATAATCAGCCGATAATGTTCCCACTGCTGAGACTCATCAGGCCGCCTCACTTTGAGAGGGGTCGCAAATTGGTGCGGTGCAAGATAAAAGAAAAAATAGTCACATGTTAATTTATGTCAGAATTTTAATTTACTAATTGTTTCATACATACTACTTTGTTATAAAAAAAATCTCAGCAATTATATCTAAAGTAAAAACACATAGATATCCAAATAATCATGACAGAAAATCTCAAGTTGAATCCAATTAGTCCAATAGAAAATCATTTATGTATAGTTTAGGAATACAATGCTTTGGTGAGCGTCGAAACTACGCGACTGACACATGGCCGGCTCGCGGCCGACAATTCAATTTGCGGCCTCCCCCCATCACACGCAACAATCCAACGGTGGAGAGAATATGGGGTGGCTTCTCATGGCTTCCAAACTTAATCGTTTAAACTTCATGAAGCAGAATATATTTTAGTATTATATTATTTGTGAAAAAACCAACTATTTCAAATAGTCTGTTTTTCTGCTTACCGCTGGATGAGAAGGCCGCAAATTAGATCATTAGCCGAGGAACGGTCAGCGGTAAGCGGTAGCTTACCGCACAGCGCGCGCTTGACCGTTCCTCGGCCAATAATCTAATTTGCGGCCTTCTCATCCAGCGGTAAGCAGAAAAACAGACGATTGGATGTTTACTCAAGAAAACTCACGGTAGAATAATATATTAGTACTACCATAATATTATCTGCATTTTTGTCATTACTTTGTATATTGCAAGGATATTTCAGAAGAAAAATCTTTTTTATGTCAATTGTTGGTATTTCAATGGGCAGATAGTAAAATAGATGTGCCATGAGGATCATTCTTATTTTCTTGCCTAAAATTGTGCCTCAATGCAAATAAAAAATTCTCTAGTGTTCTCTATAGGTTCTCACTAAAAACAATCAGCTATTCCCTACATTTATGTTCGCATAGCTCGTCAAAATGTAGGGAACAGCTGATTTTTTTTCACGATTTAAGTATTGGTCCCATAGTGAAAGTTGTTCATAATGATGAGTACAATGGCTCCTTAAGAGGATTAAAACGAATAAAATTTCATCCTGTATAATTTTAATATAGGGTAGGTACTTTTTTTTAAATATTCGTTTGCAAACATGGGTAATAAGAACATGGATGATTTCCTTATACGTGCTACCTCTAGGTCACATGATTTTCTCATATTTATCTATTTGAGAATAAACTACAACAAAAAACAGCCTCAGAACTATATATATATAGACCCACAAACATATTTCACATAAACACTTGCCGAAATTAACGGCACATTGTATGAAACTTCGGACGAAGGGAACAAAGAGACAATAGCTCAAAGTTTATTTTAAGTCAGCGTGCCAACTTTCTGCAGAGAAATGTATCAGCGTCGCACATCCATACACTCTGCTGAATGAAATATTTGGACAATAAGTAAGGATGAAGGAGGTGTCAAAAGTTCAGAACGTCCGTTTTGCTACGATTCGTTAGTAAATAGCATTTCACAGTTCCGCTTGAGGAATGGGGCGCTGAATTCAGCGGTAGAGATAAGCAAGTATGTCTTGGGATAAAGGATTTATTGGTTTATTAACCTACTTTGAAACCGTAGAAGATTCTAGACGCGACGCGTATGTTTGTTTGTGTCTTTTGGGTTTGGTCTGGGTTTGTTGGACTTCGGTAAAATGCGCATGTCCTTTGTTCTTAATACGAGCTGGAACAAAAAAATCTGATGTTCTTTGAATTGGTGAACCAACGCACACGTAGCATGATAACCATAGGCACGGGTTTTGTCGACGGACGAGTAGACAAACTGATTGATTGTGATTTGTGATTGTTTATCCGTCATTTTGTCTATTCTTCCGTCGACAAAACCCGTTTCTATTCCATGGTAAGCAAGCTGAAGGAAACAGGACCAACATGGATTATGAGTTGCAGCTGCTTTGGAGGCGTTTTCAGTAGACTGTGCCAAGACTATTACAGTTTTGCCCATCTAAACCATCATTTGCTAAATGTTTATTTATTTTGTAAGTATAATTTATTTGTTTGGTTTTATTTTTCATAATTTTAAATTGTAAGTACCTAGACTCGCGACAATCTAAGAAGTCCGTTTTGACAGCTATCAAAATGCTTTGTGTAGAGATGAAAAAAAAAATTGTTTTCTTATAAACTGATTCTCGAGACATATCGATTGAACATACTTAGAGAGTTTGTAATCTACGACTTATCTACATTGATAAAAACTGAATCTCAAGGCTTAACGTTTTATTACATGAGAACGAAACGTCAAAACGGACTTCTTAGATTGTCGCAAGTGTAATTTGGGTAATTTTAGGACCACGCTATCGCATTCGGTACACCTGTAATGACAGTTGTTGTTAAGGATTTTATAATAAATAAATAAATTTTATTTTAACATATAACGGCCAAGGCCAGTTACATTAGATTTGTATATATAATTAATTAGAAACACACAATATTAATTTCATTACAACAGTTGCTAAATATTCTGTGTGATGCTAGCAAATAAATCCAGATTCACAAGTGATCAGCCGGGACACACAAAATACGTAAACTGCTATGTATCTCGGCGCAAGATCGCGAGAATTCTATCGCTAGTTTGGAGCCCGCACTTTCAGTTGCTAGGCAAAGTTGTGAAGTAGAGGTACGGTGGGTTGTTTAGCAGAATTGAGCTCAGATTCTCCCGCGACTTGTTTCGCTCTAAGTAGCGTTAAAGCTTGTGAAAAACGTTATTGTTTCAATCAAAAAATGTTTTACTGAATTCTGTGAGTTGGCATCCAGAAACTATGTTCGTTAAACAAGAATATGACAATAAAAATAGAATAGGATGCCTGGATTTGCTCCCGGTGTGATAATAAGCTCGCCCCCTATTATCTACCTACAGTTGTCATTCTACCTTCCTTTTTTTAAAGGAAATTGCTTAATTTTGTATGGAAGTTGGACCAAGTGCTGCCTAGAATACTCACATAGTGCATTTTGTTCCTCAGACCACCACTAATCTGTATTTCAAAGCGCAAAAAAATCTATCCCAGGAGTCCAAAGAAAAACAGTCTCTTGTTTTGAATATTTTTATTGGAAAAAATGAAATGAATAGCAACAAATGTACAAAATCAACTATTAAACAGTTATTGTGTGTTCAATTATAATAGTATTAATTGTATTTTGATGTTGTAGTACAGAATTGTTAGGTATCAAACAGTTCAACAATAACGATGAAGACGATTAATAAATAAATTCAATATTATTGTATTAGTTTTGTTAACTGACTAATTAGTTTTATTTTAGTTATTGGCATTGCATCATTTATAATAATAATACAACTAATTAGTCAGTTAACAAAACTAAGACAATAATATAGATTAATCGTCTTCATCGTTATCCATTATTATTGTGTCTAGGGATAAAGCAGGACACCTAATCACGTCTTGGTGCTTAGCAAACCCAATAAACCAGACCAAACACATAGTGTGCGCGCAACAACAGATTGTTTGACAGTTTTTTTTTCTGGGAATTCAGGAAATGAAATTGCTTTTAGAGGAATTGCTAATATGGCCGGTTTAGGCCCCCCGATTCGAAGCCAGGTCGTTGTTTCAAGCAAAATATTCACCACAAGACAAAATAATATTTTGTATTGTGGTGAATATATTGTTTAGGTTCGCGACTGTGCATATTTTGAAAATATGCACAGTCGCGATCACAACGGATCACAAATGACGTGAGACTGAGCAAAAAGTAGTCGGGTAACATAGGGACGCTCTTCACCGCAAGCGCAGGTGAGGAATCGCGACCGATATAAAGTACAAAAGAATAGGTTTTTGTCTTCGTCCGACGTTACGGTACGATGTTATTGTAACCGAAATACATTTTTCAGAAAAAATATATCAAAAACGTTGTTTAATGCAAGAATATTCATTATCACAACAACTGGATTTATTTATTTTTCCTGGGATCAATATTTTTTTATTTTTTTTGGAATTTGAGTTGGTCTAGTAGTAGACCAACTCAAATTCCTAGGCAACACTTGGTCCAAACAAAAACGTTGTTTAATGCAAGATTATTCATAATCACAAAAACTGGTTTTATTTATTTTTCCTGGGATCATTTTTTTTTTAATTTTTTTTTTATTTCATGTGTATGCAACAGTACTACTAGACCAACTCAAATTCCTAGGCAACACTTGGTCCAAACAAAAACGTTGTTTAATGCAAGATTATTCATAATCACAAAAACTGGATTTATTTATTTTTCCTGGGATCAATTTGTTTTTAATTATTTTTTTATAGTTCATGTATATGCTACAGTACTACTTCATAGTATAGGCATGTAACATTATAACATATTATAAATTATTTCTAAGATTTTATGTTAATATTTTACTCTTTTTTTTTCAAATACATACTAATATTATAAATTCGAAAGTAACTGTGTCTGTCTGTCTGTCTGTAGGTTACCTTTTCACGCCTAAACCACTGAACAGATTTCGACAAAATTTGGCAAGGAGATAGATGGCATCCTGGGGAAGGACATTTTTATATAGGCTACTTTTTATCGACATACCACGCGGGCGAAACCGCGGGCGGAAGCTGAATAAATATTCTAATTTCTGGATGTCAACTTTGTCTATCCCTTTGAAGAATACAAGCGTGATAGTTATGTTACCAAATAAATAATATTTATGCGCCCTAGTTAAAACCCATGACTCGTGACAAAAATTAATTCCCCAGCAAACCGAATTCTAACATCAAATTATTTTTAATCAAGATTTGAAGCCGAAAAATTGCTTAAATAACTCCAATTATGTTAATTACTTTGACCGGCTGAGCGATAAATTAGAGCAATAAACGTAAGTTTCGTCGCGTCGCCGCCGTCTGCGATTAGTCGCAGCTAATCTGATCGGGTACAAGGGACTTGGTATGCCACACGCGAACCCAACATTTTTCACGTACATTATGCGTGCAATGCGAATGTATTACATTGAAAACTAAGAACCGGGTAACGATTTACATTTTCCAACAATAATTTACTTTGTTTTCTGTTTTCGTTTTGTGTTGTGAACGAAATGAGACATTTCTGGGACAAATTACTACGGTTTTGCATTTGCCTTGCAGTTTGTAGAAACTCTGCAGTACATACTTGCTAATACTAGGCGAAATTATACGTAAGTAGTCTATTTTCGCGTATAAGATGACAAAAGGGTTAAATCATCACAATTAGTTTCACGCGCTTTGTAAATCAATCAAGATTGTCGAAACAATTTCGGTGTTTATGACAATATTCAAACGAAAATTTCCGAATACGCGACCAGACACGTGTATAATTATGTCACTTTTTGTTCTGAAAAGCAGAAAGCGCCCGCTGTCTGCGCGACGTGTTCGGGTTCACCGAACCAAAAGTTCGAACGATCGACTATTCGCGCGACGATCGCGTTTAAACAGGACACAGGGTTCAGCTGTATTACTATTAACGAGTTGATTCAGTACCGCCATAGAGCAACAAAGTATGAACAGTAGGCATGGGTTTGAACTAAATTGAATGATTCATTTAATTGAGTCTATATTTATATGTCTATATTTTCTTTGTTTGTTTGTACTAAAGAAAATTTAATAAAAATAAAAATCTTTTTAAAAACAAGTTTTTAATGAACTAAAAAGGATTTTCCCATGGCCACCTTTGGGCTCCATCACCAGACCCTGAACACCACCTAGTGTCAAAGCACTTGTTAATACATAGCCAATGAGTCCAATTACGATGGTGCTTTCTTGTTTGATTGAGGAGTTCCTATGCCCAACTTCCGGCTCCATCATCAGACCAGCTCATTGACATGTTTTTTTCAAAATGTCTCGATAGTTATATAAGTATGCCAAGTTTCAGCTCGATCGGATGCCAGGAAGTGCTTAGATGTCAATTGGAGTAACCGGAAACATATACGAACAGAGCAAGTTAATAAAAAGCTTGTAAAAACAGACTAAACAACAAAAATACTCGTGTAAAACTAGAAAAACTGATATGTTTCATAAATAAAATAATATCTATAAATATAATTATGACTAAACACAACCTACAATATAACGATCACACTCACAGCTTATCGACAAAACTTATCGATAGCTCGTTGCCGATTGACACGTAATTGCACATCCCTATCTGTCATGCACTTATCAATATTTATAGCTCACTTGCCTGCGAAGCGCACTAAGCGATATGTGCAATACGCGCACTCTACTGTATTTATATCTCTATGAGTACCGCATATCGTTCACTGTCAACAGATCCAAATTCAAAGTATCAATAAACCAGAACATTATCATTTTTATTTTCTATCCATGACTTTACTGCGGCCCTGGTCACGAAAAGGCTCGATTGCGACAATAATGTAGCATCAGGACATCACATAAACCTCTTTACGTCACTTTTATGTGTCCAACGTGCAAATGCATCCAATTTGCAGTAAAGTAAAAACGAAGTGTGCGCATAATATGGTTCTTCTCGATAATCGTGAACACTTACCGTTATACAGAAGTGGTTTAAACTGTTGCACTCTATGTGTGAGTACCACATGAGAACGCGTTATCTTCGATTATGTTCCAACTAACATTGAATGGTTCTTAGCATCTTGTTCGTGTATTAAAGTTGCTAACATGAGCGCCTGTGACTTCCGAACAAATATACACTTATACAGAATCATGTTTTCTTGTAGACATCCGCGCGGCAGCGCTTTCATCTCGCTACGCGATGAGCTACGAAGCTCCATGCTACGTAATAAGCTACGCCGTAGCATTTTTGCTACGAAACGTTTGAAGAATTTTATGATTACTTTCAAACCTGCGAATAAATTACTTAATATTTTTTTCACTTTTGCCAATAATGCAATGTAAACATTTTTCTTGAATTTCGATTACGTTTTCAAAAGTATTGCAAATATGAAAAACCTGTTACGTATTTCTAAACCAAATATAGAGTTTCATTTAAATAGATCCAACAAAATTCACAAAAGAAAAATAAGCTAGATGTTCTAAAATAAACATGGATACGACTAGGTAAATAGGGGGAAAAGATAATGTTTGCTGTTTATCAATATTTTACATAGTGAAAACCATGACCTCCAAGCCCAATTTACTTTTGAATACTGAGGTTAAGTTCAATGTCAGATCTAAGGTTAGACCAGTCAGACTGTAGGTCTTCTGAATAATATTCGTATATTAACAGGGTAGGTATAACGAAGCGACGTGATCTTTGGGAAGAATGGGTTTCTGATTTGAGAATTCGAAACTGCATAAGCATAAGCATAATCAGCCAGATAATGTTCCCACTGCTGGGACACAGGCCTCCTCTCTGTGAGAGGGAGCGGGCCGTAATGTACCACGCGGGCCCAGTGCGGGTTGATAGATGTCACATATCTTAGAATTTTTGGTTCTAGGACATGCCGGTTTCCTCACGATGTTTTCCTTTACCGTTTTAAGAGCAGTGGCGATGAAATAATTTACACAAAGTAAAGCGCCTGTCAGGGTTCGAACCTACGACCTGTACAACTCGTAAGTCGTGGCCGTTACCACTGCGCTCATTCGAAACTGACTACTTGTCAAATTCCAGTTCAGTATTACTTAAGGTGATTTCTTCAATGTAGCCCACGAAATTTAAAATATTATCTTACTTACTTTGCAAAGAATTTTTAAATTCAACGAGCTTTCACCTTAAAGTAATGTTATAATAGAGATTGACATATACAGAAACCGGCGATAAATAACGGAAGCTCCTCTCAATAATTATAGAAAAAAATATAAGAATGATAACAAATACCAACATCCTTTGTTACCTTGCTAACTTGACTGCAATATTGGTTCCCGTCGTTATTGTGAAAGGCGACCATCCACCCGTGTACAATAACACTTTGAGATCACAATACCGACTGCCAACCTGTTATTATATCAGAGAATATACACAAGTTGTCATAGCCATGCATATGTAGTTAGAGAGTTGTATTGATGATTCTAATGATTACATAACATCACGTCTACTGGGTGTTAGGGTAGACACCGTTATCCTTGAAACTAGTAGTTTGGTGTCATCTATAATATACTTTTTCTATGGGACCAAACTTGAAATCGCGAAAAAAAAATCAGCTGTTCCATGCATTTGTGTTCACTTAAATCGACAAAATGTATGGAACGGCAGATTTTTTTTTTGCGAAAAAAAAATCAAACTTGGTCTGATAGAAAAAGTATATTATAGATGACACCAAACCACTAGTTTCAAGGATAACGGTGTCTACCCTAACACCCTGTATTTTTCCTGAAGGGTTAGGCAACAAGTCCTCACGAAAACCCAGGGGGCTTAATACGACCACTTTGGCAGAATCATAATAGGAAAATATTATGAATCATCGTAAAATGTCACAAACTGACCGTTCATATGATCTGCGTGCAATTCATAATACGAAATTTATTCATCTGTTTGACAGTTTTCTATGGAGATTAGTAAAATGGTCCACAAATTATGAGTCGCTTTTGTGTCAAATTAGAGGAATTGATAATGACAGCTGGGAATTCAGGAAATGAATTGCTTTTAGAGGAATTGCTCATATGGCCCTTTGAGGTCTCCTGTGCGTCGATTCTGTAAAATTAAAACAACAACTCGCATCTCACATCGCTATTCACTCTCACTTCGAATTTTGAATCGGGTTCGAGTGCGAAGTGAGCGTCGAAGTGACGGGGGAATTACCTTACTGAATGCCACTTCTTACGTCATCTCAACTAAATTGACCGTGAGATTCAAAATCTGTCAAAATCTCACGGTCAATTTAGTTCAACTCACTGACACGTTCGCAAGGGTAGCGCTAGTGTATCAACCGAGTTTTTAGAATGCCAATCAAGGAACTCACAGCGGATTCAGATTCGATGTTTAGAATGAGGTCTTACGGGATCACACCCCTGATCCGACTGCCTGCAACATCGAAATATGTGCAGAATCAAATAATATCACATAACATCATGCCTGTTTTATCCCGAAGTACCTATTGTACCTACACGCCAGTTATAATTAAGTCCCATGTAATAGGGGTGGCCCCCTATTGCCACAAATCCAGATTCCGGGGTGATACTGAAAAATTTCTGATGTAAAACCGCACTCTGCCCGACCGAGGAATCGTACCCAGAAACTCATGCTTACCAGTAGCGCTTGTGATCACTAGACCACTAACACATACTAAATAGTAGTCATTCTCCTGCACATATCCTAATGTATTTTTGATCGGCGTAACGTATCCCTTTCTTCCATACATTCTCTATTAGCTGTCATCTCGATAGTCACCCCCTTTCTAGCCATATTGTGGCGCCATCTACATCCACATACGAACTACGTACCAAAGACCTGACGTTAAACAAAAATCCTGACGTGACATAAATCCTGCATCGCGCAATTAGAGTTTACCGCGCGTACTTTTACTATGGGAACAAACATGAAATCGCGAAAAAAAATACAGGTGTTCAGTACATTTATGTTCGCATAATTCGTCAAAATGTACGGAACAGCTGTTTTTTTTTTTCGCGATTTCATATTTGTTCCCATAGTAAAAGTACGCGCGGTAAACTCTAATTGCGCGATGCAGGATTTATGTCACGTCAGGATTTTTTTAAAGTTGTTCATAATGATGAGTACAATGACTCCTTAAGAGGTTGTTGGTGTTTTACCAATAAGCCTGTATACAAATATTCCCGACATCAATCTTTAAACACCCGTGTTGTCAGAGGATTCTCCCTTTTCTATAGAGGATGAGTGAAGTTTACACCTTGTTCCTCATACCCCTAAAATATCATCTTTCACACGGTCCATCCATCGTTTCTTTGATCTTCTCCTACTCATATAGTCATCGACTCATATAGCTATCGACTTGCATACCCAAAACTTTCCTCACGACATTTTCCTTAGACTAAGTAGTACGTAGACTACCTAGAAATAATTCAGCATGAAAAAAGCAATCATACATTGACGTGGGCCCGCCTCAAACAGGCACTAACATCGTGCTACGTTGTGAATGCTGAAGGAAATTGCAGTTATTAACAGGAATTCCTCTGCGTTTCCGACAAAATTACCTTTCATTAAAAGCAATTACAGTCGTTTCTTCGATTCTAAAGAATGGTGAAAAAATTTAAAGGCAATGAGTGATGATTACGGAATCCTAACTAATATTATAAATGCGAAAGTGAGTTTGTTTGTTTATTTGTTTATTACGCTTTCACGCTAAAACAGCTGAACGGATTTGGATGAAATTTGGCACCATGACCTGGAAGAGGACATAGAATACTTTTTATCCCGATATTTCCACGGGATCGAGACTTACGCGGGTGAAACCGCGGGCCGCAGCTAGTAATATACACAACTAGCTTCCGCCCGCCTACTGTTCGTCATCGTACTCGCACATGAAGGGTTCCGTACCATAACGAACAAGATTTAACACAATACTTTCGTAAAAAAAAACAGGTTTCTTGTATGGGGACCCACTTTAATTTTTAATTTAATTAAATTTTTATTATTTGTTGTTATAATGGCACAGGTTACAGAGAGGGTTCATGAGATACAGCCCGGTACCACACAGATAGACAGGCAACGCTTAAAATGGGTTCTGTTTGGCACCCTTCGAGTGCGGAACCCTAAAAAAATATTATTTGTAAAAATCAGTAATAATGCAACCTTGCACAATTCCACTCAAGTTTCCAAACAAGCAGTGCGGGTAGGTCCTTACTTAGTTTCGTGTGTGTACTTATTATGACTGTTAGTACGAAACCGAATCGAAATAGCATCTGCTAATGTATAACTGGTATTTGAAGAATTAAAAGTCATTAGATAAATTAAAAATACGCTTAGCCCAAAGTGAAGTGATAAACTTTCGCTTTCTCTGTGTAAAAAAGCTGTTATATAATTATCTAAGTCAGAATCACAATTAGAATTTCTCAACAACAGCTCAGACTGACTCTAGACTAATAGTATGCACTCAACTCCACGCATACCCTAAGCCTCGACCGAAGAGATAAGTACTTCCTAACTTCATAAGGTGACGTGAGAAATTCTAACACATGTCGCTCTTTAGCAGCCCTGAATTACAGCCTAGGTATAAAAGTATTAGGCCACTCATTTAAACCATCCGAAGGTCGCAAAGAATTGCACTGTACTTATTTGTTCGGGTGCTGTTATGTACTAATCGTGTAAAACCAAGTTTGCAACTTCGAAAGACCTATAACTGCGTGCTAGTCTACGGTGAAGATAAGATAAGATACATTTATTTGCTCAAACATGGGTACACATACAGAAATAAAAACGTGCATGCAGGATTGAAAAAATACAGGTGCAGACATGTTTGCCACATATTAAGGCTTTTACAAACTGGCGCGACTTGCCGCGCGACGCGACTTTTAGCAAAACAATTTTTGAGAAAACTTCACGGCGAACAATGCGGTGACGTCGCGTATGTAAGAGCCTTTATGGCGTGCAAATATGAATAATTATGATTGTAAGGTAGTCTACTCAATATCATTAATTTACCTTGAATTTAGCAAACGCAAGTAAATTATAAAAGTCAACAGTAAATAAAAATAATTTATAAAATCTATGTCAAAATAAATGGTTCTGTTCAAATATTCCAAGTATGCCTTGTCGGCTAGAAATGACTTTCGTTGTTTCTTCAATTGTACATTATTAGGCTCTCTCCAAGTTTTCGGTAACTTATTATAAATAATGGGTGACCGGCCGTATCTATAAATGTCTACTGTATACTTTTTGAGTTATCGCTTCCTTAATGATATAAATCAGATTGTTTAGATAAGGTTCCTGGCAAGAATTATTCCTTGGTGGTCTAAGCCTCCATTTGCAGGTGTCATGTGCTTTGAGCAATCAAAGGAATAAGGTTTAGAAGAAGGGCAAGGGCAGCAGAGTGAGGATCAAAAGTGTATTTGAATCATCATTATTTGTGCCAAAGAATGCCTTCTTTAATAGACTGGTTAATCAATCTGCCTAGCCTTTTCCCAACTATTTTGGGGTCGGCTTCCAGTCTAACCGGATGCAGCTGAATACCAGTATTTTACATGGAGCGACTGCCTATCTGACCTCCACAACCCAGTGACTGGGTAATACGATACCCCTTGGTTAGACTGTTGTCAGACTTTCGGGCTTCTGACGACTCGTAACGACTGTCAAAGATCCACAAATGACAGCCGGGACCAACGGCTTAACGTGCTTTCCGAGGCACGGAGGAGTCTCGATATGTGAAAATGGTCACCCATCCACGGACCAACCCCGGCAAGCGTAGCTTAACCTGATGGATCGACCTGAGCGGCTGTTATTACTTAGCCACGAGCTCCTCTCCTCTTTAATAGACTGGTTAATACCTGTGGAAAAAAAAATCCTGTTGCATATTCATTCCATTACTCGTATCAAAGCCTCCAAGCAGATTTTCCAACAATTACGTCACTCAAGGACCCTTGATCATGGTTTAATAACTCTTGATTAATCTTTGATCATAAATTCAATATATCAAAGTTTACAGTCCTGACCAAAATGAATAGATTCCTATTATTCCTGATCCAATATGGGATCGAACTGTCCAATTTATCGCTAGCAATATTTTGAAATAGATTGACGGTAAAAAATTGACGATCTACGTTGCGCATTCATGGGTTCATATTTCATTTGATTCGTGTAGTTCAATTTTGAAAACTTTTCGTGTTTCATTCAGTGTGTTTAAAAATAAATAAATTTTGCGTCATTAAAATAGGCCATATCCATTTCAGAAAGATATTAAAAATACATCAACGATTCGTAACAAATGGCGTCCGTAGTATAGTCAAAAGTTTTATTTAAAATTGTTTTATCATGACTTCAAGTGAAAAAAAATTGTTTCCTAACAATAAATATATAAAAGGGTTTTGGTTTACTTTAACCTTTTTAATCTTCTCAAAAAACTAGCTGCCAAATAGTTAAAAATATACATTAAAGTAACACAGGGTAGATTTGATGTGATTTCCCAGAAAGATGAAAAACATGCCCAACAACTTGTGGGTGTCGTATAAAAGCGACTGAAGGATTACATCAAAGAGGGCAAGAGAGTGGGTTACAGCATCCTCCTCGTACTACACAGGCAGTGATCACTTTGATAAGTTATCAACAATCTATATGTAAACATTGAGTTACCGATAAAACCTTTTTCAAGTGATATATTTTAACGTTTACAGCCTGAAATTAATTTAACGATGAGGCCGAATTATGAACACGTAAAAAATATGTTAAAAACAGAGAAAATCAGTATAACCCATTTGCGACATTAACGCCAGCCCCAGGGGTTCCATTGAGGTCATTAGTACCTTCCAACATTCGTGAAACTCGTAAAAAAATCAGGAATGTAATTTGATAATAATTCCTCTTTGTGATCGTAATTTTAGGAAAGTTTGAGGAGAATAAAATTTTACGATAGACGGGCAATTTTTTGTGGAAAAAATTGTATTAAAGTCCCAGTTGAAAATACTTACTGAGTCGTTAAATTAATTGTACAGCAAAAAATATTTTTGTTAGGCACTTGAACGAAAGAAACGACCGAAAATGTTTTACAAAAGTTACTTTTACTTAATATATTTTACTCTTGAGTTGTTTTCTTAAGTACTTAAGTAGGTACCTTAAAATTTGAATCACTAATGGCGTCGAATCTGTTAGGTCCTAAGTTAATTAAAAATATTGCTGTATTTTATTATCAGGCGGGGCAAAATGAGATGGATTTGTAGAGCTTTATTCATTTACACCTCAATTAAATCTAACTTGTTTTAGATATTATGGGGTATTATAAACAATAATGCTTAAAAATTGTGCTACCATCGTATGGCATGAATGCATTATGGCAAATAGAAAAGCAGTGGAAGCTGATGGTAGTGGTGTCACAGTTCTGTTTAGTAGCCATTTCCGACAAACACACGAGGGACGCGACCACATTGAAAAGGTCGAATCTATGGTCGCGTGTTCATAGACTTCGCTTGACCATCAATACGCGAGCTTGTCTCGTAAAGAATTCAAATGCTCAAGAATTCTCTGATGTTCTTCTAAAATTTGTTGAAGGCACTCTAACAGAGGAGAGCGGCGAGGTGGTCCTACCAGAGACTCTTGGTAGAGTAGTTCCCACTTTAGAAGATCTGATTCGTCTGGTATACGGGGACATTAGTCGAATACCGTACCAAGAGAATTCATGGGTGTGTGAACGGGTCATTTTAACGCCCAAAAATAATCAAGCTGCAGCGATCAACCACAGTTTTCTCTCGCGAATAAGAGAGCGAAGTGATATACATCTCGATTAACACTATTGTGGTGGGGCAGACACTGAAGGCTACGGGTGTTGACCTACGGACAAACTGCTTTTCATACGGACAATTACTGTACGTCGCTTGCTCCCGCGTCACAGTCCTGACTCTCTGTATATTTTGGCTGCTGAGAACAAAACTACAAACGGACGTAGTTTATCGGGAAGTTTTTTTAAAAATGTGGCTGTTATTGTGAACGACGTCGCGGGCAGAAGCTAGTACACAATAATATACATAGTAGAAGTATTTGCAGTTTGCGATCTATTTACAGGCGTCAATGTTGCAAAAAAATTGTATGTGACTTTTATTTTATTCAGCGAAGGGTGGTTCAACCACTGTTAAAAATGCAAAATATTGTGTAATATGAAACCGAATAGTTATGTATAGGTACCGGCAACAGACTGGTTAAAACTATGAAATTTTAATTTTTGGAATATTTTAAACCGAGCCGCGTGGCGCGTTGATTTTACCTATCAATGTTATTAGTCAAAACATATTGAATGGTGTGCTAAAACAATCGGAAAATGGAAACAATGATTACATATTATAAAACAAAGTCTTCCACCACGTCTGTCTGTCTGTTTATTCGCGATAAACTCAAAAAATGCTGCACCGATTTTCATGCTGTTTTCACCAATGGATAGAGTGGTTCTCGAAGAAGGTTTTAGTATATATTTTGTCAAGCGGGCGAAGCCACGGGCATCAGTTAGTTAAAAATATTTTCAATATCTTAGAGATTGATTTCTTCAGCTGAAAGCCAGATTAAATGTAAAAAATGAAAATGACGATAAAAACAATGACTAGAGGAACGTTCATGAACTGAAGTTTTAAATATGCTACACAAAGGACAGAAATGTGAGCAACGTAGCAACAGCTACGCCGCCTGCACACTACGCTACGTAACCAGCTACGGCGTAGCCAACTCTATATTCTACTTAATACAATTCTTTAGTTCATTCATTCACTCACTAACAGACAACGCACAGCCACTAGGCTAAAAAGATGGCAATAGGCACTACAGTTTATACATTGTCTAGTTTATAAACACCATTTATAAAGAAAAAACCGTAAATCATTTGATTATTGGTAAACAAATATTATTTTAAATCTAAATCAAAGTTATAATTGCCAGCAGAAGTTAAAGAATTGGAAATAGCATAATGAAATTAACGAATACTAATGGAATCTCCGAAGTTTTTGTCTTGTTTTATAACTCGACCAGAGAAATCTCAGGTAACGGAAACAAGGGGAAGAAAAGCTCATTTCAATTTGCGAATTTACAAGTTGTTCATTCATTTCCTTTTGTGGATATTTAAGATTTCCAAAGATTTGCAAGAGTTTTCGAGAGATGAAACTACTAACGCCATTCGTGGCGTCTTTTTGTTTTGTAATTACAATTCGTGTCCAGCAACTTTTGCAGAGCAGTATGAAATGGTAGTGACAATAAACTGACATGAAAAACAAAGTTTTGACTCAAAAACGGCTTGCAAAACATTACCAGGGGGCCTATCACAAACACTTACAGCAGTATTATTTTAATTTATTATTACTTCTGTGTAGGAAGGAGATGAAGCTCTGCAGGACGCATAGCTCCATCTCTTTCTCCCACGAAGTAAGATTAAAATAGTATAGTAGTATTATTCAATAGAGGAGCTCGTGGCTACGTAATAATAGTCGCACGGTTTAATCCACCGGGTTAAGCGTCTCTTGCCAGGGTTGGTCCGTGGATGGGTGACCATCTTTACAAACCGAGACTCCTTCGTGCCTCGGAAAGCACGTTAAGCCGTTGGTCCCGGCTGTCATTCGTGGATCTTTGACAGTCGTTACGGGTCGTCAGAAGCCCGAAAGTCTGACAACCAGTCTTACGAAGGGGTATTGTATTACCAAGTTACAGGGTTATGGAGGTCAGATAGGCAGTCGCTCCATGTAAAGTACTGGTATTCAGCTGCATCTGGTTAGACTGGAAGCCAACCCCAACATAGTTGGGAAAAGGCTAGGTTGATTATGAGTAGTATTATTAAATAGTATCATTTTCATTTATATCTTTCCTACACTGAAGTAATATTAAAATAATACTGCTGTAAATGGTGGTGGTAGGCCCCCTGGATGTGAATGGCCAGAAACTACGAAACACACCCAAAAACGTCTATTTCGAAACATTTTTTTCCTGATAAATAAAATAATTAAAATTTTTCAAACCTACATTTAACTCACTGCTTTTTCTGATGAATTTTACGTACACACTGGTTTTTTGTGACCGTTATTCATGAGAAAATCGCAATGGAAAACGATACGTCCTTTCAAAAATGGTTAGAATCATCTACCTAATCATAAAACCGTTCACAAACGAACCGCTTTGATAGAAATCACTCAATTAATTACAAACAGAACAAAACGTTTAAATAATAATATAAAGTTGGCATTATTTTGTTGAGGAAGTTTCCGAAACTTGGTCAATTACAATCATTTTAATTATTTGCAACACGGTTGAGTAAAACATTTCAGAGGAAACAAATGGTATTTTGACAATAAAGGACGAATATTTACAAACTTGATAACCAATTGTAGAATGTTTTGAACTGTTTCAATTTTTATTATCTACTCTTATTATTCGCGTATTTACTGAAGAAAATAAACAGGAACAAACACAAATAAACAGGAAACAAAAATAAACAGGAATAAAAACAGGAGAAGCTCGTGGCTTAGTAATAACAGCCGCACGGGTCGATCGCTCAGGTTAAGCTACGCTTGCCGGAGCTGGTCCCTGGATGGGTGAACATCTTTACATACCGAGACTCCTCCGTGCCTCGGAAAGCACGTTAAGCCGTTGGTCCCGGCTGTCTTTCGTAGATCTTTGGCAGTCGTTACGGGTATTCAGAAGCCCGAAAGTCTGACAACCAGTCTTTCCAAGGGGTATCGTATTACCCAGTTACTGGGTTGTGGAGGTCAGATAGGCAGTTGCTCCATGTAAAATACTGGTATTCAGCTGCATCCGGTTAGACTGCCGGCTAGAAAGCCGACTCCAACATAGTTGGGAAAAGGCTAGGCAGATTGATTGACTGGAGAAAATAAACAAAACTATCGGGATTCTGAAAAGAGCAACAATCCCTTGCTATGCGCCAGGTCTAACTAAGGGTATCACTAATTTATGTACCGTAATGATTGATTGATTGATAACGCTGAAAAAAATAATTCTCTTCGAATTCAAAAGTTAGTCTTTCTCTTGGAGCTGGTTAAAACTCTATAGGATATTATTTAAGAAGTCGTATTTACATACTCGGAGGCGACATCCATACTAATATTATAAATTCGAAAGTAACTTGGTCTGTCTATCTGACAGACAGTGTATGTTACGTTTTCACGCCTAAACCATTGAACGGATTTCGATAAAATTTGGCAAGGAGATAGATGGCATCCCGGGGAAGGACATAGGCTACTTCTTACCAACATACCACGCGGGCGAAGCCGCGGGCGGAAGATAGTAATTTATAAACTTACCTACCAGACAAGCCGCTCCAATTTCGACGCTTTTCTGAACGTCTTCATTGCTATTCAAAATTTATTTTATATAATATCCATACTAATATTATAAATTTGAAAGTAACTCTGTCTGTTTGTCTGTTTGTCTGTATGTTACCTTTTCACGCCTAAACAGAACTTTCACTGAACGGATTTCGATAAAAGGCAAGGAGATAGATGGCATCCCGGGGAAGGATATAGGCTACTTTTTATCGCCATTCCACACGTGCGGAGCCGCGGGCGGAAGCTAGTTAGGTTATAAATATCTTCACGCCTTGTTTCCCCGAAGGGTTGGGCAGAGGTGTACCTTTAAGACACCTAGATTTCACCAGTTATGTTTTAAGTCCCATGTAATAGTGGGCGAGCCTATTGTCATCAACCGAGCACAAATCCAGATTCCGGGCTGCTACTGAAAAATTCCAGATGCAAAAACCCAGTAACTCTATAGAATATTATTTACTGGTATTTGTTAGATACCCGTAAATATTCTACCCATTTCCATATGTTTATTACGCTTTATTATTTAATTTTCTTTCCTGAACTTGAGACCATCAAACATTTCATCAATAGATACTAGAGTGCGTTTCATCAAATAGTTCCTATTTCGTAATGTTAGCTCCAATGTTGTAGGACCAATACGAATACGCTATGCTACCTAATAGGTACGTCTTTAGGGTTCCGTACCCAAAGGGTAAAACGGGACCCTATTACTAAGGCTCCGCTGTCTGTCTGTCCGTCTGTCTGTCTATCTGTCTGTCTGTGCGTCCTCATGAACCGTGATAGTTAGACAGTTGAAATTTGATGATGTATTTCTGTTGCCGCTGTAACAACAAATACTAAAAAACAGAATAAAATAAATATTTAAAGGGGCTCCCATACAAAAAACGTGTTTTTTTTTGCTCGTTTTTGCTCAATATTGACAACGGCAACAGGTAGACGCTTAAAATATTCACAGAATATTCAGTTATATATTCACTTTAAAAATAAATAATTAAATTAAAATAAAACAAATATTCAAGGGAAAGGAAAAATGTCTGTTGTATGGGAGCCCTCCCATACAACAGACATGTTTTTTTTTTTTTGATAATGTTACGGAACCCTTTGTGCGGAAGTCCGACTCGCACTTGGCCGGTTTTTTTAAACTTAACAGTGGAGTGAACATTACAGCAGAGGAACTATTTGATGAAACGCACTCTACACAATCTGTCACAGTACGTGACGTTGACAAACGGTTCAACGAACCAATTTTTTTTTATGTGGCATTGTACAATACGCTGGTTTCGTTTACTTAACGACTTACAGGAAAAGTCACGTTTCACGTGCAAAGAATGCGTCATCACATCGAATCTTTAAATGACGTATCTCTGTTCGAAACCAAACGACACTGTTGATTTAGGAATGTATGAAAAACAAAGATTAAATCCGACGCTTAGGTATTATCACATACGAGATTGGCACGCGTTAATTGAGGAAAAGGGGATGCTGCGATAGTGACCAATTTTCCCCAGTTGACTCTAATAACGCGTGGGAAGTAAGGGAGCCGAAACAGTTAGTTTCCTTATTCTGCCAAATATATTGAGTTTTCTGGAAGAGCGCACGTTTTATGAACATAATAATCTAATACACATTGACGGAATAGGGACAAGAAAATAAACTGAATATTTTAATAGAGTATTAATAGGGCTCGTGGCTAAATACTAACAGCCGCACCGCACGAGTCGATCACCCAGGTTAAGCAACGCTTGCCGGGGTCAGTTCGTGGATGGGTGACGTTACATAACGAGACCTTCGTGCCTCGAAAAGTCCGTTAAGCTATTGGTCCCGGCTGTCATTCGTAGATCTTTGACAGGTTACGGGTGGTTAGAAGCCCAGTCTGACAACCAGTCTTGCCAAGGGGTATCGTGTTATGGAGGTCAGATAGGCAGTCGCGTCATGTAAAATAGCGGTATTCAGCTGCATCTGGTTAGACTGGAAGCCGACCCCAACATAGTTAGGAAAAGGCTAGATATAAAAATATATTATGATGAGTTACAAACGTAGTATTAATGTGTCTCTAAAGTTCAGATAAAAGTTAGAGTTATAAGTCATTGCTATGACTAATGTTTTAAACCAGTTCTGTAAGATTTATGTGTTCAAATAAAGTTAAATCATATTATGAAACAGTTTGAACCACATCGTAAGAAGCAACCAATAAAAATGTCATCTAAATCATTTTTGAGTCTGGGCTGTGAAGGCAGCACATATTTTGATTGTGTAAGCTCTAAAGCTAAATCTTTAACGTTCTAATTTATGTTGTAGCGAATAGACCTTTATTCAATATTAAAATTAATATACACAATATTTATATAACACTACTAACTATTTACATAAAAAATTAAAAGGACTAACTAAAAAAAAAAAAACAAAGTGACCGTTAGGCGACCGGAAACGTGCCCAGGGGGCCTAAAACGGCCACATTAGCAATTCCTCTAAAAGCAGTTCATTTCCTGAATCCCAGCTATCATTAGCAATTCCTCTAATTTGACATAAAAGCAATTCTTAATTTGTGGACCATTTTACGCATCTCCATAGAAAACTGTCAAACAGATGAATTATTTCGTAATATGAATTACACGCAGATCATATTATGAATTGTCAGTTTTGTGACATTTTACGATGATTCATAATATTTTCTTAATAAGATTCTGCTAAAGTTACCGTTTTAAGCCCGCAGAAGACTGGCAGCATTGCCACGTTGAATGGCAATGCCAATTCTTTAAGCCAACCCTCTGGTCACGTGAAGTCGACCAGTCGGTGGGAGATTTCTTTAAAAAGGAGACGCGCACTCGGGCCCATGACCCGAGCGTTTCGATTTGTGCCCGGTTTATGGCAGGCTCGCCCCAAATTACATGGGACTTAAACATAACTGGCGAAAATAGGTTATGATTATGATTATAGTTGCGAAAAAAAATTTACAAAAAAAAAAACCGACTTCCGAAGTTAAAGTTATTTTTCAGTTTTGAGTGTTTTTTTTTTAACTCGGTTTTTTTTTTTGTAAAAAGTTTTTATTATTCACTTTTTAGTTGCGGTACCTACCCCACACAAATTCGAATGCCACTAGCTGATATAAATAACAGTGAAGGAGTAAATGAATACATCGTCTACATAAACTAAATGGGTAAAATACGTAATATTGAAGCTAACTCAAAAACTACGCAAGCAAAGATTATCAAATTAATATGTGACCACCTCGGAAGCATGACCTACCATACAAAAACTGAATCATCAAAATCGATTCATAATTGGCGGAGCAATCGAGTAACAAACATATAAAAAATAAAAAAAACATACTGACGAATTGAGAACCTCCTCCTTTTTGAAGAAGTCGGTTAAAAAGGCTAGGCATATTATGGTGAATGTATGTTGTGTCGTGTGGTTGTCTATTTAATGTATTGAATCATCTTGCTATCGGTTTTAACTCTATGCTGGTTCACTCAAATCTACCATTACTGATCTAACTAAAAAATAAATCAGAACATAAAATGAATGTAAGTCCAACCTTAGTTCACACCTCATTACTCGAAGCCCCGCGAGCATAAATCTTCCTCGTTGCTCTAAAGTTTAGCATACACTCGACGTTTCGGTCCCCGCGTATCTCTAAATTCGCATCGTAAAGTGCATACTAGCATTTTATTTCGCACTAAAACACAGTCCCTCCAAGATAAGAGTTTATTGAGGACAGAGCTAAAAAGACTGGAGGTATAATGTCACGTTTTTATTACGTTACAATCACGCCAACGTATATATGGAATGACACACTGATACATAGAGGGTGAAAGTTTTGGTAAAGAAACTGAAACGTTATGTGTGAAAGAATAAAATAAAAAACGATACAGTTTTGTGTGCATAAATTCATAAACACTTATTCCTATATAAGTTCGGGTGACGGGTGATTTGATTCACCCAGCGCTCGGTGTGGCAAACACGTCGTATTTTGGTTTGCAATTGGTCAATCGTCATCCTGAGGATGCATCGTTGAGAGGTGAAACCCGTGTCGATTTCGTACAGGGTTTTTTGAAGAATAGCTAAGCGGAATAGGTTACTAAATATATCTACGTCTATTGTATTTTATTATGGATTTCCGCAAAGTCACGCCTGAATCAATTAACACTAAATGGTTCATACAGTGCTTGAGCACCTAGTTCTGCGCTGTGGATTTCATTCTCACACGGAGCAAAATGCGTTTGTTTGATCTGCAGATTTTTATTTCCGGGTGTTTTTACATGTGAGATTTGTAGCGATAAATGCACAAAGACATTGGTAAAGGCAATGTTTAAAACAATGCCCTGTGATATGAAAACAAGTTAAAAAACATTCATGTATAAACCAACCAAAACCGAGTTACAAAATTAACTTTTACTTAGCAGCGAGCGTGCGAATTTCTCCTAAATTTACGGCGTCCATGATTCACGTGCAATGATAGGAGTACCAGGAAATTATGAGCACGTGGAGGTAAAGCCGCTAATTGCAGCGAGCTGAGACGTTCATACACTATTACCTTTGCACGGAGCCCGCTATATCTTTCTTAATGTAAAGCACACCCAGAGCTGTGAAATGAACAAGGCCAGTGGCGGTAAGGGAGGTTCAGACGGGTGGATTAAAGTGAGCGTTTGGAGATTCAGAGTACTCATTTTCTTGCTTGTTTGTAACATATTATAATACATTTTTTGCAGTTGCGTTTTAAATCATTTATTTTTAATGGGTTCAATCTCATCAGTATCAATTCATGCAGTATTTATGTGCATGTTTGTTGTGAAGCAACAGCAAGAAATCCGCATCAATATTCTTAAAATGAATTGTAATTTTATATGAATCACTGAGCAATGTGGGCTCATTCGAAGGCTGAAAGGTACCAAAGGGCAATGGCCTCCCCATTGCCCTTTGCTACATTACAGCTATGTTTGTAGTCTCCCTACGTGATCGAATCAAGCCCTAAGAATTGCTAAGCTTAAGTGGTTGTGGGTAAGGCACATTACTCGCAAATAGCCGATGGGGTCGAAAGGTTCTGGAGTGGTGACCGTGTACTGGAAGACGTATCCACCAAACATATTAGAGAAAAGTCGACTAATAACTATCATAGAAAGAAAAAGAAAGAAAAATTGTTTATTCTGCACAAACTAAACGCACATTACAAAATAAAGAATGACATTCTACATATACAAATTAGCCAAAAGCCTCGTATTTATTCATAACAACTTATAAAAGTTTGACAAATTTTGTCTACTGCATGATGAAATGAAAGGCCAATGACAATTTAGTTGCGTAATATTTTGTGACATTATGAAATTAAAATAAACAAAACAATCACAAATTAAAAAACGAAATGCCGATCACAGAGTGGAATATTATCAATTTTTGAAACAACAATAACACAAACAATTAAGCTGTGCGTCGCATCTGTGCAAGAATGGGTCTTTGCTCAGCTAAATGCCGTGACTTCAGACGAACCTATCGTCAACAGCGCTGATTTTCAGCAAAAACCTCGTCATCCTCCTCATCATGTCACTGAGACAAGCGGGTTGAACTTTATGATCCTCGGTCAAATGTCGTGTCCACTTCGTTTTAATGAACAGCCAGCCTAATTGTTTTACAACCATGAATTTAGGACTTAGCTATCATTTCAATAAATCACAGCTAAAGTGGCAATAAGCTAAATGATAAATAGTTCAATTTCATGCAACAAAAATAAAGCTTTTAATTTTAAATAGCCTAAATAATTATGATCCTCCACAGATTATACTCAACACACTTTTATTTACATCGAAAATTCTTTGAAATTCGGTTTCAGTCGTACCGCTGCTTAAAATCTAGTGTGGTAAGCATCTAACAAAACTCCACAATCTCTCTTACCTTGGTTGCCAACCGGAACGAAGCTAAACGTGCTCAGCTTAACTTCTCAGGCCACTGTATTTCATTTCTGTGAGTCTTTATTAAAAATGTTTTAATAAAAAAAGGGTTTTTTAAAGAAAGTTTATGTCGGGACAGAGGTTTTGTAGTTATGTAACAGTTGAAGCAAGAACGTGTGTAGAAATAAACCGATCAATTGAAGATATAAGACAATAGACAGAACTGGGCACTCTCGTAGACCTCATTTATCACTTTCCATCAAGCAAGATTGGGGTCAAAAGCAGGCTCATTCTGTAATAGTAAAAACAAAAACTGTGAACAAAAGGTTGGTGTCATAAATTTCTAAAAAGCGCAATCTATGTGCTTCTACGCACATATCTTTATCGATTTTTCTCTCGAACAAACTCAAACCCGTGCCTATACATACATACATCAGGGATTAAAATGGGCAAAACCGATGGGCTCAACAACCGACACACGACAAACAACATGCAAATGTATGGAGATGAGTGGCGGAAGAGAGGACGCGGCAAATGACACGCGAATCTATCGTCGGGAGCAGTCGGGAGACTTCGGGGGTGACCGGGATCCGGCAGAGACTGTTTGCCGTGCCGCAAAGTACCCGTCGTTGTAATATTTATTAGCATATATCATCTCCGCTTACACGGTTTAGTAGTGATCGGTTACCGAGAATGGTTAATTGGATATCCGTACATTATACTCGACAAGAAGTACCTCAAGTAGGCCCCAAGTAGTTTTCCTTCAGCGTTTTGAGAGCAGTTGTGATGAAATTACTTACACAAAGTAAAGCGCCTGGCTGGGTTCGAACCCACGACCTACAACTCGTAAATCGAGGGCGTTACCACTGGGCCACCACTGCTCTATTTTGGTTTAAATGTTTGTGAATAAGTATTACCCATAGATACTATGAATGGTAGTATATTATAAATGTATGACAAGTAAATATTATGTGAAAAACAAATAACATACGTAATCATAATCAGCCTATAACGTTTCCACTGCTGACACAGGCCTCCTCTCTGTGAGAGGGTGTGGGCCGTAATCCACCGCGCGGGCCCAGTGCGGGTTGGTAGATGCGTTTCACCAATGGTGAAACCGCGGGGCACAACTAGTACTTTAATATCATAAATGCCAAAGCAAAACTGTCTCTCTGTCGGCCTGTCTGTGTGTTACCTTTTCATACCCAAACCGCTGAACAGATTTGGATATTTGACACAAGAATAAACCGTGATCTAGGCACTCCCGGTAGTACGTTCCAGTTGGATAATTTCCGACTTCAACGTGGCCGAAGCGTGCTAAATATGAAATGGTATAAAAAGCTAAATAACTCTGTCTGTCTGTTCGTATATTACCTATTTACGCCTAAATGGCTGAACCGAACGTTATGAAATTTGACAGATTGGTAGCCTGGGACTTGGAGAAGGACATAGGCTGCTTTTAATCCTGGTGTCCTTGGAGTTTCTTGCCCGTTCTTCTCCATAGAGATCTACGTTTTGGAATGGGCAACTAGCTTCAACTTTCTGACTAACTGACCGACTCTTTGACAATTCAAAAGTGCCTGTAAATGGTTTAATTGAAATAAATGCTTTGAGTTTGAGGATCGCAGACTAAGTCGCAATCAGCAGCTATCAAATAAAATAAGATTTTATTTCAATATATACTCCTTTTCAACAAGAAAGATATTATACTGTAACCTGTTTATCCCGATTTTCAATACGTTACAGTTACAGCGTTCCCACCAAAGACCAATTTTCAGCCGTCAATCATGTCTACATCCGCAGACATCACAATTACATCGCAACTTCAGATATTGCGATAAAGAAATATCTAGTTCAGAAGCAGATATACTTACTGAAAGCAAGGATGTGTGTACAGGGTGGTGATTAAGTCACCTGCATCCGTCAAGGGGGTGATTTCACCCGTCATACTAAACAAGTTTCGCTATGAAACTCATATACAATTTATTTTTTTAAACTTTTCAAAGGCCTTTTTATAAATCTTTATCATAAAAAACGCTGTGTACGATTGAATAGAAATTGATTTTTTTTCACGGATCGATTATGAGTGTCATAGAGAAAGTTGTTTAGTATAGAAAAAAATAGAAAATTATTTATTGTCCAGGTAATACCAGGGTCATGCCAAAAGAAATTCGATACGCAAAAACAGGTTACAATGTTACCTATAAACAAGATTATACTAGGTTACAATATTAAGCAGGTTTGCAGGTTACAATATTACCTATAGCTAGGTTACACAAATTATTTATCAGTGAGCCCCAAACTAGACAGTTAGTCTGTATCTTGGGGCTCGGGGTACGACTTACAGAGTGGAGACTAGATAGGTGATTGCAGGTGTTGTATGGTATTTTGTTTGTGTATGTGTGATGTGAGTTTGGTGTGTGGTGTATGTGAGTGTGTGTGTGTGTTTGCGTATTTGTTCCCAATATGGCGGGTAGAATTACCCCTTGACGGATGCAGGTGACTAAATCGCCACCCTGTATATATTGATAAAAGTTGCGCTCATATGATGGCACGAAGAGGCGTGAAAGCTTTGCTATAAGAAAAATATGGCGTTAAATTTTCATTGAAAATGATGTTTCAACTTTTCTGGGTCTCGACATAAATCATTTACTGATAACCTAGCCTATGCCAATAATCTGATTTAACTGTTTTTAAAAGCGTTATTAATACGCTAAACGTTATTTGAAGAAACTAAATTTCAACATTTTATAGACGAAAGAATAAAGAAATCTGAATAAAAGTGTCATGTCTTATACTCTCTTTTGAGCATGCGCCGATGCGACTGAAAACGTCATCTAAGTACCGCCCCACTATGCCGCTACGAGCTGCACTTGCGCAAGAGAATACATAGCTATCAATTTTGTGTCCTGACTGCTCAGAACGTTTTACACCCCTAAAGTATTTGCATTTAGAATGCGTTCGGACTTGGAGTTTCGCTTCTGTACAATCTTATTCTATGACGCTACCTAGTTTCACTCGCGTTGCGAAGCGAAATCTTTTCCTTTACGAATAGTGTTTATTATTGACGGGGGACTTTCCGATTTCAACCCTTTGTGCCACAAAAGGTAGACGGATCATTTTCAGCTGAAGAACCCTTTTCAACCCCACCCCTCGTTAGTGTAGCGTAACTTTGGCCTGAATCGCAGACCGTGCAGTCTTTTAATTACATTTTCTACGGTAAAACGGATGGCGGTGCATTTTCTGGGACCATGTGTGAGAGAAATTAATATGCTTTAATTATTCAAAAGAGCTTTTGGGTATGATTTTGAGGTTTTAACAGTAATGTATTGCTTATGTATTGATTTCTAATATTTTTGATCATGTGGTTTCTGAAGTTGTATTTAAGTTGTAGTAGTAGTTGTTGTTGTTCATATTAGAGGAAACAGTAATAACAGCCGCAGGAGTCGATCGATCACGTTAAACTACGCTTGACGCAATCGGTCCGTGGAAGGGTGACCATCTTTACATACTGAGATCCCGCCGTCCCGTTGGTTGGCTCGGAATCTTTGACAGTCGTTACGGGTAATCAGAAACCAGACAGTTGCTCCATGTCAAATACTGGTATTCAGCTGCGTTCGGTTGGACTGGAAGTCGACCCCAACAAGTATAACCACATGAACCCTCCATAAAGTATTATAGTATGACCGGGGCCGCTGTTCCGCGCCTGAGGATTGCGCAGTGAGGTGTGTGTTCACCAATTAGCGGCGGCAGTGATCACCAATCAACGCCAGCGGGACGCTCAGTGCCGTGAGCGTTAACGAATGAGCGGCCTTCATTGCTCACGTACGCCGCGCACATACTTCAGGCGCGGAGCAGCGGTCTCAGTCATACTATAATACTTTTGAGTATCAACAAATTAAATAAAAGTCTTTGACAGCAGAACGCGCAAATAAACCAGGATCGAACGCGTATCGTAATCAAATCACGCCAAACTTTAAACTATCTTTTTTCGGCAGTTCCGCGTCGACGCTTCAGCCTCTCTTTTATCTCCCAATCGCAATTTACCATACTCAACACTACACTATTCTGAAAGAGATTTCTCGAAAAATCAGGAGCAAAGGAAATTCAGCAATACCTCGAATTCTCAGTCATAAACCGGAGATCTTCAATATCCGAAGAAAAATCAGCTCTAAACATGTTTCGCTGGAGGCTAATATATGTCTACGTGACGGTGGGTTATTACGAATTCGTGCAAAGACACGTTTTTGCCTCCACACTGTGCTGTATTCATTTGTCGTCGTAAACGTTGGATAGGATAAGAAATTTAGCTTTAAGGAAGTCGTAAAGTACTGAGAGAGATGCATTTATTACGGGGCGAATAGATTTGGTTGATTGATTACGTAGTATATACCTACTTGTAGGGTTTATTGTATATGTGTAGGAGGGCTTAAGTCTCTCTAGACGTATTACATTCAAGTGCACACGCAAGGTAATGATTTCGGAGGGTAGCCGTTATCGAAACCGATAAGGAGGACCTTATACATATATCTACGTAGTATCTTTTTATTTGGAGTGGTTGAAAGTCCACATAAGATGTACCTACCTTACGTGGCATTTTCCGTCACCCCTTATCCCTTGGCCAAGACATCACCGCTCGCGCGACCTGCGTCTTGCGTCTGCCACCGCGGTGAGGACAAATCAATCAATCTGCCTAGCCTTTTCCCAACCATGTTGCGGTCTGCTTCCAGTCTAACTGGATGCAGCTGAATACCAGTATTTTACATGGAGTGGCTGCCTATCTGACCTCCACAACCCAGTAACTGGGTAACTCCCCTTGGTAAGACTGGTTGTCAGACTTTCGGGCTACTGACGACCCGTAGCAACTGTCGAAGATCCACAAACAGCCGGGACCAACGCTTAACGTGCTTCCCGAGACACTGAGGAGTCTCGGTATATAAAGATGGTCACCCATGCAAAGAACAACCCCGGCAAGCATAGCTTAACCTGATCGATCGACCCGTGCGGCTGTTATTATTAAGCCTCAAGCTCCTCATACAAAAACCTTTTTCAATCATCAAATTTAAAAAAAATATGAATTGTCGGACTTATCACGTTATTGAAGCAAAGAGGTGACGTGTCGATTTCGTACAGGGTGTTTTTCATGTTAAAACAGAACAACCAAGAAGTTTTTTTGGGGACTACGACCGCAAGCCTTTGTAGCCACTTGAAGTATCAGTTTTGAAAGCCGGTTTTAATTTTATTTTTTTGGTGTTTCGAAATCGATACACATCACGTCTGCGGAGTTTCGCTATTCATTATAATTTGACCTTGTCTATTTGTATTTTCCCAGATATTCTAAAACTATTATTATAAATAGTTTGTTCAGCGTTTGACAACCCTTTACATTCCAACAAACTAAATGTATCTAATTGTAAACACAAGCATGTTTATTTAATTAAGTGAGATTTGCAGGAATCTTTGGGAACATTCTCAGAATCTTACTACGACTATGTGGGTGAGGGAACTTTAACTAGTTACTTTGTTTGAAGGCAAACATGAATTTCATACGTTTATATATTATACATATATAATGTATTTGATACATAAATGTTTATAAGTGACTAATAAAGTTTTCTCTGACACGTACCATAAAATGTTTGATGGACGAAAAGGTTCAAGGACTAAATAATAGTCGATCGAGAATGAAATCAATTTAGTCAAAATTGATTTCATTTATAATTTCCTTAATTGACTCTTGTGTTATATAGTGCTTGAAACTTAACAAATTTATTACTCATACGCATTTGTTCATTGAATTATTTTATTTTTGCACTCATTAAGTGAGTTCCTTGATTACTATTTTATTTCATTCTCATTATTTGTCTAAATACTAGATAGGTACTATTTTTCACATGATCCTAATCCTAACTAATATTATAAATGCAAAATTGAGTTTGTTTGTTACGCTATCACGCTAAAACGGCTGAACGGATTTGGATGAAATTTAGCAAAGGGAAACCATGACCTGGAATAGGACATAGGATCATTTACATCCCGATATTCCTACGGGATCGAGACTTACGCGGGTGAAACTGCGGAGCGCACCGGGGCGTTTTCGATAGATGTATTAAAAATCCATCACGTGCTTGTGGCAATATTTTAGTAGATAATATGTTTATGTAAATATCGAAATATCTCTCCCGCGTTTTGAATAAATAGTTTTAAAAAAATCTCTTCCATTCAAATTCTTAATTCACTTAGTATAAAATATAATTTACATAACAATGTCCGAATAAATAATATTTCAGTGCTACTTAAGGAATAATATATTGTGGTGGCGAAAACCTCCAACTCTATTCTGCATTTCTCAAAGCGCGTTTTGAATTTTAATACCAAGCGCGTACCTACATTTTAATATAAAAATTGTGCTTGCCTGAATTTAATATCAATTTCTTGGATACTCCATTTTCATGTTGAGAGAATTCAGAATCAGAATGTTGAGAATATCTTTTTACACCTGTTCGTCAAAGGGATATAAGTTAGTAGATAATCTTCTTGCATACAAAATCAATATGCCTAGCTTTTGGGATATAAGGTAGTAGATAATCTTCATGCATAAAAAAACACTCTGCTTTGCCTTTTCCCAACCATGTTGGGATCGGCTTCCAGTCTATCATATATGCATTCCAGTATACCATGGTATGTTGACTTCATAATTCGGACAATAACTTCAGAATAATTTCAGAATAATAAAATAATAATAAAATAATGTTACATAATTGTCCCTGTAGAATTTCAGTTTAATGAACAGGTTCCTAAAGTTTGTACGCTAAGAAAATTTAGTCTCCAGCCAAGTAGGTATATAAGTACGAGTACAGTCGAACAAGCTATTTGGTATGCAGGCAGAGTTGTTGAGTACTGAAAGCACTCTACGATCCTTTTACGTCACTCTCCTAAGCCATAAGCTCAAAAATTTAATTATAACCAATCAAAACGAATTCTGGCAGTGTAGCGGGAACTGAATATATTTTGCCTCTATACCAAATACCTAGTTCGACTGTACTAAAGTACTCCTCTGTCTAAACCTTCAGGGAAGACAGGCGTGATGCTATGTTGTTGTTTTATCAGAGCATTGTAACTACGGGAATTGAGACGCCGAATTTAATAAATTAAACAATAGCAGGTTATAACTACTTACACCTGAGTTTATTAGTAAACAGTCAATCATGAATCTCAAAATAAGATAATATATTATTTATTTTTTTTACTAATACCTATTAGTAAAAAAAATAAATAATCAAGCTGCAGCGATCAACCACAGTTTTCTCTCGCGAATAAGAGAGCGAAATGATATACATCTCGATTAACACTGTTGTGGAGGGGCAGACACTGAAGGCTGCGGATGTCGACCCCAAGAGAAACTGCTTCTCACACGGACAACTGTACGTCCCTACGTCCCTTGCTCCCGCGTCACCGTCCTGACTCTCTGTATATTTTGACTAACTGCCCCGTTGGCCTCGTGGTCGCAAGCGCGACTGCTGAGTGTGGGGTCCTGGGTTCGATTCCCGGGTCGGGCAAAGTGTTATTGGGTTTTTCAATTTGGAAATTCGTAGTAACAGAGTTTGGAAGTTGGCGGTGTGATACCCCCGTGCCTCAGAAAGCACGTTAAGCCGTTGGTCCTTCGCCTGATTTCTCTCCGGTCGTGTCGGATTGCCGTCCCATCGGACTATGAGAGTGAGGGAAGAGAGAGTGCACCTGTGTCTGCGCACACACTTGTGCACTATAATATCTACCGCACCGAAGGCTAGTCTCCGTTGAGATTGGCCGCCGTGGCCGAAAATACGGTCAGGAGGACTATTATTATTATTATTAGATTTTGACTGCTGAGAACGAAACTACAAACGTACGTAGTATACAGGTGTAGCTGTTATTGTAGTATATTGTGGTGTCCTACGACTTCCACGTGAACGAAATCGCGAGCAGAAGCTAGTAAGTAAATAAACCATATTGAATAATAATTAAGTAATATCGAGTTACATTACATTACGTTCACTAATTAATAGATCGGATTTACGCGCACATCAAATTACGTAACCTAATACGAAATTACGTACCTACCGTAATAATATTTACTTTTATTTTAGAGATAAGAGGAAAGTTTTGGGTATGAATGTCGATGGCTATAAGAGTAGGGGAAGACCAAAGAAACGATGGATGGACTGTGTGAAAGATGGTATGGCTAGAAAGGGGGTGACTACCGAGATGACGGCTAATAGAGAAGTATGGAAGAAACGGAACATGTTGCGCCGACCACTAATAAATTGGGATAAGGGCAGGAGAATGATGATGATGATGATTTTAGAGATAAGAATTAGCGTCTACGCGGGCAGCAGCTAGTTTCCAAATATTCTAAGCTCTTCAAAAACTTTCCTCATTAATCATTTAAAAGTAAATTCTTAAAATCCGTGTAGCTCTGTAAAGAGTCGTTTCATATATCAAAACAGATACATTTTTCTTCAGTCTAGTTGGCACGTACATTGAAACGTTTATAAATAAAATAATTTTGTTAAAAATCAAATATAAGTAGCACTGAGAGAATAAAATGGTGAGAGCTCGTGGCTAATTAATAAGTGCCGCACAGGTCGATCAATCAGGTTAAGCTACGCTTGCCGGGGTTGGTCCGTGGATGGGTGACCATCTTTACATACCGAGAGTCCTCCGTGCCTCGGAAAGCACCTTTAGCCGTTGGTCCCGGCTGTCATTCGTAGATCTTTGACAGTCGTTACGGGTAGTGAGGAGCTCAAAAGTCTGGCAACCAGTCTTACCAAGGGGTATCGTATTACCCAGTTACTGGGATGTGGAGGTCAGATAGGCAGTCGCTCCATGTAAAATACTGGTATTCGGCTGCATCTGGTTAGACTGGAAGCCGACCCCAACAGAATTGGGAAAAGGCTAGGCAGATTGATTGAGAGAATAATATGGTGTAGGACAGCAACAACACATAACATCACGCCAATGTTTCCCCGAAGGGTTGGGCAGAGGTGTACCTACATTAACGGTGTACTGTGGGTGTACTGTACACCCACAGCAACAATACAGCATACAACAACACGTTCAGTTGCTACCTGTAATAAAAATTAAGTTAAGAGCGGGCCGAAAGCATAGTAATTTCCTATCGTAAATTAGATTTCTCATGAAATTGAAACACGTTTTTTTTTTTATGATTTGTATCTATTTTAATAAATTGAAAGACGATGTTATTGTACCTTGGGTAGTGAACAAAAACAACAAAAAAGTGAAAAATAAAAACTTTTTTACAAAAAAAACGGAAGTCGGTAGTTTTTTTTTTTAAGTTTTAAAGTTTTAATTATAGTTTTCGTCGAGGTACTTGCCAATGCATAAATTCTGTTAACGCAAACGTGCCCACCATGCCGCAGTCGTGACATTTACCTCAAAAAAAGAATACAAATAAAAGCCTTTTCTCTGTACATATTTTTTGATTAAAGCCAGTTACCACGCAAGCCCAGCCAAACAATAAAGTAGGCGTTCCATTTATGCGACACACGCGCACAGTGCGTTATGCAACTACAGTCCAACCGTCGAGATAATGCGTTCTTGTCACCAGTTTCATACTAACGAATATATGTTTTGCGAATATGATCCTTATTACTACTAGAAATTGTCCAACTGACTGGGGTCAGGCACGCATGCTGTCAACGGCCGAACTGTACTACTACCTATGGTTATGTAAACGTGTGGCCGTCACATACCCGATGTTCATTGTTCGTTGAGGCTCGCGTCTATCTCCCTAAGGGCAATTATCCTTGTTGCGGACGGGCGCTCCCGTTTCGATGTTTAGAAAATAGTTTAGTTTTTGCGAAACTCTTCAGCACGCGGCATGACAACCATAGAAACGGGTTTTGTCGACGGAAGAATAGACAAAATGACAGATTGTGATTGTTTATCTGTCATTTTTTCTATTCTTCCGTCGACAAAACCCGTTTCTACTGTGGTCATGCTAAGCGTGCTTATCTCTGTCGGTGGTTTAGTCCTCCGAAAACTGAGGTGGTTTTAAAACAGTTATTCTTCAGTGTTTCAAAGCAGTGAGTAAACGATGATGTATAGTGTAAAAGGCACACGAGTGCGGGGGTGCGTGCGTGTGTGAGTGAGTGTATGCCATCTTGCTGTGCATGACACCGCAGAAAAACTTCAGAAAATCTTCCAAAAATGTAACTTAAAGGTTACCTTTAATAATCATTCATGAGAAATACTAAAATTTTTGCATTGACGTGTTTTTTTTTTAAACAAAAACATATAATGAAACAATTTCCAAAAATTAAACATAAAGAAGATGAATCACCTTGTTAACATAATTTTCGGCCCTCGTATTTTTGGCGCAGCAAAACCCCAAGAAAATACAACAAATAAAGGGAACAGAAAAAGGTTTATTAACATAACAACATGTAAATGAAGTCAGAATACAAGATATAAATCATTTATATTCATGCGAAATGAGTTCACGCAGCTAATATGAACCTTGGAGGTTTACACACGACCGATTTTAATCGGACACCGATATCCGACATACGGATCGGCTGAAGTTTCGTTCGCCAGTGATATTAAATAAGTTTTGCTGCAAAAGTTAATCGGATACCCTCGACTCGTTATCGACTGCCGACCGGAAGTTCGTAGCCCATATTATCACGATACATGATTCAATAATGCTGTCAGTCAAGCATGTTCCCGCGAATGTATCGAATTCTTAGTGCTTCTGCTTGCTAATAATTTTCTTCCCGATTTTATATCGGTCTCATCAGTCGGTCTTGTGTGAGTTGATAAAAAGCTCCGTAAGTACAAAATGCAATAAATTCCGGCATTTTTGCGGTGAAACGCAACATCGCCTATAAATCCTGTGACTTGGCTAGTTATACCAACGTTGACTTATTTATTGTAATCGTCTTTATTCACCGCCATATTTTAAATATAACCCGGGTTTATCGAAGCTAGCTTAATGTTTATAATCATGAAACATGGTTCTGAAAATTTTGTGAATTTACTTGGGCATTTTGCTGTTAATATTGCTTGCTTACATTTATTACGGATTTTCACCTCATTGGATAGGCAAAAGGAGGTTTTGTAACTTTTGATCATGTTTTTTTTTTTTCAAATCTTTTAGGTCTTGTCTACCCGACAAACAAAACATGACTTTTTTACCCGACTGCCCCAGAAGGAGGGTAATGTTTTTCGAGAGTATGTATGTTTGTTTGTATGTATGTATGTCTATTTCTTTGGCACGCTCTGTAGCCTAAACGGCTTGATGGATTTTAACATACGAGGTGTCGTTTGGTTTGTCTTAATTGTGGAAGTGACATAGGCTATATTTTTTTATATATTTCATCTGCAAATACAAAAAAAACGGAGGACAAGGCTTTTTTATAATAAATTACAATAATATGGGTATCAAATAAAAGCTAGTAGTGAGTTAATTCCAAATACAATATATAATAATAAAACTAAAAAGCTTGAAATAAAACAAAAAACCCGACTGCAAAAACCTATAACCGAAAAAATATTTCCGGTTTTTTGTTTATTAAATAATTTGTTTTATTTAACAACCATTTTTGTCAACGGGCGCACATCCATCGTCGTCAACACACTTCTATGAAATGACGTGGTCCACTGCATCGGACCGACCGCCGACGCGCAACGGGTATAACGTGCCCGTCGCGTTATCAAACACCCACACTAACCTAATGAACACTGCGCGTCTGCCCGTCGTCTGTTATAAAAATCGGACCGTTGTCCGTTGTCGTCTTATAGCCATAGGACACCTGCCCAAGTTGCTTTACTGTTTCGTTACTTGCGTCAAGCACATGAATTGTGCTTCAATTCCAAACAAATGGGCCTAAAATTTCTTTTTTTCCGGGACCTTGAGGCTATAAAAATGTTTGCGTACATTGTAAAGGTACAAGGCTTAATGCGGTACAGACAAAATAAATATAAATACAAGGACCGTATCATGTCATTAAAAATAACATTATAACATGCTATTATCTTAATAATAGCATGTTTTTCTAAAAGATATTATGTACCTAATTATTATAATACAAATTCACCAAGGCTTTGTATGTAGTACGTAATCGTATTCTAGGTGCATCGTATTCACATGTAATTATAATTGATGTATACAAAATATTGTAAACCATTTTTTTAAAAGAGTAACGGTGGAGTTTCTTGCCCATTCTTCTCCATACGAAAACTACCTTTTGGAAGGGGCAACTAGAATCAGTTCTATTTCTTAGTTTTTTTGACGTTCAAAAGTGCCTTTAATGTGCCTATTTGAAATAAATGATTTGACTTCGACTTTGACTTTGTACTTTGCACTAATACGTTGATAGAGCTGTGAGTACTATTTCCATTCTCAAATGGATATTGTGTAGTTCACACAAAGGCGATGTCACTGCTCTACACCACTGTTTATGGGAACCTCGTGCCATTCGGAAACTAAAACAGACAAATAGTCTAAAAGCTTTAAGAACAACATTCCGCCTATACACAAAATTAAAGTAGGTAGCACAAACCATGTAATATTTCATTCTTTATAATAGAAAAATCTGTAGAAACGCGTTGAAAAAATATATCATAATCATTTGATACTTTACGCGTAAAACTTTCGGAATATTCCACAAACTTTGTAGATAAGATGTTTGTGGACTCCCAAGTACCTATACTACTGAAATATTTATTGAAGTACAAATTCCGTTTAGCGCTCAACTTTCTGGAACTTTCCACTACTGTGCTGAGCAGAAGTTAACTCGTAATCAGCTTCATGAACATATAAACACCATTTTATATTATTAATTTCGATATTGTTTATGATATTGATGGCTTTGGAACATAGTTTTTTCCATAAAAATATTTCCATCTTCCATCTACAGTCACGAGGGTGAATACTCAAGATTAAAAGCGATTTTCTCCTAAAGAATTGATAGATATTATTTAAATGGTGTTGCGAACATAATATTATCGAAACCGAGATATGCACTGAATAAATTAACCGAATTGGTTTCTTGCATTACTTCTACCGCAAAACTTTGCGAGATCTAATGTAAAACCAAATCGATTAATTTATTCAGTACGTATCTATGGGAGCATCTATTCAACAACTTTGTCATAAACTTTTACCTAATTAGTTAACTAAAAACTTTTTATAGTAACCGTAACAATATGAGACATCTTTATTTCTTTATAGAATGACTAACATAATCTAGGGAGGTTATGACTGTACCTACATTTACACAAAAAATAAGTAAACCTACTATATTTATTTTGTCCTCATACATCATTTAATCTGAAATTCTGAAGAACTGCATGACATTAGGTACTCAAAACATGTGCCCATATAAAATGCCCGCAGAGGATGCAAATTAAGTACCTAACATTTGTCGTTCTTGTAAGATATAAGTGAAACACAAAATATGTCTTACGAAAATACAGTCTCTCCGGAACATCAAGCTGATATTATGAAAAGATTTTTTTAAAGAAATGTTAATTTTTTTATGACTTCCACTGAAATTGACCGTAGACCGTTAGCCGACTATCAGTCTAAGGGGAAATATTTTAAAGAACAAACGCAATCAACACTCGATTGTCGCTAAAATGAGATTGCGACTAAGTTTAGAGAGAGAACTAGAACAATTATAACTATCTGTTACCTTATTGGTAACGAAAAAGCTTACTGTCACTCCACGCAAACTATTTGTTTGCATCTTGTTTTTGATAGTGGCGAAATGTGGGTATTGTTACTATAGGTACACCTCTGCCTAAACCTTCAGGGAAAACAAGCGTGATGTTATGTTGTATATTGTTGTTGATAGTTATTGTTCCAGCACCAAGTTCTCAGGCTAGCTGAGAACTTCTATGTACAATTGAACAAACTTAAAATTACATCACGGCAACGCACAAAGATCGTTCAAAAAATTAAACTCCAATTTAAAAAAACTTAATTCCCCATAAACATTCAAGCAAAAGCCACGAAAAAGGAAAAAGAAACGGTTTGTACGTTGAACAAGTGAAATATAAAACTGCGTTTCGGAAACTGGCGTCGTACCAAAACTCTCGTTTTGCAACGATTTGACGTACGAGCCGAGGAGAATTAAACCACACAAGCAAAAAAACAGACTCGCTAGAACCACAAGTTTGTTCAATTTGTTGCTCACATATTTTTAGCTTGATTTTTGTTTGTCGAAACCGCTGCTGAATTATTAGTTTGCATTTGCTTTCAGTTTGAACATATTGTGCCGATCTATTCTTTAAAAATCGAACCGTGAAAATTAGGTGAAGTGAGCTGTCAATAGCGTGACAAATCCTTTTTTTTTTTTTGCGTGCTGAGCGGGAAGGCTTGTCAGACTTTTACTGTCTAAAACCCACCCGTGTTCCTTCAGTTGCCTATTGCCAAGATCCCGGTATCCCTTTCGGACTTTCCCGCAACCCTGGCAGAATAATGTCAACCCCTAGCATCAGCATTGCTATTCTATAACCATCTTACCGTGTAAGCTTAGGTGAAGTGAGCTTGAAGTGAACTGTTACTGCCTGTCACTGCCATCATTATGAATCGATGACAATGACAGCTCACTCCAGGCTCACTTCACCTAAGTTTTCACGGTTACAGAATAGACCGGCTGGTGGAATGGCATCTCACTGCACGACTGGCTGGTGTCTGATTGGTAGGTATTAGAATATGTAAATGTCATGTGTGACAAGCTGTTCGCAACTTAAGAGACCCAGTTAGACCATCCAGCCTCGTTACTGTACTTGCACCAGGTACACATTACGATTATATATTAGCTGTGGGGCACACTACGATTATATACTATTTAGATTAAACATTTTTAACCGACTTCAAAACGGAGGAGGTTTTCAATTCGACTGTATGTTTTTTTGTATGAATTGATTTTGATGATTCTTTTTTTATTTGTTTGGTCATGCCTCAGAGGTGGCCTCATATAAATTGTATTAACTTTTTTTGCGTAGTTGTTGAGCTAGTTTTAGTAATACATATTTTTCCACTTAGCCTATGTGGATGATATTTTCAAGTTCCCGTCACTGTTATTTATATAGCAGGTAGTGGTATTCGAATTTGTGTGGGGTAGGTCCACACTAAAAAGTGAAAAATATAAACTAAGTAATTAAAGAGAAACTAAACAACACGTGAAGCTTATCATTTGAAACAAAAAACGTTCGGCGTTTACTGCAACAAAAGGAATTCCTCTGTCGGGAGTTACTAAAGACATGATTATTCAAGTAAAAAAAGGTTAAACAATAAGCGAGTGCGGCGTGTTAGAAACTTCTTAAAAAAATAAAGGATAAGAGAGATATAGTATGAGCGACAGAGATTATATCTTTCTTCTCTCATGTAACGAAATGTACATACACGTGATACGTCCATAATTCACTCTGAATTCTTGTCCAATTATCGAATCGCCGCCTGAGAAGTTTCACTTCAAAAATACATTTTGTATCCAGCATATTTATGAAATCGTTATTTATGTAGTTTATCATCATCTTGATAATGTTGTATGTTTAATCTTTAACATTCTTAAGATTTAAGTTTAAATATAAAATGTTTAATTGTCAGTCTCATCGAGCTTTGAAGAATTTTAATAAAGCGATACTCTAAATAACTTTTCGAAGTAAATAGTCGTGAATCAGAAAACTATTTCAAGTTAATGAACGCAAACAATCCGTAGGCGACGAGGCGCTATTTGAACGCGTTTCAAATTCTCATGTCAGAAGTGACGTTATTTAGATTAGAGTAACGATTTATGTCTCTCGATGAATGTTCATTAAACTGTAAATAAATATCTTACATTTTAGTTTATTTCTGAAACAGTCCAATGATCTGATGAAGAGAAATTAAGTAGACAAAGCGATGCTTCTGTTGATGTCCTTCAAATACAATGTGGACGAAGTAAAACGAGAATGTATGTGTAATTTTTGTTTATGCCTTTAGAAAAAAGCGTGAGAATTTATACGTAAATTACTGTCAGCAAGCCCGCATAATCCATACTAATATTATAAATTCGAAAATAACTCTATCTGTCTGTATGTTACCATTTCACGCCTAAACCACTGAACGGATTTCGATAATATTTTGCATGGAGATAGATGGCATCCCGGAGAACGGCTACTTTTTATCGACATACCACGCGGGCAAAGCCGCGGGCGGAAGCTAGTAACTTATAATCCTTACTAATATTATAAATGCAAAAGTGAGTTTGTTTGTTGGTTACGCTTTCACGCTAAAACGGCGGAACGGATTTAGATGAAATTTGGCACATGGGTAGACCATGACCTGGAATAGGACAAAGGATACTTTTTATCCCTCTAACTAATATTATAAATGTGAAAGTGAGTTTGTTTGTTGGTTACGCTTTCACGCTAAAACGGCGGAACGGATTTAGATGAAATTTGGCACATGGGTAGACCATGACCTGGAATAGGACAAAGGATACTTTTTATCCCTCTAACTAATATTATAAATGTGAAAGTGAGTTTGTTTGTTGGTTACGCTTTCACGCTAAAACAGCGGAACGGATTTGGATGAAATTTGGCATAGGGTAGGTAGACCATAACCTGGAATAGGATATATAATACTTTTTATTCCGATATTCCCACAGGATCGAGACTTACGCGGGTGAAACCGCGGGGCGCAGCTAGTCTAATTCCTAATAATTATTTAGTAGCACAGCAACTAATTTCATCACATTCAAAACAGATGCGTTTTGTTATTCCAGGCTCGGCCACTGATTCGCTACAGCAACCACAACACACCACGAATAAATGAATATCGAATAACATACTATTATCAGAAAATTATAATAAACTCAAATTCGCTGACAATTATGAAGACTAATTATGTTATAATTACAGAACAAAATGTTTAACAATTAAACGTTTTAACACCTTTTTCGAGTTATCTATCCCTTATGTTGCACCTGCCATGTTTGTCTCTGCATCACCCTAAGGTTGACTGGTAGTAAATGCCTCAGGCATTAAGTCCGCCTTTGTACAGTATTTTTTTACTTGTGCATAAAGTTTTAATAAATAAATAAATATTAAATAAAATAAAACTAAACTGAAATTTTGATCGTTTCAACAACACGATGGGACCAATCAATAATTTGCAAAACCAATACGGCTGGGGCACAACGCCGTACCGTGATCGCATTATTCCCGGCGAACCGAAAAGCGTGAAAACTGACGATGGTCTGTATACGAAACGCTTTGATACAATAATTGTGCACCTACCCTAATACAGCTGTGCGCGGTCACAAAGGGAAATCGGATAAATGTCATAGCAGGACACGGCTAAGTTTTGTACCTTGTGTAGCGTACGTTTGAACATGGAATAGGTAGCAAATGGAATTATATAGTATCTCGTTTACGATTCACTTTACTTCGAACTTCATTTCATGTAAGTACCCAACTGTAACGGGAATTTACTAAAGTCTTTTGGCCTTAAAGTATTCATGAGAGAAAACTTTAAATATTTCGCTTGTTCAATTTTATTCGATCCTAACTATATTATTTTTTTATATTATAATTGCGAAAGTGATGTTTGTTTGTTTGTTACGCTTTCACGGTAAAACGGCTTAACAAAATTGTACGAAATTTCGCACAGGGATAGATCTTGACGTCATCATCATCATCATCAGCCTATAGCAGTCCACTGTTGGACAAAGGGCTCTCCAATTGCACGCCATTCAGCTCGATTCTCGGCTACTCTCATCCAGTTGCTACCAGCCACCCTGCGAAGATCGTCGCTCCACCTAGCCTGAGGGCGTCCTACCTTACGTTTGCCGATTCGCGGCCTCCACTCAAGAACACGTCTACCCCAACGGTCATCGGTTCTACGGCTAATATGGCCGGCCCATTTCCACTTCAGCTTGCTTATTCTGTGAGCTATGTCAACAACTTTGGTTCTCTGCCGGATTACCTCATTCCGGATTCTATCTCTCAGAGACACTCCAAGCATAGCTCGTTCCATAGCTCGCTGAGTGACCTTGAATTTATGGACCAGCCGTACCGTGAGTGTCCACGTTTCGGCTCCGTAGATCTTGACCTGGAGAACGACATTGGCTACTTTTATCCTTGATCGCAGAAGAAGTCGCGGGCTGAAGCTAGTTTCATATAAACCTCAATATCTGTCGTAAGCTATTACACAAAAAAATAAT
Organism: Lithophane ornitopus; assembly: GCA_948473465.1. Classification (NCBI taxonomy): domain Eukaryota; kingdom Metazoa; phylum Arthropoda; class Insecta; order Lepidoptera; family Noctuidae; genus Lithophane; species Lithophane ornitopus. Next base: position 5,484,843 of record OX419629.1, read on the forward strand.
TCAATAAACACCTACAATAAAGGGTAGGTAATGGTGGTATACTAATATTGCCACAATCAACTCCAGAAAATGATTATTAGCGCAGTATGTTGTTTGACATGTAAACTCATTAATCATATCACGGCATGTCAGCACAAGTTACACAAGAATAGCTTATATCATGGTAGCTCGACAGCAAGATTGGTAACGGAGTTCGAGTTCCATTAGTCACATTTAGCTACGCACATTACACAGACTCCTTACTATTGATTCTGATTATACAATAAAACATCGAGAAAACATGAATTTTCTACAACTTGCACTGAGAAAGCGTGGTGATTAATGTTTAATTTCTGCTCTGTATTAAAAAGTTGACAGACTTGGCATGGGACATGCTAATTATAAATTCCTCAATTTTCGAAATGGCACCTACTGTTTCTGTACCACTGTTTCTGTCTGCATGACCGAAAAGCTTGACTGGTAAGAAATGCTAATGGCATTAAGTCCACCTTGTGTGTTTGAATTAATAAATAAATACAATATTTAAAAAAATGCTGTCGGATCCAAAAGGGGCACATAGGAGTAGGTACTGCAATAAAATTAACAGAAAAAAATAAAATTATTGAAAATCAAAAAGTTATTGTAAATTTTTAGTACCAAAATTACCCCAATTTCATTATAAAGAGAGAGTTATGGCTTGTAGACAACTACTAAACGACGGCCGCCCGCGGCCCATGTGATAATCCGGTAAAATTTTCCATGGAAAAAAATGCGGCATTTTTTTTTCTTTTTTCCAAAAAAAAGCCACTTGAATAGACTCTCAGTATAATTCTTAACAACACCCTCACTGATCGGACAGGTTTTTGTTACACGCTGTATATAAATATTAGTATATTTCTGATTACTATCTCCTCCGTGACACCGAGTAAGGATACGCCCGCCAAGATTCTACGTGACCATACTGTAGCCGGGTACGAGTATATCTCAAAAGAAATATAGTAAGGAATACTATTGGAGAACCATTTCTGTGGGACACGGGATTCTTATGACGTCCACTTCACTCGAAAACTGAATGGAAATGGAAAAGCAGTGGAAAGTTCGAGAATATCTTGTGTCACGACTCGCTTTTGTTGAAACTTAGTGGGAATAAAATTCTTGCGACTTGGAAACTTTAGTTTTCACTTCTCTGGAAATGTATAGCTAGATTTCCATTTTTTTTTTAAATCGTGGTTTTTTCGCGTTATTCACTTACTAATCGTATTTGTCATCGGGTTTCATATACAACGTTATTTTTTTTTTATGCTAGACCCGAAAAGGGGTCATTGTACTCATCATTTTGAATATCTTATACTATGGGACCAACAATGAAATAGCGAAAAAAAAATCAGCTGTTCCCTACATTTGTGTTCACTTAAATCGACAAAATGTATGAAACAGTTGCTTTTTTTTTCGCGATTTCAATGTTGGTCCCATAGAAAAAGTTGTTCAAAATGATGAGTACAATGACCCCTTTTCAGATTTAGCATAAAGAAAAAATTACGTTGTATATGGATAGCAGTGATAGCCTAGTGGTGTGACCATCGGACTGCTAAGTCATATGTTTCGAGTTCGAACCCAAGACACGCACCTCTTACTTTTCGGATTCATGTGCATATTGTATAATTATCACTTGCTTCAAAAACGGTGAAAGAAAATATCTCTATAGTGAAGCCAAGTCAGAGGCCCATGGGCGGCATAAAACTATGACACCGGTTTAGTCACTAACCACACGAAAAAGAAAAATCGGGTTTCCTATGAAGATTCTTTGATTTTTCTATTATTTTGAAATTCGAATTGAAATAATTTTCGACAAAAAAATTAAGAAAAAATAAAATCTTTGTTACGGTTTGCTAAAAATTACAACGTAATGTTTCAGTTTCTTAAGTAGGTAAATATTAAGTGCTGCTGATGTTAGCTTCGCAAAGAAAACTTTTAGCCGATTTTCATAACATCTTTATTATTCATTGAAAGATCAAGTTTGAAGGGATTACAAAACTTGGCTATTTTAAATGACAACTATGACTAAATATTTCTGATCAATCTAGGGGTGATAAGCCACTCCACAAATATATTTGTCAATTAGTATCTTTGACTGAATATTCTTTTATTTGATGAAGTCATTTAATTTTGCTTTGCTCAAAGTCACATAAGAAAAGATATTTGATCAGTAGCATAATATAACGGGTGTAAAAAGACACTTAAAGAAGCCGAAAGTCACTTGTTATTCCCATCATAGTGATCATTTTTTTGTTCTGGACCATGGCTGGGAACCTACTGGTTATGGAGATATTGAAGGTCAAAGTTCCAACTTTTTCAGACGTTTTTTAAAGAAAGCAAGTTTGTTTGAACCCTGAACCGTTGCATGCACCCATAAATACAATGTTTTGCGTGCGTTACGTTGCGCGCTACCGTAAACAGCGATTTTTCACACCAAAAATAAAAGTTGTTTCCCAGTAATTATTTTTGTGCTGTGTTACTTAATTTGATGTACAGAATACGTAATTGATGGCTGTGTGATGGGTCTTTTTACACCCTGTATATAACTCAAACCATTTGGTTGTTTTGAGTTGAAACCAACCAAAGGCAAAACTTCAGAAACCCAATAAAAGTTATTTACTTCAATAAATCAGACAAAGTAACAATAGAAGAGAATATATCAGCTATAAGACTTCCTAGTTGGATTTCACTGGCGGTGACATTTTCCAATTGGAAACTCCGCACAGAGGCCACGGCAGGAAAGAAACGTTTCTGCGGGAAACGGAAAACGGGAGTTTCAAACAAGGACAAACACATGGGAAAAACTTCTTACTTATTTACCAAACCGCGTGAAAAAGTATCCCAATATATCGAGGTACTTTTATCGGGAACTTGATTCGGGAATCCTAACTTTTAATCCTAACTAATAATAGAAATGCGAAAGTGAGTTTGTTTGTTACGCTTTCACGCTAAAACGGCTTAACGGATTTGGATGAAATTTGGCACATCCGTAGACCATGGCCTGAAATAGGACACTGACATAGGTTACTTTTTATCCCGATATGCCTACGGGATCGAGACTTACGTGGGTGAAACCGCGGGGCGCAGCTAGTGATATAAATGTGAAAGTGACTTCGTTTGTTACGATTTCACGCTAAAACGGCTGAACAGATTTGGACGTACATGGACATAGGATATACTTTTTATCCCGAAATTCTCCCGGGATCGAGACTAATTACTACCGTGAAATTGATATTAGAGCAAAATTTAAAAAAATACCGCACCTGACACGATCTTACCCAATCTTACCTCAAGCTCAACAGTCATATTTCCACCACAGACATGCAGTCAAGATAAGTTACTGTTTCCAAAAAAGTTTAACCGTACCTAGTAGAAAAAGGGGAAGGCATCCCATCAATAATTCAATTAATCTTTAATTGCATTGTTTCGGGGTAATCTATTACTTATTCAAATATCGATTTGTTAAACTTTTGGAGGTAATTTGGCCCTCGTAAATCTTTGAAGAAGGTTTGTCGAAAAAATTAAGATGAATGGGGTCTTGTACGGTATTCGACGTGAAACACGAAATGAGATAAATATTTCATGCGATAATGCAATAAAAATATTCTTTGAGCATTATTTTAACAACCTTCTTCGAGATAAATCGAAATTGCTGTACTGGTCAAAAACAAGTGACGATGCGGCCGGCAATGTTCCTATGAAAAACCATCTGTCATGTTTAGCGGCCAAATAAATTACTATGAAAACTCATATCTGTCGTGTCATTTCAAAATGGAACGAACTTTTTACTTCAGCACATGGCAACCGAGGAGGTAACATATCAAAGATTTGATTTAAATTTCGATTTGGCTTGCAAATAGAACTGTTAAAGTAAAGACGAAACAAATGAATATGTTGGCGTGTGAAAAAATATCGTTGTCCGCATTGATTTTGGAATTTATAATTATTTACTCACTTTGAATTTCTGCGCATTATTTGAGAAAAGTACTGTATAAGCCTTGGCCGCACGTATGTGTGCCTCGGCTTTGCCTTACCCCCCATTTTCACGATCGTCCATCAATGCGCCAGTTACAGGCCGCGACAGTAATGTGCTATATTTTATTTATGTCAAAAGTGCAATGACTATAGAACGTACGTATATCCTTATCAAAATCATTAATTTATATCACCATAATTTTGCGATAGACTTAATATGCAAAGAACCTTATTAAAGTCAAAGTCAAAGTCAAATCATTTATTTCAAATAGGCACATTAAAGGCACTTTTGAACGTCAAAAAAACTAAGAAATAGAACTGATTCTAGTTGCCCCTTCCAAAAGGTAATTTTCGTATGGAGAAGAATGGGCAAGAACCTCCACCATTACTGTTTTAAAAAAAAATGGTTTACAATATTTATTTTTGTATACATCAATTACAATTACATATGAATACGATGCACCAAGAATACGATTACTGTACCACAATTTGTAAAAAGAATTAAAAATGGAGCAATGACAAATAAATTCATTAATAAAATTATGTGACAGATACATGGTGCTCACATATTTACAAACATTGTAAAAGTAGTTATACAATAGCACAATATTCCTAACATTTTTACATTACAAATAATACTAATAAGACAGTGTGTGAGTTTAAGTAATCACAAAATGTGTAAAAATCTATGATATACAAATAAAGTAAATTATACAACTAGATTAGCAACCAGTTTGATTTTGTCCAGACTCGAATATTGTCCAATGAAGCAAGACCAGCACGTGTCCATGCATTCTTATCCTGGATATAATCCTCTAATTCGTAATAGGCTTGTTTACAAAGTGTACTTTTAATATGGGTTTTAAATTTTCTTTCATTTAATTGCAATATATCACAAGGTATTTTGTTAAAACATTTAATGCAGTACGCCATAAAAGATGTTTGTATTTTAGCTAATCTGAAAAATGGTTGATCTATTTTGTCTTTATTTCTATTAGTTTTCTATTAGTTTTGATATACTGTATTCTACCATTTTACTAAACGAAAATACATCCATTATATTACCAAGAAACTTCTAATCCGGAATAAGAGATTAACTTCTACTGAGATTTAGTTAACGCTCGAGTAAACACATTAATTAGTTAGGTACTACTCAATTCTAATTAAACGTAACGAAGGATAAATCCACCTTTTTGGTACGAGGCAACCATTATAATTATTATACTTTTCCTTGAAAATATACGCCAAGTATGAGGATTTTGTCTATATTAGACTTCACGTGTACACATTAATTTAACGTTTTATAAATAATTATTCTCATAATGAAGGAATTAATTTAATAAGCACTTTATCACGTTCTGAGTCCAACAGTGTGTTGCCTACGGTTATAACCGTAGCAAGTCGGTCATCTGCTACGACGGCGTAGCGGTCGTAGCTGTGACGTCATGTAATCCGTAGCTATATCGTAGCACCCGTAGCAAAGGCTACGAACATTACCTAATTCTTTGCTGCATTCGATATTATCATGCTTATGTTTTTGTCAAATATATAAGTTTCATAGACATAATATTTGGATATACAACCTTGATGATAACGATTTGGAACATCCAAAATACTCGTAGTTTCCACATACAACTCTACTGAAGCAAATAGATCTTCTATTATCATATCAAGGCTACTAAACCTCCAAATATATTTCCATTCCACAAAAGCATTTCACTTGAACGAGCCTTTCAAATACGCATTACCTACTTACGTCGAAAACCTAAGATAACATTATAAAAGAAATATTCTATTAAGGTTCGAAAACAGTCTTACGAGGTCTTTACCAATGCCGTTTGCCTTCAAGCAGGTGTTCGTAAGTAGCAATAACGTTTTACCCTCTATTAAATCAATTTGTCAGTCTATTAACCCTATTTTCTACTTTCTTATATAATAGTATTTGAATGGTCAAAGGTTCTATGTGGTCATTTTAGTGTTATTTTTTTTTAAATGATTAATTTTTTGATGTGGTACAAAATATGGTTGTGGTAAAAATGCGGCTGTCAAGCTAACAGTTACATAGTTTTAAACTAAGGGCTAATGGCCCCTAGCAACACACAGGCAACTGAAAGAAACATGGGTGGGTTTTAGTCAGTAAGAGTTTGACACACCCTCCCGCTCCGTTCAGAGTGGGAGAAGTTATTTAATAATTTCCCACCCAATAAAAAGGGGCTGATTTCACCAATGAAACCAAACGCGATCAGCACATTTAAACTGCGTTCAAGAGCTGTCAGTGTCAATATTCCATACCAATGATGATACCGACAGTTATTGAACGTGGTTTAAATGATTGATTTTGATGTGAATGATTTTGAAATTCACCCTAAGTGAAGTTTCAATTTACTGGGAGTTACTGTCAAAGTTATTACGAGGTCTAATATAATAAAAATAATAATACTACTATAATAAGATGATAAAATAATGATTGCTACGGATGATCAGTGGCTCCTAACTCACAGCAACATTCACATACATTGACTCGGAACTCAATACTCCCCCCGCGCGGCGCCCCGCCATCGCCGTGCGGGGAAGTGAGAGGAGCTGCAAACGTCATTGAGCCAGGTGCCATGTTAATGCGCTCGGGTTGTAATTTAAGAGCAACAATATTCAAATCGTGACCTGTGTTATTTAGCCTATTTTCCCGGACTGGTAAAGAAGGGTTATATCTATAGCTATTTGACACACAAGCATCAGTTAATTCGGTGCTAGGGTGTCTTACCAAAATATAATCCTGACTTATAATAATATAATTTTTTTAAATTCGTGATCTGAAAACTGTTTCTTTATTTAAATTTCGTGTAAAAGAGCATTATCTTTCCTCTCAACTATGAGTATATAATTATATAGGTACCTATGGTGTATTTATGTTTATATATTTAAGCCTTATGTATTTATTTAAGTATATGTTAATTTTCTTGCGTATATGTGTAGGTATATTTAAAATTTTAGTTAAGACTTCGCATAATCATGTTTTTCTCTTCTTGTTCTCACACACTATTGTCTACATTTCTTTCTCATTTCTCCTTTCGCAGGTCTGCTGGAAGAAATTTCTTAAGAAATAAGCAGTACCTTTGTACTCATATCATAATTATGTCATATATCTTTGTATTTTACTGTGTGTACATAAATAATAAATAAATGCGAAACTGAGTTTGTTTGTTTGTTACGCTTTCACGCTAAAACGGCTGAACAGATTTAGATGAAACTAGCTGTTGCCTTTCGTCTGCAATCCAGGTTGAAAAAAAGCCTTTTCCAAGTTATGGTCTATTCGTTCAACCGTTTAAGCGTGAAAGCGAAACAAACAAACAAATTCACTTTCGTAATTATAATATTAGTTAGGACTTGGCACATGGGTAGACCATGACCTGGAATAGGACATAGGATACTTTTATATCCCGATATTCTCACGAGATTGAGACATACGCGGGTGACACCGAGGGGTGCAGCTAGTAATAGTAATAAATGCTTAAAGTCGTGAGGATATTTAAGATAATCAGGCTTTACCGCCTGGCCACGGGACAGGCGGCGCGAACTGCGGCGCGAATTGCGGTGCGGCAAGCGGGGCGGCAAAACAAGCGGCACGGAATGAAGCCACGGGAAGAGCGTTCGCCGCCGCGATTAATATAGACCGAGAGCAAAATGTCTTTATCTAAGTTATCTCGATATTGCTTGGAGAGTAGGTTTTTTGGTCCAATATTTGGAAGAGATTGTGTAGTTCATTAGTTAAATAAATGTCGGGGTATAGACGGAGAATTTCACAAGAAGAACTTGTTGGGCTTCTATCAGGGACTTGAAACGTTATAAAATTACGTTAAAATACCGTTTCAGTAACGATAGTTTCTACTGTTCCACCCGGATCGTAACTAAATTAATAGTTGATGTCGTTCCGATAGATTTTCGTAATATTGTCAAGAAATTAGTTCGTAAATGGTTACTGGAACTATACCTAACGTATTACGTAACGTTATCATACCTCATACCCCTATTTTGCGCAAAGTTACAAGTCCCTGGCCTCTATACTATCCGTGGGCGTGGCAAGCGCCTAGGACTGCCAACCATACTGTTTAAAAAAAAGTATTATACTTTATTTCAACTTAAAATACTTTTTACTATTCAATAAATAGTGTGGTGTTACACGAATGGATAGAATAAGAAATGAGTAGGTACATAAGAGGAAGTCTGAAAGTGGCACCGGTGACTGAAAAGTTGTGTGGAAATCGGTTGTCATGGTACGGGCACGTGATGCGAAGGAATGAGGAAAGTTTTGGGTATGAATGTCGAAGGCTATAAGAGTAGGGGAAGACCAATGAAACGATGGATGGACTGTGTGAAAGATGATATGGCGAGAAAGGGGGTGACTACCGAGATGACGGCTAATAGAGAAGTATGGAAGAAAGGGACATGTTGCGCCGACCCCAAATAAATTGGGATAAGGGCAGGAGAATGATGACTATTCAATAAAAATAAAGTATTCAAAAATACTTTTTTCGCGTGTATCCAGAACCATTAATAAAATCTTTTTTTTTTAAAGCGAGCGGTGGATTTCAGAAGGATTCTGTCAAATTGTCGTCAATAGGTCACCGTCAGTCTGACAGTCTGCTGAAGGCGACGGTGATGTCTACTGACTCAGATACGCGCGGATAACATAACCTTTTATCGGGCCTTTGCCTTCATTTTGTTAGTTTCCAAATTTTCCATCTGAACCTATTGTCATAATTGTGATTACTTTGTTAGTTAGTTAGTGCACAAAAAATAGAAAATTAAAACTATTCACCTTCATCTTCTCTTACAAAAATGCCTAGAAAGTCAAATTGTCGAAGTATAAAGTTCGTTTTTAAATCCCGTAGACTAATTTGGCAGGTGCAAATGTCAAACTCCAAATTGAAAAAAACAAACAACACTCATTTGAAATGTCAAAATAGTCTACCAGATTAAAAAACTAACTCTATGGTGAACCAAAAATATACTTATGTAAACAAAATGGCGGGACGATAGAATTAGAGCTACAATAAAGTTACAAAAAAATTAAAGGAGCTAATTTTTTAGTAAATTTATTGTAGCTCTAATTCTGTCGTCAGATTTACTTTAATTTTACATGGAAATGTGATAAGGCTTACGAAGCCTAAATGATGATACATTAATAACATGTGCGAGGAGTACCAAAAAATAATGTACTTATTAAAACATTAAAAAAATGTAACACATTTTATTTTTTCAAAATAATGTTTATTTTCCGTCTCTTTCGTCCTTTATTTCTTGTAAAAAAAGTTGGCAGCCCTACATGCATCGTATTGATTCGCATTTGTTTTTTCCGCCAGTGCGATCCGCTCTTCAAAATTCGCGAATCACCCCGCCTGCTGCGGTTCGCGTGGCATGCTTAGTACATTTCTATACATTTTGTTTTGCCGCAAAACGCACCGCAATTCGCGCCGCCCGAAAATTCGCTGTAGCGAATTTCCCGTGGCCAGGCCGTTAGGTGGAAAAAAAAATCGTTCTCATAATCTCTCCACTTTTACCTTTCAAAATCTTCATCTCAGGAATGCGAGTCGAAGTTTGAAGTACAGTAATTAATGCAAAGTGTTCGGTAACACCGCTTGGTCCCGTACTAAGTACTCTCCTCCCCTTTGGTGTCGTAAAGGGATTAAACAGCGCCATCCTAAGGGAACTAATAACAACCTTGTGATCAGTAATCGACCTGCAATGCGTGGTGATTATCTCTCGTTAGGTTGTTATGGTAGGTACGAAGATAAAGACAAACGTTGCCTTTCCTTTTTAGGGTGCCTTTTCATTTAGCGTTGGTTCAGCGTGCGCGTTCATTGAACGAACGAAGATAGAGGGACGAACTTCAGTAGTAGAGGACTAAAGTGTGTGGAGAAAGAAGAGGACGGCCTTTGCCCAGCAGTGGGACAACATAGTTTTTTTTTTTTTTGGGTGGGAAGTTATCAAATAACTTCTCCCGCTCTGGAGTGGGAGGGCTTGTCAGATGCTTATTGACTAAAACCCACCTGTGTTCCTTCAGTTGCCTGTACATTGCCAGAGGCCACGGTATCCCTTTCGGACTTTCCCGCGATCCTGGCGGGCATCGGCCCTAGCGGACCCCTTAAGTTGTGATGACATCTCTATGAGGCGCGCGTGGAACACAACGTACCGTCGACCCGGGCCTGGTCCTTATCGGAAGGCGAACTACCCATTGCTCACCGTCCGCAAGCCCGCGCCTACGTTGGCCGCGGGAATCCATCTGGACGAACTTCACTCCTGCCCATAGGACTGGTTCACAGTAGCAAAGGACTAAAGTGTGCGGAGAAAAAGAGACTGCTGCCACTGCTGGGACAATACAGACTGGACTGGACGGATACCTAGAATAGATGCAAACGCTGCGTCAACGCAAAGAGGCTAGCAAAGCGTTTGGATTTCTGAATGTATAAAAAGTGATATTCGCTTGGACCAGCTTATGACGACCACCGCAGTGGCCAAGTTTGTACCGGTGGTCACCAAAAGCCGTACGTGAAAGTCACCACAATGCACTTTGTTATGTGTGTGTCCTTTAATGTATAGGTAGGATTATTTAACATTCCTTGTTACTTCTTTTTTGTAGGTCAACGGCTTATGAAGTTGGCTTCTGATTTACGTCTCGTATTCATGAATATCTTAAGGAAATTTCCACTAAGGGGTCTTTACTATTATTATTAAACATCAATTAAGTAGAAATTGAAGGGCCTTTAATAGGGATGTGGAAGCTAGCAACAGACGGGATTATTATCTTATTTGTTGTGAAGATTATTATTTAAGGAGGAAATTAGAAAAAGTAATCAATCATGTCTTAGTGGTGTACATCAATCATACTCTCCTTAGTAATTGGATTACAATTTGCCGGAACTTACTTACGGAGTTATGACACCAAATAGGGTGTAATTATTAAATAATAGTGTAAAGGCCTTCCTTTTTTTTCGTTTTTTGAGGGTGGTAAATCATCAAATAACTTCTCCCGCTCTGGGCGGAGCGGGAGGGCGTGCAGACTACGGGTGTTCCTTCGGTTGCCTGTTGCCAAGGGCCCCGGTATGCCTTTCGGACTTTCCCGCAACCCTGGCAGGCATCGGTCCTAGCGGACCCCGTCAATTGTGCTGACATCTCTCTGAGGCGCGCGTGGAACACGACGCGCCGTCGACCCGGGCCTATATTTTAATATGGCCCAATCATGCTTAAGACTTGTGACATAGCATTAAATAAATGAATTGTATATTTACTTATGGTTTTTGTTTTAAGATATTTGTATACTTATCTCACATAACACATAATCAGCCTATAATGTTCCCACTGCTGGGACACAGGCCTCCTCTCGGTGAGAGGGTGTGGGCCGTAATCCAGCACACGGGCCCAGTTCTGGTTGGTAGATGTCACTACACATACTTATCTGGGGTAATTGAGAAATGTGGGTGTCCTATAGTACAACTCTGCCTAATCTTTGGGGATTACAGGAGTGATTTTATGTTATGTTATCTAATTTTATCGGTTTTTTTACACAACGTCAAATAGATGAAAGGTTGTTTTGTGAGTCATTTCCATGATAGTAAGTTACTAAGGCTGCTAAAATGCCTCTCATTTCCAAGTATCCTTTTGCTGTCGCTGGAAATACTTTATAAAACTAATAATAAAACATTCGAAGCAAAAATATGATAACTTATTGACGGTTTTCTTGGAATTCTGCTACTAGCCGTAAAGCCTCTTGAGTAGGAGTCGAGAGAATTTATTAAGGTATCCATTACGTTTTCATTTCTCAAAATCATGTTGCTAACTGAATAATATCAGGTTCTATATTATTCTGGCAGGTACTAACGTTTTAATTTGATCAATATAACGCACGCTGAGAACGAAAGAAAATCAAGTCAAAATTTACGATTTTTGGGAATTGAATAAATTGTGTTCGACTGATTAAACATATTCTATTCTTTCTAGAATAACTTTTTAATAGGAAAACGTAAGTTACGATTTTTTTTTGTATAATATTATTTGGCTTTATCACTTTGAATATACGTATATAAAACTAAAAAAAAAATATTTTTTCTAAATAAAATAACTTTTGGAAAAAATAGGTCACTTTATTATTAGAAATGAGTTCATGAGTTTAACTCATGCCTTAATAAATAAGTGACCGAATTTGTTTTATGTCACCTAGGTTGTTAATATTAGAAATACGAAAGTGACCTATACCATAAATTGGTCGCTTTATGATTATAAATTGTAGCAAAACTTACGCCCACAAATCGGCACTAAACTGACGAAAAGTGTAATCAGTCGCTACGGTACTAAACTTGACACGTTCAGCTACATCCACTCGCGGTGCAGTACTGATTGCGTCTCTTTCACTCTGGTGCGGGGAGTTTGAAGCGCTCAAAAACAAAGAGACCGAAAAGCCCTCTATCCTTCTCTGACCATTAATGGTCTGTTTTTTAATATAAGTGTGATAAAGTGTACTTTTTTTAGTCATTTTGTATATTTAACTCATTTTACTAAAATTTTGAGATAGGTCACTTTCGTTCTGTTCTCAGCGTGCGAAAACTCAATTTCCAAGGCCAAAATAAAGTCGTTTTTGGAACGATTTAACACATCCATGATTTCATCCCTTTATAGAAAAAAATACCTCCAACTTGAGTCTATTTTGCGATACTTTACTAACTTAATTTATAAACTCTGCAGCATAATTAGAGTATTATGTTCCCACTGTTGGGACACAGGCCTCCTCTCTGTGAGTGGGCCGTAATCCACCACGTGGGCCCAGTGTGGGTTGGTGGATGTCACATGTCTTCGAATTTTCGGTTCTAGGACATGGCGATTTCCTCACGATGTTTCCCTTCGCTGTTTTGAGAGCAGTGCGGGCACGGTCCGAGGGGGGGGGGGGGGTTCTAGGGGTCATGACAAAAAATCATTCAGGCTGTCGAGAAACTGAATGATTTACATGCTTTATTAACTAAAAACTGTAGTTACTTGAGCTACAGTGACCATATACAAAAAAGTTTTTAGAGAACTTATCAATAGGTAACCAGTTCCCTAAAAATATTCCTCGACACCAATGGTGACACCCCCCAAAATCTTGGGTTGCGACCGCGCCTAGAGCAGTGGTGATGAGATAAATTACACAAAGTAAAGCGCCTGCTTGGGTTCGAACCCAAGACCTATATAAGTCGTAAGCTGGGGCCGATACCAATGATACCCTTCAGTAATGGAAACAATTAATTAATTATTTATGACATGTATTGAGTCGGACCTCTAATAATTCCCATTTTGCGCTCCTAAAAATATTATTGAACTCTCTAACAAAATGATGCGCTTCGTTTTGTGAATCTCAAATAATTCATGTTTTGGGGTCCTATAAAAATACTAACCTAACCTAACCGTTTTGGTCGGGGTACCCTAGTTTATTTACTGCGACCAACATATAGTTAGTACATATAGTTCTTGATTTTAATAATAATATTATTTTTTTGTTTTTTTGTTTGCTGTGATGGCGTGTGCTAACTGACATTATGGCCTATTAGATTTATGTTTTTGTGTTCCTTTTTGTGAATGATTTTGCATACTATTGTATAGAATCAATTTTTTTTCTAACTAAACAGACAGCTGTGCTGCTGGGGAATTTGTTGCGCCACTTCTTCTTCCCAGCTAAAGCACTAGGAAGTGGTGAAGGGTGGGCGTTTTGGGGGACTGTCTTATGTAATTTTGACGTTCGAAAAGTGCTGATTCTCAGCCTAGTTTGAATAAATGACTTTTGATTTTGATTTAGATTTTTTGATTTCAACGGTGAGAAAACGCCTAATAGGTAAAGAGAGGCCCAATTAAAAAAAAAAAATTATACAGAGGTTCATTAAGTTTAAATAAAATAAAATATTAATAATAATAATATCATAAAATATATAATATTAATTATATTGAAGAGAGGATCAGTTGAATATTTTTCCCCGGAGGTACCTACAATACACTTCAAATAAGACACAAGTTTTTTATTCCCGACGTTTCATTAAATCGCTTCAATACACCATTTTGAAGCTATTTCCACTGAAATGTATAAACAATATCGTCGTATAAATTAATGAGGATATGTCGTTAATTAAATGTCATAATTGGATAGTAATTGCTTCGCACGCCGAGCGCTTATTGCATTGCTAGCGTCGCTAACCGACCAATCATGAAACGGCCGGCAAATATTGGGATTCATTAGCAATTGATAAACAATATGTTTACAACGAGATCCAGGAATAAACTTAATTACTTGGGTATAAAGTTGTGTTTTTCTTTTCATAAATGTAAGTCACAGATCATCTGATATTAATAATCATATTTTCGAGGGTCTCGTGGCTAAATTGAATAAAATCATTTTTATAAAACTTCCCTGTATACTACGAACGTTTGTAGTTTTATTCTCAGCAGCCAAAATATACAGAGAAGTCACGAGCATTGATCACCACGCTTGGTCAAGACGGGTTTGCGATTTTACACTTATATCCTAAGTAACTATAAGTCCAGAGGGTCTACAATGAATTTAAACAAGATTGACATAAGCTTTTCGATAGCATGTCAGTAAATTAGAAGGAGCTGCAAAATCTAATTAATGTTTATTTACTCTGAACATTGAATAAGTACTGATAATATAATTAGCCTTTGCAAGTCCAGAAAATTCAACTTTTTACAAATTCAACATTTTGGGATGCAACATTTTGCAAATTCAACATTGTAGGCCAGACGGGGAAAAATTTAACACGGTTCACGTGTAAAATTGTGTTAGCAGTTTAAGAAGTTGAAACATCTTAAATATAATAAGTTCCTACGTATAGCTATTATTTATTCAACATTTCAGTTGGTAGTTAAAGTTATAAGTTTATGGGACATGTTTTCCGATATCGACATCTCCTGAGGTTACCGTGAGAGTTGCTTACGTAGGGTTGCTGCTAAAAATAAATATTCATAATATTTTCTTGTTTCATTTTTCATATAAGAACTTACAGTATGAAAGTTCCCGTATAAAACACAATATTGCTCCCCGTCTTTTTAACTTACCCACAATCAATACTGATAATTATAAATGTCATTGTCTGTTTGTTACCTTTTCATGACTTAACGGATGAATGAACGGATTTAGAGTAAAGGCACATGGATAGCCTGCATATCTTCTGTTCCCTCATATCTTCTAAACGACTTATCACAATTTGACAAATGATGTATCGTTGGAAGCGTCTTGATCGTCCGCTGGTTATAGGCTATGTGACGTCACATTAAATTAAAAATGGCGCCCTCTAGAGGACGTAAAGTCAGGAACTAAAAAAAAAAATTGTTTAGTCGTACCATGTTGGGTATCAAATGAAAGGGCTTAATGAGCACATTTCAAAAATATATATATTATAACCAGAAAAGAAAAAAAAAATTAAAGTAATAAACACTAAAACCCAACTACGACTAAAAAGGTATAAACAAGACACCACAGACAGACAAATTAAAAATCCGGAGTCACTCGTAATCTGTTCGATTTATGCCCTAACACGTGTGACTCCGGATTTTTAATTTGTCTGTCTGTGGTGTCTTGTTTATACCTTTTTATATAAGACCACAGTGATAAATTAATAGTGCTAGATCTATTATTTTATACCTCCAAGGTAGGGTACCTTGGAGGTATAAATAATACGTCATCTGAAGCCCGGGAAAACTATCAGTACCTTATCTGAGGGTTGTAAATCAAGCCTTACCTATTATTCCCGGATCGTAAGTATCAATTACGGGGTTTATGTAACTTCAAGAGGTGAAATTATATTGGAAAGGCAGATAATAATAATGAAACACTAGTGGCGTGGGGTCCAAGTGCTCACTTAGTTTTTACCCGACTACGGCGAAGAAAAAAGGAGGGTTATGATTTTGACCAGTATGTATGTATGTAGGTATGTATGTTCATCTGTTCACCGTACCGTGTAAACCACTCATCACAATTTGACAAATGAGGTATCGTTGGAAGCGTCTTGATCATCCGCTGGTTATAGGCTATGTGCCGTCACATTAAATAAAAAATGGCGCCCTCTTGAGGACATAAAGTCAGGAACTAAAAAAAATCTTGTTTAATTGTAGCATGTTGGGTATCAAATGAAAGGGCTTAATGAGCACATTTAAAAAATATATACATTATAACCCCAAAAACATTTAAAAAAATATTAAGTAATAAAAACTAAAACCCAACTACGGCTAAAAAGGTATAAACAAGACACCAGACAAATTAAATCGGAGTCACACTACTACCGATAGTTGCGACAAAATGGCGTTCATGTTTCAGTTGAGTACTTACTGGTAAATACCTAAAATACCAATAAGAAAGGACCGGGAGTCGTTTTGGTTGGTTGTCACTGATGTCAGGACGTGTGTGATTATAAAAGTTACCTATTCTGCCAAAGAACAGTTTTTGAATTTTAAATTCGGAATCTTTTAACAGTTGTTAATGACTTTATACACAGATTCAAAAAATTAAGTAATAAAAACTAAAACCCAACTACGACTAAAAAAGTATAAACAAGACACCACAGACAAACAAAAAATCCGGAGTCACACGTAATCTGTTCGATTTATGCCCTAACACGTGTGACTCCGGATTTTTAATTTGTCTGGTGTCTTGTTTATAACTTTTTAGCCGTAGTTGGGTTTTAGTTTTTATTACTTAATTCAAGACATAGCCAAGCGCAATTGGTCGACTCTTCGCGTGACAGAGGGCTGGTCTATTTTCTTGGCCAAAGAATCAGCATCGCCATACAACGTGGTAATACTGCCGGTCTTTTGGGCACTTCCTGTTGCCAGCGATGCGGACGAATTTTTTGATGCACTATGATTATGTCCTCCCTTTTTGATACACTTGTACAAACTATGTTGTTATTATTTTAAGTCTGTAAGCTTTTAAAATTATGTAAATACATGTCTATCTTGTGTCTATAAATAAAGTAGTTTTTTTTAATAACAATGGGAAGTTCTTCGCCTTAATCTCACCTGATGGTAAATGATAATCAGGCCGAAAGTGGAAGCCAGCTTCATCCGGAATCCTCAGTCACTGAGGAACTGGCTATCTTACCTCTAACTGCTGGAATACAACAATGTTAATAACATTGTTGCCAAAATTGTTGTTATTGTGTTATTGTTGTGGGTAATTTAGAAAAAAATAAAATATGTACGTTTATTTGCGGTAAACATGACGCAAAGAAAGAACACATACACGAAAAGATCAAGTTAGGGGAAAAAATGCGTCACAACCACGCAAAAGGTAATTACTGGGTAATTTAAATTACCCAATAGTTTTCATCTTTGAAAATGAAAATCTACTTACGTACAAACCAACATCTACATTAATTGGCAGACCTACAGTGGTACAACCTTTTCTTAGAAATCCAATTCATGTAGGCGTCGTGTCTGTGCTTAGCTTTTGCCTACAAAATAAAAGACACAGCAAGAAAAAGCCGCAAGTCGAATTACAAAAATAGCAGATTGCATTAATTGTTTTCCCTAATAAAATAAATAAAAGGAAAAAAATAAAAAAAAGGAAATAAAGGTACCTATAGTGTATTTATGTTTATATATTTAAGCTTTATGTATTTATTTAAGTATATGTTAATTTTCTTGCGTATATGTGTAGGTATATTTAATATTTTAGTTAAGACTTCGCATAATCCTGTTTTTCTCTTCTTGTTCTCACACACTATTGTCTACATTTCTTTCTCATTTCTCCTTTCGCAGGTCTGCTGGAAGAAATTTCTTAAGAAATAAGCAGTACCTTTGTACTCATATCATAATTATGTCGTATCTCTTTGTATTTTACTGTGTGTACATAAATAATAAATAAATAAATAAATAAAAAATTGCATCTCCTAATATTTGTCGTGTGTCAGAAGCACTTGTGAACGGATTCCACCGTTCCGCGCGGTCGCTTCGCAGAACCACCGCCGTCAGATTGCTGTCATACAGCGGCTAATACCACCCGCGTAATATAAGGACAGTTAGTGAACATTTCTGTCCGTTTGGCTGAAAAATTGTCAAGATAAATCTCAGTATTTTTATATTAAATATTTTGTGTGCTGACGTAGTAGCTGTAAATTAAACTCAAGCATTATTCTTATTTAGTCGCATTTTTAGAGTTCCGTACCCAAAGGGTAAAACGGGACCCTATTACTAAGACTCCGCTGTCTGTCCGTCTGTCACCAGGCCGTATCTCATGAACCGTGATAGTTAGACAGTTTAAAATTTCACTGATGATTTATTTCTGTTGCCGCTATAATAACAAATGGGTACTAAAAACAGAATAAAATAAATATTTAACGGGGTTCCCATACAAAAAACGTCATTCTTTTGCTCGTTTTTATATATAATGGTACGGAACCCTTCATGCGCGAGTCTGACACGCACTTGGCCGGTTTTTTTAATAGCAACTGCAACTGAAACTATTTATTTGCCGTGAACTGACAGTGCTGTTATTATACGAATAATAAACTCATTAGATCTGAATTTTTAGACTACATACGTAATAAAAACCGACTGTGATAGTTACACAACTACGCACTATATTTAGTGATTTATTAAAACAATTTCCTCGTTGGTTTTGTAGTCGCATGCGCTACTGCTGAGCATAAGGTCCTGGATTCGATTCCCGGGTCGGGCAAGTGTGATTGGGTTTTTCCATCTGGAATTCCTCAGTAGCAGTCCGAAGTCTGGATTTGTGACCGGTTGATGGCAATAGGCTCGCCCTCTGTTACATGGGAATTAAACATAACTGGCGAAATAAAAGAAAAAATGAAAAAAACAAACATACAGACGAATTGAGAACCTCCTCCTTTTGAAGAAGTCGGTTGAAAAGAAAAATTGTTCATTCTGCACAAACTAAACGCACAATACAAAGTAAAGAATGACATTCTAAAAGTACAAATTAGCCAAAAGCCTCGTATTTAATAATAAGAACATAAAAAAGTTTGACAAATTTTGTCTATTGCTTGATGAGAGCCTAATAAATAGTTATCTGTGGATCAGAGGCCAAAGACAATTTAGTTGCGTAATGTGTAGCGACATTACCAAAAAAAAAAACAATCACAAATTAAACGAAATGCCGATTACAGAGTGGAAAGTTAACAATTTTTGAAACAACAATAACAAGAACAATTGGAATTAAAGAATTAATAGAATTAAAAAAAAAACTCAAACTCAAACTCAAAGCATCTATTTCAAAAAAACCAATTACAGGTACTTTTGAATTGTCAATGGTCGGTCAGTCAGAAAGATGAAGCTAGTTGCCCATTCCAAAGCGTAGTAGGTTCCTATGGAGAAGAACGGGCAAGAAACTCCACGGACACTCTTTTAAATCAGAATATTGTTACAATATATTGGTTACATCGAGGTTACATCATTTATGTTACAATTATACATGTGAGTACAATGTAAAGAAACGTGCACGTTAAAAGCGTCCGTAAGTAAACGATAAAAAAGAAAAAAAAAATCAAAAATTAAAATTAATTAAAATAAGCCGTGGCAGCTAAGAAATGACCAGTCCCTACTGATAGCGCCCGTTCACGAACATGACGCATGGATCAGCACCATTCAGCTCAACCATTTTGAAGGGAACTTAATGATCCAACACACACGCCACCATCAGCGAGACATTAAAGTGAGCATGAGCATGCCGCCAGGGGACATTCAAGTCAATGAAAGACGTACCTAGTAAATGGTAGCTTTAAAGTACTTAGGTAAATACTTTAAAGCACATGTGCTCACACACATGTGCTATGCAGTTATACAATACTAGGAGATTGAATTTATACAATGTAAAGATAGTTTTTACAATCTTCAGCAGCTCCAACAATATTTTCGAATGCTAATCAATTAGTTAAGCGCCCTGTGGAGCTGGACCAGCGCTAAGCCAAGTATTTTTGTCAGTGATGTAATCCCCCAATTTATAATATGCTTGGCGGCATAGTGTGCGTTTTATACAAGAAAGGTAGGTGTACTGGGCATCTCTGCCTAACCCTTCGGGGAATACAGCCACTTGATGTTATGATGTTAAGTTTATCAATGGGCAAATATGTGCCCAAATTATTATTTGGCTCTTGGCACCGAATGTTCAATGCAATAATAATTTCAAATACCTTTCCTACAAATTATTGAAATTACTAGAATGTTAATAAACCCATTAATAATAACGATTTGGAGGCTTTCTCGGACACAAAAGGATCCTGGGACGCAGCATGATTTACTTGTTATATCAGGTAGTTTAATTGTGTCATAAGTACACTCGACAAAGTTGCTGGTAGAACATTTCACTCTTTTTAGGGTTCCGTACCCAAAGGGTAAAATGGGACCCTATTACTAAGGCTATGTCCATCTGTCTGTCTGTCTGTCTGTCCGTACGTCTGGCTGCGGCTTAGCTCAGAGACCGTTGGTACTAGAAAGCTGTAATTTGGTATGGGTATACTTAAAAATCCCGCCGACAAAGTGGTAAAAATATTTTTTTTTGGGTTCCCCCCTCGTTGATCCCATGGTGTGGGTTATTGTTAGAAAGGTCGTTTAAAAATAATGGGAGTTTGTGAAAACCATTTTTGGATCCAGGTATCCGTTTGTGAGATATTAAGCTTTACAGTGCTAATTTTTGTTAGAGTCAAGTGCCCCCCCCTTGCTAGCTAAATGGTTGGTTTTGGATATGTGAAAAAAATCACGCCAGTAGTATTTATAAACGAAACGAAGAAGAACGAAATTAAAAAGAAAGCTATCACCGCTTCGTAGGCTCCAAAAGTTACCGAGTACTAACTCAGGGCAACCGCTGATCTGTCGATTGGGCTTTAGAAAGCGATAACAATTAAAATTCTATTGTGTCTCGTTAGTGACAGTAGGAGTCGTTAGGAGGTACCTATAATGGTGAAAAGAGCCTTACCTTATCCCTAAAAAGGAACCCAGATACTACAACACACAATCATACATACATACCAGTCAAAATCATAACTCTCCTTTTTGCTTCGCCATAGTCGGGTAAAAACAGTCGTCATTTATAATATCGGTGACCTAAATGCCATTCGTAACGTGTGCTTGTGGTGGCGGAAAAAAAATCTGTCAAAAAATGAACAAAATAGTAGAAAAAAAATGAATAAATAAAATATCTGCACTAACTTTTTAATTAATAAAACAGAACATAGACATAATTATCCTTTTTACACGATTGCCAAGGAAGGGTTATATTTTTAGGTGTAGGTACTGTTTTGAAAACCTAACGATATTATAAACTAAAACTTTTCTTTCATTATAGTATTCTATTAGAGCGAGAGCTGCCCGGCTGATGCTCCTAGAATACTAACAAGTCAACATTAACCGTAATCGTATGCCTGAGTTAGGCCTCAGGCTCATTAATCATAAGAATTTTAAGCATAACATAATGCTAAGTCTAGGCTAAGCTAAAATCGTAAGCTGAGCTAAAGTATTAAATGGCCTGTTGTTTGCACAGGTGGTCGATGTTTTTACTTCGTGAGGTTGCCAAAGGTTATAAAGCGTGGTTAGGGAAAGGTTGTATTTTTATACTCAATATTTTGAGCAGAAAAATAAGTGGCTTGGTTAATGGAGTACTTATTGTACGATAGGTTACTCAGAACCTATCGGTTCGCGATATTATGCTAGAAATACAAGTGGATTCTTGTTATTACTGTTGATTATGTAGAAGAGTTTCAATTAGTTTACACTAAGCTATTGTACATGAAATAGGACAACGAATGAAGATAATTTTTACTAATTTAGTTAAGAGGCTATTTATAACAAACGAGTCTTTAAAAAAACTTTTAACAAAAAAAAAAGAGCGACTTCCAAAAAAAACCACTAAAAAGTGAAAAATAACTTTAATTTCGGAAGTCTTTGAAAATAACAGTGATGGAGTAACTTAAAACATCGTCCATATAGACTAAGTGGGAAAAATACATAATATTGAAGCTAACTCAAAAACTACGCGAGCAAAGTTAATAAAAAAATATGGAACCACCTCTGAAGCATGTCCTACCAAACAAAAAAAGATTCATTAAAATCAATTCATAATTGGCGTAGTAATCGCGTAACAAACATACAACAAAAAAACATACAGACGAGTTAGAAACCTCGTCCTTTTTGAAGTCGGTTAAAAATTGGCTTCAAATAGAGCGTCGTCATACTCATATCAGCATACTCACCTCTGTGGCAGTTTGCCACCATTAGTTATGTTTTAGTGTACCTACATGTTGTCAGAATACATTACCTATACCCCATTTGAAATAAGATTAGACATTAAAACAAACCCTTTTACAGTCCGTTCGACCGATTTTGACTTCTATACCGTAGGCATAAGGATGGCATTAAAAGCAAAAAAAGTTACACAATACCAACTGTCTACTGCAGCCGCCATTCATGCCACCAACGCAATAGAAGTAAAAATCGGTTGAACGGACTGTAAAAAAGGCTTATTTAAATGTCTAATCTTATTTCAAATGGGTTATAGGTGTCTTAATTGTTTACAATACAATCAATTATTACAACATTAAAACAGACACTACAAGTAAGCAAAAACCGTTCGAGTTACCCTGGTAGTGGTCACAGGACAGTGTCATTTGCTGCAATTTAACCGCACCTCTCCAGTACCTATGTATGTACGTCGGTGCCTCTCGGTGCCTCACCGTGCCTCGGTTCAGGCCATTAGCACGGTTTAATGTGGCCTTTTATTAGTTTAATAAATGTCTATGTTCCCGCCAGCCATGTGTGAAAGCGAATTTTTATTCGAGTTTTTGTTTGTTAGGAATGTACTTTTAATCGCTTTTGCAGATGAAGCGATTATCGTTTCGTTTATGTAAGCACTTATGCCAAGGAATATTCAGTTTTAAAAGGTTTTAAAAGATAATGCTTTTGGCAATTTCGTTGGCTTAATATTCAATTTCCATGAGTTCTAATTATTAGTTGGAGATTCTTATGGAGTTAATGCTGGCAATAAACACTAAATATAGCCACTGATTTTGGGATCGGAAGCGGATACCCGAATAAATAAAACGCCTGTTCATATTATAACCCGTAATAATTGGGATCTTTAAATTCATTTATAACATTTTATCTCAAGACATACGCTTGTCAGCCCTGCAGCTAACTGCTACTGTAGGTACCCAGCGACACCCGACGAACTTAATAAGGTGGCTGGATCAGACTAGATGCGGAAGGCGGAAAACAGGGTGCTGTAGCCTGAGAGAGGCCTATGTCCAGCAGTGGACTGCAATAGGCTGAGTTGATTGATTGATACGTACCCACCGACAACCTAGAACCAATAAGTACTTTATTTATATCCAAAAACGTGTGTTATTCCCATACCCTCATACATAAACATCAATATCACAGATTGATTCCCAAAAACGTCAAAACACAATAGGAACATCCAATTATCTGATAGGACTCCCAACCTTTTGTCCGGTGTTTGGCTTCCCATTCTCATGCTCCTTTCAATTCTAGTCTCCGCCGCATCTTGTCCATACATTTACGAATATTTATTTTCCAGGATGTCATGCATAGCATGACATTAGGGACGTCTATTGTTGTGTGAATCACGCTTATAAACAGTGATAAGTAGGGCTGTACCTATTTTTGGCTAAGCACTTCATTTCAATGTTCAAATTTTAAATATTTAAAATAGGTTAATTTCACATTCACATTCACAAAACTACACACCAGTATTAATATTTTTCTTAGAAATAAATTAATTTTTAATCAGTAGCTTTATATCAAACCGAAACTAGATACAGAAAATGGTGTTTAATTTTATGTATCCAACTTCTTTCTAATTAATCTATTTTATTGTTTACTATCGACCCGATTCTGCTTCGCACGGTTTTTACAACTTGACAAAACATTGAGATCTCTTAGTTATATTAAGTAACTTTAATATGAACGCATTATACACATAAACCTTCCGGAATAAATTCTAACTGAGCACGATGGTGAAAACCTCTTCAAACTTTTTTGCTTGGTTTAGAAGAAACAACGCGGTCACACAGACAAACACGAAAAGCGACTTTAATTTATAATTATGTATTGATACTTAACTTGTACTGCAAACACTGATCACTCTCTTTGTCTCCTAGACATTGATCTATGTCCTGTTTTTTGTGATTGACTTGCAATAAGAACACAAACAAATCATGCACAGATTTTTGCAATCAAATAGTAAGTAATCTATGATTCCTGCACCTATATTTACACTAAATCTAAAAATAAGAAGAAACCCCTATTAAAACTCTTGAAAAATAGTCGTATATTGACTTCTCTACCAAGAATCAGCTGATATTGACAGTTCAAGCCAAATCTTTTTACCATCGTTAATTGAACTCTTCGACATAAGACTAAGGTGCTCTCTCAAAGCTGGGGAAGTGCTCTTTTTAATTAAGGCTTGGTGATAGCGATCGGCCAGTGATGTTACCTCGAACCCAAAGTACTGTAGCTTGTAGTGGTTGCAAAATACTCTTCTATGTTTACTTTAAGCAGGGAACAAAGGGAAAGTTGTGGCTTGTTTAAGTTTGATGTAGCTTACAGCATATTTTGGCTGAGCTTAACTTATGCTGGGTTTACAAATCTGTTTTTTAATCCCGTAGACTAATTTGAAATTTCAAGGGATTGTTGTTTATTTTTCAATATGGAGTTTGACATTTGCAACTGTCAAATTAGTCTACGAGATTAAAATACAGACACATTACATTGCGCGACCTTGTGAGAATGAAAATCGTATCCATAACATGTGAGCCTTGAGAAAATTTGACAATTACATTGAAACCAAATACTTACTTAGTTATTCATTGATAGTTTCACGTGTAAATAGATAATTATTAACACGTGAAACTGTCAATGAATAACTAAGTTTGCGCAACTAGTTTCGTGATGCAAATCCGGCTTAATGGGTGCCACCATGCTCAAGGTTGTGGATTAAAACCTGGCAGGTACCACTGTAACTTTAAATTCATGAACCTCAATTTTGACTACCGATAGTTGCGACAAAATGGCGTTCATGTTTCAGTTGAGTACTTACTGGTAAATACCTAAAATACCAATAAGAAATGACCGGGAGTCGTTTTGGTTGGTTGTCACTGATGTCAGGACGTGTGTGATTATAAAAGTTACCTATTCTGCCAAAGAACAGTTTTTGAATTTTAAATTCGGAATCTTTTAACAGTTGTTAATGACTTTATACACAGATTAAAAAAATTAAGTAATAAAAACTAAAACCCAACTACGACTAAAAAGGTACAAACAAGACACCACAGACAGACCAATTAAAAATCCGGAGTCACACGTGTTAAGGCATAAATCGAACAGATTACGTGTGACTCCGGATTTTTAATTTGTCTGTCTGTGGTGTCTTGTTTATACTTTTTTAGTCGTAGTTGGGTTTTAGTTTTTATTACTTTATTTTTTTCTTAATTATTTTGGGTATATAATATATATATATTTGAAATGTGCTCATTAAACCCTTTCATTTGATACCTAACATGGTACGATTAAACAATTTTTTTTTTCAAGTTCCTGACTTTATGTCCTCTAGAGGGCGCCATTTTTCTTTAATGTGACGTCATATGGCCTATAACCAGCGGACGATCAAGAGGCTTCCAACGATACCTCACTTGTCAAATTGTGATGAGTGGTTTAGAAGATATGAGGGAACAGATGAACATACATACATACATACTGGTGAAAATCATAACCCTCCTTTTTCCTTCGCCGTAGTCGGGTAAAAATACTGTCTGACTCTAGTGCGCTACAGAAGGCCCACGGAAAATTGTGGAACTACATTTTTTTTAATGCATGGTGATGCAATTACATAGGTAGACACTAGACCGGCGTCGCGTCAAATGGACTCAATGGTGGCGCAGACTCCAGTTTCGGTCTTCAACGGATCATTCATGTATATGTGTGTGTGAGATGGTTATTTATTTATTTATTTTTCGCTCTTCACAAAGTTTCACTTAAATAAAACATAAAGACAAAAACTATATCGAGATGACAAAAAAGCATAAAATATTATCCTTTGTGAGAGACTGGCGTCCATACTAGGATACCCTGTGTGACGGATCACCAGGCTCTCATCCCGAATTTAATCTAATTCCATAACTTAACTTTACAATGGTTAATTTTAAGACTAATAATATATAATGTCTAGACATTATATTGATGAAAGGGAAAAGTAACAGATAAGTTTAGACCAAAAAAAAAGGAATACAAAATAAAAAATAAAAAAAGGAACAGGCAATTAAAATAACAACAAAAAATTAATAATATTAGGTGAAGTGTAATGCGTGTATAGTGTGCAGGTGAAGTGTGAGGAGATGTAGAATGATGGTGTGAGTGTGTAAGGTGTTTGTTACTGTCAAGAACGAAAATTATTGGTTATTACGAGGGAGCAATGAGCTGCTCCGTGGTATCATAGTCCAATTTTTGTAACCAGGTTGAGAGGGCTTTTATGCAACGCTGCTTGGGTAGGGCATAAATTTAAAAAATTTCGTTAATTTTGTTATACATGTAACTACCAAGACAACCGAAATGTCGCCGGGAGAAAGCTGTATGGAACCGAGTTGTGGGCGCTTACCTTCAAATAGAGTAGGATTATATGCGAGAAGAGACTGTTTGCGCAAGATCGTATTCAAAATGAAAAGTTGACGTACAGTTAACACTCCAGTCCGCCTCATAAAGTTCACTGGTGGGAAATAAGAAAGGCAAGAAATTACTAACCTTTAGAACTTCAGAAATTACCTGACCTAACCCAACACACACGTAAAAATAATAATCCATAAACAAAACACGCTAATGAACCGTAAAAAACATTAAACAATAATAAGCATAGATTAGGTACTCACACTAAAGTTTTAATGTAGCAATATTATTTCTAATAAAAACTTAACTCATCTACACGTAAATAACAAATAAACGAAGCAAAAACTCCGAAAATGAAGTTTGATCCAATAAACAAGTTTAATTAAAAGTATTATTGCAGACAATTCCATAACATCGCAATGTTCTTCAAAATTATTAGAACGACTCCCCATTCAATGAAGCTCTTAGTTTTTATTAACTTTAGGTTTCAGACTAAATCTAGACGGACTTGAAAAATACCTACGAACGTAGACAAAGTACAGCAATAGACAAGTCACTAAGTAATAATTATGAGACAAGGACACACATATTAGATCCAGTAGTAAGAGTAAACGAGACAGAAATGTACTTTCTCTATCTCTTTTGCGTATGCAAACTTTTTGCCTGGACCCAGTTATGATGACTATCAAGGACTATGGCTTTCTTTTAAGGTACAGCTGATCTCAAAGATATAAATATATTTGTCTCGATAGACAGTGAAAGCTGTGAACTCGTCGAAAAAAATAGCGTCCAACTGTTAGCCGCTAAATGCACGCACAGTGCCGTAGCGCGAGTGTTAAACGTACGCGACCGACATCAGCGTATGATGTCGGTCACGTACGCATAGCAACATAGTACGCAGTACTCGTCAGTGTCGCAGTATGGTGCTCTAAAGAACACGCGCGACCAACGTACGCGACTGACATCAGCGTAAGAAAAATCCAGGCCTAAGATTTCCTGCCAGGGTTGCGGAATAATCCGAAAGGGATACCGGGACCCTGGCAACAGGCAACTGAAGGAACACGGGTGGGTTTTAGTCAGTAAAAGTCTGACACGGCTTTCCGCTCCGCCCAGAGCGGGAGAAGTCATTTGATGATTTCCCCCCACAAAAAAGGCCTAAGATTTAGCTGTCACGCACACCAGTATAACAAAGATCGCTTGTTTGTTTTATCTATTTTGCAG
Source organism: Lithophane ornitopus (assembly GCA_948473465.1). Lineage (NCBI taxonomy): Eukaryota > Metazoa > Arthropoda > Insecta > Lepidoptera > Noctuidae > Lithophane > Lithophane ornitopus. The sequence goes on from OX419629.1 coordinate 5,512,716, forward strand.
CGCGACACTCTATCTAAACATGATAAATAATCAAAGGCTAATCTATACAATTCTCTATATCTATGGCCACCTAGAATTCAAGAAGCCTGAAGAAATCAAGTGCTTTAACTTGTGTATCTAGCGTGAAATATTTCATTCTGAAACACATCGCCCTTCTATCAAAAGGTCACAATAATACCTACTGTATTAGTTTATTTATATTATGTAGACGGTACATTATATTTGAAACTAGATTCTTGCCTGAGGTTTCGCTCCATGCGCCAATTATTGTGTATATTATTTTTTCCTCGAACACAACACTACAAAAAGTTGATTAAATAAACACTTACCTACTAAGATTTTTTTACAACTAGACTTAGATAAAAACTTATCTGCAATAAAGCGCAATATTTACGTTCTCAGAGAAATCTAATAACTAGAATCTCACCTTGGTTCACACCCGTGAGATTCTGAAAATACCAAGTAACTAACCTGAGAAAATAAAAACAAAATAATAATAACCGCCGCCGTATCTCTACGTTGATGTCGTGGTGGAGTTTGTGCACTCCTGAAGTCTATGCTGGTAGAGTTTACTTTGCTGAAACAGGTCTAGGAAGAGGAGCCAAACCAAGAGAGATACAAAAACCCGCAGGGTAGCATGTGGCTAGTTGTTGGGCAGAAGCGATCCCACGGACCCTATCTCCCGGGAAAAGTCTTGTTCGGCTTGCCTTTATTGGCCAGCAAAGTGAACACTGACGGGGAACAGAGCTCCCACCTCATTCTTGCCTGTATTGGACTTGAGTGTTCGAAGGAAGGAAGTATTCCAGTGAGTGCTGTAGGGATCTTGACCATCTTCCGGGCTCTGGGATTATTCTGATAGCCATGGAATATCTCTCCACTCCTCGAGCGCCTCAGGATATGTTGCCCCCGTATCTCTACGTCACTACGTGCTAGCGACGAAATCCTGAATTTAGCTGCAAATTAAAGCAACAACTTTTTCCTTTCAATTAGAACGGTGTAGGATGAAATGATCAAATCCTAAGATCTGGCTATGACATATTCATTCACAGAAGCTTGCTTAGATTAGAAGCAAGTTTACATTTTTTTTAAATACTAAACTAAACTTTCAAAAAATATAATCGGCAAACCTTTTGTTTTAATTCTAATTATAAAGACCCGAAGGCAATTTGCCTGCAGGCGTAGCATGACGGTTTCTATCTCTACGAAGAATAGACATAGCTTTTTCTTTACAAACTGACATTTCGTTTCTTCTTCGATTTTTGACATCGCACCGTAGAAATCTTTCTACAATCTGTCATTTTGTCTTTTATTTCTAACGATCTTTGTCTAGGTCTTTTTATATGTAGACTATTTCGGAAGAAAGTTTTCTACTCAAACTGTCAAAATCACACTGACAACTGACATTTGTCTATGGTAGTGAAGACAATTTTATTTTGGAATCGCCAGTAGAAAACTTTCTACTCGACGGCCACAAAGTATAAACGGTTATCTACAAAATCATGATTTTACAAAGGAGCGTTTTGAACGCAAAATTGTGATAATTAATAGAGGACAACGCTATCTTCTCCTATTTTACATCATTTAGTTAATAATAAGTATGAAGAAAATAGTTAAGTTTAGTTAATTACTGTGAAATTGTTTGATCCAAAATACGGTACTTCGACACTTTGAGTTTTTTTTTGTAGTTGACTTAATCAGTAAAAATTGAGAATAAAACAGAAAAAAAAAATCCTATGACAAAACAAAGAATTCTGAGTCGAATTATGTGAATTTCGTAAAAAGTGCAGTTGACCCTTTCTACTTTGCTGCCGTCGTACTGTCTACACGAAACGTCATTTTTGTCTACTCTTCCGTCGACAAAAAAGTGCTCATGCTACGCCTGCTGCTCATGTTCTTAATCCATTATGGTTTTTACCTATTCCTTCGTATTTCCGTCAAAAAATGATTTTATCCGGAGGCGGGCATCAGATACATAATAATAATAATAATATCCCCACCGCCGTATCTCTACGTTGACATCGTGGTGGGGCTTGACGTCGTGGTGGGGCTTGACGTCGTGGTAGTGTTGCCCCCCTTGTCGCTACGTCACTATGTGCCAGCGACTGTTTTCGGGGGCCCATTATTGAGTGTGCAAGTCACCCCCTGCCATTTTATCCGTGAATATATAAAACATTGATCAGGCAGGGGCCATAGTACTTCCATAGTTCCAGGTTACCAGTGCACTTTAGCCACCCAAACTCATAATCCATTATCTTTGTTTCCCAATCCTGCAATAGTCCTACTTTAACCGGGGATTGTCCTTGGCTGCACTTGCATCGTGCGAACAGGGATGATTGTCGGTTGGTGAACTCATTCATTCCATTAAAAACGTCTAACGGGCCTCTGCGAGTTGGCTTCGGCCCCTCATACGCCTTCCAAAAGACCGGGACCCCATGGTCCCGAGATATGTAACCATATATAAAAAATAATAATAATATTAAAAGTTAATTGAGGTAAAAAGGTAAAACACTAAATACAAAGCTTACGAAAATTAAATATCTACGAAAAATTCAATTATTTTATGTGCCTGAACTAGGTCATCCTGTGTTTCAGCGAGGTAAGGCATAGTATTTCTAAATAATCACATACTTAATTATAAAAATCTAGTCATCTAATAGGTATGTAAAAAGGTGTAAATACACAAAAAATAAATATACAATAAATCCTACTTGCTAAAGTCTTAGTACTAACATAACCTAACTTAGCTAAACTTAATTAGTACAAATACAATTTTTATTTGAGTACAACTAATAATTCCTCTGTACCTTCATAGGACATACTTTGAAGAGCTTCTTTGAGAGTTCTTTTACAATTATTATAATTTAGTGAATACATTTTGGCACTCGCATTTGGTCTGTTATAAAGTAATGGTCCTAGGAAGACAAAAAATTTGGCTGCGAAAGCATGTTTTGTACTTTTTGTAGGGCAAACTATGTCTTTCCGTCTCTTTTTAGTTAATTCAGTGCTGTAGGGGAGGGCTGCGCGTTGTTTTAATACAATGCTCATTATGAATAACTGTGGAGCTGTTAGTACTTCACAGGATTCATAGAGCAGGTTAATGGGAAAAAGGAAAGGGCGGCAAGTAGACACCTTGAGAATCGCTCTTTGAGCTCTCTCGATAGGTAGTAGCAAACTTTTACCTGCTCCACCCCAAGAGGTAATGCAGTAAGTCAAAATTGACTGACAGAGAGCAAAGTAAACTCGCCTTATTAATTTTGGGTCTGCAATATAGCGTAGTTTTTTTAAAACGAATATTAGCTTACGCATTCTATTATTTAAAGCTTCTATATGCTGTTTAAAAGATAGGGTTTCATCTATTATAATTCCCAGATATTTTATTTTACTAGTTATATTAATATTAGGGAACGTGAGCAAGCATGTGCAGGGAACATACAACAGTGAGGATACAGCGTTGAGGGCAAAACAGATAACATGGCCATTTTTTGCTAGTTCTGTTTATTGTATTTGTTAAGATTGGTTCTGGCTGTCATTCTTTGATCTTTTGCCGCGGTAGGGCGAATCTTTTAATCTTTGTTACCTTAGACATTTATTTAGTGCTGTCCTAGTGACAACACTCTTCGATCCGCGCTCTGCTCATATCACATCATAAGGCTTTACTTCTCAGGCCAGCTTGCACTACAAATAACTTAATGCGGTTAGCGCTAAACATATTTTAAACATCATTTTGTCTCTGTCATCTTCAAATAATTGAGAGAATCAGAACGAATGTTTATTTTTAACCGACTTCTTCAAATAGGAGGAGGTTCTCAATTCGTCTGTAAGTTTTTTTTTTTTTTTTGTATGTTTGTTACGCGATTACTCCGCCAATTATGAATCGATTTTGATGATTCTTTTTTTGTATGGTAGGTCATGCTTCCGAGGTGGTCCCATATAAATTTTATTAACTTTGCTTTGGTAGTTTTTGAGTTAGCGTCAATATTACGTATTTTTCCCACTTAGTTTAACTAGACGATGTTTTCATTTACTCCTTCGCTGTTATTTTCATCAGCTAGTGGTATTCGAATTTGTGTGGGGTAGGTACCACTACTAAAAAGTGAAAAATAAAAACTTTTTACAAAAAAAAACTACTTCCAAAAAAAAACACTCAAATCTGAAAAATAACTATAATTTCGGAAGTCGGTGGCAAAAAAGGAAAATTGAAAAGCAAAGACACCGACTTAACCGACCGACCGAAATTAAATTTTTCAGTTTAGAGTTTTTTTTTTTTGGAAGTGGTTTATTTTTTTTGTAAATGTTTTTTTATTTATGTTTTGTTGTTGTGTTATGGGCCAACTCTTGAGCTCGATCTCGCTGCCGCGATCGATGAGATCTATGATAGAACGAACAAGCCCAGAAGATGCATGTTCACTCTTGCTAAGTGATAGGGGGCTAGCTTATTGCCATCAACCGGGCTAATCAAGACTCCAGGCTGCTACTGAGATATTTCTAGTGGAAAATCCCAATAACAATTTGCTCGACTTGGGAATGGAACCCACGACCTTATGCTCTGCAATCGCAGTCGCAAGAGCGACCTCTAGACCAAAGAATAATCCTACTCCTACTAATATTATAAATGTGAAAGTTTGTGTGTTTGGATGTTTGTTACTCACTCACGCAAAAACAGCTGAATGGATTCGGATGAAATTTGGCAAACAGATAGTTTATAACCTGGATCAACACATAGGATACTTTTTATCCCGATATTCCCACGGGATCGAGACTTACGCGGGTGAAACCGCGGGGCGCAGCTAGTAAAATAATAATAATAAAGATCTTTATTTCCAAAAAATACAGATCATTGTTATTAAAGTTTAAAATTTTTAGACTATAAGTCAATAAATATAATAGGAAGCCGTCGAAACAAAGTAATGACGTAATAAATCATTATAATGTACTGAGATTTGAGCACAAGATACTGTATCAAAGGTACTATGTACATCTACATGGTAACCTTTCTCGTAACGAGGAGGCAAAGGAAAGTTAATTTATGATAAAAGCCTGTATATAGTTCATTCTGTATGTTAACTAGGTGAGTAACTTTTATTAGCAGACACAAAGCATAATAATATTTTATTACACTAATTAATGTTCAGTTAAGTATGAAAATACTAGCTGCGCGCCGCGGTTTCACCCACATCTCGATCCCGTGAGAATATCGGGGTAAAAAGTATCATAAATTTCCTAAACTAGTACTTATGTGCCCAATTTCATCTAAAACATTGAATTATAAACTGTTAACTTAGTTATGCCGCCAAATAATTAGGTCCAATCATAAACCATGGGGTATATCAATATTGCCAGTTAGCTGTTGCGTCATTAACTTTGTCAAAGGGGCAATTTGTCTCTGTAATTACCTTGAATGCAAGCTGGTATTATATTTATTGACTGCATACGGACGATATTGTCATATATGTGAAATATGACTTGAAAGTTATGCATATTTGGTGTAAAACATGAATTAACTATCTATAAACAAGCGAGGAGGAAAAAGATACAAAAATATTAATAAGAGGAGCTCCTGGCTAAGTAATAACAGCCGCACGGGTCGATCCATCAGGTTAAGCGTCGCTTGCCATGGTTGGTCTGTGGATGGGTGACCATCTTTACAAACCGAGACTCATCCGTTTCTCGGAAAGCACGTTAAGCCGTTGGGTCGTCAGAAGCCCGAAAGTCTGACAACCAGTCTAACCAAGGGGTATCGTATTACCCAGTTACTGGGTTGTGGAGGTCAGATAGGCAGTCGCTCCATGTAAAATACTGGTATTCAGCTGCATCCGGTTAGACTGGAAGCCGACCCCAACTTAGTTGGGAAAAGGCTAGGCAGATTGACGTAACGAGCCGGTTTCTGACGCATTGTAGTTTGTTATTACTGTATCATATGATCTTGTAAACATACCTCGTGTTGGCGTTATGTCTACATTTTGACATTTAGCGTTAATTAATTATGATTTAGCCTATCTTAACGGCGGCGCACGTCGTGTACTAACAACCCACGCAATACTTAACTTTTCTCAAATTCTCTGCTAATGATATCAAAGAAAATCACCTGTGACAACCAGACATACACCGGAGTTTAAAATATGGACTTTTTTTTTGCCTATTTGATACACATTCAGTGCACTATAATAAAATCTAAAACCCAACTACGACTAAAAAGGTATAAACAAGACACCACAGACAGACAAATTAAAAATCCGGAGTCACACGTGTTAGGGCATAAATCGAACAGATTACGTGTGACTCCGGATTTTTAATTTGTCTGTCTGTGGTGTCTTGTTTATATCTTTTTAGTCGTAGTTGGGTTTTAGTTTTTATGACTTTTTTGGGGTTATAATATAAATATTTTTGAAATGTGCTCATTAAGCCCTTTCATTTGATACCCAACATGGTACGATTAAACAATTTTTTTTTTTTAGTTCCTTACTTTATGTCCTCTAGAGGGCGCCATTTTTAATTTAATGTGACGTCACATAAGACGCTTCCAACGATACCTCACTTGTCAAATTGTGATGAGTGGCTTAGAAGATATGAGGGAACAGATGAACATACATACATACATACCGGTCGAAATCATAACCCTCCTTTTTTCTTCGCCGTAGTCGGGTAAAAAAGGCGTTGACGTAATCACTTTTTCACTTTTGTCGCTGCAATAAAAAACAGTCACGGGGACTTACAACAGAAGTGAACTTAAAACTGTGAAATAACATATCACATCTACACAATTTTGCACGTCACCCTTCATCATCATTTCAGCCGAAAGACGTCCATTGCTGGACTTAGGCCTCCCCCTAGCACCGCCACTTCAACCGGTTCTATGCTTCTCGCATCCAGCGTATTCCCGCGGCCTTCACCAGGTCATCGGTCCACCTTGTGGGGGGCCTTCCAACGCTACGTCTTCTGGTACGTGGTCGCCACTCCAGAACCTTTCGGCCCCATCGGCCATCTGTTCTGCGAGCAATGTGCCCTGCCCACTACTACTTAAGTTTGGCAATACTTCGGGCTATGTCTGTTACCTTGGTTCTCCTACGGATTTCATCTCGCTGCAGATATTTTGTTATTACAGCATATCGGTGACGCGACCCCATACGTTTTTCCTCGCTCAAAGCGCCTAAAACAGTTTTCCTTTAAAAGTAAAGCATTAAATTAAACAAGTTATAAAGATTTAACCTATTCAATTACTGGCCGTAGATTAAAAAGGAGGTGGATACTCAAAACGTAGCAAACTTAAAAATAAAATATAAGCTCCTTGGTATTATGCAAATGTTATGAAAAGCGTAGTGTAAGAGCTCGCCTTTTATGAATATTCATTTAGAAGTCATTACAAAAGTTTTTTTTCGACCGTTCGGCTTTGTGCTCGGTAGCAATAAATAGGATTGGCGATTTTCTTTCTTTTAGAGAATTTATATTAATATGCAATTGAGCATTCTTCTTTTATTAACCTATAAAGTGTTTTAATTTAGACTCATAGTGTACGCAAAACTGTCTGCAGTGGGTTCGATTCCCAGATCGGACAAAGTGTTATTCGATTTTCTATTTACCAGACTCAACAATAGTGAAAAGGTGTCGGGGGTTTTGTTTAAGGCTCTCCGCAGACAGCGCAACTTTTATTGAAGAAAATATCAAATAAGCTTTTTTTTTCCTGTATTAAAAGAGCTAAAGTTCCTATTAATGGGTTACAATCTAGGCTAATAAGCAATTTAACTCTAACTTAATATTTTACGAGACAGATTATGTTATAACTAAGAATAGTGTCAAATTAGTTGAAGAAACTATCAACTTTTTAAACGTTTTTGTTAAAGTTTGCCAGTTGCAGCAACAAATAGGCTCAATTTACGGTTGCCGCGATTCTAAATAAAGTTTTCTAATCCATGGTCAACATTCAGTGCGACTATGCATCTCGAAGAAGCAGCTCTTTCGACGCGTTGCGATTGCCGATTGGGGAAACCAGCTATTGACACAACTAGTACAAATTTGACAGTTGCTAGCTGCGTCGGCTTCCAGTCTAACCGGATGCAGCTGAATACCAGTATTTTACATGGAGCGACTGCCTATCTGACCTCCACAACCCAGTAACTGGGTAATACGATACCCCTTGGTTAGACTGGTTGTCAGACTTTCGGGCTTCTGACGACCCAACGGCTTAACGTGCTTTCCGAGAAACGGATGAGTCTCGGTTTGTAAAGATGGTCACCCATCCATGGCAAGCGACGCTTAACCTGATGGATCGACCCGAGCGGCTGTTATTACTTAGCCACGAGCTCCTCAATACCTACACCTACCTACCTACCTATATAATATACCTACTTAAAGGTGGTATTCTGTAGTTTCTGCTTACCCCCATGGGAAAAAGACGACAGTTTATGTACCTATGTGTATGTAATATTTCGTCCTATAAACATATTTTCCTTTTAAAATGTATCTTTAGAAAGTCTTCTAGAAACTATAGGTACCAATTATTGTAACTACATACCATTATAATATTTTCAATTCAAGAAGCATTTGCAACTTTAAGATGGCTTTCCGCGGTGCGCGATACTGCGGACGGACACAGACCAGCCCGTTGAGATTGAATCCATCTTATCATTCCGAAATGCAAAGTGAAACAGAATCTTGCACCGCACCTTTGAAGTTACCGACTCGCCGCGGATCGGACGCATCGCGAGAGACGTGTCTGCTCTATCACGGATGATACTCTTCCCACGGTACGTCGTTCGGGCTCTTCCGCGGACAGACGTCCGCAATATCGCGCACCGTGGGACTAAATATTAATTCCATGTACATACAATATTGCTCGTTTTTCTTAACTTATACGTCATATTAAATTCCTTTTTAAACAAAGCTGAAACTAGCAACTTAGCTGTAGAGTTTGATTGTTATCGCAATTTCTTTTAACGAATATTTGACTACATTATACATTATATTAATAGGCTCGCCCCCTGTTACATAGGACTTAATTATAAATAGACCAGTGCCCGAATAAAGAATGATAGCTGCTAAAAACATCAAGTGTGATAAACAGCTAAACCAATCTATACACGCGGCAGTGTGTCAAGCCAAGTTCGGTCGGAGACTGTTTTTTCCAAAACCTAAAACTGTTTTACACATAAAGACAACCTGTCTTATTAAAAAAAAAGGTTTTTTAAAGCCCAACTTAACCGCGGCATCAAAGAACAAGCCCCGCACAAGTGCTTTAAAAAAATTTAAACATTTTTAATGGCTCTGTGTTTGTAAAACAATATTTTGGTTGTTTTATTATTCCTTTTATATCGGAGAACAAAAGGGGTGCGCGGTGCTCGCCTTATGGCGGAATCATAATCAGGTGGCGAATTAGAATACTTGCTTTTTTTGCGACCCACATTTTAATATCTCTTTTGTAATTAGATTTTTTTAAATTATTTTCATGTTTTTTTTTTTCGTAATTGTACCTATTAGGCACTTCTGTTTGTTGTCATTTTCAGCCAGTTTTTAATTGTTAATTTTTTTTACAGTTTATTTACAATTTCATGCACAGTAAAGGTTTCTCTAATGTTTTATATAAATTATCTTGTTTGAGAAAGCAAAAAATGAACTGTTTGATCTGTTTTTCCGCTTTTCGCTTACATAAAAGCTGATATTATATTTCTAGAAATATATATTCCTATGTTATTCACTTATATTTATCTTTAGTTTTCAAAATAAATATTTTATGTGTAGTGAGCAATGTTACGGGATACGGCTAACTTTCATAAAATGTTATAACCTATTATGGTGTTGTAAGTGTACGGTATGCAGTCGCAATTATGTTTAGACCAGTATTTCAACTGGTTGTTGACAATGAATAGATTGATTTAATAATCTATCCTTCGTCTCATAAATAATATATAAACCGTTTTGTTTAAATCTGTCAGCGTAAAGCTGAAATCAAAAACCATTTATTAAGTTATAGTTTGGAGCTCAACTTTAGCTACAAAATACAGTAGGTAACGTTTTCATGCAGTTTCAAGCTCAGTGAGCTATTCCGAACCCAGTTGATTTTTCTGATATACCTACCTACCTACTACATACACATGGATCTGAATATTGTAATAGTAAAAGCTTTCAGTGAGTTTAGCGTTTGTTTTTATAAAACCTTTGGGTTTTAGTACAAAAATATCATTTTGTTTTGTTTCCAGATGATGGCCGATAAGCTCTTTACCAACTTTTGTTAATTTTCAGGACTTATAATAAGTCGAATACATAATTATAGTTACTATTTATAAATGGTCTAATAAATACCTAAGTACAGGTTATTAACCTAGCATTTCCAGCAAAAAAAACATGTAATACAGGATGTCAAGTTAACCATACCAATTTTCTGATGTAAGATTAAAACGCGTAGATAAGTGGTACAGGCCTTACTTTTTTCGCATAAGTATATCTTAGTGGACTCTCGGAGGAACAGCTGAGAGAGACATCTTCTCAGCCAGAGAACTTACCGCAATTTATTCTAAAAGATAGCAAACAAAGCATTTCAACTGAATGCTCTAAAAAAAATTAACAACGCTTTAAAAAATGTTATAACAATTAACATTATCGAAAGAAATGGGGGCTTTTAAATAGTCGGCGAATAATAGCGTTATCGTGATGGCCCTCTCGCGTTACCGTGATGGATCTTGCACGAGGTTGTGTTTTTTAAATCCAGACAAGTAGCAATGTATGTGTGTGTGTGTGTTTTCAATTCATTATCACTTTCTGAGTTTATCTTGGATATAACGGACATCGGTAAAGGAATAACATCGTGATGACCTGGACTTATAGTTAATATACAGAGTGTAAGGCTAAACACCGTTGTCACTCAAACCATGGGTAGTTGTCTTAAATATAAAAATAAATGACCAAGTAACAACAAAAAAAACGTTATTTTCATTAAAAGATTTTTTAAAGTTTCTATCCGACACCGTGCATGCATGCGAAACAGCTGACTGACTGAGGGAGGGGTCACGCTCGCGACCGGTCAGGTCACGTCCCGCGCTACCCACCCGTGTTGAGACGCAAGTTCTTTGCCTTTGCATAGGTGAAAGGGTGAAATACTCGAGAGGTAAAATGTAATTTTAAAAAAAGAAATAAAGTCGTAACTTTCCATTGATTTTACGTTCTATGACACCAAACCACTGGTTTCAAGGATAACAGTGTTTACCCTAACACCCTGTATAAGTCTAAAATCGCCAACCCCTTCTTGAGCAAGTTAGAAGAAAAATTGTTTATTGTGTGGTATTAATTGTGTGGTGATCAATGCTCGTGCCTTCTATAAATGAGAAGAGGCGTTTACCCTGCAGTGAGACACTTGTAATCACGTTATAAATCCAGACTTAAATAAAAACCCTATGTTTTATTTTTGTAGCTAGTTAATTCTATCAAACGTTTTGTTTAAAAGTTGAATAAAACGGACTGGATTTTTCTGTGAATTTATATTGTTCAATCCGTTTGTCAAAGCAAAGGATTTACTAAAACTAAATCTGATTTGCAGACGTAAAAGAAAAGAATGAAGCCAAATAATATCTAGTTGTTTTCTAACATTATTTTGAGTGAGGAATCACTGATGACTGAGATTGGTGCTTTTCGTGGAAATTATGTTTTTGTTAATAAATTAATTAGGTAGGTACCGCCACCTCATTAAAATTACAGCTGACTACACATTGGACCACAATGTGTAATTAATTGTAATATAAATATATTATTTCACACTACTGGTAAATAAAATAATTTAGTTTAACGCTGAAACGAACCAAAAACTGAAATTAAAAAAAAATTTTGGTACTCATTTACAATATGGCCGCGTTCAAACTAACCGTAAAGTCGAACGCTGAGGGTCAAGATCAAAATGTAAAATACAAAAAAAAAAAACAACCGTCTTCCAAAAAAATACTAAAAACGTGAAAAATAACTTTAATTTCGGAAGTCGGTGTCTTTGCTTTTCAATTTTCGTTTTTTGCCGCCGACTTCCGAAATTAAATTTATTTTTCACGTTTTTAGGGTTTGTTTGGAAGTCGGTTGTTTTTTTTTTTTTGTAAAAAGTTTTTATTTTTCACTTTTTAGTTGTGGTACCTACCCTACACAAATTCGAATACACTTCCTGCTATGTAAATAAAAGTGACGGAGTCAAACAATATATCGTCTACATACACTAAGTGGGAAAAATACGTAATTATTGAAAAAACTACGCAAGCAAAATTAATAAAATTTATATGGGACCACCTCTGAAGCATGAACTACCAAAAAAAAAAAGAATCATCAAAATCGATTCATAATTGGCGGAGTAATCGCGAACATACACACAAAAAAAAAACATACAGACGAATTGAGAACCTCCTCCTTTTTGAAGAAGTCGGTTAAAAAACAACTGCAACATCAGCCGCCAACTGACTGGTCTTTTTTTTTACCCGACTACGGCGAAGCAAAACTTGGGTAACTTCGCCTACTATTCCTGCCAGGGTTGCGGAATAGTCCGAAAGGGATACCGGGACCCTGGCAACAGGCAATTGAAGGAACACGGGTGGGTTTTAGTCAGTAAAAGTCTGACACGCCCTCCTGCTCCGCCCAGAGCGGGAGAAGTCATTTGATGATTTCCCACCCTGAAAAGAAAAAAAGGGTACCTACTATTGATTCTCACCTGGAATCAATAGTAGGTACTCTTTTTTTCAACCCGTTTCTGAAACTGATCGCTCAAAATATACCTACTATGTCAATTATTTTCTTATTCCAGTAAGATTTATGATATAGTGAGTCTGTAGTAGGTAGTTTTTAACAAAAATTTTAAACTAGGGGGTAGACAAATGAAATTAGAACTCATTTAATATGGCAACACTGAGCTCCCGGCGGTCTCTGGTACTTAGATTACTTTACCACCGACAAAGTTTACCCAAACCAAGTCTTTCGCTACTTGCTACTTGATTACCGTGGCGTAAACCAACTCGGCTTGACACACCCTAGAGATTTTTATACCCGAGCTAAGGCGGAAAATTATTGCTGACTACCCACAACTTATTCTGTGTTATCTAGAATTAATGTAGACGTCAGCTCAGTAACCTCCGTGGGTAGATGGTAAGCTGGCTGTTTGTTTTGTAGAAGGCAATGGAGCTGTGTCTTATAAATATGGGCATATTATGGTAAGGATATTGTGCATGAGATTGGACGTATAAAGACAGTGAAATTCATTCGCACTTTTGTCTTTTTGTTGCCAGTGCGTGGCAGTGCCTTCGAAGTTTGAACTATGAAGAGGAAGACTCGGTTCCTATAAACAAAAACGAATCGTTTTCTTACCAATAGTAAAGTTTCTTATTGCCAAACTGTGCATATAAATAGATTCTTAAGCTAATTTAACCTGTGATAGCCACTTCCATATGGGAGGGTGTAATAAGCAAATCTATGAGGACTTTACTTCATTATTGATAAAGATACAAGAGCCTTGATTTTAACCAATAACCGTCCGTAAATTATAGGAATCGGCCATATGACGACTCTTCATGATCGAGGTATGTGGAGAACCTTCATGTTTTCTACTTTGATTAAATATCGTTTCCATTTTCTTTCTATTGTTTTTCATACCGAGATTTCACGTATTATAACACATTGAATTAACATGGCTGTTTCTAAATTAGAGATTGTATAAATTCAAAACTGTTCATTTACCTACTGAGAAGTGTTGCCAGCATATATTTTGTGCCTTGATTTAGGAGATTCCTAGAATTCTGCCTATTAATTAATTTCGTCTATAAGCAAATTAATCAATTTCCGCGAGCGTTTGAGCTATGTCAAAATGTTTGAACTAGGTGCCTTTAGGTAATAAAATTAACGTCAACTACAATTTCCTCACACTAGGATTTCGTATGTCATAAATGCTTTATACAGAATCAGAAGTATACGTACATGTATGTATGATAAACAAACAGTAGCCAGCTACATCAATGTTGGTTCAATCTGGGAATCGAAACCGTGACCAGGAACACGGCAAACAGAAATATACCGCTGTGCCACTCGAGCTGATTGGATAACAAATAAACAGATAATATTATGTTGCACGCGTGCTTGAGTCGAAGAAAAACTTTAGGTTGCGTTTATATACTTGACTGTCTTCGAAAAACGAATGGAAAAGGGTGTGGAGAGCTTTCATTTTGTACAAACAAAATTTTGGTGATGATGGGATAGGATGATGAGTCACTTTCAACGTATTCTGGCCTTGTAAAGTATTATAAAAATGTTATTTTTTTAAATATGTTTATTGGATAGATTAATTGGATCTCTATGGATATGAATCTTGATAAAAGTGTATAATTTATTTGTAAATATGATAAAGGGCACTTTACAACCTCTGCTGACCCATGCTTGGTGTAACTGTATAGCGTAAAGGTTTAATGCTAAGAATAAATAAAAAACCATGTATTCAGTACATGATTCTAGATCACCGAGTGTAGAAATTCTTCGTAGGTTATTTAAAAAAAATATATGCTGTTTGATCCGAAAAATACACCCGCGATTCTGATACATACAATCAATCAACTCAAATCCAGTCTGACCCAGCCGTTTTCTTAATTGAGGTCGTCGGAAAAACGAAAAAAATGTATGGAGCTTTTGATTTTTTGTATACAAAGTGGATGTCGTCTCCACTCCACGACAAAAAATGAAACTCCGTATATCTAATGACGTATTCGTTGAGCTCCTTAAGCTCTGAGTTGAGCTCCTCGGTTACTGACAAATGCTTGCACTGACTGGACAGGTCCACTTAAATCTGTGTGGTTCTTTCCTCAAAAGACCATTTCAGACTCTAATCTACATGGTCCTCATATGGCCTGACCAAGATTATGTCTGGACCTTAAAAGAGACTGCGACCTCTGAGTTTGTTTCGGCCTTTCTTCTCAGAGTAGTCAGATAGGAAACGCCGACCTCATCTAGCTTATTTTATTTTTTTAAATATGACGTGTAAAAGTGATTCTGATATCCTATTTACAGAATAAACAATTTCATTTCATTTCATTTCATTTCAATTTCATTTCATTTCATTTCGGTCTACGTACAAAAAATTAATCAAATATATCCAATAGTTTAGTTACGATAGCTAGTCAAAGATCGGCAAATCCCATACTCGGCCCAGCACTACTATTTAGTTTGTTTGAAAAAATTACTTTTTTAATTTCGATTTTAGGATTTATTTGATAGTTCCAAAATACTCTTATGCATTAGTATTGCCAGGGTTTTCATTTATTGTTGTATTGTCGTCTCCACATTGTATAACACAGTTTCTCGTTTGAAATGAATAAAAATGTGACTTTCACATAAATTCACGTAACCCAAAGGCAGATTAGCTTCACATACGATACCACTCAACCACAAATTTACCTCTAACCCACAGAAAGTACCGAGAAACCTATTAAAATAAATCTTCCAAACCGCTAACATTGGAGATTCCGACTTCACCGTGAGATTGAAAAACTATTTCGTAACGTTCGATAAAAAGGTGGGAAAATACGGTAGAGTTTCGGAAGCTTAAGTTGTAGAGCTTTCAGGAGGTTTCAATTCCAGTAAAGTTTGGGACAAAGTGGACATAGAGCTTGGTAGACCGCTAGTAGAGTGGTGGGTAGAGCCTGAACGCCTAGTGCTAACAACACATTAAAGCTGTATTGTTTCGGGCCCAAATGTGGGCGATTATAGAGCTCGTGTTGTTTTGAATATTGTAAATAGAGTTCATTGTTCTTTGGTAGCGTTTCAACTTTTGAGTAACGTGGTTTTAAACTTATTGTAATCCGGTATTAATTTATGTATTTTTCGTTTATTGTCTACTGCTGATTTTATCAATGTCATCATCTGCCTAGCCTTTTCCCAACTATGTTGGGGTCGGCTTCCAGTCTAACCGGATGCAGCGGAATACCAGTATTTCACACGTTGCGATTGCCTATCTGACCTCCACAACCCAGTAACTAGGTAATACGATACCCCTTGGTAAGACTGCTGATTTTATCTATGTATATTCAGTTAACTTTTTTTTAAATGTAAAATTCTGTATACTGTTTCCTAGAAGTGCGGTGGCACATGGCGTCTGCAATTTACCGGTAAATGACGTCACTGAATCGTTATTTCCGGAAGTAAGTTGGTGTGTTTCCTAGAAAGCGTTTTTGACAACGGAAAGCCCAACCCCGCTGTCCAAAGATTTAAATCACCAGCTTTTCCGTCACCATACTTAAATTATGTGAGCTCACACTTTATTATGCAATTTTAGGGGTATGAGGAACAGGGTGTAAAGTTCACTCATCCACCATAGAAAAGGGAGGATCCTCCGACCAGACGGGTGTTGTGTCTGGCGGGCAACTGCCCAACGATTGATGCTGGGTTCTTGTACATTATGTCCACTGCACGGAAAACTTTAATTGTGCGATGCAGGATTTATGTGACGTCAGGATTTTTGTATGACGTCAGATCTTTGATGCGTAGTTCGCATGTGGCGATGTAGATACCGCCACACAATAATTAAGGCGAATCTAACGATTTAAATCTTTGCCGCTGCCATCATTTTCATGACAGCCGTCACGGCTGCCGTTATGTGGTGCTCACAGCTTTTCTAGAAAACCGCAAAAGACTCGGCTAAAAAACCCATGATGACTATGTGAAAAATCATTATTATTCAATCGCAGTTCCAATTGTACAGTCGAGTTCATTAATATATTGGCCCTTTCAGGCTTCAAAAATATATGAACGTCAAAAAACTTCATAATATTGTAACACCTATAAGCATCATTAAATTGTGGTCAAGATGTAGATTCATTAATATGTGATTGCTTTTTTTCAGTAACATGTGTAGCCAAAGGCACATTATTATATGAACCACTTTAAGATCATATTATCTGAACAATGTAGATTTCACAATTATGTATCCACACATGAATACAATAATACCTGAGCAAATTACTGTAAATCAAATTCAACCTTATTACTACGTCATAAAGATGATTTTAATAGCAATCTTAAAATTGCATGGTCTAGGAGTTTGCAACATTATTTATCACTGGCTAGATTAACTTCAAATGACGTTATGTTTTGCTTATAAAATTATAACTGACGCACATGTCATTCAACGATTAAAAAAAGTCCTACGATTTACAATACAATATAAACTAGATCTTATTTGTTCGAGCAAATAATTGACTTTACCATGCATGTAGAGATAATTAAGAAGCTTAGCTTGCTCAGATATTTTTAAAGCCTATACAGTTTAGATATATTTTTGAAAAGGCTGATCACATATTATTGCCTAATGCACAGCATATATTACTGAACCGTTCACATAAGGACATATTTTTGATCTATAAGTTCTATAGAATTTATTGAGCTTTCCAACGCTCACAATATTTAGAATCCTTGACAGTGCCAATATATTAATGAACTCGACTGTACTAGCAGCATAGTAATAATTATAACGTAAAACATAATAACCCTACCATCAATTTCAAATCACACACTATTAAACCACCAACGAAACAGAACAAGTACTTAACTACTCCATATCAAACGATTACGGACAAGCCAAAGCCCAAATATCGCTTACACGGTAAAACTACTATCCTATAACGGTAATAGCCGTTATCATAACTGCTATTACAATAACAGTAACTGTCTTCAATAACGTTACGATAATTAAATGTTGCACGCGAAAGTCATGTTAGGCGTTTACTTGATGTTATATCAGGAAATGTCTTGAGTAAAAACCCTTTATGATTTTTGTAAGGGTTCGTAGTTTTGTTTTGCGTGTCTTTTTTTTCTTTATTTATATTGGGTCTCCACCTATGAAATTGGCGTTTTTTTCTCACACATAGAGAACCTCGTCACTTCTATTATTTAAAATATTCATCAATTGCTTGGTATTATCGATATAATACCATTGAATATCGATATAATATAATGCAATTGATGAATATTTTAAATTATTTTATTTTAATTTTTTTTGCATTATTCGATGAATAATGACCATTATAGACAACTACCAATAGTAAAAAACCTTATTACTTATAGTTTTCTCATTTTGTTACCAGAAATGACCACTATTTTTTTTTTTAACTTAGCCATAACTTATTTTTGTCGCTTGGTCTTAGTGGCATACGTTGTCTTACTTTTTAAACATTAGTCCATAAAAGTTTTAAAACATTAGTGTTCATGGTTGTTATGAAATTAAGAAAATGTTAGTATGAAAAATGCAACTTCTTTAAAATTCCCCATACAAATCACCGATTTCATAGGTGGGGACCTAATATTATAGTGCTACAGGGAAGTTTGTGAATAAACTAGCTTTTGCCCGCGGCTTCGCCCGCGTGCCGTTCTGAAATTATCTCACGTGAACGTACTACACTCGCGACAATCTAAGAAGTCCGTTTTGACGTTTCGTTCTCGTACATGTAATAAAACGTTAACCCTTGAGAATTAGTTTTAATAAATGTAGATAAGTCGTCGATTACAAACTCTCTAAGTATGTTCAATCGATATGTCTCTAGAATCAGTTTATAAGAAACCAATTTTTTTTTCATCGCTACACAATGCCTTTTTATAGCTGTCAAAACGGACTTCTTAGATTGTCGCGAGTCTACCAGGATAAAAAGTAATCCTATGCCCTAACCCAGGTCATGGTCTAACTTATGAAGCAATGCATTATGCATTTCCTTCAATACCCCAGGAATGTGATTGAAAGTGCCCCCACTTCTGGAACACAGGCTGCGTCTCTGTGAGAGAGTCTATCATAAATCAGCCTTAATGTTCGCAATGCCAGTACAGATCAGGTTAAGCTACGCTTGCCGCGGTTGGTCCGTGGATGGGTGACTAGCTTTACATACGACTTAACGTACTTTCCCAGTCTTTCGCCCTCCGTGACTCGTCCCGACTATCATTCGTGGATCTGTGACAGTCGTTACGGGTTGTCAGAAGCCTGAACGTCTGACAACCAGTCCTATCAAGGGGTATCGTACTACCCAGTAACTGGTTTGTGAACGTCAGACATAGAAGCTCCATGTAAATTACTGGTATTTAGCTGCATTTCGGTAAGACAAGTAGCTGACCCCAAAATATTTGGAAAAAGGATAGGCAGGTTATGACGATTGACATACTTAAACTCAGTTTCCTTTTTATAGTCTAATAAAACCGTAAAACAGCATGAACATCGAATAAAAATAATAATGTTATTCTTGAATGTAAGGCCGGATACTGAATGTAAATATGCCGACGGTCCGAGAGAGCGCCATTACAATTTAATTTCGAACTCACTCCTTTTGTAGGTCACTTCCTGAAAATTATTCGGAAGAAATAAATGTTTCACTTTGGAATTGTTTCAACATTTTATTGTTCTCTTTCTTTCTATGAAATCGTGGGAACTAAACCAACTTTAGAGCTTTTAGACGGGAACTTATTAAAAGGGGTTTTAGAAAAACACCTGTCTATAAACATTTATATTACCGTTTTGCGTACCAAAGGGCTCAGACAAAGTGACATTCTATCAGCGATAACGATGATGGAAAAGGCAAAAATGTATAGAACTGACATAATATGCTATCGAAAAGCTTACGTCAGTCCTGTTGAAAGTCGTTGTAGAAATACGAAACGCTTTCGAAGCGATTGTCACTTGTCCTATACATTTTTGCCTTTTCCATCATCGTGGTGGAAGGCCTATGTCCAGGGGGTCTACTCTCCTGCCAGGGTTGCGGAATAGTCCGAAAGGGATACCGGGACCCTGGCAACAGGCAACCGAAGGAACACGGGTGGGTTTTAGTCAGTAAGAGTCTGACACGCCCTTCCGCTCCGCCCAGAGCGGGAGAAGTCATATGATGATTTCCCAAAAAAAAAAAAAAAAAAAAATGGGGTCTACTCCCGGACGGACTTAGTTACGTGCGTTTCCTAGGTAGGGCGTAGTAGTAAACGCAGACCAATCCCAGCCCAGACTAAGAATAAACGACGGCATGATTTGACAGTTGTTCCTACGTCAGAAGTGTCCCGAGGTGATTTTCAGTTGAATTTGACATTTGTTTTCACGGATGTGAATATCAGTTGCTACGACATCAAAATAGTTATCGTGCTGTTCACAGTTGATGTTTCGGAAATATTCAAAACTATGGCTGCTTTTTTAATGCTCCAACTGCTTCAAGAAGCTCTACAGGAGGAGGCGACGCAGGTTATACTTGCGCCGATAATATAATGGGTGTTGAGAATGTCTGAAAGAACGCTAAGCGTGAACGAAGTAATAGCGAGGGCGGTCGATGCGATGCGACGGGGTGGGTCGGGGGAACTAGAAATTTCACACGGACGAAATCTTGAGCAGAAGCTAGCATAAAATTATTTTAACCTTACATTCTTCTCTCAATAAAAACATTGAGAGAAGGATCTGTAAAAAGAAAGAATTATCTGTAAACGCAGAATTGGTTCCAAAATGGTCAAAAAATCCACAGTCTACAAGGCCTAGAACGTTGTCACTTTGGAAAATATGAAAGAATCTAATCCAAATGACATGATTTAATCCAAATGACATGATTGCTTACTGTAACATAATCTGGATTAATGCCCTGGCCACAAAACTCACTTACGATGTCCATTTACTCAATATAAAGCATAACTTAGGATTAGTTTATACTAGCTGCGCCCTGCGATTTCACCCGCGTAAGTCTCGATCCCGTGGGAATATCGGTATAAAAAGTATCCTATGTGTTAATCCAGGTTATAAACTATCTGTTAGCCAAATTTCATCCAAATCCATTCAGCCGTTTTTGCGTGATTGAGTAACAAACATCCAAACACACAAACACACAAACTCACAAACACACAAAATTTCACATTTGTAATTTTAGTAGGATAGATGTTGAAACTCAACAAGGCATAGATTATTATTTCGAATTTCGGGCGCCTGACGACCCGTAACGACTGTCAAAGATACCGAATACTACGAATGACAGCCGGGAACAACGGTGGAATCTCGATATGTAATAGATGGTCACCCATCCACGAACCGACCGCTGCAAGCGTAGCTTAACCTTCGACCGACCCGTGCGGCTGTTGTTATTTAGACACGAGCCCGGCGGAGGTGATACCATTAATTTGCCCTCAAATTGATCCTACACATTTGTCAGAAACTGAGCCTGTAATGCGTAGATTGATTGTAGATTGATTGATGAAAGGGTTATCCGTATTAAAAGTAAAAAATTCTGTCTAAAGAACTTGTGGCATTAATTTTAATTTGCAGCAGTATTTTGAGCAGCGGTGCAGTTGAATGTCGAAGGTTCGAACCTAGACAGGCGCTTTACTTTTTGTAAATTATTTCAGCACCACTACGGTGATGGAAAACATCGTGAGAAAATAGGCATGTCCTAGAACCAAAAATTCTACAGCTACCAACCAGCACTGGGATTACGAACCACGCTCTCTCACCAAGCGGAGGCCTGTGTCCCAGCAGTGGGAACATTATAGGCTGATTACAATGATGATGAATAATTTAATTTGCACAGAAACGACTGAACCACTAGAATACTGCTTAGCAGCAGAAAAAACATGATAGGTATTAGGTACGTAGTAGCAATCTAACTTGAACCACGAACTCTTCCATAAATACTAGGTAGTGAAATTATATAAGTGACATAATGGAGGGTAGTATGAACCATTTCATAACAATAGATACTCATTACAATCACAGTGTGAATCCACCCGTAACGACCGCTCAACGGAACCCTTTAGAAATTGTCAATAACCGTTGGAACAGTCACAATATTCACATATTGGACGGTTTCCACAATTATCCCATACAATACTAACAGTGAACCCGAAACTTGACTGAACAATATTATGAATAACACATGAACTTAGATATTATATTTGATATTGATGTAAGGTCCAGCAAGTCCAAACTATAATCCTAGCTATCATATCTAATCTAATAATATAAATGTGAAAGTGAGTTTGTTTGTTTGTTACGCTTTCACGCTAAAATGGCTGATTTGCATGACATTTTGCACAGGGGTAGACTATATTCTAGGTTAGGGGACATAGGATACTTTTGATCCCGATATTTCTATGGGTTCGAGCACTTATGCGAGTGAAACTGCGGGGCGCAGCGTAGCAAACAAACAAACAAACTCACATTCTAGGTAGGATAATCATGTACCTAAGTGTCTCAAAAATACGACGCGTTTGCGCATTATATAACTACGTCCAACGACGCTTATGCTGGATCAGCACCAGATGCGAAGGGAACCCTCGAAGACAACTATAAGTTTATTCGAAAAAGCAACTATCAAAATGTAGATTTGACAGTTGCTGTTTCGGATAAACAAGTTTCCATTTACAAAGTGACCAAATAGATATTAATTAATAGTAAACCTCAAAGCAACTTGAAGTCCTAACAGTTAAATATTTATAACTAGCTTCCGCCCGCGGCTTCGCCCGCGTGGTATGTCGATAAAAAATTGCCTATGTCCTTCCCCGGGATGCTATCTATCTCCTTGCGCCAAATTTTATCGAAATCCGTTCAGTGGAGGCTTGAAAAGGTAACATACAGACAGACAGAGCTACTTTCGAATTTATAATATAAGCATGGATTAATGACCCTAAAATTGAACCATACCAACCACTAATTTGCGCGCCCATAACCTATATTTCATACGATACACCGAGGCACATTTAAACGGAATTCATAATTAAGTCTATTAATTACATACTTACCTAATTAACGTATCTAACTGTGATCATACAGCTTTTAATTAATGATATGTAGGTGGGATATATTTCAGCTTTCCAAATTGTTTCCACTGAAAGTTCCGTCTAAGGCCGTTTGTCCATTATCACGAGAAACAGACGACGACGCGTCGACGCCCAAGTAGCGACAGTACATTACTATGTCGTCGTCATCTGTTTTTCGTTGACGTTCTCGTTCTCGGTGCGGTGGACAAACAGCGTAATACTAATCTACATCAAACAATTTAGTCTCATTTAGTACCTACCTAATTACTTTCTATGTACCTACTAGTTGTAATTATATAATACTTTGTCGAACTCAAGTATTCACACGAGTATATTCGTTTGTACGAATATATTCGTACAAATGAATACATACATACATTTACTACACGATGTCCTACCTCGACGTAATCTAGTTTCAGCAGGTTGTATTATTTATAAATGAACTAAGAATTAATGTTCACTTCATGGACAGTTCGCTAATCGGCTTTACCTTTATTACCGTTTTAGTCGTTGCTACCTTCTTGATCACTGCTCAAACGAGCGCCGTGAAGTCTTCTCAGACGAAATAAGACGAAAAACCAATGCCTTCGTTTTTAAAAGGGCGTAAGAAACATCAACGTTTGCGTCAGAGACGTAAGTTAGCATAAACAGCCAATAACATTCCTACTGCTGGGACACAGGCCTCCTCTCTGTGGGAGTGAGTGGGCCATAATCCACCACGCGGGCCCAGTGCGGGTTGGTGTATGTCACATGTCTTCGAATTTTTGGATCTAGGACAAGGCGGTTTCCTCACGATGTTTTCCTTCACCGTTTTGAGAGCAAACCTAAGTTAGGATACAAATATTGTTCAAAGTGGAGATTGATACATGCAATGTGACTAATTCCACTTACACTCGCCGAATTATTCGAACAGGAATGAAGCCCATACTCCCCGCTATATCTTCTCTACAATGGGAATATCTCCCATTGAACTGAACCAATGAAGTGTAAACGGGATAACACGAATGCCTTCACGACTAACAAAGGATTCCTTGTTACCTTAAGCCGGGTGCACAAGGATTGCAGTGTTATCTCCTTATTGAACACCGTTTATGGTTACTTTTATGTGTTGGTGCTGCCGTCTGGTGGCGAATATGAGAATGTTGAGTTTTATGGAAGTAATTTTTTTTTTTTTTTATTGTTTCTCTAAAAAAAAATTGAATTATTTCACTTCATCGTTGGCAACATAGGAATGTCATTTATTTTAGAGATCCTTAAGGTATGGAACAAGCTCTGTTTTCGGTACAGAGTAGTTCCACATACTTAAATTCACTAGATTTTAGTTTTTAACTGGTGACACGCGGTGTCACATGCCGTGGAGTGCTAGCGAAACATCATTGCACCCCTTTTCTCGCGCTTCCCGTGTTTGACCGCCGGAGTAGCTTTGAGTTTAGGTGCACCCACGCTGTAAAGGGGAATGGATGTAAAGTTCGGCAGTGGCCTCTCAGACCTCATGTCACCACTTACGTAAATTTTAGTCACGAGTTCTTCACCCCAATCTCCTCCGCCGCAAACAGGTATAACGATTACCAAAATGTGTTGACTGAATTGTCGATAAAGCTGCAGCCGTTGAGTGTGACTCCGTCCAGCCTGGATGAAATCATAAAAATCAATTTCTATTTAACAATTTTGCGGATACTGAATGAGACACAATTGAAGTTTTATTGATATGTCTATGTGCGTTTACTATCCGCGAAAGTGTAAATATTGTCCATTTTGCAGTTATGACAATGGACAACATGACAACCATGGTTGCCCCAACCATACAATTTTGTAGAAGTCTTAGGTTACAACTTAAGCCTGGGCGACTAAGTGAAGAAGGAAGACTACTTTCGTAACGCAATGTCTTTGAATATAACTTAACCAAGTGTTTACGTGATCAGATTCCTAAAAGGCCGCATACCTATCGACCAAAAAGGCTTGTAACAAGACCGAATACCATAATGAAATAAAAATAAATCATTATCATACTAAAGATTACAGGTCGCCGCTTGCGAACTTTCAAAGTGAAATAAATTAAAGTTTGCGCAAAACTTCTGGCAATAGCAAGCTGTTAATAAAGAAATACTCGCTTCGATCAAGGAGGTCGAACTGAAAGTATTCTTCCTGTTTTCAATAAACTTTTAATGGCAAATATGATTGAAACCAAAGTTTCGGAGACCGGCGACCGTTACTTCCAGTCATTTAATGACTTATGTATTTTCCTAAAAATTGGTATCTGCTTTTTAATTTATCATAAAAGTTTGATTAGTTTATTTTCTCTGACTTTTTGATGGAAATGTTTGCTGGGATTTTTCTTATTCTGGCTGTCTCGAACATGATGAGCGTACCCTCTATTTATAGATTTCTTTGGAACGATGCGACGATAATTTATTAATATAGATTTAAAAACTGTCACTTGCTCGTAATTTAAGACTGAGAGATTGAAAGCGAATACAGAGATACAATAGAAAAACTGACATTCGAGTATGATTTTGAGAATAGAATATCTTTATTTTGCATAAAATATGGTATCTACTTTAAAGGTCTTATAGAGGGTGTTATGATAGACATCGTTAGCCTTGAAACTAGTCGTTTGGTGTCATCTATAATATACTTTTTCTATGGGACCAACCATGAAATCGGGAAAAAAAATCAGCTGTTCCATACATTTGTGTTCACTTAAATCGACAAAATGTATGGAACAGCT
Source organism: Lithophane ornitopus (assembly GCA_948473465.1). Taxonomy (NCBI): domain Eukaryota; kingdom Metazoa; phylum Arthropoda; class Insecta; order Lepidoptera; family Noctuidae; genus Lithophane; species Lithophane ornitopus. The sequence continues at coordinate 5,538,190 of OX419629.1, forward strand.
GATTTTTTTGCGATTTCAAGTATAACGGTGTCTACCCTAACACCCATTATATATATATATATATTTATAGTTTCACGTATTTTACTCAGCATGCCAAAAATACCTTGAAATTAAAAAATATTAAACTAAAACACTTCAATTATGTAGGTATTATAAAAAAGACCAAAAAATAAATCTTTATAATTAAATTATATTATGGGTCCGAGCACTACTCCAAAATGTAAATAGCATACACCAATACGTTCAAATGACCGTAACTCAGCTCCGTAATTGTGATATTTCCACCTCATTATCTAACAAGTGTCGCACATACACCGTTGTGCACTTACCCTATATCTAAATGACAAGGCTCCCCGCCTCTGCAGGAGTAACAACATCGGACACAACACCGTAACCAGCCAATTCCATTTTATTTATATGCATGTAAAATGCATCTTGGTGGCGTTCCGTATGCTGCCTTTAGTACCGGCGGTGTATTGAAAATCTTGCGATAACGTCTTATGTGAATACATATAGGTGCTTTTTGATGTCATATTTTTCAGTAAGATTTCAGTTTTCAAGCAATTTTCAAGGTAGTTTCTGCGAACATAATATTTATGGACTAAGAACCAAAAACCATTTGGCGGTACCTAGTCATATCGTTCCGTAGCGAAAGACCAATTAAATTATAATATGAACATGGAAATTATTGCACTGACAAGTGCCAATTGTCGTACTTAAATATGGGTTATAATTATTAAAACGAGATTTAATTAATGTGTATCTAATTAATAGCGAAAGCGCCTAATTCAATTTTCACATAATACATTGATGTTATCATGTCAACATTGGGCCATTCAAATACAAATTAATATTAGGTACTTCTATGAATAATCAAAACTAAAATAATTTTAATAAGAATTTAAGTAACTCACATAGTTAATCATTTAAATTCCAGTTAAGTTTCTAACTACCCATTAACTAATCTAGAAACAGTAAAGTTTTGAACAAATATACCTAGTCTTTGAAAATCTATACATAAAAATTGATGTTCGTTGATAAGTGCATCACTTCAGAACGGCTGAACCGATTTTTTTTTTAAATTAAAATTTTATAATTATGTGAATGACACAGGTTCTTACGGATAGAAAAATTTGAAAAGTTGCAGAATTCGGGAAAAACGAAAGTGCAATTTCTATTGGAATATTTTATGAATTTTTGTTTGGATAACGTCCGGGTCAGCTAGTAGATACATAAAAGCTCAAATTGAGTTTCTGTGTTGTCATAATTTTTTATTTAATAATCCTAAGATGAAGTCTTTATTCGTAGTTTGAGGTCACACTCTATTAAACAATCCTGGTAACTGAAAATTACACTGAAAATTACAAAATTACACTGTAGGCCACACGAACAAATTAAAGAAAAATTAATGGTTTTGTGCTACCGGGATTATGGAGGATTATGTATACAAATGTTGATTATACATTTGTATACATAATCCTACACATATGCAAGCTACTTAAGATTGCTACGGACATGACCTTTTCGAAGGACATCCTCAATTTGGCCAGTAAATGTCATTCCAAGACATCCCGTTCCGGTCACATTATGAATCTTTTAGCTTGCGGCGTTTTAGTGGGCCTCTTTACAGGGCGAATGACGTCACTGTTATAACTTACTATTTATCTATACTGTCTATATATCTACATATAATAAATTAGTAACGAAGTCAAAATTGTACATTGAATACTTTGTGGGAACGATTCTAATGCCGATAAAAGTTTTTAGAATTTCAGTCCGTTTGTCCAGATGTTTGTTCCGGATTGGCGCAAAAACGGCTGAACTGATATAAATAAAATTTGGCACACATATAGTTTATAACCTGGATTAATAGTACAATACTACAAAGAGTTAAAATTTGTCAGTTTGTATGTAGGGGGCAATCTTCGGAACTACTGATCCGATTCCGAAAATCCAATCACGAATGGGAAACTACAGTATTGCCGATTATCAGAGGCTATATTTTATGTTAAAGCAAGAAATATCATGCAGAAGTCGCGGGCAGAAACTAGTGTATTATACAACTATGTATATATAATTACACAGATAGAAAACTCCCGAACACTGAGAGAAATTTGATCTGGATAAATAACCACCAAAATTGTTTATTGAGTTCTCGTTGCGCAGACCACAAAAAGGCTGGGTTCAGTTAAAATTTGCATATTTTATTGTATTTTTGTCATTTGTATTTTTGAATTTTGTGTGCCGACACTATCTAAATAAAATTATAAGTATATTTACTATCAAACTAACTTATAAGTTTTTCTAAGTTTATTTTCAAAATAAGAAGTGTTTTAAAAAAACTTTTTAAAAAATACCCAATAATCCAGTCAAAATAACTATAAAATTGCGTATCTTTACGAAAATACCTTAATACCAACACACAATGAAAATGAAGCCTCGAAAATGTAACACAAAATAAATAACTTCTAAATTAATATATTCTCATATCTCACCATCCGATGTACTGAGCTCGGTAATGGATTCTCTGATCGCATGTGTTTCCAATTTAAATTTGGTGTAGAACGTTCCATTTATCTCAAACATGTGTAATACATACACGGTTTAATTTGTTTTATTTAATAGGAAATCCGGAAATGAAGTCGAACGATGCAAGCGTTATAATTAATTTATTTATTTATTAATCTTCAACTTGCACTAACAGTAGTAAGACACCAAACATACATGTTACAAGAGACAATCATGAAATTAAAACAAGACAAAACTTAATTTACTCGCAATTATACAAAATTAAATAAAATAGATTTAGGGTGGAATTATTAGTATTCAATTGAATGCATCTATCTAAATTTAATCATTAATATTTCATCATTCTCTTGCCCATATCCCAATTTATTTGGGGTCGGTGCAACATGTCTTTTTCTTCAACCTCAAGGCCAGTTTTTCATTCGGTAGAATTTCCGCTCCAGACTGTCCATGTTCCTGCGAGGGTTGCGGGAAAGTCCGAAAGGGATACCAGGGCCCTTGGCAACAGGCAACTGAAGGAACACGGGTTGGTTTTAGTCAGTAAAAGTCTGACATGCCCTCCCGCTCCGCTCAGAGCGGGAGAAGTCATTTGATGATTTCACAACCTCAAAAAAAAACAAGACTGTCCATGATCCTGCCAGGGTTGCGGGAAAGTCCGAAAGTGATACCGGGGCCCTTGGCAACAGGCAACTGAAGGAACACAGGTGGGTTTTACTCATTAAAAGTCTGACGCGCCCTCCCGCTCCGCCCAGAGCGGGAAAAGTCATTTGATGAATACCCAAATTAAAAAAAAAAGGCTTTCCGTGACCCACCGCAATAACTTACCGTCTCTTCAATGCCACATTGCTGAAAAAAAAATCCCTTTCTTTGGTAGTCTTTCCTAGATCCATCGTTGCCATACAGCATAATCTTGGTTTCATCCGTAAAAGGAACCTGGCTCCATTAACGTTGAGTCCAATACGAATGCCCGCGTGTGTAGGTGCGCCGTTCTGTGAGCTCGTATCAGTTTGGTACCTTTAGCCAGATAAAAATGCGCGGTGGGTCGATTTAGGAGTCCGGAAGTGTATAAACATAAACTATTTTTGGCTAGAAATAGGCTCGTGAAATATTATATTAATCTACTACTGACCTTTTCTAGTACCAAAACACCTACCCTTTTTATTGCGACACGTACGAGGACCCGAACTAAGCACACTATTTCAGCTCCGTCAAAAACCGAAAAATGTATCAAATATGAAATATCTACAATACACTGAGTGCTAGCGCAAACTGCATTTTGTCGTGTTGTCGAATGCATCTGCGTCTTGTCGCGGTGACTAGACGCAGATCTGTCGTTTGCGTTTGCGACTAGTCTTTACAACGTGCAGCGATAATTTTCTTTGAATTTTCCACGCGTTTCTACGTCAAATTTAACAACATCGACATCGAACATATCCATTTTGAAATTCGCAATACACACGTGCACCTTTCTCAGCGGTCACAACAAGACTGACGCCTGAGCTGTCACATGCGACTGTCGTCAAGTGTGCGTGTGCACCGTGCATATATAGTTCTTTTTTTAAACCCGTAGACTAATTTGACATTTCAAATAACTTTTGTTTGTTTTTTCAATTTGGATTTTGACAATTACACCTCTCAAATCAGTCTACGGGTTTAAAAAACAGACTTTAGACGCTACGACAAGTAGCGAGAGCATGCGGCTCCTCTAGCATGTCTTTGCGGCTCTGTAGGTCGACGCCAAGCGTACGGAGCTTAGAACAAAATACAAGGTGTTAGGGTAGACACCGTTATCCTTGAAACTAGTGGTTTGGTGGCATTTATAAAATACTTTTTCTAAGGGACCAACCATGAAATCGCGAAAAAAAAAAATCTGCTGTTCCATACATTTGTGTTCACTTAAATCGACAAAATGTATGGAACAGCTGTTTTTTTTTTCGCGATGAAAATGGCCGGCCGCAGCCTGTCGTTGCGTCTAGTTGCCGAGTGAATGTGTGCCATGTCTTAACAGCTGACATAACTCCATTTTTTATAGGCTAAACCGGTCCCTAATGAATGCTAGCGGTATCTTGACAATTTGTGATGTCGTCGTCTTCTGATGACTCTGAAGTTAGGCCCATGATTTATGGTTAAGAAGTTTAAAAAGTTTCGATTGTGGCCATTCGAGTCTAAGAGGATTTCACGTAGGGCTATGAAGATAGGGAAATGGGAGACGAAAATGGGCTGGATTAATTTTACCGGGGCTTCAAACAGAGAGTATTAAGGCCCTATACCCTACCTCAAATTAATAAAAAATAAATATATGTTAAATTTGAGGATTGATGCTAGGTCCGTTTGGCGAAAACACGATTACATAAAATTTTCTGGATAGAAAAAAATCCAACGTTACCTCTAAACCGAACTATCTGCCACTGGTATTAAAAAAAAATGTCAAATTAGATCATGAAACTTTTCATAATAACTAAACTAACTATAAAGCAGGTCATATGTTATTTTTTTTTAATTGCCTTTGTTTTCACCGTGAAAAGCAATTACCTAAACTATTCGAGGCTTGAGAGCCGCCGGCACCCCACTCCGTCTTGCTGTCACTCAAGCCACGAGTAGTATGGTGCGAGCGATATAAAATCTGAGGTAGGGTACGGCCTTAAACGAATTAGGGAAGTAAGGCTTCTTACGGGAAATAGAAAGACTGGTAAACGGTTTACGTTCTCAGTCGATTATACAGGGTAACGTAAGTTGTTTCTGTAATACTCAAATTCACGCCCCAGAACAAGAAACCTTGAAAACCGAAGAGAATTATATGATAAGAAATTATAGGCTTAATTTAGTTTTCGATTTTTTTATTAAAACAGCAACAATGCTTTCAAAATCGTAAACGCAGTTTTTGAGTGACACCGAAGATATTAAATTCTATTTGTACCGTCACCGTTTATTGCACCCATTTTCAAATTCGTCACTTGTTTTACCCAAGGCTACCTTATATTTTTCTACAGCCAATTTAAAAAGTGACAATTTGAAAATTGAAAACTGATTTTACATTTATGTAGGCACATTGAAGTTTACAAAAATATAGATGGGTAGGTAAATGGTTTGTCAAAGAAAAGGACTTTGTAGGTAGTTTATTTTTCAATCAAAACTTTGCGTAGTTCGTTCCAAGAAGCTAAATTGAACAGATTTTACCGATTTTTGGCTGTTCAAAATTAATTACAAATTCCGTTTTGAAGAAAATTCTAGGTAGGTAAACTAGGTAAGTACAAAGCGACGGTGACGGGTTGAAAACATTTTTTGTTTGAATATTTAATTAAATTAAGTTAATTCTATTAATTAAATACTAATAAGTAACATACGGTGGATATTTAACTCTTAAAACTTTCCAAATATTATTTTATAATTAATATCATCCTCGCTACGATTAACAAAGGACCATGATCATATTTTTTTTTTGCAATACAAATCTCATTATTATGATCAGAATCCACTTGATAGTTTTTTATAACCAATTTAATTTACCTACTTACCTATTGAAAGGGTATGGCCATAATTTCGAGCAAACTCGTGCGATCATTCCCTTTGATAAGACGTGTTATAACATGACAGATCCATCCTCCGAAAAAAATCACATATTGAGTCCGTTCACAACACAGAAAATAATATTTTTTTCCTCGTATGATGGAGGTCGAGTTTTTATTTTAAAAATATTGGTTTGGTAGAATGGTTTTAAAGTTTTTAATTTTGATAATATTTTGTAAGTAAGTACCAGCCTGTAGAACCTCCAAAAATTGTGTTCAGAAGTTTTGTGTATGGCATTTGCGGTCAGTCTTCACAAGTAAATATAACGCCGCCCTATTACATAATGTGCGTGTGCGTTCTAGGTACAACTCTGCCTAACCATTACAGGCGTGATGAATGATGTAGGTATGTTGATTAAAACTTTTTATTTTTTCCAGAAATGCCAGAAATCGCACAAAACAGAGAGTTTTGAAAAGATAAGGAGAAGCCTTTGCCCAGCATTGGGAAACAATAAAGGCTAGTAAAAAAAAAAAAAATGTTTCAATATCTGATTTATATAATTTATCCTACTCTTCTATCAAAATCCTATCGAGGACAGAACTAGCTATTTTTATCTAAAACGTGCTTAGAGCTAAGACTGTTTTCAGCTGAGATAATTTCCATTAGTGAGAAAATTGTTACAACTCTCCTCGGTCTCCTCTATTGTTGGCATGGTCACTATTATGATCCCTGTTAAAAACTCACCCTGTATAAATGTATAATAATGAATTAATTGCTAGTCTTTAATAAAAAATGTGGCGTGCTGCCAACTCGATAGGTTAATGCAATTACTGCCATAAACGTTTCAGTAGCTTATGTAACCGATAACCGTATATCGGCAAAGATTAACCACAATATAAAATATAATACAATATAAAAAAACGCACGCGCGGTAAAACGAGCAACGGTGTTTTTTTTTCTAATTAAAATCTTTACTTGGGCAGACATTTATATGTTACCGTTAAAGTTCATGTTGGAATTTTAAATTTCAATCGCGTTAAACTATTTTTTATGTTTTCATAGTAACATTACTAATGAAAAATAAATAATTCAACAAAAGATAAGCCAAGTTATTAGAAATTAGCCCAGCAACAAAACATTAACCTACTGAATAAGAGACTAATCCTATTACCTCTACTGCCAAATCAAACTTAAACTAGTCAAACATAAAATACAAACTAATGTCCCAAAAGAATAAGGTTTCTAAATGAAGAAGACAATCCAAAGTTACTAACAGGAAGTTACCGGAACAGCGCACACGTTTGGGTTAATCCCGTCTGGCAACGCTCCCGTTTCGCAACTCTACATATACATTGGTTACGTTTGTCGATGGTACCAGACCGCACACGTTAAATTACAGTAAAAGTAAAAAGTTCTAGTGTGCCGAATTCATTTTTAGGGTTCCTTACCCAAAGGGTAAAACGGGACCCTATTACTAAGGCTCCGCTGTCTGTCTGTCCGTCTGTCACCAGGCTGTATCTCATGAACCGTGATAGTTAGACAGTTGAAATGTTCACAGATGATGTATTTCTGTTGCCGCTATAACAAAAAATACTAAAAAACAGAATAAAATAAATATTTAAGGGGGCTCCCATACAACAAACGTGATTTTTTTGCTCGGTTTTGCTCGATATTGATAACGGCAACAGGTCGACACTTGAAATCTTCACAGAATAATTCAATATATATTCACTTTAAAAATAAATAATTTTATTAAAATAAAAGAAGGGGGGCTCCCATACAGCAGACATGTGTTTTTTGCCGTTTTATATGGTACGGAACCCTTTGTGCGCGAGTCCGACTCGCACTTGGCCGGTTTTTAATATTTGCTCAGTTCTAATTTTATATTTTCGACTTTTATTTTGTTAAGTCACAAATTAAACAGACACATTTGGAAATAATAAACAAAGTTTACCTATTGTTTAATGTAGTAACATATGTTGTTGATTTTGCGTTGCTTAGTGTCATAATATATTATATTTTTATGTGATACATAAAAATACACTACAAAAAATTTACATTTTTACTTTCTTCACGGTACTTTTTTCATTTCAAACAAATATTTACATTCCTTAACGTACTGACTGTACCTGATGAACGCGATACGTCGCTATAGGTAAATATATTTAGCGTTGCCAATCGGGAGCGTTGCCAGACGGGAATAACCCACACGTTTGCAGTCAAAACATAACATAAATAGGTAAGCATGTATGCATCTATATAAGGGTCGGACTACCTAAGTCCACAACTAAAGGACATTGTTCAGTAAATAAGACAAACTATTCGAGCACACGAGTGAAGGTGATTTGAATAACGTGATTATTTCATTTTAATTTGAATAATGTGCCTAAAATTATATTATGTGTGGGATATTAGTCCCAAACTTGGCGACGCACTACTGACTGCCAGGAAATGTTAGCTTAATATTCATTTTAACTCAGATAAGTTATATTACTTTTTCCGGAATGAGTAAAACCAAAAAAAAAAAAAAATTACAGCTCATATTTTTTGCCAATGACCTGAAAAATATTTATACACTAGGTGGAAACTATACACAGGCAGGGAATAGTTAATGATCCCATAGGTATTAAACTTGGTATCAATATAGTACACTATCACTACGCCCAACGATGGGTATCTAAACATAATAATTATAACATAAAATAAATTAATTTGACGATGTTTTTTTCTGGGGTCATCAACCGCCGGTAGTTTTTTTTTTTTCTTCTAAACTTCACTGACTTTATTGTTATCGGTATCTCAACACGATAAAACAGATTTTATCAACTCACACTTCAAGTAAAAAAACTAACGGAGGTCGTCGACCCCAAAAAAAATCATCAAATCATATTTTGTCGTGTTTCGATATCGCCCAGCACATCGGCGAAGTTTCGCTAACTAATTTAATTTGACCCTGGATAGGCACCGTCGCCGTGTAGTGAAAGCCTCGTAAACAATTATTTATTATTTATTGTGTGTCATTATTTCCTCTTTAATAGTACAGAATATTAAACCGATCCCCTACCATCAACGGCTCGTAGCTCCTACGATCCGTAACAAATAATGATGTTTTCTTTCCATTACCAGATGTTTCGATACTGAAACCCAATATGTGCCCTTGGATTTAAAAAGGCATTAAGGATGCGACGTTGAGGGCTTGAGACCTCTTCGGTTCAGTACGGGAATTATATCGAAGAAAAATTGCTTGCTTTTTATTATGACGTAAATTTCTTCTCCGTTATTTACCGAGTGGTCAAACCAGATTTGGGATAATATCAATGATTTAAAGAAAAACTATGGAATATCCCACCGGAAGAAACCTACATTTTAAAATAGGAAAAATCCCAATCTCGGTTCTCTTAAAAATTCTACATTTAAAAAATATCTGTGTGATTAAGCTTAATAATTATGGACCCAATGAATTCAGTTATGAATGTTAATTTGATTTAGTTATTTGATGTTTATTAGGATAATTCAATTAGGTAATGCTAATACCACGCTTGGCTGGCTAACCAATAGGTAACCACAACATTAAATATTATAAATGTGAAAATATTTAGAATATTATGAGCTATCATCACCAAATGGAATATCAAAGAAACCCGCTAGATATTTCCGGGAGTACAAATGTTAGATTATGTGCTTTATTTAATCTTTTAAATCAAGGTGAACTGGTTTTTCGAAAAATAAAAGTCAGTGTTTCTTTTTTATTCGAGTTTTCGGTCGTTGTCAGCCTAAGGGTTAAATCTCACTCAATTTGTTAGGATCAATGCCAAAAATTCTATTCACCTGAATATATTTGAGACTTTGAAAATGATAGAGGTGCTCGCGAACATTGTATAAAACAAATTAATTTTCGATTCTCTTTCGACACGACCCTTTTACGACTTTAATGTTTAATGAAAAACGGTTGACTGAAAATTATAATTACCTGCCGGTGGAGACAAGGCAACACCCCTCAGATCTTAAATTACTCTTTACAAAGAACGTTCTACTACAGACTATCAAGTAGTTTTCTAAACACCGTTTAATTATTTCTAATGGCTATTACACTATATCAAAGTAAAATACGCCGAAATGTTCGGCAAATTCGCAACAATGGAATTTCGGCAATTTCCCATTTAATAGAATTCATGTCGGCAGCGTGTTGGAATTTGCCGAAGGCACAAATTCTGCTGTTGTCTTCTTACTTTAATTTCTGGATTTTTTACGTTAGAACTGTTTTTCGGAACTTTGTCTTCATAGATTGGGAGCTTCATGAAGTATGCTTTGTATTTAGGATCAATTCCGTAGTCGACTGCAGGCACCAGGAGCAGGTGACGTGTCGTCGTGACACTACTAGATTCTATGTATTTCTATGAAACCGACGACGTGTCGCTAGCTGCGGAAGGTATTTCATAGATATACATAGAAACCTGTAGTGTCGCGACACCTTTAGCTAAAAACTGTGGGTAGTTGGCGAAGTCTTTAAAAACAAAATAGCACCTTAATGTGGGTGTACTATAGGTACACCTCTGCCTAACCCTTTGGGAAATACAGGCGTGATGGTATGGTATGTTGTAATAAGTCACCACCAACTATCTTAATCAGCCTTTCCGTTAATGCTAACTATAATCCTAACTTATTTATTTGCATAATCAGCCTATAATGTTCCCACTGCTGGGACACAGGCCTCCTCTCTGTGAGAGGGAGCGGGCCGTAATCCACCACGCGGGTCCAGTGCGGGTTGGTAGATGTCACATGTCTTCGAATTTTTGGTTCTAGGACATGCCGGTTTCCTCACGATGTTTTCCTTCACCGTTTTGAGAGCAGTGGCGATTAAAACACAAAGTAAAGCGCCTGTCGGGGTTCGAACCTGCGACCTTATAACTCGTAAGTCGTAACAGTTACCACTAGGCCACCACTGCTCTCTTATTTATTTAAATATTATAAATTCGAAAGTGAGTTTGTTTATTTGTTACGCTTTCACGCTAAAACGTCTGAACGGATTTAGATGAAATTTGGCACATAGGTAGACCATGACCGGGAAAAGGACATACTTTTCATCAACAACCTATATATCCTCTTAACAAAACGGCGCCTTTCAACTAGTAGCCTGAATGATATCCATTTATAGTAATTAAAGAAACTAGGCGTACTTTTCCAGTTCATTTTTTAAGTTTCTACATCTAATAAGATCGGACTGAGATATTCACTGAGAGTTAAGTTCGTCGTCTCACCACGACAAAGGAGAATGATTGGGGGTCTTAATTAGTTCGCGACCTCGATCCGTGAAGAATGTTTTTAATAGGATTTCAAGGAAATCTGGGCGAGACTCGGGTCTGTGTAATTACTAATTTAACGTAGTATCAGTTCTTGGAAGCTTTTTGGCATGAATGGGATGGTAATTTGACGAGCCATCTCTTTTGTTCTAATGGTTTTACCTATTTTCCGCTCTAAGGGCGAGATCTATAAACGTTACTAAGCCCGTTCTGTGACTTAGACATGTTTCCGTCATTATCTTGCAATTGTAATTGGACGGTTGTGTGACAGTGACAGGAATAACGCTGAGCCATACTAAGTAACGTTTAGGTATCTAGTAGCTCAACAACACACGCCGCGTGGTGATGTGGCTTGGCGCTTGTTGTGCTTTTGTTTTTTGTCTAGCTGCTTTCCATATAAATAAATCAATGGCATAGTGACGTAACATAAAATTTCGCATCATCTATCCACTGTGGCAGTTTCGGCCAAAGTTACGGGCCTTTCATAATCCTTATCACATTCGGACATAAGAATAGTTCGGGATCCGAACTAAGAGTGAATGATTACACGTTTTGACAGTTGGTCCAAGTCCCGATGTGTTTTTACACGTCCAAAAATTTGAAGTGGACACTTTTTAGGACGGATCAACTATTTTCGGAATCGTATTTTCGTTATCGAACTTAGAGAGTAGACCCCTAGCTTTCGTAAAGGCTACTAATACGTGGTCAATTCTACGTACCTTCTGATCGGTCTGATGCTAACCAAAATCCGTACCCACCGTGTGTACTGTTACGGTCTCAAGGACGATCACCTACGATGACTGCCGAAAAGATAAGAGCCTAGAATCGGTGAAACTGAGTATTTCGATCGTTCGGGTACGTGAATTCGAACGATTTTCAATCGGAGATACCACTATTCTATCGTATTTTGATTTAGTTTTTTGCAATAAGCACAATGATTAGTATCGCTCAGAGATAACTATGACGATCGATCGATCGAAAATTCGGCTATTCAGTTGCTTCTCTCCGGATAAGGTGACCTTTACAAAACAAAGTACACTGACCACGCCACACCGCACTGCGCCTTATGTGTGGGAGTTCCCTGAGTAGTGGTCAATGTACTAAAGCGTAGGACTCAATTCCTGGATCGGACAAAGGATATTGTCGTGGAAATCTCAGTGTTGGAGTTACATTGTGCTATTGTGTAAATGATGTCAAGCAGATGAGTCCTGTCTGTTATTAATATAATATACTGGAAGCACAAATCAAGCATGTGTTAAGTGTAAAGTGTAAGCCATAATCGAATATGGCTATATGCCAATAACTCGCCATTATTATTTGTTTATTAATAGGAGAACCAACAGCTGGAACAGATGGATATCAATTGTATATGAAACAGAGCCAATTACAAGTTCTCACGGGTAAAAACAGAAAAAGTTGTAGAAATCTTAGGATCACTAACAAGCACGATAGAAAATAATATATTTATATAAATATATTATTGTGCTTATTAAAGCACTTTAAAAAAAAGTCAGCGTTCAGCCGAATGCGTGCAGAATAGGGTTTGGTGATAAATGGATCAATTATGTGAGTAATAGTAGGAGTGAGTGAGTGTATAGTGATTTATGCCAATCACTAGTACCTATAGCAAAAGTAAGATCTACCTACTCTTTTTTTTACTTACTTTCATGCTCTTTAAATCATTTATATAAAAAAGATATCCACCACCAAATCACGATTTTCACAAGCACGTATCCGGAACAAACTGGTAAAACACAAATGTTACACCCACAAAAAGTTACGTACGCAATTTAAAAGAAGCTATTATACGTAGGAATTTATTTAGTCATGAAGTTACACAGATTCTGGTCACGTTGGCGGGTACAATTCATTTTTATGATGTCGGGGCATCAGCTGGGGGGCAAGCGATATGCGGAGTGAGCTACGATTGTTTGCTCCGTTCAGTTTGCGTGCTGCAAACACTGGCTTTGAAATAGGCACTGGCAGAACTATATGGAGGCTGGATACATTTACTGTGTCGATGGAAATGAATCGGAAAATTCCGTAGCATCGTTTTTGTAAATTAATGTAATCTGTAGAGCTGGGAAGCGAAGAATTTTCAAGTTAATATAATTATGAAATAGGCATCTGGAAAGAGCGGATTTTTCAAAATGGAACCCCTAGAATGATCAAACAGGAGTTAGAGTGGCGAACAAAATTGTGTAAAATAGATATTGCAATAAATTCTACCGAAAAGCATGTTATATTTGGAACAAAGATCTATATTTTGACTCTAAAAGAGACTGTGACCTCTAAGTTTGTTCCGGCCTTTCTTCTCAGAGTTAAATAGAAGACGCAAAAATATGGTTGACGTGTTATCAAACAATACAAATAAGGTGGATTTATTTCGTTCTAATACCAACGACAAATACCACGGATATTATGTTTCAACTCATATTTACTTTCTTTTCCGAACGGATATTGTTTAGGTGTCTACCTACTATTTGTTTATTGTTTTTCTCTCTAATTTTCTATTCGAACGACCGCCCTGAGCTCATCATGGGGCGAGGCCACGTGTCAAACTTATTACAAACACGTGAGTAAATATGAAAGCAATAATAAACACGCAGTCTCTCTCACGAATAATAAACAAGAAAGTAAATCACATCAGTCATTGTAGGAAACAACTGAGACCAGAGGTGGCCCAGTGATATCGGCACCGACTTACGAGTTATATAGATTGTGTAATTTGGTTCATCATTGCCCTCAAAAAGGAAAACATCGTGTGGAATCCTAGATGTCTTAGAACCGAAAATTCGAATATATGTGACATCTACCAACCCGCACTGGCCCCGCGTGATGGACTACGGCCCACTCTCTCACAGAGAGGAGGCTTGTGTCCCAGCAGTGGGTTCATTATAGGCTGATTATGCTAGGGGATCAATTCACCACGCTCACTAGAAGCGGGTTGTCAAAAGAAATGTTGATTAAAAAAGTGCATCAATTTGCCACCAAATCATCATCATCATAATTGTCTTGCACTCGGGTCGGGTACGATCATTCTTCGCAACACATGCCCATACCATGACAACCAATTTCCACAGAACTTTTCAGTGCCACTTCCAAACTTCCTCTTATTTCATCTCATTCACCACAGTCAATACAAATCACTAATATCACTCTCGCCAGGTTCTTCGATAACAATTTTTTCCGTTTCCATAAGTAAAAAGTTTTGCACCAAACAGTCTGATTTATTTATGAGAATCCTTTGCAGATGTCTGTCTGTATCATTTTTCCTTTCCTATAATAGAATATTATGAATCATATTATTTTGTGATTATACCCGGAGCAAGTGATCGGATAAAAATACTGTTCCCAAGTGAAAGGTTATCAAAATGGTATTTATTTTATTTGGAAGGGTTTATGCTTTGATGGCATTAGTGTAGAGCGTAAATAAGGGACTATTGTTTTCGCTTTCGTGTTGAATTGATAAGGGTTCAATTTAATCATCGCGTCTAGGTAATAAATGCTATATTTTGTACGAAAACGCTTTGATTATTTTCAGTTTTTTTGAGAGTAACACTGATAAAACACAAAATATATATGGATCCCGTTCATTCCATCTTCTCAGCTTAAGTTGAAATTTCTAAGTCAATTTTGGTCACTAATATGTAAATGGCGATTATAAAAAACATCGTGAAGAAATCGAAAAAGCGATACCTACCCACAAACTAGCTCAGCAGTGGTATAATGCGGTTCGGTGTGTTTCGGTAATTTGGTTTTTGGTATTTAAATGTAATGGATCAGTGGTTGTCTGAATAAAGCCTTACACATAATAAAACAAAGTCCTCCGCCGCGTCTGTCTGTCGTCCTGTACGCGATAAACTCGAAAACTACTGCACCGATTTTCATGCTGTTTTCACCAATGGATAGAGTGGTTCTCGAGTATGCTTTTAGTATATAATAACCGACATTCACGCGAACGAAGTCGCAGGCATTATTTAGTATCCTAACTAATATTATAAATGCGAAAGTTAGTTTGTTAGTTTGTTACGCTTTCACGCTAAAACGGCTGCACGGATTTGGATGAAATTTGGCACAGGGGTAGACCATGACCTGGAATAGGACATAGGATTTTTATCCTGATATTCCCACGGGATCGAAACTTACGCGGCTAAAACCGCGGGACGCAGCTACTATTATATAATTCAAACTGGTTCAATTACTACTTCACGCACCGTTGAAGTTCCGTAGTTATTTTTCCTTCGATTAAGAACGAATGTATTTGTCTCTAGACTAACGTAGTGAGGCAAAACAAATGTGCGTGATTCCTAAAACTCACTATGTTTGAGCATGTAACAATGCTACGGAACGTGGCCATGACAGCTCTCACGGAAAGGGTACAAAGGAGAACTACACATGTTTAACAAAGTGAAACGGGATAGAAGTAAGTACATTATTTAGGGACAGAATCGGTGGTAAATAAACGTGCCGTCGATTTCTTAGTACCTAATGAATGAGAAGGGTATTTATCGATCATTAATTATTAAATTCTTTATTGAGAGTAACCATGATTCATACAGCGTTAGTAACAATACAATAAACTTACAACTATGTTAGTCATATAGGTACAACAAACAATAATTACACAATAAAATCACTGCTTCAGCATTCCAGTGGATATACTGAAGCAACAACTAACAATACAGCAGTTCAGTCTGTCAGCAATCCAGCAATCATTCCCAGGATGCTGTTGGAACTGGCTCGCACCCTACGCACTAACGACGCACATCTTTTACACATAATAGCAATCAACACGGAATTCCGCAAACATCCCTGATGCGCTACAGAAGCGAGGCAGCCCCATCAACACGATGAAAGCATTATTATACTGCTCGCGAAGGGCACTGTACGATCTCCGCATAAAATGTGATAAGCCTGCAAGAAATTATTTTTATATACCATTAATATATACCTGACTGTATGTCTAGTGGTCGCAAGCGCTACTGCTGAGCATGAGGTCCTGGTTTCGATTCCCAAGTTGAAATGTACTATAGGTACACCTCTGCCCAGCCCTCCGGGGAATCAAGGCGTGATGTTATGTTATGTTACGAGCGACCCGCTCTTGCTTCGCACGGTTTTTACGACTTGACAAAACATCGAGATTTCTTAGTTATATGTAACTTTAAAGAACACTACTAACTATTTACATAAAGAACTAAAACTAAAGGGACTAACTAAATAAATATAAAAACAAAGGGACCTTTAGGCGTCGAAGTATTCGTCCGCATCGCTGTCATCCGGAAACGTGCACAAAAGACTGGCAGCATTGCCACGTTGAATGGCAATGCTAATTCTTTGGCCAAAGAACAAGCCAGCCCTCTGGTCACGTGAAGTGTCGACCAGTCGGTGGGCGATTTCCTTAAAAAGGAGACGCGCACTCGGGCCCCATGACCCGAGCGTTTCGACCCCAAACGGCTCAAAATTGTAGTTGCCTATAAGGTTACAGTATTTGCGCCGCTTGAGGGTCTCAGCAGCCGCAGCAGCGGCGCCAGCACAGCCCGCCGTGCTAGGAACATGGGATGGCGCAAGAGTGTCGACACAGGTTGCGTCCCACACCAGAGGCCTACCCACCTTCCAAGGCAACACCGTCATGCCATCTGTAACTTTAACAGTAATGTAAAACCTCCTGGAATACATTCTCTAAACGATGGTGAAAACCTTATCAAAATCTGTTGCGTGGTTTAGAAGAACCACGCGTTCATACAGACAAACACGAAACGCGACTTTAATTTATAATAGGTATGAATTTAAATGACTTGTGAGTTATGAAAATCTTACATAACGAAATTGTTTGTTCATGAAAAAGCGAGAAAAAGAGAGAAAAAGTCTCGCTATTTCTCTCTTTTGCGGTTTCACGCAATAGGTACTAAAAACGTCATATTCAAAACGCATTTGCGAAGGAGCATCAGCAACAAAAACATTGTTATTCACGATGGCCCTCCGAGCAGAATGTCTGACTTCAATTAACGATGACACGATTTATATTCATCCTGTGGATTATCCAGCTTTGCCTCTGTTTTATTTGCATATTTATCACTGTAACTTTATTTTGTTCTTAGTCGTCGGAATACACAATTACTCTTGGTGTTGAATTAATTCGCCCTGTCTTTTTACATCCAATTACTGCGTCGTTTATGAAGCAGCTTTCACGAAATATTTCATGTTTTAAGTAAGAGATATAAAATTACGCTGCTTTAGGTTTAATAATGAGACGGACACAAAGACAAACTCTTTGTGACTTGTTTTTAACTACGTTGGAGTTTTCATATTTTGTCATCAACGTTATTTAGTTGAGCTTTTCGGCGACCGCACGACCGCACGCTCGAAATACACAACATTTGGTAAATCTGTTTAATCACGTGTCAATTACAAAACGGGAACGTGTTGTTGTTGTAATACACAATACAAAACAACTCTGGCATAATTTTCCAGATAATTGTATGCAAAACAATATATTTCAGTGCTATCCCGATCTAAAATGCCATAATCAAAGCCTAAACCGTAACAGTTCCGGTCGGTTTAGAAGCTGAAATAACTGCAATTTTGTCGCTAATATCACACATTTGCAGGACCACAGTCCTTTCAATGTAGGTACCCGCAATGCGGATTACACGGTGTCGATTCGTGTCAACGCAACTCAATAATTCATCACATCGAAATGGGTCTGAACACGACAAATATAATTTAGATCGATAGCTATAGTGTGGGCACTTTGTTATGTTATTAGCTATGTCGAGATGCTGGCGTGAGTTACAAGGCAAAATTACACTAACGTTTATGGGCATCTTACATATTCTCGAGCTTTCTCGTCATCGCTGCTTATAGCGTTAACGAAACATTCACAATTTAATTATTAGGTATTATACAGGGTGTAAGGGTAATCACCGTTATCCTTGCAACCAGTGGTTTGGTTTCATTTATGGAACGTAAAATCAATGGAAAATTACAACTCTTTTTTATTTTTATTCTACCTTTTACCACAAGAGACGCAAGTTCGTTTCCCTATGCGCTAGGGCAACGAACTTGCGTCTCAACACGCGCGGGGGGTGCGGGGGGTGAACTGAACGGCCGCGAGCGCGACCCCTCCCTCAGTCAGTCAGCTGTTTCGCTAGTAAGCACGGTGTCGTATAGAAACTTTTTTAAATCTTTTAATGAAAATAACGTTGTTTTTTTGTTGTTTTCGGTCATTTATTTTTAAATTTAAGTCAACTAACCATGGTTTGAGTGACAACGGTGTCTATCCTTACATCCTGTATTTCTTATAAATCTTATAAATCAGTTTTTAATTTATTATATTATTATTGTAGCGTATGACACTCTGTGTTACCACCTGACATTATGCTGAGCTGAGGCCATCTTGGCATTATAATCATTGTTTTCTGTTTTTATAGTTGCAATGCCAATAACCGCATTTTTTCTTTTCTTTCTTTCTTTCTTATGAGGCGCGTATTATTTGATCGCGTTTATTATTTTTACAATCCGCGCTGGGCTCGCCTGGTGGTTTACGGCGCTCTCCCTTTAACAGAGAGGAGGCCTGAATTCCAGCAGTTTTAACATTATAGGCTTATTATTGTACTAGCTTCCGGCCGCGGCTTCGCCCGCGTGGTATGTCGATAAGTACCCCTAAGTCTATAAGTCCTAAACCCCCAGTGTCGATAAGTGTCCCTTTCCAAGGTCAAGGTCTATCCCTGTGCCAAATTTCATCTAAATCGGTTCAGCCGTTTTAGTGTGAAAGCGTAACAAACAAACTCACTTTCGAATTTATAATATTATAGTTAGGATTGGCATTCTGATCCGTTCTAGCGGGTCGTCATCACGTCTTCGGACAATCCGGGAAGACGTATTGTCACCCATTTTTGACTCAAAAGGGAAGGATCGTCAAAGCCAACTGGTATATCGATAACATACAGTTTCAGCTATCCTGAGAAGGAGCTCGTGGCTAAGTAATAACAGTCGCACGGGCCGATCCATCAGGTTAAGCTACGCTTGCCGGGGTTGGTCCGTGGATGGCTGACCATCTTTACATACCGAGCCGTAGGTCCCGGCTGTCATTCGTAGATCTATGACAGTCGTTACGGGTCGTCAGAAGCCCGAAAGTCTGACAAACAATTTAACCAAGGGATATCGTATTACCCAGTTACTGGGTTGTGGATGTCAGATAGGCAGTCGCTCCATGTAAAATACTGGTATTCAGCTGCATCCTTTTAGACTAGAAGCCGACCCCAACATAGTTGGGTAAAGGCTACGCAGATTGATTTTGACAGTTCCAGCTATACTAAATGATGAACCCCAAAAATAAGATTCTCCAAGTATAGACCGCAGTTAATCTCCGAAAGTAAAACTAAATCAAATCATAACTATTCTATAAGTCCAAAATAAGTGCGAAGATGCCGCCAATCCGTTAGACGTGCTGCTCAGCAAAAAGGTTCCCCAAAAGTTTCGCGCACTAGACTTGAATTCGTAATACGGAAGATTATGAAAAGGTTATTATCGATTTAGGACTAACTCGACATTAAAATGGATGAACGCTGCTGAAAGCAATGAATAGAATCAGCTTTATTACATTATTTTTGACGAGGCTTAACACTGACTAGCATTCGCCAGCGGTTTTGGCCGCTTGATACCTTTATAAAGTATAGCCTATGTTACTAAATGATATTACAGCATCATAATGGCGACAGAATTTTTTAAATCGGCCCCTTCCTTTTTGATTTTATTCATTACTAGCTGATGCCTTTTTTTTTGAGGTTCGGAAATCATCAAATGACTTCTCCCGCTCTGGGCGGACCGGAGGGGCATGTCAGACTTTTACTGACTCAAACCCACCCGTGTTCCTCCAGTTGCCTGTTGCCAAGGTCCCGGTATCCCTTTCGGACTTTCCCGCAACCCTGGACTAGCTGATGCCTGCGACTTCGTCTGCGATCCAGGATAAAAAGTAGCCTGCCAAATTTCATCCAAATCAGTTCAGCCGTTTTAGTGTGAAAACGTAACAAACAAACTTACTTTCCATTTGATCGCAGTGGTGATGAAATAATTTACACATGGTAAAACGCCTGTCAGGGTTCGAACCTACGACCTACAACTTGTAAGTCTCGTCCGCTACTACTGGGCCACTACCTTAATGAATCATAATACATCATTGTTACTCAAGAAAAAAACAGTGAATGATTAATATCATTAATGTATCGTTCTGTCTTGGGGTGAATGAACTCGGAGAAAATACTGAAACAAACGTGAAGTAACTTCTACAGACCATCCATTAAAAGGGTGTTTCTTTTCTCGACTACTTTATGGATTAGAAATAGAATGCAAAAGAGCACAGAAGCTTTGATGTTGTGGAAATAGAAATATGTATGTGTAATACCAACTATGTGTATTTTTTTTACGACTGTACAAATAAAAATAGTTAAGTAGACGTGGCGGTAATAAAAGAGACTTTTTCAACGATTCGGCGTGGCGGGAATAAAAAGGGAGAGTTTTCGAAGTAGACGTGGTGGCGACTCGACGTGGCGGGACTCGACGTCAAGGTGACTCGACGTGGCGGGAATCAACGTCAAGGCAACAAATCTGTATGATTATAAATACTGAGATGAAAAGAATTGGAGAAGAAAAAAGCTACAGGATTATTGCACAGTTTCGGCCGCGTCTTTTGCTAAATGCAAGAGACGCAACTAAGGAAAATATTTCTGAAAACTTATCCTCTATAAACTTTTTGACCTTATAATTATGTACGCTTTTTTTAATAAATGTCCCTCTAAAAACTGTTTGAGCTACAAAAGATAAACGCTTTTTTTTTTTAATGCCTTTTTATATCAAAATGGGCATTAGGTATTTGAGGTCCGGTTACATACATGCTCATTTATGATATGTATTTTATATCTGTCAGCGTGTACCCGGAAAGTCAGACCTTTTCGGACAGACGCCAAGACAAATAAACAACCTCTTTTTCATATATCTGTAATGCTAGTAAAGATAAACACTTCCCAAATGATCTTAAAAAAACTGAACAATCGAGAAACTTTAACTTTTTCGTGGATAATTATGTAGGTATACTTTATTAATAAAAATATAACCATCGCGAGATATCTTTTATCCGTGGAATAAAATTAACATATGACAGTTTTTCTATGGAAAAACAGTCAAAAATTAAAAAAAAAAACAATATTATTCCTCGAATACTTTATGATATGAAAAAATCAGCCTTTTTAAAAGAAACAAAACTACACGTTAAATAAGTAGCGACGAAAATTGAGTTAGAAACAAAGTTGTAACAGATTAATTAGAATTTTGTTCTTTATTGTTAGTCCGCTGCCTGTCCCGGCGGATCCGTTCAAATAAATTTATAATGAAGTCCTTCGACAGGACCGATTTACCGAGAACTTTGGATGGCTTGCTTCGTAATACACGGGCAAACAGTGCTTTATTACGGGCTTTGTATAACTTTTGTACTTGTATGAGTACTTTTTAGGATTCCGTTTGTCCGAATGAAAAACGGAACCCATATAGGATCACTCATGTGCGTCTCTGCCTATCTGTCTCTCTGTCCGTCTGTCTCAGCCGATTTGATCCGAATCGATTTAAGTTGAAATTTGGTACACATATCAATTTCTCTGACCCAAACACGGACGTGTAACGTAAATTATTTGACTTTTGAAAATGGGATTACTTTTGCAAGTTCGTACTTCAGCGCCATAATTACCTGTCGAATTAAATAGAACTTAAACTGGCATAAAAAGTTAATGTGTCAATTAAATTTAGAATTTGCCACATATAAAAACACACCTGGTACACATAATGAATGTAAACAAGTGCGCACACTTTCTGATGCTTGCAGGACGTGTAAGTAAAGTATTAAATAGTTTTCACGCTAATGTCAAAATCAATGATGAAGCCCACTGAAACCAATCACAAGGATATACACGTTTGTCTAAAGCAGTAAGTTCATCCCTATCAAATAGGTAATCGGGTCTATCCAAACAATTATTTAGCAATCAAGCATTCCGGGCTCACCAAAAGCGCAATTCAAAGTCCACACAGTAGCGACACACAAACGTGCCAATGACCACTCAATCAGCGCAAGTTTTACCCGCGTCACATCCATCGAATCACGCAATTAATTTAGAAGGTCACCCGTCTCTGTTTGCTTTGACAACCCCTGTAATCGAGTTTCGAGCGGCGCACTCTCCCAGCGGCTGTAAATCATTAAATTTAATTCCGGAGCGACGTTTGCATTTGAGGCCAGTCTTGTGCTAGTTCTAGCTGTTGTATTGACGTGTTTGGCTCCCGCTCGCGCTAAATTAAATTCTCTTTCCACTATTTACAACACGGTTTTTACTCTAAAATGTTTCGGATTTAGAGATGGATATGAAATGGTTTTATTTTTTTGCCTGTCAAGTGCAGGTTAAATGTAATTTTGTGAGCTAAGGATTACGTATGTTTTGATGCGTGTACGCTAAGTTCATACTGCCCAGTTGGAATTAACGTTGCATGTTGATGTTGGGCGGAGTCTAGAAAGATTGATAATGTGATTTGCGGGCTGTGAAATAGTCGGTTCAATTAGCTGAGGAGTGATAGCTCTGCATACATTATTCCACTTTAATGTAACTAACTTTACCATCCTCTAGAGTCTAACCTTTCACCAAAGTTTTATACTGGGTGAAATTTTAGTCGTTTAAATCCTCATAAGAAGTCATTGTACACATCATTATGATCAACTTTCACTATGGGACCAATCCTGAAAACACAAAAAAATAAACAGCTGTTCCCTACAGTTTGACGAGTTATGCGAACTTAAATGTAGGGAACGGCTGAAATTTTCTTCGCGATTTCAGGGTTCAAAGTTGAGACCTCTTAAGAGGAGTTAAGCGACTAAAATTTCACCCTGTATTATACTCTTCTCGTCCGAAGATGCGACTGAATTTGTGATTTACCCAGAGCGACGGCCATCTAAAGTCCGCAATGCATTCATTTGGGAATACTCTTAGATTGAATGGGACGTCGGGTTCCTAGGTTTCAAAACCACCCGAATCAAACCCTAAATAATAAGGTATGAAAGCCAGAAATAACAGAAATAACATTGCGGTAAAGTCCTACTATATAAAATAGTTACAAATCCTGTTCCAAATGGGACCAACCCAGTATCCGCCATAAGTTGACCGGAAAACGATCACCAAATACGGTCCCACATCCTTTCATTACCCAATCACGGCGCAGATCGCGCATAAAATTGTCCAAACTCACACAATGTATTTGTACTTGTCCAACCGTATTTTTGCGTTTCCAATCATCGAACAAAACAAAGAGTATTGGTACATAATGACTAATAGCCGAGCCGTTCGGGATAAAAATTGGAACGAATAAATACAAGCGACTCAACAGTAAAACCGAGCATACACAACCTTTCACCACATATTTTTACGTGTAACAAACAAAAGCAAAACATTATCCGGCTGATTCATGTCATAGATAAAATCTATTTGTCTGAGTATTTCACTTTGATCTTTGTTTATGCGAGCGTGGATCTGAATCCGTATTGCAAACTTCTGAATCTAACTTATCTCATTTTATGTTGGTGCGGATTCAATCAAATTCTGTCCACTATCGATTTTAACTCTGGTTTTGGCCATTGGATGGTCTGACTATTCCACGACTGGGCCACTGTAGATAATTGGATGTCGATTTCGTAAACTACTGCTGTCTCTTGCCAAAAAAGTATTTGACGCCATTCGTTAAGTCCCCGGGGTTACATAACACTCCTTTTCAAATCGTCCATTGAATATATAATTTACAACCAAAAACATCGTACAACTTATATTATTTTTAACCGACTTCTTCAAAAAGGAGGAGGTTCTCAATTCGTCTGTATGTTTTTTTTTTGTATGTTTGTTACGCGATTACTCCGCCAATTATGAATCGATTTTGATGATTCTTTTTTTGTTTGGTAGGTCATGCTTCCGAGGTAGTCCCATATAAATTTTATTAATTTTGCTTGCGTAATTTTTGAGTTAGCTTCAATATTACGTATTTTTACCACTTAGTTTATCTAGACGATATCCTGTTTGACTCCGTTATTTACATAGCAGGTAGTGGTATTCGGATTTGTGTAGGGTAGGTACCACAACTAAAAAGTGAAAAATAAAAACTTTTTACAAAAAAAAAAAAACAACCGACTTCCAAAAAAAACACTAAAAAAGTGAAAAATAACTTTAATTTCGGAAGTCGGTGGCAAAAAACGGAAATTGAAAAGCAAAGACACCGACTTCCGAAATTAAAGTTATTTTTCACTTTTTTTGTGTTTTTTTTGGAAGTCGGTTGTTTTTTTTTTTTGTAAAAAGTTTTTTTATTTAATTTGACGTCTATAGTATGTTATAAATTTCAAATATAGAAAACACAGGCAGTCTGGGGACTGCGCGCGCCGACACAAGTGAAAAACTAAAACATGATCATACTATTTGCTACGGATAAACTGTTAGAGCATGTCGGTGACGCGAACCCCATAGGATTTTCCGCTACCAAAAATCGCTCTACACACCTAAAGATGCTTTTACTTTAAAAATCCTACTAATCGTAATAAAACCGTAACAAACAGAAAAATCCTAACACATTTTTCACTCTCACACTCCGTAACACATTTCCATAAAAAACAGACTACCACCGGACTGGTGCCAACATACCTACATGGAAAAACTACTGAGCAACGGAACACGCGTCCGGTGTCGCGGGGAACCGGACCGGTCACGTATTGCTACACCGTACGCCTGAAGGCGATACACTGTTTAATTTGGAAAGGCGAGTAAGGTATAAGCTGTAGGCGGGTTGGATTTTATTACAGTCATGTGTAAACGGGTTCCTGTAGAATCCAACCCGTTTACAGCTACCCGCTACTAGTGAGCATAAGGTCTTTCTTTTTTGCGAGTGGGAAATCATCATATCGCTATCGCCGCTCTGGGCAGAGCGGCAGGGCGTGTCAGACTTTAACCCACCCGTGTTCCTTCAGTTGCCTGTTGCCAAGGGCCCCGGTATCCCTTTCGGACTTTCCGTCCTGGGTTTTGATTCCCAAGTCGGGCCAGTGTTATTGGATTTTACCATCAGCAATTTCTCAGTAGCAGCCTAGCAGCCCAGAGTCTGGATTTATGCCCGGTTAATGGCAATAGGCTCGCCCTATTGCATGAGATTTTAAAATATCTGGCGAAATGTGAGTAATACCTACTTAAGTTACAACTCTGCCTAACCCTTCGGGAATTACAACCTAACCTATTATTGTCGCTTAACCTGCTATGGTCGTTTAACCTGCTATGGTCGCTTAACCTGCTATGGTCGCTTAACCTGCTATGGTCACTTAACCTGCTATGGTCGCTCATGTCTATAACTTGTGTACCAGAATAAAAGCTCCGTGTTGGTCAGCAATATTAACTTATCCACCTTGCAGCTGTGATTGAGTCACAAGTTGTTAATTGAACAATTCTTTTCTCTCGTTTCCCGTTTGCTAGCCTTTTAGTTTAATAATGAAACCTGACTTTTCTCAGTTTTAGTTTAATTAATGGGATTTCAAAAAAAGCCACTTGCTTGTTATTAATCGCTCAACACGTTTCTCATCATCTGCCTGCCTTTTCCCAACTATGTTGGGGTCGGCTTCCAGTCTAACCGGATGCAGCTGAATACCAGTATTTTACATGGAGCGACTGCCTATCTGACCTCCACAACCCAGTTACCGGTTAATACGCTACCGCTTGGAAAGACTGGTTGTCAGACTTTTGACGACTGTCAAAGATCCACGAATGACAGCCGGGACCAACGGCTTAGCGTGCTTTCCGATGCACGGAGGAGTCTCTGTATATAAAGATGGTCACCCATCCTCGGACCAACCCTGGCAAGCGTGGCTTAACCTGATGGATCGACCTGTGCGGCTGTTAGGTATTACTTAGCCCTGAGCTCCTCCAACACTCCTCCGCTCCGCTCCTCGCTCTACACGTTTCTAGAGGCTGATTTACATTTGCATTGTTAAGTAATTTGACGTCTTTAAGGGACATTTTACAATGAAAAACTGACATTTTTGGGCTGACGTTTGGAAACAAGTATAATGATTTGAACTAAACTCGATGTAATTCAAATGTAAATTAGTAGTAATGGCAGTTTAAAGGTAGATACCGACCGGTGTTACGGGCCGTAATGTACTGTGGCGGTATCTACATCGCCACATGCGAACTACGCATCAAAGATCTGACGTCACACAAAATCCTGACGTCACATAAATCCTGCATCACGAAATTAAAGTTTACCGTGCAGTGGACATGGACATATATACAAGAACCCAACATCAATCGTTGGGCAGTTGCCCGCCAGACACAAAACCCGTCTGGTTGGAAGATCCTCCCTTTTCTATGGTGGATTAGTGAACTTTATTTTTTATTTTATTCGCAGCGAGTATGTTACGTTAGGCCGTGTTCTAAAATCCGTGTAATATACTCGTTTCGAACTCTTTGCTCGCCCGTGCTCCAGATTCGCAAGACAATCTGTGCGCTCGTGACGACTGGTCGCGGCGCACTGACTGAACAGCGTAACACTCAAAGGGATTCGCCAAAAAACCGACAGCAGTCGGAGCACTCCAAACGAACAACCAGCAGCTTGTTACTCGCGTGTTCGTGGTTGTTGGCACGTACTGACTGCACGAATGCTCGCTTTGTAACATGTAACATTACACCCCGTAACACTGGTCAGTACCCACCTTAATTTCAAGCTCTATTGACATCGTTATTTTTCGCCGGCAAAAACGGACCTAGACGAAAAACTCGTTTTGACATTAATAAAAAAATGCTTCCAAAAAGCTGACTTACCTACACGGACAAGTTAAAGATATAAAAAAAAAAACTAATTATGATACTCTTTGTTTAAGAAACCGGCTCTTTGACAAAGTTAAATTTGGAAATGTGTAACAGGATCTTTAATTTCAAAAGGGGTTTATTACTTTAACTTTAGTTGTGTTTGTTACCTCCAATTAGCATACCTAGTTTAACTACTTTAGTAGTAACGAGACAGCCTTTAGGTTACCTGACTCGTCTAGTACGACGGTAACTTTTTTATTTTTTATTTGTAATGCTTTTAAAGATTTGGGAGTTTTGTTAATTGCCCCATTATTTATTTATTTATTAACAAAACGGTTAAAATCACTCCAATAATTAAAGGCATATTCCTCTGTCTATGCCTGTCTTTTTTAAAACACACATACACTTTTTTTTTTCTACACATCTGAGCTGAGCAAATTCGGCGTCATTTTCTAGAGCCATCTCGATCCAACCCTTACGGTACGCGTGACCGAGTGAACATACCTACACATAATAAAAAAAACAGCAAATTATAAAGTTAACAAAAACAGCATATTAATTTGCAATAATAATTTGTCATACGAGTAGTACATGCCATAAAATTGTATGGTTTTATTTTATTCGCATTCAGATTAAGATCATTTATTAATTAAATAGGTCCACATTTTGTTCATTAGCTTTTAAGATTTTTCGTATGTATTATTATTATTATACTATTAGGAAGAAAGATACTAACCCCGCGTCCTAACCAACAAGATCGACAGTACGCAATCGTTGCGTTCATAACATCACTAATTTGTTCGGAAAACCCAAACGCGTGGTCGCGTCGACAGAGTTTCGTCGTATGAACGCGACGATCGCGCGTAAGATCTTATTGGTTAGGACGCGGCCTATTTATACATCTTTTTTGGATACGAAACGTTTTGCATTATTTTGTTGAATATTTGCCTTATACTTATAAATGTTACAATTATTAACGTTCACAAGCAGCATACCTACATACGGTTTTAATCTGTCAACGCGTCAGAAACACCGAAAACCGGAGGAGTGGTCTCCAGTCCACCAGAAAGCTGACGATGAGGGATGCATTTTCCATGACTATGTGAATTTTTATTTTTAAATTTTTTCGTTCTCAGTTAGTTTTATCGATGGTCTGGCAATTTGAGAATTTTTATGCGGCCTACCCAAATGTCCTTTCTTTGGTATTGTTGAGTTGAGCTCCACTATTACTGACAAATGCTTGCACTGACTGGACAGGTCCACTCAAATCTGTGTGGTACTTTTCTCAAAAAAGCATTTCAGACTAATTTACATGATCCTCGTATGGCTTGACCAAGATTATGTCTGGACTTTAAAAGAGACTGTGACCTCTGAGTTTGTTTCGGCCTTTCTTCTCGGAGTAGTCAGATAGGAAACGCCGACCTCATCTAGCTTATTTTTATTATTTTTTTATGTGACGTGTAAAAGTGATTCCAATATCCTATTTACAGAATAAACTTCATTTCATTTCATTTCTGTTCTGTTAAGTTTTTAAAGCCTATAAATCCATAACCAACTCTGCATTAAAATGGACAGCGATACGGCGAAGCTAAACTCTTGGTGGATAAAAAATCTGCAATGCATACCGGGTGTATTAATATGGGATTTAACGGAATCTCGGTAATGCAATATGCGTTCAGATAAAAATTTATATTCCTGGAAATATAGCGTGTTTATTCGTTTGTCTGTCGAAGCGAAAAATGGAGATAACTGCGTTTATTTACGGAAAGTATTATTCAATATTCGCACGTCAATATACATAATTATTTTACAATACCCTGCGTGTGCGTGTGCTTCACGTATTTATAATGGTTAATGATTTAAATACTACATCAGGAATTTCTCAATAGCAGCGCAGAGTCTAGATTTGTTTGTTTTTGGAATCGGTTGATGGCTTTAGGGTAGCCCCGGCCGCGCGTGGCAACCCTAATGCCATCAACCGATAGGGCGGGGGGGTATGTTGTAACATGGGATGAAACTTAAACATAACTGGCGAAATGTGGTATTACTATGTAGGTACACCTCTACCTAACCCTTAGGGAAAATAGGCGTAATGTTGTTTTATTTAAATGGAAGCAATCAAAATATTTGATAATGAACACATTCGTTAAAAAAAGCTACAAATTCGCGTAGTACCGCGCGTAGCAAATTTTGCTACGTAAGGCCCCTTACACACAGACGTTTTTCTTTCCGTGAAAAACTACGGTTCATTCGCCGTGTGTAGGCACAAGGTCGTCAGTGTTGTGTGGATCACTATGGAAGCTTGTTCACAGACACGTTTTTTCTACGGTGCGTTTATACGCTGTACCGTAAAGAAACCGTGCCGTGTACAAAGGGCATTTTTCTTGCTACGCCGTAGCGTTAGCTTGTGCTACGAAAGCGGCGCCTCAATGTCTACGGAATACTTGACTGAAGCCCCGTTTCCACTATGTCGTAATGACAGACTATCGTGTCGTTTAAAACGTCGTGAATTGTGTATTGGAGTTGTTCACATACGGGGCCTGTCATCCACGACTTTTTAACAAATGAAACAATAAATTAATCGTCACGACATAGTGTGAACGCGCCCTGAGCTTTATTTTTATATATTAAATTCAGGTTTCTGAATTTTTCATGGAATCATTCACGAAACCACGATCTATATTTTTAAATAAAATATTTTATGGGTACCACATTTTCTATTGAAACTCGGCACACGGAAAATTACAGCTGTTCAATATTTTTAACTTTTGTTTGAAATAAATCTAAATCAAATTAAACACTAAAAGCGACCAATTTTACATGACCATTCCCTTACATGACATTTTACCAGCTAATTTACACTTTAGCCACCTGATAGGCTTTCAGAATAAGAAAATTAAGTAACATTTTCGACTTTATTGCAAAAACAATAGAGATTTTTTGGCAAATGTGATTGAAGAAACGAATAGGTACGAATATTAGTGATGTTAATTGAACAGGACATACCCAAAACCAGCTGACCATTGCAGGGTACTGGTTTACGGCTCTATCGAACGGTCTGTAAAAGCAATAGGTTTTAATTATCGGAACAAAGCGAATGGATTGACGCGAAAAAAGAGGGATTTGATCATGTCCGTGGATTTGATCGTGTTCCATTCTTTAACGTTTATTACAACGCCCTGTAGCGTGGTGATGTTGCCATTTAAAAAAATATGTAGGCGTCATTGTAAAATGTGTAGCTTGTCATTGACTGGTCATTAATTTGGTAAAACTGAAAAAAGAAAAAAAAAAGTTTATTCTGCACAAATAAGAAGCACGATATAAAATAAACTTGTAATACTCAGCGTGTGTGTATGACCA
Source organism: Lithophane ornitopus (assembly GCA_948473465.1). Classification (NCBI taxonomy): domain Eukaryota; kingdom Metazoa; phylum Arthropoda; class Insecta; order Lepidoptera; family Noctuidae; genus Lithophane; species Lithophane ornitopus. The sequence goes on from OX419629.1 coordinate 5,568,746, forward strand.
GATGTATGAACGTAAACGAGTCAAAAGGAGAATGTAGGGATCGAAGCAGGTGGCGTTCTGTACCTAATGTCTGCCTACCCCCAAGAGGAGAATGCGTGAGTTTTTGTCTGTATGTACTCATATCTAATACCAAGTAACCAACTACTAAATGAGAGCCGAATTTTAGAGCGCCTCAAATGTGCAATAATTCAAACATCAATCTCGCGCGTCTCTAAAATTAGCTTTAAAACATCATACTGAAAGCATTTTCATCACCAAGGATTATTTTCAACATAACACAACTTCAAAACAACTGTATAGCCACAGTATAAATAAGCAACAGTATCTTCATAGAAAACGGCAGTTATGCACGGACACGGAAGGCTTATTTACCGACCGGCCGTAGGTAATTATTTCAAGGTCACTGCCGAGATATACTACTGTTACTTTTTTATACTGTGGTATGGCTGCTCAGTCACCATCCAAATCAAACACTTAAAATATTCACACAACTCCAGCCAAACTATTGACAATAGACATGCACACTAACTACCGCAAACTGTTCCTTATATGATACAAACTTCTTCGAATCGATCCCCCAGCTTGTTTCATGTTCATTGTCAAGCGATACCAGCGGGGTGGGGGAGGGGAGGCAAGGTAGTTACGACATAAAACGAGAGCATCCAGGCATGAAATTAAACAGCTTGCACTAACTTGTTAATCGTCTGGACTCCTGCCAGCGACCAATTTGAAGAAATTGCTGACGAGTCCGCTAAGTTTCTGCGACGTCTAATTGAAGGCAGTATCTGAAGGAAGAGGTATCTGCGAAAAACATTTTGGTGGTGGAATAAAAGAAAATATTTGTCTGTAAGTAAAAAATGTTTTGATCTGATGTAGAATTCTTACATTCTGACTTTTGAAGAAAATACAACTATACGTGTATCTCCATAGTCCATTCCTTTATAAAAATTCTAAGTTACAACTCAAAACCAGTAGAAAGAAATAAAGCAAGAAAAATAATTTATTTGGGACACGCACAGGATATACAACAACAAAATACAATTAACTTTTTTTTTTAAACCTACCGCTAAATAAAAACTAATACCCAACTACGACTAAAAGGTATAAACAAGACACCACAGACAGACAAATTAAAAATCCGGAGTCACACGTGTTAGGGCATAAATCGAACAGATAACGTGTGACTCCGGATTTTTAATTTGTCTGTCTGTGGTGTCTTGTTTAAACCTTTTTAGTCGTAGTTGGGTTTTAGTTTTTATTACTTTAATTTTTTTTAAATTTCTTTTGGGGTTATAATATATTTTTTTTTAAATGTGCTCATTAAGCCCTTTCGTTTGATACCCAACATGGTACGATTAAACAATATTTTTTTTTTAGTTCCTTACTTAATGTCCTCTAGACGGCGCCATTTAATGTGACGTCACATAGCCTATAACCAGCGGACGATCAAGACGCTTCCAACGATACCTCATTTGTCAAATTGTGATGAGTCGTTTAGAAGATATGAGGGAACAGATGAACATACATACAAACATACCGGTCAAAATCATAACCGTCCTTTTTGCTTCGCCGTAGTCGGTTAAAAAAAATACCGCAGCGCTGGTATTCGCTATTATAGCCCGCAATGCCACGGAATCAGATGAACATGGTGCCTTAGCAAAATTTATGATTATTTATGGTATTATTCCATGCTATTTCATGCAGTGTACCTTGAACCGAGAAACGATCCAATATCTAGTTCCGCAGGATAAGAAATTGAACAAGAATTTCAATTTAGGTTGATTATATATTCAATTACACCCTGGTCCACTCAATTATTAGCTATTTAATTATTCACTAAAGACAAACGTTGATCAGCGTTTGCTCATTAAAATTTAATACAATTTTAGGAAAATCAATCGGATCCGACAGTGGAGTAACTAATGTTGATGATGAATCATGTCTTAAATAAAGCCCCATTTACACGGTGCAAGATTCTGGAACGTTCAAGAGCAATAATCACATGCCATATAGAACGTTCAATCATTGCCATTCAAGAATCATTAATTTTTGGGGTAATTCCACTGATCTGGATAGTGCTTTCAGGGCGCAAAAAAGATGTGTAAGAGCTATATGTAACTTAACCCAAACGGACTCTTGTGAGCCTCATTTCAAACGATTAAACATATTGACATTGCCCAGCATCTACATCTATGAGACAGCACTATTTATCCATTGCAATCTAGAACTGTTTGAGTATCGCACAAGAGCGCGTCACGCAGATAAACTATGCGTTCCACCAGGGAAACCGCACTCCTTTCTAAAAGCTTTGTTTGCATGGGCCCTAAAATATATAATAAGCAATTAATATATAATAGCTTAATTATACGCAGTTCAAGTAATATAATGTTCGGTTCCTATAAACAAAACGAATCGTTTTACTTACCAATGGTAGCTTGTTTTATTGCCAAACTGGGTATATAAATAGATTCGTAAGCTAATTTTACCTGGGATAACTACTTCCCTATGGGAGGGACTACTATGCAAAACTATGAGGTATTTGCTTAATTATTGTTAAAGATACAAGAGTCTTAATTTTAACCAATAACGGTCCGTAAATTATAGGAATCGGCCATAAAGCCTGATTGCCCGTTCCTGGGGCACTGGACCCGTATGCACAGCTACAGGTCTGGTGCAGCGGGAAGCGGGTATAGTTATAGGTTTTTAAATTAGTTTTATTTTTGTTTGTTTAGGTTACTAACATAGTTTAATAAGTATTACTAACAACAATATGAATCACGTGTGTTCGATGTAAATAAAAAATTAAAAAAACTTTTTAAAAAGAAACTTAAATCTTTACTTATAGATAAAGCTTATTATTCAGTTAAGGAGTACTTCGAAGACAAAATGTAACGCTATCATTGTTAATAATTAATTAATAGTAGTCCAAAATTTAATTGTCGTTGATATAATTGTAATGTATCTAGCATAATTCTTAATTTAATCTAAATAATTTTACTCTTACTGAATTTGACCTTTTATTTTAACATCATGACGACTATTTGTAATGGACTGACTATCATTGTATAATTTATATTTTTAAAGATAATATGATCTAATTGTTTAAGTATTATGACTCTTTATTATAATTTGCATGCGAACATAAACTGAATATGGTGAAACCGTACCTGTGTAACATCTTTGTAAACCCATATTATGCGAATAAACTTAATTGATTGATTGATTGAAGAATTGCATGCAAGTGTTTACACACGTGCGATTTCCATGCATACAATAAATGAATGCAGGATTTCCATTTAATAATTGCACGCGACTTGTCTACAGCAACGCAATTATTGCAAGGCGAGGCTCATCTAAACACAAAGTTGCACGTACTTGTACAATTGATTCACGTTTTGAATGCGATTTTATTATGTGCTGTTTACACCTAAATGCCAGTTCTGAACGGCAACTAACTTGTCCGTATCATGCAAGAATTGTCCGTCTTGTTTCGACGATGCCAGTCAATTGTTGCTTCGATTTGGTATGCCACAGCCACAGGCAATAAACTTGCACCGTGTAAAGGGGGCTTAAGGAAAAGTAACAGTATTATGTCTCTGCAGTGACCTTGAAATAATTTATACGGCCGATCGGTACCTTCGCTCCCGCTCTCCGTTCCATCCGCGTCCGTGCGTCACGGACGCGGATGGTTTATCTACTGAGCGATCTCGAGACTGTTGTGTACTGGTATACACTGCGATTTCGAAGCTCGTCGTTTCGGCCGTTTTCTACGAAGACATTTACTGTTACTTATTTATACTGTGACATTGAAATGCAATAATAGCATAATAGCATTATCAGTCTATAAAGTTCCTACTGCTGGGAAACAAGCCTCTCTGTGAAAGGGAGCGGGCCATAATCCACCACGCGGGCCCAGTGCGGGTTGGTAAATGTTACAAAATGTGTCCTCGAATGTTTTGTTCTAGAACATTGCCAGTTTCCTCACGTTGTTTTCCTTCACCGTTTTGAGAGAATGCATATTAAAACTAAGTAGTCCGTAAAACTAGTCAGGAATACGCTAATAAAAAATCACTAAACAACACACCAGAGGCCCTAGACAAAGTGACATTCTATCAGGGATAACGATGATGGAAAAGGCAAAAATGTATAGGACTGAAATAAGCTATCGTTAAGCTTATGTCAATCCAGTTGAAAGTCGTTGTATAAATACGAAACGCTTTCGAAACGATTGACAATTGTCTAGGCCCTCAGATTCGAAAACGTTGAAATGTGATCAACATTAGCGAGCCCGCCTTAATGACTGAATCCTTTCAACCTTTGCTACAACCTTTTTCTCTTAGTGTCGGAATCAAACTGTGAATTAACAGGATTGAATTTTAATGCAAATTACTTAGTTGTATATTTTGGTAAAACTAACCCAACCAATGGCGTACTGGAGTCTAAATAATAACAGCCGCACGTGTCGATCGAAGGTTAAGCTATACTTGCTTCGGTCGGTTCGTGGATGGGTGACCAGACCATCCATTGCATTTCGAGACCAACCGGGACCAACGACCCGGCTGTCATTTGTAGATCTTTGAGAGTCGTTTCTGGTATTCAGAAGTCCAAAAATCTGACAACCAGTTTAACAAGTGGTTTTATAAAATACAATAGACGTAGATAGGTATATACTTTGTAACCTCCGCTTATAGTTAAGCGGAAAAGGTTACTAAATATATCTACGTCTATTGTATTTTATTTATAATGGATTTCCGCAAAGTCACTCCTGAATCAATTAACTAAGGTCCGTATTACAGAAGGATACTCAAGTATTGATCTCTGTTTAAAACTAGTTTTAAGTCCGCTTTTAATTTTAGAACGTTGCTCAAGCATAGATGCATTGATCTTAGTTCAACTGAGTTTGGCTTTATTTTGGATCGCTACTCAGTTACTCAATCGAACCCAAGCAGTGATCAAATCTGTTATCACCCAAGTGTGGTAGAGACCGCGCTTGAGCATAGATTGTCTTATCAAATTGTTAATATTTCTTCTGTTCAACTAGGCGAACTATTAAATTTCTCCGCAATACGGATCTAAGCAGCTTTTTTGGTTCCTGTGCTGACATTATCAGTTTTTTTTTATTTTCTATTACTTATAGGTACGTTTAATCTTTTAAAATTTCTATTAGTAGTTTTTTTTCCAAAGTACCAAAATTTCTCTTCCGTCCTGCCATTTTAAAAGTGTTACGTATTAGGAATAAAATCAGCTAAACAATAATAATTTAGGGTTCCGTAGTCAACAAGGGACCCTTATAGTTTCGCCATGTCCGTCTGTCTGTCTGTTTAAAATAAACAAACAATAAACTAATGTTTTTCACACTGATGTTTTGACATACTGACATTTTAAATAGCATACTTATTTAAGGCCACAAATACAAGTCTTTTAAGCTTGACAATTTTGCTTACAAAATTACTGTACTTCACTTCAAAGAGCTTTACTTCAATAAATGGGGCATTTTACTATTCAGGAATGAAATAATAACGCTGATTTCCTAAATAACTGGGCTTCTATGGTGTATTTTAATATTTCTAATCTAGTGAAGATCTGATCAAAGTCGATTATTATAATAAATCGTAAACGAAAACAGGCTGATGCATAGACAATTCACATCTCTGCTTAAGGCTCGATTTGAGTCTCGATTCAGCTGAGTATAGATTGATTACCGTTCTGGAATAAGACCGATGCTCAAGTACTGATTCTATACTCAAACAGTGATCAACTGATTGCAGATCAAACTGGACTTGAGGAACGTTCTGTAATACGGACCTAAGTGTGGGTAATAACAGGGTTGTGGATGTTTGATAGGCAGTCACTCCATGTGAAATACTATTATTCAGCTGCGCATCCGGTAAGAATGGAAGTCGACCCCAACATAGTTGAGAAAACCTTCTTCTTCTGATCTTCTGATGTTGAGAATTTAAAAATTTGTCGATAAGGCTAATTCGAAGAAATGAAATGAAATGAAATGAAATGAAATGAAATTGTTTATTCTGTAAATAGGATATTGGAATCACTTTTACACGTCATATTAAAAAATATTAAAAATAAGCTAGATGAGGTCGGCGTTTCCTATCTGACTACTCTGAGAAGAAAGGCCGAAACAAACTCAGAGGTCACAGTCTCTTTTAAAGTCCAGACATAATCTTGGTCAAGCCATATGAGGACCATGTAAATTCGAGTCTGAAATGGTCTTTTGAGGAAAGAACCACACAGATTTGAGTGGACCTGTCCAGTCAGTGCAAGCATTTGTCATTAATGGCGGAGCTCAACTCAGAACTTAAGGAGCTCAGCAACTGAACAGCAATATGAAGGAAGATTTGATGTTGTACATAGCTTGTTTTTTACATAAAGTAGTTAAGTAGTTAATTCTTCTCACAGAAAGAGGTAAGCTGTGTCCCAGCAGTGGGAATATTAAAGACTGATTATGCTTAAAAAATATTTACATAATGGTCGTGTCTGTCAGTTCTTCCAAGCCCAGTCTCTATTATTTTTGATTTTCGAACCTCACAATATTATACCATTGGAAGAGGTTACGTGGATACACCTTGTAGGCTAAAGTTTCTACAGTACCCACATACAGCAGTTGAACATGGTACAAACTCACCTAATTGGAGGTGAAGAGAGTTCGATTGATATTTTGTTTCAGTGAACACGTGACCTGATTGATATATTCAGGTGTAGCCGCTCATATTTTTCTATACCAACTTCATATCCTAAGACTTGATTTGTCGGATTTGTGCCGCGAATAAAATGTGTCAGATTCTGTGAATATTGGTTATTTTCGGTGCTGAAGCTTTGTTACTTTCTTTTCAATGAAAAATGAATATTTCATCAACGTTGGTTTCCGAATAGAAGTCAAATAAATTGCAACTGTAGATGCAACTGTGGATTGACTGCAGAATCGACCCCTTCCCAGATTTGCTAATAGACAGCATGATTGTAGTTTAATAAAATTATGGCGGTTCCATGGCGGTTCGTTTGTGATAGGATACCTTTTGTATCCTATCACTGGAACTGAGAACAAATAAAGGCATGGTGACCCAGTCGTATGTGGTGATATCGACTCTTATGATAAAAGGAGTTCCTAAGTGAATTCTTAGTCTAACGACTCAGTTTTCATGGCGGTGGTACTAATTAATGTGTGAAGCGAATGTGAGTGTGAGGACTTGGGGGTCATAGATTTTTATTTTTTCTGTTAGTTTTATCAAGGTCTGGCAGTTTGAGTAATTTATGCGGCCTACCCAAATGTCCTTTCTTCGGTATTCCTTGTCGAATCATTGAGCTCCTTAGGTTCAGAGTTGAGTTGCACGATCACTGACAAATACGTGCACTGACTGGACAAGTCCACTCAATCGGTGTGGTTCTTCCTCACAAGACCATTTCAGACAACAATCTACATGGACTTCGCATGATCTAACCAAGATTATGTCTGGACTTTAAAAGAGACTGTGACCTCTGAGTTTTTTTCGGCCTTTCTTCTCCAGAGTAGTCGGATAGGAAACGCGCGCCTACTTTATCCAGGTTTTAAAATATGACTGACGTATTAATGTTTTTTATACAAACCCATTAAAAAAAACAAAATAGTTGAAGAGTTCTAAATGCTGTAGAAACAGTACCTCAATGAATACCTCAGTCAATATGACTTAGGTACCGGTGATTTGTGTACTATGCTTCGTCGACGAAAAGCGTGTCTAGAATTTTGGCTTACACTTCGAACGAAGGATTAGCAATGACAGGAAGGCTACCAGCCTTCGGGGCAAATTGCCAAGTGCCAGTACGGCAGAAGGATTTTTTAAATTGGCCTAGACTTTTTAAATGGAACTTAAAAGCCATTCTGGAAAATTTATGGCCAGTGTTTGAGGAAAAAACAACGGAAAGGGTCATTTATGCCAGTATGCGATTGTTTATTTAATGTTTCTGGAAAACAAAGAACACGTTTAATAATGTAGGTTGCATTAATGGCCCGAACACACGTACCATGACCACACCACATCGCGGCGACAAAATGTAGGCAAGCAATGGTTACGTATGAATAGTGTCCCCGCAGCTTCTTGGAGTTTCGTTGTGCTAATTATAAAATTTCCATGTGATTGCGCTGTCGCTAGTAGTTGCGATATGGTTACGTTGTGACTAATGTTTGCAGACAGATCGACTCCGGCTGTGACAGTGTGGTCGCGTCGACGCAATGTTGAGGTTGCGTTGTGGCTGGGACGTCGCCTTGGTGTGGTCGGTATCGCCCACACGGTTGATTTTGACGGCCAAATTATTTATTTATTTATTGTATTTTATTATTTATGTACATACAGTAAAATACATAGAGATTCGACATATATATATAGTATGTCGTATCTCTATGTATTTTACTGTGTACTATATAGACTATTCATTTTCATACAAATTAGCGCCCGTCGAAGTGGTGTCGTTGTGGTGTGGTTTTGGTAGGTACGTATAATCGGGCCCTTAAACAACCCCAAATACTTAAATATACGTCCTATTTAATTTTCAGTAGTTCTTTGTTCAAACACTGCACAAAAAAACAAAAATGCAGTTGGAGTCATATCACCATTTATATTTTTAAAGGAGAATAAAACGTACATTAAAGAAACACCAGTTTATTGTTTCAGTTCTGCAAAGGAACGAGATGATTGTTTCGAGGAAGTACAGAAGATAATTTATTTTATAGTGAGGTAAGAAATATTTTAAGTGTCTCACTTAATAAAATATTTTATTTTAAATCCTCTTTCAAAGGAAATCCGAGAATCATAATGAGCTTTACAGTTTACTCGTAATTATAGCGAATGAATAGCGGAACAAACTGCTGCACTTGGGGCGTTTTGTTTTTGTAATTAGACTCGCGGCAATCTAAGAAGTCCGTTTTGACAGCTATAAAAATGGTTTGTGTAGCGATGAAAAAACAAATTGGTTTCTTATAAACTGATTCTCGAGACATATCGATTGAACATACTTAGAGAGTTTGTAATTGACGACATAACTACATTGCCTAAAACTGATTCTCAAGGCTTAACGTTTTATTACATGTACGAGAACGAAAAGTCGAAACGGACTTCTTCTTACTGTCGCGAGTGTAAGCATTATTCCTTGTTCTTTTGTTTATATGCTGACGAGTAGCCGTGTAATCGATTCACGTCAATTTACGAACGTTCGCTCGCCATTACATCCTTTGGGCCATAAACGCCAAATAGACGCTTGTAATCAAATGTTATCACTTATCAGTATGCAATGGATGATGCTGCCAACCACCTGATGGAATCCCATCGCTTTTACGACAACATCTCCAGGAAGCGAACGTAAAAATTAACATTTTTATAGATTGTGTGACCTATTTGACAGAAACCCTCATTTCTACATTTTATAGTGCTCAATAAAATTGTTAAAGTAATTTGTAGCCAGTTTTTTTTATTCTCTCAACATTATCAAAGTAGAAATTTTCAATTTCCTTGTCGGTGATCGTCTGCACTTTATTGCTACAAAACCACTTAAATTCTGCAGCGAGACGTAACATTTTCGGTCGGCACACCAATGCACAAAGGCGGCGTTTTAGTGACGCCTAGATTTACCAACACAACACAAACCCACATCCGCCCGGAAAACCCAATTCGTATATTCCACATTCGCGTCTGTAGCTCAAAGACCTAAAAGAAATTTGAATAACGACTCCACCTTTATATCAGAACCCTTCCCGCGAAAACGGTAGTGCGAAGTGGCGTAATTTTTATGATAAATTCCCGCACTCAGAGGGGGTAATGCCAGGAACAGTTTGGGAGCCAATGCAGGCTATGTGCCGTGAAACGCGAGGGATAAACAATATTCTAAAGTTCCAGTTTATTGTTTAAAAGTTTTGCTAACGTGTAATCAGTTGTTACCGCAGTGTGTCCCTATTTGAAGGTAGTTCGTGGAAGGAATGCAGACTTTACCCGGTAGGTAGCTGTTCTAGTTAATACTAATATTTACCTTCGATTTGAGGAAACAGCCGCATATTTTCTAAGAAGCAACTAAGTTAGAAACATCCTCATGTTGTTGGGTTTCAAAATACAGGTTGATGTAAATGAGCAGCCCAACAAAGTTAACGCAACTAGTCAGCGCAGTTTCCTATCCGCCTATCCAACTTAAACAAAACTAAAATTCCGCGATACCTAAACGAACAATGTTCCTTTTATCCGAACACACAACGAACCGGCAACAGCGTACACTTCCACTTCCCCACTTGCTACTTCAAGAATTCTCCCAAGTAATCGATTCTTCACTCGAACTTCTGAGAGCACACGTTAAACGAAACAAGTATAACGTTATACTTGATCGCGACAAGTTTCTCTTGGCTACTCCAACTCCTCGTTCAACAAACATAATATAATTGCTTTATGAGCCACGATAAGTACTGCCAAATTAAAAATAAAAACCGACGAGACCAGACACAATCTCCAACAGTCATACATTACAGTCTAGTCTAGTTTTACACTTCTCTCAATTACTAAAATCACAAGCGAGAAGCTTGTTTTTTGTTCTAACTATAAAATTAATGCGCCAAACTTTACCAAATGGCAGTTCCCGGCGTCGTCGTGGGCAAAAGGAGCGAGTTTCTTTCATTCGTCAGGACAGAAGCACGCTGTGAATAAATTCGTAGTTCACTGAGGTTAGTTCAGCTCGTAATGTGGCCGCCCGTGCGGTTTGTAGCGAACTTTGAACAACTTTAACTCCAATTAGTCATAAAACAGGTTACGGAACGAATCGAGGTGTTACCTCCTTACGACAGATTTGAGTTATCGCTACCAAGATGGAACACGGCAAACTTTTGTAATATTCATTGATGTTGCGTGTTTGTTGTATTATGTACAAAGATAATTAAACTTGAACTTTGTTTGCTACAATTACAACTGATATTAAAATCTCATGGACAATTAAATTGGAAAGTTTTCTGCGCTTCGGTCTCCTTACATTGAAGGGCTCCTTGAGCATAATGAGAAAACGTTTGTTTTCCGAGCATGAATAAATCTGAAAAGTTCAGTGGTGCGTTTCTCCGTAGGAGAAGTCCGTTTCTCAGTTTATTATTAGAACGTTTATTATAAAGAACAGTTTATTATTAGAACGAACGGTGATTGATGGTTTGATAGATTGGTATAGGTACGTAAGCCAAAACAAGAAGGGTTATAATTAGGAAACGGGTTCAATGGCCTCATAAAGGGATGAGAAATAACGAAGATGAAGTCGCGAGTAAACGCTAGTTATATACAATTAGTTGAGCAACTTAATCACTCACTTCGCGCGCTCAACTCCCACGGCTCCTGTGGACAATGGCCACTTCTATTCTATTGTGATTCTAACTACTTGAAGGAGGTATTTTATTCGTAGAATGATAGCGTTAAAGTGCTATACTAGAAAATTTAATAAATAATTATCTAGTTCTCAATATTTTTTTGCTTTTAATGAAGGTGTCAAACTCAAACTCAAAGCATTTATTTCAAATAAACCAATTACAGGTACTTTTGAAGTGTCAAGGGGTCGGTCAGTCAAAAAAATGAAGCTAGTTGCCCATTCCAAAGCGTAGTAGGTTCCTATGGAGAAGAACGGGCAAGAAACTCCACGGACACTCTTTTAAATCAAAATTTTGTTACAATATATTGGTTACATCATTCATTTGAAATTGAACATGTGAGAACAATGTAAAAAAGAAAAAATAAGAGACGTGCACGTTAAAAGCGTCCGTAAAGATAAAAAACAATTCAAAAATTAAAATAAATTAAAAATAAGCCGTGGCAGCTTAGAGATGACCAGTCCCTACTGGCGGCGCCCGTTCACGAACATGACGCATGGATCAGCACCATTCAGCTCAACCATTTTGAAGGGAACTTAATGATCCAACACACACGCCACCACCAGCGAGACATTTGAGTAAGCATGACATACTCTCTGCCGCCAGAGCACATTCAAGTCAATGAACGACGTACCTAGTAAATGGCAGCTTTAAGGTAGGTAAGTACATAGTAGTGTCAATGTATACTGGAGTTTTCAAGGCTGGAAGTCATCATAATAAGTCCAATTTTAATTTAATTCCCTACAACGTTTCCTGGTTTTGGTTCAAATAAAAGCAAATTGGTTAGAAAGATTTTCAGTTTTGAAATTCTCAGCTCTAATTAGGATTAGTCAGACTTTCTGCAATTGAATGGTGGTTGTGGTTGTATGACGACACATGCCTCAACTTTCGTCGGAGACAAGAGGTATATAAGGGACTAGCTCATACCAAATAAAAAACCAAGACAGAGCGCTGCGAACAATACAGTGAAGCATGCCATAACTACACCACCGCTCTGTACATACACGCTCAAACGCATACATTTACAACCATTTACAATCAAACTACACCAAAATATGTGCACACATATTTACGAAACCGGCCTCACGTCACTGTTGACAGAAATCTGTCTTAGTTTTTTATTTGGTCTGAGAGGACTAGTACACAACACAAGCGCCTGAGGCGCGCGCTAAGAACGCTGCGTTTTGAACCCTCAATAAAATTTTATGAATTTATATGTAATGAAAATATTATATTACCCGAAAAGGGGTCATTGTTCTCATCATTTTGAACAACTTTTACCATGGGACCAACATTGAAATCGCGAAAAAAATATCAGCTGTCAGCTGGCGGAGTCAAAACGTTCGACCAGTGACCAGAGAGAGGTGTTTTGATTTTTTTTCTAAATTCTTGCGGAACCCCTACAGGGACATCGCGGAACCCTAGGGTTCCGCGGAACACACTTAGAGTACCGCTGATCTAAGGAATTCTAAAACTTGGTTCGTTAAAGCTCGGATAAAATATATACAACGTTATTTTTTCTTTACGCTAAACCCAAAAGGGGTCATTGTACTCATAATTTTGAACAACTTTTCTATGGGACCAACATTGAAATCGCGAAAAAAAAATCAGCTGTTCCCTACATTTGTGTTCACTTAAATCGACAAAATGTATGGAACAGCTGTTTTTTTTTTCGCGATTTCAATGTTGGTCCCATAGAAAAAGTTGTTCAAAATGATGAGTACAATGACCCCTTTTCGGGTTTAGCATAAATAAAAAATTATGTTGTATAACAAGCGCTCCCCTCCCGAGCGCCCTTAGCGCTCCCTCGACGCGTGGACTGTGGCGTGGACGCAAGTTCTTTTTTACTATTTTTCATTGCCGTTTTCTCTGATCAGTAATAAACTTAAAAGAAACAGTTATACTGAGCATGTTGAGGGTCCAAAAGTTACAACAAAATGTGAAAATATTGTTGGTACTGAGCGCGTGGCTCGGGTGCTTGTAACTAGTCCCTAATGGAAAACGGAAAGCGCCCTCTGTCGGCGCGGCTACGCGTTCAGATTTACCGAACAAAAAGTGACATATGATAGGATCACTTTAAAATAGGACCCGGACAGATAGTACCTAGCCTTTATAAAAAAACATTTTCTAAAATATAGCTTTACGTAATATAGCTACTCGTAGAACGCTCATAAGAAAACGCTTTCTATTCCCAAAAGTAAATCCGACACTACTTTGTCTTGATATCAGCAGCCAACAAATACATTTCTTTGTCAAATCAATCCTGTCTTTAACCTTAGTGACATGTTTAACGTCTATGCGAAAACAGAGAACACAATCCTCTGAAAAACATTTTGTTTGATATATTTTTGCAACTGTTTTACTTTGCCAATATGTTTATGTGATCACTCTGAAATGGGGGTTACCCCTGACTATTTTATTGACGGTTTACAAAAAATACTTGACGTTATTTTTTAATAATTGTGTAAACATGACAAAAACTACTAGGTACAACTGTAGCCATTTCCCAACTAGTTTTCCTAACTTTTCCCTATGTTGTGGTCGGCTTCCAGTCTATATAACCGAATGCAGCTGACTACCAATATTTTACATGGAGCGACTGCCTGTCTGACCTCCACAACCCAGTTACTGGGTAGTACCTACGATACTCCTTGGTAAGACTGCTTGTTAGACTTTCCAACTTCTGACGACCCGTAACGACTGTCAAAGATGCGCAAATGACAGACGGAACCAACTTAGCGTGCTGATCGATCGACCCGTGTGGCTGCTAATACTTAGCCACAAGCCCCTTAAATGAACGTAGGTACCATATTTCGAATAATGCCGAAAGTTTAATAAAGTAAATAAGACATTATAATATTCGCAAACGTGCCACTCCCCAGAGCTAAATGAACTAAAATTAATTATACTAATACGAACCGCAGGACTCTGGTGGAAGTAAAAGTTAAATTAGAGCTCATTTTATTCATGACAAGCTAGTTAAATTAATTATCATCTGCATAATGGACGGTGACATGTGTCTGAACCACAGAAATCTAAATAAAAGTTACATTTGTGTCGTCCACATTCATAATTAGACACGTAATTAGTTATTGAACTAATCCGTCTGCGTTCGTCAAACGGTCAAGTATGTAATTATGTGCTTAATGAAGTGAAAACATGAGTTTTATGTAGACTGTGTAAATTGTAAGTATTTTTATGAGGACGCTACAGAATAAAACAATAATTCTAAATAATATACTTAGCAAAAAAAAAGCATGGTATGATTTTTCATTGCCGACTTCTTTCTTAAATGTGTGAGATACACCTCCGCTCTGTGTATACACGCTCACACGCACACATTTACAATAACTTAAAATCAAACTACACCTCACTAAGTGCAGACATGTTTACGAAACCGGCCTCACGTCACTGTTGACCGAACTGTCTTGGTTTTTTATTTGGCTTTATGGATAGGTACCACGGCAACGATGCCGTGGTACCTATCCATAAAGGCTTCCACAAACAGGCGCAACGCGACTTTAAACAAGACAAACAATTTCTGAGAAAACTTCACGGCGAACAATGCGGCGGCGGCGGCGTCGCGCCTGTATGTAAGAGCCATAATACTGCACCGATGTCCTTTTTCAATTTTATTGAAATTTCAATTATTATTGACTCACACTGTAAAGGACACTAAACGCATAAAGGTGAACTTCGTCGCGCCTGTATGTAAGAGCCATAATACAGCACCGACGTCCTTTTTCAATTTTATTGAAATTTCAATTATTATTGACTCACACTGTGAAGGACACTAAACGCATAAAGGTGAACTGCAATTTATTATCTCTCGTTCACTGTCCTTGAATGCGTTATGTTCATATCCGTCACAGAAAAATCCCTTACCATGCCGTGCCACCAGTGGACGCAGCCCTAACTGTGAATATCACCAATGAAACAACGCGCTGAAGAGCTGTTAGTGTCAAAATTGTACAGAAAATATTGACACTGACAGCTCTTGAACGTGGTTTAAACACTGATCGCGTTCAGTCTCTTTGGTGAAATTCGCCCTGTACCTAACAAACCGGTTCAGAGAAACTCTAAAATCACAACCACTAACTACCCCACTTAAACTTAGTCCGTTAACTTTGTTTATCCGTTTACTGAAGACTAAGTAAGTAGGGTAAACGAAGAAATGCTATTCAATCGGTAGGAGTCCAGTGTTGAGCCCTCTTGAGGCGGGACAAAGACGGGAATCGCAACGGGCGATCTCTAAGGACCATTTATTCAATTCTCCTTAGTCCTCGCCTCTTCAGCCAAGGCTTTTAGGCCAACGCTTCGCTGCACTGACAGGTTTTTGTTAAATATTACATTCAATGATAAGTGTCACAGAAAACGATTTACTAGGCTTAGAACGGGGCTGAGGACTGAGTGGGACGCATAGCATGTTTTATGGAAAGATAACATAGCCACATCGTGTTTCTTGAGAAGTTTATAAACTTCTTGATTAAACAAGTTGATTTATGTAGGTACTTATTAAAAGTTTACGAGAACAACTGAAAGATTCCTTGATCTTTCATTTCCAAGTAAAAACTTATCCGATCTCTGTTAGATTGCAAAAACAGTTTGCAAGAAGGTAAGAAACAACTCTCTGACTGCTAAACAACACATTTTAGGTCATAAACACTGTCCACTTTTTCTCAGAATAACTAACAATTTGTCAAAAACAAAAGAAGATGTGATTTTTTCCCTTTATACATAATGTTAGAATTAGAATGTTCATTTTATTTAAAATTGTAATTAAAGAGGTAAAGTCCTATTTACAGAATAAAAAGTATTAAAAGAAGACTATGTTACACATTAGCATATCACTTTCGTAAGCAACTAACCACTAACCACGGTACTCATGGCCTCAGCTTAAGGTCAGTTTTAGGCGGGTTTTAGAGTCACGCTGAGTAACGCTGACCGTCGGCGCTGACGGCTCAATATGTATGATTATCGCACTCAGCGCAGCTATACATATTGAGCCGTCAGCGCTGACGGTCAGCGTGACTCAGCGTGACTCTAAGGTCAGTTTTAGAGTCACGCTGAGCGTCGGCGCTGCCGGCTCAATATGTATGATTATCGCACTCAGCGCAGCTCAGCGCTGACGGCCGTCAGCGCTGTGACGAGTGCGATAATCATACATATTGAGCCGGCAGCGCCGACGGTCAGCGTGACTCTAAAACTGACCTAAAACCCGCCTAAAGCAGCAAAGCAACTTACACGAGGATTCATCACACCCCCTTGTTTACACGAAACTCGTCGTTTAAACGATGCAAACATACGAGTCCAGCAGATTGTATGGCGTTTCTTGCCTACGAGTCTCCAGTGGCCAGTCTCGCCTCTCGATGGTCGAGGAACTCTCCGCGTGTAAACGTTGTTGGAAATGGCTGCCAGCTCTTAGGTATAGGGTAAGTCACGAAATTCAAGCAATTAATTTTTTTTTGGTTTTTGTAAATTAGGTACCTACGATACAGGGTGATTTTGAAAACAATCGACAAAATTTAAGAGGATTCTACCTACTTCTACCCATCAAACATGATCAACTTTTACTATGGGACCAATCAATCAATCAATCTGCCTAGCATTTTCACACCTATATTGGGGTCGGCTTCCAGTCGAACCGGATGCAGCTGAATACCAATAGTTTACATGGAGCGACCGCCTATCTGGACCAATCGAATTCGCAAAAGGTAGGTTTGTACATACCCGTTCGGACCACTTTTTTTAAGAAAGTCGGTTTATTTTTGCACTTGATGTAGAATTAGACACGCCCCTGCATTAAGCCAGCTTCGAGAACCAGCAGTTATTGTGGAAACATAAAACGAACCGCCCGAGCTAATTGCAAGACGGACGTAGCAAGAATAATAGCGTTCTTCATGAGATATTGCCTCGTGTTCTTGCGCGTACGCTTTTTATTTTAGTTTATTCTTTTTTTTTCAGATTGCTAGCAAGATTTCAGGTTTTTGCTAAGAGGTTTTCGGTTTAAGAGAATTATAAGTATTAGACTATCGTTTAATTTGGCGTGTAGGTCTGTACTAAAGATCAGACGGGAAAATGGCGAAAACCGACTTATCTACAGCGCGGGACGGTTGGCAAGCCCAGTACTTAGACACTTTCCTATGTACCTACCTACCGGAATAAAACTTCATTGGTGTCTATTTAACCATGTGGATTTCTCAAGCCCAAACAAACTAAAACTACGTAGCTAATAAATCCTACTTACTTAGGTACCTACCTATCCGTAGTAAGTTAGACACTACTAAAAAAAGCAATGAAATTCAAGATGGGTCCAGGCATAAAAATTTATCGTTCCATTTCTGTAGCAAATAAATCGCAGCTGGCACAAAGCATTCGCCCAGTCCAATTTATGTCGATATTGTCGCGAAAATATTTCATTTAGTTTGTTCAGTCCACGTCGCGCCGCGGCCCGCGAGCCTGCGGGCATGAAGCTAGTCAGACCAAGGAGGCGGCAACCTAAATGAATTCAGAAATTCTACGTTTTGAAATATTTTTACAGGATTCGTACCTACAGTAATGCAAAAGAGAAAGTAGGTACGTACATAACTACTTAGAAAGTAGCTAGCAAGTGTCAAGTCACTGAGTTGCAACACCAAACCAATTTACTTAAGTCTAAAGGGTCCCTGATACGATCAATTGCAATTTAACAAAATAATTGCAATTTCACACAAATTTGCATTTTTAGAAGACCATTTTGCGCAATCAATGTGTATCAATCACTTAAAAATTGGTTTCAGGGATCCGTCAGACGGTCAGACTGACGACAGAACTGTAGGTAGGCGTACGGTGGCGTTGCGCAACCGGTCTAAAGGTGGACGTATATATATTTTATCCGAGCTTTAACGAACCAAGTTTTAAAATTCCTTAGATAATGAAATTAACAATAAAAACCTCACACACCAATCTACGCTGAATTGTAGGTAGGTACCTATCAAATTGCCTGAAGATTCGGACGGTACCTACCTAGCTAAATCGAATATCGAGCATAGAAGAATGTGGATGACGGTGGTAGATGAATTATAATGGATTGGGGATACCTAAGTACCTATTCATGATTGAATCCATAAAATGCTTCGATTACATTTTTCATTGCTGTGTTTCCCGATAACTATATCCCTATAGCTATAGCTATTGTTGTATGTTGGCATTATAAATTATTACACAACAGTTGTAGAATACTTGTTTAGAATAAAAAGATTTAATATTTTAATAAGCCACTTCCTTGTCTTGACTTTCGATTGAAGTTGAATCATTGCTTTGTCTATGCCATGATTCGACTTTTCGTTCTATTTCGTTCGCGTCGTTGATTGTGATCTCAATTCTCGAACGAAATTTTGTTTACGTCAAACCTATTTAATCTGTGGTGAAACCCGTCAAGGCGTCAAACTCTCGGAACTGCGGAGTTTGATCTTGTATTCAATTTTATGAATTAAATGTTGTTTCATCATGTATATTACATTATATTTCTTATAAAAAGACATGATGTGAGTGTGGTCACGGTTGAATATAGATTATTCTGCTGAAGCCGAAACAATTGCAACATGGAGGGCAAGAAAATATCCTTTGGCTTTATGAAAACGAAAAAGGTTGAAAAACCATTTACACCAATAATAACTGAAGAGAAAAGGGACTATATAGAATGTGTTGAAGAGAAATCAATTAAAGTAGTGGGGTAAGTGACCAAATCCTATTTATTTTACATCCAAACTAACCTAAAAAAAATAGACATTTTGGCTGATAATCCTTTAGTAAGCTAGAGTTCCTAAAACAACCCACTGACCGAGTTAATAATTTTGTTTGACTCAAGTTATGAGACAAGACATGCTTATGTAAAAATATCACATAAGTATAAGTATACAACATAAACAATATCAAAATTTAAATAACCATCTATTTGACATGTTATTAAAAATCTGTTTCAGAGGCGAAACGGTAACAGAAGATTTGCCGCTAGTAATTCCCATGAAACCAAACACTCTTATCACGGCAGAGAAACTAAAACAAATTGCTGAGAAAGTTGAAAGTGCTGTTCAGGAACCAAAAATCAAAGAAGAACCTGTAATAAAAGAAGAGAGAATTGAAGAAAATGAGACACTCGACCAGATGGCTGTTCGGGAACTGATACAAGAAGCTAGAAAAGATGTCAAAGTAGAAGCTCCTGATAACTTAGCTATACCAACGCCTGCAAAGCCTATTATGACTGGAGAGAAAGAGGTGACTAAGTTTATATTGTTGTAATCAGCTTCATCTACATAAAACATTGAATTTTCTAAGGAAACTATAGTTTTGAGAACATTCACAATGTAATCTCGGTCTCAATCTTATTTCCCTACATATTTAAAAGTTTTCAATGTTTATTATCTCTTAGATGAGTGCGATCTCATCTAAGCTTGATAGCACTTTATTTTGAATATTATTTGAGAAAAGGCCTGACAGATTTACATTTACAAAAAAAAAAATATGATTGGAAGTCAAATACAAGCCTTAATTAGTTTATTGACATTATTTGTAAATTTTCAAAATAAATTGCTACAGTTATGCATTACTTTATAATATAAAATAACAGGCAAATACTGCATGTTTTTACAAGCTTTATTTTACCAATGCAGTAATGTTAAGTATATCAAATGAAAATGCCTGTATGTAAATACATTTAAATTAATTGATGTATACACAATAGATAGAGTTATTTAATGCCTACCAGTTACTTACATAAAATCACACCTTCTACCCATGGGGTTCAGCAGAAACTACAGAATGCTACCTGCTTCGATCCTTACATTATTCTTTTGCCTCGTTTACATTCATACATCTGGCCTGACAAGCACGCCAGTTATGACTAGATTTTTATTATTTAAAACACCTACCAGGTGTATTAAATAATAAATTTGTCTAGTCTTGTTTTACAGTAATTTCATGAAATACACATTTGTGTAAATAAAACAATTTGGGCCTTACCACAAAAACGTAGACACTTGTTCAATGCTTGTTTAGACTAAACAACTGATTAAACACGGTTTTATGGTAATATGGTTAAATGATAATAAGGTTTACATCTTCTTTACAGTCAACCTTAGATGACTATGAGTCGGTGCCTATTCAACAATTTGGAATGGCAATGCTTCGTGGCATGGGGTGGACACCCAGCAAAGACGGGTATGTAAAAACTTATATTAATGTGTTACTTATTATTAATTTTGGTAAATATTATCTGGCTCAATGGCCAGCTGAAGGTTAGATTTAATATTAATGGCTGGGAAAATTAATGATAGAGAAAGTATCCTGGTTCAAAAGGCCTTGGGACATCCCACCATCTTTTACGAAACAATCTTATTTCAAGAGAGTTTTGTTTCAAGCTTATAATAACATAACCCTTTCGTCCGCCACTACAGCATAAAGGTGGACGTGTAAAAACTGGGTTATAACCGACGTTGAAGGGTTAGTTCATATTCGTATTCGTACTATGGTCTTCATCATTCAATATTGTTTTATTCCTGCATAGTGCTGGGAAAGAACAAACAATTAGTAAGATTAGTATAGGCAAATCATACAAATTGTTCAGGTAATAGTGCCTGCTATAATACAAGAGAAACAACGCTGTATGAACTGTATAGTACCTGTCACTTTTACACGTTGGTCCGAATCACTGCTATGAAGTATGGTCTGTAAGCAAAATATTATTAGTTTTTACTTTAGAAAGATAACTTTGCATTTAACCTTAGAAATATAACATTGCATTTAAAAAAATTAGAAAAACTTTATTTATTATATAACTATAATATAACATTATTAACATTATATTTATTTAAGTATAAAGTATACTTAAATAAATATAATGTTAATAATATTGTACACCAGAAAATACATAACATGTTAAGTACACACATACATAAATAAATGTACACTACATTCTTCTGTACCATCAGACATGTTGAAGCTACCAACCTCTTTTTAAAATATTTGGTCATTTGACTAAAGAAAGTTTTGGTAAACAGCGTAGTCTATGTTACTCAGTGATAAATTGATAATATAGAATTCTGCTGGAGAAAGATTATTTGAATCGGTTATGAATTTATTTATTATAAACAAAAATACAAATCTTTTCTCTTTATAATAGATTAAAATTGCTTACTTTTATTATTTTCAGGTCCAAATACAAACAACCTGAACTCCGTCCAAAAGGCTTAGGTTTAGGAGCTGATAAAGTAATCAAAGATAATCAGAAGAAACAATCTAAAGACAAGAAGCAAGAAGAGTTAGTTATAGTGAAGAACTCTTTCGTGAAAATCACTACAGGGAAATATAGTGGTTATTATGGCAAGGTAACATTTTTTTAATAATTTTAAAAAATATTATTGCATAAATCTATTGTGGTCATTAATTGATACTTATTCGCCAATTTATCAAGGGCAAACAAGCTGTAAATGTTATGGCTCAGTAATCATTGACAAAAAAAAAACAATTACTTTCATGGCTAAATAATTCGTGATGTGATGCAGACGAATACTTCGACGCCTTAGAGTCCCTTTTTTATATTTATTGGTATAGTTAGTTAGTCCTTTTAGTTTTATGTTTTTTATGTAAATAGTTAGTTGTATTATGTATTATATTGTATATAGTAATTTTAATTTTCACCAAATAAAGAACAGTAATTACTTTCATCAACAAATCAATCATTTACTTTTGAGATAGTCTTCAAATTTTTGGGTGTAAGTATTATGAAACATACCATGACGCCTTTTTTATCCGAAGCCGCCTGAAGGTTATGCAGAGTTGTGCATAGTACACCCACATTTCGCCAGTTATGTTTAAGTCCCATATAATAGAGGGCTAGTCTATTGCCATCAATCAGACAAGACACAAATCCAGATTCTGGGCTGCTACTGAGAAATTCCAGATAAAGAAACCCACTGCCATACCTCATGCTTAGTAGTAATGGTGCCGATTCTGTTGTTCACAAACTAAACTAAATTTAAGTTCAGTGCATCTTTTTCTTTCTATTTCATTAAGGTGGATGCGCTAGGGTAGCACGCGAAATTCAAATTTTCTTGCGTTTTTTGCAATTTTCAGGTCAGTATCAGGTTGTTTATCAATGAAAATTTCATGAAATCGTCAGTCAATACACTTACATGAACTTAGAGAGTTGTATTGCTGATTCTAATGTTTATAATTCTGTAAATCCATATTTGTTACGGCCGCTAATAATATTTAGATCAACATACAACCTGATACTGACCAGCAAATTGCAAAAAACTTAAGAAAATTTGAATTTCGCGGGCCACCCTGGCGCATCAACCTTAAGAAAAGGATAGAAGATAAATTTTAGTTTAGTCCTGTCTAACTGTCACTACTCCATACAAGTTTAGACGTGATTAAAAAATTGCCTACTAAAATTACGTCAATTTACGTCAGGCGCTGATTAATTTGACAGGACTAAACTAAAATTTATCTTCTGTCCTTTTCATAGTGAAATAGAAAGAAAAAGGTGAACTGAACTTAAATGTAGTTTAGTTTGTGAACAACAGAATCGGCACCAATGTTTTATAATATGTACTAGGTACCCATAATAAAAGAATTATCTTTTACAAGAAAGGTATAAGACAGCAGGGTCATCTAAACATAACAAACCCAAACAATATGGGTCTCCCAATAGCAACTATCAGGACACTGCCGTCGATTTTTTTTACGAAATCCTTTAGAATTTTCTTCTCAATATTTTTGACAAATCAGGGATACTGGAAGAAATTTGACAATAAATAAGCAGTACCTTTGCGCTCAAAAGTTATAATGTCGTTTCCCTACAATGTGTTAGGTACACACTACACACGGTACACACGGCTACACATCAAGCTATACATTTCAAGTATGTGTACTAAATAATAAAATAAATAAATTCTATTATTTCAGGTTGTGAGCTTAGATGAAGACAACGGTCGAGTAATGGTAGACATTGCTGTGAAGAAAGAAACAGTCAGCCTCAGTGAATTCATGATGCATGCAGTCACAAAATCAGAATATGATAAGGAATCTAAAGTTATAAGTAAGTATATGCATAAAATACAAGATAAATATTTACCCAGTCCAAGTATTGCAACTTGCAAGTACCTACAGTAACTAGGCGTTAATCTGGCACATTGAAATTTACAAAGACACTCACACAGACAAGCAAGCAGAGAAGCTCGTGGCTAAGTAATAACAGCCGCACGGGTCGATCGATCAGGATAAGCTACGCTTGCCGGGGTTGGTCCGTGGATGGGTGACCATCTTTACATACCGAGACTCCTCCGTGACTCGGACCAACAGGTCCTGGCGGTCATTCGTGGATCTTTGACAGGCGTTACGCATTGTCAGTAGCCCGAAAGTCTGACAACCAGTCTTACCAAAGGGTATCGTATTGCCCAGTTATTGAGTTGTGCAGGTCAGATAGGCAGTCACTCCATGTAAAATACTGGTATTCAGCTGCATCTGGTTAGACTGGAAGCCGACTCCAACATAGTTAGGAAAAGCCTAGGCAGATTGATTGACTGTGACTCAAACATGAGTGCCAGAACTGCCAGATAGGATGCTCAACAAATCTTGAACTTTTCCTAATACTCGTTGTGCGATTAACGGCCGTATGCTGTAGAAACTTTAGTCAATTAATTTCTTTACAGATGCAATTGAAGATGTCACTAACAGCTTCAGATGCTATTTTCATACAAACCCTGCTTTTTGAATGGGACTGCAAGATACAACACTTAGACAACCTAGTTTTATTCATAACACTAATCATAAATGTATTCACTACAATTTTAGACGCGGATTCATTCGAAGAGTACAAAAAGACCGAAAAAGTAACACAAAAACCGCCCAAACAAGAAGAAAGAAGTTCGACCAGTCAGAGAAGTAGTGAACTTAATGTGAAAACTGACAGAGAGAGAAGTAATGACGACCATCGACGGCATAGAGAAGACAGAGAAGATAAATCATCAAATGGCAGAAGCAGGGACAGGACGAAGGAAAGAAGAGATTCCTCTAGTAGTGAAGATAGGGCGAGACGCAGAGAGAAAAAAGACAAGAAAAGATATAGCAGTAACGATTCCTTGAGCTCTTCTGATGACGATAAAAGAAGAAGAAAACACAAGTCTAAGAGCAGGAGACATCGAAGCAGTTCTGAGGACTCACGCAAAAGAAGTTCAGAAGTGAAAAGAGACATTGATAAGAAACGCAAGGGAAAGAAAAAGAAGAGGGACAGAGATCGGTCACCGAATTATAAAAAGCATAGGAAGTAAGAATCAAGTGTTAAATAAAAATTTTAATTTTAATAAGTATGTTTTTTTTTGCCGCTCAGGATCTGAATACAAGCCTTTTGGCTTACTGTTACGCAGAATGTCGTATAATGGGGTTGGCCAGTGGAAACTTACTTTAGATAGATGGCGCTAACATAGCTCTTACCTGTTAAGTTTGTGTTGTGTTGGATTCCCTTGTTGACTGCGTTTTGAATAATATTGAAAGAACTGTTGCGAAAAAAAGCCTAGTATTCGACATGTCGGATAAGTGAGTTAAAAGCTGAACCGAGAAACGAGGTGCATCTTTACCCATGACAAGATTAGAGCAAAGAATAGTAATAATAGGTACTCGCGCGAAAAAACAACTTTGCAGCCTTGCATAACAAATAACTATTATCAAGACGACCGAATTCAAAAAAAAAATTTTACTTCGTCTGTCTTTAGCCAGAGGAGTTTCTGTCACTAGATGGCGCTGTTACAATAGTTTGCAACATTCAATATAGGTGGCGTTCAGATTGGTTTTCTTTTAAGGCTGCACACGAGACTAATCAAGAGCTCTTTTTATTTCGTTGTCGGCGGCAGATGTCGCATAAAAACCAACCAATAATAACTATCATGATATTTCAAGATGAAGATGGGTAGCAGTGTAATTGTGTACCATGAACACTTGGAATTAAGCACTCTTGATATTAACTACACTCCATTTGAAATAAGATTAGACGTATAGATAAGCCTTTTTTACATTCCGTTCAACCGATTTTGAATTCTATTGCGTTGGTGGCATGACAAATGGCAGCCGCAGTAGATAGTTGGTATTGTGTAACTTTTTTTGCTTTTAATGCTATCCTTATGCCTACGGGATAGAAGTCAAAATCGGTGGAACGAACTGTAAAAGGGTTTGTTTTAATGTCTAATCTTATTTCAAATGGGGTATAGAAATTCCATTATGAACATATTTCAGGCTAGCATGTTATCGACAAGGTAACCGCTCCATGTAAAATACACGTATCCAGCTGCATCTGGACTGGAAGACGGGTTAGTCTTCTAGTCTACATAGTTGGGAAAAGGCTAGGCAGATTTATAATGTTATCGAACTTATCGATATCGGCAATTTTATGTAACCTACATACAATACGGAGACTGTTTTTTTATACTTCCGATCCCTAGAATACCAAAATTTAAGAAAACACAATAGTAACGTTTGGTATCTAACCAATTAGTAACTGTGTTCAGCGGTTAAATAAATTAAAAAAGGCAATTCAAAAACACTCATTGCGTTTACATCGTTGCAAGTGACAGCTCAGTTAACGAGCTTTAGGTACACACCCCAGAGTCAACCAATATTTGCATCGTAGTAGCTTTAGGTATCTACTCGTAGGTACTTAGATAAAAATAAAATCACGCCCCGAAGGGGTAGAGGGTGCATATTATGTTATGTAATGAAGGTAGGTACACCACATTTTTCGCCAGATAAGCGAGTCCACAAGAGCTGGTTCGAGGTGGCTTAGGAAAAGATACCGGTACGCGTAGCATGACCACCGTAGAAGGGGGTTTTGTCGACGGAAGAATAGACAAAATGACAGATAAACAATCACAATCTGTCATTTTGTCTATTCTCAAAACCCGTCTTGCCAGAAGAGTTTGAAGGGGCCATTGGGAAGTCATTAGGCAATTTGTGAGGGTAAAAAAGTTAGTCCTATGCATTAGAAGGAAAGGCTATTGCCATCAACCAAGCACTTATATCTAGACACCAAGCTTTTACTGAGACATTCCTGATGGGAATCCCAATACCTATCGCTATCGCCAATCTGGAAATTTTACCTATCCAAGACCTCGTTGACACCTTGTAGCCTACTCTTAGACTCCTCATCAGCAAGATGAGAAACAGAGAGAACATCAATTGTTTTAAGGATGAATTCAGTAATAGATACCTATACCCCATTTGAAATAAGATTAGACATTAAAACAAACCCTTTTACAGTCCGTTCAACCGATTTTGACTTCTATACCGTAGGCATAAGGATAGCATTAAAAGCAAAAAAAGTTACACAATACCAACTATCTACCGCGGCTGGAATTTGTCATGCCACCAACGCAATAGAATTCAAAATCGGTTGAACGGAATGTAAAAAAGGCTTATCTATACGTCTAATCTTATTTGAAATGGAGTATAAGTAGATAGGACCCACTTTGAGTGATAGCTTATTTTTAGACGGTCGCACTGACAGCTAGAGTGCGCGCACGTGTTCTCGTCGTAGATGAACTATCAAAATGAAAGCCATTGCTACTGTTAGTGTGATACGCATTTACAGATAGTGCCAACTGCCATTCACGAAGACGCACCCCACGCCGCCATTACTGTACTATAAGCTTTGCTTTAGTACCTACGGAGCGGAGCGGAGTGGACCAGCCCGTCCCGCCTTGCCGTCCTCCCGTCAGTGATGCGCCCTAAGCCGAGGTTCGTACCCCAAAGGGGGTGCCCTTAGCGAGCGCACACTTAGTTTGTAATTTAGCATAGTTTGTTTGCCCCTGGCTGGAGGCTTTAAGTTTAGGAGCTTAAGGCAGCCACAGGAAAGTCCGGTTAAGTAGTCACGGATTCAGAATCCAACTACGAGATTAGTTAGTTAGTTAAAAAAAAAAAAAAAGCGGATTGGGGCGCGTCTTCGTAGATGGTAGGTACTATCTATAGGTACCCCGCTGTTCTATCGTGACGTAATTAGTGGTAGGTCCTAAATAAAAACAATCGAATTAGGTACGCCTCCATACTTACCTCTTATATATTGTCTAACCAATGCGTAACACACCCTTGAAAATACCTAATAGCTTGTACGGAACATAATTAGTACGGTCTGTTGATACAGGCATAGGCGAGGTGAACTAAACCTTTACTTGGCTGACCTGACCCAATTGATGGCCCTCGAGCTCAGAGCCGACCCGATGTAAATAATTATTTCACGCAAAACTTCCCCCTGTATGTGCTGTAGATATAAAATGTCGATGATTTTATAATTACCTCGTAGGAACGTATTAATTGAAAAGGGTATTATCTAATTGGACACTCGTTTATCATTTATGTAAAACGGCGTTCCTGTAGGTATCTATACATATTTTATTTCCACAAAAATATATATCTATACCTAGGTACATACAAATAAATAAAATTGAAGTGTCTGTTTGTAATGTCAAAAATAACAGCTTTTTTAGTAAATGCCTAAGAAAGTATTACGTAATATAATAACAAAAAAAAAATTGACGGTCTGTTCCGGTCCGGCTAATCTCAATTTAGGGTCCCGCTTTTAGTTGTTTAATAAAAATGTCGACTCAGCATTAGGAAGAAAGACCTGCAGGGCCGCAGGGGTCCACCGAAGCTCCATCATTTGGTTTTAGATGACTTCGTACCTACGTATTAGGTCGGTATTCAGCTTCCCCTTTAACCATGAGAATGGGATCCCCACGATACCTACAAAGAGGAAAAGGAAAATAACAATCTCCCTGTTAAGGCTTTCCTACCTACTGATCCTTTATAAGTAACTAGTTTATTCCCACAGCTTCACCCGCGTGGAGGTCAGAAATAAGAGTATTTATTACCGGGTTAAAAGTATCCTATGTTCTATCCGAGGACATCTAAATCCGTTGAGACGTTTTAGCGTCTAACAAACAAACTCACTGCACACATCTAGAAACCTTAGTTATTTTAGTTATGCTTTCGATTCTCAAATGTGCTCAAAACTACAAGAATCCGCAAACAACTGAAACCTCGACTTGATGTTTCTCTTTATAAATATTTATGCATAAAATAGGAAGAGAATTGCAGACGGCCTTTAGCGTGCAACCTTTTACAATCCCCTCCAGTTTTGCAATTTTCCATCAAGAATGTCTGCTATGCCAGGCGCTTTATCGTGCTCTAGATTCCGATGAAACGTTGCAGTAAGATAAATAGTGTAGTCTTAAGGCGACGATACCCGAAAAAACGTCGTTTTCTATAGTGTCTTATTCGTAGATAACACGGACTGAAATTTTGAAAATAACATTTCATAATTCATACTTCGATCTTTAGATTCCGGCTATGCGCTACACGATTACTAGCACTTTACTGCATCCAATTAAATCGGAAAGACAAGTCTAAATTGCGGTCTCATTATTATTTTCTTTGAGTTGTACTAGGCTTTGAATAATAAAACTTATACTATAAAGGTCGTAAAAAATAAATGTGAAATATTAAAATATTTATACCACTAATTTCAAAACGAAGATTTTTCATCTACCTATTCATGCGCTGGCCACGCGATATTTAGTCCCGATATAAATATCAGGGCTTCCATGTTTTTTAGAATTGCAAGGAGTGTGGTTAGGTTAAGGGTAGGATTACAGGTTCCTCCTGTTTATATTGATTTTTTTTTTATTCACAATCCATACTCCATACTAATATTATAAATTCGAAAGTACCTCTGTCTGTCTGTCTGTCCGTATGCTACCTTTTCACGCTTAAACCACTAAACGGATTTCGATCAAATTTGGCAAGGAGATAGATGGCATCCCGGGGAAGGATATAGGCTACTTTATATCGACATACCACGCGGGCGAAGCCGCGGGCGAAAGCTAGTATAAAATAATTTTGATGATGATCAATTCACTAAGTAGTTATTACATATATATGCTGTAGTTGTAAGTATGTAGGTAAATAGTTACTTTTCGGTCCAGTTTCACCCCTTTTCGGGTTTGCACATTATCCCGGGACACATCTAATGAAGACGCAATAGCCCAGCATAAGATTTATGCACAGACAGGTCTTCAGTTCGACCGGCATTCGCACACGGACATTATTTTTAACCGACTTCTTCAAAAAAGGAGTAGGTTCTCAATTCGTTTGTATTATTTTTTTGTGTGTATGTTACGCGATTACTCCGCCAATTATGAATCAATTTTGATGATTCTTTTTGTGTTTGGTAGGTCATGCTTCAGAGGTGGTCCCTGCATAGTTTTTGAGTTAGCTTCAATGTTACGTATTTTTCCCACTAAGTATATGTAGACGACGTTTTAAGTGGCTCCTTCACTGTTATTTACATAGCAGTGGTATTCGAATTTGTGTGGTACACCTACCACAACTAAAAAGTGAAAAATAAAAACTTTTTACAAAAAAAAAACAACCGACTTCCACTAAAAAACACTAAGAAGTCGGTTGTAATTTTTTTTGTAAAGAGTTTTTATGATTATTAAAATTGTAGATGCTTAATAAATACTGGTAGGTAAACTGAGAGACATAATTATATCTACCAGAGAGATACCAAAGTGCGTAACCAAAGTCATAAGAGACCAAAGGGAAAGTCTGATCCAAATACTTAATAAATCATTGAAACTTTTAAAGTAATATATACTAATACTCGTCTATCATCGACTCAGGTGTTTCAAAGCTAGAGCTGAAGTCTGCAAATGTAATTCTAAATTACAAACTTCAGTAGTTAGTAAATGACAAGTCGTTTCAAACTTAGTTAGCGCTGGCTCGTTTTCAAACAACTCTCGAGAAAGTTATTACACAATAATTTTCTGTGATGGGAATTAAAAATTACATTATGCTCTTTGTTATGACTATGAGTCATCATTGTAATTAGCTTGATTGATATATTACTGGTATGAGGGTTTTTAATCATATAAATTGGTAGACAAACCTATTTTGTGTGGTGTTTTCTGCTATAACTCAGCTGCTCATAACCTGGAACCGCACCCATCTAGCTAGGCTAGCATACTATTTGATTATAGTGAAAACTAGTTAGCTAGGTTTCAATAGGTATATGGATAATAGTAGAGGACAGTAATGTTGTCTAAGAATCGGCTCGCCACATTAATCAATGTATAATGTTCGCACTGCTGGGACATAGACCTCCTCTCTGGTCTGTAATCGAGCACGCGGGCTCAATGCGCGTTGATGGTTGTCATCGAATGTTTGACTCTAAGCCACGTTTATGAATATCGCCAGAGCAAACAGAGCTAAACAAGACTGAAAAAAAAATCTCTATTTTCAATCGTACAATTTTTTCTGCCAGCGGAAAATTATGTGAACACTCAGTGTAATCGCCCACTTCTGAATACGGTCCCTACCCCGATTCAATGACCGGTCGTGACTAGTCGTGCACTCACCAATATTGCCATAATTGGTCCCTAACACGTTTAGTAAAAATGAGAGAAAATTACTTTACATGGAAAATTATACAAGTAGCAATTGGTGGGGTAAACGGGTAAATGTTATAAATAATTGTAGGGTAAAGGGGTAGCGTAAGGAAGGGAAGTGGGTACCGGAGATTGCGAAGTTGCCCTCCAAATGTGATGAGGCTAACAAAGTGGTTTTATAGTCGGTAGGAGTCCGGCATAACTCAATATTTTCCCAAAGAAAATGGTTTTATAAATGCTACGAACTCAGACCAAATAAAATCCAAGACAGGGCGCTGCGAACAATACAATAAAGCATGCCAAAACTACACCTCCGCTCTGTGCATACACACTTCACACGCACACATTTACAACCATATACAATCAAACTACACCTTAATAAGTGCACATGTCATATTTACAAAATATGGTGTAAGTATGGTGCAGTCGGGGGACCTCTTAGATTAAAAAGTGTTCCACACAACGACACAACGGTTCCCCGACGGCAAAGACAATTTTTATCTGTTTAGTCAACGAGAATGAGTGACCTTTCGCTTTGTACAGATTAATTAATACAACTTGTTTTTTACTTTTTAGTTCGTTTTTTGCGCAGGCAATCGTGTTTTTGGAACGAAGTTCTATTATGCAGCTTGTAAACTTTCAGAAAATGTAATGCTAAAAGCGTTCATACTTGTGTCTTCTTCTAATTCAAAGAGAAAGAAAGGGTGAGAGAGAACGCCGGTAGAAAAAACAAAAGAAAAGAGGACAGTGACGTGGGATAAATATGTACGCTTTGACCAAATTATTTGACATTGTATACCTACAATTTGGTTTCAAGTCTATAATAGTGGCTTTTGTGGACATGATAATTGTTTAGGTTTTTAAAGTTGTAATGGCAATCATGTCATTTGGTTTGAATAGGTCTTTATTTTCATTATCTTACTTATCTCTTGTATAGATTCTTTTTCATCTTGTGAATGTGAGAACGATGTAGGCTTAGTGGACTGTAGTAGATTTGTTGAACATTTTCTATTTTGTTAAGTACTTACCTGGTACTTTTTGAAAGGCCCTGTCCGCCCATACCTAATAACACTGTAATTCGAAAATATTGTAACAGCCAAATATTTTTAAAAGAGTAACCGTGGAGTTTCTTGCCGGCTCTTCTCCATAGGAAACGACCAATTGGAACCGTGCACCTAGCTTCTGACGTTTTATAAGTGCCCATGTAGGTTTATGTAAATAAAATATTTTGATTTTGACGCATTATCGGTCCGAGTAGACTGCGGAGAAAGTGTGAATTTGGTCAAAATGAAAATTCAAGATGACAGTTGCGTGAGAAGGAACTTCGTTCTTGACGGGGGTCCCCGACCCCACAGGTGTTTTTTTACCCGACTACGGCTAAGAAAAAAGGAGAGTTATGATTTTGACCGGTATGTATGTATGTATGTGTGTAAATGTATGTATGTTCATCTGTTCCCTCCTATCTTCCAAACCACTCATCACAATTTAACAAATGACGTATCGTTGGGAGCGTTTCGACCGCTGGTTATAGGCTATGTGACGTGACATTATATTAAAAATGGCGCCCTCTAAAGGACTTGAGGATTGTTTAATCGTACCATGTTGTGTATCAAATGAAAGGGCTTAATGAGCACATTTAAAAAATATATATATTATAACCCCAAAAGAATTTAAAAAAATTTATAGTAATAAAAACTAAAACCCAACTACGACTAAGAAGTTATAAACAAGACACCACAGACAGACAAATTAAAAATCCGGAGTCACACGTGTTAGGGCATAAATCGAATAGATTACGTGTGACTCCGGATTTTTAATTTGTCTGTCTGCGGTGTGGGGTCTTGTTTATAACTTTTTAGTCGTAGTTGGGTTTTAGATTTAATTACATTTTTTTTTTTTCATTAATGGTTTTCCCATCACCTAGCATAGTGATTATCATATTGTGATTTACAATAGTGCGTAGTTACTACATGCGTGGCTACCACATAGTTCATGGACTGATATTTATAACTAGGCTGTAAACTCGGCAGTCACGGAACGTAGAAGCCGTATAATGGCTACTTTTTGCCATAAAGGCTCTTATCGTGAACGATTTGTTACGGCTGACGGAACTACGGTATTTTTTTAAGTACCTAATGTACTATGTTTGAGTTTGAATCATTCGGGACGAATCTAACTTTTGGGGCAACACACTGCCCCAAAAGTTAGATGAAGGTTGAACGAACGAATGAACGAACGAATGATGAAGGTTAATAATTATGTGATTGAGATAGAACTTAAATACATACCTATATTATTTTAATGTTAGTATGTATAGTTCGTTTTAATCAGTCATTAATTTATTAGGTATAAGTTGTTATTTTTGTACATTTTATTATATCCTAACTAATATTATAAATGCTAAAGTGAGTTTGTTTGTTACGCTTTCACGCTAAAACGGGTTAACAGATTTAGATGAATTTGGCACAAGGGTAGACCATGACCTGGAATCGGACATAGGATACATTTTATCCCGATATTCCCACGGGATCGAGACTTACGTGGGTGAAACCGCGGGGCGCAGCTAGTTCTGAATGAATAATTGAAAAATCACTATTATTTTTATTCTAGCCTATAATCTCCCAAGCAACTAATCTTGCTATTAAAATACTTTTAAAATAAATAGTTCAATGAAGCCTACGTGCGTCACTCGAAAAAGGAGCACATCCTGCTACTTAAACCTCGCTACGGCGTAGCACTGTGCTACGATCGCGTAGTATATGTAGGTAGATCTACGAATCGTTTGGGAACGCTTTTCCCATTAAATTGTTGCTAGTGATATTTAAAAACTGCAGTTTACGATTGCCCCTGAATCTGTCTGAATATTTATATAGGGGAATAAAGGATGAATGAAATAAAATTCGTTTACAAAATCACTTTATTTTTTAGAAGAAGTTTTCTGTAGAATCACACCGGAAGTAAGGTATTACAGGCAGGATATCACATTGAACATTTATCTTTTAAACACTTAATTTACTTGTGAACATTTAACTACAGAAACTTTTACACTGAAAATATAATTATATTATTACTGAAAATATAATTATATTATTACTTTTTATAATCTTTTTGTAAAAGACATATTTTACACACTGTATCCCATTTGTGTTCTTATTATGACATATGGTTTTTAACTTTTTTCTCTCTCAATTTAGACAATCATATGGTTTAAATTTTCTAATACAACATAACCACAGTAACCTTACGACTATTGCTTATAAAGTATAACTTAAAGATAATTTGATAAAATTAAGATTTTGCGCTCATTTCGTTCATATTTTGTGCATCCAATAACTATATAACTAATTACGGAAAAATACATTATCATAAAATCAATTCTAGCTTTTAACGTAGTAGGTTTTCATTGCATGAAAATTCGAGACAAAATATACAAAAAAAAACAATTCCCAGTGGTATATAAAATTACATTGTAGTAGATAAGTATAAAATATTTTAGTATATAAATGATTTATATTTATTACAATAGGTAGATAGTATAAAAGTTACATAT
The DNA here is from genome assembly GCA_948473465.1 of Lithophane ornitopus. Lineage (NCBI taxonomy): Eukaryota > Metazoa > Arthropoda > Insecta > Lepidoptera > Noctuidae > Lithophane > Lithophane ornitopus. The sequence continues at coordinate 5,603,139 of OX419629.1, forward strand.
TATTATAATAGGTGTTGCAGGTAAAAATACATTTTTTACAAATTTATTTTTTAAGCATAGAGTGAAGAAGGTACATCAACCTTTTTTGTTGAAAAAAAAAATAGCAACAGTTTGAAATCTACTCAAAAATATATAATTGGTGAAAGAGTGAGTAGATACCTACATACATACACTTCCTAGATAACACGAAGACGCGTGCTTTCAATTTTTTTAAATTCTACATCATAGTTAAACTGCATCATTAAATACTGGTATTCAGCTGCATCTGGTTAAACTGGAATCCGACCCAAACATAGTTGGGAAAGGGCTAGGCAGATTGATTGATTGAGTGAAACTGCATCATTCATTTTTGACTTTGTAATATAATCTGGGGGCCAAGTCTACTAATTTACAAACGTGTCAGTGGTCTCACAATGATCAGTTTTTGACAGATTTTGTATGGCATATCTGTCAAAAACTGATTATTGTGAGACCACTGACACGCTTGTAAATTAGTAGACTTGGCCCCCTGGCTAACAACACTAGTGTTCTAAATTCTTCAGGATATTTCAACTTTTCACAACAAGTGGGAAAGCCGACGCGTCTTCGCAATTCAAAAGAGTCCTATTAAAAGTTTTACAGCTTGTATCCAGATATTTTAACTTTATTACTAAAATACACCTTATGAACTATAAGCGTAATCACACCGATCACATAACACCATGTTACACCGTTTTAGGGATACTAAATAGGAAGACTAAGGTTTTTAGGGAGAGTCGCGGGCGCAGCCAAGGTTTTTAAGGGCCGAAAAACACCCTAAATCCGAGATTGTTGACTTGCAATAAATTGGCATCAAAAATCTATTTGAAAATCTTCTCCAAAATTGAAAATATTTTAAGAAATCCTGGCTACGCCCATTGAAGAAATCATTAGGTTTCTACCTTTTGTAATAAAAAAATAAAAACAGCTACTGTGACAGGCCTTTTCTGATTTGCAAGAGATTGCCTTATAATTGAATCTCAATGCAAATGAATAGATACCGAAGCTTTAGATAAACTCCCTTAATCATAAACCGTATTTTTTGTTCTGATATTGCTGTCTCGTTTTATTTGAGATCAAATGACAAGTTCAAATTCTGATATAATGTTTATTCAACATAGTAAATAGTTGTGAATAAGGAAGCTTCGGGCTTCAAAATGTCAGATAAGATACATGTTTTCTTGTTTTTTTGGTAAACATTTATACGTGTTTACTGGCTTAACATCTTTGGTAAACAGACAACTACACAGTCAATCACATTCGGATACAAATTTTCACTCAGTTTAAGATATGTTGACTATTTAGTCGAAATAATAAAACGAATATTCACATTAATTGCTATGATATTGGATTTATAACACTTATTCATTGACACTACAATATAATATAATATAATATAGGTAATGTAAATCTACAAAGTTCGAGTGTTTTTTTTATCAATTCAACCTTTTGCAGTCGATCTTATCTTGCAAAGGAACAAAGGCTAGAAATCCGGAACACTCATAAAAACTTTGAGCATCATACTTATTTATCCTTCATTATATTAAAGGATTTTCGCTCTTATATAATGCTGTTACGAACTTTACACAACTTAAATTGTTTCTTTGGGGCCAAATATTGTCATTGCTCGAGGCATGCCCAAGCCCCGTCTTAACAAGTTGTCAAAATCGAGCAAAGAAAACATGAAAACTCGAAGATCAAAGAATTCCAAAGATCCAATTAAATTGTACAAAGAGGAAGAAAAATCAATAAACCTCTAATCTTTGTAATCCATACCTACCAACCCTTAAGGCTCAATTTACACCGCCGCGGAATGGAATGGAAGCGAATTTTTTTGTACAAAGCATAATGAACTTTATATCAATAGTTTAACGTACAAATTAGATACGAGCCAAATAACAGGTTGCGCGTCTTCTGGAGAATTCTCGCGCGCTCTCGGGAATTCCCGCAGTTACAAGCTCGTATCTAGTTTGTACGTTACACAATTGACATAAAGTTCATTTTACTATGTACAAAAACTCGTTTCCGCTCCGTTCCGCGGCGGTGTAAATTGAGCCTATAACTCGCTATCAAATAACAAATAATTAAGGTTTAACAGAAAGTCCGTACTATGAGTTTACGTTCTTGAGAAGTGGGCTCAGAATCTACAAATTGTACAAAACAAGCCAGAAGGCGACAACGGGTATAGAACTATCGCAACAGAAACTACCCACATAGTGCAATAGTTTGACACTTTTATTTTAGTTGCAGTCTTTTTTTATTTTTAGTTCTGCTGGGTTTTTATATGTAACGTAATTTTAGTTGCAGTTTTTAAATGTAACAATGCTGCTGACAGAAAACATTTTATCCCAAAAATTGTAAATTATTATCTATTTTTTTTGAACACAATGTTTTCTATGATCGTATGAGCCTTCTGGTTTATTTCGTATTCTGAGGCCCTATGAATTCAAATTCTTGTTACAAGTGACATGTGATCGGGTTAACGCTTGGTAAACGGGTTGTTGCGGGCAGTGGTGCGGGCAGCGGCGGCAGCGGTCTGCGTGCAATTACACAGAGCGTCGAACATTCGGAGAACGAAGCCTCGCGCCCGACCCAGTCGCCTCTTCAGATTACCTGTAACAATAGTAGGGGTAACGTTAATGAATGTGTCAGCACAAGAGTCGCTGTACATACGTATGAATTGTAGGAATCTGCATGACAATTTGTTTTTGAGCCACGGCACCCAAGCGAAAAGAATAGCGTTTTAGGAAATTGACCTAAGTCGAATTTACATTACGAAACTAGTTGCTCGCAAACTAAGTTATTCATTGATAGTTTCACGTGTAAATAGATAATTTTATTTACACGTAAAACTGTCAATAAATACTGAAATTATAGAGCGTGGTCTCTGTCACTCATAACTCTGTGACACGTACTTTTCTAAAGCTTTATACGTCATATTTACGATCGGATATTGAACTTTGTTTCGTGTCATATTATTGTCGGTCGTAGAAATCTGCGTGACTATCATTTTCCCAAGAGGTACACCGCCGTTAAATTAAATTCCGTCGATATATTTTTCCTGTTTTTAATGGCACATTGGCACGACTGCTGTGTAACTTTTACGGGTCACCTACAGGGCTACAGACAGCCAACGGAATGACTGGTGGAATATCCAATATTACTAATAGGATCGCTACGCAGTTAGTGTAACTTTTGAAATGTTTCTGACGTAAAGTAGAATGTCATGTAAAAAAGTAAAATGTGGTTTTGTCGTTTCGTAAATCATATTAAAGGCTACTGTAATAACATCTAATTTAGGTAGTTACGACAGCATAAAAAATTGCTTGTAATCCGTAATCAATTAGCATTAAATTTCAAATGCTATAAGAAAGCCCCTAAAACGCTCTCTTTTGTTTTGTCACACGATTTTGTATTTTTTATTTTTATTAATTGTTTTACAAATCGGGCATTACAATATAACTTACATAATAGGTAAACTTTTTAGGGCATGCAGTGGATACCCTAAAATAGTGATCACGGCGCACATTATGTATGAGCTAGTTAAAATTAATGATAAATAAGCATTAAGTAGGTATAAATAATATGCTGACTAATTATTATTAGTCGAATGGAATGGAGTTATTTCACAGAATTCTTGTAAACACAATACCTACTGCATTCACACTGCAGTTATGTAACCGTTTCCATTAATACCTAGAGCTGGTAGCTATTATCACAAAACCATTGTTTGCAGTGTAGTACGGCCGCTGAAATACGAGCGCATGACACGTGACGTCATCAAGGCATGACACGCGAGAAAGTACTTTGTGAGCTGTAAATAATGGTTCTGACGCTAAAACTTTTCAGTGACAAACTTGTCACTCAAAAGTTTGAGTCGTCATTGAAGTACCGAATAAACTACTTATATTTGGTACTTTTATGAAAACTTGGGAGTGACGTTTTCTTTGGATATAAGATTTATGAAAGAAATGCTTTTTATATTTCTATGGGATATATCGATCTGCCTACTGTCTTAAGTTTTCTTGTTAGTTTCAGCCTGATCTTCAAAAAATCTGCCTAGCCTATTCCCAACTATATTGGAGTCTGCTTCAGTCTAACCGGATGCAGATGAATACCAGTTTTTTACATGGAGTGACTGCCTGGAGTATTTTCTTACAAACATTTATAAACTTCTCTGAATTGATATAGTTATTCTATGGAAACTAGAACTGGTACTGAAACTGGGTATGAGTATGACGTATTGCGGTAGGCCAGGAGTGAAACCATACTTATATATTTTTGAAAAATAAATAAAATATGAAATTTAAATTTTCAATTCTAGAAATAATTTTAAAATTAAAAAAAAAACTGTGTTAATTCATAGTTTTAATTTTTCTCTTCCGTCGGCAGTCCCCGTAACTGCCAATAATTTTTATTCTTTAGGTAATGAGCTCTTTAATTGCTTTCTTTTCTAATCAGATTTCTAGAGCACAAACAACCGAGCGTTAATCAAAGAAGTCTTGTTTGTTGCTCGGTTGAAATGGGAGCCCTGACTTATGACGTCACACACCAGATTGTAAGTCGGTAAACATTGCATTAGCGCTAACTCGGTGGTGCTGAGATTATAAGATTTCTTGTTCATTAAGATTTTAATTATGTACTCTGAGTGTTGAAAGGTTGAAACCTTTTCGCAATGCCTTTTATTTGAGCCGTGTTTATGGAGCTGTAACAAAATGGGATTTTTTGTTTTCTATTTTCATTTTTCTTTTAAGACTGTGTTTTATTTCAATTAATTCCAACCTTTCGGAGCAAAACTCGGAAATGGGTCATGCCAAAAGAAGTTAGATATTTTTTTCTCATTTGTTTGACACTGGCAAGTTATTCACTATCTTACAGGCTGGTTATTTATTGACATATTTGAAACAGTTTGTGCTCGAACAGTAATATTAGCTTGGTGTGTGTGGCTAATTTCTTTTGGCATGACCCTCGTATCAATAATTTCAACCGTTTACAAAATCATTTATTATCACACTTGTTACAGCCCCCGACTTCGTCCGCGTGTTTTAAACATATAACATAATCCTATGGCACTCGGTAATAGCGTAGCTTTATATCAGTGAAATTGAATAAGTAGTTTCAGAGATTACCCCCTACATACAAACTGACCAATATATCTTTATAATATTGTTATAGATAGATGACGTCAAAATAGCTCCAACTTTCTTTTTAGGTTCCACGAAATATCTACTGTCCAGTAACAGTACATTACAAATACAGTGTACACAGTGTACAGTTTATTATGTCTTCAATACAAACATTAAGGCCGTAACACAAGACAGGGCGGTAATCAAACAAGCTTTGTTATCAAACGATTGTAAGACGAGCCTGTCAACTGATGCGTGACGTCATCGCAGCGGGAATCGCTTCAAAGAAGCGAACTCTGAGCGCGAGATTATGAGATTTCAGGTTAATTAAGATTTTCATTACTTAAGATTAGAAAGGTTGAAAGGTTAAGTGGCGTGAAGGCTTTGGTTTTCTTTAGAGGTAGGGAGTTATTTATTGGTTTATTTTCGTTTAGTGTTTTCGCTTTTATAGTCACGCTTTGTATACTGGGTGTTAGGGTAGACACCGTTATCCTTGAAACTAGTGGTTTGGTGTGATTTATAATATACTTTTTCTATGGGACCACCCTTGAAATCGCGAAAAAAAGAAACAGCTGTTCCATACATTTGTGTTCACTTAAATCGACAAAATGTATGGAACAGCAGATTTTTTTTTTTGCGATTTCAATGTTGGTCCCATAGAAAAAGTATATTATAGATGACACCATGGTTTGGTGTCATCTATAATATACTTTTTACTAGTTTCAAGGATAACGGTGTCTACCCTAACACCCTGTATAAGACCTTTATTGTAATACCTGTGTCCACGAATAAAGATTGATTGATTGATTTGTCTTTGAACACAAAAAGAAGAACATAGAGTGGCTGCGCGCGGCTGCAATCGGCAGTAATTGTATGCCGCCGTCTTTTCATATAAGTAAGATCAAATTAAATATAAAATAATTTAATTGATTAATATTAATATAAGATTAATAATATTAAGAGTAATTATGAATATAAATTTAAATATTACAGTACATTATAGAATTAAGTACGCCAGCGCCCATGCGCACTTTAGGTAATTAATCTGATGGAAAATCTCATGTTAGTTGTGTATGTTTTTTTAACGTCTACTTGAAGTTCTTGCCCTACCTAAACAATACCCAGACTGATATAAATATTTGAAAACACTGCCGAAATCTTTCCGCTTAAAAAGACGATCACTTACCTATTAATTAATGTTTAATTAAACCATAAAGTACGTAAAATATCAATAAACCCACACAAATTAATGATGACAATTTTCAGCGTTTACCTATCACTTACCTGACCTAAATCCGTCATCGGCACTCTGCGACAGAACATACATGCGTAGATACCTACCTGCATAGGTACCTAGTGTGTGCATATATTATTATATTATGTACGTAACAGACCAACAGCTTATTTCCAGAACAAAGGACTTAATTTTACTATAGAGAACATTGATCGCCACGGTTGCCCAGTGCCTAGGCGCACAAAATACACATGAACAGTTTTCATTTGTTAGGGATCTCGCGCACCAGACGACCAGGACTCCGGACAGTTGTGGCCGTCTATTGTATAATTGTATTTTATGATGTGCGGCTAGTTAGCCGTTCGGACCAAGGGCGTGATTCGTATCGGTTTCTATAGTTTACCTCGTCGCGGTCGTGGTCGTGAGATCCCTAAGGGCGCTTACAGACCAACGACACTCGATCGACGACGAGCGCTGCGGCGTAGTCGCCTTGCTGATGACCGTGGACGACGACGTCGTCGCCTAGCGGTGGCGACGTCGCCCAGTTGTGTCGTTGCAGTAAGTCCGTGCAGTCGGCAACAAATAGTCTAGAATACGCACGTAAATTACGAGCAAAATGAGTGACGACGAAATTAGTGTCGATTTATTAATTCAAGAGCAAGAATACGTCTGGTCTCCGAGATTATTTGACAACTACAACACACCGCACACGCCACAACTAGGCGACTACGTCGCCGCTGCTAGGCGACGACGTCGACGGTGCGGCGACGACGTCGTCGTCCACGGTCATCAGCAAAGCGACTACGCCGCAGCGCTTGTCGTCGATCGAGTGTCGTTGGTCTGTAAGCGCCCTAACAAATGAAAAGTGCCAGCGCCTAGGAACTGGGCAAGCGTGGTGATCAATGTTCGTTCTTTCTCTATAGAGGAGCCTAGAGAAAACTAGTTTAGCATAAAATATAGCCCACATTCGTTTCACGCCTTATGCACCCAGCAAAATAACCCAAGAGAAAAGGCGTCGCCTTTCCCCTAACATAACTACATACGGCCAGTCGCTTATTCATTAATATTTATGCGAACATTTTGCCGTGAAATGGACGAACTTTCCCGAAATTTCTGTTTATTATACCTGAAGTTTGAAAGCCTTTACAAGTCTTGGAGTCACGAATTGAGTTTTCAACACAGTTCTGTCAAGTTAAACTATGAAATGTGGTATATTTGTTAAGTGTCAATATATGTTTTTGGTTACGCTATTATTAGAGGACAGCCTAACCACCTCTGAAGTCTGATGGCAGAAATATACTAGAAAAGGAAGGTGGAAGATACAGATACTTAGTATTTTTGGTGTAGAAAAAAACTCTAATATCAAACTCAAAATCAAAAGTCATTTAATCAAACTAGGCTCACTTTTCGACACGAAGACAGTCCCCCACCCTTCACCACTTCCTAGTGCTATAGCTAGGAAGAAGAAGTGGCGCAACAAACTCCCCAGCAGCACAGATTTAGTCCCCAGCGTTCAGTTAGAAAAATATTATATAATAATATGCAAAATCATTTACATTACGCAACATCTGGCGCAATGACCAATAATTACTGTGATATATTTGAGAATTCCAATTTTTTTAGCTCAACTAACTATGCACGTCCAAGAATTATTATTATAAACACCTGCATAATTGGAACGAATTTTTTTATGAATTTCTTACTTTTACCTACCAGAAGAACCATCAAAAATATAACCCATCTTTTGAAAACAACATCGAAGATAAAGGAACAGTTGTCGGCGAGATGATGAAAATGACGAATACATCAATCATTATGCATTCAAATGTACAGACACTATTGAATTATGTCGCAGAAGAATTTGATGCGGTTTTTGTAGAGTGGATGTACAGTGAAGTTTATGCTGGTTATGTGGCACACATTTTTGTAAATGTTTCTAGCAATTTGGTGATAGGTACTGTAGGGATCTCGAGCACTAGACGGCCACAACCCGCCAACTAGCTGTAGACCGGGCCACGAACCAGAACTGACTGGAGTCGTAACACACAGCACATTAATAAACCTTTGTACTAAAACAACTGCAGCTCGGTCACTGTTTTTAAATGAAAAATTTCTCATTTCACCTCTAACCATCTCTTTTTAGAATTCCGTAAAAGAAGAAACTAAAAGAACCTGATTAAATCTAATTTAGCTTTTTCAGGTTTTACGAATACTTTACTGAAACTTTATTTCCATATGAATACTCCAATTTACTGAAATAAAATTACACTCTAGCTAGCGTTTTAAAACTAAATATTCATGCCGGGAGAGTTCACTAACTATCTCGCTCGGAACAGTCGGCTTTTAGTAAACGATGACACGGTTCGCTTCACATTACGACCGGGAACGCTTTTTATTCCAAAGCGAACATGTGAACTGAATTCCGCCCTCTCTAACGTACCTACTGGCTTTATTCGCATATTCTCGTTTACAGCTTCGTGCAATCAAATCAGAGAGTCATATTGTCAATCATCGCAGGTATTGTGTAAATGTGGTACGTCGGGAATCCCAGGTGGATTCTCGGCCACCATAGGCGCGAGCTTGCGGACGGCGAGCAATGGGTAGCTGGCCGTCCGATAAGGAACAGGCCCGGGTCGATGGCGCGTTGTGTTCCACGCGCGCCTCAAAGAGATGTCAGCACAATTGGCGGGGTCCGCTAGGACCGATGCCTGCCAGTGTTGCGGGAAAGTCCGAAAGGCATACCGGGACCTTGGCAACAGGCAACTGAAGGAACACGGGTGGGTTTTAGTCAGTAAAAGTCTGACACGCCCTTCCGCTCCACCCAGAGCGGGAGAAGTCATTTGACGATTTCACAACCTCAAAAAAAAAAGGGCTGCTTCTGAGAAATTCATGGAAAACCCCAATAACACTTTGCCCGACACGAGAATCGAACGAACCCAGGACCTCATGCTCAGCAGTAGCCCTTGCGACTACTAGACCAACGAGGCAGTGAACAGTGGGGGGGAAAATAATTCGATTATTATTCTCTGCGTCCAGCGCTTGGCGTGGCAACACGTCGTGTTCTGGTTTGCAACTGGTCAATCGTCATCCTGAGGATGCCTCGTTGAGAGGTAAACCACGTGTCGATTTCTTAAAGGGTTTTTTTATGACTCTTGAAGAATAGTTAAGCGGAATAGGTTACAAAATATATCTACGTCTATTGTATTTATTCAATTAGATTATGTTTATTTAATTAAGTCCAGTCCAGATGGACTGACGGAGTCTGGACCTCCAAATTTTTAACAATATTGGAATCGATCTTCAATCTAGATAGATACGGCTGCCCGACATATTTTACGTGGAGCGCTTGCTATCTGACCTTTACAACCCAATTACTACCCAATACCGACATTCTAAAGTTAGCCAGGTTATCTTAACTAACCAGTACGTATTATTAGTGTGTCCCTAAGTCATACTCGTCATCTTTTCTTCGTCAGTCTGCCCTTTTCGCAACATGTCTTTTTTTTCGTTTATTTATTTATATATTCTTTACTTTACACCACAAAAATATATAACAATAAAACACTACAAAATATGCAATGGGCGGCCTTATCCGCGATCTCTTCCAGGCAACCTTGGCAACCTTCGTTGTTCCATCTAGGTACATCATTTATAAATTAAAGTCGCTTTTCGTGTTTGTCTGTACATCCGCGTTGCTCTTCTAAACCACGCTACAGATTTTGATGAGATTTTCACCATCGTTTAGAGAATTTATACCGAAACGTTTATGTTAATCCTAACGTTACATATAACTAAGAAATCTCGGTCGTCAAGGCGCAAAAACCGTTTTCACCTCACAAGCTCGGAAAGATTCTGTTTGTCATTCGAAATCTGCGTGGAAAAGTGTATTTTCCCCGCTAGCGTGGAAAAAGTTTTTAAAATTCGAACCTTACTATTCAGCAATTTTCTATACCGCCGGGTCGACTGATATGCAACAATACTTATTTTATGTAAGAGCGCCAACCTCATTTTTAGAATAATCGCACTGGCCAGCACGAAAAGAAATCGCTCAACACGCCTAAAGAAGTTTTCACTTATCATAAATAAAAGATTGATTTAATTTTATTCTTATTCAATTCACTTTCCTTTCCATCATTTGGGTTTGTTTATCAGTGCAGAGTTAGTGCAAGCGATACATAATGCCGAATTGAGCTTTCTTCCGGAAAAATTGCGCGAAAAGTACATAAAAGCGTACAATATTTGTTCATTGCATGGAGCATTTTCCTCGCTGTAGCGAGGTGAAAAGTTGTGTGTTTCGCTCGGCAGCAAATATATACTCGCGCGAAAAAACAATTTTGTAAGACTGGTTGTCAGACTTTCGGACTTCTGACGACCATAAACGACTGTCAAAGATCACCGAATGACAGCCGGGACCAACGGCTTAACGTGCTTTCCGAGCCACGGAGGAGTCTCGATATGTAAAGATGGTCACCCATCCACGGACCAACCCCGGCGTAGCTTAACCTAACGGATCGACCCGTGCGGCTGATATTACTTAGCCACGAGCTCCCCGAACAATATGGTATTAAACTATCCTATAATATTACTTTAATATTATAAATGCGAAAGTGAGTTTGTTTGTTTCGCTTTCGTGCTAAAACGGCTGAACGGAATTAGATGAAATTTGCCACATGGGTAGACCATGTCCTGGAATAGGACATAGGATACTTTTAATCCCGATATTTCCACGGGATCGAGACTTACGCGGGTGAAACCGCGCGTGCAGCTAGTGTAATAGGACATAGGATACTTTTTTTTTGGTATTCCCACGGGATCGAGAAATATGTAGGTGAAACCGCGGGGCGCAGCTAGTCGTTTTTATAATATCAAAAGACGTAAATAGAACCACTAATGGACGAACGATCCATTTGTCAAGTCATAAAAACTTACGTGACTTTTAAGGCTATAAATTATGCACACATACCTAACTAATGGTATGTTTTCTTTACATTTTTAGAATGAAAATTAATTGCACACAGTGGTTTAAAAAAAATTAAGATCTTTTTTAACTAAAGCTGCCATCAGCCGGACTGCATTCTTGCAGTTTGAATGCAGTTTAGTACGACTACAATACGCGTAATGTACTGGTAAATGCATTCTGCAGTTGGAGTGCAGTTGAAACAGTTAAAATTCAGTCCGGCTGATGGCAGCCTAAGTAGGTATGTTTCGTTTTAAAAGTACTTTGCATCCGAATGAAAACTTAGTATCACAATGTGCAGGTCACACACGTTACGATAATATACGTTATAAATCGTGTGTGGGATAAATCAGCACAAGTATCCAATCTATTCTGTGACATGCAGACTTGTGCAAGTCCTATTTTTCGCAAGTATATCGTTACGTGTGTGGACTGCATAATCGAACCTCAATTAGTTTCCATTAAGCGCTCCCAAAAACAATATTGAACACTCTAATATAATGATTGTGCTTTTTTTTGGGAACTTAAATAATGGTAGTCTTACCCAATTACGAACTTCTTGGAAGCAATAAAGGAAAATTAAGTAAGTAATATATTTTCTAATAATGAGGCCTAATACAAGGTGTTAGGGTAGACACCGTTATCCTTGAAACTAGTGGTTTGGTGTCATCTATAAGATACTTTTTCAATGGGACCAACTTTGAAATCGCAAAAAAAAATAGCTCTCCCATACATTTTGTCGATTTAAGTGAACACGAATGTATGGAACAGCTGATTTTTTTATCGCGATTTCAAGTTTGGTCCCATTGAAAAAGTATATTATAGATGACACCAAACCACTAGTTTCAAGGATAACGGTGTCTACCCTAACACCCAGTATAATCATGTAAAATATAGGTATGAAAACAGTTTTATTATTAAATAACAGAAGGTACTTGCTTGCCTTATAATACCGACCGTTTAAACTTTTGTTAAGCTCGTAAAAGAAAATAAAGCGAACAATCCACGGCTTTTTTTATTAATCTGATACTGCTTTAATTCTATTCTTTTGGAACAAAACTTCGTAACGCGTAAACTTTTAATATTATGGACAGAAAACTTTGAAGACTTGAAACTGGATTCATGTTACCGACTGGCTTGTTGTTTCAAACAAACTATGATACGGTATAAAGGCGAAGACAAAGAATACATATCCATATTACTTTTTATTGATCAAACTCAAAACTCAAACTAAAAAACTCAAACTCATACCCAAAAACTCAAACTCAAACTCAAAAACTTAAACTCAAATACTCAAACTCAAAAACTCAAACTCAAACTCAAAAACTCAATACTATATGTATAATAATAATATCATATCGACTTCGATAAAGTGTTATTGGGTTTTTCGTCAGAAATATCTTAGTAGCAGCCCGGTGTCTAGATTTGTGGCCGGCTGATGGCAATTAGGCTCGCCCTTTATTGCATGGGACTTAAACACAACTGGCGAAATGTTACTATAGGTACACCTCTGCCTAGCCCTTCGGGGATGACAGGCGTGATGTTATGTTTATGTTAAATGTTATTATTATTATTTGGTTAGACACACTAGTAGCTAATTAGCTGATGCGTGTGTATCAAATAGCTTGGAGATATTTAGTCTGTCCAGTCGATTCTTGAAGCAGTTCAGTGAGGGAGCCATCACAACATTTTCCGGGAGCCTATTCCATGCTGTTACAACTCGGTTAGACAAGAATTGCTTCAAAGGCATTTTCTTTGACGACTTTTCTCATAACTTAAGTGAATGCCCATGCAGATGTTTGTTGGCATTCAGAATGTAAAGGTCTTGAAGGCTAGGCACTTCGTAGTGGTGTGACAGTATTTTGTACGTCTCAATGAGCCTACCCCTTTGTCTACGTTAATGTAGTGTAATATTATAAATGCGACAGTAATTCTGTCGGTCTGTCTGTCTGTTACCTTTTCTTGCCTAAACGTAAACGGATTTGATTGAAATTTGGCACACGGATAAACCATGACCTGGGTTAGGACCTAGAAAAGGTACTTTTTATTTAGATTATACGTTCCGTGGGATAATTTCCGACCTACTCGCGGGCGAAGCCGTAGTCTATAGCTAATATAAAATACTAGCTGCGCCCCGCGGTTTGACCCGTATGAGTCAAAATCCCGTAGGAATATCGGGATAAAAAGTATCCTATGTTCTATTCCAGATCATGGTCTACCCTTGTGCCAAATTTCATCTAAATCCGTTCTGCCGTTTTAGCGTGAAAGCGTAACAAACAAACTCACTTTCACATTTATAATATTAGTTAGGATATAATAAAATGTCAAAAATAACAACTTATACCTAATAAATTAATGACTGATTAAAACTAGCTATACAGGTCCTATTCCAGGTCATGTTCTAAAGTCTACCCATGTGCTAAATTTCATATATATCCGTTCAACCGTTTTAGCGTGAAAACGTAACCAACAAACTCACTTCCCGCGACTTCGCCCGCGTTGATGTCCGTTATTATAATAAAATATACTAAAACTTATAATAATATTATACTAAAACCTTACTCGAGAACCACTCTATCGATTGTTGAAAACAGCGTTAAAATCGGTGCAGTAGTTTTTGAGTTTATCGCGTACAGGACGACAGACAGACGCGGCAGAGGACTTTGTTTTATAATACGTAAGGATAGTTAGGATGAAAACATCAGTAGAAATAATGCTTAGGACAAAATATGCAACATAGTGCGAGAGTGTGACTGATGTTGAGAGAGAGCAACGAATATAAATTCTTATCGTCATTGAATTCGCAAAAACAAAAAACAAATTTCCCCTAATTCGCCATTAGCTGGAACAGTTTTTCTTTGTTCTTCCATCGTAATTGATGGCCCATAAATCTGTGTTCTAAATCTGTCGTTTAATGCCACCACGGCTATCAGTGACTCATTGTTTGGTAAATCTACTAAATCAGTACCCATGGTTGTTGCGCCCGCACGCATTGTAAATCAGTATCATCAGGCGGTAAATCTGTTTTGCCATTTGTTCAGCAGTTATCCTCAGTCACGCTACATTAAACGGTTCTATAGAACTAGGCATTATTACTATAATTCCTAGCTTTCCTAGAATCGCCTAGTTATCCTAACAAGCAGAATAATCCATAACGCATTATGAACTAGGTTTATAATGCGTTATGGATTATTCTGCTTGTCTTGACTTGACGTTGACTTTGCCATCTTGACCTATGGTGTCATTGAGATATGTAAGTAATTAAAGATCCCGTCCAAAATATAACATGATGTGGTGGCATCTACATCGCCACATGCGAACTACGCATCAAACACTTGACGTCACACAAATCCTGCATCGCGCAAACAGAGTTTACTGCGCGAGCGACATATATACAAGAGCCCCACATCAATCGTTGGGTAGTTGGGGCGCCAGACACAACACCCGTCTGGTCGGAGGATCCTCCCTTTTCTATAGAGGATGAATGAACTTTACACCCTGTTACCACTAAATACCTCTTTAGTGACCTCGACGAATGCAAGTGTTACAAAGCATTCGTATACCGTATCAAAAAGATGTGAGATGTAATGTTAAAACCAAGACTGTTAATTTATTGTCTGTTGTCATCTTTATTTCTTTAATAAATGTAGAAATAATACCACGGATAGAATATATAAAACAGTATATTGTAGCCAAGAAGTAATTGCAATAAAACATGTGAACGAGGAAATGGCGGAGAGGAAGGAGAGTGGCGCACCAAGCGTACAAAAATGGAATCAACGTAACTTTTTAATAAAGGAGGTTAAGATAGGGAGTGTTTGTGTTTACATAGTTCCAGCAATAAATGACTTATGGCCATCGCACGGCAACATTATCACGTAAGAATCGCTTAGTTATCCTAACAAGCAGAATATTCCATAATGCATTATGAGCCTAGACCTTGCCATCTTGATGACCTATGGTGTCATTGAGATAGACATCATGTAAATATAGATCAATGTATGGTGTAATTTGCATGCATTATTTTGCATTGACTGTACTTAACAAGGGGTTTTATCGTGTTACCCACTAATCGGGTTGTGGAGGTCAAATAGGCAGTCGCTCCATGTAAACTACTGGTATTCAGCATCATCCGGTTAGTCTAGAAGCCAATCATAATTGAAAAATACGAGGCAGATTGATGTTGCATCGACTGTCGCTTTTTATTTACGAAGCCTATAATAACTCCGTTCTTCGATCCGAGATTTATTATTTACGTTAGTTGCAGCTGCTTTCAACTTTACCCTTTGATAATCGATGAAAATAACCTTCATGAATATTTCGAACAATATGGTTTTAAATTTTCCAATACATAATGCTTAGTTTAGTAACCTTGGTAGTTGCTGAGAAAATTCTTACAGTATTGCGGTAGGATATATGTATTTTAACAAAATGTTGTCTAGCTCTCAGACCAAATAAAAAAACCAAGACAGAGCGCTGTCAACAGTGACGTGAGCCCGGTTTCGTAAACATACGTGCACTTAGTGAGGTGTAGTTTGATTGTAAATGGTTTTAAATGTGTATGCACAGAGCGGAAGTGTAGTTTTTGGATGCTTCACTGTATTGTTCGCAGCGCTCTGATGCGGTTTTTTATTTGATCTGAGGTCTAGCTATATACTTTTCTGTAGGTGCTTTTAAATTGTTGTAACTTTTGCAGGTGCGAGAAAGCGGAATCCGTATTCAATAGAGTCTTTGGCCGAGTGTTGGCTAAAAGGGGTGGCATTTTACCTCTCTTTGAAGTAGTAAAGCACAATGGATCTCTTTTGTTGGGAAATTCACATTTTTCCACTGGACAGACGTTCCTTTTGCCACTGAATTATATTCAGATTGCTGGTTACAATATTGAGGAGAAAAAGGAAATCTCTGTCAAAGGTATATTTATCTATATGTATATTTCATCGAAATTATAAGAATAAGAATGAATGACATTTATAAACCACTTTTACTATGGGAAAAACTGAATTCCCAAAAAAAAAAACTATAAATTCTATAGTTCCCTTATAATAATAAATAATTCCCTTATAATTCTAATTCCCGATTCCCTAAAAAATAATTCCTAATTCCGAATCCCTTATAGAAAATGGTCTAATCGGGTATGTACCTTTATAAGGGAACTATAGAATTTATAGATTTTTTTTTTGGGAATTCAGTTTTACGAACCCTATTGGTTCCGTAGTAAAAATTGTTTATATTTGATGATTATAACACCCCCTTAAATTCAGTCGATTGTTTTTAAATTGACTCTGAATAATGCCAAATTGGTTTAATGATTTATGAAAAACTAGCTGATGCCCACGTGGATGTCGTTTACTTAAATCTTACTCGAGAACCACTCTATCCATTGGTGAAAACAGCATGAAAACCGGTGCAGTAGTTTTTGAGTTATCGCGTACAGGACGACAGACAGACGTGGCGGAGGACTTTGTTTTATAATATGTAAGGATGCGCGACCTTTTAACAACATCCCTAAAAGGTAATCCATCAAAAAAATCTCTATGAAGAAAATAAATACTTTGCTAAACAAAAAAGAGATAACAATTCGAAATGACAGTAATGACGGTAATATGACGTTCTCAAAGGAAAGAATATCATACTGAATAAATAATAGCTTGTTGCGAGGAAAACGACAAGATCAGACGTAAAAAATGAAACATGTTTACTTTATGCTTGTTAGCTAATATCACGGCTGTATATAATCATCTACCTATCCTTTCCGCTACTGTGTTGGGATCGGCTTCCAGTCTAACCGGATGCAGCTGAATACCAGTATTTTTCATGGAGCCACTGCCCATCTGACCTCCACAACCCAATTGCTGTGTAATACGACACCCCTTGGAGAGACTGGTTGTCAGACTTTCGAGCTTCTGACACCTTCAGACGACCCCTAACGACTGTTAAAGGTCCACGAATGACAGCCGGGCCCAACGGCTTTAAATGTTAAGCTCGAGATATTTTTATTATATAATGAAAATATCTTCAGACGTCATCAGAGTAAAAAAAAAAACATCTGAAATCCTAACGTGAGTTTATTTATTTGTTTGTTACGCTTTCAAGCTAAAACGGCTGAACTGATTTGGATTAACACTTCGGGTGCACAAAATTAAATGTTCCATGTATGTTATTAAAATTTCTTTTGTACCTGCGGGTAGTAGGGTCAAATTTGGCACATGGGTAGACCATGACCTGGAATAGGACATAGGATAGTTTTTATTCCGATATTTCCATGACACACCAGAATCACCGTTAGTAGTTATTATTTGGAACGTCGTGCAACAGATCTGCCTATCCTCTTGGCATAATCCCTTAGATACTCCCTTATTACATCACAATACTCAATACTCAATCCTTCTTGTGAATACAAGAAGGAGCGAATATCAAAATTGAGTATCCGTAAATGATTTATCTGATTTTCAGCACAACCAAATTGTGTTTTGTTCATTACGACTGGAGACCTTAAATCATTTATTGAAGCTGTACAATTCGGCATTCCTATTATTGGAATTCTTATATTGGAAGATCAATTCAATAATGTAGACAAAGCAGCAAACAAAGGTTTTGGTAAGAAAGCAAATATAATGGATATAAAAGCCTTGAAAGCGGCCATGGATGACGTCATAAGAAATACCAAGTAAGTGCATATTACAGATATTTTATGAGCGTAGACAGAGTATTCTATACTCTGTCTACGTTTATGAGGGTAGAATTTAGGCGAAACCATTTGGAGATTCCATGAGCCACATAATAATGAAGTAAGTAGGTACGTGCGTTTTCCTGATACAGAATTACCCTACTTATGAAGGAAATGGTCAGTCATGCAGATGGTAATCCCATTAAACATTTAGAAGGCAAAATATTTGAAGGTTCCATATTTTATTTATAAGCTATTTTAATCCGACCACGGTGAAGCCAAAAGCAGTCTATGTATGTATAATTTTGTATCTAAGTATGTTCTACCGTAGTGCCTAAACTACACATCTGATTTTGACGAATGAGGTGTCGATTGGTTCGTTATTATGGTCATACATTTTTTACGAACAAAATCAATATGAGGGATATTACATCCAAAAAAATGGGGGTATCTCAGTTTTTTTTTGGAATGGCATGTCAAATGAAAGATGTTAGAGTACTTTCTAAAAATATAATAGTTACCTATAATTAATTATACTTACATAAACCCCAAGATAATTGAAATAAAAAATAAAGTTAAAAACTTAAACCCATCTACGATAAAAACGGCAACTAAAAAGGTAGGTAAGTATTATAATATACATTTGTTATTTGGCGTTTTTGTCTTACTTAGTTGGATTTAAGTTTTTACTGTAAATATGAATGTTTTCATGTCATTATCAAACAGCATAAGAGCTCTCACCAATATACCATGATCGTCCCATTCCTTCTGGGAATGAACTTTTATTTTGGATTGAGCATGACATTCGTACAAAAGGAGCTCTTCATAATGTAAGATACTTGGTATAGTACTACTTATTTCGAACTTTCATTTGTTATTTTAACACCAATAATAATTATGTATCTTCGTCTATTGTAGGTATGGTTAAGAAAAGACGATGATATCGATTTCAAAAAGTTTATTTGAGTAAATAATTATGTTTTTTTTTTTCGAGTTGGTATCTGATTTAACAATTTTCTGGATGACTAATGTAATAAACAACGGAAACTGGCGAATGTTGGTATTCTTTTTACGTTCCGCTTGCAAGATTCTTAATTAAATTCTCCTTTCCCATTTCCTTTGACGTAAGGATGAATATTTTTGCAAGTAGTAGGACTTGCAAAAAGATTCATTCGCAAAATAAATGAATTCCTCATTTATACGTTTTCCAACGTCTATCTTTAAACAACCACCGTCCTTGCACTTTGCCGACGTACACACGGCTACATTATCAAGCTATACATTTCCAGTATAAGCTGATCTCGCACTGTATAGGATTTCCGTACAATGAGACGTCAGCTGAAACTGTAAAATGGAAATGTATAGCTTGATATGTAGCCGAGTGTACATTAAAATGGCAACACGCTACAAAGCTAACTACAAAGAAAAATAAGTTTCATGGAATTCCTTTCCAAGAGCTCGCACCACACTTTCAAAGAAAAAAGGAAAACAATTGGAAGACTTGAGTTTCTGATACTTTCAAAGCGTTGAGTTATCTTGGTTCTTAAGCCTCGTCCACATGAGGAGAGTTACTCGAGAAAGGCGAGAATGTCCATACGATACTCGCGAGACAGTTTTCTCAAACTGTGAAATACGAGTTTACATAATATCACGCCTATAATCCCCAAGGGTTGGGCAGAGGTGTACCTTACCTGTAGTACAGTCTTCGATCAATAATGCACTGATCGAAGAGTACAGTGCACAAATATGGTATACAGGGTGTAAGGGAAAGCCCTCCGCAGACTGATGGGATGAATTCAGTATATCATACTAAGACGACCGGTACATGAAATCATTTCAGGAACGGTATGGGAATCCAATAAACCTGATTTGTTTTATTACCTCACACGCAATGTATCGCCGTGGCACAACACACGTAGCCGCACTCCCCGTGGTGGGGGGGGCCCGCTCGCGACACGTTATTTATCAATATCAAAATTCTGAGCTTCACACGTCGTTCGCTATAATATTCAAACATCCATTGCTGGTTTTTTATTTTAGCTGTTTTGTTCACATAAATGGAGTGCTGCGTACAGAGAATGTAATTTTACATTAATTCAATGTAGGAACTAATAGGAATAGTAACCGAAAAGAAAAAAAAAAGAAAGTTTTCCTAAGAAAATTTCCGGTGGAATATGATTCAAAATAAGGAGCTGAATGTCCTTAATTTGCGGAGAGCTGTCGCTTACACCCTGTATGTGTGTATATTATACATAGGTATAGTGAATTTTGGTTTAATAGAGATTCTATCAATCTCTACAGGCGAGACGAACTGTTTCCATTCGATTCGAGTAACTTTCATCGTGTAACGTCGAACTTACGTATGACGGGTAAACATAGAAAAGTAAACGTTTGGACGTTCCTATTGCGTTATATAAACGGGAAGTTTAAATATTATGTGAAATGTTTTCATAATACGCCTCCAAGTCTGTTTATTCTTACTGATAGATTGTGTAATGTTTGGCGAGTGTTATTATTGGAAATAGATGTTACTGCAAGTAATGGTTAATCGGATTTAGGTCATCATTCTCCTGCCTTCATACTAATTTCTTTGGTGTCGATGCAACATGTATTTTACTTCCATACATTCTCTATTAATCGTCATCTCGGTAGTCACCCCCTTATTTCTAGCCATTATATCATCTTTCACACAGTCCCTCCATCGCTTCTATGGTCTTCCCCTACTCTATCTTTATTTGTGAATCAGATTTAGGTACAGTCGAACAAGCTATTTGGTATAAAGGCAAATATATTCATTTTCCGCTACACTGCCAAAATTCGTTTTAATTGTGTGTGTAATTTTTGAGCTTATGGCTTAGGAGAGTGACGTAAAAGGACTGTTGACTACTGAAAACACTCACAATATTGTTTAAAGTAGTTGCAAGTTATCTGCCTGTATACCAAATAGCTTGTTCGACTGTACTCGTACTTATGTACCTACTTGGCTGGAGACTTTCAAACTAGCTACCGGAGCCTATTATGAAGTCTACAACATACCTACAAAACACCTGTAATCCCAAAAAAGTTACACAATACCAACTATCTACTGCGGCTGCCATTTGTCATGCCACCAACGCAATAGAATTCAAAATCGGTTGAACGGAATGTAAAAAAGGCTTATCTATACGTCTAATCTTATTTCAAATGGAGTATAGTCGCGATTAACCACGATTCTAGTTTTTTTATAGGGATTTAATCAAACCTCGATTTAATAATCCCTGCTACTTAATATTATATACGTTTTTATGTACGATACCTACCATTATCCGATCACGTATCACGCTAATTAGGAAACAGAGCGGAGCGTAATTAAATACCTAACAATCTCTTATATATGTTGTAGAGTGTATACATATTATAAACTAAAGTCACTTTTCGTTTTTGTCTGAATGTCCGTGTCGTTCTTCTAAACCACGCAACAGATTGTGATGAGGTTTTCACCATCGTTAAGAGAATTTATTCCGAAAGGTTTATGTGTATAATACGTTAATATTAAAGTTACATTTAACTAAGAAATCTCGATGTTTTGTCAAGTCGTAAAAACCGTGCGAAGCAGTAACGGGTCGCTAGTAACGTATAAATTACAGATAATAACTGCTACTCATATTTACACAACATGAATAACAGTTATTAAATTATCATCTTATGTAGGTACAATAGTTCAAACAGCGTTATTAAGATAGACCGACGGTTAATCCAGTTACATTCAACTCGATTAACTCACAATGTAATTATACCTCCATCTTGAATAGTAACCACATTTCTCTATTATTCAAGGGATACTGTCGTCTGGTTGGCAAATCAAATCTTCAGACAGATAGATATAGCACGGTATTGGGCATATTGGTTGATTCGCACGAATTCACTCGCCATAAACAGGCGCATCGACAACTCTAGAAATACGTAATTGCAATTGGCACATTTTGAATTTTATGCAGTACTTAACTAATCCTAACTAATGTTATAAATGCGAAAGTGAGTTTGTTTATTTATTTGCTTGATACGCTCGCTTTCACGCTAAAACGGCCGAACGGATTTCGATGAAATTTGGCACATGGGTAGACAGTAGGATGTAGGATGACCTGGAATAGGACAAAGGATACTTTTTATACCGATATTCCCACGGGATTGAGACTTACGCGGATGAAACCGCGGGGCACATATAAAAGCGTCGATTCACCAGTTTCAGGCGACTAAATTCGTGCGAATCAACCAATAAGCCACGTATTGTATAGATAAACAATGGAACAAGGGTGTGCGGTCTTCGATAGAGATAAATTAACTCCTTAGTTAGGGCAAAAAGCGGCTAGCCACCCATACAGCGTAACAGAAATGTGTGATCATATTTATGGGAAAAATTATCAGCTGTCTCATACATTCGCGTCAAGTAGTAGTTATCACATTTTGTATGGAGTAGCTGATTATTTTTTCGCGATTACGATGTTGGTCAAATAGAGAGTTGTTCAGTTTGGTGGTTTGTACTAATATCCTTAAATATGACCAAGCATTTCTGATAGACGCTGATGTATGCAGAAAACTTGGGTCGAAAGCGGCTAAGACATAGTGATGACATGTCAAAGTACAACTGACGACATTACGAGCATGTTTTCTGGGAAAAAATACCCTGAGGCCCTAGACAAAGTGACATTCTATCAGCGATAACGATGATGGAAAAGCCAAAAATGTATAGGACTGACATAAGCTATCGAAAGCTTATGTCAATCTTGTTGAAAGTCGTTATAGAAATACGAAACGCTTTCGAAGCGATTGTCACTTGTCTAGGCCCTCTGTGCTGTGTTCGAAATATACGTAAAAGCACATAGGTTATGTGCAAAACCGAAGCTTGGAAAAAAAAACAAATGACAACAGACACACACTGTCGCATTATCGAGCGACATTTCCCTCGTTTTTGAAACGAAAGCAAAAAAGCATGTCTGCCTGCAATATCCCAGTTCTCAATATTAAAAAGTGTAGAACCACATCACAGCCTAGACTCTCCTTTGTCACGAACTGTCGACGACGGTGACGAAATATCGATTTGAGCCGAAACGTCTCGCGTCCCCCGAATTCAATGCATAATTTGGAGCTTTCGGTAACCCTATTAGTTTGAAGAGGCTTCGAATAATATGATTGCAAATCATTTAGGTGCATAAATAACAAATGTGGAATTCGTGAATTAATTCCACAAGAAAATTTCCCAACAAATTATTAATGAAAATATTTTTTGTAATGTTTTAGGTTAAACGTTTACGTCGTATAGAAAATTACTAAATCTATTTTCGTGACGTTTACGGTAAACGTAGGTTACGGTGGACCTTGGAGCTCAACCTCGATCGATAAGAACCTCTTACAAAAATAGAATTCCTATACAAAAATAATTAATTAAACCGCCTTCATTTTCCCTTATATGAAGACTGTAATTTAATAAAAAGCCACATGAATGAAGAAAAAATGTAAGACTAATCAACACCAAGTTAAATAAATGAGAATTTGAAGACTGCACTAGAGAGTTCATGATCAAAATGAGAGAGACAATGTCCAACAGAAGATGCGAATCTATATTATAAAGTTAAAGAAAAAAAATCCTACCTATACATAACTATTATGAATTTGCATTTTATGTGACTGTAGAGGACAACCAATGCGAGACAAACTGAAGTTCCACTTCATTTAAAATTTAATAAAATCTTCATACTCGAGAGCTCTTTACGCCTTACTTATGCAGAAGTCAGCCAGCCAGTCTTATATTATGAGCCGTAAACAAAGATGGTTATCACTGAATATGCAAATAATGTTATCGCTGGCAGTAGAGAGAGCAAAACAGCTTGTGAAAAAAATGAGGCGCTGATTCGAAATTCAAGTCTCGATGAAAAGGAATTTTAAAGTAATTGCGATCTTATTTATTCATATGGTATTTTGTTTATATTTCGTTTGCAAAATATTTATCGAGGATTAAATTATAAAAGTAGTGTTAACTGTATCAGAGTTGTATGAACGCTGTTTAGCCAAATCCTATAGATATTGTAATGGGTAAATACTAGAGTATTATGTTTCAGCCAATCAAACTCACATTTCATTTAAGTAAAAACGATTTTCTTGAAAGTGGAAATCTCAAAGCTTGCCCACACTTCACATCTGTAACTAGACCGTTGCCTTTCAAGTTCATAATAAGATTTCGTATTCCTCCCGACGGAATTGCTGCCTCTCTGGCCAATCTCAACGGAGGTTAGCCAAGTGCGCAGGAGATATAGAGCACAAGTGTGTGTGTAAACACAGTCTCCACACCAATGATATTATATTAACAGATATGTTATACACTCACAAACCCACCAAAAAAAGTGTTCCGCGCAGCAGTGGCAGCACACATAACCACTTTTCATTCATTTTACATTCCACTACAAGTAAAAATGATGGAAAAGAGATGGCTTCATAAAAACAACAAGAAAAAAAGAGACAGCTAGTGTTGCTGCTTCAACTAAGCGTATTACTCGTCGCCATGCGTGTCGCAGACTAAAGTCAATACGTCCCAATTAGGACGTTTTCGAGTCTTCACGATTGCGCGCTCACAACATATCTGTTTAATATAATATCATTGCTCCACACTCTCTTCTTTTACTCTCATAGATCAAATTTCGTGTTACCAGAGCCAACAAAACAAAATTATTGGCAATAACATCTTCCATATTTCCTGACGGCTGCTCTTGTGTGGACAAGGTTTTAGGTTATTAGATCGACTAAAGTTACTAGGTAAATAAAAATTGTACCTAGTTTACTTTAACTATCAATATGTTGTTGGGACTGCATCCCTAGCGGCTTTGAAGTTATACGGAGCGTCTAACTTCTAAGTGATTGGATGGAAACCTATAGTTTAAAGTTATACTATAAACTGGTATCTATCGTTATCTCAATCTAGCGCAGCTTAGCAAAACATGGAGTATAAAATGGAAACTTTGAGTTTGTAAAATATGGAATTTGAATTTATCTAGTGAGAAGCGAGGACGATAGTGAAACCAATGGAAATCAAAAATCTGTGAGCAATCGTAGGCAAGTTAAATAACATAACTCCTTTGCAATGAGAAAGTGGCTTCTGAATTTTAAATAAGTAAATAATAATTTATTTTCCAAAGTTATAGTTGGTTAAGTTTTGTAATCTCGTTCTCGAAAACGGCTCTTACGATTTCGATGAAAGTTGCAATACACTTAGGGGTTTATGAGGTCGAAAAATCGATCTGGCTAGGTCTCATATCTGGGAAAATTCGTTTTCACCTCAGCACCTCAAACAAGCAGGTTTTGCTGTCTACAGACAGTGTGCAAAATTTAATTTTGGTGCGAGCGTGAGACAAAGTACCTTTTTAATTATTATTTTTTTAAATTCCGAGAACATGTCATGGGTCTACTCACAAAATTCGAAATATTTGAATTTCACTTTGTTCTGTCACTTTTACTTTGATACGAAAAAGTGAGAGATAGAAACAAGTCGATTCGAAGTTCGATTTTAATTTCGAATATTTAGTAGGCCCAAAAAAGAAACAAACAATAAAACGTTCGGATACATATACAGGTTTTAAATGTAATAAGTAATTTAACTTTAATTTTTTTTTTATTGTTCGTTTTACAAATATATATGTGGTTTGTTTACCATGTGGTTTACGTTTACCATGTTGTATTTTTAGGCAATAATATGGGTTTAAATATGAAATTGTCGTTTAAGCGTACTGGCCACTTTGAATTAAAATTAAACTTGCATTACGGTGTGAGATTCCAGATTCCAAACCTTTTTCACAAGATTTTTGTTTTTGCATTCAGCTTTTAACAGTAAAGATAACTACAGTACGACACAACTTAGATGTAGCATAAATGTGAAAATTTGCATTCATTAATTTCAATTTTACGGATGTATTTGGATATATAACTTTACAAGTTATTGCGATGGGTAAAGTTAATTTTCACCTAAAGCAGTAATAAAGATTGGTGATTTTGAAGGCGCATTCAGGTCGGATTGTGATCGGTTTTACGAATTTTGCCAATGCTACATGTGAGTTGTGTCGTACTGTACTTATATTGAAAATTTGATTAATTTTTGAATACGAGTTCCGACGTGGAACTAACGCAGCGGAAACAGCTCGCAATATCAATGTTGTTTGGAGAGGATACGGCTAATGTGCGTTCATTAGCCGTATCCTCTCCGTACGTTTTTGGTTTAATCGCTCTCATAGTGGAAATTTCGATTTGAAGAATAAACCCCGAGAAAGACCAGCCTCTAAGGTAAATAACGATGAATTAGAAGTGGACCAGGAACTAGCGGCACGGTTTGATGTTAGCTTAAGCATATACAAAATAATGACCAATTTGCATCAATCGGTGAGACAAAAAGCTTGCAAAATAGGTGCCCCATGATTTGACTAATCTGCAGAGAGAACCGCGTGTTGAAGCTTGCCTTACCTACCTTGTTGAACTTGTACAGAAATGAAGGGATTTCAATACAAAATGCCTTCACTCAGTTTGTTGAGTCCAGGTCCCCAGAGTTCTACCGCAAAGGCATAAATGACCTTCCCAGGAGATGGCAGAAATGTGTAGACAATGGGGAAAATACTTTGATATAAATATATTTTACCTCAGAAAAAAAATGGTTTCCGTTCTTCAGTACAAAACGGCAAATTCATATTTAAACCCCTAATATTATGTTCTAATATCTCATATGTTCTCGCTGCTGAGGTGAAAAGTTGTGTTATGTGTTACAACCAAAGTTATTTGCATCTCGTGCCTTTGAATCCCTCGCTGTGCTCAGGATTCTAACCTAGAATCACTCGCTACGCCCAATTATAGAATCCTTCGTTTACTCGGGATTCAAAATCAACATTCGCACCAAAAAACAACTTTGCTCTCTGGTTGCACAAATAACTATTTCTCTATTTTCACCCGAGCAAAGCTGTGTTGCCCACAGTTTAGAACAAGATGGCTACCTGAGAATAAATGGCGGCATGGAATTAGTATGTAGGTACTATATATGGAATTAGTAAGTACTATCCTTTATTATTAAATAAGCATTCTCTATTTTCACCAGAGCTCGGTCACCCAGGTACTGTACAAAGAAATGTGCAACATTTACAGCATATAGGACTTAGGTACCTACAGGTGCACAGAGATTTGATCAATGACCCCCCTGTTAATATCTTTGCTAATTAAAGATTGCTGCCTGATGAAGATTGAATCTTGGTGCCTGATTTAAAACACGGTACTAATTATTTTTCTTTCTTTCTTTTTTATACTCTGGGGTGCCAATGCCAAGTCAATGGGGTGGGTGTAAATTTCCATCCCCGAAAAACAATAAACGTACCTAAAGTTAAAATTCGTAATAAAACCTATTTAGGGAAAACATTACAACTCCCGTCACGTCAATCTCCTAAACTTCGGAGGAACATTTTACGGCTGTAAACTTTGATATTACGACCGAAGCAGTAACTTTGAATGTCATTGTAACGATAATAAGTCTACGTGGGGCTGTTATAGACTCAAATCGCTTTGAATTACTAGGTAGGTTCTTATTTACTTGGCAGATGGTCTTTATTAATATGATAAAACATTAGTTAAACTTTATATACTAAATTAACTAACAAAACAAAAACTAACTATACCAATAGCTAAATATAAAAACAAAAGGACACTTAGGCGTCGAAGTATTCGTCCGCATCGCTGTCATTCGGAAACGTGCCCAGAAGACTGGCAGCATTGCCACGTTGAATGGCAATGCTAATTCTTTGGCCAAAGAACAAGCCAGCCCTCTGGTCACGTGAAGTGTCGACGTCGGTGAGAAATTTCCTTAAAAGGGAGACGCGCACTCGGGCCCCACGCCCCGAGCATTTCGACCCCACACGGCTCAAAACTGTAGTTGCCCTTATGGTATAGTATTTGCGCCGCTTAAGGGGTTCAGCAACCGCAGCAGCAACGCCAACACAGCCCGCCGTGCTAGGAACATGGGATGGATGCAAGGATGTCGATACAAGTTGCGTCTGTAGCAGATAGAATGTAAAGAAACCTGCATTAATGAAGGTTTTCTGAAACGACGTTCACTAGGTGGGACATTGAGACGTCAGATTCAGCCACCTGTCAAAAGTGTCAAAGCGCCTATATTTTCTTAAGTTGTGACAGAATGTTGAACGTCATCATACTTATTTCTTTATTTCATTGTAGTAATTGAAGACCTCTTGTCAAAGTGGCGCCAATTGGTTACCCATCTCGTATTGACAGACTTAACGAATTATCCCGTGTAGGTAAGTATAATTTTAAGAATAAAAATAATAGTAATCTAATTGTAAAGTAAAGGTACCGTGTAGGTAAGTATAATTTTAAGAATAAAAATAATAGTAATCTAATTGTTCAAAAACATACATCCTACATTTAAATAATACTAGCTTTTGCCCGCGGCTTCGCCCGCGTGGATGTCGGAAATTATCCCACGGGAATGTGCTACCGGGATAAAAGTATCCATGGTTATGTCCCATAACCCACGTGGTCTGTCTAGGCGACCCAGGCGTTACGGTGTAAAAGTAACAGGCATGAGATAGCCAGTAACTTTATATATTAGTGGTAGTCCATATCTATATTGTGGTGATAGTGATAGTGTGGATAGTATGGACAGCAGTATGAAACTGTCGGAAAGATTAATGAAAAAACTATGGCATATTGCATGGACGATGGAAACTAAGGCGAAAGCTTTGGGGGAGCCTGCGATATTCAAATTTTCTTATGTTTTTTGCTTTTTACAGGTCAGTATCATGTTTTATGTTGATCTAAATAATGAGTCGCAGTTGTTTCAAATATTTATTTATCTAATCTAACTAATATTGCAGGAGTTGCATTCCTGTATCTAATGGTTATTATTCTGTAAAGCTACTATTTGCTACGATCGCGAATCATATTTTAATCATATTGACATTCGAAACTTACCCATTAAACGATTTAAAAGCTGTATTAAAACCAAACTTTGTAAAAAAGGGTACTATACAATTTCAGATTATTTAGAAGACAAAAAGCATGGGATTGAGCTGCTCGCTCTGATAACATTTTGTCATTTTGGCATTGTGATATTTTGAATAAGTACTATGGAAAATCATCAAAATATACCTACCAGTTTTATATACAAATTCACATTATTGAATATTATATGTAGGATATTGACAAAATGACATGATTGCCTTGTAAAGTATTGTACCTATTATTGTGAATGTGAGGACTATGTAGATGTTTATTTTGTTTTTATTATTATATTTTTTCGTTCTCAGTTAGTTTTAACAATGGTCTGGCAATTTGAGAACTTTATGCGGCCTACACAAATGTCCTTTCTTTGGTATTGTTCGTCGAGTCGTTGAGATCCTTATGTTCTGAGCTGAGCTCCACTATTACTGACAAATGCTTGCAGTGACAGGACAGGTTCACTCAAATCTGTGTGGTTCATTCCTCAAAAGACCATTTCAGACTCTAATCTACATGGCCCTCATAGGGCCTGACCAATATGCCAATATCTGACCTAGGTATGTCCGGACTTTAAAAGAGACTGAGTTTGTTTCGGCCTTTCTTCTCAGAGTAGTCAGATAGGAAACGCCGACCTCATCTAGCTTAATTTTTCAATTTTTTGATATTATTACGACGTGTAAAAGTGATTCCAACAACCTGCCTGACACTGACTTGCAAATTGCAAAAAACTTAAGATTTGAATTTCGCGGGCTACCGGCGCATCCCCCTTAAGAAAATCGCATCATTTGCACAACGCCATCTATCGAGTAAGTACTCACTGGTAAACTCAAACTCTTCGTTCCAAGCCAAGAGCCAAGTAGTAATAACTTTTGATTGAGTGGACAGATTCTCAAGATACGGACTATGACTATATTCTCAATCCCTTAACGCTCTTGAAGAGAGTCCCGCAAAAATGTCAATAATAAGTACTTACATGTGAATTTTAAAATCAAGAGGGTAAAGAAGGGTTTTTAGCCTAATGAGGGATGATTTTAGAAAAACGTAACTCTTTGTTAGTTACAAAAAGCATAAATTTTCACAGCCCTAAGTTAAAAAAAAACCGGCCAAGTGCGTGTCGAACCATGCGCAATGAAGGATTCCGTAGTTGGGATGAATTATTTTATCAAACAAACTTTCGCAAAGTTTTATTGTTATTACGTCTATGGGCGTTTACTGTCCCTCAAAGTGTTAAAAATCTTGTTCTCGCATACAGAATGTTTGGGTTTTTGCAACTGCACATGTAAGTTGGTCGATTAAAAGTTTTTGAGCTAAGTCGCGTACAGACAGACAGACAGACGGACATGGCGAAACTATAAAGCTTCCTTGTTGACTATGGAACTCTAAAAATGATAGGTTTCCCATAAAAACTTTCATCCCCTATATCCCCCCCCCCCCTTAATTTTTTTTTTGAGAAAATAATTGCCTATGTTCTTCGCCGGGATGCCATCTATCTCTTTACCAAATTTTATCGAGATCCGTTCAGTGGATCAGGCGTGAAAAGGTAACATACAGAATTACAGACGGACAGACAGACAGAGTTACTATCGAATTTATTTCAATTTATGCTTTTAAGCATCGATTAGTATGGATTATGTGTTTAATTCAGAATGAGCCAAATGCTCGATAATTATGAATTCGGCGAAAGTCATTCTTCTACGGAGACTCTTAACACCGCGATTCAGAAAATGACGTTAAATGAACAACGCCATCTATCGAGCACGAAGTGATACTGTCAAAATATATGGGAAAACGTTCGAACACTCTGTAAGCTATGTAGAAAAGACGTAGGGTTCCATGACCTGACTTGACCTGACTTGACCTAACTTGACCTAACTTGATTTGGATTGAGTTGAGTTAACCTTGAGCAGGTATATTTTATCGCGGCAGGTACATTGGTAGTTGAAAGAAAAGTAGATTACGTACCTTGCTAAAGTGAGTAATTAATGCACTCGTGTTTATTTAGTAAGCGCATTCATGCCTTAATTACTCACTTTTTGCTCGATGCAACAATCTACAATTTTTAAGAAATTAAAATTTATCACCATTATTTCATGATTAATATTTGTATCATGATTTAAAAGATAGATAGCGCCACCTATGGCACTACTACCAAACAATGGATTTGGAAAACTTGAATTAACCAAACTTTAGATTGGGTAAATTCACAATGTATCGCGTTATGTTTCCGTGCGAAGTATATGAACATATGATGATTATGATCGTGTGTTACACACGTTCTCACAAACCTACCTGATTTTACGCTAGTGTCATTTTACGACAATAGATGTCGTTACGTGTATCTACATTACGTACCTAATGAAAATTTCTTCTTGAATACTTTAAACTCTTATATCTTTTGATATTTTGAAGCGATTGCGATGAAACAAAGACTAAATGAAACATCGAGTTACACACAATGTTTGAGTGTATAAGTTAACCATATTGATTTCGTACTTTTTACGTGATACTGGAACAATCAAACAAACGAACAGACAAACAGACAAACCGACAAAAATTCCAAAAATGGTAGAAATGGCATCTGTTGGTTATTCTTGGACACTCCACCTACGATTTTTTTTTTTTTTTCATTGTACAGAAACGCCTCGTCTACAGATTTATTATATGTATAGATGATGACACACTATAAAATCCTTAAACCTATGATCAGATATTGGAACATCTGTGTCGGAACTAGATATAAAATAATATCTGTATTTCAAACATCAGCGCTCTTCCCCTGGTTCAATAAATAAGTAAGCTACAAAAACATCCGAAG
The DNA here is from genome assembly GCA_948473465.1 of Lithophane ornitopus. Classification (NCBI taxonomy): domain Eukaryota; kingdom Metazoa; phylum Arthropoda; class Insecta; order Lepidoptera; family Noctuidae; genus Lithophane; species Lithophane ornitopus. The sequence goes on from OX419629.1 coordinate 5,634,969, forward strand.
CCGAAGAGGTGAAATGCTAAAAAAACATCTACTGCTAAAAGACTTTCCTTCGCTTAAAACTACTAGAATATTCAAAGAAGTATATGTTGGAGCAAACTGCCTAAACAGCATCAATATCGATAATATTTTGTAGTGCCGATAAACTGGATCTAAGCGAGAATAAATTGAACAGCTTTATCGAATTTATCACGAGAAAAGGGAAAAATAAGAAAATAGGATTTGAATAACAAAAAAAAAACAGACAGGCAGATGACTGTCTATGTATTTTGTTTGTTGTGATTTAAAGCTGTTGATATAAATGAACACTTAAAACTAACCAAGTATGATTATAATACCTAACTACTAGCAACGTGTGCTCCTGCTCCACACGGTTTTTACGACTTGACAAACGTCGAGATTTCTTAGTTATATGTAACTTTAGTATAAACGTATTATACACATAAACCTTAAGGAAAAAAATCTCTAAACGATGGTGAAAACCTCATCAAAATCTATTGCGTGGTTTAGAAAAACAACGCGGACATAAAGACAAACACGAAACGCGGCTTTAATTTTCTTTTTTTTTGACGACACGGTTGGCGCAGTGGCTGAGCGATGGACTGCTGCGCAACGTGTCGTGGGTTCGATTCTCGCGCGGAACAAATATTTGTATGATCTGCAAGTAGTTGTTCCGGGTCTGGGTGTTTAGTGTATGTGAGTTTCTATGTTTGTAAACGCACCCACGATACAGGAAGAAATTCCAAATTCCAATTTGTATTTTTTTTTTTTTTTTTTTTTTTAAAACGTTGCCCCTCGGCGTTTAAAAAAAAATAAAAAAAAATACAAATTTATAATATGTATAGATAGATGATAATAACTATGATACCGTATAGTTACAGATTATACTGCTATTACAGAAAGTCAGTGACGCTATAAAAACCCATAAGATATTCCCCTACGAAACTTAAAAAAAAACAACACGCATAAAGAAGTTTTCACTTTAAAAATGTATAAGATAAAGCAAATAAATCCGACATTTTATACGAACAATATAAAGTAAAAAAATACAGGAGACCCGAATAAATGAATTATTGTGAGAATGAATGAAATCATCGCCGTATCACTGAAGGTTTTCCTGTATTATATTGGTCGTAGAGGAAAAAAATATGGGCTCCGACCTTCGTTGTGTGATCTCTTGAGATTCCTATTTATTGCGGTCGTAATTCTTAGGTACTGCCCACTGAGAATCATTAGTTTAATACTGAAAATAGACCAAGTGTGGGTAGAATTAATTAAGGTCAGATTAGGTTTATTCATTTGACTCATCGTACTATAAAATGTCCGTTAGGATCACGCAAATGTAGTGAACATTCCTGTGGTTCCTTTAATCTCATAGATTAAGTGATATAATTAAATCTAGATAGATAGACAAAGCTGTAAACTCGTCCAACTGTAAGCCGCTAAATGCACGTACAATGACGTGGCGTGAGTGTAGGATGTAGCTGTCACGTACACTACCATAGCAAAGATGGCCTATTTGATTTATTTCATTTGCAGTGCGACACTCTACCTACACTTAATTAATCAAAGGATAGCTGTTATATTGGTAATTCTCGCTTGATATCTCAGGTGTAACAGCGACTTCATCTGTGTGAATTCTTTATAAATAAAAATGAATCGCTAAATGTGTTGCTAAGCACAAAAATCATGAACGGCTGGACCAATTTAGCTATTTTTTTATATAATCCTGGACTTTGAGGAAAGTTCTTGGAAAAATTGCCCGGGGGTAGGTAGGTAGGTATAGGTAAGTAGGGTAGGGTAGGTAGGTAGGTGCGCCGTAGATAAGTAATCTAATCAGTGCTACCCGTGCGAAGCCGGGGCGGGCAGCTTGTAAGGAAATAATAATATAGTGACCTTATTGGTGATGTTCGTCAGAAAGGTCAAGTGTGTAGTATCTACTCGCAATCGGCGTGCGTACGAACGTAAATGAAGCTAAAGAAATATGTAAGGATAATAAATTGGAGGGGACGTTCTTACTCCCTACCCCCATGGGAAGATGGCGTGAGTATATGTACCTACGTATGTATATTCGTCTGCGATCTGGATTTTGGAAACACATCGTACAGTTCTTACCATTCAATATTCAACATTCTATATAGAACATAGGGGCTGAACTTCAAAAAAACCTTTCTCAGTGCAATCTACATATTATAAGGGACATGAAGGCCTGTCGCGCACTAGCGGCCAGGTCGCAACGGCCAAAGTAGTCGGTGTGCGCGTGCTGCATGGCGATTTCATACTAATGTATCTATCTCGCTGGACGCTGCGACCTGGGCGAGCTTAAAACAGCCACTTTGCCAAAATCATAATAGGAAAATGTCACAAACTGGCAATTCATAATTATGATCTGCGTGCGATTCATATTACGAAATAATTCATCTGTTTGACAGTTTTCTATGGAGATTCGTAAAATGGTCGACACATTATGAATTGCTTTTGTGTCAAACTAGAGGAATTGCTAATGACAGCTGGAAATTCAGGAAATGAATTGCTTTTAGAGGAATTGCTAATGTGGCCGTTTTAGGCCCCCTGGCTGCTGCGGCCTGGCCGCTAGTGCGCTATTGCCCTAATATCTTGCAAATAGTTTCTATCTCCATATCAAGGACAGCATGACGTAAGATTGTGGCAGGTCAGATTAACAACATGACAAGTTAATAATAGTCAGTGTTCCTTATCTAACATAGTACTACCCACTCTTGTCTCCGGTTATCTTAGAAGGCGACTTTATAAGTGGATAGATGCTGATTGCTGTGCCATCTAAGAAAATTATGCGAATTGATTTTCTTTACTGAACAATTGTGTGTTTTTAAGTATACATACCTACACACATTGATAAAACTGATTTTAAATCCGACACCTCACACTTCAGGTCCAGTTGAACACTATCTTCCGACGCTATTTGTATGGAATTATACCTGAACATCACCCTAATTGCGTAGTACATACACGATCAATCATAATCTGAATCATTTTGAAGGAAATTGCTAAACCATTGCTTCATTCATATGTTCCAAAAAGAACCGGCAAATGAACTGTCAAAATGAAACAGATTGTGTCGTCATGCTGTCCTTGATATGGAGATAGAAACTATTTGCAAGATATTAGGGCACTAGCGCACTAGCGGCCAGGCCGCAGCAGCCAAGGGGCCTAAAACGGCCACATTAGCAATTCCTCTAAAAGCAATTAATATCCTAAATTTCCAGCCGTCATTCTCACTTCTCTCTAATTTGACTCAAAAGCAATTCATAATATGCGGACCATTTTACGAATCTCCATAGAAAACTGTCAAACGGATGAATTATTTCGTAATATGAATCGCACGCAGATCATATTATGAATTGTCAGTTTGTGAAATTTTACGAGGATTAATAACGGAACGGGTCATAAATCAATAGGGTGTCAACTTTTAAATACCTAGGCCACTGTCTTGCCGCTGACCTCAGGGACGATGTAGACATTGAGAGGGAGCGCAGGGCTTTAGCGGTCCGGAGTAATATGTTGTCTCGTAGATTTGCGCGGTGTAGAGACCAAGTTAAAGTAACACTTTTCAAGGCTTATTGCCAGAGTTTGTACACGGGCAGTCTATGGGTCAATTGTACTAAGAGATCGCTGGATGTCCTGCGCGTCCAATATAACAATGCTTTCAGGATGTTGTTGAGGCTGCCTCGCTACTGCAGCGCGTCGGAAATGTTTGCGCAAGCCCGCACCGACGGCTTCTATACGTAAAAAAACGGCGTCGCTGCTAAGGAGAGTGAGGGGCAGTCGGAACAGCATCCTGAAAACTGTAGCCGAGAGTTTCGGCTCTCCGATTGTTCAGCAGTTTGTGCGGAGGGTGATTTATACTAACACTAGGCAATAAGTTATTTTTGTATGTTACTAACACTATATGGATATTTTGTGTCCGAAATAAAGAGTTTCAATTTCAATTTCAATAATATTTTCCTATTATGATTCTGCCGAAGTGGCGGTTTTAAGCCCCCAGACAGCATGTTTAACGACCCGTCAATCATCCTTCTGGACTCATTGCCATTCTCTGTAGAGCTTCAACATTTTCTTAACCCACTGATGTCATAACGTGGTGTGGCAATAGTTTTCAGGAGCCACAAGGTTTCGGTACTAAGTAGTTCAAGTAGGTACCTAGGAATTTATAAGCAAAATTCTCAGTATGTGCAGGTTAAGCTACGCTTGCCGTGGTTGGTCCGTGGATGGGTAATCATCTTTACATACCAAAACTCCTTCGTGCCTCTGAAAGCACGTAAAATCGTTGGTCCCAGCTGTCATTTGTGGATCTTTGAGAGTCGTTACGGGTCGTCAGAAGCCCGAAAGTCTGACAACCAGGCTTGCCAAAACGATCATATTATCCAGTTACTGGGTTGTAGGCAATCGCTCTATGTAAAATATTGATATTCAGCTGCATCCGGTTAGACTGGAAACCGACCCCAATATAGTTGGGAAAAGGCTAGGCAGATGATGATGCTCATTATTTAGGTAAGTATTAGTAGTAGCATAGTTTTCTTACCAAAAATTGAAAACAAGGCAATAAAAGCCGATAAGATTACCTATTAGCTTCATCAAGAGGATCTCCCCGAGTCCCTGCTGGTACGAACGAAACTACGGCAATTACTGGCTGACCATTAATTAAAGCATTCAATTGAAGTCCTGTTCGGAAGTGGGCGTTTACGAGCTATTATATTGATTTACTACAACGTGAAGTAGGTAGCAGACAGATGTTTTATACCAGTAGGTACAATATTAGGTGTATAATACTTTACAGATTTTTTGTATATAGAACACAAATTGCTGCTAATAAAGTTATTTACTTAGGCGTTTATTTATAAAAATTTATGGTTAAATGTTATGGTTCAAACTTCAAATGTATAGTTAAACAGGCGCTAATCATTACTTAACTTTAAGCAACGTTTATAAATAAACCCCTTGGTCTATATTTTACTTAAGAACTTCATTTTTAACCCTTTTTCTCTCCTTATGTATTAGGCATATGAAAAAAATATGGTTAACATTAAATCACTCTCGATTAAATTCGTATTCCACTGTAGTAGCTACTAGAAGCGCCACAATACATTGACACTTTTGTGTCACCAATGTGATTAGCGTTGGCAGATCAATAGCCAGGTAGACGACCTACAGAAGATCGCAGGAAAGACATGGAAGAGACTTGCACATTGCAGACCTGCACACTAATTGCGTAATACCACGCTTTGCGCACTTGTGTCATGGCTACTTCTGGGTGGTCTGTAACCTGATACCGAATGGGGCCACTTGAGATTATAACTACGATATGTGTTAAGTTTGGTATCGGAGGTGTTTACAAAATATCAATCAGAATCGAATCGGTTTGTAACCAATATCAAATCCATTGCTTCATAAGTTCGAAAAACAAAAACTGCACAAAAACTTAAATAACGCAATGAATGTTGTGGAACTGTCAAAATGAAACAAATTAGTCATAATCCGTTACTCAATTAGATAGCAGGGAAGCATGGCACAAATGGAAGGAAGCCTATACTCAGCATTGGGGGGAACAATGCTGCATATGATGATTGTGATTACGACTACACTAGGAGATTATCTAAAAACACTTAAAAATGACCTTCGTAGATCTACCTATACCTGCATTTTAAATATTCAGTCAATAAAAACAAAACAAACTTTAAAATAAGTACCAACGTTATTCAAATAACTAACTCATTCAAGTTATGTTAATGATAACAATTAGTAGAATTATCTTTTAAAATGACTCGTACACGTTAAGTGCTTTAACTATTTTAAACTGTCGTCGGCGACGAGGCATCAATTTTGTGTTTACAATGGAACATTAAACTGTCTGTATTTGGAAGATAGTTTGGAATTGATTAAAAGGAAACACATATTACTGTCCGTTTGGACTGGCGAAACATTTTGTTTTGAACAAAACTATTTTCTGCCAATGTTCCATACAAATTTTAACAGGAACTACGTAGGTATTTCAACATGTTTTGTTGTGAATGTTTCATCAATGCAAACGCACAGTTGCTTTTTATCTGTCGTGTATGATATTCAAACATGGAAGAAGATTAACAATTGTTTGTACTTACTACTTCCATAATTGTTATAATTATTATATCTAGCCAGTACGCCAGTATCAACAGAAAAGCGTGAGTTTCCTTCATTGATTTAAATTTAATATGTCAACGGTTTCCTTGCGTTTTGTTCCTTTTGGAATGACATGAATCTGAGAATATTTGAAATTAGAAAACTTCAGATTTTCGGAGCGGAACGGTGCGTTTTAGTGCAAAGCGATGACTTTGCACTAAAAGGCACCGAAACATGAAACTTGGAAGCCGATGGGTTTCCAATTTTGGAAAATGGATTGCATATAGCGTGTCTGTGTTTAGTTTATACCTATCTACAGCACAATGGAGACTTTATAGCTGTCCGCCTGTGATTGAAATTGTTATTCAAATTTTTGAGGAGCTAAGTAGGTTCCTGACCGACTTACGTATGTGAATATTATTCAATGCACAATCGCAAACTACATTTTGTTATTTTGTCTCTATGCCATTATCTTATTGATATTGTGTTATCAACTTAGTTAGGTAACTACATTGCTTCTGACACTCAAGCTATAGTGTGATTGCAAACCTCTTATTTATTTACTTAATATGCAGTTACACTATTAATAACTTTGAGCACTTAAGTAAACCGTAATACACTTAAAGATAACATTAATTGACTATAATTATGTTGCTATGCATACATAAATACCTACATAATCAGCCTGTAATATTCCTACTGCTCGGACACAGGCTTCCTCTATAAGACAGGGACTGGGCCGTAATCTACCACGCGGGCCTAATGCGGGTTGGTAGATGTCACATGATTTCGAATTTTTTGGTTCTACGTCATGCGGATTTCCCGATGCCGATTTTTCGGTGATATTTGTAATGAAATAAGCGCCTGTCAGGGTTCGAACCTACTGCCAGGGTTGCGGGAAAGTCCGAAAGGGATACCGGGACCCTTGGCAACAGGCAACTGAAGGAACACGGGTGGGTTTTACTCAGTAAAAGTCTGACACGCCCTCCCGTTCCGTCCAGAGCGGGAGAAGTCATTTGATGATTATCCAGGACCAAAAAAAAAAGGGTGCGAACGTACAAACTCTTAAGTTTATTTCTAAACAATCATAATATTTTGATCAAAGATATAAATATGTCTAGATAGACAGTCGAAGCTGTGGACTCGTCGAAAAAATAGCATCCAACTGTTGACTGACAGACGGCTAAAGAAGTGAAAGAGTAATAATTATTTTCTTTGGGAAAACATCTTTACCTAAACGTTGTTTCCCCTAATCGATCAATCACAATCTGAATCGTTTTGAAACAGATTGCTAATCCATTGCTCCATAAGTAGGTACGAAAAAAAAATCTGCTCTACAACGTCAAAATGAAACAGATTAGTCTTAATTGTTTTCGAAAATGTGTTCGCAATTAGATAGCAGTTGTTGTTAACAATGTTTTTAAACACACTAAAATATTTATAAAGCGATCCTTTTTATAATACATTCATGTATTACAAAAACTTAAGCGTCTTGTAACAACTTAGATAATAACAACCTATAATGAGAAAATCTAATTTTACTTTTTGTATCTATGTGGCCTTGGTATGTTTTTGCTTAAGTTCTCTCTCTATTTAAGTTCTCATCTAATAGGTAATTTAATATACCCAGACTTATTTATTTGAGTAAATTATTAAGTAGATATCTAAAGCTAACTTATTTTACTGAGAAACAATTTTAATAAGTTGTTTGTGTTTTTTGTCATATTTTTCCACTTATATTTTTCTTCATATTTTTCCACTTATCTTTTGCCTTCTCCGGCCATTCGCTCAGGAATAAGTCCAGAATCCTAAGGTCAACGTTTCTTAGGCCTGACATAGGAACCTACATTAAAATATTCCAAAAATAATAAAAACAATTATTAACTGTACGTAACATCAGTCTTAGAATATTCAATTAAAAAAGTTGAATCTAATATTTATCAAGGAAATGTAGGATTTGCAAAATTTTTGGAAGAAAGTTCGTTACTTCGAAAAATTATTATCAAAAAATCTTTATGCTACTAATTATTTACTTTGCCTTAATAATATTTTCCTTTAAAAACAAAACAAAAACCGAAAATTCTTAGAAAGGACGTTGAGTTTGGGAAAAGCAAGTAGGTATTATTTTTGGATTGGATTTTTTTTATTCGTATCTGACAGAAAATAAAATGACTATTTAAAATACACTATTATTATAATTATAACTTGTTTTCTTTAAAATATTTATTTGCCAGTCCATGGCGATACATAGGTCATAATCATAACATAATTCTATTATTAAGACCATTATTGTACCATGTTATGTAACCATGTTGCAAATAAAAGTACCTATTACATTCTATGATTAAGTTATGACTAAGTACTACATCCGCACGGGTCGATCGATCGGGTTAAGCTAGACTTGTCGCGGTCAGTCTGTGGATGGGTAACATACCGAGACCCCTCCGTGGCTCGGAAAGCACTTGGATCTTTCACAGTCGTTACGGGTCGCGCGAAAGTCTGACAACCAGTCTTACCAAGGGGTATTTTATTACCGACCCCAATATAGTTGGAAAATTCTAGGCAGATTGATTCTATGATTCTTAAGCAAAAGAAAATAAAATAACTACGAAAAATCAAACATTCGAAACAAGACATTTCTAAACAATGTTTCTTTCTTTCTTTGTAATACCTACCCTAAAAATAAGGGACACTTTTGCTAACTGTATTGTGCGGTCCAAATAATCTTACGCTAAATTAGGTAACACGAAAAGGTATCTCCAATTCAATATGACAAATTATCCGAACTTTCGTCCTTGGCTAGTTAACATCTTAGCCAACCATTATCATTTATCATTGAAGGGCAACCTCTTTTGTATCATGTTACATTAATATAATATACTTGGGAAGGATCCAGAGAATTCTGAATAGGCTGGATTAACAATAGGAGTAATGGTACGAATGATGAACCGAGGATTTCCGAAGGAAGGATGGGATTTCTTGTAACTCGAAGTATGGATGAAATCATTTGGGATCCGACAGGATATGGGAAATGAAGTGTGAAAATCTCTGTAGTGGAAAGTACGTGTTGGAATTCTATATAGGAGGAATAGGGTATTTTATTTCAAATAATTTCTGATAAAAAGCTGGTATCAGACGCTTCACTCGAGTGAAGATTAATTTTTGTTTCATTCCTCGTTTACAAAATTACGTAGAAATTAACATACATTTTGTTCATTTTTCGATAGTACGGAGCGCGAGTGATAGATTCCGCATGCCGAAATTCAACATCGTTGGATCGGTTCACTTTTGATTCATTTTGTGTTCAGATATTCGAGTGAAAGATGGTGAATGAAAGATATAAATGAACAAAAATTGAAACGTCTAATTATCAGCCTAGTAAAATATTACCTCAAAAACTAAATTACTTACTTTTCTTTTTATACCTTTAACATGACCCCAATAATTTATGAATAAGAAAGCCTACTAAAAAAGGTATTTACACTGAAAGTCATCTTTTGAGCAATAAAAGAAAGGTTGATGTCACTCGAATGATCTTCAGAATAGACAAAGGTGAACGCTCGTTTAGGAGAGGTCAGAATAACTATAGTGATTGAATAGTCTTGATTTAAAAGGCTGTGTACGAAATATTGCCGCGTTTAATCATTTACGTGATTTTACAGGCGTTATTAGAGGCGTTAAAATACAGTGTGTCTATAAGTTTTATTGCACAATATGAAAGATAATTTCAATTATGATTAACGAATAATGATGATGACTTATTATGATTAATTGTTATTGAACTAAGTAATTATTTTTAAAATTATTTTATTATCTAGCTAGGTAATAAATAAGTCTAGCACTTATGGAAAATAGTTACTTGTATAATATTTGACAATTGTATACCTGTTTAGGGATAAATAAAAAAATCATAAAATTTCATGAAGGTTGTAAAGAAGTATCTAACAACGCTATCGTGTCGGTAATATTGAGTTTTTTTTAGAATATACGAAAACCCACGAACATGTCCAGCCAACTGAAAATCATTGTAAAGACCAAATCATTGAAACGGAAAAGCATTGTGAAAGCGGAAAGCCAGTAAAATAGATGTTGTAGGTCAAATCGATATCCAGGCTTCCCGGGCAATACAATATATTAATAATTTGCTATCTCATTACTTCATTAGTATGGTATTTTTCTCTGATTATTTATTTTAGAACTAACAATACTTTTATAATAAGTTAATTTTAAGGATATAAGGGACAGTCCGGCCGTCACTTTCATACTTACCACCTGTCAGTTGGACAATAATACTACTATAAATTGACCAACTGACAGATGTCAGGAACCCATTCTCTTGACGGCCGGACAAGGTGTTTTTAGATAAATCTTAGAACTTGTTATTCTCTTCACTTTTCACTATTGAACCAAATCTGTAGGGCAATTTCCCGCGCTGTTTTACGATTTTGAAAAATACTGTTTTCAGTATGTTTTAGTTAACATAATTAATAGTTATCTAATTAAAGTAATAGCTTGTTGTAATAAAAAATGAAGAGAAAAACGTAAGCTTTTGGAATATAGCTCTTTTTTTGTTTGGCACTTTCACAGTTAGCCCAAAAATGTATGGACGATGAATGATTTCCTTTTGAATGCATCAGACAGGCAGTCTAAATTTCATGGCGGCATGGAGAGTGCGATTGTCGCAACCCAGTGCTGGGCACGCCACAATTGCGGCGATAAGTCCCCTCTTTGAGGAGTGGCTGGAGAGGCGCCACGGCGTCCTCACTTTCCGCCTGACGCAGGTCCTCACCGGACATGGACCGGTGTAGGATTAGGCGGGAGGTAACGCCCGGGTGTCACCACTGTGCGGATCGTCCGGAGGACACGGTGGAGCATACGGTGGAGGTGTGCCCTGCTTGGGCGGAGCACCGCCATGCCCTCGTGGAGGCGATTGGCGGCAATGACCTCTCGCGTCCGGCCCTGGTCCAGGCCATGGTACGGAGCGAGAGGGCATGGGAAGCGGTCACCTCCTTCTGCGAAGCAGTAATGCTCGCGAAGGAGGAGGCGGAACGCGTGAGGGAGAGGCAAAGTTTGCGCCCTCACGCCCCTAACCGCCGCCGCTGGAGACACCCTGGGCGTCGGAAATCCCAGGCGGATTCCCGGCCACCATAGGCGCGGGCTTGCGGACGGCGAGCAATGGGTAGCTCGCCGTCCGATAAGGACCAGGCCCGGGTCGATGGCGCGTCGTGTTCCACGCGCGCCTCAAAGAGATGTTAGCACACGTGACGGGGTCCGTTAGGACCGATGCCTGGCAGGGTTGCGGAATAGTCCGAAAGGGATACCGGAACCCTGGCAACAGGCAACTGAAGGAACACGGGTGGGTTTTAGTCAGTAAGAGTCTGACACGCCCGTCCGCTCCGCCCAGAGCGGGAGAAGTCATTTGATAAATTCCCATCCAAAAAAAAAAAAAGGCAGTCTAAATTTTTTTGCCAATACCTAAAAATAGCAATAAAATTCTTATCTGACCATTATACCTTGCTGATTACACGAGATGAGAATTAGCGCCTGTTTGTGATCTCGAGATCAATATACATAACTACACTAAATCTCACACGTTTGTTTTTGGGGTTTCAGTACCTACTTAGTCAGTGCCCTAACTGTATTTTTCTGTGACAATATTAAAGGAGAAGAGCGACAATGATAAAGGGTCTAAAGACTCTTAACGTCAAGCGAAAATAACGCTTTATAAACGCATATCTAGAAGGATTTTCCCATAAAATAATTTATAAGACAAAAGCATTTATAAGTGGATAATTCAAAGATAAAAGATTAAAGAAACTCATAACAAAAGGTATGAAAGTTAATGCCCATATAAAGGCAGTAGCGGATTAAAGTTACCGCTGTATTATGTCTGGTAGCTCTAAAACCGTCGTAAAATATAGATGCCTACGTCGTGTGCTTGCCTATAAACCTTATATTAGATTAAAAGGTATTACGAAATCGAATTTCATTTATAACTATCTTCTTTAGTTCACGTGGAAGTGGTAAGACACCACAATATACCTACTAACAGCCACATTATTATAAAACTTCCCTATAAAATACGTACGTTTGTAGTTTTGTTCTCAGCAGTCAAAATAAGTATAGTAGAGAGTCAGGAAGGTGACGCGGGAGCAAACGATATTACGAAATCGAATTAATTTAAAAGTTTAAATAATATACTTAAATCATTAAATTAAAAATAATGAATGACAAAAAACCGTTTTTCATCATCCCGATGTTGAATTTAGATAAACTTTTTTGTCAGAGCCCGTATTTGTTTTGAAAAACAAAAACTTTCTTTTCTAGGAAATGTTTTATATAGGGTCACATTTTTTCATCATCAAATCATAATGTTTTTATTTTCACTTCACGTCTGCAGAGTTTCGTTAGCTAATTTAATTTGACCCGTGTATTGTTGTAGGTTTCCTAAAATATACATAAAACATATTTCAAGGACGTAGTTTTGCGCCTTGTTGCCACTAGCTAAGACTAACTTGCTAATAGTAATGATAAAATCCATTGCATCTTCATTTTCGTCATAAAGGAAGACAAATTGGGACCATAACTAAGGATTGGAAATAAATTGACATTAACGCGTCCCAAGATTCTAATTGGTGTAGGTAGTTTGTCACATAATGAGGATATTTGTATTAACATTTCCCTAAAGGGGTAACAACAACATACGATATTTTATACTCAAACATAAGATATGGAAAATACATAGTTTGAGACCAAAACTACGATGGAATGGATGGATTAGGTGAACAATAAAATGACTAGAAAGGACACTAAAATAATGAGATCATGGCTGATACAGATGTATAGAAGATGAAGTCATCCCGTGCTGTCACCAAATAAATTGCTAAGACTTAGATTTCAAATTTAGAATTGATAAGTCAAAGTCAAAGTCAAATCATTTATTTCAAATAGGCACATTAGAGGCACTTTTGAACGTCAAAAAAACTAAGAAATAGAACTGATTCTAGTTGCCCCTTCCAAAAGGTAGTTTTCGTATGGAGAAGAATGGGCAAGAAACTCCACCGTTACTCTTTAAAAAAAATGGTTTACAATATTTTTACATTACAAATAATACTAATAAGACAGTGTGTGAGTTTAAGTAATCACAAAATGTGTAAAAATCTATGATATACAAATAAAGTAAATTATACAACTAGATTAGCAACCAGTTTGATTTTGTCCAGACTCGAATATTGTCCAATGGAGCAAGACCAGCATGTATCCATGCATTCTTAACCTGGATATAATCCTCTAATTTGTAATAGGCCTGTTTACAAAGTGTACTTTTAATATGGTTTTTAAATTTTCTTTCATTAGATTAGAGCTTCAATACCTATGATGATAATTTTCTTACATCGTCATACCTATTCTATGTATTTAAGTCGAATTGCATTGTTGTATCTTCTACCAAAACAATAACGAAAGAACCGTCCCTTTGTTTAACAAACTCCTCCTAAGTTGGGATGAACCCGAATCTTCAGGCTTAGAATAAGACACTTGAATGATATCCCAACTTACGGTACTTAACCAAAATAACCAAGTCCCGAACTACTTAGCTTTACTTAGCCGTCCACGACAGAAGTGTGACAGAAGCTTAATAAAGTACGTGTGCTGAGTGTAGTTGCTTTAGTTGCTTAAATTATGGTTTTGTGGGTATCTACTCTATATACGGAGTCGTTGCCTACATAACCATAATCCCAATTTTAACGTAGCTAAGTAAAGATTCGTGCAAAATCCACGAGAACCTACCGACAAATTGTTTTGCAGTTTGTCAGAAGTTATATGTTATGTTATACAATGTGTAACATAAACCCTGTTCGATCCGTTAGGGTGTTGTTAAGAATCATACTGAGAGTATATATACGTGGTTTTTTTTTGGAAAAAAGAAAAAAAAAAAAAAAAACATACAGAAGAATTGAGAACCTCCTACTTTTTGAAGAAGTCGGTTAGTGTGTATGTTACGCGATTACTCCGTCAGTTATGAATCGATTTTGATGATTCTTTTTTTGTTTTGTAGCTCATGCTACAGAGGTGGTCCCATATAAATTTTATTAACTTTGCTTGCGTAGTTTTTGAGTTAGCTTTAATAATTACGTATTTTTCCCACTTAGTGTATGTAGAAGATATATTGTTTGAATCCGTCACTGTTATTTACATAGCAGGTAGTGGTATTCGAATGTGTGTAGGGTAGGTACCACAACTAAAAAGTGAAAAATAAAAACTTTTTACAAAAAAAATAAACAACCGACTTCCAAAAAAAACAACTAAAAACGTGAAAAATAACTTTAATTTCGGAAGTCGGTGGCAAAAAACAAACATTGAAAAGCAAAGACACCGACTTCCGAAATTAAAGTTATTTTTCACGTTTTTAGTTGGTTTTTTTGGAAGTCGGTTGTTTTTTTTTTTTGTAAAAAGTTTTTTTTCTGATAATGTTATTGCATTACCTATGTACATACCTCTTTCGGATCGAACAGGGTTTTTGTTACATGTTGTATAAATAAAATAACAAATTACAATCGCACACGATTACATTCCAAACAATTCAACGAGGCACAAAAACGCACATGACAACAGTATGGCAACTGCAATGACGTTTGACGTTAAAGTCACTCACATTAACGTAGTTGAAAGAATGTAATGTATGATTTGATAAGACATTCACATAATGTTACTCGCAGCTTTTTCTTCGCTTGTGAAATTGACAGAAGACACTCGTTACTTTCACTTGCCAATTAACGTTAATTGGGAAGTAACTAATCAACGCTTTACTGGGAGTTGGTGAACGAGGCCCTTAAGTGTTAAAGCAGGCATTATTACTATGACGACCTCCTTGATATCTATCTCTCAAATGTGATGGAATTGAGGTATGTAAAAGAGTGTGCTTCATACTGTATATTTTAAAGATAAAGGTAACTTTGTAGGGCGATCATTACTTGACTTCTTTGGGGACTCTTTGAAGTCAAATGTTATCACGGCCCAAATTATATACATTAGCAGTTCCAACTGATAATTCGGTAAGGATTACTTTTCAAGACAGAAATATTCTACAATAGTAGGTACATTTACTATTTACTGAAACAAAGACATAAGAAAAAGGCCTGAAGCTAAAGGGGTATAAAGGAATAAGAGACAAATCCGCAATCTCGTAATGTAATCGACAAAGTGCGGAGGAAACAATTGTCAGTGTGGAGATGAAGTGCTTCCGTTCAAACCTACGTACATTTACTACTACATTTCATAATAAAAGTCTACCAGATAGGGCTGCCAAATCTGCTCGGTCCAGTTTTTTATGAATATTGATTTTTGTTTTTGGAAAACTACCTTTTACAACACTAGTAGGATAAAGCCGTCCTGAACTAGAACCTATAGTTTAACTGCCTTCCGAAATAGATTACGAAGCAAATTATTTTTTTCCTTAGTGAAATCCTCATGGATGGGTATCCATGAGGATTTCACTAAGGAAAAAAATAATTCCCAAAGACGTCCTCCAAAGACGGAGGGTTCCGTCTTTGGAGGACGGAGGATTCCCACCGAGTAAACCCCACCTTAACTCCCTTCCTTAACCTCGTTTCTCAAGTAACAGCTGCGTACCTACTAGACAATTTCAATCAAAAACTCAATTTCCGAAACGATAGTTTTATACCGTACAGTCGAGTCGTAAAATCTCGGGACAATTTTACCGTTTTCCGGGAAAGTAACAGCCCTAGTTAGCACCTGAGGCAACTGCTTTAACATTCCAAATTCAAATTAATAACGAACGAATAACGAGTAACTTAATTAAATGTTATTTTGTTTACTCTGTTATTACTGTTTAAATAATAAATGTTGAAAGGTAAAATTATGAACATGTAGATCTTGTGTACTTTATTTTACTTCCACCTCTAGCCTTAAGGCCTTCTGTGAAAATAGGCGTCATTTTATGTTCATGCAAGGATTATTTTTACCTAATACATCTTTTTCCATGTCTGATGCTATTTACACATGGCACATAAGTGCATTGTGTGTTGAATTTACAAAAGACTTCGAAGTGAAAGTGCTACGCTCCACATATACACCATTTCACTCTCTGCTATAACCTGGATTGGTACCAATTCCAATAGTAGCTACTTATTGTTATCGTTCATTGGTAGTGGCACTAGGTTGAAACTAGTTGCCCTACTTGTCTTTCTTGATCACCATTATTCTCTGCAAAACGTTGAAACAATAATTCATTCCCATTTATTTTTTCTACGCAATGAAATCTTCATGAAAATTATTTTATTCATAAAGGATTTGCGAATCTCGCAGCATGTATAAACAGAGACAGGCAAACTCAGTTAACTTTATATTTATGAAGGTAACATAAGCTTCTAGCAGATAAAAACATACGGACGGAGTTTTCAAGGTTTCTCCACAAATATCAGAACCAGGCCATCCGGGCTTTGCGGGAAGTTCGATAGGGATACCGGGACCCTTGGCAACAGGCAACTGAAGGAACACGGGTGGGTTTTAGTCAGTGAATGTCTGACATCCCGCTCTGCCCAGAGCGGGAGAAGTCATTTGATGATTTTCCACTCTCAAAAAAAGGCCTACCGGGCTGGGAAAATTGCTTGCATACATTTTCTATGAACTTGTCCACACTAGAGTCCGAGCGAATTTCGTTTTCGGTTTTCGGCAATTTTCGGAGATTTTCGGCAGAAATATCCATTTTCGGTCGGAGTCTAAACCACACATGGATAGGGGCTTTACTCTGTACCTCATCCATGGGGCCTAAAATTCAGTTTCACGAAAATCTGGATAAATAAGGGACGGAACTACGGTAACTGTTTTTTTTTCTTTTAAGTATTTCTGTAGTCTGGTGAACTGCCTCGTTGGTCTAGTGGACGCAAGCGCTACTGCTGAGCGTGAAGTCCTGGGTTCGATTCCCGGGTCGCACAAAGTGTTACTGGGTTTTTTCATCTGGATTATCTTAGTAACAGCCCGGAGTCTAGGTTTGTGGTCGGTTAATGGTAATACGCTCGCCCCCTATTACATGGGACTTAAACATAACTGGCGAAATGTGGGTGTACTGTAGGTTCATGTATGTACCTACTGTAGGTACACCTCTGCCTAACCGTTCGGGGATTACAGGCGTGATGTTGTGTGTGATATTACGGTGGCAAAGAAATAATTTATGGCACATTCTTTAGGGTTTAACCGCAGTAAATCTTCGTGCCTTTGTCACCCTTAGGTTACTTTTAGCAAGTAAAGGTACCTACTCATTTTAAGGGGACTAGAGGAGCTAAACGCAATATAAATTTTAGGTATAATGCCTAAAAGTGAGGAGCTCGTGGCTAAGTAATAACAGCCGCTCGGGTCGATCCATCAGGTTAAGCTACGCTTGCCGGGGTTGGTCCGTGGATGGGTGACCATTTTCACATATCGAGACTCCTCCGTGCCTCGGAAAGCACGTTAAGCCGTTGGTCCCGGCTGTCATTTGTGGATCTTTGACAGTCGTTACGAGTCGTCAGAAGCCCGAAAGTCTGACAACCAGTTTAACCAAGGGGTATCGTATGACCCAGTTGCTGGGTTGTGGAGGCCAGATAGGCAGTCGCTCCATGTAAAATACTGATATTCAGCTGCATCCGGTTAAAATGGAAGCCGACCCCAACATAGTTGGGAAAAGGCTAGGCAGATTGATTGATAATGCCTAAAAGTATATGGCAACAGCAGTAAATAAAATCAGAAAAATATATGATATTATTAAGGATGTAATGCTTAGTAGATAGTATAAAAACGTATTAAGTAAAACTAATTTGATACGATATAAAAAAATCACGAAGATACCTGAAAATAATATTTTAACGACTAAATACCATAGTACCTTTTTTTTTTTTTTGAGTTTTGGTAATCATCAAATGACTTCTCCCGCTCTGGGCGGAGCGGAAGGGCGTGTCAGAATTTTACTGACTAAAACCCACCCGTGTTCCTTCAGTTGCCTGTTGCCAAGGGTCCCGGTATCCCTTTCGGACTTTCCCGCAACCCTGGATAGGATACCATATTACCTACCACCAGTATATTTATAAACGTACATGCAATCATTTATTTATTTATTTTGTTATTTATATACACACAGCAAAATACATAAAGATACGACATAATTATCTCTACATATTATAAAACAAAGTCCTCCGCCGCGACTGTCTTGTACGCGATAAACTCAAAAATTACTGCACCGATTTTCATGCTGTTTTCACCAATGGATAGAGTGGTTCTAGAGTAAGGTTTTAGTATATAATAACCGACATTCCCGCAGGTGAAGTCGCAGGCATCAGCTATAGTTAATTATAATATGAGTACAAAGGTACTGGTTATTTCTACATCATTCTGATTTTTTTCATTATTATAGTGTAGCAACACTAGCGTTACTACCTACCTCTGGACACAATGAAACACATACTCGCCTGTAACAATTTATATCAGCCTTCCCAAAGTAGGTGATAACGCCCTTTTGTGGGCGCTGCAGGCCTAAAGGGGGGCAGTATATTTGTGTGTACGTGGATATATATAGTGCTGTGGCAACGCCGTTGTGTACTACCTACTGCGCTCAGGGGGCCTACCACCACCGCTTATAGCAGTATTATTTTAATATTACTTCAGTGTAGGAAAGAGATGAAGCTCTACAGAACGTATAGCTACATCTCTTTCCCCCACGAAGTAAGATTAAAATAATACTGCTGTAAGCGGTGGTGGTAGGCCCCCAGGTCTCAAGTTAACTCTTGCGGGTTATAGTAAGTCTCGTTTAGAATGAATGTTTAAACTCGGCTTATATAGCTTACAATAATTAATTTAATTTGAAGTTATAGTGGTTTTTAAGTAGATGAAAAAATGGGTGCACTAAGAAATAATTTATTCTCAAAGTGGGCAGTAGACAAAACAAGTTTGGGAACCCCTGATGTATATCAATCAAAGTATACTACTACTACCTACTGGTGGATCTCCTATTTCATAGACCTGATCTCCCCTGAGACGACCTATCTGCATTCGTTCCACGTGGTATTTATCCTGCAAACGACCACGTTACAGTATCCTAAGACCCCGATGCTACTGAGAAAGATCTCACGCTACTAAAAAGCAAAACCTTATCATATTTCCAAGTCTGGCCAATGCAAGAACTAATAAAGCCAGGCAGTAGAACGACAAAAAATTCAAGGACGTACCTATTTACCGGTATAAGTGTCCTAGATTAATACTTGCAGCGCCCTAGTGCTGGATATAGGTCATTATGTCACGGCTATTGATCACTGCACTTTTACCTACGCCAATTTAATATTACAGGCCGTTTCCAGGAGATAATATGACATTACGTCACTCCTGTATTGTTTACTTTGAGTTTGTTGCGCCACTTCTTCCAGCTTAATCACCAGGAAGTGCTGCAAAAATATTTTTATTGAATGCGAAATGAACCTGCTCTTGACGTGGATCTCGTCTGGTGGAAAGAGATGGATGAAGCCTACGCCGATGGAACGAGCAAGACGAGAAGATGATGTTCACTTATGCTTTCAAGGCTGACAGGTTATAAGTGGAATCCCAACACAGACGCTGGCAGAAAGTTCCACACTCAATACCTACTCAATAACTTTATTGCTTTACCATAATGTGTACCCTGTAGGGCACAGCAAAAGGGTAGGAGAGAGGAAGCCCTGTTTTAGGTCTGGTTTGAGTTTTGTTTTTATTGTGGGAACAAGTTTTAATTACATAATAATCAAAGTCAGGAGATCGCGAAATAAGATACTATCATTTATTTATTATTTTATCTGGAAAAATGTACTTAAATATTTTAGATTATTTTTAAATACCTGTAGGTACTTCTTATTCGTCGTTATTATACTTAGATTATTTTCTTTGAATAATTATTATTACTATATTATTAATTTATTATTATTGCTATATTATTAATTTATTATTATTGCTATTTTATTAATTATTATTTTTATTATATTATTACTTACTATAATAAACACTTTGGCTGTGCGCATAAGGCTCTAAGTATTACTAGTTGATACATATCAACCAAGTGAGACGTACCACAAAGTCTGTTACTCCGGTAGTCGAAGGGCGATGATGGGAAGGTGGGAAGCTTATGTTAATCCTTTTGGAAGTCGTTGCAGAAGAACGAAACGTTTTAAAAGCGATTGTCACTCGTCTAGGCCCTCTACCAGAAGCGATTTTTATTTCTCAGTCAAAACAAAATAAATATAAAAATAATCGCGCGTAAATAAAACAAAACACATCCGCTGTACCGATAAATATTTATGTTACAGTACACTACACAAACAGTAGTTCCTAAATATTTGGAAGTCATGTTAATACAAACATCGTGTTTGTTCTATTACTATCAATGTTACACGCACGAAAATAAACATTCTATTTTGTTCTTTGCTGTACTTATTTGAAACGAGGAATTTTCTAGAATTTTCATCAGATATCAGATATTCTTTTCCGCCTACAGGCGTTCGATATATCGTTTATCATGGGCGTTGTCAGGGGTTGGACCCGTAGATACCCGAAATCCTTATCTCAACCTACTTTGCCATTAAATCTTAAAGTAAAAAAAACAGTCATCCACATTTACAGTACCGGGCCCTATCATAATACCTACTAGCGCTGCGATATTTATTTATTTATTTTGTAAATATCGCAGCATTATGCTGAGATAGGGGCCTTTTTGGCCTCCCACAGATGTTTTTGTTCTTTATTTTTTGCGTGTTCGTTTATTTGAAAAATATATTTAAGTAATTTGTTAGTTTTAGCGCTCCTTTTTTAGGGTTCCGTACCCAAGGGTAAAACGGGACCCTATTACTAAGACTCCGCTGTCCCTCCGTCCGTCTGTCACCAGTCTGTATCTCATGAACCGTGATAGTTAGACAGTTGAAATTTTCACAGATGATGTAAGTATTTCTGTTGCCGCTATAACAACAAGTACTATAAAACAGAATAAAATAAATATTTAAGGGGGCTCCCATATAAAAAACGTGTTATTTTTTGCCGTTTTTATAGATAATGGTACCCTTCGTGCGCGAGTCTGAATCGCACTTGGCCGGATTTTACTGTTTCTATATCCTGTGCGTGCTCCAAATAAAATATTTCTTAACAGAGGCTTAATCCTTCGGGAAATACAGGCGGTTTGTACTGTAAATGTGGATGTGTGTTTTCACTGTAATTCGCCAGTTATTTATGTATAAGTAGGTACAAAAAATAGCGAAATAGGTAAACTCAGTTCCATTTCCCGAAATTTTCCGTCGTCCATTTCCTGTTATTTCATAACACCAACGAATTGTTGAATCATGCTATATAGATTCATATCTGCTGCAGGCTTTAGGAAATAAAACCATTCCACTACAACCATTCCACTGACTTCTACTCCTACTCCTTCCCTTCCGCCTGACATTAGAGACTTTTTTTGGGGTGGGAAATCATCAAATGACTTCTCCATCGGACTATTCCGCAACCCTGGCAGGCATCGCTCCTAACGGACCCCGTCAGGTGTGCTGACACCTCTTTGAGGCGCGCGTGGAACCGACGCGCCATCGACCCGGGCCTGGTCCTTATCGGACGGCGAGCTACCCATTGCTCGCCGCCCGCAAGCCCGCGCCTATGGTGGCCGGGAATCCGCCTGGGATTCCCGACGCCCAGGGTGTCTCCAGCGGCGGCGGTTAGGGGCGTGAGGGCGCAAGCTTTGCCTCTCCCTCACGCGTTCCGCCTCCTCCTTCGCGAGCATCACTGCTTCGCAGAAGGAGGTAACCGCCTCCCATGGCCTCTCGCTCCGTACCATGGCCTGGACCAGGGCCGGACGCGAGAGGTCAGTGCCGCCTGACATTAGGGACTGCCAAACTGTTGCAGTGTTTAAAAGAAGAGTGAAAGAACACTATCTTTCCACTTCATCATAGTTGCGTATGTATTTATTTCTTAAATTACATCATAATTAAAGATATATATTTATGAAGTAGGTATGTATGTATATTTGTAGGTAAGTGTATGATTTATATATTAAAAAAAACACTAAAAACTGAAAAATTACTTTATTTTCGGAAGTCGGTGGCAAAAAACGAAAATTGAAAAGCAAAGACACCGACTTCCGAAAATAAAGTTATTTTTCAGTTTTGATTGTTTTTTTTTGGAAGTCGGTTTTTTTTTTGTAAAAAGTTTATATTTTTCACTTTTTAGTTGTGGTACCTACCCCACACAAATTCGAATACCACTAGCTGATGTAAATAACAGTGAAGGAGTAAATGAAAAGTTTTTATATTCTTGTCTGTTTATTAATGTGTGTACATAAATGGTTAAATAAATAAATAAAACGAGTCTGAAAATTGAGCACGAAAGCCGAATATTTCACGGTCGCAACAAGGTTCTATTCACTCATGCAGCCATCCGTAATGGATTTTGTGTAACAGTTTCGGAGTCCACAGTTTGTAGTTACATACGTTATAACTTTATCTGCGTACACTAAGCAAATATTCGTACATAAGCAGGTACTGAGCTAACATGAACTGTACATATATGTATAATTTTGTATAATTCAATTCCAATGATGGTATCACATGGTGTGGTGTGCGCAAGAGTGTTTGAACATAATGAAAGGATAATATAATATATGCCTACGTAAAGTATTTTGAGAACGCGGTGTTGAGTGTACCTATAATGTATAGTAAATGATCCCCATTTGGAGCCGCGCAGTCATATACTATACCTACTGATAATTAAATTGTTCTCAATAAAAGATTTTTTAGTTACGTTACTAACAACGTCTCAACGGGAAAATCAGGATGGCAGCCAATAATTTGACTACGAAGTGATAAGAAGACAAAATAATATTCTGTGAAAATGAATAAATGAAAATTAATTTGAAATATTTTTGTCACGACACGTTTTCCCAACAGAATACATTGATTCCATTTTCCATTTAATGTTATTTTCCTCATAAACTTTCTCCAACATTCCCCCAATGTCCTTCTCGTTACCTACCTACAATGAATGCAATGGTCAGTGACTACATGGAGTGCCATGTTCATTGATAGATCTAGTTGCTCTAACACTGGCTGGACCATCGTTTTGGACTACAACCTCTTTTCTCTTCTCAAAAAACTATCATTCTTTATTTAAAATCCCGAAGACTATAGTAAAGTCACTCAAGGATAAAAAGATGATAATATTATTGCTGCACTTTGCACTTACATCTAATGATTCTTGATTGAAGTTCGCCGTTACAATCTGCGGATTACGAGATAACAATCTTCTGGAATTGTTAGTTGTTACTGCTACAGCCTTTTTTTTTATTTAACTGTAGTGCAGTTAATGTTTTGTTATTATTATTATTGAGTTCGTTATATCTAACAGCTAACAGCAACGTTCAAATTCAATTCGCTATCTCAGTCACAATAAATGTCACTAACTTGTCAAAAGTGTATGTAAATTAGAGATCTTTTTGACAGATTGAAATTAGAATGCGACCGTTCCTAAAAATACGGGAATTACCCTCCGGGTTTTTGGCCAGTAGGTACATTTCTTATCTCTATTTCCAATTGGGTGGGTTTCCGATTCCTAAAACCGGATAGCGACATTGAACTGTACAGTGTAGTGAAGCGGTGATCATTGTTTTCTGTAGATATCTATTTTGAATTCTCTGTTTGAACAATATTCATCTATCAATACCAACTTAGATTTATGAGAGCACAAGTCACCATTGTCTTATCATACCATATCATTTAATTTTTGTATCAAACATCGAAGACAGCGATTCTTTCCGCTGCCTCTTCTTCACATCCCTGAAAAGGAAACCTGGCACAATTTGCCCCCAATTTCACCCCTTCAAATAACTCTATTATAAACGTTAAATTTAGTTTCTGTGGCATTATTATGGAAGTCCTCGATGTATTTCACTCAACGAGTCACAATCTGAATACTAAACAGTTCAGGGTTGCCGCTGTCTTGACTTGTATATGTGATTTCTTTTGTGTCGCGTGACTTGCAAGTTATGCGAAGGCAACATGTATTTTCCTTATAACTGGGTGATGATTACGAGGGGAAATGGTATTGAAAACTGGGTTAAAATTCTTTACAAATTGACTAATAACCAGTACGGAGTTCGATATAAATCATACAAACTTGAATGATGGATAAGGTTCCTTCCAAGAGGGTGAAAGTCAAATAAATCGTTTGACTTCACTCAATACCTTTCATTGATGAGAATCCTCTTAGAAATCTCTTTAATTAATTGAAGGCTTGACTTCAAAAGGTGAAGATATTTTCTTGGCACTTATTAATTAAATATCTTCCAAAGATGAGAGGATCTCAGGACGATTTAATAATAAAAAAAAAACAAAATAATTTTAAACTTACCCGTACCTGCGTCTTGTGATTCCTGTAACAACAATTTTAAAATAATAATTATGTTTGATAGTAAACGAAAAATATCAGCAAAATGTTTCAAATTAACGCATAAGCTAGCAAGTCATAAAAATCTAGTGATTCGTAAAACGTCCGTGGATCGCATCGCCCCATAAAATAATAAAAGTGATAAAAACAGTGATCGTTCAAAATCAGCAGTGTCAAATATAAATTGCAATGCGAAAACATGTGCTAATGTAAAAATAATCACTACCGTACTCGGCACTTTGATCATTAACTACTAATGATTAAAGTCACGCGATCTATTCAGAAAAATAACTATAAAAAGTAATGAGAGCATCTAAAACAAGTTTAAGTTAATTACTAAACAATTTATGTTGAAGAAAATGCGCTACCTACGTAAATAAAATATCGTAGGCACGAAGAATATTGAAGAAAATACATTAAACTTTACACTAACTTTAGAATTTAAGAAAATATTTATAACATATGAAAGCATTTTCCTAACAAACTTACGCTTGATATTTCATCCTACTATGAGTTGTGACCTATTTCCATTGATATTTTTTCTGCATTATTCAGCACAGCAAATTTTATTGATGTCCTGCCACAGTCAAGTCTAGAATATCGATCAAACACCAATTGGCTGCATAATAAGTACTTCACATCACTTTTATCAGATAAACATAAAACGATCGGTCACTATAATCTCATGAACATCAACGAGGTTTTACCAAAATATATTCTGGAATTTTTATGAGACGATGAAAGAAAAACCGTTAATCAAAATCTCGATCGTATGTTTACAGAACGAGGATTTTATGAGGTTTTAATGGAAGAAACGTTTAATTTATTTGCTCTGAACCTGTATGAAAAATTGATTTCGTGTTTCCGTCGCCACATTTTACTTGCAGCATCAATATAAAGATGTAAAGCCGTATCGATTAAAATATCGTTTAAAATAGATAGCTCTGTGAACGATGAGTGAAGATTTTCTATATTGAAAAGCATGCAAAAATATATTGCTTATTGAGTTTAATGTGTTTCAAGACATTCTTAATAATGATGGAATAGCATTGCTATTTGGAAGAAGCCAAACGTTGCAATCTACAGCAGCACTACGCCACTTTTAACACTTACCGCCCTATCAATTCCATTTATTTCTTTTCCTTATACGTTAAATACATTGATACTTACGAATTTACTTCTGTCTTTCTCTTTTTGTTTTAGTTCAGCCTCTTTCTTTGCTTGCTGTATGAGTTGGTCTACAAATTCAGTGGCCTCCCGAAGTTTGTCCGGGTCGCTCTTGAAAGCGGCAATTTGCTCAGACAGAGCAGAGTTTTCGGTATCCTGAATCATTTTGTTCAGAATATTATTTTCCCTTGTTATAATTCCTCTTGCAGGTGTTGTAAACTGCTGAAATCCTTTCAAACGTTCGTTTCACAGAACTCAAACAAACAAAACCACTATAAAAGATCGGATTTTAAAATGTCAGTCGGGAATAGCGCGCGCGTTCCGGCCATAACTTTCGTACGGAGGGTTGTCGCCCTTACTTATTTGGGGAGCCGCGTTTCGGGGGTGGTGTCAGTCATTATTTGTGCAGCCCTTTGGGAGGGATTTTTCAAAGCGAGACGCGTGTGGTAGCGTCGAGTTCGGCGGAGGTACTGCCGGGCGACGGTGACTGGTGACTGGATACTCGATCATGCGCCGACGAACGGAGCGGGTCGCGTACTGCGCTCAACAGATTAGCACTAATCATAAACGCAACCGATGACGGATCTTGAGGTAAGAGGTAACATCTTCAGGTTAATAGATGACCCCGTATATAGTCGGCTTTACCGTTCTGAGATACTACGAGATATACGTATGTGACATTGAACGACACGTAAGAGTATCACTAACGTAGATAAGTACAATTAATTTGACAATACGTATAATAATTGTGTTATGGCGGTTAGGACTATATATACGTATTTGACTAGAGTAAATAAAAAACAGACGCTGCAATTAATTGAAAATGTTATTTCATTACAGTTAGCTGCTGGTTTAAAAACACATTGTTTGTTGCATTTACAAAAGGAGTTATTATTGAAAACGTTATCTCTGAGAACAGACAATATTTATAAAGCGGAGTTGTTTTATGTTTATTAGTTCTGAGTGAATAATGGTTGACTATCTCTGCGAGACAGGTGTTTACGCTTGAGGACGTCATCAAAAATGTATTTTCTCTTTAGGTACATACTGAACCTTTGCTTATATTTTTTTCATAGAAGCCAGTGTTCCGTAAAAGATAATTTATGAAAATGTCACCGCAGCTCACAGGTATGAGTTATTATTTCGTTTCGGTGTTGATAGTTGATGATAAATGGTTAAATAAGGGGGGCTACTGTTTTGTTTATTTAGTGATAACTGTACCTACTGATAAGTGAGATTAAGAGTTAATTTAAAAACCGGCCAAGAGCGTGGTCTGACACGCACTTGGCAGGTTCGCTTGTTAATTTATTATGGTTTAATCTCCTGCCAATCCTGCTCCTAAACTATGCATCAAGATGACCACTATATATTAATGGTACCTATTCAGCTGCATCCGGTTAGACTGGAAGCCGACCCCAACATAGTTGGGATAAGGCTAGGCACATTGATTTACCACTATGTGCTGATAGCGATTTTAGATGATCATCAGGCTTAGCTATTTTAGGAATGGTAATTGCATTTTGTTATAATAATCGACTACAGAGGAGAAGACACTGCTGAACATTATCTTGCTGTTATGCAGACGCTCTTTACCTCTTCGTATCGGAAAGCCCTAAAAGCAAATCGACCTTTGATCAAAACGACACTTATGCTTATACATAAGTGTCGTTTTGATCAAAGGTTGACGATTTGCTCGATTTGTCCCATTAATAATATTCTTTTGTTTTCTAAGAAGCTCTTAAAATCCAGCACCTAAACTGGTTGGAGAAGTATGTTACAGGTTTCTCAAAGAAGATAGTACCTACTACCTAAGTTTAGTAAATTCTCTTAAACTTTGTGTTTCTGAGGTTTAATATGTCGGAGACGTTCCTTTGAAAACTCTTAGGTCGTAAAGTAAATAAAAACTTTTTACAAAAAAAAAACAACCGACTTCCAAAAAAACACGTTTTTTGGAAGTCGGTTGTTTTTTTTTTGTAAAAAGTTTTTATTTTTCACTTTTTAGTTGTGGTACCTACCCCACACAAATCCGAATACCACTACCTGCTATGTAAATAACAGTGAAGGAGTCAAACAGGATATCGTCTAGATAAACTAAGCGGGAAAAATACGTAATATTGAAGCTAACTCAAAAACTACGCAAGCAAAGTTAATAAAATTTACATGGGACCACCTCGGAAGCATGACCTACCAAACAAAAAAGAATCATCAAAAAACATACAAAAAAAAAAAAACATACAGACGAATTGAGAACCTCCTCCTTTTTGAAGAAGTCGGTTAAAAATATTATGATAGGGAGCTTCTTCCAATCTGAAAGTAGGTAGGTATGGCCCCAACTCCCAAATTGAATGAACTTAGGCGTGTGTCAACGTCAACTCGTTTATTTCGAGTAGCCACACTATACAATTAAGGCCAGTCTCACACGAGGTGACCAACATAAAACCGATGCGACTAATCGCGTTAGCACATACATTTTTATGGTGGTTCTCACACGACGCAACTTGTCGAAAACTAGTTTTCAACGGCGACGCAACCAGCAACGCGCGGTGCCCCAGTGCCGCAGTGCTGGTGGCTCAGTCGTTACCCGTTGGTAACGACTGAGCGACTATATGTCATAAAATTGATATAAAATACAACTTGAGTTGCGCCATGTGAGAGTACCAGTTGCATCGCAGTTGGCAACGCCGCCGCCAGTTTAGGTAGGTATCATTACATTTAGTGTGAGAATGAGCAAAATAGAATTGATTCTGGTTGCCCCTTCTGAAGGGTAGTTTCGTATGGAGAATAATAGGCGAAACACTCCATAGTTACTATTTTTTTTAGTAAATATTTTATTACATTTTATACACATAAGTACGTATATGTACATATGTGTATGAGGACGATGCACCTGAAATAGAATGACTATGACACAAAGTATTAAAAATTAAGCAAAGTCAGATAATTACCTATATGGATAGATAGATACCTACGTGGTAGTCGGTACTTATTACTAGAAATATTTATTTAGTAAGTGGATAACTGACTTTCATTCGGTTAGACTGGAAGCCAACCCCAACATAGTTGGGAAAAGGCTAGGCAGATTGACTATAACTGACTTTGCTGCACCTTTACCCATAATATAATGCCTGAATAACCTTTAGAAAACCATAAAAAAATTAAAGTAATAAAAACTAAAACCCAACTACGACTAAAAAGGTATAAACAAGAGACCACAGACAGACAAATTAAAAATCCGGAGTCACACGTGTTAGGTTAGGTTAGGTTATTTTTAATTTGTCTGTCTGTGGTGTCTTGTTTATACCTTTTTAGTCGTAGTTGGGTTTTAGTTTTTATTACTTTTTTTTTTTTTTTTAATTCTATTGGGGTTATAATATATATATTTTTGAAATGTGCTCATTAAGCCCTTTCATTTGATACCCAACATCGTACGATTAAATTATTATTTTTTTACTTCCTCACTTTGTCCTCTAGAGGGCGCCATTTTTAATTTAATGTGACGTCACATAGCCTATAACCAGCGGACGATCAAGACGCTTCCAACGATACCTCATTCTTCAAATTGTGATGAGTCGTTTACAAGATATGAGGGAACAGATGAACATACATACATACATACATACATACCGGTCAAAATCATAACCCTCCTTTTTTCTTCGCCGTAGTCGGGTAAAAAGAGTTGAAACAACGTGAATTGCGTAGAAAAACCAAACAACACACAATAAAAATCCACACCACATATAGTAAAACACTCATAAATAAAAAAATATGTTATACGCGCTTCCACCGAAACAACTTGCTGATTCAGTATTCTTGGCTGTAACATAAACACGATGTTTGACAAAACGAATTCGATTGGTCGACATACTGTCAACTTGATTACCATTGCAAAGGATCGCTCTCGACGGAGCTCAGCACAGAGTAGTTGAAGAAAGTAGAGACTTTTTCCCTGCATCTCAATTTTGTTGCAAAACCATTGGCAAATAGTGTTATTTTACCCTCTATCCAGTGGCTCTTACATCGTACAATTTTCTTAGCTTTCAAACCAATGATAATATATTAAACAGATATGTTATACACTCGCAAAACAACCGAAAAAAGTGTTCCGCGTAGCAGCGGCAGCAAACGTACCACTTTTCATTTATTTTACATTTCACTACAAGTAAAAATGATAGAAAGTTAGTTGAAGCAGCTAGTGCAGCTGCTTCAACTAAGCGTATTACTCGTCGCCATGCGTGTCGCAGACAAAAGTCAATATGTCCTAATTAGGACGTTTTTGAGTCTTCACGATTGCGCGCTCACAACATATATGTTTAATATAATATCATTGTTTCAAACCTTTCTGCTTAGGTCGACAATTTTTCTCCTATTTCTGTAAGTATAAATGTATAAAAGAAAATTTTACCGTTTTGAGACTGGGTGCTAAAATTTTCGAGCTCGCTTCGCTCGCTCATCATCCTACATTCTTCTCATACCCTTCTCAAACCTTTTTGCATAAATAAAAAACAGGACAGAGTATCTCCTATTTCTGTAGGAGGTATGGTCAAAAGAAAACTTTACCTTTCCCAGGTGAGGTGCTAAAATTTTCGTTTTTTTTTTAAAAGCCGTATATTTCTATTTTTTTTTTAAATCTAGTGTTTGTTTATGTCTGTAATTTTTGTCATAATTTGAAACTCATATAATTATACTCATACATTAGTGTATAAATCAACTCTTTTCAGATTTTTTCTAAAACCTCTCTGCAATTTCACAAGGATTCGATACGTCAGATTTTAGCCGTTGTGACGAAGTTGGTAAAACTTCGTCCACGAAATCCTAAAAGCTTTGAGAATCTTAATCTTGGGGACTTGTCCTTCCCTGGCTACAATCTTGCTCTAATAGGTACCTACTCCATTTTGTCATATCTTTTTCTTTTGTCTTTTTGTTTGTTACATTAGGTACCTATCATCACGATAGTTTTCCCTAAAGGCTTAGGCACCCACATTTCGCCAGTCATGTTTAAGTCCCATGTAATAGGAGAACGAAGGTATTGCCATCTTGAGAAATTCCTGAAAGTAAATCCCAATAACACTTTGCCCGACTTGAGAAACAAACCAAGGACCTCAAGACCCAGACCAAATAATAAACCAAGACAGAGCGCTGCGAACAATACAGTGAAGCATGCCAAAACTACACCACCGCTCTGTGATACACGGTCAAACGCACACATTTACAACCATTTACAATCAAACTACACCAAAATATGTGCACAAATGTTTACGAAACCGGCCTGTTGACAGCGCTCCATCTTGGTTTTTTAGACCAACGAGGCAGTCAATACAGAATATACATAGCTCTCGCCTTTTTTCCAAGGGGATAAGCTTTCAGTTGAAAGAAAGAGCAGAGAAGAAAGTGGCAGTGGTCTTTCAAAGTCTTTTAAGAAAAGACCAGTTAGTACTATAAGCAAATCAAATGGGTCACAACACTCAACAATACAAATATCATTCTCCTGCTCTTATCCCAATTTATTTGGGGTCGGCGTAAAATGCCCGTTTCATCCACACTTCTCTATTAGCCGTCATCTCGGTAGTCACCCCCTTTCTAGCCATACCATATAATATATTTCACACAGTCCATCCATCGTTTCTTTGGTCTTCCCCTACTCTTTTAGCCATCGAAATTCATACCCAAAAGTTTCCTCACGACATTTTCCTCATAACATTACAAATAATAACCGCGATATAATCCAATGAATAAACCATAACATCTCAGGAAGTTAAGCATTCGATACATTGTGTAATCTTCCACATGTAAGTCCATATTGATTTATGTGCCTACATAAATGAATATGGAAAGTGACCATCTCAAAATATTATGTACACAACCGTGTATAGTCTGTGCTTGGAACTCTGTACTCTGTCAGTATTGTGAATGGAACGGAGGGGACCACCAATCACTTACTGGTGGCAGTCAAGCGAAATGTATGTTGAAGGTACACGAAAAACTCTGTGCACAAAGTAATTGGAATACAATCACTGTGCACAGAATTCACCAAAGCAAACAGAGGCCTTAGTGTGAGTTTCATTTAACCATCTCGACATTACGCATCGGCCGCGTTCGGCACTCCGATTGGCCTTTCGCCAGTGAAGGCCAGTGAAGGGCCAATCGGAGCGCCGAACGCGGTCGATGCGTAAAATCGAGATAGTTAAAAGAAACTCACACTAGGGCCTCAGAGCTGTACAAAGTTTTCATTAAACACTGGGTAGCTCTACGGGGTAGCTCTAAATACTAACAACTATCCCTTCTATGTTTTTTTTTTTTATGATATAAAAAATAAAAATAAATTACTTATAAGAACATAGGCCAGGCTATATAATTATTATATAAGGTGTATCTATTCATACACGAAATCTCTTAAAGTGAAATGGTTCCAAAGCAGATGTTTCGACTTCACGCAAAATCAATGTTTCTCTAAAAAAAAACAACGCATGTGCGTTTTTTTTTATCATTACGAAAATTAAAGAGTGTCTTTAGTGAAGTATGAGGCCCGAAACACGATTGAAGAAACAAAACTTTCCTAGAAACAAAAAAACCGCAAGGTTTCCTTAAAATCTGCTTTTTTAAAGAGAAAAACCTATTCCTTTCGATTGTTATCAAAGCAATTGTAATAAAATTTTGTCTACGTGTTCACTATTAAATACTTTAAGGGATTATGGACTTATTTTTTCTATATAAACACAAATAAAATTTTAAAATTAAATATTTGCAAACATAGTGCACTAGAATTGCGCGCGGGCGGGGTCATACCACCCCCCTCGGCTCTCGCAAGTCCTATTTTGCCTTAAGAGGCCATTGTACTCGTCATTATGAATTTATGAACAACTTCCAATAAGGGACCAACCCTAAGATATCGCGAAAAAAAAGCCATATGCAGATTACAGCCACTACGCAACCCATACATTTCAGTACAAATAAGCGCGATGCGACCCGCCTGTAGTGTGCGATGGTACTGTAGGAGGATTTTTGCAATGCGGTGCGGCCCACCCGTATGCCGTATCTGCGTCAGCCTTTATGGTAGCACAAAATAAATATTGATAGAATTTGCACGAGTTAGGTATCTGGGTAATAGTCTAGTACTAACTACTCTCAAAATGACCACGTAGTACGGTCAATAGAATCCTTGGTGGTACTTACCTAAGTACATTGTGTTTGTGATGGGTCGTTAATACGGTTACCAACTATTCGATAATTAAATGATAGCCAGGCTGACCTTAAAAGGTAGTTGCTCTGTCAATTACAAGCAAGGTCGTAGAATTACGTAGTTTACCGTATGTGGAGATAGGAATTTGTGCATTTGATTCGAATTTGCATCTGTTTTAGAGTTTTAGGGCTGATTTATTCAAAGCCTTGATTTCTTTTATTCGGGGATTAAAAATTCTTCGACAGTTTGTACTTATAGAAAATCTGTCAAAAATTTACTTAATTTATTCGCTGGATTAGACTTATACTAGGGATAAAAGTTTGGTCGCATTCGCCCTTAGAGAATAAAAACTTTTTACAAAAAAAAAAACAACCGACTTCCAGAAAAAACACAAAAATATGAAAAGTTTTTATTTTTCACTTCACACACGAAGCCTTCAAATTATTAGGCCAAAGATTCTAATCAGCCAAAGTCATTTAGAACCTACAAAAGTAGGGGAAAAAATGGAATGAAATGAATTGATTTCAAATGTTCAATTTAATAAAACAGTGGTTAGATCTGTTGTCTTGTACGGACCAGAATGTTAGGCCACGAAAGAGATGAACGAAAGGCAATAAAATTGCATGGAGCTGAGATGAGAATGCTGATGGCGTTATGCGAATGGGCAGAATAAGAAATGAGTACCTAGGTTCTTATGAGGAAGTCTGAAAGTTTGGCACCGATGACTGAAAAGTTGTGTGGAAATCGGTTGTCATGTTAAGGTCTGATGCCGAGGAATAAGGAAAATGTTGTATGAATGATAACTATAAGAGTAGGGAAAGACCAAAAAAGAGATGTATGGGCTTTGCGAAAGATGATAACGCTAGAAAGGGCTACGCAGATGACGTCTATTATCGGATATCTATGTCTAATAAAGAAGTATGGAAGAAAGGGACATGTTGCGCCGATCACTAATAAATTGCATTCCGGACCCAAGGCACCCCTGGAGGACAGGACACCCCTGGGGGTGCCACGGGATTACTTTGACAGCCTAGGTACTTACTGTTAAAATAATATTTTAGCGTTGGAGACGAATTCTGATAATATATTCCGATCCGGGACGGCTTTATTATAAGCATTCAGACCAACTAAATATTTGCGAGTAGTTGACGGTGATATTACAACAGTATTAGTTTTCTAATCTACCTATCCCCTTATTCCGCGGTTTTGCAACCCCTGAACTATTAAAATGAACGGTATAACTTTGTTACCTTGATCCGGTTGAGCTAAATTAGAATACTTATGTACCTATATGCTCAAATAAAATGCTTTCGACATGGACAGATTACAGGCGCATGTTGAAAGCACATACATAGTGTACCTACCTAGGGCTAGTTACAGCAAATATTTATCCAATGGATCAGAAGCGTAATATTCCGTAAATTGTGGCATTATAAGAAAGACAGCTGAGCATTTCCGAAATATTTATTAGGCACGCTAATTAAAAGGACAAGTTCAGTCTAAGAACATCGGTCGAGAAAAAGATATCAACAAACCTACCCAACCTATTTTTAAACAGTAAACTTTAACTAAAATTACAAATTTGTTTCAGTTATGTATTATTAGATAATATATTCCGTAAAAAAGACTTAGGCTCAAATTTTTCAGGTTTTTTTTAATACATTAGACTCAAGATTAATGACATAACATCAGATCTGCCATCCCTGGGGCAGAGCTGCACCTCTATAATCCACAATTCGCCAGTTCTGTTTAGATAAGTCCCATGTAACAAGAAGCGAGCCTATTGCCATCAGCTGGTCAAATCCAGACTACGGGCTGCTACTGAAAAATTCCTGATGGAAAAACCCAATAGGTATCACTTTGACCAACCTATCGGACCTATAGTCTATATATCGGACCTATAGTCGGTACATAAAGGAAGTCCAATAGGACGACCATGGGTCGAAATTACCATCCGAATTAAAAGTTAAAAGTAGTTCATTTTTTATTTAGTTGTGCAGTCCTAGAAAAAGAGTTGAGGTGACGTCGAGCGTTGAAAAGAGACTGAAGGCACTCTTTCAAAGCCGATTTTTTTCTAAGCTTGACTCGATGTATGCAAATCAAAATTTAACACTTTTTCTTGGGGTCTTCTTCCCTGCATGGTTCACAAATTTCCGGTGGCGGCTGTGGCGCCGGCTTTTCTTTCTTGCAAGGGTCCAGTTTGCAGGGCGTTTTACTACAAGGATCCGGTATTTCCACAGGATGCTCGTCCTTGGGTGGTGGACATGGACAAGGTCTGTTAGAAACAAGCCGGGCACAAGGTGAGGGAGGAGGAGTGGGACCAGGCACTCTTGGAGGAGTACCGCAAGGAGGTTGATATCCGACTTCTTCATAGTAACAGTGAGCGTCGAACCAATACACGCAACCTGGTATTGGTAATTCGCTCGGGAACTTTAACTGCAAATGTAAGAAGAAAAAAACAGTAATTTATGTGTCGATTTCACAACGCTTCAATGTTTTTTCGCTGATGTCATAGAGGATAGTACCTACCTCATAGTACGGGCTGGCAGGTTGTTGATTATGCATTGAGTAATCTTCACTGAACCGTTTCCGAGAATTTGACATATTACAGTATTAACACTTATCGTAGTTATAATCTCAAGAGGTCCCACTGGGTATCAGGTTACGCGCCACCCTGAAGTGGCCTCGACAGCTAACCGATTGCGTCATCAAAATGGCGGCTACAGCCCAAAGGATATAAAGCAACGCCGCGTCATCAAAAAAACCTAAAGGTGCTCCCTCAACGGGAGCATTCGCCTGTAATGTAACGTTACAGATTCGATTTCGAATATTACGTTACAATACTACCTCCCTGACTGTCGAAAATTCGCTTGTAATGTAACATTGATGTTACAAGTTGTATCAAAATATTACAGACATTGCGCACTGTAATGCTCGGTTCTCCTCCCTCACTGATGTAATGCTTGAATCGTATCATTACAGGTTGCGCACTGTAATGTTCGGTTGGCCTCACTCACTGATGAATGCTCGACTCTTTAACGTTAGGTACATTACAGGCGAAATTTTATCTGGTGATGGATGGTGGCGGTGGTGATGGTTAGGCATACATATACTGGGCACACTGTAGTAATTTTAAAACTTGAAACTGTTGCAAATGAAGTTTTGGTGAGTCACCATCATAGGTATTTATGTTGATTCAGCAAAGTACAATTACAGCTACTTAGTTCCATCATAATATAATAATAAAGAGAAAAGAGTGCAACTTACATCCGATCCGGTCGACTGGGAGGAACAATAGGGCCTTCCCCCATGAGAACCTGATTTGAGGCCTAAGGCTACTGGCGCCACCACCGGAGGTTTTACAGAATTCAAGAGATCTCTGTTACCATAATACTGGGAAGAATATTTATATTCCGGACCACGAGGAACGTCAGGCGGGGGAATAGATCTAGGCGCAATTACTGGTAGAAAGCGATGATGAAATACAAACTTCCGACCTAATAAAAATTCACGTAATGACCGTAAGGTTGAAGACACATCCCTAAAATCCCATTTATTAGGCATCAATAGCTTTTTTAGTATACAGACCAAGGAAATAAACTCACGAGATACAGACTGACTGACAAGAAGGCTGACAGTTTTATTTTTATAAAATACTGACACTTAATGAATGCTACACGTTTTTTATTCGAAAGTAAAAAGCCTACTACATACCTGGTTCCCAGCTACCTTCATACCGACCTCCTTTTTAGGGTTCCGTACCCGAAAGTTGCCAAACGGAACCCTATCCAGCCGCTGTCCGACCGTCTGTCTGTCAGCGGGCTGTAGGTACCTATCTCGTGAACCCTAATAGGTAGACAGTTGATAAAAGAAACGTGTTTCTTTTAAGGAGGATGCACTCAGGTAGCCCACGCACTCAGGTAGCCCGCGCATCATATAATCGGCCGCAAATCATATTTAGATCAACATACAACCTGATACTGCAAATTGCAAAAAACGTAAGAAAATTTGGCTTAGTTTTTTTTTTTTTTTTGGATGTGAAATCATCAAATGACTTCTCCCGCTCTGGGCGGAGCGGAAGGGCGTGTCAGACTCTTACTGACTAAAACCCACCCGTGTTCCTTCAGTTGCCTGTTGCCAGGGTCCCGGTATCCCTTTCGGACTATTCCGCAACCCTGGCAGGCATCGGTCCAGACAGGTCGGACATCTCTTTGAGGCGCGCGTGGAGAGCTTGGCTGAGCTGAGCGTGCATTCAACAACTAGTTCCTTTGCCGTAATGTTGGCTTCGGTTGGCTTAGCCTTACTCTATAGTTTTGCGTGCACCTGCACACCACAGACTACAATAATTTTGACTACAATTACTTACATTGGCAAGGCAATTTCAATTTTACTGTGTCATTACTTCACATTTCGTTTTCTCAAAATTAAGTGTAGTCTGTGTACCTACAAGTTCTAAGTGCACGTTTTTAGAATTATCAAAAGGCTGATTCTTGAGCCAATATCATTCAGCTGTTAAGTTCAGTGCCGTCGTGGAATGGAACGCACGCAATCTCCAGTCAGGTACGTTCTGAACATTAGATTATTTCGACGACTGCTGAACCCTTCTGAATTATTAAAATATTTTTAAATTCTTCGATAAACGAAATTTATACATGTAAAAATATTAAAACATTGATTGATGTGATAATATTTTAACATGTACGAAGTAGTTTTTTTTCCTAACAGATGTTGTGCACAATTTATTACACGATTATTTTATTTACATCAAACATTACTTAAATTCAGTTTTTGAACGTATAATCAACTCCCGCGTTTTCTCACTTCTGTCAATTACTGTCAAAAGTAAAGTTCATCGTGTTTTGTTGCGAGTATTGTATTTATCTTATATTGTTTGTAAGTGTTTTCGTACATTAGAAACTTATTTAATGTTATATTATAGTTAAGTTTAGTGTTTAAAGATGAAAACCAGCAAGTCACCGGAGAAAACAGAGGTAACGCCGTCGAAAAAGAAGCTGAAGCAAGCGAGACTTCCCTTCAAGCTTATTAGTGACATATCCCCAAAACCGGCTGTTCCACAGACGAGGAAGCGAAAACTTTCTGCTCCTGACACGGAATCTGTTATAAAAGTTGGTAAAATTTGTAAAGAAAATGACCTAATTGAAGAAGCAGTTATAATTAGTGACGATGACAGTAAAGCTAGTGAGAACCCGACAAATGAAGATAAATCTATGAATCCTTTTGTCAAGTTAGTGGACACTGCTTGGAAGAAGAAGCTTCAAAAGGGGAAGAAGAAAAAAAGTGGCAAGAAGAAGTCTATAAAACCTGTTAGTAATGGAACTTTGGATGTTGAGAGTGGTACTGACAGTACTGACAATAAAGAAGCCGACACCGAGATGATGGATGTGGATGAACCTCCTTCTGCAGAGGTAAATGGCTCTAAAAGTTATACTGAAGACATTGAATCTAAAACAGACCCCACAAAATCATCACCTATTGATAAAATCAGTGAAACAAAGGAAACTGAGGCTGTTGATGAAATAGTTGTTTTAGAAGATTCAAATAACCCTGATGATATCAAACCTGAGACCGACAACACTGAAAATGATGTTATTTCTAACAATGATGACGATGAAAATGATACTACGCAAGATCCAGAGGACAAAAATTCTTCAACTGTTGAAGAATCCACTGAAGACAACAGCAAATCAAGCAAGCAAGGGAAAAAATCACCTACGAAAAAAGCAGAACAGACAACTCCTAAACGCAGCAGTGCACGAAATAAAGCTAAAGTTGAGCAGAATAATAACTCTAAAAGTTCACCTAGCTCCAAACTCAATGATTCTCTTTGTTCTAATCCAACAACACCGAAACAGACTCCTAAGACTAGTCGGAGTTCTTCAGTTACTAACAGCCAGGGAGATGTATCACTGAATGAGTCAACGTCATCTGTGAACTTAACACCGAAGCAGGTAAGGCTGCATTTATTTTATAAATTGTTTCTTTTGTTGCCACCTATTAAGAACCAAACACTACTACTTCTAGCAAATAAATGATGTTTTTCTTTCTTTCAAACATTGAGCCTTAAAAATGTTTTTTTAATAAAACTACATTTCCTACTTGAAACTGTATGATAAAAGTTAGTTTTGCACAATTTCAAAACAAATTACAATTAACAAAAGCTCAGTTCAAAACCTGCCTTTTGTGTGTCCTTGTATAGAAAAATGTCATGGTTTTGTAATTCAGGTAAAATTTATGTTTAAAATAAAAAATGATACCTAATCAGTATTTTTAAAAGTAGTCTTTATTTTAATAACAAAATATTAAACATCATGTCACCTGTAGGCACAGAAAAAGTTGGAATTTGCCAAAAAACGAGAGGAGAAAGAGAAAGAAAAACTGGAAAGAGAAAAGAAGAGGCAACAAGAGAAAGAAGAAAGGGCCAAAATGAGACAAGAGAAGGAAGATCAGAAGAAGAAGGAACGTGAAGAAAAAGAAGAGGCTAAGAGGAAGGAAAAGGAGGAAAAAGAAGAACTGAAGAGAAAGGAGAGAGAAGAGAAGGAACGTGCGAAAGAGTTAGAGAAGAGTAAGCATTTTTTTAATTTTTTATAATTAATATTAGTACTATGCGTTTGTTTGAATGCCAATCTATGTGTGCTGATACTCTGGAAATAATCTTTTAAAGAGATTATTTTAATTTGGTGGTCGAACAAACATAGAGCTTGGAAAAAAGTTGCCTATTCAACACCCACTAAACTGCTAAAGTAAATTTTTTATTTGATATTTATAAAAATTAAAAAAATATGATCAATATCAAAACAAGACTGCTAAAAGACACAGTATCTCAGAAAATATTTAATTGTATGCTACTTATATTTTCTAGAACAAAAAGAAGAGAAAGAAGAACAGAAGCGCAAGGAACGTGAAGAAAAAGAGGAACAAAGGAAAAAGGAAAAGGAAGCAAGAGAGGAAGAGAAACGCAAGAAGCAAGAAGCTTTAGATCTAGAGAAGCAAGAACAGGAACTTAAAAAGAAGAAGGCTGCAGAAGCATTCGTCAACTTCTTTGTTCCAAAGCAAAAATCAGACAAGGAACAAGCTACTGAAGCTTGCATTAGCAAAACTAGCATGCTATCAAACTTCATGATTAAAAACGATATGCGTTTAGCTCCGCTAGTCCGAGTGGATTTGAGCGATGACAGAAAAGAGGATTTAGTTAATTTCATTAAAACACAGAAGGTTTCTGAGAAAGGGTTATATTTGAAGTGTTTGAAGGATGGGACAAGTAAGCCATTGTCAAGAGGGAAGACGTGGCCGTTGAGTGATAAAGACGATGATGTTATGATTGTTGGTAAGTTCTACAACAAGTTCATTATTTTTTATTATCAGTTGTAACTTTTCCCTGTAGTAAGTATATCAGGTAATTTATTATAAAAACTTTGTTACTACATAGTTACTTAGCTAGAAAACGGTAAAGTCGTTTTTTTTTTTACTTTATCTCACATTTTGATTTTTTTACCGACTTCTTCAAAAAGGAGGAGGTTCTCAATTCGTCTGTAGGTTTTTTTTTTTTTTTGCGTGTATGTTACGCGATTACTCCGCCAATTATGAATCGATTTTGATAACTCTTTTTTTGTTTGGTTGTTCATGCTTCAGAGGTGGTCCCATATAAATTTTATTAACTTTGCTTGCGTAGTTTTTGAGTTAGCTTCAATAATTACGTATTTTTCCCACTTAGTGTATGTAGACGATATATTGTTTGACTCCGTCACTGTTATTTACATAGCAGGTAGTGGTATTCGAATTTGTGTGGGTAGGTACCACAACTAAAAAGTGAAAAATAAAAACTTTTTACAAAAAAAAAACAACCGACTTCCAAAAAAACACTAAAAACGTGAAAAATATTTTATTTCGGAAGTCGGTGGCAAAAAACGAAAATTGAAAAGCAAAGACACCGACTTCCGAAATTAAAGTTATATCCTGTATTATTTACACTTACAAAACTCAGAAACATTCAAATTAGTTACAATTTGTAGTATACTTTTACTTTCTTGAAGTTCAACCAACAAAGCTACTTACATTAACTTAACATACTTTCGTCAGGCCTTCATTATTTCTGTCTGAATCTTTACCGAAAGCATTTTACACTTACCACCTTCTCCCCTTTCAGAAGATGAATTGCCTATGCCAGATGATGCTGGAGAGATCTTAACGTGCGAGCCAGCTCAGCGCGAGAAGCTCAGACCGAAGCTGCTTAGTTTCCACGAGAACCGGCGCCCGCCATATTGGGGTACTTGGCGTAAAAAGAGCGCGAATGTCAAGCCACGACGACCCTTTGGGCAGGATGAGGTGTGTAAAACTGTTATTAGCGATCATTTCTGAGTAGTGAAGTATAAGATAATTGTCAATTCACAGTCCTAAAGACGGCGTCTTGCGAAATACGGTCAGGATGAAACCAGTCGTGCACTTATCCAGTCTGCTTCGCCGAATCAGCACCCTGCTTTCATTCAATGTGCCGTTATGGACCACAGCCTTTATCGGTCTATGCATGTTTTCGTTATTTGAAATAACGATAACATGAATAGAAGAAAAGACATTCAATTAACGTTATTACAGAAACAAGTGGACTACGAAGCGGACAGCGACGAAGAATGGGAGGAAGAACAAGAAGGGGAGAGTATCGACGGCAGCGCTGCCGGCAGCGACGACGAACAAGACGCCGACGAATACGAGGTCGACAACGCCATGTTTGTGCCTCACGGATATCTTAGTGATGAGGTTAGTATCCTACTAGTAACATACTATTTAAAAGTGTGTATTATAGGCCAGTCATACAGGTAAGTCTATTTTATGTAGATCCTACAGTGTAACGTCTACTGTGGTGACAAGCACCTCCATAACTGCTAAAAGATTTTTATTTCATGATGCTTTGATGGTGATGATGGCAAACAGCTGCTCAGTTATTTGTGTGATGTATTCCTTTGTTTACAATGCTCTCGGACAGGTTGTTGCTATGTTCAGTAACTAACACTGTTTCGGCTGTGCATATGAATACATGTTTGTGAAAAGGGAGCAGTGTGTAATACCAAGGAAGTGAGATTTTAATGTTCCCAACCATTTGGAAGTTACATCCAACGGTTTTAAAATTCAGCCACAAATACACAATATAAATATTTCTCATTTGTAGGAAGCAACAATGGACGAAGACGACATGCTATCCCTCTCACCGGAAACACAAAAACAAAGACTGAAACATTTAGAAGACGAATTCGAGTCTGAAATGAAGAAGCCAACAGAAAAACTGAAGCCAAGAATGTACGGCTTACTCTGGGAAACAGCTGACGGGGGGAAACCGGAAAAATGCGTTGACGCACTGTGGAACTACTTCAGAAAGTTATCGATGATCATGAATGACCCAACTCCATTACTACAACCAGCCAGTGAGCCTGAAGAAACAGAGAAAAAGAAGGTAAAAAAGAAGAAGGTACCAAAAGAAACAACAGACGGCGAGCCAAAGCCAAAAAGCCCTAAACAAGACAAAAAGAAAAAAGCTAAAATAGAGGAAAAGGAAAGTAAAACTCCGAAATCAGAAACTAAAAAGAATGTTCCAGAAACAAAAAAGAATCAGCCCGGTATTAACATGTTTTTGACAAAATTAAAATCGTCGTAAATCATTGCATCCTCTATGTTAATTTAGGTTCATTTATTTTTAATTAGGTTTGAAATTATAAAAGTAATTTTCTTTAAGTTACGGCTATCGGCTTTACTTAAGACTTCTGTTTCCTAATCTCGTATAATATTTTATAATGACTAGTACTAAATGGGACAGAGTTGTGATCTCCAACAGTTTGTAGTACCTACTTTTTCTCGTGTCAAAATTTAGTTCGCATTTACCATCGTAAGACAACGTCCAGAAAAGCATGTATCGAAAGCCGTATAAAGACGCGTATAATGTAATGTATCGTGTAATGTAACGCGATTCCTTAGTGGTCGGGACTACGAACATTACATGTAACGCTCGCGCTGATCCATCGGCTGTTGGTTTTTAGCGAATACAAAGGCTCTCGTCAGTCGAACACTTATAGGATTCACGTTGAGTTTGTATGCCGTCCACACTATTCGAATAACATTACAGTACACGTCTGGACATAGTTTTTCCCATTTAGTACTAGAATTTATTGCTAATACATATTTCTATGATGGTGCGATCAAATCATAGACTGATACATAGTTCTAAATAATTAAATTTGTAATGATGAGTACTACATATAAATATTTGTATTGAAATGCATAATATGCTGTTATAGATAATTATTATTCATTAAACATAATATTGAGTATATAACATCTAATTCTTTAATTTTCCGACTTTAAATCCTGGCTTTGCGTAGACTTCTGAGTAGGTAAAAATAATGATAGTTAATACCTGTCACAGAAATAATACCTGAATGCATCCTGAATGTTCTATAATAACCGGCCGTGACTTTTAACTTCTAACCCTCTTCTAGATAGCTGAAGGCCGCGGCTTCGCCCGCGTGGACTAATAATTCTTTTTTCTAAAATAAAAGTAGACAAAGTTACTCTTTATAACATCAGCTATCCGCCAGAAAAAGTCCCGTCAATATCGGTTCAGCCGTTTCGGAGATTAGCCGGAACAGACAGACAAAAAAAAGGTTTTTTTTTGGTATAAGTACCATTTATACTTTCAAGCATAGCTGTTTTTGACATTACAAACAGACACTTAAATTTTATCATCCAGTTACCCTGTGAGTACCAAGCAACTCTATAAGACGATTATCTATCATAAAAGTTCCATTGTACATACATCTGACAATACGAGGAATTTCCATTGAAGGCCATTGACTTGGTCTAAAAAAACTACCGTGTCGGCCGTTATTGTAAATGGTGAAGTGATTTAAAAAAATGCATAGAGAAGTATTATCAGCGTGGATTAGGCAACACAAATTTTTACAGCGATTCCCTTTCAGTTTTTAAAGAACTAACTAACTAGCAATTTTTATGGTAAAACATTCAATAAAAAATCAAATCCAACTATTTTCTGGTGGTCACCAAGTCAGTAAAGAGGCCCTATTCACTAT
The DNA here is from genome assembly GCA_948473465.1 of Lithophane ornitopus. Lineage (NCBI taxonomy): Eukaryota > Metazoa > Arthropoda > Insecta > Lepidoptera > Noctuidae > Lithophane > Lithophane ornitopus. The sequence continues at coordinate 5,678,973 of OX419629.1, forward strand.
CCTACACGGGCCAAGCAAAAAAAAGGAAAGTGAGCCAATAATCCTATAAAGGGCTGCCAGTAGAGCCAACTTATTATTCTACTAAATGCTGATTATACAAAAAAAATACTAAACTGTTGAACTAAAAAATTGGTATATTTTGACAATTTGCAACAGCAAAAAAATATTTGCTCACAGTATCTCGTACTACATCGTATTACCTACTGTCCTGTCAGTACTAGAAACGACACGACATCACGGTATAAGTATTTGTAAAAGAATGGCTTTAAGCAAAATCTCCCACTAACTACTTACCGCTAAACAGCTGGCAATTTACTTTATATTTGAATTCTGACTCTTGTATCCAAATAAACAGAACAATCGGCAGGGTAAATTGCAAAAACACTTTGCAATGTATCATGCATTTTGACAGCCACGTTCATTGCGCTAATTCCGCAATGGATTAGGAATTTCCTTCAAAACCCTCGGATGGTGAGTGAAAGAAAGTGGGTACGAAGTACCTATACATAAGATGACCAATTAATACAATGTTTTATACAAATATACATTCTGGCAGGCCAATCTTATCACAATAATATGATTGCGAATGTAGCGGCTCTACTCCTACCCCACCGTACTCAATATATAAATACTGGTCAAACTGTAGCATAGTAATGAAAGGCGCTCAGTTTCTGCAATGAAAATTATCGATGCGTCAAATGTAAACGCACAACAATCAACCAATCTTATTTTTGGAAGTACTTCATTTTGACCGACGAAACGTTCCAGTAGAAATGATCTATGATTTCTTTTTGTAGCTGTCAAAAAAACTGTCATTCTTTTTCTTCTGTGTCATGTCATTATCTGTCGCGACTGTCGCTCGTCTGACGTTTGACAAATTTTGGTTTTCCGATTTTCTTTATCATTTTTCGATCGTTGTTAATTATAATTGCGGCATTGTTTTAATTTTCTATAAACAAGTATCAGAGTATTCATTGTTTACGTGGTTCCGAGTGTTGAAAGAAATGCAGTGACGAAGGAATTAAGTCTCCCAATCCTGTAAGTCTGAATTCTAAATTTTTACTTGCCTACACCCTTACATTATCTCACCCCGGGACTGAGTCACTCTGCACTGTTATTTTTTAGCTAATTTTGGATCACAGATTCATGTTTTTCTTGTTACATTCCATGGAGAAGATGTCTATACAGTAATATTTTCGCTGACGTCGATTCGTTTTGCATACCGCTTGTTGCTACACGGCAAAATAAATTACAGCTACACTTTGTTTTGAAACTTACGGTATGATTCAGGATCCTTGGTAATTGATTGATGAAATAAAATTGACCACAGCCTGAGCTTCGCCTTAATTTTTCTTTTGCTTCCTCTTGTTTTGATAATAATGGGCATACCAGCATTCATCAGCACCAGCACTCCCACGACCCACTGACCCATTCCAGTTCACTTTTTCATGGTATTATTGATTAATATGTCAGTTTTGAGAACATCTTCAATGTCATCTCTATTTTTGATATTAAGATTTAACTGACCTTTAGTCATTTACCTTATGATAAAAATATCTCCATTTTCCTCAAAATGTTACCTATAAATAATTTACTCATACTTACACATTTCAAAATGTCATTCAATATCTGGCATTGTGTAGGTTGCCATGCGCTGTTTATTCACACAAACATTTTCGACCAACAGTACGGAGTACTTGATCAAAATCTATATTGTGCACCAATTGTATTGTTATGTTTTGAATATTATACCTTCATTCATTTGAGAGGCACCAAAAGAAGGAAGCCCTTCCTTTCAGTATACTATAAAATTATAGATCTCTATAACATTATCTTAACATTCTAGCTACCAACTCGGAGAAGCACAAGGACATTTCATGGGTTAAAGCAGTAGACATTACTTATCCAAGATGAGTAAAATGTCGAAGAACAAGTTGAACCTGACCCTGCCGCCAGGGTCAATAGACACAGCACCAGCGGTCACACCATCTAACATGACACCACAGCTGAAGTCTGCAACAGCTACGGAGTAAGTATTATCATTAACCTGAAGAACATATTATTACAATTTAGGAGTAACATGAAATTTTTTTAATTTAATTAATATTATTTTAATTTAAAAAATTAAAATTACCTTAACAGAATATATCATATAAGTACAGCTTGGCAAAAAAGAGTATGATGTTGGTTGGTGACAAATGAAACTAAATATTTTACTTAATGCAGACCTATGATTGCCGACAAGTGCTAGCAGATTTTGAGTCACCCACAAGCAGCGTTTTTTTGTTGCACTTTTATTTTAACAATTTGTTCAAATTATTTTACTCATTTCCCTCATTTTTTGCAAACTCTTTGCCAATCTGTATGTACTTTGAAACTAAGGTAGGCAAGTAAATATTTCAATTAAGTTAGGATTATATGATAATATCCATCCATGTAATATGTGTAAGCCACAAAAATAATAGGTATCATACAACTGTTGTAGGCGGCAGGGTTTAGCTGGGAAGTCCAAGACGAGCATCGAGGCATTGACAGAGAGGCTGGAGCAAATTGAGATGGATGACACCCAGAGACGCAGGATAGAAGTGTTCCTCTGTCAGAAAGAGAAGATCGGAGAGCTTAGTGATGATGACTTTGAGAAGCTTGGAGAGTTAGGTAACATATTACTTGGTTACAAAATCATGTAAGGTAACATAATACATAGAACAATTGCGTAATAAAAAAAACCGGCTTATGTATATCTTGTTGAAATTATTGATAACTAGCAAAGGGACAGTTCTTCAATAGTCAGGAATCTAAACTAGAAACAAGTTTTGAAACACATATAGCTATTATTATAGTTATGCCACTGATACCAAAATATTTAACAGACTCTTACATTACAAAGTGAACATGCTTGGACTCCTTTAAAAGCTGATAGTCACAAACCCAAATAGCATAGCATTCCAGGAAATTCAAATAATATATTTTATTTCACTTCAATTATTCCTTAGGTCAAGGAAACGGCGGCGTTGTAATGAAAGTCCGTCACAAGTCAACAGGCCTCATAATGGCTCGCAAGCTAATCCATCTAGAAGTAAAACCAGCCATCAAGAAACAAATCATAAGAGAACTGAAAGTACTGCATGAATGTAACTTCGCACATATTGTGGGCTTTTACGGAGCATTCTACAGTGATGGCGAAATATCGATCTGTATGGAATACATGGATGGTGGGTCACTTGATCTGATTTTGAAGAAGGCTGGGAGGATTCCGGAATCCATTCTAGGTATGTCTTCTATGTCATTAAAAATTTCCTTGTGTAGTATTGTCTGTCATTAACCCTCAATATTTGGGTTAATTGTTTCTAGATTTTGGATTGATTTGATGCTGTTGAATCTCCAGTTTTTTTAGGACATGTGTAACATTTTGGAAAATAAACTTACATACAGATGGACTCATCCCTCATTACCATGCAAGCAATCTAACTGCAGAGTGACTCAGGGCAACAATACAATTTTCGGTTTAGCTTCTGCAAGGATTGTTTTGTGACAATAACAAGAATCGGAAGTTCAATTGCACCCAATGCCAGACTCGTTGTTTTCGCGCCTGAATGTAATAAAGTCTCAGCCCAGTCAGTCACCTCAAGTAATAGTAATTTATTTCTCTCAAAAAGGTTTGGTACATGTTTAGGTTACAAGCAGATTCAAACCTTTGTGGGAGCTGGAGTCTATACTGGGTTTGGGACCTGTATGACAGATCTCCAGGCTCACACCCTTAAAAATTACAACATTAAATTGCACTTACATACTACAATATTGTAAAAGCTCCAAGTACTGAGAGTATTACAAAACAAAAGAAGATGTGCTATTTGTGTGTCTATGAGTATTACAAAACAAATGGAGATGTGCTATGTGTGTCTATGGAGAGTGTTGTGTGTCCATCAAGATAAAGTTAATTCATTTATAACTGAGTAATTTATGCAAGTATGTTATGTGAAGGAATTTTACTTAAGAATGACTCAAAGACTTATAGAACATTTTGTAGATAAAAGGATGTTCGTTAAGGAATGTTGTCAAGATTACTAATCATTATTAAAATATTCCTTAACGCTGAGTCATGTTACTATGATGGTTCATCACACATAATGTTGGCATTGTCTTTGCATAATCATGCAGTTGGTCTCTCTTCACTGAACACTGCTAAATGTTTACTTGTAATCTTAAAATGGAAGTCTATATGCAAATAAGTTGCACCCAAACATGTTTTTCTTCTTTTTTATCTGTGAAAATGAATTAGACGCCAAGTTTAATTCGATAACAATGTCTGTTTTGTGACAAAATGTTTTTATATGCTTAAGGGCCAGATAGATATCTTTTATTTGGGCAATAAAATTGACGTCTGACAGTTTTTGTATAGAAAATCTGTCAAAAATTTAATATTTATTCGCTGGGTTAGACTTATACTAGGGATAAAAGTTTGGTTGAATTCGCCCTTAGGTGTTTCAAATGACTGCCAGGGTTGCGGAATAGTCCGAAAGGGATACCGGGACCCTGGCAACAGGCAACTGAAGGAACACGGGTGGGTTTTAGTCAGTAAGAGTCTGACACGCCCTTTCGCTCCGCCCAGAGCGGGAGAAGTCATTTGATGATTACCCACCCAAAAAAAAAAAAAAAAGTTTTTCTAAAGAGGATTTAAGTCTTTCCGGTTCAGTGGTTAGTTCCACTAACCACCTCTTTCAGATTTTGATCCGCACAATCTAGTGACAAATGGCTATTAAAAAAAAAAATTAAGAGGTGGTTAGTGGCTAACCTAACCTAACGTAACCACTGAACCGGAAAGAGTTATAGCACATGGTTTGCTGTTTTTCAAAAGAAATGTGACCCCAACAACAACAATAATAAGAGAGAACTACAACAATATTAAGAGTGAAGAAATTGATGTCGGTAGAATTGCCATTAGGTTAACTTTTTGGTCTACTGAACTACTGAAATTCTAGCTAAGGGTAGCTTGTAACTGCCAGGGTTGCGAGAAAGTCCGAAAGGGATACTGAGACCCTTGGCAACAGGTAACTGAAGGAACACGGGTGGGTTTTAGTCGGTAAAAGTCTGACACGCCCTAACGCTCCGCCCAAAGCGTCAGCGTCAAAGTCATTTGATGATTACCCACCCTCAAAAAAAAAGGGTATCCTGTAAGAACCTCTCGGCAATTCAACGCTCAGTTGTAGTCAATCAACAGTCTAGTTGCAGCCTGACAATGTACGCTTTTATAATTTCTAACGTGACGTTATCATGTTGACATCCACATCCACGTGATGAAATGTAAAATGTATGGAAATACGTCCACGTTATAATTTTATCGAGGACGGTCTTAAAGCGTCTTCATATATTTCTCCATACCTTCCCTGTGTTATCGTGATGCCGTGACGTGAACGGTACTTCCACATTAATACCTTCATGTTAGAAAGTAGAGAAACACAATACGGATAATTTTAATTTATTTATTTAACGATACTATCACAACCTTCCAGGAACAATAACATCAGCAGTACTAAAAGGTCTCAGCTACCTTCGAGACAAGCACGCCATCATGCACCGAGACGTGAAGCCGTCCAATATACTGGTGAACAGCAACGGAGAGATCAAGATCTGTGACTTCGGAGTGTCAGGACAGCTGATAGATTCCATGGCCAACTCGTTTGTGGGGACAAGGAGTTATATGTCAGTAAGTAATAAGATTATTTATTTGAAACTAGCTGCGCCCCGCGGTTTCACCCGCGTAAGTCTAGATCCCGTGGGAATATCGGGATAAAAAGTATCCTATGGCCTATTCCAGGTCATGGTGTACCCATGAGCCAAATTTCATCTAAATCCGTTCAGCCGTTTTAGCGTGAAAGCGTTAACAAACAAACTCACTTTCGCATTTATAATATTATTTATGATATAGTTATTACTACCGACCGGACCCGCCCCTGCTCCACACGATTTTAACAACTTGACAAAACATCCAAGTTTTCTTTATAACAAGCCGTGTGCCTGCTAGGATTTCCCATCAGCGAAAATGACGAACTTCCATACAAATTTTCATACCCTCTTTAACTTGAAGAAGCTAGTAAAAAATAAAAACCCTTGACCACAGATGAATACAGATGGCTCACTCCGCATTTAAGGTTAGGTAAGTACGCGGCGGGCTCGTCTTGCCGGGCCAATTCAGTGTTAGTTAGAAGATATTACAAGAGTTACGCAATAGAAAGAGAGGCAACTTTTAAGTGAATATAAACTGTAGGTAATTAGCACTGCGACCTAAAATGCTCTCTATTGTGTCATAGCAAGAGTGGCTTTTTATTTAAATGGTTTTGCGGAGTGAACCATTTGTACTCATCTGTGATTTCACTAAAAACATTTATTTATTACTAGCTTCCGCCTGCGGCTTCGCCCGCGTGGTATGTCGATAAAAATTTGTGTCCTTCCCCAGGACGCCATCTATCTCCTTGCCAAATTTTATCGAAATCCGTTCAGTGGTTTAGGCGTGAAAAGCTAACATACAGACAGACAGAGTTACTTTCGAATTTATAATAATATTAGTAAGTATGGATTATTATATTATAGGCGTCATTATATTCTAGCGTCAGCGTCAGACTAGATGCTTCACATATTCACACTATAACCGCTTACGCAGGCAACAGCCAATAAACTCAAAATTCTTTGTTATAGAACACTATAACAAAGAATTTTGAGTTTATTGATTAAAAAAGTACCTATTCTTCAAAATCATGTTTTATCTTTAGGTAATGACGGAATGATTTTTTATTGCCTAATGGTCTCGATCTCGCCTGTTGAAAAGCGATGAGTACCTACGATGGAACGAGGGTTCATAGAAGGTGGCTGTTCACAGTGTTCACCCTTGCTTTGAAGGCTGACAGGTTACAGGTGGATTGGAACGATTTTCTGGTCTGAATATAAAATGTCGTTATAAAACGTCTTTTCCTTTACAGCCGGAGCGACTCCAAGGCACGCATTATTCGGTGCAGTCAGACATCTGGTCTCTTGGGCTGTCGTTAGTCGAGATGGCCATAGGAATGTACCCCATCCCGCCGCCTGATGCGAAGACCTTAGCGGCTATATTCGGTGGACAGAACGAAGATCATTCTCCTGGGCAGGTTGGTAGAGATAGTTTTTTTTTTTACTTTATTGGGACATAAAACAGTACGTGTGATAGAAAAAATTAAAAACTACGTAAAAATATCTGCGAAATAACAGTTTATAGATAGTATTTTTGTACACACAGTAAAATAGTTTTTATTCATGTGTAACATTAACATCTTTTGTCTCGCTTTCCTGCAATCGTGGGACTGATTTCGTGAAAAGGGATGGAAGTGTGTAACAGGAAGCCGGGGAAGTGCGCGCTATTTAATTTGACCAATGAGCGCGTGCCGTGCTAGAGTTGGCCGTCAGATCGTACCAACCCATTTTCTGAGAGCTTTGTACTGTCAGCCAAGATGTCAGTTACACATCATTATGCGACTACTGTAAGGTTCGCTCGTTTTTTATAATCTGCAATAGTATCCAGAAATCAACAATTATTTCTGGTAAAAAATCGCATGAAATATCTCCATTTGCCTTTTGCAGTTTTTTTTTCATTCCTTGGCTTCCTATAATTGTCAGAGTTAGGAACATTCCTAACTCTGACCATTATTTTGTCCACAACACAAGACTGTATCAACACATAGTGAAATTATTATTATGATTTCTTTTGATAAACTTCGCCTGCCACTGCATCTGTTTTCGTTGTGTTGCGGTGCTCAATGTCGTACTAACGATAATGTTGTAAAGTTATCAATTTCCTGTTTACACCAGGCGCATATGAGATAAGCACAATGCACATTTCAAATACTTCGATATACTTATTTTGAATCTTTTTATACAAAAACTATGCAGTAGAAACACAGAGTGATTGTGTTGCATACGATAAGTATTTGAGATGCATGGTTTTTTTTTGTATAAATCACTAGTTTTTGCCCGCGCATTCGGCTGCGTGATGGTCGGAAAATGTCCCACGGGAACGTATTACGGGGATAAAAGTATCCTAGTCCTATCTAGGTCATGGTCTACCTGTTTGCCAAATTTCAGCGTAATCCGTTCAGTCGTTAAGGCATGAAAAGTAACAGTCAGATCGACACACAGCTTTCACTTTTGTAATATTGGTGTGGATGAGTCCAGATGTCATAAATTATGATGTACACGTTGCGTGTGTCGGACCAGTAAAAACGGACCAAAAATAAAAACTGAAAGTATATGAAAGACAATTTCATATACTTTGAGTTTTTATTTATACCCATAATTCCATTGGTATTACCTTACCACATCTTCTTCTTTGTTAATATATATATATTTTTTTTTTTTTTTTAAACATTGCCCCACACTAGAAATTTCTTCATATTTGTTTATAACATAACATCACGTCTTGTTAATTGTGTGGTGGGGGTGGGCAGAGGTGTATCTATATTACCTACGTACACCCACATTTCTTCAGTTATGTTTAAGCCCCCTGCCCATTGCTATCAACCGGGCACAAATCCAGACACCGGGCTACTACCGAGACATTCCATAAAGAAAAATCCAATAACACTTTGCCCAACTTGGGGTTTTTTTTTTTTTTTTTTCAATGTTGCCCCACTAGGAATTTCTTCCTGTATCGTGGGTGCGTTTACAAACATAGAAACTCACATACACTAACACCCAGACCCGGAACAACTACTTGCAGATCGTACAAATATTTATCGTATACACGTACTATCGTAATTCCAGGCGCCAAACTCCCCGCGTCCGATGGCGATATTCGAGCTCCTGGACTACATAGTGAACGAGCCGCCTCCCAAACTGCCGGCCGGTATCTTCACCGACGAGTTCAAAGACTTCGTGGACCGCTGTCTCAAGAAGAACCCTGACGAACGGGCTGACTTGAAAACGCTGATGGTGAGTACTAAATTGATTGTATTTCAATGGGCTGTACTATTCGCCTAACCTTTTCCCTACAATTAAGGCAGGAACATTGACCACGCGTGTTCAAATGGGTTGGAGATTTCAGACGTTTTTTCACTTTAATTCCAGGTTTACTCACGATTTTTCCTTCACTGATGTCAGTAATGGCCAAGATAAACTCGGAAAGTACAATGAATTGGAGTACCTTCAAACCCAGATAATTTGTAATAATAATGTAAATTGATAGTTTATCATTAATACGTTAAGTAGATTAATTGTGGGTCCGAGTGTCGAAGGACAATGATTAGTTTTTATATTTAAATTTGTTCTCATGCAAGTGAAATGTAAATTTGTTTATGAGAAATAAATGTCTTTAACCAGAATTGAAAAAGTCACATTGGCATGAGAGGCTTCAACCACTGGGCGATCACGACATCTCGTCTCGACTCTCAAAGTTAAGAAAAAATGTTAATAATATAATTTTCCATACAGAACCACGAGTGGATCCGCAAGGCGGACGCGGAGAAGGTGGACATCGCGGGATGGGTGTGCAAGACCATGGACCTGATGCCCTCCACGCCTAACTCTAACGTGTCTCCTTTTTCTTCATAAGCTGCAAGAAGTGCATACTTTCATCAGCGAAAAAGGGTTAGAAATATAATCATTGTTGCATGCACGCTTTTTTATTTATTGCCATTCGCATAAGTATGAAAAAATGTGATTCGATATTCATTTTACGCGTAAAAGTAAGTACAATTTATGATTTGTCAATAATACAAAAATCACAAACTTCTTAAATCTTTCAAAATGTCTGACGTGGTAATGTCTTTTTTAATATTTATTTATTACTAGCTGCTGGCCCCGGCTTCGCACGGGTAGCACTAAGTACCTATCTACAGCTATTTTAGGTATTATTTTACACCTTGGGTTACATTATTGGAGTTTTAGTAAGGAGCCCTAATTTTTTTGAAAATATAATATAGTCTATGTCAGCCGGGGATAGTGTAGCTTCCGAACAGTGAAAGAATTTTTCAAATCGGTTCGGTAGTTTCGGAGCCTATTCAATGCAAACAAACAATCAAATCTTTCCTCTTTATAATATTAGTATAGAAAAACAATACCTCCCCTCTTTTTAATATTTCGTAAATAAACTCATCTCGTTTTCATAAATTATTCTTAGTGACTTTTTTTTAAAACTATAAATATGAAATGAGATACTTAAGGGGGCTACGCTAAGGTAGCCCGCCCGCTTTTTGCAGAGTTCAGTGCCAGGTTCTATGTTGATGAAAATATAATTTGCGACCAAATCAAATGTATTTACACAATTAAAATTATTCGGAACAACAAAAAAAAAAAAAAAAACTTTATTATGAAAACCATCTTGCAGGTCAAAACATTTCCCAAGAGAAAGCGGGCGACACAATCACTGAAGACGCTGGCGGTGAAGAATAGCTGCCCTGAGACCACGCGATGCCAGAAAACAGTGTGTCAACTCTAGATACCATTGTCCAGTACCAGAATGAGCCACACAGGCAGGCGAACACTCCACATCATAGAGACGTGATTCTACTTCCTTGATAGCCTTCATTTTAGAAACAAAACTTCTTTTATTGATATAAAGACATATATTCACTTTTACACAGAGTGGTGAACAAATGGAGTACTCACGAACATAAGTCACAAATATCGACACTGACGCTTGATCGCGCGATGACTTTTTTTTATGCAGGTGTTGTCCACACTTGACACTCCATTTATTAATTACTCCGTGACATTAACACATTGTAGCTCGTTGGTACTTGATACATTCGTTAATAATACTGTACTGAAAGTTTCTTCAATCTAGCGTATTAAGTAAAAGTAGATCAGATTTATTCTACATATCAGGGTTGTCACGTCTCATATCAAATGTTTCATTAACACATTAGTAAAACTCTTCGGGAGACATCCTGTCATCGAATCGAAATTCAAAATTAATAATTTAATTTATAGAATTGGCTAAAATTTAAGGTAAAATCTGTAGGGAATTATTGAAAACAATGTGTTACGCTATCGCTATGAAGCTGCTTGAGTAGTCGACGACACAGTCAGCCTTCAGTCGACATCAATGTCGATAAGAAAAAAAAAATCGAATAAATAATCGAGAACATAATCGAATTAGAGGTGTAACTGTTTCATCGGCTACACATCGAAGGTGTTTGACTTTCCTTTTCATATACAGGCTATATGATTACGAGAAAGTTGTTAAATAAAAGGTAAATGTGTGTACTGTAACCAATAGCACGGTGTCTGATGATAGATAGGGGTATAATACTAAAACATAGTGCATTCGTGGACGAACTAATCGAGGTTTTATAACAAAAAAACGACAACAATTCGATAAATGGTCAAGTAGAGTTGATTTGACTAGTCGCAAGTCGAAAAAAATGTTAGTAGTGTTTTGACATATTTTTCTTTGCTGAAAGTGCGTAATTCATGTCAGCTGGTACCTGTTATTTGAATAGATTTCGGATGCGTTTTATTCGACACGTCCGGAGCGTTGGAATAGTCAAACGGCCGCGGTGTCGCGGGCGTGGGACTGTTGCAGAGCTCAAAATCATCTTATAATCTGTAAAATAGAATGCATTTTTTAGAGATTACACGAAAGATAAAAAAAAAACGAAAAAATAAAAAATCGTAGGTATGTTTTTTATATTATTGACGTGATGCACTTTTCCGTTTGGTTTGTTGTGTTATTTGCTTCGTTTTAGTATGTCCGCCATTTATTTACCCGCCCTGTCCCGAGCACCTAGTGTAGATAGACACAGCTACTCACTAATGTAATGCGTTTGCGCTGTTGAATGTACGAGTGAATGATATAGTTCATTCTGTATTTAACGGGTTCATTAATTTCGAACACGATTATACGTTGTAAGTAGGTTGTAGTTATATTATTTCAATTCGAAAGAATCGAGCGCGCATTTATGCTGATTCGCTGCACTATTTAACATAGATTTTTAATTCCCAGCGTATGTACACCTCCTTCGCTTTGTGATCGCTATTATTTGCCTGGTCTTCCTATAGTATTTAGAGAGTTATGTGATTTTTTGATAATTATGTATTGTGTGTTTCAGGGTTTGCGAAGTGTTTTTCCTTTTATTATACCCAGCATTTAATATTTTTATTATTGTCATTAATTAGATAATTTGACGGTGCTTTTAAGTTATCAGTATCACTGATGTAAGTGATCATATAAAAAAAAAGAAAAAAAAAAGATTTTTGTATAAATGGTCTACTCGTGATTCATAGGTAGGTTTTACATTATTATTTTTTCAAAAAAAAATATTGTAATCATTTGTCTGTAGTCGTCGTGCTAGGTTAAGTTGATCGTATAAATTATAGGTATTGTATTCCAAAATTATGTTACCTATAATGAATTTACAACGTGAAAAAGTAGAATGGCGAGACCTCATTCTTAAATGAAGTAAAGTCAATTACATAGATGCGTTTTTGTATACAACGCGAATAAACTCCACTCTCCACTTCGTAAAATAGTAAATAATAAATGTATGCTGGAATGTGAAACTACATTTTTACTCCATTTAGTTGATAAAGATCATGGTTGACTCGTTTCGTTATAATGTTTGTTTAGGACTGAGGTTTCTCTTATTGTATGAATATTCTATTGAAGGTTTTATTGTATCGTGATTTCGTGAATAACAGCATGGGATATGGTCCCCACCCAGTTTAGTCGTTCAGTATTAAATAATAAAATAATTTCCAAAGACAAAAAATTGTTTTAAAACTTTTTTAACTGTGAACATATTTCAGACTATGACTGTACTGTGTTTGTGTTTAGAATTAGACAAACTAAAAAATGGACGAACAAAAATTAAATTCTAAAATAATTTTTACTTTTTTATAAATTAAATATCAGCAGACTCAGTAATAAATAAATAAATAATGGAAACACCAATAACGATTGTAACTATAAGTGATATTTTTAGAGTTATCGATTTGATAGTTAAAAGTATTTTTTATTTATTTATTTGACTAAACGCTTCTTTATCGAAGACGCTTTTACCTCTAGTAATTTTAAAGTTTTTATTAATTTCGAGGCACATTGTAAAGAAAGTACTCGTTTTAAAATTATATCACAATCGATCTCTAAGGTCTAACGTTCATTGAGGCGAGTATCACGAAAAATCGATTAAGTATCGATACAAAAACCGTCGTAGTCGATTTTCTGATATCGCCTTTGGAATGTCTGCTCGATATTATCATATCGTTATCAATCCATGAATGTAACTCCAGTTTATTTATATAAGCTTCTTCGTAAGATACGTCTGTAGTTAGGTACTTATGTACAATTAAATGTTAATAAAAAGCTGGGTGTTTCAATTAATTTACAAATTTAGTAGCAAGTTAATGTTTGCAATTAACTCAGTGAAAAACTTAATTGCAGAAATTGTAATTACTGGCTGAATAGTAGGCGTTGAGTCGTCGGACGCGGCCTCTGGCGTTAAACATTAAAATGAATTATGCGAAGTTGAATTGCAAAGAGGCTGCAAGGGACCCACCCCTTGTAACCTCTTTGCAATTCAACTCTCCTTGCCCCTCATTATAAATGTGCGTAAATATTGTTTCTGCGAAGCGCCTTTTGTCGGGCCTCATTAAGAAGCCATTACGTGTTCGTGCTTAATCTGTCTGACTTTTGTAGTTAAATGTCAAAAAATGTAAGGAATTCCGGCCCTCGTTAAGAGTGAATGAAAAACATTGGCATAGGTAGCAACTGTTTTCCATATATGAGAAAAATCATTAGGTACTTAGTTCATATTATTTTCTTACTGTATATCCATCATAGATATTATGATTATGGTAGGTAATATGCTTATACTCGTATAATGCATATTCTGACTTGGAACTAGATCAGACATCCCTTTAGATTTCTTCTTGTCTTCACTATTATTTGTAAAATAAAGAAGATTTGTATTTTTTTTTGTTTAAATAAATACAAAAACTACTGGACCGATTTTAAACATTCTTTAACCAGTTGAATGTATGTATCTATATTATCACTGAATGAATAAGGCTATAAATTTAAGATTGATATCTTAAATTGCGCGGGCGAAGCCACTGGCGGAAGTAAATATTTAGATTTAAGTCACCGTGTATATTGCATGCAAATTCTCGATTCGATGGGCAATAGATTCGACCTTATTCTGTTGAGGAAAACGGAAAACGTGAAAAGAAAACTTAATGTAAGATTATTGCTTACTTGAGCGTAGCAACTGATCTAATCGCTAGAGTGAAGATCCGGTGGGTAGGAAAGGAATAGTAATCATAATCGTGTCGCTTTTGTTTACTTATTTGTAAGTAAACGAAGATTTCTGGGTAATTGAAGGTAGTTTCGAGTTGCAAGTCTCATTCTGTAGTTGCGGCCTGTCCCCATGAAAAAGGTGTGAGTGAATGTAACCATGTTCAGGTTGAATTTAAACAAGCTATACAGGCAAAATATATTCATGTTCCGCTACACTACCAAAATTAGTTTTGATTATGTGTGTAATTTAACTTTTTAAGCTACAATCCTTTAACGTCACTCTCTGAAGCCATATAGGAGAGGGGAGTGTCGTAAAAGGATTGTTGAATACTGAAAACACTCACAAAATTTGTAGTAGTTGCGATTTGTTGTAAGTAGTAGCTGCAAGTTATTGCCTGTATACAAATGCCTTGTTCGACTGTACTTACCATTTGAGCTTTAAGGCTCGTGCAAACAGACGCGAAATCGCGGGCGCGACAGGCAGCGGTACCTTTGTCGACAAAGGTACCGCTGCCTGTCGCGCCCGCGATTTCGCGTCTGTTTGTACGAGCCTTTAATTTTACTATTTGAATACCTACCGACCTGAAATTCTAATGTTTTGCATTTTGTCAATTGAGATTAATAACCTCAATTTTCGTCGATGATTTTTTAATTACAATTTATGTTATTGAAACAATCAATCTGCGTAGCCTTTTCCCAACTATGTTGGGGTCGGCTTCCAGTCTAACCGGATGCAGCTGAATACCAGTATTTTACATGGAGCGACTGCCTATCTGACCTCCACAACCCTGCAACTGGGTAGGTAATACGATACCCCTTGGTTAGACTGGTTGTCAGAGTTTCGGGCTTCTGACGACTCGTAACGACTGTCAAAGATCCACAAATGACAGCCGGGACCAACGGCTTAACGTGCTTTCCGAGGCACGGAGGAGTCTCAATATGTGAAAATGGTCACCCACCCACGGATCAACCCCGGCAAGCGTAGCTTAACCTAATGGATCGACCCGAGCGAATAATGATATAATAATAATATTGAAACAATAATTGTTGTAAAAAAAAGTGTTGAGATACAAAGTAGAAAAAATCTAAATACCTTATAGATGAATGTTTTACTAATTCCATTTACCGAGTGGATTCAACCTGTACCTACACGGTTAAATCCAACCTGTACACGGTTAACTGTACCTACGTTTTCTGATCTATTTGTTTATTTTCATTAGATATTTTAAGAGAAGACCAATTAGTGTGTGTAGCTTTGAGTTTGACGACAAATAGTACTTAATCGAAAAAAAACGTTTTACTTTATCGAACGTTACTTAATGATCTCCCTCTATTCTACTATTTTCTTGCTACTAAAACATACATAATAGTCTTTTAATCCTAGTACAGGGTCGAGTGTCGGTTTTCATGATAAGTGCCGAAGTTTGTTGTTGCGAAGTGAGCGGGATGGCGGGCTTCCAGTCGTGGCACCGCGAACTTTGACATTAGACACCCACTGAACAAAGTTTCGCTGGGTTCATTAACAATTATATAAAACCCTTTGTCGGTTTGTTCAGTACAGTTTTGTTAGTCCACATTCCCGTTAAATCCCTAATAGTGTCGTTATTGTTGAAACTAAAGGTAGGTACTTACTAGTACTGAAACTTTTAACAATGGTAGGAAGGTATTGGTTTTCGATATGTATTTCAGCGGGAAATTACAGCTTTAGAACTAATCGTTTGTGAAGACGGTCGAGATATTGTAGGTATTTTTAGGATCGGATGCAATGGTGCCGATTCTCTTGTCACAAAATTCTCTAAACTAAACTAAAAATCACTCAAATTTAGTTTGGTCCTGTCAAACGATCAAACTCATTCTGAAATAGACTTTATATGACACAACTTATCTATAATTTAGTTTGACATCACTAAGATGGCACTGAGATTAGTTTAGTGAAAATGCTATTCTGAATTTGACGATTTAACCTAAAATTTTGTCCTATATCTAAAATCCTCTAACTAAATCTGACTTTTTTAAATCGCGATTAAAAATGTGTGGAATAATGTTAGATGTCATGAACTAAAATTCGAACCAACACCTCGACTTCAGTTGAAAAACAGTACTGATTTTTTTTATTTTCTTTTGCTTATATCTCGAAAATAAACCCCTAAGGCTCAAAATGTTGGTAATTTTTTTTACATATTTTCCATACAAAATGTGAAAAAATCCATAAAAAAACACGTCGAAGGTGCTGTCTCTGCGCGCATCCGGCTCTAAAAAAAATCACGGTGTAGGGCCCCGAGAGGCGAGAAAACAAATACCAAGTGGAGGCGCGATTGTCAAATTCGATTTTAGTTGTGTCAAAATAATTTTTAAATTTAGAGATTATTTTTGTCAGAATAGCGTTAAAATTCTCATAGCCAAAAGTAAGGAATTTTAGTGATAGTTTAGTTCGGTGTACAACAATCGGCACCAATATTTCGTATTGAGGTTAGCTTTATTGGCTTCCTAGATAAATTGCTGTAAGACCATTACGATTACGAACCGTACGTCGGTGCCAGGGCTTGCTATAACCATAACATCACACCTGTAATCCCCGAAGGCTTAGGCAGAGGTGTATTTCGCCAGTTAGCTATGTTTAGGTCTCATTTAATAAGGTAGGGGCCAACACACACCATGTAATTTGATAAAAGATGATGGGGACTGAAATATCAATGGTTTTTGTTTGTCTTGTGTGATTGAGTTTCGTAGCAAGACTGCTATGTCATGCACTCCTCTATTACCTACAAAACTTTTGCAAGTTCATCATACCCTTAAGGTACACACGGCTACACATCAAGCTATACGTACATTTTCAGTTTACCTATGCTGATCTCGCATTGTATAGGATTCCCTTACAATGCGAGGTCAGCTTATACTGGAAATATATGATGGTAGCCGTGTGTACTTACCCATAGGTATTATTTACCAATATGTTTGAAAGAAGGCGACGAAAAAAATGGGAGTAGGTAGGTAGGTACCTACATATTCCTGTATTACGCTTCACTTGCTGCGTTACTTGTCATTCGAATCTCTCGTGCTAGGAAGTATGGGAAGTGACGCCATAGCACAAGTAGGTCAATCGATATGCCTCGGGAACGCTGATTATAATAACAATCGTGTAATCACAACTTTTTGCTTCCCATCACTAGTTTAGATAAACAGGATGAATATCGACAGCTTGATGAATTATGTTTTTGTTTGTTTCGATTTGCTGTAAGTAGGGAAATAAGTAATTTATTAGGTAGGGGTGCTTGTCGGTAAACAAGTACCTATCCAGACTAGTTGATAATTTGTCTTTTTACCCGACTATGGCGAAGAAAAAAGGAGGGTTATGATTTTGAACGGTATGTATGTATTTATGTATGTATGTTCATCTGTTCCCTCATATCTTCTAAAAGACTCATCACAATTTCACAAATGAGGTATCGTTGGAAGCGTCTTGATCGTCCGTTGGTTATAGGCTATGTCGCGCCCTCTAGAGGAAAAAGTCGGGAACTAAAAAAAATATATTGTTTAATCGTACCACGTTGGGTATCAAATGAAAGGGCTTAATGAGCACATTTCAAAAATATATATATTATAACCCCAAAAGAATTAAAAAAAATTAAAGTAATAAAAACTAAAACCCAACTACGACTAAAAAGGTACGAATAAACAAGACACCACAGACAGACAAATTAAAAATCCGGAGTCACACTCCGTTAGTGACGTCGGCAGCACTCAGTGTTGCGGACACCGGCCCGTCACAAATACTAATGACCAATGTTGACTATTGAAGCAAGCCCCTTTGACTAAACACTAAACAGAAAATTCATAGTAAAAGCGCGTACATAACATAACATCACGACTTGTTTCCCCGAAGAGTTGTGCAGAGGTGTACCTACCTATTATAGTACCTACACCCACATTTCGCCATTTAATTTTCATGTTCAAGTCCCAAGCCTATTGCCATCAACCGGGCACAAATCCATACTTACTCACGTACTTACACCGACACGTACTTATTGAGAAATCTCTAAAAATAAATAAAATGATTTTCCTTTCCCAATCTGTTTTTTATCGAATTTTCCCGGTTGTTTTCCCACTTAGTAAAAAAACAGATTTTTCCTTGCCCCATCATCTCGCATAGGTAAGACCTAGGTACCTTCCAGATTTTAGTATGTAGACCGTATGAAGGATGAAAAAATACCTTATTTTTATAGAGCCTTCCAACGCGACGTGATGAATACAAAAAGAAAATCTTTCCCGGCGACAAGGCGACATTTTTTTTCATAAGTAGCTTGGAAAAATAGATTCTATACTTACATAAGTATTCTTTCACAGTCATCTACTACTCAAGACTCAGCTCGGAGCTCGTGGCTAAGTAATAACAGCCGCACGGGTCGATCCATCAGGTTAAGCTATGCTTGCCGGGGTTGGTCCGTGTATGGCCATCTTACATACCGAGACTCCTCTTTTTAAGCCGTTGATCCCGGTTATATATTAGTGGATTTTTGACAGTCGGTACGGGTCGTCGGAAGCCGAAAGTCTGACAACCAGTCTTACCAAGGTATCGTATGACCCAGTTATTGGGTTGCGGAGCTCAGATAGGCAGTCGCTCCATGTAAAATACTGGTATTCAGCTGCATCCGGTTAGATTGGAAGCCGAGCCCAACATAGTTAAATAGGACATAAGAAAAGGCTAGGCAGATTGATTGATCTTTACTCAATATCTTCATAAAATCGGTTCTAAAAAATATGACATGTTTTCTACATCCTAACAATACAAATAGTATCAGGTGTGATACCTAATAACAATTTTAGGTAGGTACTTATCTGGTTTATACAGGGTGTTAGGGTAAACACCGTTATCCTTTAAATCAGTGGTTTGCTGTCATGTATAGAACGTAAAATCCATAGAAAATTACGACTTTTTATAAATTACATTTTACCACTCGAGTATTTCAGCCTTTCACCTATGCGCTAGGGCAACGAACTTGCGTCTCAACACGGGTGGGGGTCGCGGGACGTGACCTGAACGGCCGCGAGCGCGACCCCTCCCTCAGTCAGTCAGCAGCTGTTTCGCGAGCACGGTGTCGGATAGAAACTTTTTAAAATCTTTTAATGAAAATAACGTTTTTTTTTGTTATTACTCGGTCATTTATTTTTATATTTAAGTCAACTACTCATGGTTTGAGTGACAACGGTGTTCACCCTTACATCCTGTATAGGATCAAAGAATACTACTTAGCTACTTACTATAGGAAATTGTTAACAAAGTACATACCTCGATGTGCAGATGAATTTTTCGACGCCATATTTTATTTTGCTAATAGTTTTGGTTAAGTTAGGATATTATATTGATATTTTTATTAATAATAGGTCTTTACCTATGAAATTGCCGTTTTGTATGAAAAAACTTAAAAGAATTTTTTTCATGAATTTTTTATTTGTATTTATCGAAGTAATCACCCATGCAATCAATGCATCTTTGCCATCGCAGTGGCAGTTTATTGATGCCCTTCTTAAAGAAATCAGCTGGACGGGAGGCAACAAATTCTTCAAAGGCATTTTGTACTGCCTCTCGGGTATTGAATTTTTTTCCCGCCAAGAAGTTATCCAAATTCTGGAAAAAGTAGTAGTCTGTAGGCGCAAGGTCTGGTGAGTAGGGCGGATGACGGAGAGCTTCCAACCCCAGTTCTTGCAACTTGGAGACCGTCTGCTGTGCAGTATGAGGTCGCGCGTTGTCGTGCAGGAGCAGCGGAGACGAGCGATTGACCAATGCTGGTTGGAGATGCGCCAGCTTCTCCATAATTGTGTTCAGTTCTTCACAGTACACATCTGCAGTAATGCTCACCCCGTTTGGTAAGAAGCTGTGATGAATCACACCGGCGCTAGACCACCAAACAGTGACCATCACTTTTCTAGGGGTAAGTTTTCGTTTAGGGCATTGTTTAGGTGCTGAACCAGGATCCAACCAACTTGCTGAGCGCTTGCGGTTATCAAACAGAATCCATTTTTCATCGCAGGTAACAATGCGGTTCAAAATTCCTTCATTTGTGTGTCTGTTGAGCAGTGCAAGGCACGTCTCGACGCGTACTTCGCGCTGGCGATCATTGAGTTCGTGGGGCACCCATTTGTCAAGCTTTTTTACCTTGCCAATTTGACGCAAATGGACCAATATTGTTTTGACGCTAACGTCGAAAGCTGCTGCTAATTCAGCCGTAGATTGTGTATCATCAGCTTCCACAATCGCCTTTAATTCGTCATTGTCGACCAAAGTCTTCGGACGACCGCGAGGTTCATTTTTCAGGTCGAAATTTCCAGAACGGAAGCGAGCAAACCAATAACAGGTGGTGCGTTGGTTTGTAGTGTTAGCTCCGTAAACGTCGTTGATGTTGCGTGCCGCTTGGGCCGCGTTGCTGCCACGACGGTACTCATATTCCATAATTACTCGAATTTTTAACGTATCCATGATGACGAAAAAGATTGAAATGCGATGAAAATGTAACACTAATCAATAAAGAAATGACTACTTTTGGGAAAAAAAATCCATGTTTTTAAAATAAAATTAATTTGAAATTAGAATTTTTAGCCAAACAAAAATTATTTTGATTTGAAATGGCCAGTACTGCAGAACGGCAATTTCATAGGTAAAGACCTAATATATAATAGTTACATACCTACATAATTATATAAACTCGGGCCTTCTTCCCATGGGGGTAAGAAGAAACTACTGAACGCCACCTGCTGCAATCCTTAGATACTTACCTACACCTTTTGCTTTGTTTACGTTCGTTTATTTCTACATCTGGATAAGACCAGATGCACCGGCAAGCACGATTTTTATAAGTACATAAGTTGTTAATTATGTAAGTATCTACATTTAATTTTGCTTCCAAATTCTATGTGTAATTCAACGTTGTCAGTCAGTTACGTAAAACTTCTAAATGAAAGTTCGAAAAGCTGCGAGAATATTCGTACCTACGCACGTGTAAATATTTATGTTCGAAAAAGTTCTTCAAACGAGATTCGATTGGAGTGGCTCAAAAATCAAGTAAGTATTTCGATCCGGTATACATTTTCTGTTAGTTAGGTACCTACTTCTTCAGGAATTATCGACGCAAAGTTTTTGAAATGTTTGCTCGTCTGAGTCAAACGAAGGTCACTTGAAATCAGGGTCTCTACGTTAAAGCGAAATTATTTTTATATCTACGCAGTTTTTTTTTTGAGATATTGGCTTAGATAAATAAACTAGGTGTTTACCTACCTATCTATTTATTTATTCATTTTGTAATGGGAATATTGAGTCCTAAATATTGGTATCTAAATCTAACATAAAACCCGGCCAAGTGTGTGTTGGACCACGTACAATTTATTTATTTTTATTCGTGACCCCCACAGTAAAGGCTCTTACATACTGACGCGACTTGTCGCGCGACACGACAATGCCGCATTGTTCGCCGTGAAGTTTTCTCAAAAAATATTTTGATTAAATCGCGTCACGCGACAAGTCGCGCCAGTATGTAAGAGCCTTTAATCCTTTCATGTGATATGTTACTCGGTACAGTTAGAATGTATTCTTTTCTTATTTTCCTACCAAAAGTGACCCTCGTATTCAAAATTCACTAATTTACGATAGGTACATGCCGTGTTGGGGTAACAGAAATTGATATGATGTGTACCTACTTACTTCAACTTAATCGGTCCATTCGACTCGGCGCATATTGGCTGTGACAGACGGAGAGACAGACAGACTGACAACCGAGTGATCTTTTAGTTAGGGTTCCGTATTTTTCATTAGGACGTACCTAGAATCAGTAGAATCAGTTCTATTTCTCTGTTTTTGACGTTCAAAAGTGACTTATAAGTGCCTATTTGAAATATTTTTTTGACTTTGACTTTGACTACGGAACCCCAAAAAAGGTTTTTTTTTTAGAAACCGTAAGGAAAAAAAAAAGACAACCTTCTTCGTCTTTTTTGTAAAAAGTTTTCCCCACACAAATTCGAATACCACTACTTGCTATGTAAACAACAGTGACGGAGTCAAACAATATATCGTCTACATACACTAAGTGGGAAGAATACGTAATATGAAGCTAACTCAAAAACTTCGCAAGCAAAGTTAATAAAATTTAAATGGGACCACCTCTGAAGCATGACCTACCAAACAAAAAAAAGAATCATCCAAATCGATTCATAATTGACGGAGGAACATACATACAAAAAAAACAAAAAAAAACATACAGACGAATTGAGAACCTCCTCCTTTTTGAAGAAGTCGGTTAATAATAATGTTGATCAATATTAGCAAGTATACTCAAGAAATGAGAGTCAAATAAACATTAAAATCGACTGAAGTTAAGTCTACGCCAAAGTTTTTAACAAAGATACTTGTAACGGTTTCAAAAATACCAACGAGTATTTTGACATGCAAGATATAATTTCCTCCAAAATTATATATTAACAGCAAAGCAAGCTTTCCCCCTTTCGAATAATCTAAATCTTTCGAGAGCTGTACACACATGTTACTTTCAAACGGAAGTTTGTTAATTTAATTAAACAAACGCAGAGCTACGTAAAACGTTGGCTATACCTGTGTAGATACATAAAACCTACATATATAGTTATACGTACATATCCTTACATATTATAAAACAAAATCTGTCTGTCTGTCTGTCGTCCTGTATGCGATGAACTAAAAAACTACTGCACCGATTTTCAATGGATAGAGTGGTTCTTGAGGAAGGTTTTAGTATATAATAACCGACATCCTCGCGGGCGAAGCCGTCGGTATCAGCTAGTTACATTATGTATTGTAGAGGCTGTAATCTGAGATACCTAGTATTAGCTAGCATGCAACCTCCGCGAGTTTAAGTTGATAGCATAATAAATACGAGACAAACATTTAATTTATATTTAGAATTGAAGAAAACATCAGTCAGTCGGCCCCCCGAGCTGAAAGCGCATGCCATGATAATATAAAATACTAACTGTTGCTCGCGACTTCGTCTGCGATCCAGGATGAAAAGTAGCTTATGTCCTTCTCCAGGTCATGATCTACCCATGTGCCAAATTTCATCCAAATACGTTCAGCCGTTTTAGCGTGAAAGCGTAACAAACAAACAAGTTACGATAATAATGTAAAAACTAAAGTGATAGACCGATTAGCGCGCCGCGCAATGATAGTCGATGTTACCGTCCACATGACGAGAACCTCGTGAAAGCTGAGAAAGAGAAACAAATAAAATATTTGGACTTAGCACACGAGGTTGTCGACATGTGGAATGTGAACTCGGCTATCATTTTGCCGATTGTCATAACGGCCAATGGGCTTATGGTCGAAAGCCTCGACCAACATCTCTCGTGGCTTTCGTTAGGCGGTTGGATCAAGGGCCTGATTCAGAAGGCAGTACTCCTTGATACGGCTCACATTGTGAGGAGGTTCCTGTCTCTGCAACCCTAACCACCGGTAGCTTGGACGCTGCTCCCGAGACCGGCGGACCTCTATTTCTTATATTTTTAAATGTTTTTCTATCGTTTTTATAAACATATTTAAAAATGTAAATAGATAAGAAAGTAAAAAAAAAAAAAAAAACGAGTAACAACTAAAAGATTTAAGTTTTAGCACCACACTGTTATTGTAGTTTCACGACTGATTGAACGAAGGATATACTTACCAAATTATATAAGGTCACACGTAACGAATACCAAAAGATCATCATGTATAATCGCAAAGAAAAACTCGCAAAGTGTGGTACGGTCAGCGGCAAAAGTCGAATAAAACTGCTACTTTTACAAATCGTCTTAATTTAGGTACCTACACAAAATTATTCGATACCTTGTATTTCAGTATCACTACATATTATAAAAAATTAAAGTAATAAAAACTAAAACCCAGCTACGACTAAAAAGGTATAAACAAGACACCACAGACAGACAAATTAAAAATCCGGAGTCACACGTGTCATAAATCGAACAGATTACGTGTGACTCCGGATTTTAATGTGACGTCACATAGCCTATAACCAGCGGACGATCAAGACGCTTCCAACGATACCTCATTTGTCAAATTGTGATGAGTCCTTTAGAAGATATGAGGGAACAGATGAACACACATACATACATACATATATACATACATACCGGTCAAAATCATAACCCTCCTTTTTTCTTCGCCGTAGTCGGGTAAAAAGAAAGTCCTCAAAGTCAACATTTCAAATGATTGTTATGCAATTGTTTTTTCAATTATGAGTTTGACATTTGCACCTTTCAAATTAGTCTACGGGATTAGAAAACGAACTTTAGTGCAGGCGACTGCACCGGACCTGAATTAATAGGAATATAACGAATATTTCGATGCAAATATGAGGTGTGATCCTTACTCTAAGCTGAGCTAAGAATAGGCCAAAATGCCCGTGTCCAGTTTTTTTTCCGTATTTGGAACGTGAATCGAATCCTGAATATCTGCCCTCAACGTGACCCTCGTTTATAAATCCAGTCAGCCCCTAGGTATAATATTTATACAAAGTACAGTCGGTATGAATAAATCTCGTACGTCACAGAGAAGGGATTACATTACGAGCTTATTGTCATTGAATTTTTTTTTTTTCTTTACGTAATTTTCCAAATGTGGTGGCAGGCGGAAAACAGCCACGTGTTAGCTTGGTACTTGGGTGAGCGTTGAGTAGATTTTCATAATCACGTGTGTGGATGATTAGATACAAGACCGCATTGACTATGTCGTTGGATGGATGCCAAAGAATGGGAATATAAATATCAGCTTATTTTAATTGATTCTTTGCTAGTGGATTAATAGTGGACCTTTATAAAAACGGTATCATTTTTGAGTAGGGGAAAGTGGTACATAATGATCCCCCCTAAGGGAGAACAGATATAAAAAGTACATGGACAATGAATTTTGTGATATTGATAAGTTTTCTGTAAACCTAGCCTATAATTTAGTAAGAGTAGAATACAATTCTATTCACAAGATCTTTAAACATATACATTTTTGTCAAGGTATAGTAAATGATCATTTTGTACACCTGGGTGTCTAAAATGATCCCTGGGGTTGGGGTAATATGATCCCTGGGATCATTTAACCCCGCTGTTAAAGATAGGTAAAAATTAAAATTAAATGTTAAGTAAATCAATTTATTTTAACAAAAATGTTAACCCTATATGTACATACTTTGATAAAAACTCAATTATGTTTCTAATAATTAAAATAATCTTTTTAATAACAAAACCAAAATTATATTTGCTAAAAAACTCAACTATGTTTCTAATAATTTAATCTTTTTAATAACAAAATAAAAATTATTTTTGCTCTCCAAGACTGGCACCTCTAATAGCGTGTATATTCTTTCCTTTAGCTCGTCCTTTTAAGGCCTTACCTAATCGGCACGGAGAATTGCTTACACTGGGAGTTTTAGGGACTACTCACACTTATTCAGCTCTATTCAGCTTATGCCCATAGAAAAAAAGGATTTTTCGTCGCGACGCGATCGTTGTTTTCTATGAGCTATATGGCTGAATAGAGCTGAATAAGTGTGAGTTTTCCCTTATATGGCATGCACGTTTCACAGCATCTAAAGCGATTACCATGGGGATTTTGCTCCAATTTTGGCGCGTAGTTTTTCTTAAGTACATAATTATTCCGTGGCAATGTTCCTGAAATAAAAGCTAAATAAGTTACTGATCTAATTTCATATAAAAAAATACATCATCCATGATTGATAGTTGTAATTTGTAAATAAAAAATATTATTGTTAACCAATTCAATAAAAACGAATTATAAAAATAATGCATAACCACCAGAACCAATTAACATGACATTCATGTGGGTGTGGGTAAAATGATAACTGGGATCATTTTGCCCTTCTATGAGAGGATCGTTTTACCCCAAATGCTAAATTCTAAAAAAATATCAAAACTAATACAACCATTTACAATAATCGATCATTGCTGATTATATTGTTAAATAACATTGGAAACTAACGCAAACACTCACATTACATTAGAATAACTTAAACTTAAGCAACATCATATCGACGGTTAAAAGGTAATAAGCGACATTTTGGTCGGAAATGAGTTATGAATGCCATCCTACTTAAAAAAATTCGCTCTATCGAATCCGCTTACTCCCACGGCTTTACAATGACTTTTTTGTCACTTATGCCCAAGCAAAAAACTGCGTTTTCGAAGTGTCATTTCGGTGTAACCAACAGAATTTTAGGCCTTTTTTACCCTTAAGGCGCTTGTACCCCTGTAAAAATAGCATCACTTTTGGTTTATAGTCGGTAATGTATTTTTACTTCTTACTGGCGTAGGGATTCCGGGTGCTTACGCCTCTTTACAATTAGCACCTATTTCGAAAGCTGGCACTTATGTCTCTTTACCTTTGTCGCCATAAACATTAAGCGTCGGTTATACCTTACTACCATTTACAAGTTTACAATACAGTTGTCGCTTATACGCAATTACTTAAATGTAATTTGATATTGAACTGTCGGTTATACCTTACTACCATGTACAAGCTAACAATACATTTGTCGCTTATACACAATTACTAAAATCAAATTTGATATTGAAATGTCTGTTATACTTTATTACCATTTACTATTTTAATATAACTTTGCCGCTTACGCCGTATTACTTTACAATGGTGGTTTACGAAATGGTGCTTACGCCAATTTGTATCCCGTTTTTGTACTCAAGTAGCTATTTAACGTGTCGCTTATTCCAAAATCAGTCGACCGCGTGCAGTGACGGCGAGAGCATGTGCGTTTAATTTTTGAAAAAAGTGCGCGGAAGTTCCTGTCAACGGTATGTTATTATTACCTATTTCTCTATGCTGTTTGGTAGTGAATGGTTGTGATTGATTACTAACTGAGTATGTACATAATTATAACGATGTTTATTATTTTGAATGGATCGTTTTAGGTTAAAATGGAAAGAAAAGATCGAAAAAGAGACATTCTGGAAATGGCTTTAAAAACATCGGGTATACGAAATCAGAAGAAATTATATTTATTATTGTTAGCAAAAAAACTTTCATCATAGTGGCTAAATAAGTAATGTAATAGTATTTAGCCACTATGATGAAAGTTTTTAAACTAAAACACCATGCAGTGTTATGCGCAGTCACTATTCATTCATTCACCATGTTGGTGAATGAATGAATAGTCACTGCGCACGCAATAAGTGTATTACTTATTTAGCCACTATGATGAAAGTTGTTTTGCTAACAATAATAATTAAAATGTGTCAATGATTCTAAGTACGTAGTGCTATGTTGTACTGAGTTTGAAAGAACTTTAATTTTTGGGAGTACCTACCTTTTATATTTTTATAACAATGACACTGCGTGTTTTAGTTGTAAGTAAAAATAAATACTTTGGGAAACTTATTATTGTTGCCTTGAAGGCTGTTGTTTTGTCAAAGATTCTAAGTACGTAGTGCTATGTTGTACCTACTGAGTTTTTTATTTTTGGAAAATCTTTTATTTTTGGAAGTACCTACCTTTTATATTTTTTTATAACAATGATACCTACTTACTTACTTCATACATAGGTAGGTATAATTTCGCTAAGTTACTACTTTATTTTTGTTAACACACACGTTGTGACAACTACTTGGTCTTTTATATAAGATAAGATAAATTTATTTGTCAAAAAAACATTTCCTACACATGTTTTTTTGACAAATAAATTTATCTTATTTACGTAATAGCATTTATTTATAACTGTGTATTTGCTTAATAAATAATTATTGAAAAAACTAATTTTTATTTTCATTTAATCACCAACGATTTGGTTAGATTATAATGTAAAATAGTAATGTAGGTAAGTAATCTAGTAATTTGGCATGTGTGAACAAATTTTACCTGACATATCGTAGGCCTAACCTAATTAAACCACAGCTATATCCCTAATCTTTTGAGCTATGTTAACTATAAGGACATTTAAACAAATAAGGCTTTAAAGCCTACATTATCATTAGCTTACTACCTAAATCCTACTCTAGTACTTTTCGTCTGAAAAGTACCTGCCTAATATCTGGAGACCAGCTATGTTAACTCTTATTTTAAAGGAGAATCATGTTGGTTGTGATTCTATTATTTTAAAAACTGACATTTAATCCTCGTTACCATTTGGCCAAATAATGCCGTATGTTGGATGTTCTCGTTTTCCTCTTGATATTGAAATCATGATGTGTGGAAGTATCATGTTACCTTTTTTCCAATCCACTTATAGTGTCGCTAATGTCTAACACCCTGAAGATGTTTTTGCTAAGCACTGTTTCTTATGTTCCATTACCTTATAGCATAATAATGTGAATCGTCACTTCTCCTTCTTTACCCATTTAAATTATTCGACAGTCATGTGACATATTCCCTATTACCTCTTGGCATGAGGATATCAAATGTAGCTAAGTCTTCTATACTCTTCGTTTTTTTTTGTGTAGATGTAACTTATGCCTAATTACCTCATAAGGAAAATAAGATCAATTGATCTAAGCGACATAAAACCACATAAAACAACGTCGAACCAAATAAATAAAAGTGCTAATTAATGCCTTAATTTTTTTTTAATCTAGAGCTGTTTCCAGTTTCACAATATGACAATAAATAAAAAAGTTATGTCAATTTTTCTACAATTTCAAACTTTAAACTGCCCTCCTGAACAATTCGGTTTTTGTTGCTTATCCCCTATTACCTTTTAACCGTCGAATTGAGCACTATTAAATTCGGTAAAGCAGTAGATAATCGTTTTACCCCGAGGGATCATTATGTACCACTTTCCCCTACTGTTACTTCCCACACTAGGCCTAATTTTGGGAATTGGGAACCAAAGTTTACCTACACACATAACTACCAACATAACTTCTCAAGTTATAAAGGAGTAATACATACATAATAAACTCATGCCATCTTCCCATGGGGGTAGGCAGAACGCAACCTGCTACGATCCTTACTTAGTCCTTTAGCTTTGCTTACGTTCATACTTCGGGGGGCCTAAAACTGCCACATTAGCAATTCCTCTAATAGCAATTAATTTCCTGAATTCCCAGCTGTCATTAGCAATTCCTCTAATTTGACACAAAAGCAATTCATACCTTTATGACATTTTACGAATTTCCATAGAAAACTGTCAAACAGATGAATTATTTCGTAATATGAATTGCACGCAGATCATTTATAAATTGTCAGTTTGTGACATTTTACGATGATTCATAATAGTTTCCTGTTATGATTCTGCTAAAGTGCCACGAGGTCATACACGCACGCCGGTTGCGAGTAGGTACTACACCGGACTTTTCTGAAGAACAATATCTAGCCATTATAGAGAAAAAAATCGTTCCAAATTATCCAATAACGTAGTTATTAAAACTCCCGTTATTTTTTTTATTAAAACTTTGTAAACAAAAATTATATGCTCGGGCAAGTACCTAACAAAATACTAATTGTCCCTTTTTAAAACGAGCACCAAACTTAATCAAACACGACCAACTTTATTAAGATTTTTTGTTTCGCCCTCTAATTTTACGCTAAGGAAGATACTTAATTAAGAAAATAATTTATACTCTAGATAGGTAATTTATGGGTCCATAGATTATTTTCAAGATTTATTAGTTTATTTTGCGATACAAACGACTGACTGAAAAAGATTATTATTAAAAAGACAATCTTCACTGCTACGATTTTATTTACATTTTTACATAACATCACGCCTGGCAACTCACAAGGGGGCGAGCCAATTACCATCAACCGGGCGCGAATTCAGACACCGGGCTGCTACTGAGAAATCCCAGACGGAAAAACCCTATAACACTTTGCCCGACCTGGGACTCGAACCCAGGACCTCATGCTCGGCAATAGCGTTTATTTACATTTTTCTTTCTTAGTAGTCCACATTTCCATAATAGCACGATAATAATTGCAACACGCACTAAAATAGTGTAAAAAAACTATATTAGATGTTTGTTATAACTTTTTCTAATGACAGTAAATAGGTAAGGAAAGGTATTTACAAGACAGACGAGGGGAAATGCCGAGAGGGGACGCCCTAGAAGGAGATATAGTGGCCTTATTGGTATTGCTATAGTGAGGTGCGTAGTACTCGCAACCGGTGTGCGTGTATGACCAGCACATTTTCGAAATCAGAATGATTTTGAAGGATACTGCTAATTCGTGTATGTTCGGAAAAAGGGTCTGCTCAACAACGTTTTAGGGGCATGAGGAACAGGGTGTAAAGTTCACTCATCCACTATAGAAAAGGGAGGATCCTTCGACCAGACGGGTGTTGTGTCTGGCAGGCAACTGCCCAACGATTGATGTTGGGTTCTTGTATACAACATTAGTTTTTCTTTATGCTAAACCCGAAAAGGGGTCATTGTACTCATCATTTTGAACAACTTTTTCTGTGGGATGACCATTGAAATCGCGAAAAAAAAAATCTGCTGTTCCATACTTTTTGTCGATGAAAACAAATGTAGGGAACAGCTGATTTTTTTTTCGCGATTTCAATGTTGATCCCATAGACAAAGTTGTTCAAAATGATGAGTACAATGACCCCTTTTCGGGTTTAGCATTAAGAAAAAATATGTTCACTGCACGGTAAACTTTAATTGCGCGATGCAGGATTTATGTGACGTCAGGATTTTTTGTGTGACGTCAGGTCTTTGATGCGTAGTTCGCATGTGGCGATGTAGATACCGCCACAACGTAAATAACGCAACGCAACGAATGTTGTTAATTTGTCAAAATGAAAGCCATTACTACCTACTGTTGGTGTGTTGGGCACTTAGCCCGCAGGAATAGTCCGAAAGGGATACCGGGACCCTGGCAACAGGCAAATGAAGGAACACGGGTGGGTTTTAGATGTATGAACGCAAGCGAAGCAAAAACAGTATGTAAGGATCGCTGCCAACCCCCATGGGAAGAAAGCGTGAGTTTATGTATATCTATTGACAGTTAGTAATAATACTTCGGTAAATAACCACTGTGTGTCTGTTACCTTAATCATAGTTACTTCTGTTGTTAGCTCCGTGTTATATATTCTTCAGATTAATTAAAACACGGTAGCTAGCAGTTTATTCACAAAATATAATATTCCTTTACATTTTGAAGCTGGTCAGATTTTCCAGTTATTTCAAAAGCGACGCTCCGTACTTTATGAAGTACGTACCTACATCGTCAAAAGACCAAATAAATTGAAGGATATTGGACGGAAAAGCGCTCTTTGACTTTTCGAAACATCGTTCTAGGATTAAAATGATCACAAAGGAACGTATAACTTTACCTGTAAAACGCGAACAGCGTTGGCCTAATTTATCTTTTATTGGACGTTGTCAAAAATACTGTTGAAATAATAATTATCAAGGAAAAAATTCTGGCTATGCATTATTACAAGTTATTCAGAAAATGTTGACGGTGCCCTACTGTGCCCGTTTATGCAGTGTTGTTAAAGTTTAAAATAAGAATTGCCTTCATAATAAAATTTTAATTTCTAATTTCGCTCTTCCCAGGGGTTCTGCGAAAGAGTAAACTCTATGGAAATTAAATTTTAAATAATAAACGCTGTCCATGAAGTTATAAAGTCTTCAAGGGTTTATGTTAAAATACAGAGAGTTACGAAGGAGTTTATATTGTGACCGTGGTCAGAATTCCTGCCGTTTTTTTTTGTTTAGGCTTCTTTATTTATTAATATTTACTAGTGACCGACTGAAGTTTCGTTTTCGGTTTTGGCCATTTTCGGCCAACAAATACTATCGTGTTTTATTTCTTTTAAAGCCTATTTGGGGTTTCTCTCCCTAAGTGTAAAAAATAAACAAGATTTCAGTATACAGAAATATTAAGTATTAATGTGCGGAATATTATTAATATTTTTTAACGTTTAAATCATTTTCGTTTACGGCCGAAAATAGACTAAAGCCAAAGCTTATTTTTCGTTTTCGGCTGAAAATCTATTTTTGGTTGGACTCTATTATTTTAATCTAACTAATATTATAAACGCGAAAGTTTGTATGGATGGATGTTTGTTACTCTTTCACGCAAAAACGGCTGAATGGATTTGGATGAAAATTGGCAAACAGATAGTTTATAACCTGGATTAACACATAGAATAATTTTTATCCCGATATTCCCACGGGATCGAGACTTACGCGGGTGAAACCGTGGGGCGCAGCTAGTATTTACATAATAACGATCGTAATTACCGATAACTTTTTCGTCTTAAATTGAGTATTTGTCGTTGTGGGTTGGTGTTTTTTAACCATGTAATGTTTCGTCCTCGGTTTGTCCTATGTTTCAGCCAGTGTCAGACGGGCTTGTTTCTAATTAGTAAGAATTTCGGATATCCCGAGACGAAAAAACATAATATTACGCACAATACTTAGCGCATTATATCATGCTTTTAATCCCCGAAGGGTTAGGCAGAAGTGTACCTACAGATGTGGTGGTAATACTTGATATTATAATAAATACTTAAGCAAAGTCGAGAAATGCGATGAAATACAAAAGTTTTATAATGTTTTGGATAGGTAGGTATAATCTTTGAGAATTAATGAACAATAAAATTATAAAGTTAACACCGAGAGCACAGCTCAAGCGCTTAATAATTATTGTACTGCCTCGAAAATGAAGAAAATAATTAAAAATATGAGACCAAATTAAAAGCAGCGTCGTAAGTCCTTAATTTAATTGCTTCGCTTCGACAAGCATCGTTTTGCTTTAAAAAACTCCAACTGTACTAAGTTTATTAATATTTATTTATTTATTTAAACTTCTCGCTCACAAAAAAAAAAAAGGTACAAAGGTGGACTTAATGCCTTAGGCATTCTCTACCAGTCAACCAAGGGTGGTGAAGAGATTAGATGGCGGGTGCTCTGATTGAGAGGAACAAAGAGAAAAAAATATAAGGAAAAATATATATATCATAATGCATTATAGATAAAACAGTTTTTACAGTACATAAATACGCAATCAACTTATATATGTATACATAAATACTTACATACATATTTACTATAATATATACCTATAATATATATATATATATATGTATACATAATATACAAATTCAAGGCAGAGAGGTGTATATGACTCTACTCTATTTATAAGTTTATACAAGTGTTGGTACTCATAGCACCCTAAATTATTTGTTTTGGAGGGAGGAGCTCCAAATTCATAAATTAGAGAAGCAGTGTCAAAGTAAGAGGCGCCTCAAACAATAAAGGTGCCTTGAGTGCGAATGAGTATGAATTAGATAAGCCTTGACATGCTGCACTCTTGAAGTCTGCCTAGCCTTTTCCCAACTATCTCGGGGTCAGCTTCCAGTCTAACCGGATGCAGCTGAATACCAGTATTTTACATGGAGCGACTGCCTATCTGACCTCCACAACCCAGTAACTGGGTAATACCTACGATGCCCCTTGGTAAGACTGGTTTTCAGACTTTTGGGCTTCTGACCACCCGTATCGACTGTCAAAGATCTACGAATGACAGCCGGGACCAACGGAGGGTACGGAGGAGTCTCGGTATGTAAAGATGGTCACCCATCCACGAACTAACTCTGGCAAGCGTAGCTTAACCTGATCGATCGACCCGTGCGGCTGTTATTACTTAGCCACGAGCTCACGGTGACGCACCAACGAGCCCAATTCCCCAATGGCAGCTTGTACACTGAATACGATTATACGACTCAGTCGCGCGCATACGCGGTAAGTCGACGTCAGAAATCCGAACTTGTAGGGATTGGGATATTTTGCATATAAAATGGAAAAACACGCGACGTCGCACATGAAAAACTCAAAGGGCTGTAACTACCGTATAAAGTCTAACAACTAGCGAATAATTCGCAAAAATATGTAGGTCGTAAAAGGTGATTCTGGGACTCTTCAAGAGGATTGGCAGCAGAAGCATCGTGCCGAGAACGGTGTTAGATATTTTTACGCAACTTTGCGATGAATAGATAGGTATTTTATTCAGACGTAAAACAGTTTTGTAAGCGGCTGGCTGTAGTACATAAGTAAGACACAAAAGTGACTTAAAAAAAATAAAAATCAAGTAAAAAAATATTATATTATATATTATTTATACTTAATTTATCTCTAATATATGAAATTCTCGTTTCACAGTGTTAGTTGCCATACTCCTCCGAAACGGCTTGACCGATTTTTATGAAATTTTATATGTAGGTATATGCGGTAGGTCTGAGAATCGGTCGTAATCTATTTTTGACCCGGGATCGAGACTTATGCGGGTGAAACCGCGGGGTGTAGCTAGTATTGTAATAATAATGTTAGATCCACAACTAAATCAATTAGAAACTGAACTATTATTTTTCTTCTGACACAAATGTAAAAAGATTTTATTTATGAGTAAATTCAGAATAATAAAGTCGTTCTTTTAGCCAAGCGCCCAGATGCATCTTTCAACATGTATAGTGTGATCTATAACCAATATTTTTACTCTAAGGTGTATTATTAAAATAGAGAGGGTTCATTTTGAAGTTAAGTAAGTATATAGTCGCAAGTCCTTTACAAGAATACGAGCTTGTTGCTAAATTTCCGTGAAGATGATATTTATTTGGGACTCACAGCTCCGTAAAGTAAGTCCAACAAAGTTTGTCAAGATATTAAAACGGGAGTGTCTCATTTCAACTCTTATATACTTAACTAGCTGTTGCACGCGGCTTCGCCCGCGTGGGTATCGGAAAATATCCCACAGGAACGTACATATTACCGGGATTAAAAGTACCCCATGCAAATTCATGTTCAGGCAAACAGACATAAATTTAAAAACCATATTTTCGGCATCAGACTCGTTCCCACCCCTCGTAGAAATAACTTTTTTTTTTCAAAAATATTCAATGTACAGTTTTGACTCTCTTAGATACTATTTTGTTAAATGTATAGATAACTAGATCAGTAAGTGTAAATTACTTTTTAACTTTTTTATGCACGTTACACTGATCTTTGAATTTATTTTCCTTGGCAGTTAAAGTGAGTTTTTATATAAAAATATAATACTTTAAAAATTAACTCCTTATTCAGAAAATTCGTTCAGAGTAAGAATAGGTTCTTGTAAAGACTTGTAGGAAACAGCAAAAGCATTTGACATTTTAATTACAAGCTGCCAATTAGCAACATAAATGAGAAATATCGAGAACGAAAGCTGAATTAATTCCAATGGGAATACTGAAATACCGAAATACTTAAGTATTTCGTGATTCTTCCTGGAGCGTTACTAAAATCATTCGATAATATGCTGTGAAATTCAAACAACAGAAATAACAGACAAGCGACAGTAACGATTTTGATTGATGGATCAAAATCGTTAGGAACTGTCGCTTGTCTGTTATTTTGGGTTAAGGGGACACCAAAGGAAAAGCCGTTCTAAGGATAGAACGAAGAATACTTAATACGTTTTTTATACTATTCTTTATATGAGCTCGTGGCCAAGAAATAACAGCCTTACGGGTCGATCACGGTATTCAGCCGCATCCGGTTAGACTGGAAGCCGACCCCAACATAGTCAGGAAAAGGCTAGGCGGATTGGCATACCTACAAGAAAATTGTTTATTTGCTAAAGATATTTAAAAAAATATGTACCTAGTGTTAAATATTGTAAGGTGGTACCTACCCTTCGTGTGCGAGACTCGCGCCTAGTCGATATTTTTTTAATCATGTGGATTATTTATTTTTTTGTTCTTCATTAAAACGAGCTGTGTTTCTTCATAAATAAACAAATGCGAATTTAGTATTCGTAAACTGAGCTCATAAGTCCTTTGATCACCGTCCTCTCTTGTTCATGGTTATGTTTCTGACCCTGGAATCCCCTCTGAAAACTAGAATCCTCTGGGACTTACACCGGAATGAACATTAGGGTCACCATAACTACATTATTTAGAAACCCATCGAGAGAATATTTATCTGAACCCAAATCAATTAAATGCTCCAATGAATTGTCTACCGCACAATACCCATTTTGTAGCAAAATCTTTCTGTATAAAATATACGAGGTCTCGTTAAAAATATATTCTGGTAACCGGTAAGTATTAAAATCCTTTAATATCCGATCCATAAAGATAAAATAATAGACCCGATATTTTTCGTTCGGTATTTAAAGGTTAAAAAAGAAAGTTTCTGGATTTATGCTAAGTTTTAAAGAGTTCCACTGAATATTTAAAAAAAAAACTTTTTGCTGAAACCTTTTTGTATTTGAGTTTTTAATTTGGCCACGACCTTGCCTCACGAAATTGTAGTAGGTACCTAAGTGAAACGAAATTTTTTTCTGCCCCGAAAGCGAAATCAAGATGAAATTTTAATTTGATTAAGAATCTGTCGGGGTTCAAATTGTTAGGTAAGCGAGGCATCATGAAATTCTCATCCAACAAGACTGGAATTACATTTGTTTATCAATCTCGGGTCAGCTTCACGCTCGGAAAATGCGTTCAATTTTAGGCGAAATAAATAACGTTAAAAAGGACCTTTTGGTTTTGAAGCTTACCGATTGGTTTATTTTGAAGAGAGGAAAATAAATGTGACTGGTTGTGATGAACGATGAATGAAGCATTTAGAATTTAAATTGTTTTTTGATTCGTTGTTCGTCGTTGTTTAAGTTTAAGCTTATTGTCAATGCCATTAGTTCCTTAAGGTGGATGCGCTAGGGTAGCCCTCGAAATTCAAATTTTAGGGCAGTATCAGGTTGTATGTTGATCTAAATATTATTTGCGGCCGTAAGAAATGTGGATTTACAGAATTATAAACATTAGAATCAGCAATACAACTCTCTTAGTTCATGCAAGTGCATTGAATGACGATTTCATGAAATTTTCATTCAATGCAAACCTGCAAATTGCAAAAAACTTAAGAAAATTTGAATTTCGCGGGCTACCCTAGCGCATCCCTCTTAATGATTTTTTTGTAAATACCTATATTTTAGAAGAACACGGGTCTAACAGTAATAAAATATTATTTTAATGTTCTTGAGCGAACAAGAACACAGATATATTAGGTCTTTACCTATGAAATTGCCGTTCTGCAGTACTGGCCATTTCAAATCAAAATAATTTTTGTTTGGCTAAGAATTCTAATTTCAAATTAATTTTATTTTAAAAACATGGATTTTTTTTTCCAAAAGTAGTCATTTCTTTATTGATTAGGGTTACATTTTCATCGCATTTCAATATTTTTCGTCATCATGGATACGTTAAAAATTCGAGTAATTATGGAATATGAGTACCGTCGTGGCAGCAACGCGGCACAAGCGGCACGCAACATCAACGACGTTTACGGAGCTAACACTACAAACCAACGCACCACCTGTTATTGGTTTGCTCGCTTCCGTTCTGGAAATTTCGACCTGAAAAATGAACCTCGCGGTCGTCCGAAGACTTTGGTCGACAATGACGAATTAAAGGCGATTGTGGAAGCTGATGATACACAATCTACGGCTGAATTAGCAGCAGCTTTCGACGTTAGCGTCAAAACAATATTGGTCCATTTGCGTCAAATTGGCAAGGTAAAAAAGCTTGACAAATGGGTGCCCCACGAACTCAATGATCGCCAGCGCGAAGTACGCGTCGAGACGTGCCTTGCACTGCTCAACAGACGCACAAATGAAGGAATTTTGAACCGCATTGTTACCTGCGATGAAAAATGGATTCTGTTTGATAACTGCAAGCGCTCAGCAAGTTGGTTGGATCCTGGTTCAGCACCTAAACAATGCCCTAAACGAAAACTTACCCCTAGAAAAGTGATGGTCACTGTTTGGTGGTCTAGCGCCGGTGTGATTCATCACAGCTTCTTACCAAACGGGGTGAGCATTACTGCAGATGTGTACTGTGAAGAACTGAACACAATGATGGAGAAGCTGGCGCATCTCCAACCAGCATTGGTCAATCGCTCGTCTCCGCTGCTCCTCCACGACAACGCGCGACCTCATACTGCACAGCAGACGGTCTCCAAGTTGCAAGAACTGGGGTTGGAAGCTCTCCGTCATCCGCCCTACTCACCAGACCTTGCGCCTACAGACTACTACTTTTTCCAGAATTTGGATAACTTCTTGGCGGGAAAAAAATTCAATATCCGAGAGGCAGTACAAAATGCCTTTGAAGAATTTGTTGCCTCCCGTCCAGCTGATTTCTTTAAGAAGGGCATCAATAAACTGCCACGGCGATGGCAAAGATGCATTGATTGCATGGGTGATTACTTCGATTAATACAAATAAAAAATTCATGAAAAAAATTTTTTCATACAAAACGGCAATTTCATAGGTAAAGACCTATTATCTATCACTATCATTAAAAGACATTTAAAGATTGTATGTTTGTCATGTGGGCCATTTTATAGTTTGGTTTAAGCAAAAAGAATATAGATAGGTAGGTACAGTAGTAGTTTAGTCCGTCATAATTATCACTAAGTTTACTTCCGCTATGTGCTACTTCTAACATAACCAATACTTGAGCTGATCTTGCAATAAAAAAACTACCATATTCAAGGATGTCTTAACAAACTTAATGTTTTTTTTTTTTTTTTTTTGCGTGTGGTAAATCATCACTTGACTTATCCCACTCTGGGCGGAGCGGGAAGGGCGTGTCAGACTTTTACTGACTAAAACCCACCCGTGTTCCTTCAGTTGCCTATTGCCAAGGTCCCGGTATCCCTTTCGGACTTTGCAGCAACCCTGGCAGGAGATTTGTATAGTGCCTGCATTTTGCCAGTTACAAACCGTACTATTTACCCATTCTTAGGTATTTTGTCTGGTTTAATGCCCCATGGCCTACACGCCTCCTTCCAATGGCGTTAAGCAGAAACTACAGAACGTCACCATTATGTCCTTCTATACTCCATTTGAAATAAGATTAGACGTATAGATAAGCCTTTTTTACATTCCGTTCAACCCATTTTGAACTCTATTGCGTTGGTGGCATGACAAATGGCAGCCGCAGTAGATAGTTGGTATTGTGTAACTTTTTTTGCTTTTAATGCTATCCTTATGCCTACGGTATAGAAGTCAAAATCGGTTGAACGGACTGTAAAAGGGTTTGTTTTAATGTCTCATCTTATTTCAAATGGGGTATAGCTAG
The DNA here is from genome assembly GCA_948473465.1 of Lithophane ornitopus. NCBI lineage: Eukaryota > Metazoa > Arthropoda > Insecta > Lepidoptera > Noctuidae > Lithophane > Lithophane ornitopus. The sequence goes on from OX419629.1 coordinate 5,718,333, forward strand.
GGCTGTCCCGGAGTTTCCACTCACATCTGCCTAATGAATGCTTACCTTTTGTTAGTCACCATTCATTCATCCACTCCACATGACTAAATCATCCAAGCATCCACTTTTTAGGGTTCCGTACCCAAAGGGTAAAACGGGACCCTATTACTAAGACTCCGCTGTCCGTCCGTCTGTCCGTCTGTCACCAGGATGTATCTCATGAACCGTGATAGTTAGACAGTTGAAATTTTCACAGACGATGTATTTCTGTTGCCGCTATAACAACAAATAGTAAAAAACAGAATAAAATAAATATTAAAGTGGGCTCCCATACAACAAACGTGTTTTTTTTTTGCCGTTTTTAGAGATACGGGAGTACGGGAGCCTTCTTGCGCGAGTCCAACTCGCACTTGGCCGGTTTATTTATTTTTGCTATAAACTGTAGTAATATAAACTGTAATAATAATTTTAACAATAAATTTGCAAAACATTGGAAACAGTCTAGGTTCCAATAATCCTGAGTTTGATTTTGTTGCTGGGCAGTTATTTGTTCTGTTAGAAACTTTTTACTTACAGCCTAGAGTTCGGGATTTGTACTCGGGAACGAGGTACTACATAATATATTATCTTATCTGGGTCTATTGTATGCGGTTTAAAAACACCTGCCTGATCGGTAAAACAGGCGTAAAAAATTACAAAAACAAATCCAAAAAAAGCAAACTTTTGTGAACCACATTCCTCTCAGAATTGTTCCGAAGCGTTTCTCTTTAGCATTCTGTAGTAGTACCTTCTAATTCCGGCCCGGAATTTTGTGGAAACAACAATGGTACAAAAATTTTAGGGGTCTATTTGAACTGGTAAAAACGTTGCTACAGTATCAAATTAGCTGAAGGGACAACATACCCAAAATTCCCTGTAAGTCTTGTCGTTTCACCTTAGTGGCTATATTTTACTAGCTACCCCTCGGGGGTCCTCGTAAAGGGAATTAATGAAATCCTGCCCGTTCAATAACGTAGGGGACTAATAATATAGCTTACATTAATTACTTTTGTGAAAGTAATCAATTTAAAGGTAATGCCGTAAAGTTTTCATTAATATTTTGCGGCAGAACAAATCCCGGTGCCTTATTATACCTTTTAGAATTTGTAGGCGTAATTTTGATCGTATCTTTCATACTTTGTTTGAATAATGGTTGTTGAATCGTTTTGAAGATTTTCGTAATCATGAAAGTCAAATAGTGAAGGAGAAAGGGTTGTTTAAACCGTTGGGTAAGAGAAACTGGGTTTACGATGACGTAAGGTTAATATAGCGAGTTAAAGCGGCTACAGAAATACGTATTTGCGATGTACATTCAGGGCTTAACAAACATGTGTACGATTGTAAACCACGCTTTTAGGATTATGGTGTATTTGTAAATGTGCATGAGTCTTCTTTTATTTTTATATTCATTTGCTGCATAACGACGATGTAAGGTGAACGCACATCTTATTCGAGTCGAACACGTCGAACGAATTGACGTCAACGACTACGCTAGGAACTGTCTTTCAGATTCGGACGATTCGACGCGGGCGAGGTTTCATAGAATTTCATATAAAGAATACTAAAATTAGTTTCGTTTGGTTCGTTCGACGCGTTCTGATCTGTTACCTACAGGTGAACGCACGCTTAATTTGGAAATTAATTTGGATCAAATACCTATCTAATAATATCCAGCCAGCATTTACCTGGATTAGGTCAAGCCGACTCAGCCGCTTAACCCTTATTTACTTCGTACCTAAATGTAAATTGAACTCATTAGTCTTTAAAAAGGAATATTAATGAGCTGTACCAACATACATTTTCTTTTTCATTAATGAATGCCTAACCTTTTGTGTGGTTAAACATTTACTTTTCTAATTGCCGTCATCAGCTGCCTAGCCTTTTCCCGACTATGTTGCGTTCGGCTTCCAGTTTGACCAGATGCAGCAGAATACCAGGATTTTACATGAAGCGACCGTCCATCCGACCCCCAAAACCCAGTTACTGGGTAATACGATATCCCTTGTTGTCAGACTTTTAGGTTTCTTTTCTGACTACCCGTAACGACTGTCAAAGATTTACAAATGACAGACGGGACCAACGGTTTAACGCGAAATGACTTTTGATTTGAACGTGCTTTTCAAGGCACGGAGGGGAACATGTGCAATGGATGGTCACCCATCCACGTACTGACCTCGGCAGGCGTAGCTGAACCTTCGATCGGCCCCTTGCGGCTGTTATAATTTAGCGATGAGCTTAATTACTGTATTACTTAGAACTCAAGATTTTCTTGGAGAAACATTCATTTATTTCATCCAGAGGCTGATGAGATGGCTATTTATTTTATTTACGTCCTCATTTAACCTCTTAGGGTTGCTAGATAGGATAAACTAAATGCCTGGTGAAATTATAATGATTGTGTTGTACAAATTGAAATGGGTTATTATGTCAGAACCAGTTTGTTCTTCATTTCTTATCTGAGAAATTGAGAGAAACTTAATTTCTCAAATGAATAAATAAATAACTTTTTTTTTACAGATAAAAAATATTACTTTCTTCGCCAACGGAAGACTGGATAGAATTTTCAGGCAGGACTGACATTGCCTGCCAGGGTTGCGGGAAAGTCCGAAAGGGATACCGGGACCTTGGCAATAGGCAACTGAAGGAACAGGGGTGGGTTTTAGTCAGTAAAAGTCTGACACGCCCTCCCGCTCCGTCCAGAGCGGGAGAAGTTTTGATCCTTACCAACAACATTAGGTACTCTATCGATGAACAAAACACAACGGGGTCTTGACAGATTTTTTTTCTGTGATTCAGCTCATACTATGTCTCATTTATGGCCGCAGGAATCCGCTTGAGGAGGCCTATGTCCAGCAGTTGACGACTTTTGGCTGAAATGGTGATGATGATGGCTCATTTGCCCATATTCTTTACTTCTTAACTAAACTTAAAAGCTCGGGCAGTATATAATATAATTATATATTTTCTATTATTAACTTGAAAGTAGTTCGTAATTTACTCATCTAAATCTTGACCTGCCAACCCTATCTAAGCCTAGCAACATGAGGCGTAACATCGGTCGCTATTAGCTACCTAATGTTCTAGTGTGTGTACCGGGCCTTAGTTTAATTGGATTATAAGGCTAAATGGTAATCCGGCCTGCTTTTATGATCGTAGTATCTTGAAAGGAGTTTGTGTAAGCGGGATCTGGGGGCTTAAAACAGTTACTTTGGCAGAATCATAATAGGAAAATATTATGAATCATCGTAAAATGTCACAAACTGACAATTCATAATATGATCTGCGTGTGATTCATATTACGAAATAATTCATCTGTTTGACAGTTTTCTATGGAGATTCGTAAAATGGTCCACATAATATGAATTGCTTTTGTGTCAAATTAGACGAATTGCTAATGACAGCTGGAAATTCAGGAAATTAAATGCTTTAGAGAAATTGTTAATGTGACCGTTTTAGGCCCACTGTTCATATCATACATAAACCTTATGGTTTAAATATCTATACTTCTGTTTATAACATAACATCACGTCTTGTTAATTGTGTGTGGTGGGTTATGTTTAAGTCCCCTGCCCATTGCTATCAACCGGGCACAAATCCAGACACCGGGCTACTACCGAGACATTCCATAAGGAAAAACCCAATTACACTTTGCCCAACTTGGGGCTTTTTTTTTTTTTTTTTAAACCTTGCCCCACACTAGGAATTTCTACCTGTATCGTGGGTGCGTTTACAAACATAGAAACTCACATACACTAACTCCCAGACCCGGAACAACTACTTCCAGATCATACAGATATTTGTTCCGTGCGGGGATCGAACCCGCGACACGTTGCGCAGCCGTCCATCGCTCAGCCACTGCGCCAACCGTGTCGTCAAAAAACAATTGCGACCAATAGACCAACGAGGCAGTCATACTTCTATATTAATTACTAGCTGCGCCCCGCGGTTTCACCCGCGTAAGTCTCGATCCCGTGGGAATATCGGGATAAAAAGTATCCTATGTGTTAATCCAGGTTATAAACTATCTGTCTGCCAAATTTCATCCAAATCCATTAAGCCGTTTTTGCGTGATTGAGTAACAAACATCTAAACACACAAACTTTCACATTTATAATATTAGTAGGATTAGGAAGTGCCTCCGCTGCCGGCGCCGGTTGCTGAATTGGCTGCCGGCGCTGACTTTGGTTGTCAGTTTGGCGTATGGCGTATGGAGTTTAATTATGCCTACCCTGCCTATCTAGGCAGGGCAGGCATAATTAAAAAAAACATGTAATAGAGCATGTTTTTTCCATATTCCAGTAATAAAGTCATAAAGTACTACCCGAAACCGAACTAGTAAGATTTAATACAGGTTTAATATGGGTACAAGGTTTAATACCTACTCTTAATCGCAAAAAAGGTTAGGTTAGAACTGTGACCCCTACGCCGAAAGTAGAAAAATTTTAGTTGGGGTTCTGAATACTGGAAGGGTTTCTATAAACGCCGCGTCGCCGGTGTCCATTATGGGAGCCGGCGGTGCCGGCAGCCGATGTTTTTAATATCGGCTGCCGGCAGTAATGTCATTGCCGGTTCCCAATGGCGTTATTTTTGGGAGCCGGCGCCGGCGGCGGAGGCACTCCCTAATTATTATAAAGAGGGAGACTTTTGATTTGATTTTTATTTTTATTGCCACTCGTACAGCATTTTAAACCATCCTAATCCTAACTATATCCATACTAATATTATAAAATCAAAAGTAACTCTGTCTGTCTGTCTGTCTACTTTTTATCGACATACCGCGGAGCAGCGGGAGAAGCCGCGAGAAGCTAGTAATATTATAAAGGCAAAAGTGAGTTTGATTGTTTACTATGCTTTCACGCTAAAACGGCTGAACGGATTTGGATGAATTATGGCATATGGGTAGACCATGACTTGGAATATGACATAGGATACTTTTTATCCCGATATTCCCTTGAGATCGAGACTTACGCGGGTGAAAACGCGGGGCGCAGCTAGTAGGTATATATTTCGATGCGGTCGTGTTCACAGCCAATTACAAAACCGCAATTTTTTTATGCAGAGAGGTAGCTTTTTACCTGTTATGATATTCATCTCGGAAAAATTAAAAACTGTACGTATCCACGAGCGGAGTCACGGGAACCAATTATAATTATTCTAATCCTCAAAGCCTAAAAAATTAAAAAGGTGACGGGCACGTTTTTTTATCACGTTAGCCAAAGTTAATATAAAACGTGACGTTAGCCGCATTTGCGTAACGAAGTAAATATCTAGTTGTAGGTAGCTACAATGAACCGCACGTCTATAGACACAATTTGACACTGACAGCTCCTTTATGTCGTAGCAATAAAAGCGGATTTGGTAGTTCAAGCGTTACTACAGATGTGCGGTTGACTGTATGTAGTATCGTTTTTTTTTTTTTTAAGCTATGTAGTTTGAACATTGAATAACAACTTCGTAGATTGGAAGTATGCGGTCGTAATGCAATTGCACAGAGAAGGTAATAAATGGACAGCTATAGATCTAATTGAGGTTGGTGTAGTGACCACGTGTTTACAGAAAACTCGATCAAATGAACAATAATTTGCCTGTTTAGACATTAGTTTAGAAGATATTTGGCTGTTTAAACGTTTAGAAGTTAGCCTAATTAATTACAAATGGCAGGACAAGCGCGAGTGCTACTTTACAGACGATCACAATTAACTACCAGAAGAACGACTAGCCGGCCTGTTCTCATCTCACAGTGAAAACTTAGGTGAAGGGAGCCGATATTTCACCTGATGCTAGGGATTGACACTATTGACAGGTCACTTCACCTAAGTTTCCACGGTGAGATTTTTGCAAAACCGAACGGCTGTTCTAGGTACGTAGAATGCCCGAACGTTATCATTCCATTTGTTCAATACTCTCTGTTCATGATACTTAAGCCGGTGCTAATATTAATCCCCGTGGATTTATAATTGTGATGGCATTTGACAATGACGAACGCTTTTTTGAATAAAAGCGTTAAAAGAGATTTGCCACGTACAATTTAGGTTTGCGAAATGTTATTTCATTATAGAATTTGAAGAAAATCTACTCCCATTTGGACTTCATATACATAGTACAGGCTGTCGATTTAATGTCCTTTTTTTGGTATTGTTCGTCAAATCGTTGAGTTCCTTAAATGCTGAGTTGAGCTGCACGATTACTGTCAAATGCGTGCTCTGACTGGACAGGTCCACTCAATCTGTGTGGTTCTTTCCTCAAAAGACCATTTCAGACACCAATCTACATGGTCTGACCAAGATTATGTCTGGACTTTAAAAGAGACTGTGACCTCTGAGTTTGTTTCGGCATTTCTTCTCAGAGTAGTCAGTCAGATAGAAAACGCCGACCTCATCTAGTTTAAAAATGGGATTGACGTGTAAAAGTTGTACAAACCCACTTACAGAAAATAAATCGTTTATCATTTACCTGAGTGACTGAAATCCGACATACTGAAAAATGTTCCCTATGCATTTTAATATAATTTTCGTGTAAATATGCAGTCTGTCTGTGCCTATTTTTATAGGAAGTTGATTTTTATTTTCACGAATCCACCATCCTTTTCTTAAGGAAACTTGTTCAAAATGAAGTGTAAATAAAATACACTCTGTTTGTTAAATCACTAGTCTAAAAAAAATCATGAAGCAAAAGCAAAAATCAACGCAAAGTACAAACTGCCTCGACGAACATTTTATTTGCTGTACCAGGATAACATGAAAAACCTGTCAGTGCTTTTGTATTTAGAGGCACATACATACAGCGTGTATCAAAAATGTGTGATCGTATAACCCGATTTTCCTAACTGTGCGCCTGTCAACGTCAAAATATTACAGTGTATGTATACAGGGTGTGAAGGTAAACACCGACACGACTTAAATATAAAAATAAATGACCGAGTAACAACAAAAAAAAAAACGTTATTTTCATTAAAAAACAGCTGACTGACTGAGGGTCGCGCTCGCGGCCGGTCAGGTCACGTCCCGCATCCCCCGCCCGTGTTGAGACGCTAGTTCGTTGCCCTAGCGCATAGGGTGAAAGGGTGAAATACTCTTGTGGTAAAACATAGATTAAAAAAAGAAAAAGTTGTATTTTTCCATTGATTTTACGTTCTATAAATGAAACCAAACCACTGGTTTCAAGGATAACGGTGTTTACCCTAACACTCTGTATAACAATAACTACTTAACGAATAATATGACAGAACTGTGCAGACGACACGAATTGTGTAGATCGTACTAAGAGACTTCGGCGTTGTCGGCGCGGCGGGATGCTGAGGTGGGTGATGGGATGGTGAATTTAATAGGTACCTACTGAAAACCTACGACTTTGGCAGCTCCAAGCAGACAATTAGAAAAATTTAGTTATATTTATGGGTGTATAAAGACCATCAAAAAATGTATACAGAACACGAGCAACCGCGAGATTTTTTTTGGTATTGAAGATTTGTATGGGACAGCTGATATCTTTTTCGCGATCAAGATGTTGGTTCCATTGTGAAAGTTGATCAGTTTAATGGTCTGTACCACACACTTAAATAATAGGTATGAAATGAAATGATGAAATTGCCGTTTTGTATGAAAAAATTTAAACGATTTTTTTTCATGAATTTTTTATTTGTATTAATCGATGTAATCACCCATGCAATCAATGCATCTTTGCCATCGCAGTGGCAGTTTATTGATGCCCTTCTTAAAGAAATCAGCTGGACGGGAGGCAACAAATTCTTCAAAGGCATTTTGTACTGCCTCTCGGGTATTGAATTTTTTTCCCGCCAAGAAGTTATCCAAATTCTGGAAAAAGTAGTAGTCTGTAGGCGCAAGGTCTGGTGAGTAGGGCGGATGACGGAGAGCTTCCAACCCCAGTTCTTGCAACATGGAGACCGTCTGCTGTGCAGTATGAGGTCGCGCGTTGTCGTGCAGGAGCAGCGGAGACGAGCGATTGACCAATGCTGGTTGGAGATGCGCCAGCTTCTCCATCATTGTGTTCAGTTCTTCACAGTACACATCTGCAGTAATGCTCACCCCGTTTGGTAAGAAGCTGTGATGAATCACACCGGCGTTAGACCACCAAACAGTGACCATCACTTTTCTAGGGGTAAGTTTTCGTTTAGGGCATTGTTTAGGTGCTGAACCAGGATCCAACCAACTTGCTGAGCGCTTGCGGTTATCAAACAGAATCCATTTTTCATCGCAGGTAACAATGCGGTTCAAAATTCCTTCATTTGTGTGTCTGTTGAGCAGTGCAAGGCACGTCTCGACGCGTACTTCGCGCTGCCGATCATTGAGTTCGTGGGGCACCCATTTGTCAAGCTTTTTTACCTTGCCAATTTGACGCAAATGGACCAATATTGTTTTGACGCTAACGTCGAAAGCTGCTGCTAATTCAGCCGTAGATTGTGTATCATCAGCTTCCACAATCGCCTTTAATTCGTCATTGTCGACCAAAGTCTTCGGACGACCGCGAGGTTCATTTTTCAGGTCGAAATTTCCAGAACGGAAGCGAGCAAACCAATAACAGGTGGTGCGTTGGTTTGTAGTGTTAGCTCCGTAAACGTCGTTGATGTTGCGTGCCGCTTGTGCCGCGTTGCTGCCACGACGGTACTCATATTCCATAATTACTCGAATTTTTAACGTATCCATGATGACGAAAAATATTGAAATGCGATGAAAATGTAACACTAATCAATAAAGAAATTACTACTTTTGGAAAAAAAAAACCATGTTTTTAAAATAAAATTAATTTGAAATTAGAATTCTTAGCCAAACAAAAATTATTTTGATTTGAAATGGCCAGTACTGCAGAACGGCAATTTCATAGGTAAAGACCTAATATGACCACACTTTTCTGATACATGCTGTCGTGCCGTCGATGTTGGTTCTACGGGAAAGTTGTTCTTTTTGATGGTCTGTATACATAAATACACCCATAAAAAATAGAAAGAAAGATAAATATTTTATTTGAGAGACGCACAGGAAATAAAACAATAAAAACAAACATTAAAACTAACAAAATCAATAAAACAAGTAATAATTAAAAAAAACAACGTGTACCTATAAGGAAAAGAAAACCTGGGCGAGACCAAAAAGGCTCCTATCTCAACATAATGCTAAGATATTTGAGAAAAAATAAACAAATACCGCAGCGCTGGTTTTCAGGTCTGTTAGAGCCCGCTGTGATGCCACGGACACAACTACGGACATAAAATAAATCCCACAGAGAAATAAAAATAATAAACAATAAAATATTATAATACAAAAAAATACACTCACACATTTATGTTGCCTACACGCTGTATAAAGTATAGCCCTCACTGTACATGCAAGCCTGTTAGCACCGCCGTAATATTTTCCACAGTGCGTACTAAAATCGATTGGCTTGCTCCGCCATTGAACGGAGTAAACAAATAAACAACGTTTTATGTTAGGAGAGTGCTAAATAACAGCTATTCATTTTATTAACACGATTTACAAGAATTTTGTAGGTTTAACTTGGAGGTATATACTTTCTGAGTTTATCTTGGACATTAGGTACTGACATCGGTGAAGGAAAACATTGTGAGGAGACCTGTGGGCCTAAAACGGTCACATTAGCAATTCCTCTAAAAGCATTTCATTTCCTGAATTTCCAGCTGTCATTAGCAATCCCTCTAATTTGACACAAAAGCAATTCATATTATGTGTACCATTTTACGAATCTCCATAGAAAACTGTCGAACAGATGAATTATTTCGTAATATGAATCGCATGCAGATCATTTTATGAATTGTCAGTTTGTGACATTTTACGATTATTCATAATATTTTCCTATTATGATTCTGCCAAAGTGACTGTTTTAAGCCCCCTGTAGTGGTATTCTGTAAAAATCTCAGCGTGAAAACTAAGGTGAAGTGAGCTTAAAGTGAGCTGTCACTTCACCAGACGATAGGGATTGACAGCTCACTTCACCTAAGTTCTCAAGGTGAGAACAGATTAGACCGGCTGAAGCTGGATTTGTGCCCGGTTTATGGAAATAGGCTCGTCCCCTATTACTACCTATATATATTTGACTTAAACCTCAGACCAAATTAAAATCCAAGACAGCGCTGAGAACAATACAGTGAAGCATGCCAAAACTACACCACCGCTCTGTGCATACACGCTCAAACGCACACATTTACAATCAAACTACACCAAAATATGTGCACACATGTTTACGAAACCGGCCTCACGTCATTGTTGACAGCGCTCTGTCTTGGTTTTTTATTTGGTCTGAGATTTCAACATGACTGGCAAAATGTTGGTGTACTATAGGTACACCTCTGCCCAACCCTTCGGGGAATACAGGCGTGATGTTATGTTATGTATAAAATAAACAAAAATTATGTTTATTTATCTCCACAGATTACATTCTTATAGGTACTACTTAAACATAAAAGTTGACAGGTACGCCGCACATCATGAGTGCCTTTATAGGACGACGTGCAGACGTGGGATCGGCCGCATTTTGTGATGGGAGCCGCTAGGCATGGCGGGCTGATACCAGTCGGGGGTGCAGCGAATGTGTATCTCGCGGGACCCCGACTCATGGTATAAGTAGGAACAGTGGGGTTTTAGTCGGTAGGAGACCGACATAACATACATGGGAATTTCCCCAAGGAAAAAAAAAAAAGGTATTTTGACAAAATTTTGTAATTTGTGGGAGATCTGAAGTCTAAACTAAGCTCAGGCCTTTATTTTAGAACTCCGGGTGGCCCCCCTACGTTAGTAACACATAGTAAAGGTGGTCAACGTGGTATGTATTCTACATGTAATTATATTGTATAATACAGTATTATACCTTCAACTATATACATGGCGAGACTGTAATCCAGGCTCTATACTTGGGTCTCGTAACTGTCCCAATCCTTACCATCGGAGGGTTTCAGAGTCACGTCACGACTTACGGAACATTTAATGACCGCTAAATAAGTATTTCGGGGTTCCGAAACAAAACAAATTTAAGCAAAGTATTTTGTTACGATGCAAAGAGGGTCATCGATTTCACGTACCCTTAAAATATTGGCGAAAAACTTGGACTAATTAAGGAAAACTTATTTTGTTTTTTTTTTGTCAATAAATTGAGATCTTCCTGCAAAAGGTAGAGCCTTATATTACTCATTTAATATAAAGTCTTTCTCTTTTTCAATCTAAAAGCTAAGCTCTTGTAGGTGCAGATCCTTACAGTTATCTCGTTTTGACCTTCAATAACACCTTTATCTGGGTGATTTTACCCTGTCAAAAGTCAAATCATTTATTTCATTTAGGGCGAATTTTACTAAACTTATAAAAAAATATGTAAAAAGTATGACTTTTAAAAAGTGTATAAGTATGAAAACACTTTAAAAAAAATCCTCTGTCTGATATATCATAAGTAAAAGATATCTGACTTTGATAAAATCAGCCCTTAGGCACTGAAGGTAATTTTTATGTCAAAAACAACTGTCTCGAAACAACCGTCATTTCCCAGCACAGCCTAAAAATACAAACCAGCCCAAAACTAAAAGTACAGTACAACAATATCCAGTAACCACAGCACACATAAGTTGAGAGAGATCATTCGTTTCAGGTAATATGAACCCTCCGTACTCCGTCCTGTGATTTACGTACAAATTAAAGTAGAAAATATGTAAATCCGGAGGGGCAGGCTTGTTGACCGTGGCCTACATCTGGCCCACACTTGGCTGACCGACTGGGGTCATTCGTTTAAAGGCTCGTTTACACGAGAACAGTTTCTCGACCGACGAAAGGCGCGAATGTTCATGTGAGATTCGGGGATTATCGCACTCCTGTATTTACACTCTTGGGTTACACAAAAACTCTAATTCGATTATTAAATATGATACGTGAATCGCCAGGCGACTTTATCAAAACTGTGATTTTGATCATTCGTACTACGATTTTTTGTTTACTTACATGAGCACGATTCTCGCCCTTCTCCATGCGAATATCGAGTACAGAAAAAGTCTGGCTTTAAGAGAATCTGTACTCCATTTGAAATAAGATTAGAAAAATGTAAATAAGCCTTTTGTACAGTCCGTTCAACCGATTTTGACTTCTATTGCGTTGGCACGACAAATGGCAGCTGCAGTAGAGAGTTGGTATTATGTATTTTTTTTTGTTTTTAATGCCATCCTTATGCCTACGGTATAGAAGTCAAAATCAGTTGAACAGACTTTAAAAAGGTTTGTTTAATTGTCTAATCTTATTTCAAATGGAGTATAGTCATCACTTCTCATGTCTTTTTACTCATGCTTTTGTGATATTTTCTTTCTCACACTCGTACGTTAAGTACGTACGAGTTATAAGAAAGACACGATTGAACTTTATTTTTCTCGTTCCCTCTATTCGAAGCTAGAAACTGTCCCTGTGTAAATGACCCATTATTCACGCCTCTTCATTTTCATTAGGGACTGATGCCCGGTAAAACCTCACGAGGGTCTCAGGTTATCCGCAGGCCTTTTTACACGTAAATGTGAACGTTGGAACGGTAGAATTAGAGATCTGAGTGGAATAACAATTAAATTATTTTCATATGAATTGGTCATTCCTTTTTACCCGACTGCCACGGACGGGTTATATTTTTACTTGGTCGGTTTTGTTAAAAGGATCGTCAGTTGTCTTCGTTTTATTTTGTCGAGTTAATCTGACAGAAAAAAATAAAGCTTTAATAGCCAGCCAGCTAATCGGATTGTCGGATGCTAGATAGCAGGGGTCAACGATCGTCGTTTTCGCTTATAAGTTTTTTTTTCCTTTAGAACACTCAGCAATATTTCACTAAAACGATACTACTAGAAGTACCTACCTACTTATGATACCTAACCTACTTCCACACTATTACAGATTATGTTCCTATGTACATACTTCCAGGAAAATACTTGTTCTACGTTATTACTGCCCGTGCTTCAGAATATTAAAGTTTTAAAATAGCATCCACGAACATTTTGCAGGTGAAAAATATTTTTAATCTATAGAGGTTATTTATCAGAAAATGACAAAGAACTGAGGTAATTCCTACCTTTCAAAATATTTTGATTGATGACTATAGCCTGTATAAAATATAATTTATTATTTTGCCTGCTTCAAACATATCTGTGTACGAAATGCATAATGAATGCGCAGAATTAATATAAAGTTATGTAAAGTGACCACTGAAAACGCTCTTCATGTCCTGAAATGTCGAATTTCGTCGTTTTTTTAAATACTATTAATATATGTAGTTCGTTACTCAGTATTTCAGCAATAATTGTTGCTGAAAATAAATCTGTTGGAAAGTAGGAAAGTCTACTTATTTATCGATGCTAATATAGTTCTCCTTATCGACAACGGTGACCTTTAGAAATCAATTGCTTGCGCGCTAGAGAGACCTAAGCTTTCCATGTATACATACAACACTGCAGGCCAACTTAAATCTAGTTACGACCGTGCGTTCGATGCTAATAATACCTATGTTCAAACAGGTTCATGCTCAGCTCTAAATTAGGAATGATCCCCAAGAATTTTAGGACTCCTAATAGTAGTAAATACTCAAAATCACTATAAAAATAAGTACCTAAGTTGAGTTTCGAACTATGTACTGTGAGTGAAAATTACAGAATATTACCCCAAGTCTCGGTTTCCTAAGCTAGTAAATGACCGACGTATCTTTGTATAGTTGTCGTCAAGTAAAAAGAACGCTGAGGCGCCAGTGCAGGGTGTGTCTGTGCGGGAAAGTCCGAAAGGGATACCGGGACCTTGGCAACAGGCAACTGAAGGAACACGGGTGGGTTTTAGTCAGTAAAAGTCTGACACGCCCTTCCGCTCCGCCCAGAGCGGGAGAAGTCATTTATTTAAAAAAAAAAAAGGGGATTTGTCAGGGGTGTCGTCGCGTCCTAAAGTACTAGGGCTATTGTAGGGTACTTTACTAGCTACTTAGTACTTTAGAATAGGCTGGAATCGATAAATCGTGCGTCGCACGGGGCATATAACCGACGAATTACATACATACCGGTCAAAATCATAACCCTCTGTTTTGCTTTGACGTAGTCGGGTAAAAAAGGAGGAGGTTCACAAGACAACGCGTATACCCATCCAAGCGTAAATGTTATAAATACAAATGACGATCACAAATTCTCCAACCACGTGTAAGGTCTATAACCCTCATTTAAAGTGTCCATACAGGAGATTTCGTATCCCAAAATGGCGTCGAAATCCACCATTAACGTCCCATTGAACACATTACACCGAACGAACATTCAACAAATCTGTCTTTAGCACCATTTCGACTCAACTACACACATTCGAAGACACTTACGGAACCCATTGCAATAATTTCGTCTGAAATCAGGTTATACGGCCAACTTACGACAGTTTAGGTCGTAAATGTAAGTAAATCCCAATTAATGCCAATAATAATGAAGGTATATTACCCCCAGTAATATACGTTTTGCATAATAATGGTTAGTAGTTTTGTTTAGTTTGATTATTATTCTGTGTAGTTTGTAGGGTTTCAGGATTGTAAATGGTGTCACCGGTGGTCAAAGCTGAGTGATACGGTATAGATTGAGTCTAGCAACTGAAGAAGTCTACTCCGTTCTAGCTGACTCTTGATTTCGTAGGCTCCCATAAGCCGGAACACGTCATGATTCAAACATGGCACTCCTTCGTGAATTCTTTGATTACCACCAAAATTAAGTCACATTCCACCATAACCATAATCAGCCTATAATGTTCCAACTGCTGGGACACAGGCCTCCTCTCTGTAGGCTTGCAGAAAAAATATCGATATAACGTTTTTTTATTTCGATATATCGATATAAAATATCAAGTATCGAAAATGTATCAAAAACGATATATTTTTTCCAATAATATATTTTTTCCAATAGCAACACCGTTGTCGCCACTGAGTAAAATCGCCGGAATACAGAGCCGTAAAAAGTATTTTTATTTTTTATTATCAATTAAAGCTCTTTTTTTTTTGAAAATTTCAAAATGTCACCGATATATCGATTTTTTTTTTCGATGTATCGAAATCGATATCGATTTTTTTTTAAATATCGATACGATATATATCGATTTTTTTTGGCACTTCTTGCATCCCTACCTTTCTGTGAGGGAGCGGGCCGTAATCCACCACGCGGGCCCAGTGCGGGTTGGTAGATGTCACATGTCTTCGAATTTTTGGTTCTAGGACATGCCGGTTTCCTCACGATGTTTTCCTTCACCGTTTTGAGAGCAGTGGCGATGAAATAATTTACACAAAGTAAAGCGCCTGCGAACCTACGACCTACAACTCGTAAGTCCCGTTACCACTGGGCCACCACTGCTCTCTCACACACACCACCACACAGTCACATTCACCTACACATTAATTCACTTCAATTATCAATGAAACTCTTCAACTTTTTATATTTTTATTGAATTGTGAGACAGCTCTTGACATCGAAATCGCCTGATGGAAAGCGATAGATCAGGTCTATGTGGAACGTGCAAGCCCAGAAGATGCCTCTTGCTTTGAAGGGGTTATATGTGAAACAGACAGACGCTGGCAGAGAGTTCCACACTTTGGCCGTGCGCATAATAAATGTGGGGGAAAAGCGTTTACTACGACTAGACCTAGTATATCGACCAAGTGCGGTTGGTACCCCGCGGTATCTGGTGGTCCGATAGTGAAAGGGAGATGGTGGGATCAGGTGGTGGAGCTGTTGGGCACACTTTCCAAATTACAGTCTGTAGAAGACCGACGAAATGATGATGGTAACACACATTTCAATGACCCCAACATATGTTTTCAAGAATAACCACAATAGTGTAAGTACTCGCAAAATAAAAGTACTCCATTTTCGTCTTTCCACACAATTACGTATTCTGGACGCCGTATTCACAATTATTGTTGCAAATGAGCTATATATCACTGTTAGCAGTCATTAGTAGTCATTAGTCCCTCACAGCCCATTAAGTCATTAGTGGTTGTACTAAAAGTTTCCACTAAATAAAAGTTTTATGGGCCTCTGATTAGATTCATTAGCTGGAGTCCTGTTTAAGAAACCCGAAAGAAAGTTCTATGATTATAATTAGTACTGATTTACACATTTTGGTTATGATTTCGGACAATATAGACGTTCCGGACCGTTATTTTCGTTGTGTGAAGGTTGTAAGGGATTAAATAAAAACAATCTATACTTATAATATAATATTATAAAGAGGTTTTGTATGTAGGGGATAATCTTCGGAACTACTGATCCGATATGCTACGAGTATGCTATGCTATTGGCGAGTGTTATAGGCGAACGAAGTCACGGGCGGATCTAGTATAGTAATAAAATAAATTGTTTTACTTTTAAAGATTTTATATCCTTACTATTATCACAGTTTGACAATCAAACGTCATGTTCTTTGGTATATTTGAAACAGGATTGGTTTCACTGAATGATGGGCTGCAGTTTTTATGTTTCTGCCAATAATATTCTGTGTAACATACTGTATGTAGGTATATACTATACCTACTAACTCTAAACACCAATCCGTGTAAAGGTTCAGGCACACACGTCAGTCACGTCAACGTCAAGTCGCCGATAAGTCACGTCAATTTCAGAGACGTTTGTGAACAGATAGTCAGTCAGTCATAGCAACGCTATATAAATCATCATCTGCCTAGCCTTTTCCTAACAATGTTGGGGTCGGTTTCCAGTCTAACCGGATGCAGCTGAATACCAGTATTTTACATAGAGCGACTGCCTATCTGACCTCTACAACCCAGTAACTGGGTAATACGATACCCCTTGGGTAAGACTGGTTGTCAGACTTTCGGGCTTCTGACGACCTGTAACGACTGTCAAAGATCCACGAATGATAGCCGGGACCAACGGCTTAAAGTGCTTTCCGAGGTACGGCGGAGTCTCGGTATGTAAAGATGGTCACCCATCTACCGACCAACCCCGGCAAGCGTAGCTTAACCTGAGGGATCGACCCGGTGCGGCTGCTATTACTTAGCAACGAGCTCCTCCTCCTATGCTATATAAATATAGCTACAGTTATCCATGGTTCTAGTAATACAAGTTTTGGCTTGCCGGTTACGCGACGTCGACTGAGACAACTTCTACGTAACTATCTATATTTTTTGACGTGACTGATAGGCGACTTGACGTTGACGTGACTGACTGACTGTGTACATGAATCTTTATAGGTTTAGTAATAAGTAGCGATTTCCTTTGGTGATTAAGTTTCACTGCAGTAATTTATAATGACTGTATTCATGAGCAGTAAGCAACGTCTCCAGGTTTATATAATTAATTTACTATCTGGGATGCAGCCAAAACCTAATAATACCGATAATTATTATCATAATATTTGTATTAATATCCCTTCTAAGCCAACGTTTGAGGTATTAATTCCCATTTGTGGTGTACATGGCATGAATAGGTTTGATCCACGCTTTCATTTGATCTAAAAGCTTTGCGTATATTGTGGGTATTGGGACAATGGGCGAGCCGTGCCAAAGGAATTTTGACATTCAATACGGTACGATATCAATGCACAATGTAGAGAATATGTGAGGCCTTTTGGCTTTCGTACACAAAGCGGAGAATGTCTATAAGCAACATTGTAGGGTAGAAGGCACAATCATATTATTGGTGAAGTGTTTTTTTGTCCATATAAAGATTCATTTTAGACCTTGGATTCTAATTTTTAAGAATTTTTACCCACTTGTGAAAGTTTTCAAATTCAAACAGACTTTTAGAGAAAGAAATAGGTGAAAAATAAAACATGCTCTATTATTATTTTCGAACTCGATTTGTTTTATTGTGAGTGGTAGTTTGATGATGCTTTCCTATTTTTAAGCTAATTAAATTAAAAAAATTAAAAACCCCCAACAAAAACAAAGCATCTAATAAACGATTTTTTTTTTAGCTAGGAGCTCTCGGTCAATTCACCTTTCAAACAAAACAAAAAAAATCAAAATTGGTTCCGTGTTTTGGCAGCTAAGATCACGCAGACAGACGCACGTTAAACTTATAACACCCCTCTTTTTCCGTCGGGGGTTAAAAAATATAACTGAAAAGTAATTTATTCAAATTGAGAATCAGAACTTTTTAACCGTCAAATATCCCAAAACGACCGACCTTCACTATTTCCTAGTGCTTATTCCAGTATTAACAACATTTTCAAGCAAGATTAAGATTACCTAAGTGAACAGAAATCTCCAATTAAAACACTCAAGAATCTAACTTGGGATGCCAGAAGCGATGTTTACAACGATTACATTAATGAAGGAATAATAATCTGACTACAGAGATTACTGAAGTTTGTGGAAACTTGCAGTTTACCGCCGAGTTATAGTTGTAAAGTGGATTACAGCGCGGCGTGGAGAGTATTAAATATTAAGAAGAATAATAGTGCTTATGCAAGTTTTAGCTAGTAATGGTTATAGATTTTCTTTATAACAAACCGTGTGCTCAATGGGATTTCCTATCGGCAAAAAATTACTTACTTTCATCCCCTATTTAATGACCTTAGGGGGTGAATTTAAAAAAAATCTTCCTTTGTGCTCCCCTTGGGTATACAGGGTGTTAGGGTAAACACCTTTATCCTTGAAACCAGTAGTTTGGTGTCATTTATAGAACGTAAAATCAATGGAAATTTACTATTTACTTTACTTATTTCTTTTTTTTTAAATTACATATTACCACTCGAGTTTTTCACCCTTTCACCTATGCGCTAGGGCAACGAACTTGCGTCTCAACATGGGTGGGGGTCACGGGACGTGACCTGACCGGCCGCGAGCGCGACCCCTCCCTCAGTAAGTCAGCCGTTTCGCTTGCGAATATGGTGTCGAATAGAAACTTTTTTAAATCTTTTAATGAAAATAACGTTTTTTTTTTGTTACTCGGTCATTTATTTTTATATTATATTTCAGTCAACTACCCAGTGGTTTGACTGACAACGGTGTTTACCGAGTGACAACTCTTGTGCGAAATTTCATGCTTCTAGACCCCAGTAGTTTAGATTGTTTGTATGCTAACCACACATGTTACGATATACTTGCGCAAAATTGGACTTTTTACATACATACATGGATGTGGGTGACACTGGACCGGCCGTGGTTGTGACGATGCTTGGCCTAGGTCCAGCAATTCACACGACAATAACTTACTCTGTGCAATACATAGTAGCTGAGTAATCTTATTGAGGTAAGTATAGCTCATCCAAAACTTATCATTATTATTAGCACTCTTCTCTGTTTTGTGCCAATCTTGGCGCAGACCTTCCCGAAAATTTGTCGTCTACCTATCTTTTCCTCGGTTTACCCACTATCCAATCGAAAATCCAAAAGAAGAGGTCAATTCTATTTATCTGCTAAGAACATAAGATATATATATACATAGAGCTTAGATTATGATTTTTTGTTTATTATCGATTACCTTTTTTATTTATTTATTTTTATTACAGAATAGACCAGCTCTTGACCCGATCTCGCCTGATGGAAAGCGATGGATGAAGTCTACGATGATGGAACGAGCGTGCCCAGAAGATGCCTGTTCACTCTTGATTTGAAGGCAGACGGGTTATATGTGGAAGTGCACAGACGCTGGCAGAGAGTTCTACACTTTGACTCGACGCATAATAAAGGTGTTTGTTTTTATATGCGAATTTATTTAGTATTTGAAACGTTAGGTAATTATTTACACATCCTTTTTACCTCGATAGACTTATAGCTCTACAAAGAACTAACTCTGATTGGCAAAGCACCAACATAAACCCTGTACTCAACTGTTCGGATCATGGGATGAAAGTTTCGGGTTCGCTCCCCAACTACCTGAATCACCGAGCCACCGCTTTATTCCGAAGGATTTAGTTCAGGAGAGCTGTTTTAGTTTTAAACTCTTGTAAACCCTTTCCATTGGAGTAGGAAATATTGTAGGATTTCTCGTGATTCATTGTTTTGATTTATGATAACGTGAAGAGCCTCAGTATTAGTGAATAATACGAATAATTCTGTTTCTATTAATTGGGTTTTGGAAGTTAATTTATGCTATTCCGTGGTAGACTTGCAGACACCATATGGTCTACTATGTATGGTTTACTATGCTAAACCAAATTTGTCTGGTGTCAAAATATAAGTTTTTCCATAGTGACAACTTTAACGTTAAGACACCATTTTTGCGAGTGCCATAATGCAGTTTCCAATTGCCTGAATAGGGGCAATTCCCGTAATTTTGAGGAACATTCGCATTCGCATCTCATTCGTAATCTGTCAAAAATACAATAAATTTACCAACATTTTGGACAAGTTTGACAGATTGCAACTTGAATGTGAACGTATTATAAGTATGAAAATTGGCCTTCTGGTCTGCGGACAGCCTTAAAATACATAATTATATTTAGAAAATCACTCCCATAAATAGTAAGTTTCTATAAGCAATGTGTTTTGTTTAAGTAGTTTCCATACTTAAACAAAACACTTTGCTCCAAACATTTGCTTAGCCGAAACTTATCACTCAAAGACTGGAGCAACCTTTGACATACAGACCTCTTACAAGAGGTCAATCATTTATTTTGCTTCTTTTGTTTGTTGTATTTTCTTCTATGATGAAATTATTGATCTATCTTAATAAACTGTAATTGAATGTAGACTTGAAATCACAAATGATATTTTGGGACGAAACAGAAAATAAAATATACTATAATATAATATTGACAGCTACAACGTGAAACGAATATGGATTCCGAAAGAAGGACGAAAACGTGGGGTGTGCACGGATCAAATCTGATCAAACTATAGATCAAGAGGAAATAGGGCCGGTTCCCTCTGCATACAAACGCTCTCGCATGTTTTCTCTTTGGATTATGCAATGATTTTTTACAGTAAAATAAATATCAACTAGTTCTATGCCGCCCCCTTATTTTCCGTTTTCATGATACATTATCTGTAGAAGCACTAGAACCCTCGGAAAATGTCAATCAAATCAAAATTGCCTGTTTAGCTGTAATCAGAGGCCTATTGTACAAATTTGACAACTATTAATGAAAAAAGAAAAACATAGAGGCACAGTAAATATCTTTCTTATTCAATTTATAAAATATCTTTCAAATTGGTGCAATATTGGAGGAGGAAATAGACGAGAGCCGAACCTCGAATTACGACTTAGAAAAGACCGAACCGTCGTTGCAAATCACGAGCGAGCGATATTATGATCATAATAACATGAATTTTGTTCAATTGAAAATAAGGTTTAAATCGCTATGACTGACGCAGGTGCTTGACTTGCAACAACTAGATATAACCAAACGATAGCTGGCCAACTTAGAGACATATAGCCAAGGTATATAGGCCAGGGGCCTAAGGCCTCTTATTAAAGTCTGGCCCGAGTCCAGGCCAGGACAATGGAGGACGCACTTAACTTGATATATTAGCCTTGTTTGTTTGCGGGCAATTATTCTAACTCGCTGTGTGTGTATTTATTGGTATTTAGCTATGTATGTGTGTAATTGTGTGATATGAGAGGAATGTAGGACTCCTGTATTTGTCTTTTGTTTTGTTGGTTACTAGTTGTTTTTATTCCCCGTAACTTCCCTCGTATTTAAACTTTAAAACACCGTTTGTCCCACTCTAGAGTCTACTTGCTATCGTGATTTCTGACAGCTAGAAAGTGGTTTGAAATGTATAGTTAGTTTTGGGATTACCAAACGAAACACTGGCAGTTATAGTTTTGACAAATTCAAATTCAAAAATCATTTATTTCAATCCATTTAAAATCATAAAAATTAAAATGTTAAAATTTCAATATCAATAAATAAAAACATACTTATAAACATATTATTAAAATAATAAAATTAAGAATATGGAATTAAAATTTGATTGAATGAAAAAAACAAAAAAACGGGGTGAAACAAAATCAGCTGTTCCTTACGTTTATGTTCGCATAGCTCGTCTAAATGTAGGCAACAGAAACGGCTGATTTTTTTTCGCGATTTGAAGTTTGGTCCCATAGTGAAAGTTGTCATTTCACTCTCATACAATGACCCCCTTAAGAGGATGCCCATAAATTAGATTTCACCCTGAATATCCTTATTTATTGCACGTTGTGCCTGCAGCTATAACGATAAGCCTTTTTTCGCTTGTGTGTGGGTAGCCAATAAAAAAAACCTGAATATTTATTTTAAAAAAAACCTGTTCTAGGTATATGAGACTAAAGCGCATTAATCCTTTATTCATTTTACGCATTTTATCTCTATCTTTTAGCCCCTATTTCGTAATCGGTCTCAACTGTATATAACAATAGGATTATAAATCAGTTGCCTGCACGCCAGCATAGCATGTTATATGATATTGATAATAAGTAAACACACGCCATACGGGCGAGAGGCGAGATGTATGGTGCAGGGTGGCCACATTTCCGGTAAAATAAACAGGACAAAACAAGATCAAAGGGAGATTGTTACGGTCGGTTTTTTAATCTCGTAGACTAATTTGACAGGTGCCAATGTCAAACTCCAAATTGACAAAACGAACAACAATCACTTGAATTGTCAAATTAGTCTACGAGATTAAAAAACAGACTTTAGTTTAGGCTGGATATGGGAAATTGGGGAGAATTATATGTAGGATAAGCCTGGGAGATCAAAGATCTAGAAAAAAAAAATGGTTGCGTTGGCATAAATAAGTCGATAACTTTACGACAGCAACTAATACCATGGCCTTCATCAATATATGACTAGACAGAAGTATTCTTAAGAACATACTAATGTTTACTGTAAGCACTATTTACAAGGATAGCAGAAAACGTCAAAAACAGACGGTATTCTTTTCTGTTTAGAGCTCTGCCTTATTAGTGCGTTGCATTGCGTCGTCGCAGTGACAACACTGCGTCGTTTTCCATATATTTTAAATTACACATTAAAGCGTTGCGTCGTAGCATGCGACCTTTCAACGGATCGGCGGACGAGAGAACGCACTAATGAGGCATCGCCCTTAAATCTCGTATGTAACAAGGTGTGATATCTTGATTATTATCGTACAGAGATACACGGTTTCCAAAGAAAAGAAAATCCGTGAATTCCATAGCCTAATCAGCCTATTAATGTTCCCACTGCTGGGACACAGGCCTCCTCTCAGTGAGAGGGAGTGCACCACGCGGGCCCAGTGCGGGTTGGTAGATGTCACATGTCTTCGAATTTTTGGTTCTAGGACATGCCGGTTTCCTCACGATGTTTTCCTTCACCGTTTTGAGAGCAGTGGCGATTAAATAATTTACTCAAAGTAAAGCGCCTGTCAGGGTGCGAACCTACGACCTACAACTCGTAAGTCGTGGCCGTTACCACTGGGCCACCACTGCTCTCTCACTAGGCCACCACTGCTCTCTCACTGGGCCACCACTGCTCTCCCACTGGGCCACCACTGCTCTCCCACTGGGCCACCACTGCTATCTGGGCCATCACTGCTCTCTGGGCCACCACTGCTCTCAATCTGCAATTCCCTAGATTAAATATCAAAAACAGCATAACATCGGAAACTCATTTATCATATAACTTCTTTGAAAGGTCAGGCTTAAATTTAATTCCGCCACATTTTTCCAGAGAAGCTAAATAAAAGTAAATACAACGTAATTTTTGTGTTTAGAGACTAAATAGGTATCATAGCTTGTAATGCCTTAGGGCCAGGCATTAGGGCCAACCTAATTACCCTACTTCGTTTGGCCAAATCTCTTTTCTCATTTTATACTTTCAGTATTTGCTTGTATTTTGAACGAAAAGGTTCATTAAATTAGATTAGTAACTAAGTTAGCTTCTAGGTTTTTGATGTTTTAGGTTTCAAGTTTAATGTTTATTTTGTACCTTTGAAAATAATGAAATTGCGTTTATACAGGCCTGAAACAGTTGTTTTAAGGCCATGAATTATACCTAATCGCTTGAAATACTTAACCTACGGGTAATCCACTCACCAATGTTTTTTAATTGTACCAACAGGGACAATGTTGGTATTTTATTTTAAGAAAACACCTATTTTAGTTACAAAAATACTGAATTGGTGTAAATCATTCAAACAAATAGACAAATTCTTGGCCTATCAAGTTGAATAAGTATATACTTTTTCATAGTTAGATCACTATCACATCCATCCTATAATACTACTTATTTCTAAAAACACACTACAAACTGAAAAATAACTTTAATTTCAAAAGTCGATGGCAAAGAACGAAAATTAAAAACTTAAGACACCGACTTCCGAAATTTAAGTTTTTTTTTTTAATTTTTTAGCTGTGGTACCTACTACGTACCTACTAACCTACCCCACACAAATTCTAATACCACTATTTCAACCACCATATACCATAGACTAAGTGGGGAAAATACGTACCTACCTATTATTGAAGCTAACTCAAAAACTATCCAAGCAAAGTTAATAAAATTCACACGGGAACACCGCTTGTTTTTTTGTTGTTTTTTATATCGTTTCACATTTGAAGAAATTATCGATGAACATATACGTCATATGGAGCAGTGGTGGCCCAGTGGTAACGGCCACGACTTACGAGTTGTAGGTCATAGGTTCGAACCCCGACAGGCGCTTTACTTTGTGTAAATTATTTCATCGCCACTGCTCTCAAAACGGTGAAGGAAAACATCGTGAGGAAACCGGCTTGATGTCTTAGAACCAAAAATTCGAAGACATGTGACATCCACCAACCCGCACTGGGCCCGCGTGGTGGATTACGGCCCAGTCCCTCTCACAGAGAGGAGGCCTGTGTCCCAGCAGTGGGAACATTATAGGCTGATTATGCTATATACGTGATGAAATTTAAAAAAATCATTCATGCTAACATTGAACCTCCCCTTTTTTGAAATCGGTAAAAACTACGCCGATATTATAACCTCCTCCTTTTTTTGAAGTTGATTGAAAACAAAGGAAGTTATTAAAAAGCTTGTAAAACTAGTCATAAACTAAGGTTAATAAATTCTCCTTCAACACTAACCTCAACAAATGGCCACCCTATCCTAAGAAGATCGGACACATGCCCTGAGTGGTGTGTTTCCGGAGATTACGCAGCGTTTGATGTACCGCCTATTATCAGATCATGAACACTTAGCCACAGGATCTTGTACTACCGCCGTAAGCAGTTAATTACAGTCAGGAAACGATTCTACACCTAGTTACCTAACTATTTACTAAGATATAAATGGAGGTTCGTTTTAATCAAGATTTTGGGATGTGTTAATTGATTTAGGATTATGTATGTTATCTACATTTTTCTGTTTACTTTATTTTGAAAGATTTGAGGTCTAAAAGATTGGTGACGCAGGTGCCTTAAGTTCTGCTATAGATAGTACCTGATTATAATTCATAGTATGATCTGAGATGATTGATTTTCAATAAAAGGTGATGAAAGTGAAAAAGTGATGAGGTTTTGAGGTGATGAGGTTAGATTGTGCGGGTATTTTTTTTAGATTCTATTAAAATAAAAAAATAAAATTATTTTTCTCTAGCATATATGATCAACCCCTTTTTTTACTACTTCAAAGCCTTTTCTCTTATCATTATTATATCATCCACCGCAAGCAATCCACTACTGGATTGAGGTACAAATCTGTCACACCTCATATCCAAAGTCGTACGAAATTCCATACGAACAGTCAATGCATTGCTGAATGGAGTCGTCACACACATTGTCATTTCGGCAACGGTAACGCGTCAAACTCACATACATATGCGGTAGAATTAATTTTCTTTACTGCATTGCGGCCGGCAGAGGTGCGTCATAGACTCATAAGTCCAAATTGAGCGCAATTTACTACTGCGGATGTTCGTCTCTCATATAGCAATAAGCTATCCGAATAGCCCGCAATTCGGATAGGAGCATAATTCCGTCACCGGCTTGTTATACTGGCGCATAGCGTAGCGTAACAATTAGTGGGTAGCCGGCTATTTTGCCCACTGTGCGATATTGCTAATAATGGAATGGCATTCGTATTGCTAAGCGCACTGTGGTGCCTGTATGTGCACTGTGGGGCTTCTATGCACACTTTAAGAGCGGGTTAATGGTAGCATTTGTATGGCGGTCGGCTATTGCGATGCGGTTAGGTGAATTGTTTTGTGATTGCTTGGATTTTACTGAGTATATAGGAGGTATAAGTTGATACGTTAGTTGTGAGTGTTGTGACCGAGTCGTAATAGGGCCACGCAAGTAAACAATTTCAAAGGGCCGTTATCGTAATCTATAGGACTTATTGATTCCTTATTATTTTAATTTAATTAGATTTAATTTAGGGATTTTATTTTTTATAAATGAGGGATTAAATGAACCTTAGGTAGGTTCATTTAATTTCGGTTCGTGAAATCACATGGGGATTTTTATGTCCTAAAAGATCAAATAAATAGGTAGGCCAGGGAATATGTGATGAAAGTGAAGAAAGCAAGAGGGACCAAACGAACATTGAAATCCATTATGCCTGTCTGGGAAACAGATCTGACTGTGTGTGTTGACAGATGATCCTTTGTTATCATTGATTTAGTATCTTATCCACTTCTTTTAAAAATCACACGATGTAGAAATAATCACGAAGGCGGAGCACGCTTCGAAACATCTACATCTCTATAGAATTAAGAAAGATTGAATGGCGTTAACATAATGACTTTTTATCCAACTCTCTTAATTAACGCACATTCATAAGATTTGATGGGTAGCATATTCAATATTTACATAATCAAGTTAGGGTGTCGTATGTGGTCATTCTGGGGTCCAATGGGACCCGCTACCGAGCCAGCGGAGGTTTGTGTGTTCGGGTCCAATCGGGGGCGCTTCCGAACTATACGGTTAAATAATCGGTTATATTGTGTAAGTAGGTGCATGTATACTTACCTACACAATGAATTTTATTAATTTTTTGTTAAAAATCTTCCCTTTACTGCTTTTGCTATTATTAATCTCATATTCACAGTACAGTACGGTGATCACGATAGTTCCAAGATATCGTGAAAATATAATATTTAAAAAAAAAAACACGACCACACAAATAGAGGAAGAAGACAGCTTTGCCAGAAATAAATATTTGCCATCGGACAATTTTGCGAACCGAAATGTTTGTCGACAAAAATAAATACGAAAAAGTCTATTTCTTTTCAAAAAAAGGGTTGAAAGTAAACTTGGGACTTTGTAGATAGTATTTATCTGCCTATGGCGAGGAGGATCGGCAGGTACTGTTGTCGATGGCGAATGTCAAAAGAATATTAATTTTGCCAAAAAGTTGTTTGAACGGTATCTGAGTTTTCAAATTCCAATTAATTTATATTCTTTTAAGCGATTCTTTTATTGAATACTAGCTGCGCCCCGCGGTTTCACCCGCGTAAGTCTCGATCCGGTGGGAATATCGGGATAAAAAGTATCCTATGTGTTAATCCATGTTATAAACTATCTGTTTGCCAAATTTCATCCAAATCCATTCAGCCGTTTTTGCGTGATTGAGTAACAAACATCCAAACACACAAACACACAAACTTTCACATTTATAATATTAGTAGGATTTACGATATTTTTCCCGTTCATCTTTGGTTCGACTATCAAAATGCCATTTCTCGTACTTAAAAAACGTTCACATTTAAGTCGCAATCTGTCAAACTTATCAAAAATGTTGGTAAATTTATCGTATTTTTTACAGATTGCGATTGCCAACGTTCTTAAAAATAAGGGAATTGCCCCTCAATTCTGACACAAGAAATGCTATGCACTTTAAAAAACATAGATTGAAATTGTCTTCAATATTAAACAAAAGAGAATTCCGCTGTGGCGTGAATATTAATATTTCCTCTATGAAAACAAGGAGTAAATTCAATTGATGTATTTCTTCAGTATCCAGAAAGTATTAAATTCTAGGAATTCTGTGATATTAGTGAGAGGTTGTTTATAAGCTGTTTTCTTAGTATTTATTATTAATATTTTCCGGTGAAGATTTAATTTGTTGTCTACCTACACATTTTGTTAATTATTTCGAGAAGAAATTCTGTGTAGATTGTTTATGGCATACTTACATACGCTGTTTGCGGATATTTCGTTAGCTCCCGTTGCGATCACTGTTCGTTCCTTTTCTTTAACAGAACAGGCATTTCCCCTTACTACTTACTGGGTCAATATTGCAAAATAATCGTTTATTCGGAATATTTAATAATTAAGCTAGCTACGAACTTCCGATGAAAAATAAAATACTTACATGTTCATGCCTGAAAATCAGATACGCATAATTAATTTTGAAACTAAGGTAGGTAACTCATAACATCACGCCTTTTTATACCCGACTGCGCGACGCAAAGGAGGTTAATGTGTTTATCAGCCTTATGTAAGTATGTATGTTTGTTCCTTTATGGCCCTGTAGAGAACAAACAGGTCTTTTTACTTACTTCAATCGATTTGTTTTAATCTTGTGAGTGTCACCAGGTCCGTCAAAGGCAAGGTCTTTATTGTTACTGATAGAAATGTTTATTTTCTCTCTTCACAAAGGTTCACATAATTATAAACATAGTGACAAGAACTATAGCGTTTTGACAAAAATGCGTATTGTTGAAGATGCCTCCGATTGCATGAGATTGTTTAAGTGTGCTGTGTTTTGTTTAATAGGATTGGAGACAGAAAAAGGTCTTCGAAATTGGATCTTGTTTCCATTTTTTTTAAGTTCAGTCAGTGGGGTTTTTAATTTTTAAATTTACTTGTTTTCCCCCCGTTATGTAGGTAGAGTTGGTAACCCACATTTTCCAATTTGATGATGAAGTGTCATAAAATCAGAATACCTACCACCGTACCTAATGACGTCCGATCCTTAAATATGTGAAGGTTTCTCGGCTTTATGTTTACTTAGCTAGTTTACATCCGTGCACAACTTGCCAATGATGAAGGTTTTCATCTTTAAGTAATGTGTACTTAAAGATGAAAGCCTTCATCATAGAGAAGAATCAAAAAAAAAAATCTGATTTGGTTCGATTGCTGGCGCGCCCGCATGACATCTGTCAAATCATTGTTAATCACATACTTTTTTGTGCCGCGCGCCGCGCTCTGATGACGTTTCCGATAAAAAGTTCAGATATTTTTATCGAAATGGGAAAACATCGAAGAAAACGAGACGAGGAAATGGAGGACCTGAAAGAATATGTGCGAGAACTGGAAAATCGAGTGAATACGTGATATTAGATATCGAGAAACTTACCAGTTTCTCGATATATCTAAAAATTAAGTAACTATGGTCGAGAACTCACACAAAAGGCAAAACATTGTCAATGCAGGTCACACTACATTCTATAGAAAACCGACGCATCCTCTGCGTTCTGAATCGACTGAAGTAAAGGAGCCATTACCGTTAATGCAGTTTGAATAGCGCCAACACCATTAGTGTCCGTGGTATGTGCCTTTATGGTGACTTTCTCGCCGGTAGCACACCTCTGCTACGAAACCATAGCAGCGAAACTGCTGTAGTTTAATTGTACTGACTCGTGTCATGTTCCGCTCCACGAATCGGATTTTCGTAGTGAAACATGACGCGAGTCAGTTCAATTGAACTACTGCGGTTTCGCTGCTATGATTTCGCGGCGGAGGTCTCCTGCCGGCGTCCATGTGAAGCTATGGTTTAACGCTATTTATAAAGGTACTCGTATTGACCTACAGATTATAGAAGGTGTAAATTGAAATAACTGAAAACCGGAAATTGAAATAATTATTTAGAAGTAAAATTAAAACGGATCAATCTCTGGCTTCTGAAAACATAACGCCGAGTGACATAGTCGAAGCCACAAGCAAAAGTTAGTACGTAATAATATTGCACTTAGCCTGCGCATACTGACAGGGTTACCAAATCAGCATTACGCGACCCATCATTGATGCATTTATTTTATCAATAATATGTCATTTTTGACATGATGACAAGCTAGTCAATATCGTATGTTCAGTAGATTTATGGTAGGTTTTCACATCGAGTGTGTGTGTTATTTTCCCTTTCTTGCTAGATAATTAAAAGCCCGATTTTATTGCGCAATAAACAAGGTCTATTGTAGATACCAAAGTACCTACACTTAATTTACTTTAATTGAGAATCCGATATGAATCCCTTTCATTTCTCGTAAGTGTCCGTTTAGAAGTAATTGAGGAAAATGCGGCGGATAAAGTAGACAGCACTATGGCAGCATGCACTATGGGTAAATCGGGTAAATTGTGCCGCTGGAAGCGGTATCTGAACGTGTGGAAATGATCTTAAGTTCTTATTGTAAACGCGAGCTTACCGGAGAAGTC
This sequence comes from Lithophane ornitopus, assembly GCA_948473465.1. NCBI lineage: Eukaryota > Metazoa > Arthropoda > Insecta > Lepidoptera > Noctuidae > Lithophane > Lithophane ornitopus. Next base: position 5,748,634 of record OX419629.1, read on the forward strand.
AGAACACTTAGCACTTAGTTAAAAGCAATATGTCGAAAATAGCTGTCCAAATTAGATCTTATTGTAAAGTCGGAGAAAATAATTGTTTATCAAATTGACTACCAACTTAAAAAAACAACAACTTATAAAACTTCAAACTAAAAAATTCAAATCATTACTGTATTTTTTACAATTGTATGAAATGGATAATTATAATACGGCAAATTGGCGTAGTGTATCAATTTGATTATAGTTTTTCCTATAAGCTGAAGTAGCGTTCATGGAAACATTAAATGGTTACTTAAGTGAGCTTAAGCACTCAAATCCAAAGCGGCCTCAAATAAGATAGAAAATCCTGTTTTTCTCAGGGTTCCGATCAATTGCAATTTGTATTATAGTAAAACTGTCAATCGCTTCAAATGAAAACGGGCAACACGCGACGCTTAGGCAGCGAGCTCGCGGTGCGCACGTGGCGCCCGCGTCACTCATACGGCCGCCTAAGACCCTACATTTGGACGATTTTGCGCATCAATGTGTATTAATCACGTAAAAATTGACAATTGCAATAGATTTTTTTCGGGTAGGTTGACCCCACATTAGGCGTGCGCGTTCCTCGGGCGTATGAGAAGCGCGGGAGCCGCGCGAGCTCGCAGCGCGCTCGCGGCGCCCGCGTCACTCACACGCCCGCGGAACGCGCACGCCTAATGTGGGGGACGCCTAAGACCCTACATTTAGAACACTGATCAATTACAAAGCAAAGTACGTGTGCTCAGCTGAGATAATAATATCGTCGGTGTTGGCGGTGTGACGTCAGTTCCGACGGTGGTGACGCTATTTCCGGGTGTCAAGTCCCGACGTCAACGCTTCCGCCGGCAGGCCGCGCCTGAGTGAACAAACATTGGTTTTTATTTAGATACCACTCGTATATGGGCCGGATTGACTTTGAAAACGATTCGGTTGGTAGGTTTTTTCTATATCATAGGTTGGTTTGGATTCGGTTTTTGAGTTAGTAGCAACTGCTGTTAAACTAAGTTTGTTCTTTTATAGCCGATTCCTATAATTTACGGACCGTTATTGGTTAAAATTAAGACTTGAATCTTTACCAATAATGAAGCAAAGACCTCATAACTTTGTATAGTAGACCCTCCCATATAGAAGTAGCTATCACAGGTAAAATAAGCTTACGAATCTATTTACATATATGCCCAGCCTGGCAATAAAAAACGCTACCATTAATAGGAAAAACGATTCGTTTCCTTTATAGGAACCGAGCATTAGTGAATACCGCTCGGCCAAATTTTATGCGAATCGTATCAAATGTCATAGAACGTAATATTTGGTCATGTATAATTACAGGAGCTTACCATTTATTTGCATTAATGAAAGCGCTAGTAAGATCCTCCTCCCCCTGAAAAGTCATCATCATCATCAGCCGAAAGCCGTCCACTGCGGGACAAAGGCCTCCCCCAAACACCGGCACTTCGACCGGTTCTGTGCTTCTCGCATCCAGCCGATTCCCGCGGCCTTTACCAGGTTCATCTTCCGGTCCGCGGTCGCCACTCCAGAACCTTTCGGCTCCATCGGCCATCTGTTCTGCGAGCAATGTGCTCTGACCACTACCACATAAGTTTGGCAATACTTCGGGCTATGTCGGTTACCTTGGTTCTCCTACGGATTTCTTCATTTCTGATTCGAAACTCCAAACATAGCCCTCTCCACATTGACATTCAGCCTTCTAACGAGTCTACTGAAAAGTAAAAAAAAACTTAAACCAGCTTTAAAAAAAAAACCTAACAAATAGAATTGCAAAACTACCATTTAAGTATTAGAAAAGCGCGAATGAAACTGACAGTCGGCACAAACAAATGAATGCGTTCAGGCTTCTGTCATTTTAAACCAGCCATATTTACAACCGATACAATCCTTTTTTTTTCCATATAGTGGTCCCTCATCGATATTTACATGGACTCGAGAACGATTTGCTTCGTCTTATTGCGTTTGAGTTCATAAGAATGTGATACGCTTGGCTCGAACACGAGTTTATTGAAATGTGTGTGTAGTCATGCGAAAGGGTTTCGGTTAGGCCAGAAGGAACTTGTTAAATTGGAGAGGAAAAGGAAATGGGATACCAATTGCCTTTAATAATAATTTATTTATTTATGTACACACAGTAAAATAGATAAAGATATATCATAAAACAGTATTTTTTACAATACCTTTGTACTGTAGTACAGTACTGCTTATTTCATAATTTTCTAGCAGACCTGGAAAAGGAGAAGTAAAAGGAAACGTAGACAATAGACTATAGACAAAATAAACGATAGATTTTATTCGTAAACTATGCTTAGTTACTGATGATATTTTGAATCTCACGGAGGTTAAACGTTACTTTTCTCTTGTATTGTAACATAGTTTTTCTTATCAAAATAGTCCATTAATATTGTCAATTTTTCTCCAATAGCTACAAAGTTCAAAAACAATTTCACTTACCCACATAAGAAATAACATAGCATCACGCCTGTACTCCTCGAAGAGTTAGGCAGAAGTGTACTTTAAGTACTTTACAAATAAAAAGGAATGTTCTTTAATTCATGTCCTTTAATAGGTTCTGGGAAAATCGCCTGACAAAAGAATAGTTTCACATCTGTAAATAATTCGTAGAATGATTGATAAAAACGTTTTAGTCCCCTAGCATATCTTTTTACACAACCCTTCCATCATTCAATTCTTGTAACCTTTCGACATTACATATTTCGCTTGACAGAATGTTGGTCGTGTTCTAACGTTCAACGTGACGGCGTCACGGTAGCGTGGCGGGGGCGTGACGTTGTTTGTCATAACGTCCCACGACGAATAACAATTCAAATACGTGTTTTATGTCTCTTACGATTGTTTTCAAGATTTGATAACTTCTTTATTTCTTCTTCTGAATTGGGAAAATGTGATCTACAACTATGTGATTTTACTTTTATGTTTCATTTCATAATCAGCTTATAATGTTGCCACTGCTTCCACGTTACAGGCCTTCTCTCTTCGAGGGGGAGTGGGCTGTAATCTGTGCGGGTTGGTAGATGTCACATGGCTTCGAATTTTTGGTATAGGACCTGCCGGTTTCCTCACGATGTTTTCCTTCACCGTTTTGAGAATGATTTACACAAAGTCAAGCGCCTGGCTGGGTTCGAACCTACAAATCGTATGTAGGGACTGTTACCACTAGGCCACCACTGATCTCATGTTACATTTGATAAAGTGCATATAAAGGCAAACTGAAATGTATGTGGTTTACATTTATTAGCTATCTTTACAATAAAAATAATAACAATAACCCCACCGCCGTATCTCTACGTTGACGTCGTGGTGGGGCTTGAGCGCTCCGAACTCTGGGTCTGTGCCGGTAGAGTTTACTTTGCCCGAACGGTTGTAGAGTGAGGAGCCAGACCAAGAGAGATACAAAAACCCGCAGGGCAGCATGTGGCGAGCTGTTGGGCAGTAGCGACCCCACGGACTCGATCTCCCGGGAGAAATCTTGTTCCTCACCTCTGGCTTTCCTTTATTGGCCGGCTGGAGTGAACACTGACGAGGAACAGAGCTCCCACCTCATTCTTGCCTTCATTAGCCGGCTTGAGTGGAGACTCGCAAGAGCAAACGTGCTCGGAGGAAGGAAGTATTCCAGTAAGTGCTCGTAGGGATCTTGACCATCTTCCGAGCTCTGGGATTGTTCTGAAAGCCGTGGAATACCTCTCCACTTCTCAAGCACCTCAGGAAGTGTTGCCCCCTTGTCGCTACGTCACTATGTGCCAACGACTGTTTTCGGGGGCCCATTATTGAGTGTGCAAGTCACCCCCTGCCATTTTATCTGTGTATATATAAAACATTGATCAGGCAGGTTACCAATCCACTTTAGCCACCCAAACTCATAATCCATTATCTTTGTTTCCCAATCCTGCAATAGTCCTACTCTAACCGGAGATTGTCCTTGGCTGCACTTGTATAGTGCGAACAGGGATAATCGTCGGTTGGTGAATTCATTCCATTAAAAATGTCTAACGGGCTTCTGCGAGTTGTCTTCGGCCCCTCGTACGCCTTCCAAAAGACCGGGACCGCATGGTCCCGAGATATGTAACCATATATAAAATAATAATAACAATAATAATATGAAGAGCCTGCAAACAAACACTAAGAATGACTGGAATATTGAAATGGATGGCATCTAATCCTGGGTATTATCATCAGATAATGTAATCACTTTGTGGTCTAATTATATATTCTAATGTTTTGAAGATCTGCTCATTGTGCACAAACAGGCTGCAACCTTCTGTGGAGGTATGTTATAGGTAATATAAATGTTACTTGAAAATCACGCCGTTTCGTTCATCGTACGTAATTTAAAACAGTGCAAACAAGCTCAAATTGTCACAGCACTCATAACACAGTAAGAAAGCTAAACGAATAAAATACATTCATTCCAAATCTTACGGAATTTTCTTTACTTTGCATGTGTCATATTTTGTGAACGTGTGAAGTGTGTTTGCATTCAGTTTAACTTGACGTACCCTGATTGTTCGTTTGGATTTATTTTCTTTCTTATGTTTTATTTTCTTCTTACACTTTTTGACAGATTTCGTCTTCGAATGTTTGTAAATCTTATGATAAATGTATACCTACTTTTTTTGTAGGGAATATTGGAATAGAAAACGGAAAATATTATTTTGCTTTAGGTATGAATAACGAACCCATTTGGTTACGGACTAGCCAAGACCAGCCCATAGTCAGCCCTGTGGTGTGACCGTCCGACTGCCAAGTCATAGTTTTCGAGTGCAAACCCAAGTTACGCACCTCTGACTTTTCGAATTCATATGCGTATTTTATAATTATCACTTGCTTCAAAAACGGTGAAGAAAAACATCGTGAGGAAACCGGCATGAGTTTTTTTTTTTTTTTAGTTGAGAAATCATTAAATGACTTCTCCCACTCTGGGCGTAGCGGGAGGGCAGATTGTTACTGTCAGATTTTTACTGACTAAAACCCACCCGTGTTCCTTCAGTTGTCTGTTGCCAAGGGCCTCGGTTTCCTTTTCAGACTTTCCCGCAAAACCGGCATGCCTGGGAGATATTTCTCGACGGCATGTGAAGTCAGAGACACATGCACGGCTTTAAAACTCTAACACCAGGTTAGTCACTGACCACACGAAAGAAGAGGACATGCTAAAATATTTTCTATTGAATATTATTTGATTAAAAATTCCGATTGTTTGTTTGTATTTTTGTGGAATAAATATGAAATGCTGAAAAAATGCGAAATCATTGAAACCTTATTTGAAAATACACTTCATCTGCCTCTAAAACCGTTTACAGGTATAAAAATAGTTTATCTTATTCCAGACCATACATACATTCTAGGCCAGCAGGTAAAAGCCATCAATAAAGTAAAAGAAAAATATTATCAAAAAATATAATGTGTATGGCAAAATAAACGATTAATCGTAAAACTGTTTATTTTAAAACACAAAATAGATCACCGTTACACCGTAAGTCGTCGTACATCGAAATCGCCATTTTTCTCTACCTTTCTCCCTCACACACATACATCCCTTTCTTTCATCCGATGCGTTCCGTTTAACTAATAATAAGCTGCGTTCATACTTCAACGTAATACAATATTTTATCCCACAAGTATATTATAATAACAAAATTCAAACTCACATTGCTACATGCTTTTATCACGTCACGCCGGGAGTGGCGACATTGGGACAGCCATTACTTTCAGTTTGTGGCACAGACGACACACTCCATATACGTCACACATGCACAATATGTCGCAGGCACGTCTCGGAGGCGTGATCTATAGCTCCCGAGACACCACGCCCTGTCATGAGGCACTAATAAAATTATATAAAATGCTTGTTGGTTTTAGCTTGAGCGAGAGTTGTAAGGCTGTCTTTGAATTCAATAACAATCTTTTGCGGAGTGATTCGGAGCAGAATTTCTATTGGAAAAATCCAATTAGGCTTTACTCGACCTGAGAATCGCACACACGCAACTTCCTATGCCATCTGGGCATGGCATGGGTATGGCATAGGTTACAAACCAGATTATTCAAAAGTTTGTTTAAAATCTCCTCATTATGTTAAATATTTATTTATTTTACTTTATTGTCTTTGGGTGGTTTACAGCTTTCAACACTGAGGTAATTGAAGACAATACATTTACAAGCCTCTACAGTTAGCAATAGATTATTGTTGTACTTTGCAAATTGATTCAATCAATCTGCGTAGCCTTTTCCCAAATATGTTGGGGTCGGTCCAGTCTAACCGGATGCAGCTGAATACCAGTATTTTACATGGAGCGACTGCCTATCTGACCTCCACAACCCGGTAACTGGATAGTACGATACCCCTTGGTTAGACTGTTTGTCAGACTTTCGGAAATATATTATTATTATTATTATATATTATTGTATTTATTATATTACGGGTCAGTGCTTAGTCCAGTATCACAAATTATATAATTACCTACAACTAACTACTACCTAAATATATGTACCTACTTTTAAAATAGAATAGAAATCATTTATTTGCTTATAATGCTGGTATACAGACAATATGAGGTGGCGGTCAGAATTCAGATAGGCAGTCGCTCCATGTAAAATACGGGTATTCAGCTGCATCCGGTTAGACTGGAAGCCGACCCCGACATAGTTAGGAAAAGGCTAGGCAGATTGATTGAATCAATTTGAAAAGTACAACAATAATCTATTGCTAACTGTAGAGGCTTGTAAATGTCTTGTCGTCAATTACCTCAGTGTTGAAAGCTGTAAACCACCCAAAGACAATAAAGTAAAATAAATAAATATTTAACATAATGAGGAGATTTTAACCTTTTAACCGCCCGACTTCATAACGGTTGTCGTGCCCCCAACGCCTGGCATCGAAAAATCGAAAAATGAATACCTACAACAAAGATGATGTGTAATGCATAATTAAATTTAACAAATGATTAAACGAGTGTCGTAAATATACGACTCTGGCGAAATGGGCACGAAAATATTTGTCGGATAAATCCGACGTAAGCGGTTAAAAGGCAAACTTTATTATTATAAACAATTTTTGACAATATGAAATTTTATAATAATATCACCGATAAATTTTACATTACGGTACCTATGCAAAATTCCAAATAATCGATGTAATATAAATCATCATGATCATTCTTGATAAAACAACATTTATTTAAAAGAGAGAGAGAGAGAGAGAGAGTTTTGTGTGATTTTCTCTCTTTAGAAATTATACTACATTTTTTTTCTTCAAAATATCAAATTGCCCTTTATCTCTGTAGACTTTCCTAATTAAGTTACAACTTCTGTGGCCTGTGACCTTCGATGTGGAGGCCATTAATTTGCCACATGGAGCTTTTAGTATTACTGGCGCATTTAGTTTTGATACCGTTTGGAACCTCGCCAAGCCGAGGAGGAAAATGAGCGTAAAGACAGATAGAGCCAGTGACTTATGGTGTTCCGCTTGAAATGGTTCGACCACGTTGCTTTAAGACCCACTGACTACTTTGTATCCTTCGGTTTTATATGAGCACTTGGTTGGCTGAAAAAGGCCAATGATTTTGGTGGGAAAGGAGAAAATATCTAGGAGGAATATGTCAATATCATCAAAATTAACAGTAAGAGATCGATCTAATTCTTTATTAAGGAAAATACTATGTCCAAAGTTCGAAATAAAAGGTAGATGTGAGTGAAAATGCTAGGAGGAGGCTCCCTAGAAGCACATAATGACCTTATTGGTGATGATCTTCAGGAAGGTCAGGTGCATAGTACTCACAACCGGCGTGCGTGTATTACCAGGGGGCTTAAAACGGCCACTTTGGCAGAATCTTATTAGGAAAATATTATGAATCATCCTTAAATGTCACAAACTCCCAATTCATATTATGATCTGCGTGCTATTCATATTACGAAATAATTCATCGGTTTGACAGTTTTCTATGGATATTCGTAAAATGGTCCACATTATGAATTGCTTTTATTTCAAATTAAAGGAATTGCTAATGACAGCTGGGAATTCAGGAAATGAGTTGCTTTTAGATGAATTGCTAATGTGGCCGTTAAACGAATCGAAGGAGGATGTAAGGATCATAGTAAGAGGCGATTTATGGTTTCAGCTTACCCACATGGGAAAAAGGTGTGTGTTTATGTATGTGGGAATAAAAGAGAACATAAATCTCGAGTCCAAAGAAAGTGTAAAATATGAAAAGCAGTTTGTCGTAATTTGTGTGCTTCTGATTAATTTCAAAGTAAAAATTCGTTACCGTAAAGCACTCGTGGGTGTTGACAGGTCTAAATGAAAAATAGATAATCTCCCTGTTGTCAACTCAAGAAAGAATTACGCGGAAGGAAATACTTTTCCGCCTTACGTTGAAACAAAAATGGGCAAAGGACATACCGTCTCCAAAGGACAAAAAACTCGTTTATTTTTATTTTTCCGACGTCAGATTTTTGTCAACTACCGTTATTTCACTATTAATGATGTTAATTATTTATACTTTTCTGCAAACCTCAAATATAATCTAGATTTACTTAGTTCCTTCACAAAAAAAAATATGGTAGGTAAAACATTTAAAAAAAAATCTGCGCATAACAAAAAAGTTTTTGTAAGCAGAATCGTTTATTTTATACTCCAATTACACAAAACCCTTAAAACGATTAAACAAAATAATCTTAAATAATAAAAGTAGCTTTACATTTATGAATTCCAGCTTCGCCACTTGTTTTTGACGGCCATCTTTAAATTCCCAGAGCGGAATAATATGCACAAAGAGCTTTGAAGTTGCAAAAAAATATTTTTCTACACAGCTGACTTAAAGAATGTTAATAAATACTTACCAGAGCATTTGTGTTACCAGTCGACAAAAGATATTATAATACTGCGTTACGGAATATTAAAAAGCAATTTTAATATTTCTTGCACTAGTTTCAAATGAGAATTTACAAAGACTTCAACTTGTAAATTACTTTGTAGTGGAAAATAGAAGTGACTGCATTATACAATTACGGCATTAGTTCTTATGCTGGACCAGCTTGAAAATTATTTATTGTGACTAAGTATTTTAAAATAAGAGTTTTATAAATAAATAAAAAACCATGTCTTTGTTGCCGCGCAGTTTATTTTATTTATTGGGTACACCAACACCAATACATACAAAAAAATTGGACAGAACAAAAGAGTACTATGTTATGTATGCCTATTAAAGGTATACCAATACACAGAATTCATCAGAGAGATTGTGTTTCATTTTGTCGTTCATTTACTAAAATGAATTGTTTGATGCATTTAAACATTTAAATTTATAATACTCTTGACACAATAAACGCTCGAGTTTAAGCCAATTAGCGTGTGTAATTAATGGGCAGTACAGAATGCTTCTTTTGTCCGTATAATATTTGGTAATAAAACGGTTATAACTTAACAGGTCGTGTATTAAGTTGTGATAACATCATGCTGTTTATGTTTAGCAAGATTTTTAAACTTAAAAAAAAATACCTCCGAATAGACAGCCTCCTCATTTTAGAAGTCGAAATTATGCAGTTTTTAAGAAACATTTGAAACTTGAACAAATTTTTTTTTTTTTGTTCGTAATTGATTTGGCAAGATTATAGAAACGGATCTTAAAACGGTGCTTATTACAGAAACTTGCTTACTTCTGTAGCTGTGCTGTCAGTTATTAGAGCTAAATCTCTGCAGATAAGGAAATGAGCGCGATGGTTATTTCAAGATTGTTATTTCAAGAGAAACCGGAGTTTATTTATAAAATTACATAACTTTAAGCAACGATTATAAATAAACCTCTAACTGTTTGTTTGTTGCCCTTTATTTTGTGGCGGTATCTACATCGCCACATGCGAACTACGCATCAAAGACCTAACGTCATCCTGACGTCACATAAATCCTGCATCGCGCAATTAAAGTTTACCGTGCAGTGGACATATATAGAAGAACCCAACATCAATCGTTGGGCAGTTGTCCGCCAGACACAACACACGTCTGGTTGGAGGATCCTCCCTTTTCTATGGTGGATGAGTGAACTTTACTTTAGAAAGGTTTAACGTCAAAAATGTATGGTTAAACAATCCCTAATCGTTATTAACTTAAGCAACGTTTAAAAATAAATCCCGAACATCATTACAAATTATTTTATAGTAATTAACTTGTAGTAATCATTCTGTTTTATAAAGCTGTTCACAGCCAGGAGCGGGTGAATTTGAACAGATTCGCTAACATAAAAAAAAAACTGTTTCCGGCAACAAACAATCTCTACAACAAACCAACTCAATTAAAAACGACAAGGTAAATCTGTTTCCACAACCGAAGGTATGCAGTCCCTGCCGTTTCAATTTCCTACAAGCTGATAGCAATCAAGCGAGTCTTGAGTCGATGGCGGCGGGTACATTGGGTACATTGCTCGGCGTCTCGCATTCCCTCACGCGGAGAACGTCTTCATCTTGGCCGTTATTGGAAAATTCCACACAAAATTATTATACGCCGAAGTACAGTCGAACAAGCTATAAGTTATGCAGGCAGGCTAACCTTAAAGTTCTTCTAAACAATGCTGTGAGTGTGCTAAAAAGTCAGTTTTCTATTTCACTCTTGTAAGTGTGTCTTATCTGACAATGAAAGGCGGTGACATCGGAGAAGACGAATTAAAAAAGTTGTTTAGAGCTTGCATCGAGTCAACGAGACGCGAAATGCGGAACGATGGACGAAAACGGTAAAGCTGACTTTTCATTATGAGATATTATATTACATCTCGAGGCATAAATTAATATCGCTCACCTTACTTATGAATGGAACCGCTTACACGAGAATATACTATACTATATATTGTATCTCATAGTGAAAAGTTAGTTTACGCGCGCGCGTCGCTTAAATAGGTGCAAGTCGCATCGCCCGAGTCCGTGAACGAGGTTTTAAGCTTAAATAAAACAAAATTTTAATGGTTATGAGTGTGGTGGAAATATGATTACATCTGTCTGTAAACCAACCTTTTTGTTCGACTGTACATCTCCAATACATTCGATTGTTGTGACAAACGTGAACCTAGCAGATTCTAGGCATAAGTTTTGGCTTCCAATTTGTCCTCGACCTTGTTATTGTGACAATGATATTTCATTTCGCTACGCTGTTTTATGGTTCGGTACTCGAATTAGGAATTTCTTATTAACTTTTATTATATCTGTCAGAGCAAAGTGTGCCCTTTTTGTATCATATTTGATACAAATATGATCGCGATTTATTCTTAATCTTCGTATTTTGAAAGTCTTTCTTTTAGGTTGGAGAGACAACATATCTGGCCTATTATCTGAAATATTCCAGGCGGCTTGTTAAGTCAGGAAAAGGATCGTGGGCAAGAACCTATGGGCGGCACACCCACGTCCGCCACGGATGAAACCATTGTAGTTTTTAAGACATTACTTCTCCCTTTACGCAGTTCTAGGAGCATCAAAATCTGTCCCGGGGTTATTCAGTTACGACAATGTTAGGTTAGGTTATGTATTGTTAAACAAATTGCCTACGACTTAAATAGTGTCCGTATCTTTGATTATTTACATGTCTAGATAGAGTATGGCACTGCAAAAGAACTAAAACAAACAAGCCATCTTTGTTATGCTGGTGAGCGTGACAGCTACGTCTTACACTCGCGTCACGTCATTGTGCTGTCATTGTGGTTTTCCAGTGTGCGTGCATTCAGCGGCCAACAGCTGGACGCTTTTTTTTTCGACCAGTTTAAATCTCTGACGGTCTATCATAGACATATTTACATCTTTGGTCCGAATATTTAAATCATAACTGTCGTTTTTGACAGTTGTATAAAATATCACACATAATTTGACGTATTGTCAATTTGCTTAGCTTGCATTTAATTTCCATGAATTTGCAATAAATCTTCTGCACATTTAGGTAAACAATGGTTTTTAGCAACAAAATAATAATCTTTGCATAGACCTTCTTGATGAATTCCTTAATGACAAATGGTAAGTTATTTGACATTGATATTTATTTAATTTTGACATAGCTATCTTTATTTCTATTAATTAATTAGATATATATTCATTTGTTAATGTTCTGCTTGTTTTTTTCTGTTTTTAGTTATGTTGATTATTCTTTTATAAAATAATTACTAATTGATGATGATGATATTAAAGAATTTAAACCTTTAAAGTAGATTTTTTGAGGATCTCATTATTTATTATTAAGATCTCATGTAAAATGTACCAAAAATCACACCAATAGATAAATTTGAATTTGACCAATACGCTCTTGGCGAGTTCTTATATCGAAATAGAGGTATCAATAGAAACGGTATTTCTTTAAGCGTGAGAAGATTTATGAGACAGAATACGTATTAATTTACGAGCATAGGGATCGAGGTTAGAAATGTCGAGTAATGTAATAAAGTATTCTCGAGCCTAAAAGAATTTAAAGAATAATGTGCGGCTTTTCGTTTCTTTTTATATTCTGAGAATGAGATAGATATTCTCATTTCTTTAAATTCCATCTTTTAGGTCTTTTTTTGTTAGCCGTTCTTCATAATTTGAACATTTTCAAACCATTTGCTATTTTATTTTTTACGTTCATCGAAATATTCGTTGGATATTTTTGAATATATTGTATAAAATGAGATTCAAGCTTTATAAAGTTGCCAAATGGTTGCCAAATATAAAATATTATTTGTATCGGGAGTGCGTGACCGGCAATGTCACACTTTCCATATCTTATCGCTTTGTCATTTATAGGACTGACATAAAAACGATACGAGATTTTATTGTATTACCATATTAATCCAATCCGTATGTTTGTTTTTCACAGGGAGTGAACTTTTTTTTAAATAAACAGGTAAACAATTAACCTGACTATAATTAAAATGGTTTAAGAATTCGTTACTCATGGTTTTATCAACTTACTAGCTGTGTCACACGTTTTCACGCAGAAGTCTCGATCCCGTGGGAATATCGGCATAAAAAGTATTCTATGTCCTAATCCAGGATGACCTGGACGTTCAGCCGTCTTAGCAGTTTAGAAAAAAAAAAAAAACTTTCGCATTTATAATATTATAGTTAGGATGTGAACAACTTTTTAAATTAAAGCCTCCCGCTTACACCCCGCGGGCAGCAGCTAGTTCCAACTAATATTATACATGCGAAAGTGAGTTTGTTTGTTTGTTACGCTTGCACGCTAAAACGGCTGAACGGATTTGGATGAAATTTGGGACATGGGCAGACCATGACCCGGAGAAGGACATAGGCTACTTTTCATCCTGGATCGCAGACAAAATCGCAGCTAGTAGATAATAATAATAATGGTTACTAGTAGTCATTAATTAAAAAATAAACAAACTCAACCAAAAACATTCCTAGTTAACATAAAAATGGAATATGCAAAACCACGCTGTTTTAATATTAAAAATTATAATGAAGTGTCATTAGCGCTTTAAATGCCACATTTTTTGTTACTTATAGTACCATTGTGAATGGTAAATACTTGAAATACCTGAAACATTGTTACCTCTGGTTTACTACGTAGCGTCCAAACTCGTAATTAAAAAGCTCTAGGGCTTTTATGTCAAAATTTAAAATGGCAGGTCGGGACGTGGCAATTATACTAATTGGCTCGGTATACAAAAAGTTGGCATAATTCCTGTATGTATGGAACTCTACATTTTTTTTATTCATGGTGATTATTTAATTAACGCGATAATGTTATGGTCAATCCCAACATAAGTTTTAGTCGAAATTATTATTATTTTAAATATTATTTATAAAACTATGTAGTTGTGTAAAAATTAAATATAAGCATTTCAATGTTAATTTTATAAAAATACAACAACACAAAATAACAACAACAAACAACTACAATAACGTACGACAACGAAACCACAAACAACAACGACAACATATAACATTCTCATTGGAAAAAAAACCAAGCTATAATTTCTCGATGCGCAGTATTTTCCTTACTTGTCTACACTCTATTTATTTACAAGACTATAAACTAAAAATTCACTTACAGTATGAGGGACTTTCATGATTTTAGTACCTACTTTCATAATAATATGTAACTATACCCTCTTGGTGACTTGAACGTAAAATAACTATAAATAAAATAAACTACACAAATACTTTCAGCGTCCAGTTTTTTATAAGTCATAACTTGGTATCGCACTCTTGATAGAATTTTACGATGTTTGTAGTTAAGGTGGACTACACACTTAAGGCGAATTTTACCGACGAAACTTTTGAAAAAACGAAAAATTTGTTTTACAGAAAAGGGCTGTTCGAGCCATTTACAACCTAGGTCCAAGAGATTCCCTTAGAGAAAAATTGAAAGAAGTAGATATTCTGACTGTAGCCTCACAATTATATATTTGAAAACCTGTTGTATGTACACAAAGATATATAAAATTTTAAGAATATGTCCGATATTCATAGTATAAATACCAGGAACAAACACAATCTTGCTGTACATCGCACTCGTCTCCACAGAGTAGGCAACTCGTTCATGGTTCAATGTATACGCTTTTACAACAAACTTCCCATTGATATTAGAAATTTACCCATTAAACGATTTAAAGGCTGTATTAAAACCAAACTTTGTAAAAAAGGGTACTATAAAATTGCGGATTATTTAGAAGACAAAAAAGCATGGAATTGAGCTGCTCGCTCTGCTAAGCCTTGATAAAACCCTAGAACTTGACATTTTAATTATTATCTAAAATCATTACAATATACCAGTTTTATAAACCTACAAATTGACATTGTTGAATATTTTATACAAAATGACATTATTACTTTGTAAAGTATTATTTTATTTTAATTATTGTGAATGTGAGGAATATGTGGATCATTTTTATTATCTCCTCTTTCTTTAGTTTTAATTTGGCAGTTCGAGTACTTTTTGCGGCCTACCCAAATGTCCTTTCTTTGGTATTGTTCGTCGAGTCGTTGAGCTCCTTAAGCTCTGAGTTGAGCTCCTCGGTTACTGACAAATGCTTGCACTGGCTGGACAGGTACTCTCAAATCTGTGTGGTTCTTTCCTCAAAAGACCATTTCAGACTCTAATCTACATGGTCCTCATATGGCCTGACCAAGATGATGTCTTGACATTAAAAGAGACTGCGACCTCTGAGTTTGTTTCGGCCTTTCTTCTCAGAGTAGTCAGATAGGAAACGCCGACCTCATCTAGGTTATTTTATTTTTTTAAATATGACGTATAAAAGTGATTCTGATATCTTATTTACAGAATAAACAATTTCATTTCATTTCATTGCAAACTGAACGCGATCAGCACATCTAAAACGCGGTCAAGAACTGTCAGTGTCAATGTTCCACAGAAAATAATGACACTGACAGCGCTTAAACGTAGTTTATGTGCTGATCAATCAATCTGCCTAGCCTTTTCCCAACTATGTTGGGGTCGGCTTCCAGTGTAACGGGATGCAGCTGAATACCAGTATTTTACATGCGATTGCCTATCTGACCTCCACAACCCAGTAACTGGGTAATACGATACCCCTTGGTTAGACTGGTCGTCAGACCTTTGGGCTCCTGATGACTCGTAACGAATGTCAAAGATCCACAAATTACAGCCGGGACCAACGGCTTAACGTGCTTTCCGAGGCACGGAGGAGTCTCGGTATGTGAAAATGGTCACCCATCCACGGACCAATCCCGGCAAGCGTAGCTTAACCTGATGGATCGACCCGAGTGGCTGTTATTACTTAGCCACGAGCTCGTCAGTTTATGTGTTGATCGCGTAGAGTTTTATTGGTGAAATCCGCCCTTATTTTGGTTAGATTGACCCCGCGTCGGAAAACCGGAAGGCTCCCTCTGGCGGCGCGACCACGCGTTCTGTTTGACTGAACAAAAGGTGACTTATGAATGCGACTATCTCGTATTCGCGTGACGTACGCTTTTTATCAGGGCGCGGCCTGATTCGGCCATACAATTGTAATGCAATTAGGTTGGCTACTGACTATGTTTGCGGGATTGTCCACTCGTTGATCTGTGTGTTTACGGTCTGTATGTGAACTCATTTGCACGTATCAAGTGGCAGTATGTAGACGTGTGTAAACAAATAACGATTGCAACAATAGACCTATATAATATCGTATTAGTTGGTACGGGTTCAGAAAATAGTCAATTTATAATACCACTAGCCGTTGCTCGACTTCGTCTGCGGTCCAGGATAAAAAGTAGCCTAATTCCTTCTCCAGGTCAAGGTCTACCCGGGCCAAATTTTATCCAAATCCCTTAGCTATTTTAGCTTGAAAGCGTAACAAACAAACTAACTCACAAACAAATTCACTTTCGCATTTATAATTTACTAGCTGCGCCCCGCAGTTTCACCCGCGTTAGTCTCGGCCCCGTGGGATAAAAAGTATCCTATGTCATGGTCTACCCATGTGCCAAATTTCATCCAAATCCATTCAGCCGTTTTAGCGTGAAAGCGTAACAAACAAACTCACTTTCGCATTTATAATATTAGTTAGGATTATAGTTAGGATAACATTTCCATCAATACTTATATCAATTTTTTATTCTGATCAGAGAATACTTATTATGTTCGTGTGTGTATCACAGCATATTTATGTCACCGTAAGATTGTGAGAACTACTAGCTTATAATATATTAGTATTATTTCCGTTAGATTAAAAAATGTCGAAAAATTGTGTGATTAATACAGTTAAAATGAGAGCTACTGCTGAGTACTGTCCGTTGCGAATACACGATTGTAATATTTGCCAATAGTGTGTAGAAAGAAAAAAAAAGAACTTTTATTTTCGGAAAACATGACGCTAAGAAAATACAAATACACGAAAAATAACAAATAGGACGTAGGACGCTTCACTTACAGTATGAAACCTCCTTAACATGGGATCACAAAGTTGTGGTACTATTTTCTGTCAAGCATTATTTCATAGCTTTTCTACTAGGTTTGATGTATTTTTATTATCATACAGAGAGTACCTACAAAATTTGAGAAAAATAATTTATAGCAAGATTTTAGTAGATTTATATATATTTTTTTTTTTAATTCATCATACGTCATAATTATAATTTTGAGTTCAAATGTATTTTTATTTTATTATATAATTTTTGTAAAATAAAGCATGCCTGTACGTGTACAATAGTGCATTTGTTAATAACTTGACCAATTACTAGTTTTCACAAATAGGTAAAGAAAAAATTATCAGTTCATGAGTAGACAGTGTTAAATATTTATTTATTTATTATATTTTTGATTTACGTAATCATACATAAAGCACTTACATAAGCCCCAACTGTTAAAAAGATCTCCCAAGAAAGTCAATATCGGATCCGTATCATGATGACATTAAATATAAAACAACTCTTTAAACTGTATTCAAAATTATTCCTTTTACTTTGACACACAAAGAAAACACATTTATAATGAAAATATGTATCGTATGAAAAGTTAGGGCCACTAAAATTCGACTTGAAATTCATTTTCATTTTAGTAACTATAAACCTTAGTTTTATACGAGCCGGATCGGGATTCGTAGCTGTTAACTACGCGCTACGTATGTTGTAGCCAGGGTGCTACGGCGTAGCGGCCGTAGACTGGCGTAGCTGCCAGACTTTGTAGCACAAGTTTATTTCAAAGCAAGTTTTAATAACAGTTTGTTTTACTAAGAGATAAAGAGAAATTGTATACGGAAGTTAACATGTTTCTAACAAATAGTTTAGCTATAAGTGCTTGGAAAAGATCATCAAAAGCAATCGGTGTAAATGACCTATTGACATTATTGTAAAGGTTCTAAAGAAAGAAAGAAAGAATAACATTTATTTGGACACAGTTCGTGAAACACAATATACAAAAAAATAAAAAGAGAAAGTAGTGTTTTGACAATAGTGTGTGCCTCACGGCTGCGCCAAAAAGGTTCATTTCAGCATTCACGCCAGACAAATGCTGTCTGACGCTGGTTTTCTAATGAACCCTTAGGGACAAGTGACGGGGAGTACACACAGTTTCAACATACTTAATACTTATATAAAGACTTCTAAATAAATAAATAAATAAGTAAAAATCAAATACAATTACAGAACTAAAAAATAACGAATAAGAAATTCCCAGCAAAAACCTGTTCTTAGTGATAATATAAGTACTTATTATATAATAGACTACGTTAGCGATTGTTCTAGATATTTTACACGTTTATTTTTCTTAGTTTTTGATTCATCATATTTGATTATCGTCGGTTTTAATGTCAGTTGTTTAATCCTTATTAAATCAGTTTTAATAGCTAAATTGCGTATATAATTAAAAATCACTGAAACAAAATTTTGTTTCAGTGCGGTTCGGTGGAACAGTTTATTAATATTATTTTCGGTTTCCTCACGATGTTTTCCTTCGCCGGTTTGAGAGCAGTTGTGATGAAATAATTTACACGAAGTAAAGCGCCTGTCAAGGTTCGAACACACGACCGCATCACCCCGATTCCGACTCGTGAGTCGCGGCTGCTGCCACTGGGCCACTGCTACTCAATAAATCTTGACAAACTCGCAATTACGACACGACAATGACGACACGGTTGGCGCAGTGGCTGAGCGATGGACGGCTGCGCACGTATCGCGGGTTCGATCCCCGCACGGGACAAATATTTGTATGATCTGCAAGTAGTTGTTCCGGGTCTGGGTGTTAGTGTATGTGAGTTTCTATGTTTGTAAACGCACCCACGATACAGGAAGAAATTCCTAGTGTGGGGCAAAGATTGGTAAAAAAAAAAAAAAAAATTCCTCGCTCATTTAATTTACCTATCTGCCGTCAGTGAGACCGGTCCCCAAAAGTGTTGTAGGTCAAAGGTAGCTTTATATAAAGGCTAATTTTATAAATTAGAACGTGAGACGGCTCGTGCTAGTAGTTCCATATTAAAACATAAGTTTAATTACAAAGCAGTGCTTGGTCTTAAATGAAGGTACAAGGTCTGCACCCCGGTTTTTTGTTACAATTTTTTTCTCTCTCTCTCCTGAAGAAGTATTGCGAAGTACTTATTTTTGTAGCTAGGTGACCAATTTAGATTTATTTCTGAGAAATTAAGTATCTATTTGCATAATTGAGTACACTTTCAAGGAATCTTTCCGTTAATAAACACCATGAAAGCTGTCGAATCATCTCGCGATTCAATTATTTACGTCGAAAGAGATACCGTGCAAAAAATAAGCAACGCAATTTCGCTCAAAATATAACAAAATCATAATAAATCACGTTTCTCTTCGCTGCTTTTCAGACAAAGCAGAAAAGTCTTTTATTTTCAAAGTGTACCCTCCAAATTGCATTTGCCGAAAGATTGGCGACATTCAGACTTCAGATGTATAAAAAAAGAATGCTGATAGACAGAATATTCGTTATTCTGACCACGTTCCTTGTATAAAAACGCGTTGCGAATATTTCTGACGTCAGACTGTGGTTGACATTCCGCTGTTCAGAACTTAGACTACTGCGGTTTGTGGTGGAGAGGAATTCTTGTTAGAGAATTTAATTTAATTTAATTTTTATTAATTTTGTTTTTTTTTTTTTTTTTTTTTTTTTTTTTTTTTTTTTTTATTCATTCTAATATTTATGCTTTTCAACACGAGATAATTGCATTTAAATCTAAACCTACTCTAACTATTTACATAAAACACTAAAACTTAAAGAACTAACTAACTATAACTAAAGTAAGGCGTCGAAAAATTCCTCCGCATCGCTGTCGGCTGGTAACGTACCCAAGAGACTGGCGGCATTGCCACGTTGAATGGCAATGCTTAGCCTCTGACCAAGGTAAAAGCCAGCCCTTGGGTCACGGGAAGTGTCAAGCAGCCGTTTGGAGATTTCACTGAACAGACTATGAGCACTCGGACCCCACGGCCCTAGGGTTTCAACCCCAAACGGCTCGAAAATATAATTGCCTATAAGGCTATTATACTTTCGCCGCTTGAGGTTTTCCGCTGCCGCAGCGGCAGCGCCAGCACAGCACGCCGAGCCAGGAAGATGGGATGGCGCAAGAGTATCGACACACGTTGCGTCCCACACTAAAGGCCTACCCATCTTCCATGGGAATAAGGACATGCCGTCCGGTCTTTTGCCATCGTCGCGTGCCAAGCCATTGGGTTCTAATACAGCTGGAACGCCGACGGTGACAAGAGCTCGTCGGATGATGTCATTAATATTAGCGTGCCGCGCTAAGCGACCCGCACTTCGGCTGCAAGACAGGCCGTGGTGTCCGAGGCTGTTGACAACTTCGCCACAGTGACAGCGATGAGGAGTACAACATGGGGCTCCTAGGCGCAGGGAAGCAGCGATGCGGAACGTAGTGTCGTCGAACAAAGTTCCTAGGTTCGATGACGGCAGTGCATGAAGCCACAGACCCGACTCCCACTTACCCACAGCCAGCAGGCGCGCGCGCTCCGCAGTAGTGGCAGACGTGTCAAGCAAGTTGTTCTGTACTACTCTGCAGAGCGGCTCATCCCACCGTCTCTGGGAAGATGGATTGTCGGGCGGATCTGAATTCGGGCAAGCGAGTCTCCAGGCATCCATAGCCTCGGTGAGGCACGGCACGTCAAAATTAATCAGTGTGGAGGCTAGGATTTTCCTGATTAATTTCTCAGTACCGTGGACCGAGGATATGAATGCCGGTAAACTAATACTAGAAATTTTGCGGACGCCGAGGCCTCCCATACGGATGGGAAGAGTAGCTTGTGCCCAAGCTCGGTCGTCCATGGCCACATTTAGGATCAAAGTTAATGTATGACGGATAATTTGGTCCATTTTGTCTAAAAGATTAGTGTGCTTCCATAAATGCGAAGCGCGAAGGAAATATGTTAATTTAGGGCCGAAACAGCAGTAACGGATTAGGGTTATGGCCGAATGCATGTTAATTTGGAACAATCTTTCCGAAACGTCATTGAAATTTTGTATTTTTTCCTCAATGAAGATGGGAAAGGAATCCTCAAAGATTGGAGACCCAAGGAGACGAAGAGAGCTTTTTTCAATAATTTTGATTTCTGGGGCTATTGCGTTAAATTTGGGAAGTGTCAGATGTCTGTCAGTACTGTCCGCTAAGTATAGTTCACATTTTGAAAGGTTGAGATCAAGACCAATGGAATGAAGTTCATTTTTTAGGAATCGGAGGTCATTTATAACAGTTTCTACGTCGCCTCCCAAGGTTCCATCATCGAGGTACCAAACATTAAATTTGGAATTTAGCTGCCGAATAATTGGGTGAATGGCTAAACTAAAAATCACTGGCCCGAGGGGGTCACCTTGTTGACAGCCAACAGCAGATTCCAGAAGGTTGTCCCGAAACAGTAATTTAGAGGGGTGTCTGTAACATTGCCAAAGGAAACTATAAATTTGAGGTATCTCTTTTTTAGTTTCTGTCAGCAAGGTGTCCCTATTAACAGAATTAAAGGCATTCTTTATGTCAACCTTCAGGATAACCTCTCCTTTCTCGGAATTTAGATAGGTCGACAATGCGTGTACAGCAGCCTCACAGCCCCCTTTGGAGCCGTAACCTAGCTGTAGGGGCTGAAATTTTTTCGAAACATCCTCACCATAAAATTTACAACAAATCTTGGCTGCCATACGACGATAGGTGGTTCCCACGGCAATGGGACGAATACCGCCATCCCTCTTACGTAGGGCGCATAGATTGGCCCCATAAAGAACGTCTATGACGGACTCATTCACCTTGCCGGAGAGCATAAGATTGATCAGAGCCGTAAGCTCCTTCACAAGCGACTCACCAGCTGTCCCGGCACCTGAACAAATGAGGTCCTTAAGGTGCTGAGGACTCAGGCCGTCGAGGCCGCCAGCGGAGCCGCTCCGAAAGGAGCAGACGGCTGTGACCAACTCTCGACCTGTAATGGTGAGGGAGTGATTATCCGGATCAGGGGGGTCGGGAAAGGAAAGACCATCCGCTGGGGCAGGGTGTTTGTTCTCCAGAGCTGCGAGTGTTTCTGGAGAACATGGTGCCACTACATCACTGCTAAAGAGAATCCTGGCTGCTCCACTAATGTCACCTTCCCCTAACTTAGATTCTACCAGATGGGATATACCTCTTGAAGAGGTATATTTCTGTGTCGAGAATTTTGAATCTAAATTAAGAGCCGAAATATTACAGTTTTCTTTAATTTGTGCGGTTAAGGTCTTTTTGGTTGCCAAATTCTTTTGCACATGTAGAATCCTGTAAGGAAAGGTGAGTAGCTGTTCCCAAGCACTTTGCGAGTTCTCCCGGGCGGCAAGACGAACGCAGCTTGCTAGCTGTTGTGCCACTAGAGGTCTTGCGCCGCGGGGAACTCGCTTCAAAACAGGAACTGAGTTTTTGAATTTTGAAAGGGTTTTCCAAAACGGTTCAAAAGTGGGTGTACCTGGTGTTATAGGTGTGGCTGGTGGGACAGGGTCTGAGGAGAGTGCATTTGATGGTCTGTGCACCTTTCCAATATGCACATTCAGACCCCGCTTACCTTTAAAAAACCGGGCCTGGGAACACAACGGACATCTCTCCAGGATGCTCAGTGATGTCGAAGGTTGACAAGCACTACCACCAACATCCACAACATCGCTGCTGCCACTAAGCATTAATTTTATTTTTTTTAAACTTATAAATTAACTTATGAGAAAATAATAACAATACAAAATAAAATACTACGAAAACACTAAAACGTCTTGTATGTGACACTGCACTGGTGACAGCTGTGACGGGAGCGACGCAGTCGCGCTCTGGCGGCCTAGGGCGCCGCGCCTCCGATGCATTGCGACGCAGCCCTGGCAACCGATGCCGGCTGGCGTCGCCGTCGCGTCCTCAGAGCGTCCGCGTCGCTATGATTTTATCCTTTACGCAGACTGTGAAAATTTTCACGACTGGTCCCGTCTGACAAGGAATAGATTAAGATACGCTCGAAACTCACACAATAAACACTTTACTAGTGTAGCGATGCGTTAGATATTGTGTATTTATTATAAAATTATATCGAGCAGGTATGACCTGGATGTATCGAGTTATTTTTCGAATATTTAAATTGGTTCTGTTATTTTAGTTGAGTTATTTCTGTAAATTGTGTTTTTGTTTTGTTTGTAAATAATTTTGTTTAAATGTTTTATTAGCATTCTGGATGTTTTTATGGTCTATTGGATAGAATTGCCAAAAGGTGTTGGTAGCTGTTAGGCAGTCGATTTTGGTTCACTGTAATCCGAGCGATATTGAACGAACCATATCGCGAAACAAAGTTGACGTTTGACGCTTTCGCATCAAATAAGTCGCACCTTACGCCGTTTTTCGAGGTATTAAAAATATTTTTAACGACATAAAAATCGTGAATTAGTAGAACTTTTGTATAATACTTGTTTCTGAGCACGGTTTCGCCGACGGAAGAATAGACAAAATGACAGATAAACAATCAATGTCTATTCTTCCGTCGACGCAATCCGTAGGATACCCGTTTCTATAGTTGGATTGCACGCGTGCTGGATTGCAAACTTTTCCAGAGTTTGACCAAATAAGGCACTTCTCACAATATGACTTCTATGACGGTCGAACTCAAAGGCTCCAGTTTGCATAACTAAACTCCTTCGGGATATCGATGCACCGTCTTCGACTTCATCTCCTGCTGCTCACGTGCCGTCCGCAAACTACTTTGACAACTTTTCACCTTTATGCGTTCAGAAATAAGGTTGAAAAGAGGACAACCGCCAGTGTCCGCGGAGGTACATGCCCGAACTAACTTTCAGCGCAGTACTTATCTAATAAAAGTGCTTTTGCAGCTTAAACCTGGGGGAGTCGTGTTTTATTTGCTGTGTTATATAGGATAATAAGTAAGTGAAGCGAACGGGTTGTGAGCGTTGAAAGTCGTTTGTGGGTACGAAACCTTGCAAAAACAAAGTAGGGAAAGATCAGTTTTCTGTTCACTTTAAGATAAAAAATAGAATAGGTACTCTTGATTATGTACACCATAGTAATTACAGATATAATTTATAGTGGATAGGGTGGTTTAACTAGCTAATCCGCTTCATCTTGACTGGCTGCAGAAGAGATAAAAATAAAACAAAAAATAATCATTTTGTGCCTCATTGTTGCTTCAAATAGGTTCAGTTCGGCATGTTACAGATACTGGTGACATACGAGGAACCACTGGCGCAAACATGAATCTATGAAAAGAGGGCGTCGATCCGCGCGGCGACGTCGCCGGGTTTTCAAAGTTAATCTTGGACACTCATAACTTACTAACTTATTTCACGTATAAATTTAAACCTATTTTAAATAATTTGCATGCTATTGTATTATGGCGGGATGTGTCCTGCACTAAGATATCTGTATCACCCTTTATATTCACCATAATGACGCAAATAACTGTGAAGAAAAGCAGGATTTTATCGATCTGTAATATAGAGCATGATAGTGGCATGATTGTAACAATATTCTGATTTAAAAGAGTGTCCGTGGAGTTTCTTGCCCGTTCTTCTCCATAGGAACCTACTACGGTTTGGAATGGGCAACTAGCGTCATCTTTCTGACTGACCGACCCCTTGACAATTCAAAAGTACCTGTAATTGGTTTATTTGAAATAAATGCTTTGAGTTTTGAGTTTGAGTTCATTTATTTAAAAACTACACATACATATAACATTAACATACTCTTATGGATCAGAAGCTCATTTAGTTATTGTAAAAGAAAAGCAAAACTACCAAGAGCTATTTATTTAAAAAATAACAAAATATTATAAATGTGAAAGTTTGTGTGTTTGGATGTTTGTTACTCAATCACGCAAAAATGGCTGAACGGATTTGGATGAAATTTTGCTAACAGATAGTTTATAACCTGGATTAATACATAGGACTTTTTATCCCCATATTCCGACGGGATTAAGACTTACGCGCGTGAAACCGCGGGGCGCAGCTAGTAGAAAATAAATCACAATAAAGTGACACCGTTAGACACCGAAATAATTGAAATCTACAGTTCCTAATACTCGTCCGCCGCTTCCGAGCTCCCAAGCCAAAGTGACCGAGGTGCGTGAGCGCCTCTCGAACGTCGTGTCGCCCTTTCCACTCGCTGCGTCACATGATATCCCTACCGTCTCACTTGACAAATCCTCTAAGATAATAATATTTAGGTATTTCTTCTCATAACGAAACAACATATGACATTTAGAACACACTAGCTGCGCCCCACGGTTTCACCCACGTATGTCTCGATCCCGTGGGAATATCGGGATAAAAAGTATCCTATGTGTTAATACAGGTTAT
Organism: Lithophane ornitopus; assembly: GCA_948473465.1. NCBI lineage: Eukaryota > Metazoa > Arthropoda > Insecta > Lepidoptera > Noctuidae > Lithophane > Lithophane ornitopus. The sequence continues at coordinate 5,773,919 of OX419629.1, forward strand.
AAACTATCTGTTTGCCAAATTTCATCCAAATCCATTCAGCCGTTTTTGCGTGATTGAGTAACAAACACACAAACTTTCACATTTATAATATTACTAGCTGCACCCCGCGGTTTCACCCGCGTAAGTCTCGATCCCGTGGGAATATCGGGATAAAAAGTATCCTATGTGTTAATACAGGTTATAAACTATCTGTTTGCCAAATTTCATCCAAATCCATTCAGCCGTTTTTGCGTGATTGAGTAACAAACATCCAAACACACAAACTTTCACATTTATAATATTAGTAGGATATATAGTAGGAGTAGGGTATGAGAGACATATATAACATATGAGAGAAAAATAATAGGTGTATGCGACTATTAACGAGTGATTTATTTGTTGCACATAGAACGTAATAAAACTATTTCTACATCCTGCAAGCTTCCTTTTCTTCGTACCTCTGAAAACTCTTGAGTGAGAACAAGCCATTTTCCTCAACTACTCTCGTCCCATGTGGCGAGAAACAGATGAGCACCGTTTATTAATCTGTAAGCTGGACACAGAAATATTATCTTGGGAATTATTAAAGAATATTTATATGCGAGCAGCGAGTCTGTTTTTGTAATGAGATTACGGTATTGCAACGATGACCAGGGAAGTAACAGGTGCTTTTGGTGGTGCCTTGTGTTCCCTTAGTCAAAGTCAAATAATTTGTTTTATTTACAATTAGGCACATAGAATAAGGCACTTTTGAACGTCAAAAATTTTAATCTTAATAGCCGCCTTTACACGACTCGCGCCACGCGTGAAAGGCCTTTCACGCAGGAAAGAACGCGCGTGTAACGATGAAAACGAAAACGAGAAAGCATTTTATTCTTGCGTTCAAGTCTGTGCGCTTCGAACATAATTCAAGGCACATAAAAATGGATAAAAACAATCACACGCGATTGCACGTGCAAGCTTTCCCGCGTTCAGTCGTGCACGGAGTGTGCATCGCGAGTGAAAGCGCGTGTCGTGTAAATCTAGGCTAATCTTTCAAGTAGAGATTAGGACTTCATAGATTTTTTGTTTTCGGCCTTATTTGTGAGGGATCGTTGGCCATCTTTATTTACCCTTAAAAAGAAGTAATTATAATTAATTTGGTAAATTAAAACACCATTCACGGTCGTGTGGTCTGGCCTTAGAAACTTAGCTCTCATAACAACTTTGTTGACTGGCTAATCATGTTTACGATATGAACCATTCACCTAAGTTTTCTTCAGGTAACAGAAATTCTAATCCTAACTATGGTAATACTAACTTCCTAACTTAATATTATAAATGCGAAAGTGGGTTTGTTTGTTACGCTTTCACGCAAACACGGCTGAACGGATTTGGATGAAATTTGGGTCATGGGTAGACCATGACCTGGAAAAGGACATAGGATACCTTTTATCCCGATATTCCCACAGGATCGAGACTTATGCGGGTGAAACCGCGGGGCGCAACTAGTGGTATATAAAAATGTTGGGGTCTGCTTCCAGTCTAACCGGATGCAGCTGAATACCAGTATTTTACATGGAGCGACTGCCTATCTGACCTCCACAACCCAGTAACTGGGTAATACGATACCCCTTGGTTAGACTGGTTGTCAGACTTTCGGGCTTTTGACGATTCGTAACGACTGTCAAAGATCTACAAATGACAGCCGGGACCAACGGCTACGTTAAGCCGTTGGTCCCGGCTGTCATTTGCTTTCCAAGGCACGGAGGAGTCTCGATATGTGAAAATGGTCAACCATCCACGGACCAACCCCGGCAAGCGTAGCTTAACCTGATGGATCGACCCGTGCGGCTGTTATTACTTAGCCACAAGCTACTAGTGGTATATAAATCGATGCTAATTATCAAAAAGAACTTTCAACAACAATTGAATTTACCTGTGTTTTGAATTCGTTAATTGAATACTAATCTAAAACTAATTAAGCGAAAACTTTCAACTACCCACAACACTATTGCGTATAATTTTGCAACAAAGTTACAATTAACTTTGTTACTAACAGACTTCAGTAGTATTTAATTGAAGTAACATCTAAATAATCGCGAGGGTTGTCATTAAAATGTTACAATGGAAAGGGATAGTAGTTAGAAAATTTGCATGCCGTCAGAACGCCTACGCTGAAAACTATTTATAGACCCACAATTCCTGAAATTAGTTATAGATTAGCGAAGTTACCCATGCCATTAAATATAATCGGTTTTTCAATCTATATATATAAAAGGCTAGGGTGACTGAGATATCAACGCACAGCCTAAACCGCTGGTCCTAGAGACATGAAATTTGGAGGGTGTGTTCATTATGAAGAGTAAGTTTCCAATAAGAAACGATTTTTCGAAATTCCACCCCTAAGACGGTGAAATGGAGGAATTTCGTGTCTATGAAAAATCTTATTCCTTCAGTTAATAGACTTGAAACTTAACACGAATACTTATCTAAGTAAATTATAAAATTTGTCATTTTTAGTTTTTATAAACTACCCCCTAAACGGGGATTGGGGTGTGTCAAAGTTTGTATAGAAGAATTTTAACGCGTTGTCCGATTAATTCGAAACTCAGTATTTATACTTATAACCAAAAATAAAGAATAATGTGTATGAGGGTTTATCAAAAACCTACCCCTGACGGGGTGAAAATGGGTAGTCTACATCACAGCTTACACCACTGAACGGATTGGGCTGAAATTTGGCACATAGATAGTAATTAGGACCTAGACGTCCACGAAGAAAGGGTTTTTGGAAATTCGACCTTAAAAGGGGTGAAAAGGGGGAATTTCGTTTGTATGAAAAATCTTATTCCTTGAGTTAATAGACTGGCAACTTGGTACAAATACTTATTCAAGTAAATAATAAAGTTTGTCATTTATGTTTTTATAAACTACCCCCTAAACGGGGATTGGGGTGTGTCAAAGTTTGTATAGAAGAATTTTAACGCGCTGTCCGATTAACTCGAAACTCAGTATTTATACTTAAAGCCAAGAATAATGTGGATCAGGGTTTTTCAATAATCTACCCCTGACGGGATGAAAAGGGGGTAGTCTACACAGCTTAAACCATTGAACGGATTGTGCTGAAATTTTGCAAACAGATAGTTATTAAGACGTGGGCATTCACTAAGAATAGGTTTTTCAATATTGGACCTTTACAGGATGAAAATGGGAGATTTCGTTCGTAAGAAAAATCGAATTCCTTGGGTTAATAGACTTTAAACTTGGCACGAATACTTATCTAAGTAAATGATAACATTCATTTTTAGTTTTTCTATACTACCCCCTAAACGGGAATAGGGGTGTGTTAAAGGTTGTATGGAAGGAATTTAACGCACGGTTTAATTAGCTCGAAAATCAATATTAGTATCATATAATATCAGGTAATAATGTATAACAGGGATTTTCGAAAATAAGAGGAGCTCGTGGCTAAGTAATAACAGCCGCTCGGGTCGATCCATCAGGTTAAGCTACGCTTGCCGGGGTTGGTCAGTGGATGGGTGCCATTTTCACATATTGAGACTCCTCCGTGCCTCGGAAAGCACGTTAAGCCGTTGGGCCCGGCTGTCATTTGTGGATCTTTGACAGTCCTTACGAGTCGTCAGAAGCCCGAAAGTCTGACAACCAGTCTTACCAAGGGGTATCGTATTACCCAGTTACGGGGTTGTGCAGGTCAGATAGGTAGTCGCTCCATGTAAAATACTGGTATTCAGCTGCATCCGGTTAGACTGGAAGCCGATCCCAACATAGTTAGGAAAAGGCTAGGCAGATTGAATAATAAAACCGTACTGAAGTCAAAACTCTATGTATATTTTAGCTGCTGAGACCAAAACTATAAACGTATACAGGGAAGTTTTTATAAAAATGTGGCTGTTATTTTAGTCTAATGTGGAAAACCTTACGACCTCCACGCGAACGAATGTGGATTTTGTAACGTTAATATGCGGTATGTAAAGTTCAATCTTTATTGGATTTGTTTAACGGAGATTAAAGTAGATTTTTCACAGTGCAATTAGTTAATCAGGTAATTTGAAATTTAAAAAACTGACATCGTTTTTTTAGCTAGTTTATGTAGGTATGTCTTATCAATCAAGCTGCCTAGCATTTTCCCAACTATGTTGGAGTCGGCTTCCAGTCTAACCGGATGCAGCTGAATACCAGTATTATGAGGACGGTACGTCTACGTTTAGGTACGTCTTATGAGGACTTAAATATTATATGTATTAATATCATCAATAATTAAATCATGATGCTATACTGTTTGACCAACAAAAATTAAAGATTTTGAAAATAAATTAAATGTTAAAAACAGACCTTTAATAATGCTTCTCTGTATGATTGGATCAATTTATTTATTTATTTATTATTTATGTGCACACAGTAAAATACAAAGAGATATGACATTATTATGATATGAGTACAAAGGTACTGCTTATTTCTTAAGAAATTTCTTCCAGCAGACCTGCGAAAGGAGAAATGTGAAAAAAATGTAGACAATAGTGTGTGAGAACAAGAAGAGAAAAACATGATTATGCGAAGTCTTAACTAAAATATTAAATATGCACATATACGCAAGAAAATGAACATATACTTAAATAAATACATAAAGCTTAAATATATAAACATAAATACACTATAGGTACCTATATAGTCATATACTCATAGTTGAGAGGAAAGATAATATATTTATTTATATATACCTACACTTTCCAAATATGTAGTATGTATATCTAATAAGAATTTATCTGAAGCAGCTAGGAGTCAGGGAGTAAGGGAGCAGTGGTGGCCCAGTGGTAACGGCCACGACTTACGAGTTGTAGGTCGTAGGTTCGAACCCCGACAGGCGCTTTACTTTGTGTAAATTATTTCATCGCCACTGCTCTCAAAACGGTGAAGGAAAACATCGTGAGGAAACCGGTATGTCCTAGAATCAAAATTTCGATGACATGTGAAATCTACCAACCCGCACTGGGCCGGCGTGGTGGATTACGCCCACTCCCTCTCACAGAGAGGAGGCCTGTGTCCCAGCAATGGGAACATTATAGGCTGATTATGCATTATGCAGCTAGGAGTCTGGATTTGTGCCCGGTTGATGGCAATAGGCTCCCCTCCCTCCTGTTAAATGGCTGAGAGAGACAATAAGCATAACTGGCGAAATGTGTTTACTGGTACACATCTACCTGACCCTTTGGGGAATACAGGCGTGATGTTATGTATGTACCTATGTGTAATACCTACCAAAGCTGCCTAGTATCTATATTTATATTATACTAGCTTCCGCCCGCGGCTTCGCCAGCGTGGTATGTCGATAAAAAACCGGCCAAGTGCGAGTCGGACTCGCACACGAAGGGTTCCGTACCATTATCTATAAAAACGGCAAAAACATCTCGTTTGTTGTATGGGAGCCCCCTTAAATATTTATTTTATTCTGTTTTTTTTTGTATTTTTTGTTATAACGGCAACAGAAATACAGTCATCATCTGTGAAAATTTCAAATGTCTAGCTATCACCGTTCATGAGATACAGCTTGGTGACAGACGGGCAGACAGACAGCGGAGTTATAGTAATAGGGTCCCGTTTTACCCTTTGGGTACGGAACCCTAAAAAGTCCCTATGTCCTTTCTCAGGCTCTAGACTATCTGTGTACTAAATTTAATTTAAATCGGTTCTGTAGTTTTGGCTTGAAAGCGCGACAGACAGACAGACAGAGTTACTTTCGCATTTATAATATTAGTAAGGATTGTATTCACCAATCAGCTACCAATACCTACATATTTTTGTTGATAACTTTATTCCAACTGAACTGTATTTTCTGTTATGATAGCCGATTTTCTGCTGTGAGAACGTATTTTCATACGAATTTGTATGAAAAAACGTTCTGAATTTTTTATATGTTGATCTGAAATCGAAATTGGAGTTCCGTAGCATCCCTAGATTTCGTACCGAAAATACTTACCTACCTATAGTTGAAAACGTAAATATTAATAGAGTTTTCAATCGAAATTCTTCTGCCTGAATTTCCTGTGAAAATTATTGTTTCTCATTTAGATTTTGAGTGGCGTCAAATTGCCAATTCGCTCTGTTATTAAATGTTATTATTACATCGACATCAGAATTCGGCAATCTATTTCTATTTTAATTGGTAGCTAGGACTTAGAATAGTAATTTGTTATGCAAGGCTGCAAAGTTGTTTTTTCGCGCGAGTATCTGTATTGAAACCTGAGCAAGCGAAGGATTCTAGGATTGAATGAGCGAAGCGAATGGTTCAAATATAGAATCCTGAGTTTTGCAAAGGTTTCAAAGGTACGAGACCAAGAAAAACTTTGCTGCCGAGCGAAACACACAACTTTTCACCTCACTACAGCGAGGAAAATGCTAGGTGTGTATTGTACCTAAGCTTTTATGTACTTTTCGCGCAATTTTTCCGGAAGAAAGCTCAATTCGGCATTATGTACCGTTTGCACTAACTCTGCGCTGCTAAACAAACCCAAATGGTGGAAATTGAATTAAATATACAAAAGAAAATTATATAAAGTTTTTTTATGTGAAAACTTCTTTAGGCGCGTTGAGCGATTTCTTTTCGTGCTGGCCGGTGCGATTATTCTAAAAATGAGGTTGGCGCTCTGACATAAAATAAGTATTGATACATTATCAATCGACTCGGCGGTATAGAAAATTGTTGAATAGAAAGGTTTGAATTTTAAAAACTCTTTCCACGCTAGCGGGGAAAATGTTCTTTTCCACGCAGATTTCGAATGACAAACAGAATGTTTCCGAGCTTGTGAGGTGAAATCGTTATTTTGTGAAAGTAATTTAGTGCTAAAATAAATAGTACAGGGTAATAAGCGCCATTTAAATAACAAACTGTATGACACCAATCACCAATCAACATGGTGTTCACATGATCTCACCAAGATTATGTCTGGACTTTAAAAGTGACTGTGATTTCTGAGTTTGTTTCGGCCTTTCTTTTCAGAGTAGTCAAATAGGAAACCCGACCTCATCATCTAAAAATATGGTAGGAAGTGGTCCTAAGTGCAAATACATTTTAAACTTTAAATCCATCATTTACGCGTGTAGCTGCAACTAGTTAGACTTCGGAACTCCGGAAAAGGATAGGTAGATTGTTTTGTTCACGTGTAGCGAATAAAACCATGTTAAAAACTCGTATGTATCTACAGTGAGTTACTAGGTTTTCATAAATAAAGAGAAACACTGTTTAGCATCGTAATAAAGCCATGTAATTAAGTTGGGAAGTTCAAACTTGTTGGTCACAAAGCTGGTCGAGATTTTGTCACGAATAACTAAAGGTATGCACAAGTTTGTATCCCTCCAAGAAACTCTCATTTATTAGTAAGTAGTATTCTGATACTGACAGGACTCTCAACATATCTAAACTAATAATAAGAATAGGTAAAATTGTTTATTTCTATGTTTGTAAAAGGTAATTTAAAAAAAGAATAATGAAAGAAAATACATTTATTAACACATGCACACAACACAACATAGAAAAAAAAAGTCATAAAAAAGAAAAAAAAAAAAAGTTATATTCGTAGTCATACCAAAAGTAGAAAAACTTTTTTTTTTATCCACAACCGGGAAGCTCTAGATATAAAATGTTTAAAGTGCATTGTAAAAAATTAGCAGGAAAGTGTGCCTCGCGGCTGCGCCAGCTAATCTCTGGAAGTACCGAAGCGATTACAATAAAACGTTTAGTGATCGAAAAATATGCTATTTCTAACTGCTATAGGATATGTTTTATATTAAAACACACGGACGAAATCGAGGGCAGAAACGTAGTTTTGTATATTATGGCAATACATACTATTGTGGTCTACCTCCAAACTATGGTTTGACCGAGACCGCCGTTTCGCGCCTGAGGTAAGTGCGCGGCGAGATGGGGGGCAGTGCAGGTCCTCCCCCGGCCTCACCGCGCATTCCTAAAGCGCGGAACAGTGGTACCGGTCAGACTTTAGTATGAGTGTACTTTCGTTCTGCTAAATCGACTATAACTTACAAGTACCAAAAATAAGTTGCTTTTGGAGTTGGAGGAGAACAACCAAAGATAAAAACACAAAGACATTAATTCAAATAAGACATTATTCTAATCGCACTTACAGTATGTGGTGTGAATTAAACAAAAAGAGATTTTGTATATATCCACAAAGTATTTTTTTTGGGTCAACCGCTATGTACTTATTTATGGAAGCACCAACTTCTTATCGGAAACATTTTATCCAAGTCACCGTCCATTATTAACATATTTACCGGACCCAACAAACACGTAAATTATGTAAGAATCGAACCCTGACACAAAGGGCAGATGCTTCACTGCTGAACCATTTGGGTCAAGTGTAACGGATCTAGTTCACTATTTGCATAACAGTGGGTAGCTAATTAACCGTAGTAGGGATAACAAAACCAGCAGAGTGTACAAAACGTCTTTAATTTCTCTCCATTTCGGGTCTAATTATTTTTTCTTGTTCTGTAATGAATTAGATAATTAAACATGTCTTGTAGTAGAACATGAAAAGATTTTTTCTGTTATTCTTTATTGTGAATTTACTTGGAAGATGAGTTGAGCATTAATTAAGAGTAAACATTCTTTATGATGTCATTCTTATTAATAAAAGTAGCAACCCGCCCCTGCTTCGAACGGTTTTCACGACTTGGAGAAACATGGAGATTTCTGTATGATGTATAATTGATGATTAATGAATAATTCTCGTAAACCTTCCGGAATTAATTTTCGAAATGATGTTGATAATCTCCCCAAAATTCGTTGCGTAGTTTAGAACGGTCACACAGACAGATACGAAAAGCGAATTTAATTGCTGAATAGTTGCTAAGTCCTGCTACTTATAAGGCCACAAGTGACCGCTACAGTACGGGCGTCGCGGGCGTGGCGTCTAGTGGCCGCCACAAACTGTGCAGTCAAATTTATTTATACATTTTCTTTGATGTCGTCGCACACTTGGCACTTGAGTGGTCGCGTCCGAGCCACAAGAGAGCAGTAGCCTAGTGGCTGTGTCTAGCCACTACTTTTTGTAAAGGAAAATGTGTAGGAAAGTGACGATCACAAGTTAATTTTGTCGCATTGGCCCGTTCACGGCCTCCACTGATGCAACTTGCATCAAGCGACACGCGCTCGCTACACCTGTTTGTTGTCCGTGATTCGTAAGTCGCGTTGGGGTTACTCATGGCATGCACTAAACGACTTCTGTAATTTTTTTTCTCTTTTTCTCCGCAGTCGCTGTCGCAAGACACGTGTCGCCGTGTAGATCGTGGCCACGGGGTTTGAGCGACTCGCCACGACGGATTTAAACTATTAGGGTGTTACCACACCGACTGAGTGACGTCGATCAAGTCGTCAATCTATGTGAATCGATTGGATGAAGTAGAAAGAACTGTCAATCGACGTTGGTTGATCTAATGATCTATGAGTCAGATGTCAATTAAAAAAAAAAAAAACTATTGATCTATTAATCCATGATGTCGTTATCTCTCAGTCGCATTGACAATATCCCTATGCATGTGATTCACATAAGGTTCAAGTATTTTTTTTTATAAACTATTTACTATTACTTCAGCATAATACCTCCATCAATATTTTTGTATACAATTTCTTTGCTTATGTTAGGTTAATTTAAATTTAGGTATACCTGTGCTTGTGGCTGTCGCGTATAACAACAAACGCTTCGTAAAACAAAGGAAGAGGGAAGCAATTGTTCAGATAATTTTGACGTGAATACCTCCGGGCGTCTATGCGATGGACTGACGTTATGGACAGTTTGCTCTCCACAGTAGTTCTACCGCTATTGTTGTAAACCCTTTTAGGGGGAATTGTGGGCTGTATTAATAGCGGTTGCTGTGGTTATTAGAATTTGAGTTATCAGCACAGCTGTACTAATCTGTGTTAGCTAAAATTATTTGGGTTTGAAGTTACCTTTTGTTCAATGTAACAAAGATGGAAATACTTAGAGTAGAGAAGAGAGAGAGAGAGTTTAGTGTATTTATTTATTTGCTAGCTGTTGCCCGCGACTTTATCTGTGATCCAGGATGATAAGTAGCCTATTTATCCTTGCCTACTATTTAGCCTAGCCTAACCCAAGTCATGGTCTACCCAAAGACTGCCCCTGCTGATAGGCTAGGCGGATGATGATTAAAATATTAATTTAGAACTTAACTAACATAATTTTCCCAGCTACCATTCAACAAATATTTCTTAGAAACCATCTAAACTGTGGATAGTTTCGAGAGATGTCATCTGGAATAACCACTTCCTCTCGAGGCAATCTCCATAACGAGTTGGGAAGACATTTCGCTCCACATTTACTTCCGACTAATCCTGTAACGGACAGGACAGAGTGATGACAAAGAGATTAACGAGACACCGACCGTTCTACCGAACACCAGTTATTTCCTTAAAAAACTCAGTTAATTGCACAAAGATAACGCTATCGAATAAATTAACGTCCGTTTTAACGTTAAATACCCGGCCAGGGATTTATTTTGGGTAATTTGCGCTTTTTGCCAACGTCTGAATTAAGTCAGTTCAAAAATAAAAAGTCAGCTTACTTTGTTTCTCACTAATTAAACGGTAATTATTTAGCTTCTTTATTTTTGTGAGTGGCTCTCGAAATGAGAGACATTTTTGCATATTTAAGGAGCTACACACTATTTTTGTACAGTTATGTAAAAACTTTTTACCTATCATTTAGTAGTTGCAGAGTCATTAAGTGGTAGATAGCAAATAGCGAAGTTTCACTGAAAATTCACGATGAAAAACTTTCGGAAAGAGGTAAAGTATTATTGAACAAAACTTATTCCGCAGTTTCATTGCTTGCTCAGTGCCCAAGTTCCAAGCAAATTGGCAAAAGCGTTGCATTTCCAATGGTTTACTTTGTATTAGGTATACAGCGAACTTTGGAAACCAAGTAACATGAAATGAACGGCATGTTTAAGTTATTAGACAAATAGGAAATATTTTAATTACATTCCTTAGAAGTCGTATTTAAAGGCTACACGCAGACTGTTATTCTTTCTATTAGACAAACTATCGCTCTATGAAATCAAAACAATGAGAATGTTTTGTTAAAGTTTTCAAAATCTTCCGAAAAATCTTCAGCCTAATTGCGTACCTGCCAGGGTTGCGGGAAAGTCCGAAAGGGATACCGGGACCTTGGCAACAGAAAAAAAAAGCTTAATTGCGTAACTTACAATTGCAATGCTTTTCGTTTTAATTATTCAACAATATTCATTGTGTTATTTACGTTGTACTAGACAAATTCCAACATAATATGAAGCAATCCTTCAAAATCTGGAAGATTGTGATCGAAAGTGTGTTACACAATTTAATGTACAATTGCATATACAGCGGGCAGCTGAATCACATTGGCTGCATGGGATGCGTTGTTGGTAAACAATGATTTAAAAAAAAAGAAACATGCGGGGCAGTCTTTGGGGACTGCCGATAGAAGTGAAAACTAAGTAATATTCATTCATTTCTTCAAGCGTTCGGTGACGATTACCCGAGTTCCATGATTATTGTTCACCCAACAAGCGTTCGGTGACGATGACGCGAGTTCCATGATTTTTGTTCACCCAAAAAGTGCTCAATGGGCTTAAAGAAGTTTTTACTTCAAAAAAAATTATTCACTGAAATTGCTTCAGAATTTTTATTCGAAAAACGAGGTGGCGGCGTAAGTTCCGTTGCCGCGTTGTACCTGAAAAAATCACTTTCAAGGAGCCCTATGTATAAAAACTAAAAAGTTGTACCGTCCTACTCAGCGTGTGTAACAAAACTCGTCCCAGTGATTTATAATTTTAACAACTTCATAAAAGTCGTGATGAAGATTAATACCCGAGTTGAGCGCTACTTATTAGAATTTGAAAGAGGGTAGTTGGACGACGACGCGTTCAGTTACAAAGTTTTACTATACATTGATAAATTGCAACCACGCCTGTGGAATACGGTGCCTGATAGCGCAGGCTGCTTTAAGAAACATTATTTAGCGTAGAGACTTTTGTATGATATTTTTGCTGCCAAGCATAACATAATATCACGCTTGTATTCCCCGAAGGGTTAGGCAGAGGTGTTCCTATACTCGCGACAATCTAAGAAGTCCGTTTTGACGTTTCGTTCTCGTACTTGTAATAAAACGTTATGCCTTGAGAATCAGTTTTAAGCAATGTAGATAAGTCGTCGATTACAAACTCTAAGTATGTAATATATGTCTCGAGAATAAGTTTATAAGAAACCAATTTTTTTTTCATCGCTACACATTTTATTTTTATAGCCGTCAAAACGGACTTCTTAGACTGTCGCGAGTCTAAATAGTACACCCACATTTCGCCAGTTATGTTTAAGTCCCATGTAATAGGGGGCGAGCCTATTGCCAAAAACTGGATACAAACCTAGACTCCGGTTGGTACCGAGAAATTCCTGATGGCAAAACCAATAACACCTCGCCCGGCCTGGGAATCTATCCAGCAACTTAGATAATAACAATATTTAATACCTACCTGCTTGACTGTTTCCTCTTAAACCAAATTAGATATTCTCCGACTACCAGGTATTATACGATTTCTGACGACAGTTTTTAGGGTTCCGTACCCAAAGGGTAAAACGAGACCCTATTACTAAGACTCCGCTATGTCTGTCTATCCGTCTGTCACCAGGCTGTAGCTCATGAACCGTGATAGCTAGACAGTTGACATTTTCACAGATGATGTATTTCTGTTGCCGCTATAACAACAAATACTAAAAAACAGAATAAAATAAATATTTAAGGGGGCTCCCATACAACAAACGTGATTTATTGCCGTTTTTATAGGTACGGAACCCTTCGTGCGCGAGTCCGACTCGCACTTGTTGTTGCTCTATAATGCTGTCTCTGACAGTCAATAATTTGCTTACAAAAGTACGATGTCGATCGTCTCTTCTTAAAAGTAAGTACACCTGTCGAACGTCACAAATCGAATAAATCTGTAGGTAACTTTAGTCAGTATTATTTTGTACAATATTTGCTAAGAACAGTTTAATTTGTGATACAATTTACACAAGGTATTATTTCAGGAACTGAGCTGAGCCCGTTTCAATGTTTTGGGTTATATGTCCTGGAACTCACTAATATATATAATACACAAAATTAGTTTTGAAAAACAAATCAGCTGTTTCATACATTTGTGTTCACTTAAATCGACAAAATGTATGGAGCTTTTTTTTCGTGATTTCAAAGTAGAATAGGTTGATAAAGAAAAAGTTGTTCAAAATTATGAGTACAATGACCCCTTTTCGGGTTTATCATAAACAAAAACTACTTTTGTATATACAATGTGGAGACGACAATACAACAATAAATGAAAACACTGGCAATACTAATGCATAAGAGTATTTTGGAACTATCAAATAAATCCTAACATCGAAATTAAAAAAGTCATTTTTTTCAAACAAACTAAATAATGCTGGGCCGAGTATGGGATTTGCCGATCTTTGACTAGCTATCGTAACTAAACTATTGGGTATATTTGATTAATTTTTTGTATGTAGACCGAGAACGTCATTAGATATACGGAGTTTCATTTTTTGTCGTATTGTCGTCTCCACTTTGTATATTTATTTATTTCAGATCACATGATCCATAAATTGTTAGTAAAGGTCTTAACCTAATGTTAGTAAAACCCACACTATATTCAAAATTGTAACGACTGACACCTACGTGTGCAGCCGTATCCAGTGAGCCAGCATGGGGCTACCCCACCTATCACACAATATACTCAGGATGCTGTGGGAGCTAGCACGTATTCTACCGAGAATAGAAGCGCATCGTTTCCGTATAATGGCATGAAAACCATCAACACTGGCCTCGGCGAACATCCCGGAGGTACAAAACTAAAATGGGCTCAGTTCAGTTCAAATATTAGCAAGTAGGTACTATGTGTGTGCCTACGTAGCTTTTGACCTAATTACTAGTGCAAACAAGCTAGTTTCGGAGAAGCGATATCGATCTTGATTGAACTTAATACCTAATTGCTAACTCTTGGAAACAAGTATTGATATTGAATGCTGATATTACTAGACATTTTCTTTTGATAAGGCAACGAAATTAACTATGTTTTCTTTTTGTTTCATTAAAAGAAAAAAAGAAGTTTTATTTGGGATACGCACAGGAAATACAAACATTAATAAAAAGTAAGTACATAATTAAAATAAAGAGAACAATTTAAAAGTAACAAAATACCCTGTGCGAGGCCAAAAAGGCTCAATTTCAGCATAATGTCGCGATGTAAAAAAAAAAAACCGCTGCGCTGGTATTCTGATAGAGCCCGCTGTGATGCCGCGGACACGCCTACGGACAAAGATAAATCCCACTAGGGGATTACAAAATAAATAAAACACAAAAAAAAACATACTACTTAATATAGAGGTATTTTTGGTTTTGTGGTTTCCGTAATCGAATAACAATTGAAGGTATAATTACAATGTAGTTAATTAATACAGGCGTGACTTTGCGGAAATCCTAACTAATATTATAAATGTGCAAGTGAGTTTGTTTGTTACGATTTCACGCTAAAACAGCTGAACGGATTTAGATGAATTTGGCACATGGGTAAACCATGACCTGGAATAGGACATTTATCCCGGATACTTTTTATCCCGATATTCCCACGGGATCGAGACTTACGCGGGGGAAACCGCGGAGCGCTAGTCCATTATAAAATACAATAGTAAATACGTAACCTATTCCGCTTAACTATTCCTCAAGAGTCATAAAAAACTCGTAAGAAATCGACACGTGTTTCACCTCTCAACGAGGCCTTCTCAGGATGACGATTGACCAGTCGCGAACCCGAACACGACGTGTTACTACGCCGAGCGCTGGACGCAGAGTACTCTGCGTCCTGCGTCTCCCCATCTGAGTCGTACTGTGTCTTTGCATCTCTGCGTCTGAGAGGTGAAACACGTGTCGATTTCTTACAGGTTTTTTTTATGACTCTTGAGGAATAGGTTTAATAAATATATCTACGTCAATGTGACTTTTCAGCGTATTTAGAAATATTTTGGCCTAATTTTCCCGTAGAAGGTACAACCTTCCTCGTTCAGAGGCACGATACCGCAAAACTTTACAATAACAATTTACATACAAGTTACAATTTACTTTGTAAATCTTACAAGACTCTGTACCACAAAACTCTAAGCCACATACATAATTGTAACGGAAAAACCTTACAAACATGTAAATTGTAGTGACAAGTCTACAATTTATATATTTGTCATTTCAATGTTCTACAATTTTGTAGAATTGTAGACTTCTAAAGTTTTGTGGTATAGGGCCCAGATCTACTTAGCGGCTGAGTTTATGTCGTAACGTAATCAATCAAGGAACCTATTTAGTAAAATGGATCTATCTTTTTGGAAATCGATCATGAAAAGTATTATTTTCATGGGTAACCAACATTTTGTAACATTATACACACCACCTGTTTACGCTCGCTTGTCAACAGCCAAATATATCGTCCCTTATGTAAAAACGTTGCAGCATTGTATATTTTAGAATCTGCAATATTTATAAAAAACAACCCCCACTTATTCGAAAAAATGTCTGATAATAAAAGAAAGCCAATACGTGCTCAATATTTGTCACAGTTATGTAATATAAAATGCAAGACATCTTTAATGCAAAAGAGTTTTTTTGGCATTGCGCCAAAGATCTATAATAAAATACCAGACAATATTAAAAATATGCCTCTAGTAAAGTTTAAAAAAGCTCTCACATTATTGCTAATTGACAAATGTTATTATAAAATTGAAGACTTTTTAAATGATAATGTTAATTAATATTGAAATTTAGTGTAAACCAACTATTTAATTCATTATATTAATTTTATTATTGATAATTGACTACGCATGTTTCCTCTAAAAATATTTGTATGTCAAAATTGACAAGACATAGCGCACTATTTAGTTCTTAAGATCCATCTATCATAAAACCTATGTTTCACAAATAAATTGATTTGATTTGATTTGATTTGAACGTTTCAAAGAAACAAAAATTGATCAGCCTACATTGTTTTCGGTGGTATTTTACGTTAGCATAAACTTGGATACATACATAACAGAAAATCACGCCTTCTTCTCGTGGGGATCCTTACATACTCCTTTGGAAACTTGTAAACTTCGATATTATTTATTTTAAGTGAACCGGACAGACCGATCATCCAATTTAAAACCTTACTCCTACATCGCCCATCTGTGCCATATTTTTTTTTATTCTTTCGATTACTACTCTTCGGTTAATTCATACAAAGATGAATGATTCTGTAATGATGTATTATCAAGAGGAATTTAATTAAAGGGAAAAACTTCTTGTTGCTTTTATAGTCGGTCAAAGAGTAACCCAGGGGAAATTATCTCATAGTTTAGAATCACAACACCTCCGACAGAGCAGGTACCTAGGTTCGCAATACACGTAACATCAAAAACATTTCAAACAAAAGACTGCGCAACGTACAGGCAGTAATCCAGCATACAAACGATGCAATAAAACACAGTTTAGCTTGTATATTGCATCCAAAGAACAATCGTTAGTCGCACGTG
Organism: Lithophane ornitopus; assembly: GCA_948473465.1. Taxonomy (NCBI): domain Eukaryota; kingdom Metazoa; phylum Arthropoda; class Insecta; order Lepidoptera; family Noctuidae; genus Lithophane; species Lithophane ornitopus. The sequence continues at coordinate 5,790,519 of OX419629.1, forward strand.
TGCGCGAACCCCAGTAAAAAGGTCCTCAAGTGTACCATGTACCTAATAATATATTTCATTGAAGTTTGAACTAACATTGTAAGTGAACGTTGTGCTTCCCTGGACTGAAGTTTTGTTACTTGAGTTTAGAATTCATTTTAACTTTGCTTTTTAGGGTTCCGTAGCCGAAGGTTGCCCAACGGAACCCTATTACTAAGCCTCTCCTGTCGGTCTGTCTGTCAGCGAGCTGTATCTCATGAACCATAGTAGGTGGACAGTTGAAATTTTCACAGATTGTGTAATTCTATTGCCGCTATAACAACAAAATAAAGTAAAAAATTAAAGGGGGTTCCCATTTTTTGCTTATTGTACGATGGTACGAAATCCGTCTTGTGCGAATCCGACTCGCACTTGGCCTCTTTTTAGTTTTGCTTCGATAACGGCTATAGTTTAGACAAATGTAATAAAGCTACCCACATAAATCAAGGATTACTGTTTCGCTATGGCATGGTACTATCGAAAAAAATATCTGTTGTCCCAGAAAAATCTTCAATACCTACTCGACCAAAATGTATAGGACAGCTGACAATATATTCGACGGTACAATGGTACGGTCTCATGGAGAAAGTTGTTCAGTTTTATGGTCAGTACCAATTCCCTAAATATGACCACATATTTCTAATACATCCACACTGTAGAGGTAAAATTATGCAAAAATCTGCCTAGCCTTTTCTCTACAACTATGTTGGGGTCGGCTTCCAGTCTAACCAGATGCAGCGGAGTACCAGTATTTTACATGGAGTGACTGCCTATCTGAACTCTACAACCCAGTAACTGGGCAATACGATACCCCTTGGTAAGACTGGTTGTCAGACTTTCGGGCTTCTGACGACCTGTAACGACTGTTAAAGATCCAGAAATGACAGCCGGGACCAACGGCTTAACGTACTTTCCGAGGCACGGAGGAGATCCACATCATCCACAGACCAACCCGATGCGTAGCTTAACCTGATGGCGCTCCTCCGAGAGCAGAAAACGAGGTCTAAAATTATGCATGAGCTCTAAAATGCTGTGTTAGGAAACCCACCACCAATATTTGATTTGAGCAAAACCATAAATTGATTTGAAAATATTAATTAAATATAGATATTATAAAAGTTACAACTACGGGTGGTAGTTGTAACTTTAATATCTTTATTACTCTCAATTTATATATTTTTGTTTATTCAACATGTTAATTCTGAATCCCTCAGAGGACAGAACTGGCAGAGTACCAAACTTTTTGAAAACAAAGTTAAATTAATGTTAACGTATTCGATAAAAGCACCTCGAAGGTTTAGGTAGAATTATTTCAGACTGTTTATTTAGAAGCAATGTCACCGCTCCTAGATTCCTAGGCTTTCTGTGGATTTAGTAGGTACCCGCATTCAATGTAAACATTTGTTAACGCACCTCCGTTAATCGTGTGGCTGAAACTATATCTTCTATATATACAAATAAATGAAAAAGCGTATGTTTGTAATGTCAAATTATCAGCTTTTTACCCGGACTGCCAAAGAAGGGATATCTTTTTCGCGCGTATCTTGTATGTATGTTTGTAAATTTCTTTATTACCTCGTATCTTCCAAACGGCTGGATGGATTTCGACAGTTAACAAACCAATAACCTGAAATATGATGTAACTTTTGTTTGTCACGCCTGCGATACCAAAATTCTATAAATAATAATACTTGTTTATCTCTTTTCAATTAAGTCCCTATTTTTGCAGTCGGGTTTTTTGGTTTTTCAAATTATTAATTTTATTATTACATTCGATCTTCAGAAAAGGCACAATGTCACAATATATTACTTAGATGGCACGTGAAATTCACTACCTCTAACAGAGAGGAGGCCTGTGTCCCAGCAGTGGGAATATAGGCTGATTATGCTATGTTTGTGGAGCAAGAGAGTTCGTTTTTAAGGTTCCGTACCCAAAAGGTAAAACGGGACCCTATTACTAAGACTCCGCTGTCCGTCCGTCTGTCTGTGTGTCCGTCTGTCACCAGGCTGTATCTCATGAACCGTGATAGTTAGAAAGTTGAAATGTTCACACACGATGTATTTATGTTGCCGCTACAACAAATATAAAAAAAAATACTAAAATTAATATTTAAGGCAAAAAAAATTATGTCTGTTGTAAGGGAGCCCCCCTTACAACAAACATGATTTTTTTGCCGTTTTTATAGATAATAGTACCTACCCTTCGTGCACGAGTCCGACTCGCACTTTGCCGGCTACTAAACTGCAAGCATGAAGTTTCCGTTAGGTATAATAAAATGGATCAAAGATTATCGCTCGGTAATATGAACGAACGTATTTGAAAAGGAACACTCGTAGTCGTCCCGCAGGACCACCGTGATGTATCGACGCCGCAACCGACCTGTAACCGCAGCTCCGCAGTCTACGCCATTTTATTTTCTTTTTACGGGAATGCAGGCACCTGCATCCTTCGAAATAATTCCGTGGAAAACTTGTGTCGGAATTTGAAACCGATTGGGGACAAATGGCTGTTCATTTTTTTTTTGTATTGGCTTCCCTGTTTTGCCGATATATTTTTTCTAAAGTTTCTAACAGGTTTCATTGAAGCAAATTTTATGATCTTATAATCATAGGAAATAATAGTATATTATGTATGCAATTAGTGAATAAAGGACGGATTTAAAGCGAGGGCCATAGATGAATCACGAGCAAGTGAAGGATTCTAACGACTGAATCACGACCGTAGGGAGTCATTCATGATGATTGAATCACGAGCATAGCACCAATTTACTAATGACAGCAAAGAACACAATACACTTTTTATTCTAATGCCCTTGTCGAAAATGTCGACCAATCAAATTGGAGTTTGTATCGAGTATTTTTCCGCAAGGAGGTTGTATAGCATTGAGATATAAGTCGAATATATTGGTTTGTTCTAAAGTCAAACACCAAAACAGTATTCACTGTTTTCAGTGAATAAAATAAGCTTTTTAGAGGGGGAATGGAATAAATAAATAATTGTTACTATTTATTCAATTTACCTACCAATACATTTCAGCTTAGGTAACAACAATTCTGCGTAACGTTCCTGAAACCGAGTCTAGCAAAGAAAGGTTTCCTCGTACTTAAAGCCAATTGTGAACCTTTTTCTACGAATTCTTGAGCTTAAATAATATAGCTTTTGGTGGTCGTTACTGTCTAGCTCAAACTATAAAATTCCCAAGAATACAAAACTTGAAATGATTACAAGAAAAAACTAATCGAGATAAATTCTCGAAAGAAAACTAGAGAAACGTAAAAATAAACTTTCCACAATAGTTCCCAAGGAATTTATCGCCTAGCTTGCCCACAATTTGCTTCATCATTCGGAATAATTGCTACGGACAGGCTTTCAGAATTCATACGAGAACGCCTCGCGTGGAAAGAATGTTGCTCACTACTTTTTATACCCTAGTATAAAGCGATAATACTACCGACTAATAGAATTTTTCCGAAAGGCATTACCGGTGGAGGGTCGGTGACCTCTTAATGGAAATTTTAGCCTTGTAGGCCCTTTAGGGCATGACCTATGCTGATAAAAAACACAGACCTACAAATTTCTTTTTTTTTGCGTTTTTACGGTTCCGTACCTCAAAAGGAAAAAACGAAACATTACAGGATCACTTCGTTATCTTCTAAATTAATCAAGCTTCTAAGTCAAGGCAATAAAAAAATACGGACATTTATGTGACATATTTTGTTATTAGCAAATAAATCAAAACCTATAGGACATCTACTTCCCGTTGACCTAGAATCATGAAATTTGGCAAGAAGCAAGGTCTCACAGTACAAGTAAAGAAAAAGTATTTTTTATTGCGTTGACTTAGAAGTTTTTTTTTAAGTTGCAAGGGACCGTAGACTTAGGTACTTACATATTTGATATTAATTTCAACTTGATACCTCCACACGTTCCTGAGAAAAAGAGTCTTGACAGCCTGACAGACAGACGGATGGACGGAAAACGAAGTGATCCTATGAAGGTTCCGTTTTTTCCTTTTGAGGTACGGGACCCTAAAAATGTAATTCGTTGCAGGTCTTTGCAATAGAAGTATACCTACTAGGTATAGGTTGATATTTTGAACTTTATACATAGAGTTGTTCTTGGTTAAGAATTTGATCGATCTCTATATTCTTGTTCATGTCGATAAACTACAATATTGACATATTATCCTATCGTGATTTTAAGAAAGAACTTGTAAAGCCTTTTAAATAATAAAGACTGTGTTTATAAATAAATAACATTGGTAAGCGGCCTGCAATAAAGTTCGTTGTTACAAGGTTTACGCGAAGCCGGCGCTTCCAAGCTGATAAATTAAACTTTAAATATGAATAAACCCGCCATTTTGTCAGTTAAGTAATTTCATGAGAATATAATAATTGACGCAGTATTTTCAAGCTGTCAGTCCGATGACTCCATTAAAAATGTTCATTATGAACATGACGATACGCGGAAAGAAATATTTTTTTAATATTGTAATTTTTGCTACAGAATTTTAAAACAGGCCTGATACGCTTTTAGTATTAAACGTTTTGGCGTCTGTTTAATTTTGTAGCAATCGTTTCCAATTTTAGGTTAATTATTAATAATTTTGAAAACATAAATAAAAAATTGGATATTTATTTATACATTTTTTTATTTATATTTACCAACCTTGAAATCGCGAAAAAAAAATCAGCTGTTCCATAAATTTTGTCGATTTAAGTGAACACAAATGTGTATATGGAACAGCTGATTTTTTTTTCGCGATTTCAAGGTTGGTCCCATAGAAAAAGTATATTATAGATGACACCAAACCACTAGTTTCAAGGATAACGGTGTCTACTCTAACAGCCTGTATATCAAATCACATCATGTTTGAACTTATTTTGATATGGATTATACTTAATTAGGTAAGATGTTGCTTGCCAAGAATCCTCGACCAATTACTTCAGGAACTACTTATTTGCTTTTTGTTTGAGTTATTTTCAAGTCGAAAGACGAATGCCCATTTGCTGTAGGTTTATCATCTAGACATTTATTTTGAGTCTCGGTATAAGAAATAGAGTATAATATCTAGATATTTAAAGGCAATTTTCGTATTAACTTAAGGCTTAGGCATAGCTCTAAAGTTAACCGTCCACTGCTACGCAGGATGTGTACGGAGAAGAGGTCACGTTCAGGGACTTGAAACGTTACTCAAAATAGGGGTACGATAACGTTACGTATTAGCGTTATGTATAGAACCAGTAACCATTTACGAACAAATTTTTTGGCAATATAACGAAAATCTATCGGAACGAAATATTCAACTATTAATTTAGACGAACCGGTTGGTACGGTAGAAATTATCGTTACTTGAACAATACGTAACGCTATTTTATAATATTTCAAGTCCCTGGCCCCGTAACCTTGCGTGTTTCATTTGTTTGCCAGCCACGCATTCGTGCGTAGCGTGGCCGTGGGTTGCAGTGGCCGATCCCAAAAACATTTTCATACAAAACAAAGCTAAAAACACGTACAGCTTAGCTCTAGATTCTGTCGAGCAGCACCTTTACTATAATAAAAGCTTGGGCCAAATGTAACTATTGGATACATTCCCTAACCTATAAATTAGAAGATTCTTGATACAATCTCCACTTCCTTTATTTATCTGGTTTGTACGCATATCGAAATAATATTCGGTAAACATTGCGTACATAACAAGACTATTTTATTGCCAATAAAACTTTGGCCATATTTCCTGGGTAATTACTCAGAGCAATCTTTATAAAGGCTGACGAAAAACGGGATAAATAGCTTTTTTCGAAATAAAATACTGCATGTTGTCAAGGACTATTTTGCTGAATTATTTTGCTTAATAATATTAATTATTTTGATTGTGAAATATTTTTTAGCAATTGGTCTCTGTGAAGTATCGTCCACGAAGTTTCGTGTCATTGTATTGTGTGGTTGTTGACAAACCTGAGGCCCTAGTGTGAGTTTCTTTAAACTATCTCGACTTTACGCATCGACCGCGTTCGGCGCTCTGATTGGCTCTTTACTGGCCTACACTGGTGAAGGACCAATCGGAGCGCCGAACGCGTTCGGTGCGTAAATTCGAGATGGTTAAAAGAAACTCGCACCAGGGCCTCTGGTGACAAAGTTTATGTGCCGCCCATGGGCCTATGTCTTGGCTGGCTTTCGAGACGGCATGTAAAAGAAATGCCGTCTCGAAATATCTCTCAATATCTATCACCTTAACATTAGGTCCAAGAAAATATTCCTAGGTGTCAAAGCAAAAACTGATACGGGCCTAGAGCACTAGGTCCGTAGAAGAACTTTGTCCACAATGGGGTTTATAACAGGAAAAACAAGCAGAAGATGCTAAAAGACCCTATTCACTTCTGTACCTTTTTTGAGAGAGTTCATGGGAGAACATAATCATATTCGTCACTATCACATACAAAGGCGTCCCGTCTCCATTTACTAACAAAATACACAACCAATCCCCACTGCACTATTGTTTAGGCAATATTATCCGTTCCTTCCAATACCAACTAACACAAATGAATGTTCGACATCAACCGGTATTTACTGAGCAAAAGGGAGGAACCCTAATCCCTCCCACTATATCCTGAAATCAACACCCTCATTGGATTTAATGGAACTACTCGTGGACCGCTTTGTTAAGGAGTTTTTATATAAACGACAAACTTTTTTGTTGCTATTTTTTCAGAATCGCGTCGAGATCTTTGTCAATGGGTTCGATTATGTTTTTAGGGTGCGATCGGTTTAGATTGAACTGCTTGGTATTGCTAATACAGTAGGTCGATTCTCAAGTCAAATTGTTAATGAGTTTTCCTCTTACCTATACAATTTTAGATCAACACTGCAAGGTATACAGGGTGTTAGGGTAAACACAGTTATCCTTGCAACCAGTTCAGTTCATTTATAGAACGTAAAATCAATGGAAAATTTCAATTTTTTATTTTAATTTTAAATCTACTTTTACCACAAGAGTATTTCACCCTTTCACCCTATGCGCTAGGGCAACGAACTTGCGTCTCAACACGGGCCGGGGTGCGGGACGTGACCTGCTGTCTGTCAGCTGTTTCGCTAGCGAGCACGGATAGAAACTTTTTGAAAATAACCTTTTTTTATTGTTACTCGGTCATTTATTTTTATATTTAAGTCAACTACCCATGCTATGAGTGACAACGGTGTTTACCCTTACACCCTGTATTGGCGGCCAAAATCGGAACTAACGCCGCCATTTTGTATTTTAAGCATTAAAAAAAAAATGCATAAAGGTTTGCGAACAGCGCCCCCCCGTTATTCATCATTCGAGCGCCAAATGATCCTTGTAGCAGTGTAACAACTGCGTAATGTAATCTGGGACAGCCCAACTACCAATTTTACTGACGGGTTAATGTTTTCACCATGGCTAGAGTATTTTTTCGTATGGTAATTTTGTGGAATTTAATTATTCATTAAAATTGGTGCACTGAAATACTGTTCGAATATACATACTGCCCGATAACTGAAAGAATGCCTTTGTTACGTGAGACGATATAGAGTTGTCGTAGTTTTCATGCAAGGCTACTCTGCCTAGGAATTTAAGTAGGTATTTTTTTTATTGTACAGATTATTATCATTTTATTGTTAGATATATATTATTTATGATGAATGATAGTGTTTAACTATTCGACGACTGAAATAAATTATGTAGGTATATAAAAAAAAAATTGCCACCCAAAAAAAATAGATATTATTTAATTATAATAAAACAAACTTGAAGATTTACTGCAAAATGATTTGATTACACTTAGTTAATCGATATTTAAGAAAAACCACTAATGCGACCGACGCCCTAACTTATGCACTAAAACTAAAATGGAAATGGGCTGGCCATGTCGTGGGATATACAGACCAGAGATGGACTGCGAGAGTAACATCGTGGAGCGGCCCAGCGGGTAAGAGAAGTTGAGGGAGACCACCAACCAGATGGGAAGACGATCTCAGACGGACAGCTGGCCCAAACTGGATAGACGTGGCACAAGATAGAGACACCTGGGCATCTTTGGAGGAGGCCTTTACCCATTCTGGGGTTCTTGCTAACTAAATCTTAATAACTTTTAATTACAATACATTTTTTAAGTTATAAATGTATGTATTAATAGTTAGGTTGCAAATTACTTTTTTAAACTTTGTAAAAGCAAGAAATAAATGGCTTATTTATTTAATCGATATTTTAATTATGCCTTGTATATACTTTGATACTAATTTACTCCATACTAAGCGTCGAAAGACGTAATATCTCACGTATTTTGATCCTCCATTGTTCGAATCCTTAGGCTTAGGTAAGTATATGTAATGAGACAGGATATTATGATCTACACAAACAGCTGAGCGTAATTATTAATAGCCTCCTCCTATTAATAATTATTATTGCTATGTACCTACCTAATAACGCTGTCTTTTGACAGTTACGTACTGTTGTTTCAAGAGCTTGATTCAAAACTGTAACTACACACAGCGCCTATTACTATCTACTAACAATTTTTTTGATGTCTCATTTTCATCAAGAAATAAAGTTCGTGCGACATTTATCAACAATACCAAATTTCGATCACGCTGGCTATTAAGGCTGTACCCTACCTCAGATTTCATCTCGCTCGCCAAACTACTCGCGACCACAAGCCTCGAAAAGTTTAGGTAATTGCTTTTTACGGTGAAAATAAAGGTAATAAAAAACAAAATCATAAGGCCTGCTTTATAGATAGTTCAGTTATTATGCAAAGTTTCATGATCTAATCTGAAGTATTTTATGAATACCAGCGGCTTATAGTTCTGTTGACTTTGGATTTTTTTTCTATCGAGAAAATTTTATGTAATCGTGTTTTCACCAAACATAAGACCTAGCATCAATCCTCAACTTTAACATATATTTATTTCAAAATTAATGCTGTAGTATTTTCGGAATAACGGAGGATCATGCTAAGCAATTTGAGGTAGAGTCCGCCCTTAATTACAACACAGACTAGCCAATTATATAGTCGTCCATACCGTATTTCGGCCGTGGCGGCCAATCTCAGTGGAGATTAGCCTTCGCCGCGAGAGATAGCATAGTGAACAAGTCGATCAGTGCGCAGATACAGGTGCACTCGAACTTCCTTCATTGTCATAGTCCGATGGTGGGTCCAATCCTACACGACCAGGAGAGATCAGGCGCACGCAGGAGCGAGGGCTCCTTCGCCTGATATCATGCACGTCACCGGAGACGGAATGGTCACGGTCACAAATCCATAAACTGACCTCGACAAGCAGCTTAACATCGCAGATATACAGATCTGCGCGGCTGTTGATTGGCAACGAGCCCCTCAATATCCGTAATTATTAAGTATACGAATCAGTTAAAGATAACATTCCGACATCATATCCGTTGTCAGACTTGAACATGTGACGTAAAATTACTGTTCTTCAACAGTAATAGTAATAGTAGAGTCTCTCCAAAGACTCTACTATTACTATTACTGCTATCATCTTAGCATAATCAGCCTATAACGTCCCCACTACTGGGACACAGGCCTCCTCTCTGTGAGAGGGAGTGGGCAGTAATCCACCACGCGGGCCCAGTGCGGGTTGGTAGATGTCACATGTCTTCAAATTATCGTCTTAATGTCTTCAAAATCAAAATATTTTATTTCACATAAACCTACATGGGCACTTATGAAACGTCTGAAGATAGGTGCACAGTTCATGTTGTTCATGAATTGGTCGTTTCCTATGGAGAAGGGCCCGCAAAAAACTCCACGGTTACTCTTTTAAAAATTACAATATTTACAATACTTTACTATATTTTCAAATTACAGTGTTAGTAGGCATGGGAGGACAATGTAGGCCTTTCATCAACAAGTACCAGGTAAATCTTTCCAAGCTAAATTAAGCTTAGCAACACATTTGTTCAAAAGCACAAAGTCTTAGCTAAGTCTATTCCAGTCGCTCGCTCCTACAAAGTAAATATCAACAATTAATGAACCGTCAATCACTAAGGTAACTCGATCCATCCTAGGAATTCGACTGCCAAATTCAGTTGGAAACTGGAAGTCAATTACAGATATCTATTTGAAATAATGACGGAGTATAAAGGTTAGTTTAGGAGACCGCAAGGCATAAGGTGTTCGGAATATTGAAGAGCTTGCTTGGTGGGCTAAAATCGGTTTAGGTAACCAATATTAAATTGTATATTAACTACCCTTTTTTTTTTTTTTGAAGGTTGGAAATCATTAAATGACCGCTTTGGGCGGAGCGGAAGGGCGTGTCAGACTTTTACTGACTAAAACCCACCCGTGTTCCTTCAGTTGCCTGTTGCCAGGGTCCCGGTATCCCTTTCGGACATTCCCGCAACCCGGGCAGGGTATATTAACTACCTAATTCTTTTTTCAAATGTTTTCTGTTCCTTTTAAGTAATTCAAAGTAGATATAGGTATTTCCTAGTTCCCAAAAAAAAACAGTTTTCTATGCAGATGCGTGGTGGATTCATGATCATCATCTGCCGGGGAGATTCTGCTGGGGAGTTTGTTGCGCTACTTCTTCTTCCCAGCTGAAGCACTAGGAAGTGGTGAAGGGTGGGGGGACTGTCTTATGTAATTTTGACGTTCGAAAAGTTCTGATTCTGAGCCTAGTTTGAATAGATGACTTTTGATTTTGATTTTGCCTAGCCTTTTCCCAACTATGTTGGGGTTGGCTTCCAGTCTAACCGGATGTAGCTGAATACCAGTATTTTACATGGAGCGACTGCCTATCTGACCTCCACAACCCAGTAACTGGGTAATACTGCCTACCTACCTTTGCTAAGACTACTTTTGGTAGATGCGTGGTGGATTTGTACATAGGATATGGTATTTCCAGTACGAATACGTTAGTAGGTTATAGTTAATTGATTCAGGCGTGACTTTGCAGAAATACATTATAAAATACAATAGACATAGATATATTTAGGTTCTTACAGAGTTTTTTATGACTCTTTAGGAATTGTTAAGCGGAGAAGGTTACTAAATAATAATAGTTAGTAATAGGTTAGGTTATACAATTTTTTTTTTTTTGAGGGTTTTAAATCAACCGCTCTGGGCGAAGCGGGACGGCTTCAGACGGGAGGGTGTCAGACTTTTACTGACTAAAACCCACCCGTGTTCCTTCAGTTGCCTGTTACCAAGGGTCCCGGTATCCCTTTTGGACTTTCCTGCAACCTTGGCAGGAGGTTAGGTTATACCTACTATTTTTTTGCAGTCCTTGATTTAAAATACTCTAAATATTTTGTTTGTCTACCTAAAATTGAAGTAATTAGCTGAAAAGTGTTCTGAACTTTTTTCATCACCCAATACCCAAACCCTACAATAATAGAACTGTTCAAAAAGTATCAAAAAGTCTACAAATATTTTTTTCTTCTACCTCTCTCTGAAAATGATAGTTTCAACTCAACTCTCAAACTTCTGCAAGCTAATATAAGTTTGAAATTCATTTTTGTAAGTTTTTATTCTTCACAAACTAGTTATTGTGTTGCCGTGGTTATTTCGAACTTGGTAATAAAATTATTAATGAGTGTCTCTTTGGTTTGGTGGTAGGAAGCTGGACTGCTGAGCGTGGGGTCCTTGGTTTATTTACATATAACATAAAATCACGCTTGTTTACCCCGACGGGATAGACAGAGGTCGGGTTCGGGGTTCAGGTTTATCTAAACTTAATATTATAAAGAGAAAATATTAGATTTTTTCTATGTTTGTTTAGTATGCTTTCACTCTAAAACGGCTGAACCGATTCGAATGCAATTTAGCACATGGGTAGACCATAACCTTGGGTTAGGACATAGAATACTTTTTACCCCGATATTCCCAGAGGATCGAGATTTATGCGGGTGAAACCGCGGGGCGCAGCTAGTTTGTTTAAAATTTGCGGGTTGAGAAAATGATCTGCTTAACCTTTTGGTGTACAGTCGTTGTGTTATGAATACGGAACGTCTTTGACTACCTCGATCCTGTAAAAGAAAAATAATAATCCATCAAATATGTCTGACCAATAAATGGAAATAAGGAGGGCTCTTCCGTGGGATCAAAGTCCATCTTAGTAACATAAAATAAAAATGTGTAAGTCCATTGAAAATACATTACTACTTATGGTATTGTACCTACTTAGAGGGGTTTTGGGTTTTACTTCCGAGGAATTACTTACCGATATTTCCCAGAAGGTCAAAAAACCCAAAAGAATACATAAAAAGCGACATAAATATTTGACTAAAAGCTGTCCCCAATGTACAGTACCTATGTTATCTAACGAATGGCGTTCCCGCTAACCCGCAATAGTATAGCCTATATAAATGCAAAAAAAAGATACCATATCAAAAAAAGTTGATTTTATTTTTTTATGGTAAAATATTCACAAAAAATATTGAATTGATACGGAAAAGAAACGCTGTACACGCAGACGTGTCTTTCTACGTTGAAATACAAGTGTGCGTGTACAGAGTGTTTCTTTTTGTGTTTGTGTGTTCTTTTTAACAGACTTCTTCAAAAAGGAGGAGGTTCTCAATTCGTCTGTATGTTTTTGTTTTTGTTTGTATGTTTGTTACGCGATTACTCCGCCAGTTATGAATCGATTTTGATGATTCTTTTTTTGTTTGGTAGGTCATGCTTCCGAGGTGGTCCCATATAGATTTTATTAACTTTGCTTGCGTAATTTTTGAGTTAGCTTCAATATTACGTATTTTTCCCGCTTAGTTTATCTAGACGATATCCTGTTTGACTCCTTCTCTGTTATTTACATAGCAGGTAGTGGTATTCGGATTTGTGTGGGGTAGGTACCACAACTAAAAAAGTTTTTTCATCATCGAACAACAACGTTTCCTAATGCAAAACTTTACTGTAGAATAAATTATTTAAATTGCGGGTACTTACGTAATTTTAGTCCGTACATTCCATGTTTCACATAACCAAATGTTCACATATTAGCCTCACGTAATATCTGCTCGACGTCCGAATGTCACTGCAGGGATCCAGCAGAATATCAGCGTCAGGTATATTTGCCTGACACATGCTGAGTTGGACTCCCATTTGGTGCAACATTGAGACGCACACCGCGCTTTGTATATTTCGTTATTTTTTAAAGTATGTCATAGACAATATTGTCTCGCTGTGTCTAGTTCTTTTTTTTTTTTGTGTTTTGGCACTTTGTAGCTATTATTATTTAACCGTGCTTTTGTATGTTGTGTTGTCTTTTGTATGCACCAAATAAACGTTTTATCTATCTATCTATCTTTTACGTATCAATTTAATAGTTTCACAAAATATGTAGGTAGGTATATGAAAAAAAAAAAAAATTTTTGGTCTTGATTTTTTTTTTTTTGCATGTTTGTACGCTGTTAGTTAACATACTGTATAAAGGTGGTTCGATAATATACTGATGAAATACGAGGCAGTTTCAAATCCGACACGTTTGACATCCCTAGTTGGAAACTTGGAACACACATGTTACTTATCGTTGATCCGATATTGAATTGGTACACTATAAACTCTAATCAGGAGTGTGTTAGATTTATGGTTTACGCTATAAAGCTACAGATGGCGTTAGGGTCGATCAAATTGTACCTACCTAATAGAATCGGCAGCTAATATATCCTTGAAAAACAGTTTCTTCACAGCTTTGGATTGAGTATGGTGACTTATACAAGAAGACCGAAGAAGGTGGAGGATAGATTGTGTGAAAGATACCTAAAATCGACCTTTAAATACCTATTAACAATAACGCTGAGGTTACATTAGCACGACGCGACCTGCGACATAATGAGCGATTAAAACAAATAAATTAATGCTCACGTATATGGCTACACTGTACCGGTGAGGATTCATGTATTTGTTTTATATTCGCTCATGTGTTACAGGTCGCGTTGCGGCCTAATGTAGCCTCAGCCTTACCTTAACGAATATTATGACAGAATTTTGGAAAAAACGAGTTGTGTAGACCATATTAAGAGCAGTGAGGAGGTAACCGGGCGTTTGAATTCAATAATAACAACCTACGACTTTGACAGCTCCAAGCGCACAGTTAGAAAAAAAAATTAAAATCCGGAGTCACACGTGTTAGGGCATAAATCGAACAGATTACGTGTGACTTTTAATTTGTCTGTCTGTGGTGTCTTGTTTATACCTTTTTAGTCGTACTTGGGTTTTAGTTTTTATTACTTTATTTTTTTTTAAATTCTTTTGGGGTTATAATAATTATATTTTTGAAATGTGATCAAACAATTTTTTGTTTTTAGTTCCTGATTTTATGTCCTCTAGAGGGCGCCATTTAATGTGACGTCACATAGCCTATAACCAGCGGACGATCAAGACGCTTCCAACGATACCTCATTTGTCAAATTGTGATGAGTCGTTTAGAAGATATGAGGGAACAGATGAACATACATACATACATACATACCGGTCAAAATCATAACCCTCCTTTTTTCTTCGCCGTATTCGGGTAAAAATCAAGATAAAAAAACTAATGTTACTCTTGTAACTAATTATAAACAACATTGTTTAAAGTAGTTGGGTGTGAGTGTGATGAGTTGTCAATTGCACTCTCTTAAAAAGTTGTTACTCACACTTGCAATATTTATTTTTAACCGGCTTCTTCAAAAAGGAGGAGGTTCTCAATTCGTCTGTTTTTTTATTTTATTTGTATGTTTGTTACCCGATTTCTCCGCCAATTATGAATCGATTTCGATGATTTTTTGTATGGTAGGTCATGCTTCCGAGGTGGTCCCATATAAATTTTATTAACTTTGCTTGCGTAGTTTTAGAGTTAGCTTCAATATTACGTATTTTTGCCACTTAGTTTATCTAGACGATGTTTTCATTTACTCCTTCACTGTTATTTACATCAGCTAGTGGTATTCGAATTTGTGTGGGGTAGGTACCACAACTAAAAAATGAAAAATAAAAGCTTTTTACAAAAAAAAAAGAAGTCGGTGTCTTTGCTTTTCAATTTTCGTTTTTTGCCACCGACTTCCGAAAATAAAGTTATTTTTCAGTTTTGAGTGTTCTTTTTTGGAAGTCGGTTTTTTTTGATTAAATGAACATTGCAAGTGTCATGAAAAAATAAATATTTTTGCTAGTTTTAATTGTAAAGTAGTAAATATCTAGTTCAACTTTACGGAAAATAAGAAGGCATGCTTTTTAAGAATAGTACTAAATTACCAACTGAAAACATAATTTAAATAAGGAAACAAAATTGTTAAGGGGTTAACCGTTGAAAGTGGCACATTTCAATTGATATTCATTCCACGCAAGCTCAGAAGGCCTATAGAGCTACCCGGATATTTGCGGTGCTCGAAAACGAGATACTAGCAAGCTGTCACTATTTACGTACACTTGTGATGTTTAAGCCCCAGTACACACTGTGTGCGTTGACAGTTTGTTTGTATGTTGTTAAATAAGGAAATAAATAGGAAACAATTTAAGGAAAGAGTTTTTGTACAAGTACGTACCTATTAGATGTTTTTATTTGGATTATGAGGATTTTCCTTATCTATGGATATAAGGATAATTTAAGAGAGGGATAGTTTTCCTTGTTACAAATAAATATCGTTATCTTATACAGTTAAATGAGCAATATTTATAAGTATTATGTAGGTATATATACCTTTGTAATCACGTTCTTGAAAAAGGCTCTAACGATTTCAATGAAAGTTGCAATATAGGGATTACGGGGGCGAAAAATCGATCTAGATGGTAATTTCTGGGAAAATTCGTTTTCTCTATTTTATAACTCGACTAGCATTTTAACTCGGTCGACTAGGTACTTATTTATATAATCAGATAATATATAAACACAGAGAGATACTTGATTACAATTATTACTGGCACATAATTTAGAGTTTACGTTCCTCAAGAATTTCTATTATTAGATTTAAGAAGACCTAAATCCGACGAACGACATTCCAGATTGAACGTATCAAAAGACGGATAACTTATAAAAGGAAAATACGAAAATAATTAAATAAATACCCGCAGGCCCTTCAGTTAGAATCAGTGAAAGGATTCATTACGAACGAACGCTCTCGTGAGCAAAGACAAAGAGGGACAATGGAATGTTTAAGTTAAGTAATTAATATTTAATTAATAGTCTCGAACGGTACAACGCGCGTTCTCCGATTGATCACCACATTTTAATGAAAATGTGACATTCATCTGCGTAGCAATTCATCATTGTCATGTTTATAATTCATCTTCATCCAAGGTTTCCTCAATTAATTGTGGCCGGCTTTTTTAGGAGCTGAGGAAATTGCCTCCTTATTGCCCACTTCTACGAACAATGAGCAATTTTGTTGAAAGAATAAGTTGTCGGGAAAAAGATCAAGGGTCGGAAATGATAGGATAATACGCATCGTATGGTTTAATGGACATTATTAGGGGCTATTACTGAGAACATAAAGCGATCAGCTACAGACATTATTTTCTTTGATGTTTTACGTTAGCATAAAATTATTAGGTATAATATTTATTTTAAGTGAACCGGACAGACCTACATTCGAATTTAATAACTCATTCATTGCCCACCTGTGCCATAATTTATTAATGAATTAATTGTTTCGTTCACTGCTCTTGGGTTAATTCATACAATGATGAATGATTCTGTAATTATGTATTTTCAAGTAGAATTTAATAAAGAGGAGTCTACACAGCGCTTTGTTGCTTTAATGGTCGATCAAAGAGTAACACCCAGAGGAAATAATCTCTTGCTTTAGAATAGTGTGTGCTAGCTTTACAGCGGGTAGTAATTGCATAGTCGGACTATAAAGTCTCCACCATCTGGCCCCACACTCCACCCCAGACAATTTGGGTCCCAGCCTGGCGCTAGAAATGTATAAGTGTGCGTCAGATCGTTTTCACACGTTTACGAGTATCTAATAAACGGAGCGGAACTGCTACAGGACCGTTTTATGAGCACAAATTGACTTACTGACCCTAAAACAAGGACGATTCGTGAACGGACTAAGTTTTGAATGGTGGCAAATGGGTGTTTCGGGTTGCAGTAATTGAAATATCGTAGTTAAGCTTAGATACTAATTTAACAGTCCAATTTGTGTTTCACAGATTGCGTTTTGCGGACTAATGACCAAATAAATATAGATTAACCCTACTAGCTATGGTCGTGATTAAGGCCCGGTATCCACCAATGCGAAGAGGAGAGGAGGCGAGAGGAGATGTTTTTGAATAAACCAATCCGATTTAGCTATTTCCACATCACTTCTCCGCTTAGTAATCGGATTGGTTTATTCAAACACATCTCCTCTCGTCTCCTCTCCTCTCCGCCGGGCCTTAGGTTACGTTAGGGTTACATTTTTCGTAACAAATAAATACCATTTTTACGCGTACTCCTTGCTAGATTATGTCAAGATTTATTTCTAGTTTAGCCTTGAGAAGGTGTCGAATAGGCGGAATCAGATAGCTAGGTATAAATAGGACAGTGAGCGTGAGTCTTAACGCTCACTGTCCTATTTATAACAGTAAGAAATACACAAAGGCTTATAGTATCTAAGATTATTATGGCGGAGGTAAACTACTAAGTGAAAAAAAAAAGTTTCATTTTTACGACAGGTGTTTTTAATAAAGCAGAGAACGAAATATGATGATAAGTCCTACGAAGTTAATATTATTTTAACCCAGTACAGTTAAATGTACCAAATGTAGACTTAAGTGTATTCAATGTCATAAACTTATCGACATAATTATGTAGGTAAAGAGCTAGTGGACTTCATAAATTAAACTCTGGGGCGCATACCTATCCCGCCAGGGTTGCGGAATAGTCCGAAAGGGATACCGGGACCCTGGCAACAGGCAACTGAAGGAACATGGGTGGGTTGTAGTCAGTAAAAGTCTGATACGCCCTACCGCTCCGCCCACAGCGGGAGAAGTCATTTGATGATGGCCCAACTACAAAAAAAAAAAGGGTGCATACCTATGCTGCGGTAAATGGAGAACTGCGGTCATAACAATATGGTCAAAGGAATCACAAGCTCGATTTTTGAGAAAACCTAAATGCATTTTAACTTGAAAATACCCTCTAAAATACCATTTTGTTTTATTTCAGGCCACATTTTGTTTTTCTAAAATAGTTTAGCGTATTTGATTTCGTATCCCAGAAAAATAGCTCCACAACCAGGGCGCTAAAACATTGAAGTTTGTGCACTGTCCACGTGAACGCTTTCGTGAATTCAAAATGGCGGCAAACGAGGATATGTCTCTGCTGCTTCATTTCCCTCCATCACACACATGGATTGAATAAATTTTAAATTCACTCTTAGCGAGCCAAATGTGCGGATTTTGAATATTTTATAAGAAAAATGGGTATTACGCTGCTATTGAAAAAATTAAAAAGTGCTGATCGCTAAGTACTGGACTTAAGGGTTGAGAGTCAGGGTTTGCATGGGCTGTGAGTTGCAGATAGCCAGTAGGTACCTACTACTTTACAGGGCAACAAAGGTTGTAGGGACTCATTAACTATTCCTGTATTATAAAATTTGTCTCGTCTGGGGTTCGAGCATAAAGCACCTCGACCTTTTAAAACTAATTCTACATAGGTATAGACGACATCGTAATTGTTTTACCACCCTTAGGATGCCAAACGCGTCGTCACGCCGACAGAGGGCGTTTTCCGGTTTTACGAACAAAAAGTGACAGAAGTTCGACTTGATAGTACGCGGTACGCATGAATTTTGAATAGTACGCGGGGTAAGGTTGAACGCCACCTGCACGTCATAAAACAACAAAGTATATTATTGTCTATGTGATAGTTATATATTTTCAACTTAGTGAAGTTTCAATTTACTGGGAATTGCTGCAAAATTAACATGAGGTCGATTAACCAACGTTTCTATTAGAGTTGTCAAC
The DNA here is from genome assembly GCA_948473465.1 of Lithophane ornitopus. Lineage (NCBI taxonomy): Eukaryota > Metazoa > Arthropoda > Insecta > Lepidoptera > Noctuidae > Lithophane > Lithophane ornitopus. The sequence goes on from OX419629.1 coordinate 5,809,446, forward strand.
CTTATATAAGAAGCTACGTATATCAGTTTCAAAGGCTGCAAACGCGCAGTGTGTGTGAAAGTCCTTGTTAACTTAAAGTACTATTAAGATTTGTAAAAGCTTAAACAAATACAAAAAAAAAAATACGATGAAACAAAAAAATAATCTAAACGCTCATTTTTGTGTAACTACAGTCTGACTACACGGTCATCAGCTGCCGACAGTGTAGATGCTTGGAATTATGTGATTAGTTTTTTTTTTGTTTTGTCGTCGTTAGATATCGATAACCATGACATCTGCACAGTTTTGCTAGTTAATTTAATTTGACCCTGTATAGAGGTTTCGGCCAAAAAAGAATTGTATTAGTCGTGTGCGAACCTCGTTTTGGTTGCTGATGCCAAAGTTGCTGAAACTATCAAGGGGTTGCTTTTCATCTACTAAAGCATTAAAATCCCCCATAATAATGTTCCACTATGAGTTGTCCTACATAAAAAAGAAAACTGGAGCCAACCTGTGTTAGTTGTTTGTGGTATATATGGTGTAAAACTGCAAAGCGGATTTTTTTACATCCTTTGTGTTTGACACGGTATGTAAAGCGCTTTTACAGCGCTTGGCCGTCACGTATTTTGTTTCCTTCGATTCTTTATAAAACATGTGAGACGAATACTACTGCAGAAAAATCCGAGGTGGAAACCGTTAGCAGAACGCAAAAAGCATTCCTAGTCCTACCCACTGTCAAAGCAGGTAAGCAGGTAAGCAGGTAAGCACGTTTTATAAAATGTAATCCATTCAATTATTGTACAGAGCTTGCTAAAATTGTGTGTCGCCCTGAATACGTAGACTTATATGTATATAATTAATATGGAACACAAAAATCCCATGATTCTCTAATTTTCTGATTTCTAATTTTAGAACGTTCTTCCTAGCCGTTTTTGCCCTATTGTTTTGTTTCATTTTCAAATGGTAAACCGCTTTTGAAATCCTATCTAAAGAAGTCGCATGTTAATGATCAAAACAAAATATAATAAAAGTAAAACGAATGTTTGATTGAAAAAAAAAACAAAAGCCCCTCGCATGTTTACGATCAAAACAAAATGTAAAAAGTAAAGCGTATTTTTAACAGACAAATCATTAAAAAAATAATTACATTCAATCACAAAGTGATCCTTTAATTTCAAGGCGTTCCCGAATTGCGTTCTTTATATCGCAACTTGATCACCTTTCTTGGATTTCTCTCCTTCTTTACGTTTCTTGTTGAATGTTCTTCGGTTCTCTTCCTGTATTCTAAATATTTTTGCCTTAGGTTCTCTTCTTGATTCATCTCTCTCATTTTATGAACTCCATCCTGTTTTCTTTTAAAAAAAATTCTAATATCTTCATAATCATCTTTCATTCTTAGTTTAACACCGATTAACACAATGTATATTGCTTTATAAACCCACCTTTGTCGATTAAAAAAGCCAAAACGTTTTATAGAAGGCCCGCATTCTGTGCTATCGCTTTTATTTAGGCACATAGCAACCAGCTAAACGGTTGACAGAGAGCCACTAGCTCAACACAAACAAGACGGATCAACTGCCACCACCCTTTGTGCCAAACTTCGGACTATTAGCATAAAGGCCGGACAAGACCTTCGGGCTTGAGCCACAACAAACAATGTAAGTATACATAATGTAGACACTGTTTATAAATTAATGTAACTATAGCTTGGAACAATGTTGTAACGGTTTTGAGTTTTCCAATAATCCATACTATATTTATATATATACTAGCTGATGCCCGCGGCTTTACCCGCGTGGATGTCGGTTATTATATACTAAAACCTTCCTCGGGAACCACTCTATCCATTGGTGAAAACAGCATGAAAATCGGTGCAGTAGTTTTTGAGTTTATCGCGAACAGGACGACAGACTGACGCGCCGGACGACTTTGTTTTATAATATGTAAGGATAAGGATAAATATAATAATATTATAAATTCGGAAGTAACTCTGTCTGTCTGTATTTTACATTTTCACGCCTAAACCACTGAATGGATTTCGACAAAATTTGGCAAGGAGATAGATGGCATCCCGGGAAATTACATTGGCTAGTTTTTATCGACACACCAGGCGAGCAAGGCCGCGGGTGGAATCTAGTATAAAATAATTTGATGGCAGTATTCCCAGAAAGTCCATCCTTTCCGGGAATTTTGGTATACTGAGGTTTATGTTTATAGAAAAATTTGTTCAAAATGATGAGTACAATGCCCTTTCCTTTTTCGGGTTAGCATAAACAAAAACGAATGTTGTATAATCCACCAGACCGAATTTCGGCCATGGCCAATTTCAGCGGGGACTAGCCTTCGGTGTGGGAGATATGATATTGAACAAGTGTATGCGCAGACACAGGTGCACTCTCTTTTCAATCACTCGCATAGTCCGATGGAACGGCAATCCGACACGATCGGAGAGAGATCCGGCGCAGGACCAACGGCTAAACGTTCTTTCCGAGACACGGGGGTATCATACCGCCAACTTCCAAACTCCGGGCTGTTACTAAAAAAATCTTAATGGAAAAACCCAATAACACTTTGCCTGACCTGTGAATAAAACCGAGGACCCTACGCTCAGCAGTCGCGCTTTCGACCACGAGACCAACGGGGCAGTCTGTACTTACCTACAAAGTGACGTGAGCGAAAACGCGGTCACAACTAGCTAACGAATATCACAAGATTTATGTACGAAAAAACATTCAAACGCTACCATTTATTTCCATCAACTCCATCGAGCGCATTCCTAGTAACTTATTCGCCTCCCGAGACCAATACGTGCACTTCTCAGCATTCAAACAAAATGTAGGTGACCTATTTCACGAAGGCAATTACACTGGAACTAATCTCATCACGTTTTAGTGGCTAAACTGATACCTTCTGCTTTCCCGGAGGCCTTTGTTGTTAATAAGTGTCTAATTAGTTCGTCGGAGGCAAATCCTTTGGAAACTTAAACATCGGGGCGGAAATGGATACAAATAAGGGTTTTGTGGATAAGTTTGATGTTGTGTCGAAAGTGGGAGAACTAGACACATTCAAACTCAAAGCATTTATTTCAGGCACTTTTGAATTGCCAAGTGGTCGACCCATAGTATTTCTATTGGTCGGTCAATCAGAAAGATGAAGCTAGCTCCCTATTCCAAAGCGTAGAGGTACCTATGGAGAAAAACGGGCAAGAAACTCCACGGACACTCTTATAAATCTAAATATATGCTTCTATTAGGCGTCTAGTCTAACCAGGTGCAGCTGAGTACCAGTATTTTACATAGAGCGACTGCCTATCTGACCTCCACAACCGAAATGGAATGAAATGAAATTGTTTATTCTGTAAATAGGATAATGGAATCACTTTTACACGTCATATTAAAAAATATTAAAAATAAGCTGAGGCCGGCGTTTCCTATCTGACTACTCTGAGAAGAAAGGCCGAAACAAACTCTGAGGTCACAGTCTCTTTTAAAGTCCAGACATAATCTTGGTCAAGCCATATGAGGACCATGTAAATTCGAGTCTGAAATGGTCTTTTGAGGAAAGAACCACACAGATTTGAGTGGACCTGTCCTGTCAGTGCAAGCATTTGTCAGTAATGGTGGAGCTCAACTCAGAACTTAAGGAGCTCAACGACTCGACAAACAATACCAAAGAAAGGACATTTGGGTAGGCCGCATAAAATTCTCAAATTGCCAGACTATCGATAAAATTAACTGAGAACGAAAAAAAATAAAAATTCACATAGTCCTCACATTCATAATAATAAAATACTTTACAAAGTAATCATGTCATTTTGTATAGAATATTCAATAATGTCAATTTGTAAATAAAACTGGTTGATATACTTTGATGATTTTCCATATTATTCAAAATGTTACAATGCTTAGCAGAGCGAGCAGCTCAATCCCATGCTTTTTTGTCTTCTAAATAATTTGAAATTTTATAGTACCCTTTTCAACAAAGTTTGGTTTTAATGCAGCTTTTAAATCGTTTAATGGGTAAGTTTCGAATGTCACCACCCCATAACCCAGTTACTGAGTAACACGAGACACCTTGGGAAGACTGTTTGTGAGGCTTTTGGGCTTCTGACTACTCGTTACGACTGTCAAAGATCTACGAATGACAGCTAGGACCAACGGCTCAACTTACTCTCCAAGGCACGGAGGAGTCTTGGTATGTAAAGGCGGTCATCCATCCACGGACCAACCCCGGCAAGCGTAGCTTAATGCTGGATGGATCGACCCGTGCGGCTGTTATCATTTAACCACAAGACCTTCCTTTTTCCCACTAAAGTAATTAAAAGATCGTTGATTAGTATCAACCTAACGGAATAGCACTTCTTGTAATGAAACTGTAATATTTTCTTCTTAGTGCTAACAGGGCAAATTGCCAAGGTTCTCTTTCCACTTAACTTGGTTTTGGAGACTCATTAAACTGACATTTAGAAGATTGTTTCTGAGTAATACGATTTATTTGCTGTGTAGTTTCCTGTCAAGTACTTTTACGGATCCATTCTTGCGTAGCTATAGCTGTGTGGGTAGATATAATAAGATATGAGTACATGAGAGGAAAATGGGGAGGTGAAGATGTGGTGGGACTGTGTGAACGATGATATGGGTAGAACGGGGGTGACTACAGAGATGACGACTAATAGAGAAGTATGGAAGAAAACACATGTTGCGCTGACCCCAATATAGGTGCAGACGCCACGCAGATTATAATATAGGTGTTAATCTTCGGGCCTACTGATCCGATTTCGAAAATTCGTTCACTAATGGGAAGCTACAGTATTGCTGAGTGTCATAAAATATATTTTATGTTCAAACAAGGAATTTCAGGCGGACGAAGTCGCGGCCAGAAACTAATGTATTATAAAAGGTGAGGAATTATTGTATAGAAAAATCTCATAAAGATAAAAGAACAGAAAAATCTCATAAAAGGTTATAAGTTTTCAAATAAAACGACTTTTTCTAGTGTTTAACTTTTTTATTAAGGCACGTAAAGATCGTAGACGTCTCGTGTCGACACAAAAACTTATGTTAACTTGTAGCTAAAGAATAACTACCGGAGTTACTCTTGAAAGGTACTTTCATGACGTACTTTTTCTTAACTTGGGTAAAGGATGTACGTAATGTAAGTAGGGTTGATAAAAATAACAATTTAGCAAAAGCTTATATTATTAGAGATGTGCCCTGTTTATCAAAACTTACAAGTCTTGTATTACCAAATGTCTTTATTTAGTTCACAAGTACTTATATTTTTAACCGACTTCTTCAAAAAGGAGGAGGTTCTCAATTCGTCTGATTGTTTTTTTTTTTTTTTTTTTTGTGTTTGTTACGCGATTACTCCGCCAATTATGAATCGATTTTGATGATTCTTTTTTTGTTTGGTAGGACATGCTTCAGAGGTGGTCCCATATAAATTTTATTAATTTTGCTTGCGTAGTTTTTGAGTTAGCTTCAATAATTACGTATTTTTCCCACTTGGTGTATGTAGACGATATATTGTTTGACTCCATCACTGTTATTTACATAGCAGGTAGTGTATTCGAATTTGTGTAGGGTAGGTACCACACCTAAAAAGTGAAAAATAAAAACCTTTTAAAATAGGTTTTTATTACACTTTTATTCGTGATTTTGTTTGTCAAAAAATTCTTTGTAAGTTACAACTTGTAGAAAATCAGGTCAGTGTCAGGCGACTCTCTATTCCGTCTTACAAGTTTACAAGTGTCGTGCTTAGTACCGCAATAAATGTTTAAATTTGATTTTCGTTTTTTAAATGTGGTCAAAAGAGAGAGATGACCTGATGCCCGTGTCTCAGCAGTGGGAACATTAAGGCTGATTATGAATATGGAGATGAGCTATGAATTGAAACGAAAATGAACATTCTAGGGAACTTGTGAACGTGTAGACTTGTAACTTATGATAAACAGGGCACTGGTCTTATTATTTCGCTTAGAGCGTAGGTAAGGTACGAAAATATCTTAAGGTGTATCTAAACATTGATTGTCAAGACCGCGGCAGCAACACGCGGCGTTTGCAGGGCACATTTCTGCCCCCCGCGCCGCTCTAGTTAGGTTCCTAGGACTAAACCGACGAATGTTTTCGCGGCAGTATTACAATTGACATCAGAACTAAAATGAAAGCAGTTGCGTGTTTCATAGCTCTGCTTATCATTCGTCCAAACAAAACTGACGAATGTTAGCTAAAAATGTTTGTGCACGGCAGGTAGACAGAAGCGATCCCGCGCGGAAGTCGTTCAAACACAGTTCGGCACGCAGCGCGCGGTTGCCACGAACGATTGCCGCTCAATTCGGACACACCTTTAGGGATCCGTACCCTAAAGGTGTGTAGTTCACTCGGTGCCCCTGGAACTTTGAACTTAAGGGATCTTATTATAAAGTACAGTCATGTTAAATACCTACTGGTATTCAGCTGCATCCGGTTACACTCGCGACAATCTAAGAAGTCCGTTTTGACGTTTCGTTCTCGTACATGTAATAAAACGTTAAGCCTTGAGAATCAGTTTTTAGAAATGTAGATAAGTCGTCGATTACAAACTATCTAAGTATGTTCAATCGATATGTCTCTAGAATCAGTTTATAAGAAACCGAATTTTCATCGCTACACAGAGCATTTTTATAGCAGTCAAAACGGACTTCTTAGATTGTGGCGAGTCTAGACTGGAAGCCGACCCCAACATAGTTGCGAAAAGGCTAGGCTGATGATGATGATGATTATAAAGTACAGTCAAGTATTCTCTATCTTCAGTTTCCAAATTCTTTCCTTTATCAAGTCAGGTATAATACCTTTTGAAGCTACGGCACTGAATAGATTATTTCATTGAAAACGTATAAGTAATGACTTGGTAATAAAGATCAAAATGGAATACACCCTTGACCATGACCATGTCGAGTTGACATCAAACTTTTTAATGAACTGGCCATTTTAAGTTTTTTTTTTTAAATTGTCAATTTCTGTCATATTTTAAATTCTGTTTTAAGACGCACTTATAATGATAATGCTGAGTCGGTAAAGTAAATTTTGTCGTGCAATGAGCAGACAAAAATAACCCAAAAAATGACAAAAAGGTGACAAAAAATCTACAAAAGAGATAATTATTATTATGAAAAGTCAATGTGCCAGTTTAGTTTTTAGAAGATTCACGATTAGGTTGCTATAGTCGCCTGTACCAGGGGGGTTTTTGATAGGTTGAGAACAAAATATAGGTGAATATTGAAAATGTCTGCACGCGTATAGGTAACTGCACCAGTGCACCATCTACTGTTTTATGTGAGTACCTACTTACCTGTTATCATGGCATACAACCGGAAAACAGCAATGCAGCTTTGCTACAGTTAATGGGTAAGTATTGCGCTAGTATGTTCTAGACGAGTTTCCACAAGGACATAACAACTACTCCTAACACTTCCGCAAAGCCAAGAATCACATAACACTAACACTAACACGATAAGGTAACGACATTGCCACGCAAAACGATTCCAACCTCTAATGCCCGAATATTTTTTGTCACCCTCTTACATACCTTTCCCGTTAAGGTAAATAAGACCGAGATTTTTCTCACACGCTCAACCTGTCATGTTTCAAAGCTTAACCCTTAAGCTCTGGCCCGACACATATCCCAGATTACTGTTACGATTATTAAGCTGTTGACAAATGTCAGTTGGTAAGTAGTACGACACAACTTAAACGTTGCAACTAAAACTAGTACATACATACATAAACTCACGCCTTTTTCCCATGGGGGTAAGCAGAAACTACAGAACGAAATGGATGGGCATCTCCTCTCGGTGAAAACTACAGCACATTTATTTTACTTTCGCTTCACTCACGATTTATTAAACGTTTTTGACATTGTCAATGAGAGCGATGTTTACGAATGTTGATTGATGGAGGAGGGAGACCACCAAGAACAGATGGATGAATTGTATGATTCTGCTGTCATTCATTCCTTTATCATTCACATCATCCCTGAGAATGAGTAAGGGTGAATGATAGCACGACGGCAAACAGGGGCGAAGGAAGAAGCAATTTGTGCTGACATCAAAACATGAGACCTGAAAGCCTAGACAAGTGACAATCGTTTCGAAAGCGTTTCGTATCATTCTACAACGACTTTCAACAGCTTGACATTAAGCTTTTCGATAGCTTATGTCAGTCCTATACATTTTTGCCTTCTCCATTATCGTTATCGCTGATAGAATGTCACTTTGTCTAGGGCCTAAGCACAGGCAGAAATCTGTCAACGCCTGTCTGAACTCAAGTCACACTTATTCGGAGGTGATAGTCTTGAAGAATTTTGCCGATGAAACCTTTAACTTGTGTCGTACTATACGAAGGTAGGGTACCGTATATTTTTACGTCTCAAAATACGACTCCCATAAAATATCCTTAATTAACACTGTCTTTCTGTCCAAACCAATTTTGCTTTTATGAAAACGGGGGTAGTCGCCGTGAATTTGTGTATCAAGGAAATGTCGGATACTTATTCTGTTCTGTTTCTCAGGAATTTCCTCGTCCGTAAAGAAGTTTATGGAATGTATTTTTCGTGAGAAAATTAAGTGGAAGTATATTTTTTGTGGTTACCTATGTTTATTTATTAGTTGAACGCGTATGTAGGTTTAAAAAGGCACCAATTTTATGTCGGTATATAAAGCTTGTGCAGACAGTATAACTAACTTTTCATAATAATATATCTTGTCACGGATAAATAGTCTCCGCAGCCAGCTGTTTCCGGCACGTAGATATCACATATCAATTATACCTGGTTATATTATAATAATTATTATTTTATACCCACGAACCTATAGGTTGATTGATAGGCGTCACCATGCCGACAGTTGTGAAGGCTCATATTACAACAAATGATCGCGTAATGATGAGGGAAAATGGGAAGTAACTGATGAATGAGTCTGGGTAAATAAAAGAGACACATAATAAACAAAATCAATCATTCTGCCTAGCCTTTTTCCAACTTTGTTGGGGTCGGCTTCCAGTCTAACCGGATGCAGCTGAATACCAGTATTTTACATGGAGCGACTGCCTATCTGACCTCCACAACCCAGTAACTGGGTAATACGATACCCCTTGGTTAGACTGGTTGTCAGACTTTCGAGCTTCTGACGACTCGTAACAACTGTCAAAGATCCACAAATGACAGCCAGGACCAACGGCTTGACGTGCTTTCCGAGGCACGAAGGACTCTCGATATGTGAAAGTGGTCACTCACCCACGAACCAACCCCGGCAAGCGTAGCTTAACCTGATGGATCGACCCGAGCGGCTGTTATTACTTAGCCACGAGCTCCTCAGTCCTCAGACACATAATAAACAGTTGGTTTCTATAATTTATGTCCATTGCTGACGAGAACTATTTCACCACCAAGGACTAATAAATAAAAAGGTCTAGTTATTAAATACGCACCTGACCACTATTTACTTTTCAGTAGGCAATACTAAGACCATGATAGTAAGGGCGCTTTTTAACGCGACGTCTTTATACCATGCATTGGATTTTCAACACTCAGCTTAGGGGCTAGAGTTGAAAATCTAACAGTGCGCTTTTTGGGCTTATAGCTAGATAGCAAGTCTATCTAGACTCGCTTCCATCTTCCTTTGTTATGTGATAGAGTGGCAAACAAGCGGCTAACCCACCTGATGGTACAGAATGTTTGACCACATGTTACCCAAATCCTTTATGGATGAATGAATGAAAGATGCACCGACCCCAGCGTGGTTTAACCAGACTCGATAAATCGAATGAACCACAGGATTTGCACTAGCCCCTGGAGCCTCATGCTTCATGGAGCTAAAGAGGCCATTGCATATCAAGGAGTAGACCGGGGGGCGCGGTAATGATAGGGAAGACCGTGTCTGTCAGTATAAGGAAGGATTTGCGAGCCATACCGGATATGCATCCTTGAGTAGGCAATGGACTAGTGAAGAGACGGGTAATATTTATACAATGTGAAGACGACAATACAACAATAAATGAAAATACTAGCAATACTAATACATAAGAGTATTTTGGAACAATCAAATAAATCCTAACATCGAAATTAAAAACTAAACTAAACTATTGGATATATTTGATTAATTTTTTGTATGTAGACCGAGAACGTCATTAGATATACGAAGTTTAATTTTTTGTCGTATTGTCGTCTCCACCTTGTATAAGGATTTTCCTATTTCTTTTCCACATTTTACCCAAATCCTTTAGATACATAAATGGAAATTCTCTGGTGAATAGCAGCAGCGAATTAATCAATCAAATTGAAGTCCGCACAAGCTTCTGACGGACATAGACCCTTCCGAACTGATCATGCCTGTCGCTATTTAAATTACTTTACGGATTATGGAACCCAAATGCACAAAATAAGTAAGGACAGAAGGATTGTTCCATACAAAGATCGAAAACAGGCGCACGCACACATAGACGGTACTTATGGCGATCTCAAAATATGTCAAACGAATGCGCTTGCGTTTGCGCTCGCTGTACGTGACTATATGGGCGTGCGTTTTCCAGCGTTGTAAAGGTCTCTGCACACAGCGGGCGTGGCGTGACCGGGCGGCGACGCGGCGCTGGCGCGACGGCAGCGTTCACCCTGCGGGCGCGATCCCGTCCCGCCGCGCCCAATCACGCGACCTTTTCGTGACGCGATTCATTCGTCAAATAAAGATGTTGAGCAATTCAGACGTGGAAACGCTTTTGCTCTTATTTGCGCTAGCTAAGGAAAAACAACGTAAACGGAAATTATTGTAAGTCGGGTGAATGAAATAAATCAATAGGTCCCGCCGTGCCCCGCCTCGCCGCTTGTGACTTTGTATTCCCACTCAGCGCGGCGGTAGCGTGGTGCGACGGTTACCGTCGCGTCGACGGCTCTGTGTGGCGTCGTCCGTAATATCTAGTACATTACAACTGCTCAGCGTCGCGTCGCTGTCCCGTCCCGCCGCGTCGCGCCCGCTGTGTGCAGAGACCTTAAGGCAGCTGATTTTCTTTACCTATCTTTTTTTGTGGTAGGGTCACAGAATGGGAACGAAAGGACATTAATTATTTATAATTATTGAAACAAATCAGAGGAAATAATATTCAATTCGTTGCAATAAACATGAGACTGTGGCGTGAGGAATTTATTAATAAAGCACACGTACCGGTTATTAAAAATGTAAATTAATCATTTTAATGTTTAATTAATCTTTTTAATGTTACGTTAATGTAATATGTATTGAAATAAAATACGTATGATTAAAGATTACTGAGGCGTTCTACTAATGGTTTATGTTTTTGTACTTTGTTTTGATATTACGAGTTACTTACTAAGTTCAAATCAATCTGCGTATCCTTTCCCAACTATGTTGGGGTCGGCTTCCAGTCTTACCGGATGCAGCTGAATACCAGTATTATACATGGAGCGACTACCTATCATCAGTCATGTTTTAAGGCCCATGTGTGTGTTTATTTATAAATAAATTGAAAAGACAAACAAACAAATAAAACACTGTTCAGTATTGAGTAAATACATGCTTTTTCGTTTCCAAACATTCCCTTTTTGTATACTTTTACAACCAATTAAAACTTTTCACCTCATTTAAATTTTCCCAGCTGACCACACATGATTTAAAACCACTATTTGTATGTTAATTTCTTCACCTCGCAATTACGTCACCAATTACGGAACTCTTAATGAAGTATCGGTGTTTTATCGATAAAGGGACGATTGAACCGTGACCAACTTCGACATTTATCGCGTCGGTACACACAGTGTCCATTACATAACATTACATTTCTATTTATCGCTATTTTCATAACATAACATCACGCCTTTTTTCCACGAAGTGTTCAGCAGAGGTGTAGGGCTCCATTGTGACATTTCACCAATTATGTTTAAGTCCCATGTAATAGAAGGAGACTCTATTGCCATCAACTGGGTACAAATCCAAACTCCAGCCTACTACAGAGAAATTCCAGTTGGAAAACCCAATAACACTATGCCCTACCAGGAAAACGAACCCAGGACCTCGTGCTCAGCAGTGATACAGCCAATCATTCACCAATTACGAAACAGCTAGTGTAGTATCGATATTTTCTCGATAAAACAAACGATTAAACCATAACCGATGGCCTCGATATTAAATCGCGGGCTTTATCGAGTGGGCACAACGTCCATTATTCGATACATTAGCTTTATTGGACAAAACGATTCTAGTGTTTACTTTGACGTTGATGTTCCAAGAACGGGGTTCGAACGTAAGCCGATATCAATTTTGTAAATAGTACCCTACTTACAAATGAGGTTTGTTTTGACGTTTTCATACAAGGTTGAAGGTTTCGTTTTCATGAGGTTTGTTTTTGATTTTATGTATTTTACTTTCTCTCGAATTTTACACACGGTGTCTACATCTCTTATCTACTTTCCTATAGCAGGTGTGCTGGAAGAGATTTCTTTAGAAATAAGCATCACATTTGTACGTTATTAGGGTTCCGTACCCAAAGTAAAACGGGACCCTTTTACAAAGGCTCCGCTATCTGTCTACCTGTCTGTCTGTCCGTCTGTCACCAGGCTGTATCTCATGAACCGTGATAGTTAGACATTTGAAATTTTCACGATTGATGTATTTCAGTTGCCGCTAAAACAACAAATACTAAAAAACAGAATAAACTAAATATTAGGTCTTTACCTATGAAATTGCCGTTCTGCAGTACTGGCCATTTCAAATCAAAATAATTTTTGTTTGGCTAAGAATTCTAATTTCAAATAAATTTTATTTTAAAAACATGGATTTTTTTTTCCAAAAGTAGTCATTTCTTTATTGATTAGTGTTACATTTTCATCGCATTTCAATATTTTTCGTCATCATGGATACGTTAAAAATTCGAGTAATTATGGAATATGAGTACCGTCGTGGCAGCAACGCGGCACAAGCGGCACGCAACATCAACGACGTTTACGGAGCTAACACTACAAACCAACGCACCACCTGTTATTGGTTTGCTCGCTTCCGTTCTGGAAATTTCGACCTGAAAAATGAACCTCGCGGTCGTCCGAAGACTTTGGTCGACAATGACGAATTAAAGGCGATTGTGGAAGCTGATGATACACAATCTACGGCTGAATTAGCAGCAGCTTTCGACGTTAGCGTCAAAACAATATTGGTCCATTTGCGTCAAACTGGCAAGGTAAAAAAGCTTGACAAATGGGTGCCCCACTCAATGATCGCCAGCGCGAAGTACGCGTCGAGACGTGCCTTGCACTGCTCAACAGACACACAAATGAAGGAATTTTGAACCGCATTGTTACCTGCGATGAAAAATGGATTCTGTTTGATAACCGCAAGCGCTCAGCAAGTTGGTTGGATCCTGGTTCAGCACCTAAACAATGCCCTAAACGAAAACTTACCCCTAGAAAAGTGATGGTCACTGTTTGGTGGTCTAGCGCCGGTGTGATTCATCACAGCTTCTTACCAAACGGGGTGAGCATTACTGCAGATGTGTACTGTGAAGAACTGAACACAATGATGGAGAATTGGCGCATCTCCAACCAGCATTGGTCAATCGCTCGTCTCCGCTGCTCCTGCACGACAACGCGCGACCTCATACTGCACAGCAGACGGTCTCCAAGTTGCAAGAACTGGGGTTGGAAGCTCTCCGTCATCCGCCCTACTCACCAGACCTTGCGCCTACAGACTACTACTTTTTCCAGAATTTGGATAACTTCTTGGCGGGAAAAAAATTCAATACCCGAGAGGCAGTACAAAATGCCTTTGAAGAATTTGTTGCCTCCCGTCCAGCTGATTTCTTTAAGAAGGGCATCAATAAACTGCCACTGCGATGGCAAAGATGCATTGATTGCATGGGTGATTACTTCGATTAATACAAATAAAAAATTCATGAAAAAAATTCGTTTAAATTTTTTCATACAAAACGGCAATTTCATAGGTAAAGACCTATTTTTTAAGGGGGCTCCCATACAAAAAACGTGATTTTTTTTCTCGTTTTTGCTCGATATTGATAACGGCAGCAGGTAGACGCTAGAAATATTCACAGAATATTTAGTTATATATTCACTTTAAAAATAAATAATTAAATTAATATAAAACAAGTATATAAGGGGGACTCCCATACAACACACATGTTTTTTTTGCCGTTTTATAGATAATGGTACGGAACCCTTCGTGCGCGAGTCCGACTCGCACTTGGCCAGTTTTATTTTCTGTTCTTTTCTCCTTGTCTGTTTATTATGTGTTTACATAAATGGTTAAATAAATAAATAAAAGTGTATAGGTACTTCTCATAGGTGGCCTGGTTTTTGTCACACTACACTTGAGTGGAAAGTTATAGAGTGCTCGCGAGTCTGCGCGCGGCAAGATATGTCTGAAATTGGAACGGAAGCAACTGTTGAGCAGTGGTTCTGGATTCTATCCTCATCGAGCAAAGTGTAATCTGGTTTTTCCATGATGCATTTCTAAGTCAGACCTGTTTTTTTTTTTTTTTGTCCGTGGCATGTCATCAATTGACCATCATCTCCCGCTCTGGGCGGAGCGGGAGCCCTCCCGCTCCGCCCAGAGCGGGAGATGATGGTGTTAGACTTTTACTGACTAAAACCCACCCATGTTCCTTCAGTTGCCTGTTGCCAAGGGTCCCGGTGTCCCCTTCGGACGTTCCCGCAACCCTGGCAGTTTTGAGTCAGCCTGGAGTCTGGATTTGTGCTCGGATAGCGGCAATAGGGTCGCCCCAAACAATATGGAGGTTGTAGATACACTATACCTCTGCCAACTCCTTCAGAGAATACAGGTATGGTCTTCATCATCACATCATCATCATTTCAGCCGAACGACGTCCACTGCTGGACTTAGGACTCCCCCAAGCACCACCATTTCGACCGGTTCTGTTCTTCTCGCATCCAGTGCATTCCCGCGGCCTTCACCATGCCATCGGTCCACCTTCGAGCACTATAAGCCGTTGGTCCCGGCTGTCATTCGTGGATCTTTGACAGCCGTTACGGGTCGTCAAAAGCCCGAAAGTTTGACAACCAGTCTTAGCAAGGAGTATCGTATTACCCAGTTACTGGGTTGTGGAGGTCAGACAGGCAGTCGCTCCATGTAAAATACTGGTATTCAGCCGCATCCGGTTAGACTGGAAGCCGACCCCAACATAGTTGGGAAAAGGCTAGGCAGATTTTTCGGTCATATGTTTCCTGAAATGCTAATGTCGATTTAATGAAGTATGAAAATAGCTTAATTAAAATTAAATAGACATTTAATCAAACTAAACACCTCGTGTTAAACCGGAACCCTGTAATAACAATCAACTGAGTGTGGGATAAAGGGATAACAATTGAATGATTACATTAATAATTTAAAAGCACTTTAGAATTCACGGAACTCTCTTTTATTTAAATAATTGTGTTGTTAGGAGGTGTCAATTACACGTAATATAATATTGATAATTAACATAAATAACATCACGCCTGTATTCCCCGAAGGGTTAGGCAGAGGTGCAGGGTCGGACTGGGCTGGAAGGGCCCGTGTGGCTCCCCACAAGCCTGGGGCCCGGGATGGGATAATGGTAGATGGTTACTATCGGAAAATCATTTTTTTGCTTTTGCTGGGATGGCCTCTGCTCAGAGTCAACTATTTTTGTGTTTCTCTATAAATAATATAAACTATCTACTTTTCCTTCCTACCGCCAGCCCCTCGGGGGGCCCGCGCAGGCTAGGGCCCGGCTGGCAAACGCCACCTCGACTATATGGCCAACCTATAGTACACCCACATTTCGCCAGTTATGTATAAGTCCCATGTAATAAGGGGCGAGCCTATTGCCATCAACTGGCCACAAAATATACAGAAGACTCCGGGATGTTACTGAGCAATTCCAGATGGAAAAACCCAATAACACTTGGCCCTACCCGGGAATTGAACCCATTACCTTATGCTCAGCAGTTATTGCGCTTGCGACCAAAGACCAACGAGGCAGTCAAATGAATTAGTATTGTAGAAGTTATACTGAATAATGTTGCGTTTCGGAAGAAATTACAGGTTCTGTAAAAATCTTATCGTGAAAACTTAGGTGAAGTGAACTTGGAGTGAACTGTTACTGCCTTAGCATCAGTAGGTATCGATGAAAATGACAATTTCTCCACTCCACGCTCACTTCACCTAAGTTTTCACGGTAAGATGATTACAAAATGGCAATGCAGGTTTCAGACCTTATATTACTTATCCTACTTTTCATTAAAAGTCTAAGAATTTTCTCATTTCGTGCTAAGTTTAATCAGAATACTTCCGTCCTCTCCGTTAAGTTTAAAACCTAAGTTTTTGATATTTTTTGGTCAAACCTATGTTTGTAGCTTTTCAGCTGACTCTTTCAGCAATGAGAGAGATACTCTAACGTCTTTCTTAAAACATTGTTTGATTACAAAATCAAATTAGCTCACACAAATGTACCTCCTACCCACAAACAGACTCAAATATCAAATTCAAAGTCAAAATGTATATTGCGAACTAAGTGAATCAATTTTATTCAACTCATTTCGATTCTAACGTTATTCAACCCTTAGAAGTTAGAAATTTCACAGAATACAAGGTAACAAACTTATTGTAATTCAAATCAGTGTCTGGTATGAGCCATGTTAGTGTCATTCAAACTGAATTAGGCTGGGTACGTAAGTGCTTAGAGATCTGGCTATCTTCCAAAAAGGAAGGTTAGGTATATAGCTATTTTATTATTGATTTCAATTCCACGTGGCTTCACTCGCGTGGGCCCTAATTCTTTTTCTAAAATAAAAGTAGCCTAATTTTCTCCTTATAACATCAGCTATCTGCCAGTGAAAATCGGTCCTGCCGTTTCGGAGATCAGCCGGAACAAACAGACAGACAAACATGTTAAATGTGTTTTTTGATATATTTTCTTATGCATTTAATAAAAAACTTTATTTTATCATTACAATTTTGTTTTGTTTTTATAGACTAGCTTCTGCCCACCACTTCGCCTGCGTTAAATTTCTTTTTGCGTGCGAGTCCATGCCGGCTAAACGGAATGTTGCCATTTTAAATATTATATTTTATTTATAAATATTCACAATTATTAGGTATTTTATATATTAATTGTATTTCTCCTATCTTATTTATCAGTTTTTTTTTTAAATGTATTACCTATAATAATTATTATTATAGCGTATGACACTCGTGTGTTGCAGCTGAAAACCAGCGTCAGGTGGTACACTTTGTGTTGCCATCTGACAGTATGCTGAGCTGAGGCCCTTTTGGCATTTTATTGATTGTTTCTGTTTTTATAGTTTTAAGGTGTATTTTTCTGTTACAATGCCAATAAACGCATTTTTGTTTCTTTCTTTCTTTTAACATAAAATATACCTATCGTATTAGCTGCGCCTTGCGGTTTCACAAGCATAAGTCTGGATGCCGTGGGAATTAGTTAGGATATAGGGTGAAATTTAATTAATGGTTTCTAGGACATGCCGATTTCCTCACGATGTTTTCCTTCACCGTTTTGAGAGCTGTGGTGATGAAAATTTAATTACATAGAACAAACTAATCCATTCATTTAAGTACTATTGCAGTAACTCGTGGCGCGTTTCCGTTCGAGTTTCGAACTAATAACCAATCCATGATACATTTGATATATCTAATTGTAAATTGCAGAGAAATTGCAGAGATTTTTTCAAAATAAATAAAGTAGAGTCATTTACACCTCTCTGCCTTGAATTTGTATACTTATTATATGTATGTAAGTATTTATGTATCATAAGTTGATTGCGTATTTATGTACTGTAAAAACTGTTTTATCTATAATGCATTGTGATATATATATTTATCCTTTTTTTTTTTCTCTCTCTCTGTTCCTCTCAATCAGAGCACCCGCCATATAATCTCTTCACCACCCTTGGTTGACTGGTAGAGAATGCCTAAGGTATTAAGTCCACCTTTGTACCTTTTTTTTTTTTTGTGTGCGAAAAGTTTAAATAAATAAATAAATTGTAGCGTAGCATTTGTTATATATTTATTACGAAATTAATGTATATAAAATGCTATATGCTGTGACGTCACGTGTGAAACATTATTCAGCCTGGAGTACTCTATTAGGCTAATTGGCTATTAGTCAAAACCTACATTACCTCAGTGAAGTGGAAACATATACTTGTAATGTTTGAATATGGTCCAGTATTAGTTGAGTTTTAGATGTTTGGGTGGTTTATAGGGGCAGGGCTCAAGGTTTGCTGGTCTTAAGGTTCTAAACTGTATGGAGTAGGCTCAGACCAAACAAAAAACCAAGACAGAGCGCTGTCAACAGTGACGTGAGGCCGGATCATTACTATAATTTGATTATCACTACTATCTGATATCATCCGCCTTGCCTTTTCCCAACTATGTTGTTTTAATCTAACCGGATAGCAGCTGAATACCAGTATTTTACATGGAGCGACTGCCTATCTGACCTCCAAAACCCAGTTACTAACTGCTATTGACAATGTATGTAAACCCATTTTTTTATATTTTAAAGTTTTTTATTAAATATTTTTTATCTTAATAAAAGACATAATGTTTATGCTAACCCATTTAAAATACAATTCCCAGAACACATTAGTTCTGAACGGATAAAATAAATTACATTAATCCTTATTTAATTTTCGAAAGTAATAATTCGTTGGGATATGTGGTGCGTATAAGCCTCCATAGCCGGACAATGTGGACATGGATAAATATATGATATTATGGATGGATTTGGGGGAGGCCTGCCGTTGCTTAGGCTTTATTTTTTCAGTGGGACATTGAAAGCTAACATAAAAAAATGCAACAGTGTCCTAGAAGAGCGGTGGCCGCCACATACTGTCCGTAATTTACCGGCGAATGACGTCACTGAGACGTTATTTATGAAAGTAAGTTTTTTGGTAAAGTTTTGACTTTACGGTGCTTACTTTCATAGATCTTATTTTCATGACAGCCGTCAACTGCCATCACAACTCTTTTAGAAACCCTAGCTTTAGAACCCATTCACATGTGCATTAGCGTAAGCGCTAATAAAACATTAGAGTGTGGCGGCATCTACATCGCCACATGCGAACTACGCATCAAAGACTACGCATCACAGAAAAATCCTGACGTCACATAAATTCTGCATCGCGCACTTAGAGTTTACTGCGCGATGGATATATATACAAGATTCCGACATCAATCGTTGGGCGGTTGCCCGCCAGACAGGACACCCGTCTGTTCGGAGTATCCTCCCTTTTCTATAGAAGATGAGTGAACTTTACATCCTGTTCCTCATACCCCCTAAAAGCATAAGCGCTAGTGCAACCGCAGATGCCTTATTAGGTATATCGTAGCGCAACGTCATCGTAGCGCAACGTCATCGTAGCGTGCTCGTGTTTTCAATAGCTATGTGCTCGTCTGAACGATCTTTAATCTTATATAACACTTGCTGTTACCCGCGATTTCGTCTGTGCAATCCTCTTTATTTCCAAACCCGTGTGTTGTGGTTCTCAGGTTTTTTGTTTTTCGGTTTCAAAATTTCAGCATTCTTCCAATGGCTGGACGTTGATGAGTCAGTCAGTGAGTGAGTAAGTCAGTAATATTTTGTGTTATATATTAGGATTTTATCATTTTACAATCTTCAACAAAAAGTTATGTCCACAAATAATGTGAATGCAACTGGTGAATGTCAAGATAACATAAATTCATTAGACACCTCACTATACTTAATTAAGTTTCCAAGTGCTTTCACGCCAAAGCCAAATGAGAAAAAAAAACTCACACAAAATGTTAGTACAGGAAAATGTTTCTAATTCACCTGGAAAATAGCTCTAAACTAATTAGGTTCTATGCATACAGGCCATACCTACATTTGAGTTACTAAGTATATGGGGTCACATTAAATTAGTTAGCTAAACTCCGTAGACGTGTTGGGTATCGATATCTAAACATGATAAACAACAAAATATTGATTTGATGATTATTATATTTTTTTGGTCATCTACCGTTGGTAGTGTAGTTTCTTATCTTAGTTTTTTTTTGGAAACTTTCAGAGGAAAAAAAAATGATGAGTTCAAATCATACTTCAAGTACCTACTTAAGGGGGATGCGCTAGGGTAGCCGCAAATAATATTTAGATCAACATGAAACATGATACTGACCTGCAAATTGCAAAAAACGTAAGAAAATTTGAATTTCGCAGGCTACCCTAGCGAATTCACCTTAAAACTAAAAAACCAGAGGACGATGACCCAAAAAAATTATCATCAAATCTTTTTTTTTTGTTTTATAGATGTAGATATCCCATCCAGTCCTCGGAGTTTTGCTAGTTAATTAAATATGACCCCGTATATAAGGTGTGATTAAATTATAAATATGAGATACACAATATTTAATGGTACCGCAATGACTCATATACCCTGTTCAACGAACGTTAGCTTGCCAATCTTTTAATTGACTTGCTATGAAAGCGAACACCGAACAACATTCAATTCGTCTAATGCATTCGTTTTACTTCGCATTGATAGCTCTCCACTACCGTTTCTGTTTGTATCCATTTCCAATATAGTCTAGTTTATTGGAAAGTCTATAAAACTGTTGGTATTGAACATTTTACTTGTTTATCTACTGAAAATGTTAAATGGATTTTTCTAGAGAGAATTTACTGGAGTGTTTTTTATCAATGTTGTTTTTGTGTGTTGTTTTTTAACATCTATTTTGTTAAGTACCTGGTACTTACTTGTTGAAAGGCCTACATTGTCCTCCCATGCCTACTAACACTGTAATTTGAAAATATTGTAAAAGCCAATTATTTTTAAAAGAGTAACCGTGGAGTTTCTTGCCGGCTCTTCTCCATAGGAAACGACCAATTGGAACCATGCACCTAGCTTCTGACGTTTCATAAGTGCCCATGTAGGTTTATGTGAAATAAAATATTTTGATTTTGAATGGTGAGCTATGTTTTTACAAATATAGATGATTTTGTTTTTCTATAGTTTTAATAAGTACTAGCTTCGGTGGCCGATTATTTTGTTGGGATTAATAAAACTACAGTTATACATGAGCTGTGGCCGCGAAATAGGTGGACATTACCTTTTTTTTTTGAGGGTGGGAAATCATCATATGACTCCTCCCGCTCTGGGCGGAGCGGAAGGGCGTGTCAGACTTTTACTGACTAAAACTCACCCGTGTTCCTTCAGTTGCCTGTTGCTAAGGTCCCGGTATCCCTTTCGGACATTCCCGCAACCCTGGCAGGCAGATGGGTATTACCTGCACTATGATCATAGACCTATGAGTCATAGTTATGAATTTGTAAAATAGACATATTATCGGTATATTGATCCCCATTAGGGGAATATTAAGACTTCCATAAACAGGCGCAACATCACTGGCGCGACAAGGGTAGCGCTGCCTGTCGCGCCCGCGATATCGCGCCAGTTTGGAAGAGCCTTTATACTATCATATTATATCATTTACTCATCTACGAAGCTCACAAATAACCCATAATTATATTTATTTTAAAATTTCATGACTTTGATCATAGATCTATGATCAATTGATCATACATATTATATTAGTGAAAGTAAGTTGTTGTATTTAATGTTTGACACCGTATTCAAACCCCGCGAAAATTTAATTATCATGTCATGCAACTTTCCCATTTGTCCTAGAATTCATAAATTCCTTAATAGTTTAAAAACAATGTTCTAGGTATTCTCTGAGATGCTTTTGAAATAACCTGATTCGCAGTTCCATAATAACCTAAACCTTGTGTCCAGAATTTAAGCTTTAAAAGACAAACATAGGCAATGAGACCAGAAGTTAATACGCAGTAAAATTCACATTTTCTCTTTGATTTTTAAGCCCAACTTCAACAACATTTTGCTTGCGTACGCAAACGGTGTCATAAGACCCTCCAGTGTTTCGCACAGGTGTAGCACCTACCTTCTCAGTTTACCGCTCCTCGACGGGAAATAAGGCTTCGTTCAGAACGTCGGGTATCAGCAAGTTCAGTCTATATTGCATCATCCTACCATATTTCTCCGAGATCATTCGGATTCCATTTGCAGCACATGTCCTTCACATTTATTTATTGGAAAGAAAATGTAGAAAACTTTTTCCTTTTTTCGTATGGTAATGTTGTCATTGGAGAATGATTTATTGCAAGAATCCTCGAAAATAGTCGGTTAACTGCTGTTTGGGATTAATAAGTTTTTCACCTCTCAAACATATTTTTCAGTTTTATTTTGTGTTAGTCGGTCAGTATTTTCGGTGTAATGCCAGATGCGGTCGAAAGTAGAAACTCGGGTAGAAGAGTAAGTATTAATCCATTTATAATAATTACCTTAGAATGCGCTGCTATTTGTTTCGTTATTATTCTGTTTGGTGGATTTGTAGACAGGAATATTAGGAAATGGTCGAAAAAAAATTCAATCTTAGTTTCGATTAACTCTTCGTATAATTACAGAAGAAAAGAGAAAGACAAATGGAAAATGATTGAGGAGGCTTTCACCCGAGGAGGGTCCATACCCGACAAAATAACTAGGTAATCAGTACTAACGTCTAGAAAATATTGGGTCCCCCACCTATGAAATTGGCGATTTTTTCTCACACATAGAGAACCTCGTCACTTCTATGATTTAAAATATTCATCAATTGCTTAGTATTATATCGAATAATGACCATCATAGTCAACTACCAATAGTAAAAAAACCTTACTACTTATAGTTTTCTAAACATAAAAATTACCTTAAAAATGACTCCTCATTTTGTTAGCAGAAATTACCACGATTTTTTTTTAACTTAGTCGTAACTTATTTTGGTCGCTTAATCTAAGTGGCATACGTTATCTTAGTTTTCAAACATTAGTCCATAAAAGTTTTAAAACATTAGTGTTCATGGTTGTTATATAAATTAAGAAAATGTTAGTATGAAAAATGCAACTTCTTTAAAATTCACCATACATGCATTGCAGCCCCCACCATGAAATTGGTGTTTTACCAATTTCATAGGTTGAACATTTGCAATGTAACTTAAGGGTATGAAAATAAAAGGCTTTTTAGGGTTCCGTAGTCAACAAGGAACCCTTATAGTTTCGCCATGTCCATCTGTCCGTCTGTCCGTCTGTCCGCGGCTTAGCTCAGAGATCGTTGGTACTAAACTACAAAGCTGTAATTTGGTATGGATATAAAATCGTAATAATTGTTTTTTTTAGGATAGCTCCCCTACACGTAAAGTGGGTATGGTTTTATTTTTCGTACGACATGCACTTGGCTGGTTTTTTACATTAGTTTTACCCTGGCCAGTTTACAATAAAACACAGCTGCAGGTAGTTGTTTACTTATTTGACTATGCGATCGCAAAATAACTTATTTTTTGTAAGGTATTGCAAGCGGATACAAATCAGTCCCAACCCAAACCAGCAGCTGGGTCTTTTGTTTTTTAAATAATTTGTTTTATTTATTTTATAATTACAGAAACAATTTAAAAGCCATTGGTTCTCGCGCGGATCTACACAGAAGAACGAAGGGTGAAGGTATCATCAGATTTACCTGCATAAGAATATAAATCAATCACGGCCCTAGCCTTTCCCCAACTACGTATAGATTGCGGTCGGCCCCCAGTCTACTAGAAGCAGCGGAATATCAATATTTTACGTGGAGAGACTGCCATTTGACTTCGGAAACCCAATTACTGGGCAATACGCGCAGAATATACATAGGGTCATATCTAAGTGAACAGTGGTGGCCCAGTGGTAACGGCCCTCACTTACAAGTTGCAGGTCAAAACTCAAACTCAAACTCAAAGCATTTATTTCAATTAAACCATTTACAGGCACTTTTGAATTGTCAAGGAGTCAGTCAGTCAGAAATATGAAGCTAGTTGCCCATTCCAAAGCGTAGTAGGTACCTATGGAGAAGAACGGGCAAGAAACTCCGGTCGTAGGTTCGAACCCAGACAGGTACTTTACTTTGTGTAGATGATTTCATTACCACTGTTTTCACAACTGTGAAGGAAAACATCGCGAGGAAACTTCTTATGACAAATGAAAATCTTTTTATGGAAATGTGACATCTACCAACCGGGCCCGCGTGGTAGATTACAGCCCACTCCCTCTCTTCGAGAGGAGGCCTGTCTCCTAGCAGTGGGAACATTTTAGTCGGATAATGCTGCACAATTCTATGTATAGTATGACCTGCGTAAGAACTACCTAACATATTATCGCCTGCTTCGTTGATGTAATAGTGGCACGACAAATGATCATGGGGTCCTGGATTTGATACCTTAGTGAGGCAAACTATCATTTTGTTTTTCCATCAGGAATTCTTTCGTAAAACCTTCAGTCCAGATTTGTGCCCGCCTAGGTCCATGACATCATCATCATTTGCCTTGAATTTGTTGGGGTCGCCAGTCAGCTTCATGTCGGATGCAGCTGAATAGTTACCAGTATTTTACATGGAGCGACTGTTTATCTGACTTCCACAATCCATTTATCCGTGAAATGACCATGAATATATGCCGGGACCAAGTGGCTTCACCGGAGATGCCACCGGGGCCTAAAAGGGAGTGGGTAACACGATACCCGTTGGTTCCTAAATGCATAGGGGAACGACGCCGCACGCCGCCTCTAAGCTGTGTAGGTATATACAAACAGCCTTGTAGACTGATATGGCAAAATCAACCGGAGACGGCGCGGTGACGGTGCGGCCGCGGTGCTTTAGCGTTCAGTCTACACGAGCCCTAAGTCTGGTCGCCCCTAATAAAAAAATACCTAAAAACAACTGGCGAAATTTGGGCGTACCGTACATGTGTACATAACCCTTCGGGGTATCCTGTAGGCTTAATATTATGTCACTGTAGCCTTTGAACCTACACAAAGCTCGCTTCGTTCAGTGTTGAGTTTCATTATCAAATTAAAAGTTTTTATTTTTGTTTTTACAGCGCCTCGCTTCGAGCATTTTGCTGTGTTGCTGTAAAACCGAATGCGTGACCGCTGCCGTCATAGAGGGCTTAAGTCGAGAAAATGAATTAATAAAACATCAAGTAGGCGTAATTTATTTAATTAGTTTAATTTGGCTGACCTCACAGCTCAGGGTAGAATGATATAATGAATGATGATGGGTAAGTATTATAAAAAGAAATGAAAGAGGAAAATATACATTTTATTTCGAAGGAGACAGAGGTGCGCTGAATTATGCTGGCACTTTTTAATGAAAGAATTTTCCAACACCAAATTTTTTTGACGCTGTCCTAAATAATTTTCCAAAGATAAAGAAACGTGTTTTTCTTCATTTTAAAATTAAAGTTACACTATAGGATACTCGATATCTAACTTTGTATCATTTGGTTTCAGTTTTCTATTAAGTACAAAATTCTGAGTCTTGAACTTCAAACTATCCTTGTTATCCCGAAAGTTTTAACAACACTTTGATACAATCTTTGCAATAGATACTTCAGACATGCTCCCATGTAAAATAAATCTTCTTTATTTTGTTCAGAACTGTTTAGGAATTGTTCTGGGTACTTATGAATTTTATATTTTGTCCTATAATATCTATAGGACAAAATATAAAATTCATAAGTATCATAATGACAGGTGATCTGTAAAAAATAATTCTAGATCACCTGTCATTACACTTGTAATGACAGGTGATTTAGAAATATTTTTTAAGAAGAGGTAAGAGAGTTAAATATTTAGGGGTAATACTTGACTCACTTACCAAGCCACTTTCCAACTATTGGGTAGGTTTGCAACTTCCCTATGCACCTTTCAGAAGAATATGAATATTTTACAGCACCAGGGACCCAGATCCCGAATTAACGAAATAAGGGAATTTAACTAGCAGAGGGCAAGGTAAATAATATAATTTTATAAACTTTGTAGTCATCAAACTAAACCAGACTTGATTTCAGACCGTGCACTAACTGTGAATTCACATCCAATTAGCAACATAAATGTCAAGTTAAGTTCATTTTAGAGTAACACGGAGTAAGCAACACAATTTAGCCTCATTTATCTGCTTGGACGTGTAGCACTAGTCATATTTGCACGGAAGGAGGCAAAAAACGGGCCAATCTCCTGTCGGACCACGCACAGTAAAGGGTTCTGTAGTTGGTATGAATATTTTCGCATGCACAGTAGGTATTGATTTTATCGACTGCAGAATCCTAATCCTAACTAATATTATAAATGTGAAAGTGAGTTGGTTTGTTACGCTTTCACGCTAAAACGGTTGAACGGGTTTAGTCGAAATTTGGCACAGGTAGACCATGACCTGAAATAGGACATAGGATACTTTTTATCCCGATATTCCCACGGGATCGACACTTACGCGGGCGCAGCTAATAAGTTTATATTTCATAGAAATTCTTAAAGAAACGGAAAAGTAAAGTTGTGTCTGCCGTTGTAAACGAAAACACACAAATTGTTGACTTAAAGTCACAAAAAACTAATATCTTTTTAATAATGTGATCCAGCGCAAATGCTTAATGTTTATTGATTTTTTTTTCATCCCTCGGTTACATGTAATGGGGAGTACCACCCCTAATTATGTTTTTCGTAATTTTACTTAAGCAGTACATAGAATACAACTTAGTTCCTATTTTCATGTATGCCAATAGTCCCTGTAAAATGGCTGTGTGTCATTCGACTGGACGGACTGACGAACATGTAAATAAGAGTGCGCTTTTTCCATTTGGCTAAGGAACCCTAATAACGGGCGAAGAAAAGAAGAAAACTGAGGGTTCCGTACCATCAAAACTATTATGGTTTACCTTCTTCTTTTTATCATGATAACGGTCATAATAACACTTATTCCGTGAAAATTTGAACTATCTATCTATTACGATGTAAAAGATACAGCCAGTTAGATACATATATACAGTAGGTGTACGCTTAGAAATAAGTAATGTTTGAGTTGAGTTTACGTCTAAAACGTTTGGCTAAGGAACCCTAAAACGCGGGCAAAGTAAAGAGGCTAAATTAACTAGTTACATAAAAGTGAAAAACGAGTCTCGCTAGGAACCCGAGCAGAACCGTTGGCTGTATTTCTCAGCAGTATTTTATAAGCGAGTTTTACTCATCTCCGATCATTTGTCCACGTAATTGCGAACGCTTTGCCTCTCTGTGATGCTACGCCTTGTTTTAAAAGGAACTTTTTTTTTATCCACCTCTGATTCTTCACGCTACTAGATTGGCTGTGAAGGGAAGTAATACTAAATGGTTGTAATTTATTCTTTTTATTTTTGTGTAATATTTCTTTAGTAAGATAAATATATAGCAACATTTTTTGTGAAAATATCTGTGTATGTTTTCGCGGCAGTATTTCATGATTTACATACGTTTATGACGTCATTAAGGCCCTAGATATTGTACTTTGGGTTATATTTCTCGCTGTAATAATTCTGGTACTATTATGAATTCCCTCAATGGATAAATTCTTTGTTTAGGTACTTGATTATTAGGCTCTATTATCCGTGAAAAAGAAAAAAAATATTTTACGTAAAAGTCATGTCCGAAATAAAAAAAACACATTAAGACCTGTCGTAAATAATTTTATCAAACTTTTCATATTTTTCCTTAAAATGCTTTTAGATTAAAGACTTCTTAAGCTTACAAGGTACCTCGACTTTGGCTCATTCAATTACTTTTGGCAGAACATTTAAGAAAGCTCATCCGTGACGATAAAAATATTGCTCATAATATTCACTTTTTTATAATAATGTATATTATTTCCTTACCTTTGATTTTTCATAAAGATAAATAGATATTTGATAGTTTAAAATTCTAGGTAATGTGTCGGCATTGAGTGAAATATCGATGGATTAACATCGTCATAGCGATTGCAGAAGCCTATTGCAATGCAAAGGCCTATTTGCCTTGCATTGCAATAGGCTTCTGCAATTGCACATAGTGTAACTCGATTTTCGACCACCTAGCTATCCAACCTACCTGCAAAGATCGTCGCTCCACTTTGCCTACCGCCGCCGCCGTTTGTCGATTTGCGTTTCCGTCGATATCGTCTCAAGAACACGTCTACTCTAACGGTCATCGGTCGGTGGTTTTCTGCGGTAATTGAATTACGACCGCGGTGGTCAACCATCACCGAATGGTAGTGGCATCGGATCAAATCTTGGCGAATGTTCTGATGCTACTACCGTTTTATAACCTTTTAAAACTGGGGATTGGGGCTAAGTAGTAAGAGCCAC
This sequence comes from Lithophane ornitopus, assembly GCA_948473465.1. Classification (NCBI taxonomy): domain Eukaryota; kingdom Metazoa; phylum Arthropoda; class Insecta; order Lepidoptera; family Noctuidae; genus Lithophane; species Lithophane ornitopus. The sequence continues at coordinate 5,837,662 of OX419629.1, forward strand.
ATGGGCTATTTGCCGCGTTTGGTCCGTGTATGGGATGGGACTTGAGCGGCTTCAAAATGTTTGTATAAGGTTCATATTCGGTTTGCGCAAATATGACCATGTTTCCGAATTTCGTGTGAAGCTCAAGTGGTTACCAATTCGCCTTCGCCGGAATGCTCATATTCTTTCCCTTTTGTATAATGTGCTCTTCTCCCCTTCCACCCCTCTCTATCTTAAGAAACGTTTCGAGTATCTTTGCGACTCCCATAGAAAGTTTTTGAGGTCATCAGATAACTTGAAGCTTAAAATGCCAATGCATTCCACAACTTTCTTCGACAAATCCTTTTCTGTTCAGGCCGCTCGTTTGTGGAATGCATTGCCAGTTCAAATAAAACGCGCGCAATCGTTACTTGTATTTAAGAGACTTGTGAGGGAACATTACTTGCTGTTGTGATCTTGGTCTCATAGCTGTAATAATCTGTAGTCGTCATTTATTTTTCGTTGCTTACATAATATTCTTTTAGAGTCAGTATGTATGTATTTATGTATCTATTATATAGCATATATATATATATATATATATCTATCTTTAATAGTATATTATATCTATTGGTAAGTTTAAGATCCTACTTATTATTTTGCACCAATGACAACCCCATTTTTGATGTCCACGCAATCACTCTCCATTCTAAGGTTGCCTGGAAGAGATTGCGGAAAGCGATAATGCCGCCCATTGTATGTTTTGTAGTGTTAAAGGTCATTGGGCATTTTTGACCCGGTGCCTCGAAGTCCGCGTCCATCACTGAAATTTGGTTTGTTTTGAAGGTTTAGGGTTAACATTTCACGGAATGTTTTTATTTTAATCCAAATGTATGGGGAAAAAAGTTATGGGCATTTTTGTCCCGGTACCTCGAAATACGCGTCCATTACTGAAATGTGGTTTGTTTTGAAGGTTTAGGGTTAACATTTCACGTAATGTTTTATTTTAATCCAAATGTATGTGGAAAAAAAGTTATGAGACTTATTGATTTTCAATCACTACTACTAACTGTGATACGCTCTCTGGCGCTCGTAAGGCGCAATCCACATTGCAGTACAGAGTTTAGAGGCCCTCTCTTTCATACAATAAGCCCAATACCGGTTTCAATGTGCATTGGCTCGCTAAAGTCGATCAGCAGGCTTATCACGAGCACAGTTTTGTTGACGAAAGAGTAGATAAAAATGACTTCGACGGCAGTAAAGTAGAAAAAGTTAACTTCACTTTTCACGAAATTCACATTCTTTTACATAATTCGATTTAGAATTCTTTGTCATAGGTTGTTTTTCCAAAAAAAAAAAAAAACTCCAGCATTTATTTCAAATAAACCAATTACAGGCACTTTTGAATTGTCAAGGGGTCGGTCAGTCAGAAAGATGAAGCTAGTTTCTGTTTGATTCTCATTTTTTACTGATATTAAGACACGTCAACTACAACAATTTTTCTCGAAGTGTCGAAGTACCCTATTTTAGAACAATGGTATCATTATTTAAAAATGTCTCGGTAGTTGTATAAGTATGACAAGTTACAGCATAATCAGATGCCAGGAAGTGCTTAAAAATAGATGACAATTGGAGTAACTAGAAACACATATGGCCACCTTCCAGCTCCATCATCAGACTTTGAACACTACCCAGTGTCAAATGATTTGTTAATACGTAACCAATGAGTACAAACACGATGGTGCTATCTTGTTTGATTGAGGAGTTCTGGCCATAGGAACTCCTCAAACTTCCGGCTCCATCATCAGACCAGCTCCATGATATCAATTTAAAAAATGTCTCGGTAGTTGTATAATTATGCCAAGTTTCAGCTCAATCGGATCCGAGGAAGTACTTGAAAAATGGAGGACAATTGGAGTAACCGGAAAGACATACGAACAGAGCAAGCTAATATAAAGATTGTAAAAATAAAGTAAAAGTGTTTTACTTCTCATTATCCTACACTCTCTAAAAATAATGTAGGTAGATAACTGTTTTCAGGTTTGTTCGGGGATTAGTCATAAACTAGTATTTTTATAAATGAGTGCTTATAATGACGCGGGAGAAACTGCGGGGAACAAGATAGAAAAGCTCCTAAACATTCTTGTACCTTTTTAGGAAGATCTTTATGCATTTTTGTACGCATTTTATATATTTATAAGGATACATACGAAAATACGTTTTTTTGATATTAATTCTGTTTTAAAAATGTTTTCTGATACTTTTGAGGAATGCGACTCATCTCATTGGGTAGTATTCATGGTATTTAACATACTCCGATTAGTTTCGTTAGTGGTCGCTGGTGGGTCACAGGTCTGAACAAAATGCCCGTTTACCTTTGTTTATTTTCGCTATGTATTTTCTGGTGTACAATAAAGTATATATAAATAAATAAATAAATAAATGGGTGACCATCTTTATATACCAAGACCTCTCCGTGTCTCGGAAACCACGTTAAGCCGTTGGTCCCGGCTGTCATTTGTGCATCTTTGACCGTCCTTACAGTCGTCGGAAGCCCGAAAATCTGACAACCAGTCTTAGTCCAGGGTATCGTATTACCAAATAACTGGGTTGTGATGGAGAGATAGGCATTCGCTCCATGGAAATTAATGGTATTAAGCGGCATCTGGTTACACTGGAAGCCGACCCCAACAAGTTGGGAAAAGGGCTAGCCTAGACTTTACACTTTTTACAACAGCATAGACAGTAACAATGGAAATGTCTAATAATTACTACAGTAAGTTAGACATCAGTCGACTATAAAACACGATTTCTCTCGGGTTCCTTCCCCTAAATATGGTAATCATTCTACGAATTTCAGTACTCAATTCTTAATCACCTTTCCTTAAGGGGGATGCGTTAAGGAGGTACTTTAGACCTCCAACTAGTCATTCAATGTGATTATATGAACTTCGAGAGTTATATTGATGATTTTTATGATTATAATTTTATAAATAAATATTTGATATGGTCCCGAATCGTAGACCTGATACTGACCGGCAAATTACAAAAAAACGTAAGAAAAATAGAATTTCTTGTGTTTCCCTGACGCTTTCGCCTTAAGTCAAACCTTCGTCATCCTACCAGTTAATTAACATTCATATTTAATGTCTCATTATAATTCAATGAGAGTTTTTATTCCTAATTTTGTTCTATTCTTCCCATGAGTTGAAACGTAGTAAGTGTATAAAGGAGGCAATCTGTCACGAGGCCAACGAAGTCTCTTAATTCCCTTTTGGGAAGACCCATGTCTTCGAACTGTTCTGTTTATTTAACCTAATGGACAATATTAGATGTAGGGTTGATGGGAACTTATTTATTTATACAGGCTAAAATTGAATTTATGGGCCTCCTCTTAATGACTTCTTATGGAGGATGCCCATTCAATTTCACCCAGTATAAAAAATAGAGTTTCCAGTGGGAATGGCAAAACGGTGATAAGAGAATTTTCTAGGAGTTTTTGACATAATCAGCATAATCAGCCTATAATCAGCATAATCAGCCTATAATGTTCTCACTGCTAGGACACAGGCCTCCTTTCAGTGAGAGTGGGCCGTAATCCACCACGCGGGCCCAGTGCGGGTTGGTAGATGTCACATGTGTTCGAATTTTTTGCTTCTAGAACATGCCGCTTCCTCACGATGTTTTTCTTCATCGTTTTGAAAGAAAGAAACAAAGAAAAAGTATTTATTGACTCTCACAGGACTCACACAAGACACTAAAAAAAAAAAAAAAAAAAACAATAAAAAACAAAGTGAAATTAAAATCTCTCAGCAGGATGCTGCGACATTTAAAAATAAATGTCGCAGCGCTGATATTCTGATAGGGCCCGCAGTGATGTCACGGATAGATTAAATGATAATAATAAAAAATATAAATGTGTCAGTTACGTCATGTAAAAATAAAAAATAAAACTAAGCAGTCCGCGTGTCAGCACCCGACGTAACACCAGTGACTTGTCTATGCCTTTAGTATCTGTGGTACTCTATGGTTTTGAGAGCAATGGTGATGAAATAATTTACAAAAAGTAAAGCGTCTGACTGGTGTTCGAACCCGACGACCTTTTAATTTAATTTTCCTTGTGCAAAACTCTTGCTTCTGCAAAGGAGCGCAACTCCTTTGCAAAAGCGAGGATTGAAAATTGAACCGATCTTATTGGTAAATTTTCCCTAGCTTTCTTGTACAGCTCTGATGGCACCAAAGGCAAAATAGGAAAACGAAAAAGTTTTAACACAAAACAACTATCTCGAATTTTGACCGGATAGGTATGATCATCACCTAGGTAAGTATACAGTTGGAAATATCCCACGGGAACGTACTACCGGGATTACGTCCGGGAATACCCTATGTGTTAATTCTGGTTATAAACTATCTGATAGCCTAAAAACCAAATCATTCAGCCGTTTTATAAAATATTGCAAAATATATTCCACAGCACACATCCAAACAAACTGACAAACGGGCAAAAATAGATAAAAATTTAGGAAAACATTCCTAGTGCTAATTGGTAAACGAGGCTTGTAATTGTAGTGTACTCACATAGAACAAAACGCCAAAGAAAAAATAAATACAGTAAGTACCTACACCTAACAAAAATTGATGTAACAAAATATTTTTCTGTGTCCAAATTGCCCTTTTTTGAGAGAAGAAGAGGCCATTACTTCCCTCCATTGTTATAACGAGGTTACTTCAAGTTCGTAAGTGACACCCGCGACTGCCTCCATTATGAAACGAGTCAAGGTGACGCGAATAAATAATATCCAGTACAAGTTATATTACCAAGTTAAGTGTTGAGGGTGTATTTATAAATGAATAAGTTATTTTAACGTGGTAGTAACGATGAAATATTTGGCGTAAGGGTAAGATTACCAGTTTAAAAGTTTATGGTCCTAATGTAGGCTCTAGTAACGCAACAAATGATCAAGAGTGTCCCATTAGCCGCTTTTACACGACACGCGCTTTGACGCGTGAAAAGCCTTTCACGCAAGAAAGAACGCGCGTGTAAAGATAGAAAAAGAGAACGAGAAAGCACGCGCGTGCCGCCCGCTCGTGCTTTCCTGCGTTCAAGTCTGTGCGCTTCGAATATAATTCAAGGCACATAAAAATAGATAAAAACAATCACACACGATTGTGTGCAAACGCGTGCAAGCGCGTGCAAGCTTTCCCGCGTTCAATTCCGATCGCGAGTGAAAGCGCGTGTCGTGTAAAGGCGGCTATTGTTTGTGATACTGTGGCGGCATCTACAACACCATGTGCGAACTACGCATCAAAACTGACGTCACCCAAATTCTACATAGCTCAAACAAAGTCTACCGTGCGATCGACATAAATATTATAATAACTTCGAGACATGAATCGTCGGGCAGTTGCCCGCCAGACATGACACTCGTCTGGTGGATCCTCTCTTTTCTATGGTGGATGAGTGAACTTTTGCACGATAGGTTCTCATTCGGCAACAGAATTAATTAATACTTAGATAAACTAAGTTATGATCAATACTATTGCCTTATGAGCCTAACATGTAGTGAATGGAATTCAAGCGACGTTCTATGAAAAAAAATTGTCTCACTAGGAGGGCTCTCTTGTTAATGTCATTAGCGTTATCAACCATTTATAAAAAAAAAATATTCTAAGCCAACATCCGTTCCCAAAGCAATACCCTCGATGGATCCAAGATTTCTTTTAGCTTCACATTTTCTTCAGCTATTTATTTTTCGCTCCTGAAACTTGGCGAAGGTAGAATCTATACTGCAAGGAGATCTATTCATCTTGCTCCGTGCAATTTACATACAAAACAAACTTTTTTATTCGACTTCTTTACTGGATCCATCTTAGGGAACATAAAAGAACTTTCCCATCTCAGAATAACGACTTTTTGGTAAATTTATTGGGGTTACTTTAACAAAAGTTGATACACTAATAACAATATACAGTTATTGTTGCGCCGTTGTTGGTAAAATATGAAGTACCTAGTATATCTATAAACTGTTGTCTTTATTCTTGGTAATATTACTTAGAAATAAGTTGGTACCTTTGATTATTTATATGTCTAGATAGACAAACAAGCCATCTTTGTTATGCTGGTGTGCGTGACAATTACGTCTTATACTCGCACCACGTCATTGTGCTTTTCCAGTGTGCATGCATTTATCGGCCAATAGTTGGACGGAACCTATACGTATAATAAAATAGTATCTAAGTCAAAACAATGAATATTCTTGAAAAAAAGTAAAGGCTACGAAAAAAAAAATATATAAAAAAATGTAATTTTTTATCCGTTTGTTTGTCTGGATATACATACATACATACATAATCAGCCTATAATGTTCCCACTGCTGAGACACAGGCCTCCTCTCTGTGAGAGGGAGCGGGCCGTAATTCACCACGCGGGCCCAGTACGGGTTGGTAGATGTCACATGTCTTCGAATTTTTGGTTCTAGAACATGCCGATGCCGGCTTCCTCACGATGTTTTTCTTCATCGTTTTGAAAGAAAGAAATAAAGAAAAAGAATTTATTGACTCTCACAGGACTCACACAAGAAACTAAAACACACAAAAAAATATAAATAAATAAAAAACAATAAAAAACAAAGTGAAATTAAAATCTCATGCCGGTTTCCTCACGATGTTTTCCTTCACCGTTTTGAAAGCAGTGGCAATGAAATAATTTACACAAAGTAAAGCGCCTGTCAGGGTTCGAACCTACGACCTACAACTCGTAAGTCGTGGCCGTTACCACTGGGCCACCACTGCTCTCTTGTCTGGATATAAAAAGGCATAAATAAGAAATCATAGACAAACAAATAAAAAATCCGGAGTCACACGTAATCTGTTCGATTTATGCTTACGTGCGCGTGCGTGTGTGTTGCTCTCTCTATAAAGCGCCAACTCTCTTTAGTAATAGTTGGCATTGCAATTCAACCATAAAATCCAATGAACAGCATTTCTTTTAAAAGCCACCTTATAACAGAGCTTCTTTTTAAATTATTTCTACTCTTTTTTTTTTTTTTTTTACTTTGTACAAAATTGTTAGCAGTAATTTGGTACAAAGGTAAGAATGCATCTCGGTCGCACAAAAATTCTTTGTAACTCAAAAATTATTTGATAATAAAGAAAACTTTAGTGCATTTGGAATAGCAGAGAACTAAATACCTACTTAGCAACTCATAAAATATTTTTTTGAAACATTTTCTATAAGATTTATATGCAAACTGGGGGCCTAAACCGGCCACATTAGCAATTCCTCTAAAAGCATTTCATTTCCTGAATCCCAGCTGTCATCAGCAATTCCTTTAATTTGACACAAAAGCAATTCATATTATGTAGATCATTTTACGAATCTCCATAGTAAACTGTCAAACAGATGAATTATTTCGTATTATGAATCGCACGTAGATCATATTATAAATTGTCAGTTTGTTACATTTTACGATGATTCATAATATTTTCCTATTATGATTCTGCTAAAGTGAAAAAGTTTAAGCCCCCTGAGCACACCACATTTGATTTTAAGTGGTCACATTCCCGGAATGTAGTGTTGCCGCTGAGAAAAATAAAATATCTACACTTTTTAACAGTAATAAATTATGAAAGAGATGGAAGAGTCGTGAATCGTGGATAAAATATGCAGTTCCGTTCATGTTTTTTTATGCGTACTATTACGCGCATAAAAAACACAACGTGACTCAACATTATATGAAACTTAAGTATAATATAAATAAATTGTGCCTACAAAACTACAAGGTACTGAAATATTTTGAATACAAGCATAACTTTGTTGTGACTTTGAACAAAACAATGGTGAGCTCATCCATGACACTTTTACAAAATAAAAATAAACATTACAAAAAAAAAAAACAACCGACTTCCAAAAAAACCACTAAAAAAGTGAAAAATAACTTTAATTTCGGAAGTCGGTGTCTTTGCTTTTCAATTTCTGTTTTTTGCCACCGACTTCCGAAATTAAAGATATTTTTCACTTTTTTTGTGTTTTTTTTGGAAGTCGGTTGTTTTTTTTTTTTGTAAAAAGTTTTTATTTTTCACTTTTTAGTTGTGGTACCTACCCCACACAAATCCGAATTCCGCTACCTGCTATGTAAATGACAGTGAAAGAATCAAACAGGATATCGTCTAGATAAACTAAGTGGGAAAAATACGTAATATTGAAGCTAACTCAAAAATTACGCAAGCAAAGTTAATAAAATTTATATGGAACCACCTCGGAAGCATGACCTACCAAACAAAAAAAGAATCATCAAAATCGATTCATAATTGGCGGAGTAATCGCATAACAAACATACAAAAAAAAAAAAAAAAACATACAGACGAATTGAGAACCTCCCCCTTTTTGAAGAAGTCGGTTAAAAAGTAAACCAAACTATCGTCCTTGATTAAGGTTACTCCTGTGCCTTTGAAAAAGTCAAGTCAAAAGGCACCTTTATTTAAGTACGAACACACCTCCTGATACAGCCAAATAATGGGTTCATTAATTAGCTTAAACCAACTACTAATTTTGTCTCCATTCAAATAGTTAAGTCTATAATTATCGAAGCTATTTAACGGTGAATTTTGATTAGATTCTAACGTTACCTTTTGGATTTAGTTACAAATAACTATGTGTGTACTTGTGTAGTTCTAATTTTGGCTAATTAATGGATGAAATGCCAACGTTATTACCAAACCATCCAATTAAAATTCAAATAGGCATTTAATTAGGTTCGGTACAAATAATTTTGTTAAATATTCCGAAATATTTGAAAGCAGTCATCATCATCATCATTTCAGCCGAAAGATGTCCACTGCGAGACATAGGCCTCCCTCAAAATCACATAGAATTGTAATTACAATAACATACAATTGTAATTACAATAACATATAATTGAAATTACAATAACATGGAATTGTAATTTTTAAGGCAGTATTTAATGGTTTAGCGTGTATCAGAAAAGTGTGGTTAAATCAAAATAATCCGCTCCATACATGTGTTACACCATCCGATCCATGTTCTCCACATTCTCCATACATTTTCCATATATGTGGGTCGAGTAGGCATCGAAGTTTTGTTTGGGACAGCTGATTATTTTTTCGCGGTGTTGGTCCCTTGGTTAAAGTTGTTCAGTTTGAAGGTCTTTACCATCCCCTTAAAAATGACAACACATTCACGATTCTTTAAATATGACAACACATGGCCTAATTACTGAACAAGGCAACTTATTAAAATTTATGTGGTCCCATTTTTCTAAACCAAGTAATCTTACCTAATTATATTTTTGGGTAGGTTTAATTAAACGCCATTGCCCAGTTCATGCCGATAAAAAAGCAATCCGAAAAACAAACTAATTCCTGAATATTCTATGATTAAAAAAATATTTTTATTGCACAGTGTCATTAATTACACCAGAGCCACAAACCGAGCACTAATTCAAATTAGTTTTTACAACGTCTGTTTATTTTAATTTAATATCGTTGATGGTCGGCAGTTTGAATTCATGCGATCTGTGACAATCATGAAGTATCAAGCAGAGAAGGATAACTTTACCCAAACTCTAAAATTTTAGTAAAATTAATTAAAAATGATGTGATGCTTTTTTAAGGTTAAGAAATTGGAAAAGGACATAGGCTACTTTTCATCCTGGATCGCAAAACAGTCGCGTGAAAATAATCTATAGCTGCAATACAAAATATTGTTGAAAAAAGTATCGGTCGAAGAAAGGAGGATTCTTCTCACAGACTCAAAAACGTCTCGCCATTACGTCAGCGCCGGCTGTCGCTGAAAACCAGCGCTGGGGCTCTGTCTTGCATAGGGTCGTAGCATAATGCTGAGCGATAGCCGTTTGGCGTGGATGTGACGCATGTTTCCCCCAACCATTTTTTATTTTTTCTTTGTGTTTATTTTCTTTTTTTGCGCCATGTTTACCGCAAATAATCGTTTTTCTTTCTTTCTTAAAAATGCCAGAATAGGTACCTAAATACCTAAGCCTAAAACATTGTTTTGTTTTATAATTGCTTTTAGGGCAATTGTTATCTTTACCATTATTTGTCGAATACTGGACACAATTAGACAAATTGACCTGAAATAAAACAATCAAAAATATAGTTCTAGGTTGGGCCTTTTTATAGGTCATTCGTATCTATGTCCGGCCACGAGCCACGAGCCATGAGCCACGCTGTGGTACTGACCGCACCTATTTGCCCGAACAAATGAGTCACGTAACGTTAACCGACCCTAAGTGCAAATTAAAGCTTGAAATATAAAATTTTGTATATTTTTGTGTCAATATATTTGCGGTGGTTACTATCATTACGCCTGTTTTTCTCGAAAGGGTTAGGCAAACGTGTGCCCATTATTAAACTCACATTTCGCCAGTTATGTTTAAGTCCTATGTAATAGGGGGCGAGCCTATTGCCATCAACCGCGCACAAAACTCAGACTCCGGGGTGATGCTGAGAAATTCCTACTGGAAAAATCCAATAATACTTTGCCCGGCCTGGGAACCGAATCTAGGACCTTATGCTCAGCAGTTGCGCTTGCGACCACTAGACCAACGAGGCAGTGCACTAGACCATTTTCGGTGGTAGTTTGTAATCCTTACTGTTGTTAGAGATTATGGCTAGAAACTCAAACTAAATAAAAAACCAAGACAGAGCGCTGTCAACAGTGACGTGAGGCCGGTTTCGTAAACATGTGTGCACATATTTTGGTGTAATTTGATTGCAAATGTGTGCGTGTGAGCGTGTTCGCACAGAGCGTTGGTGTAGTTTTGGCATCCTTCACTTTAATGTTCGCAGCGTTCTGTGTTGGTTTTTTATTTGGTCTCAGGCTAGAAACTGAAATAACGACCAACATCTACAGATATATGGGAAACTAGCTGCGCTCCGCACTGTTTATCCTGCGTAAGTATCGATCCCGTGGGAATATCGGGATAAAAATTATCCCATGTCCTATTCCACGTCATGGTGTTCTTATGTACCAAATTTCATCCAAATCCCTTTAGCCGTTTTAGCGTGAAAGGCAAACAAACAAACTCACATACGTTAGGATTAAACATGCTGTGCAGAACAACTGAAAGAAATGATCGAAAATAAAACATTTAGGAGAACCTTTGGAATTAAATTAGATGATGAGTTTGTTGTAGTGTACTTTATTGAATTATATTATCACACTGTAGGTCAAACACCTCTTCTCTTAGACGAGAAATAAGCAAATAATAGGTACGCTTGCTGTGTTATTATCTATGTTTTTTTTGTCGTTGGCTCTTACAGTACTTTGATGGTAGAATTTTCCACGTATTTAAATTAAATTGAAATATTTCCCGCTTTTCGAACACAAATATTAATTTGTGGTGCGATTCGGCGAACTTCGGAAAATAACTTTGAACTAAATGATTACCAAAACGAAAATTCAGCCACAAAAGCCAAAAATTGAACACGTGTAAGAATATTTTATTACGTAAAATACAACATTAATTAGTTTGGGTTTTATAGTAATTACCTGCGGTACTAATTGGCTACTAAAACCGCTTCCAAGAAACAGGGGCGTATTTGTACCAGTCGTATTTTATTACTATTAAATTATTGACATTGTTTATGGTATTAATTGGAATTTATGAAATTGTATAAGGTATTATTGGGAATTATGACATTATAAGGTTTATTTTTAACTAGCTGCGCCCCGTCGTTTCACCCGCGTAAGTCTCGATCCCGTGGGAATATCGAGATAAAAAGTATTCTATGTGTTAATCCAGGTTATAAACTATCTGTTTGCAAAATTTCATCCAAATCCATTCAGCCGTTTTTGCGTGAAAGAGTAACAAACATCCATCCATCCATCCATCCATACTTACAAACTTTCGCATTTATAATATTAGTTAGATACCTACTAGCTTCCGCCCGCGGCGTCGCCCGCGTGGTATATCGATAAAAAGTAGCCTATGTCCTTCCTCAGGATGCCATCTATCTCCTTGCCAAATTTTATCGAAATCCGTTCAGTGGTTTAGGCGTGAAAAGATAACATACAGACAGACAGACAGAGTTACTTTTCGAATTTATAATACTAGCTTCCGCCCGCGGCTTCGCCCGCGTGGTATGTTCATGAAAAGTACTCTATGTCCTTCCCCGGGATACCATCTATCTCCTAGCCCGAAATTTTATCGAAATCCGTCCAGTGGTTTAGGCGTGAAAGTTAACATACAGACAGACAGACAGAGTTACTTTCGAATTTATAATAATAGTATGGATGTTATTTTATTTTATTTTCAGTACATAGTTTTTAATTTGTGGAAGCTTGTAAATGCTTGTGAAATTGAAAGCGCTAATGTACATGACTTTACCTTAATAGATAGATTAATAGACTGTAAGCTTTCTGAAGAATAAATAAATAAACTATATCGATTACACCTCACCAATATGCTCAACCAGGATTCCGGAAACCTAACACCTAAGAATCAACCAACATAACAATTATAATGTTAATTTGGCGTAATTACTAAGATCTAATTGCAAACGTGTTTATGCTAATTACTCGGTTCTAATTAGAAGCCGTTCGTATGCGTTTGATCTCCTTAGTGGTAATTACTAATATGTGTCTGTTATATAAGTCAGTAGCTTATGCTTGTGCAGATTTGTGCCACGGAGGAGTGAAGACCTGGAGTGCTTAGAAATAGATAAATCGGTTCGCACACAAAAGACATAGCACAACATACAAAAGCATGATTAAATAATAACAAATTACACACATATTAAGGAAATACCTACAAGGTGCCAAGAACCTGCAAGGTACCTGTAAGGAGGTGGTAGATAGTCCTCCTACTAAGCTTATTTATTTATTTATTATTCATGTACACACAGTAAAATACAAAGAGATACGACATAATTATGATTGAATACAAAGGTACTGCTTATTTCTTAAGAAATTTCTTCCAGCAGACCTGCGAAAGGAGACATGAGAAAGAAATGTAGACAATAGTGTGTGAGAACAAGAAGAGAAAAACATGATTATGCGAAGTCTTAACTAAAATATTAAATATACCTACACATATACGCAAGAAAATTAACATATACTTAAATAAATACATAAAGCTTAAATATATAAACATAAATAGACTATAGGTACCTATATATTTTTATATTCACAGTTGAGAGGAAAGATAATGATATGCTTGTTTTCGAAATGGATGCACAACAATTAATCTGCACTCAAATACAGAATGACAGGGACAGATTCGTTCTAATCTAAAGCTAAGTCGCGATTCATGCTTTAGCATTACTCTGTAGTACTGAGGTACAGAGTAATGCTAAAGCATGAATCGCGAATATTATTGTAATACTACATTGTAAGTACTATTATTGTGCATTATTATTGCAATTATTTGAGTGGTGTTACAGTCTATTGGCATACCGTATCAGCGTATTTAAAGAGCTTTTATAAATGTAAAGTTTTTTACGAATAACATGGGCTATAGTTTCCTAGAATCCAACTCAAACGTACGTCGTTCGTCGTAAACTACCATAGCCGATTCGAAATCGTTTACATTAAAACATTTGTTGCTGGCGTCGGGCGTGAATCAACTACATCTTAGCACTCCATGTGCTAGTTAGTCTGTGGCTTGTCTGAAAGTAAACATTAATTTCTTTCGTGTATGTAATGAAACTCTCACAATATTATATTACCAAACTGTACCTATTGCATCAAAGCGCAGTTCTCAACCTTTTAGTACTATGATATATCAAAATGAATAAATAGTAACGTAAAAGCGAAGCAACTTGTAAAGTGAATAATCATCCTTTGGTATATTTCACAGAGCACGGAATCACCGTAATACTACGTAATAAAATTCGTGGCGGAGTGCGTCGAGCGCACTACTAAACTACTGACACGGAGGCAATTCCAAGCCGTCAGTTTCTATAGGTACCTCCGTCATTTGTGTTGAAGTGCGAGAAAACGGTAACACGCTTGGTTTGTATGGAAAGTGTTGACAATACCATCTCTATCAGTGGCCGTGGAGGCGTCTACTGGCTCTATGATATATTTTTTATTCCTTCTCTTTTTTATTATCCCTTGTAGATGCTATACTCCATTTGAAATAAGATTAGAGATTTAAATAAACCTTTTTTACAGTCCGTTCAACCGATTTTGACTTCCATTGCGTTGGTGGCATGACAAATGGCAGCTGCAGTAGACAGTTGGTATTGTGTAACCTTGTTTGCTTTTAATGCCATCCTTATGCCTACGGTGTAGAAGATCGGTTGAACGGACTGTAAAAAGGTTTCTTTAAAATGTCTAATCTTATTTAAAATGGAGTCTAGATTTGTTCAGCATTTTCAATTTTTTGCTAAGTACTTGGTACTTGTTGACAGGCTTACACTGTCCTCCCATAACTACCTAGTAACATTGTAATTTGAAGACATGAAGACATTGTATAGCCAATTATTTTTTAAAGAGTAACCGTGGAGTTTCTTGCCGATTCTTCTCCTTAGGAAACGACCAATTGGAACCGTGCACCTAGCTTCTGACGTTTCATAAGTGCCCATGTATTTTGATTTTGTTTGGCATTTTATAAGCCGCAAGAGAAATAGTATTACCCTTGTATTCTTTCTCTTTTTACGTTTTATGCTAAGCCAATAAGGTTAATATGGGTAGGTGACCTAAGTGCAGGCGTCTCGTTAGATGCAAATGTTGAATTTCCATATTAAACTTAAAATTAATAAATGTAGCAATAGTTGGCTAATTATAATGTATTTCGAAGCGAAAGCTATCGTTAGTTGAGCGCACACGTACGGTACGTGAGCGAAACGCCTCGTGTACTAAAGGAGTATCGAACGAAAATGGTGCAGTTATTGATGGTTATTTAATACAGGTAAAAAGACCCATCACATGGCCGTCAACTACGCATTCTGTACATCAAAATATGTAACATAGCACTAAAAAAATTGCTGGGAAACAACTTTTATTTTTGGTGTGAAAAATCACTGTTTACGGTAGCGCGCAACGTAACGCACGCAAAACATTGTGTATAAATGGATGCATGCAAACGGTTCAGGGTTTGTTGGGGTATTTAAAATTAATTTATAACATTTAAAACTTGCTTTCTTTAAAAAACGTTTGAAAAAGTTGCAACTTTGACCTTCAATATCTCCGTAACTAGTAGGTTCTCAGGCATGGTTCAGAACAAAAAAAAAAGATCACATTGTCGGGTAGCTTTTTGCATAGGGTTAAGCAGAGGTGTATATTTAGTACATCTACATTTCCCATGTAAAAGGGAGCGAGCCTATTGCCATCAACCGAGCTTAAATCCAGACTCCGGGCTGCAACTGAGAAATGGATGAAAAACTCAAATATAACACTTTGCCCGACCAACCAAGTAAACTTCCAACGCCAAGTAAGTATTCCTTAATTACATTACATTACAGAAATATTGCTCACGCTAAATTCTGATTAGTGTTTCTAATCAGAATTTAATACCAAACCCGTAGTGACAGACTTTAAACTAGAAATTAGATGCAAAAAACAGAAAGCGTCATTTGTCCTAATTGCATTATCAAAATTCAAAAGCAAGCATGTCGATTATCAATTATTTACCCTCTAATTAATTCGCCATTATTTTGTCTCAGGGTCACCTAGATGTGAGGTGCAATCGATTGATACTATCACCCCGAAAATGTTCATGGCCACACGTGTTTATGGGACATTTTATGGATCAATGACTACAGGATCTTCAAGCGAACGAGTTATAGGCAAAAGAGTTCCGCATAGCCAGATTAGTTGCTGAACTGTAGGCACGTTGCAGATATCTGCATACACGTTCGTACCTACAATTTATTATTCTTTGAACGTGCTGTGCCGCATTTCCTAACCGATCGTACACTGGGTATGAAATCTTAAAATAGAAGATTTTGTACGGGAGACAAAATTCAGTTAGCCTTTGCCAAAACTACAGTCGACGGCTGATCTAGCATTCCTCGTCTCTTACAAAATAATTACATACTGCTTTTGGTTTCGGCACTCTTCTATCTCATATCACAATAAATCTTTACTCATTAACAGAATTTTTAATTATCACTTACAGAGCGGTTCGCTTAATTTTTAAAAGACTGATGTATTGTAAGATGAGTATTGTATTGTGTTGGAAAATATCTGCAGATTAAAGAAAAAGAAAGAAATAAAATAAGTTTATTTGCAAAAATTAATACAACGGGATATGGCATGAGACTAACCGTTTCATATTCCGTCAATTTGATTCGTGGTTTAACATCGATTAAAGAAAATCTATCTACAAAACCCGGATACAACAGCTCATATCACATTGTGTGGGAAAACCGATAATATGAATAATTGTGTTTAAAATAGAATAAAGAATTTGTTTATTTCCTTACGAGGTGGTGACAGGTGCAGAAAACCTCAAACGGCGCAAACCTTATTGGTAGCTATATGTTTGAGACGTTTGGGGTTGAAACACTAGGGCCGTGGGACGCTAGGGCTCGTCGAGTATTTCGGGACATCGCCAAGCGGTTGGTCGACTCTTCACGTGACCAGAGGGCTGGCCAATAGTTAGGTAAAAGAATCAGCATTCAACGTGGCAAAACTGCCAGCCTTTTGGGCACTTTTCCCAGTACTTAACAGTGATGCGGACGAACTTTTTGATGCCCAATGAGCTCGTCCCTTATTTTTTTTTAGAGCTTGTCCCTTTTTTTTATCAACTCTATTTTAGTGTTAGATTGTATTTGATTTGATATTTAAGATTTGTAAACAAACGTTGTATGTTTTTTTATTAACACAATAAGTAAGATGGAGATATATAATATAAGAATCCTTGTGCATTCCACCATTTTGGCATGCAAAGAACTAAAAGCCTGAAGTTGTGGCAGGGCTGTGGGAAAGTCCGAAAGGGATACTGGGGCCCTTGGCAACAGGCAACTGAAGGAACACGGGTGGATTTTAGTCAGTGAAAGTCTGACACGCCCTCCCGCTCCGCCCAGAGCGGAAGAAGTCAATTGATGATTTCCTACCATAAAAAAAGGTACCAACGATTTAAACATCCCATTACGTAAAATAAATAACAACTCTCAGCACTAAACGTGGCAACTGAATAGGTAGTTTAATAATTACGTACACTAATAAATGGGTAGCCGACATCGTTTTCCTGAGAGGATTCAACTAAAACTTTTGTTTCGAATTCCCTCGCTTCACCTCTTTCAAAATTCAGCTTATTCGCTCCTTACTCGGATGGAATGTTTCCTTCCCCTTTCAGTCCTAACTCCTCCTAAAGGTGTTTGTCCACTGCCGCCGACTCAGAAATTAGATTATTCTGGACCGAGTTCTGCAACTTCTACTTGATGACATGATGATCTAGTGTCCAACACGCGACTGATCTCTATAACCAACTATGTTGGGGTCGACTTCCAGTCTAAAAGGATGCAGCTGAATACCAGTATTTAACGTGGAGCGATTGCCTATTTGACCTCCAATACACAGTGGGTAATACGATACCCCTTGGAAATACTGACTGACCGACTTTCGGCTTTCTGACCCGTAACGACTGACAGATCTACAAATGATATCCGGGACCAGCTGCTTAACGTGCTTTCTGAGTGACGAAGGGATCTCTATAACCAACACTAGACAGAGATTTCTTTTTAACCGACTTCTTCAAAAAGGAGGAGGTTCTCAAATCGTCAGAATCTTTTTTTTTTTTTTTTGTATTTGTTACGCGATTACTCCGCCAATTATGAATCTATTTTGATAATTCTTTTTGTATGGTAGGTCATGATTCCGAGATGGTCCCACATAAATTTTATTAACTTTGCTTGCGTAGTTTTTGAGTTAGCTTCAATATTACGTATTTTTCCCAATTAGTTTATCTAGACGATGTCTTCATTGACTCCTTCACTGTTATTTACATCAGCTAGTGGTATTCGAATTTGTTTACCACAATTAAAAAGTGAAAAATAAAAACTTTTTACAAAAAAAAATACCGACTTCCAAAAAAAACACTCAAAACTGAAAAATAACTTTTATTTTGGAAGTCGGTATCTTTGCTTTTCAATTTTCGTTTTTTGCCACCGACTTTCAAAATTAAAGTTATTTTTCAGTTTTGAGTGTTTTTTTTGGAAGTCGGTATTTTCAACCGTATATTGTATTGTCGGCAAAGATAAACAACCGAGAATAAACTAATATACCGAATATACAAATAATATCAAGAATATACTTTTTTGTACCGGCATCAAGACGCGAAGGGCCGAGTTCGAGAGGTGGCTTAAAACTCAAAATCGAAGGTCGAGATGAGGGCGCCCGGATGACAGACGTGCGGTGGACTTGTTTTTTTCTAAATCTCGTTATGCCATTAATAGCTAGTGGTGGTTGTCGGTGCCAGTGGACTAACACCCTTACTATCCCTCCTTAAAATGCGTTTATTACAGAGCTGGAACTCTGTAACATTATATTTATCACTCCTGCAGGACCATTCACAATTCTCAGTGGCATACTGAACCAGCTTCGTGTAAAGTTAAAGTTTTTACTTTGTAACTTAGAGTTTGTCCAACAATAAGTTTGCGTCGAGTAGCAGTTGGGCAACAAGTTGCTATAAAACTCTGTTGTATGTTATTCTTCCTCTTGCTCTTTGGTTACCATTATGTGAATAGTATATTTTAGTTATTAAAATAATATTTGAGTTGGTTTTATTTTGTTCGGGTTTATTCGCATTTCATTTTGGAGTAGTTAGTATTTAGTTTTGGTCTTATTGGGCTTCGTTCGACTGTTTTTAAATACTTATTAGTTTAGTACATATTCGATGATTTTCAATTTTGATTGATGATTAGTGTCGCTGCAATTTCCTGCAGTTGTGTTGTTGCTAGTAGTTGAGATGTGGTTACGTTGTGACTAATGTTTGTAGACAGGCAGATCGTTGTGGCTACGACGTGGCCTTGATGTGGTCGGTATTGACCACAATGTAAACGTGGTCCGTGTGAATAAACTACGCATTTTCATACAAATTAGCATCCCGTCCACGTGTTGTCGTTGTGGTGTGGTTATGGTACACACGGCTACACATCAAGCTATACATTTCCAGTATAAACTGACCTCGCATTGTACAGAAATCCTGTACATTGCGAGATCAGCATAAACTGGAAACGTATAGCTTGATGTGTAGCCGTGTGTACCTACGTGTGATTGGGCCCTAAATCAAACTCGATCGTAATATTACAAAAAAAGTTTTTCTATCTGATATTACCCCAATTTTCTCTGGAATTTCCCGTTCACTAAATCTCGCTTAGTGATCCTTCTATTAGATGTACGTAACAGCTTTTAACTAGGATATCGAATTAACCCAAACACGCTCTTCATTGCCTAAGTACGAAACGTAGTTAATAATAATTTATTAGTGTGGTACATGGTAATGGTACGGAACATTTTGGTTAATTAATTGTTCAATACACATACGAGCCAAATTAGAGGGACGACGTAACGTTGTAACGTATTTCAGTCAGTAATGCTATGTATTTAGTATGTAGATGCAGTTGGTTGCAATGGGTTTATGTTAAATTACGTTTGAGAATGCATGTAGAAATGATTATGTAGGTAGTGGAAATTAATTTTGTCATTTTTTTACATAATATTTCCTTTATGAACGGTTTGTAAGCAATGGCCTTGTTAATATTTAAAAAAAAATAGAATAATGCTCAATTATTATTTTTGTTTCTAAACTCTTAATGGAAAGGGGAACGGTCTTCTAAAATAAAAAAATAAAAATACTCCTAATATTTCTGAAATGGACGAAATAATAGCCGCAGTTTGTTAGTGCTATACGATTTACGTACCTGTTAGTCCAGTCTTGCCTGCACATCGTCATTACCCGTTGAATAATAAACGTCCTTTCTTTTGTGTTACCCTAATTGTGTCAGTAAGTGTATTATAGTAGAGTACGACGTCCCACAGTGGGGAATACTGGCGTATCAGTCTACATATTCACTTCAGCACTTAGTCTAAGTACATACTAGGTACACTCACGAGCATAAATTACTTACTACTTATTACGCAAACTTCAAAAGCGGTTTACTCGTGAAATAAAAGTTGCAACTTTGAAAAAAGACCTAGTTTGTAATAGTTTGTTTTCGATAATACCACCGTTCTTAACACCATAAAATACCTATTATAAGATTCAGCAATGTTCTCCACATTGCTGAATCGTACGTAAGTGTAAGGTATATACAGGGTTATTGGTAAAAAAAAAACAGCTGTACATTTTGACGAGTTATGCGAACATAAATGTACGGAACAGCTGTTTTTTTTTTTCGCGATTTCATATTTGTTCCCATAGTAAAAGTTGTTCATAATGATGAGTGCAATGAATCCTTAAGAGGTTGTTGGTGTTTTACCAATAACCCTGTATTATGAGCATGACTGAACATAATGGTTATTTAACGTTATTGGAAAACTCATGAATGTATTATATGCTTAGACAAACGTTAACTAATATTTTAAACTTATGCCAATGTTAGCTCTGTGTTGCCATAATCATGGATGGTTAACTTGTTTAGGCGCGTTCAGCGATTTTTGGTAGCGGAAAAACTTATGGGTTCGCGTCACCGACATGCCCGCGCCGACATGTTGTAGTACCAGTAAGAGAAGTTAAAACCGCCTACTTTTTTGTACCTTCAGTAGCGTCCGTCAGCTCGTGCAGGCAATAGAGAAAACCGGACACGATATTAAGTGCCTCATTGTGTGTGGGATTACACCACATTTACGCCGATAGCACACATCCGCCGCGAAGGACTCAAGTCGGATTCGAGTAGCGGAACATGACGCGAGTCAGTACTAACTAATTGTACTACTAATTGAACTACTGCGGTTTCGCTGCTATGATTTTGCGGCGGAGGTGTGCTACCGGCGTTACACTCCACGGCGGCGGAGTCATCTGTAAATCTCCACCTCAGCAAGTTTTCTCCGGATTCTATTTAAAAACTTCCAGGTAAACTGATCTTTTATACTTTAGAAAGAAATATACTTTTTATCATAAATCTATTCAAAAAGAGCTAGGTTATTCTTCGTAAATAGGGACTAAAAAAGTTCTTTAATCCCTAAGGACTAAAAGTGATTTGAATTTGGAATGCGGATATTGGTGCCGATTCTCTTGTACACCGAACTAAACTATCACTAAAATTCCTTACTTTTGACTACGGGAATCTTGGAGCTATTCGGCCAAATAAATTCTCTAAATTTAAAACTTATTTTGACACAACTAAAATCGAATTTGACAACCGCGCGCCTCCACTTGGTACTTGTTTTCCCTACCCATTGTTTTTTTTTAGAGCCAGAGACGCGCATGCACTGCAGCCTTGACGTGTTTTTAATGGAATTTTTCAGTTTTTGTTCACTAAACTAATCTCAGTGCCATCTCAGTGCTGTCAAACTAAATTATAGATAAGTTGTGTCATTTAAAGTCTATTTCAGAATGAGTTTGATCGTTTGACAGGACTAAACAAAATTTTAGTGATTTTTAGTTTAGTTTAGAGAATTATGTGACAAGAGAATCGGCACCATTGTTAGTAATCAATCACCAAAGAGATCAATCATGAACATTGTATGAACAAGTAAAAGGCTGTATGAAATAAAAAAAAATGAGTGTGTCTGTCAAGTAGTGAGAATGAATATTATAATAACTAATTAGTTCCATGTAAATAAATAAACGTTAGTACAATTCTTATTCATAAGTTGCACTTACTTATTTTTTCATAGAGGGTGATAAAAACTAGTGTACATCTCGGGAGCAACACTATTGTAAGGTCGAGTGACGTACTTTGAATCATTCGCTCCGCTCTAGATTCAAAGAAATACCCCTTAATTTGTATGCTCCCTAGGCAAATAATCAACTATTATTTTACGTAACAAGACCTTGTAAACGACATGAATGCAATAAATAAATAAATAAAATACCCAAACAAGTTTATATTTTCTGATATCCAATTAATAACCAACGATAGACTATAATACAAGAATTGACTATGTTTTCTTACTTTAGAGTCTTACTTGTAAGTTCAGTACCTACTAAGAGATTGTAGGGAATTGTTTAGCCTTTTTGCACTATTAACAAACAGCCGTAGCCCGTAGTCTCGATTTGTGCCCAAATAGGCTCGCGCTCTATTAAAATGACTGGATAAATGTAGGTGAACTATAGATACATCTCTGTCCGGATATCTATGTCTCTGTCTAATCCTTCGGGCAATACAAGTATGATGTTATGTTGTGTAAATTATGTAAAGAGACAGAAAAACAAAACTTGTTTTGAAACAAAGCTTTCGATTGCAACTTAGGGGTCACATAAACAGTAACTACTATAAAAGGATTGCATGTAACGATGTGAAAATAGACAAACAACGATTGGAAACGATTCAGAATACTTCGCCTCCCTATGTCCCAATCTAAAGTTGGGTGACACGCGGCAAGTTATGGAGTCTGTCTGGTTTATGGTCTAAATTAAAGGCGGTTGATGTTAAATTCAAATGGCATGTATTTAATCGAACATCTAATATTCCCTTTTTGCTTTCCTAAAAATATTATTGAACACTCTAATATAATGATTGCGTATCTTTTTGTGATCCTCAAATAATTCTTATTTTGGGCTCCTTAAAATACTAAATAGCCAAGTAACTGCGACCCACTTAGATGTAGCGCTCGCCGGGCGTTAACGCGGCACCGCTCGCTTCGCTCGCTTGACTCGCACGAGGATTGTCGCAGTTATAACCTAACCTAACCCATTTAGTCGCTTAGTTCCAATACGGCTCGCGCGTTGTTTGCCACAGTTCCAACCTAAACTAACCCGTTTGGTCTGGGAATAGCTTAAACTAAGACCAGATGTGAGAAAAGGCCAGAATGGTAAAAAGGCTCAATTATTTAAAAAAATCGTATGCTTCATTAAAAGCGCATTTTTTTTTATTGATTCTTTTATTTAAAAAGCGGCCATCTTTAGAAGGTCAATTTAGTTCTTAGAAGATCAGTTAACTATTTCCCAATTAATATCTAGAAGTCCTGAAAGTCTAAACAAGCGTTTAAAGAAATTCAAAAGTGCCTCATTTCTATAGATATTTAATCTACAGCCTGTTATCGCTTTAAACATAATGATTTATAATAGTCAAGAATGATTAGAAAAGGGGTTGATTGAATAATATTTAATCAATCACTTTTATGGATTCCTTGTTCGTTTAATTAAGTATTCAATTACCTTGTTCTAATTACTGAAACACAATCAATTTCAGATTTAATAAAAAGCAATTATGTACTGTTCTTATTTGGCTTTATATTACTTAGCAATATAAACTCAAACTTTCTACCAATAGGGGTAGACAGAAACTAGAACTCTATCCTACGTTACGATCCTTAAATACTCCTCTTGCTTTGTTTACGTGCATACATCAGCACGCGTAGCATGACCACAATAAAAATGGGTTTTGTCGACGGAAGAATAGACAAAGTGACAGATAAACAATCACAATCTGTCATTTTGTATATTGTCCCGTCGACAAACCCCGTTTACGCGTGCTAGTCATACACGCACCTCATATGCAAGCACTACGCACCTGCCTTTCTGTAGATCATCACCAATAAGCTCTCCAATCAATAACTATATGTCCTTTTAGGGCGTCCCCTCCCGGCGTTTCCACTCACATCTACTTTGTAAATACTTTACTTACCTATTTTATTAATTTCCAAGTCCAGCCAATATTACAGTAATCTACATTCACTACAAGCAATAGTCATTCTTACAAACTAACCTACTCATACTTGTCACAGAGTAATAAACACGAAACAGAGTACTCAATAATATAAGTAAAACAAACTTTTTATGTAAGTGCTTTGTGCTAAATTAACATGTAACGCTCACTCCCAACTCCCAAATATATTCTTACCCAAAACACGGATCACGAGATTATCCGATGTTTCGTTATTCCATTTTCTGTGATAACAAAATCAGTGAGTACAGTCATCGTGACAAGCGTTTCGCTCTAAGTAAGTCGATATCAGATAGCATAATCAACTTATTACGTTCCCACTGCTGGGATACAGGCTCCTCTCTGTAAGAGTGAGTGGGCCGTCCACCACACGGGCCCAGTGCGGGTTGGTAGATGTCACTAGTCCATTGTTGGATCGGGTTATTTAGTTCTTACTTTTGATTCATTTTGTATTCAAACGTTTAACTTCGAGTGAAAGTTTAAAGACCTTCGAGTGAAGAATGCAAGCAAAAATTTAAAAAAGTGATGTGTCGATATCGGCTTAACTCGCTCATCCCTTGGGTCTGAAATGTTGGATGAAATATGAATCCTCCTTGGACGTGCTTCCCGAATCACCGAATATTGGGTCTCAGCAGACTGCCTTCATATATCACGACCATTATTTATGTGCGGTATTCTCGCTTTCGAAACATTACTGTCTCTTGGGGTAGGTTTTTGCGATGGAGTGCATCGTAAATTGAATGCAGTAGATCCTTTCTGAACTAAAAAACACTTCGTTCGCTCTTTTAAGCAGTCAAAAATGCCTTGATATTTGGCAGGGGAAGGTTTTTTTAAGACTTCTAATCCTGATTGTACCTATATAAGAACTTAGTTCTACTAGTAAATAGTAGAAGCATAACAAACTCCCGAGATAAAAGCTAATCGACAGAAGGTCTTAGGTAATGGACAGGCACTAAGAACTTCCTACGTGTAATACATGCTTAGGTAAATGCTTGTTGTTTAATTTTGCAAAAAAGATCTTCTAGGTTTGGAAGTCTCCTATGGACGATTGCTATAATTTACGGACCGTTATTGGTTAATGTTAAGACTCTTGTATATTTACCAATAATGAGACCATAGGTTAGATTTGCATAAGGAGGACCCTCCCATAAGGAAGAAGTTATCACAGGTAAAATTAGCTTACGAATATTTTTATTTGCCCAATTTGGCAATAAAAAATGATACCATTGGTATTCAAAACGATTCGTTTTTGTTTATAGGAACCGAGCATTAGTTATTACGATCGGAAAAGACGTGACCTTTCTAACGATATATCACAAAAACAAACCAAATAAACTCTCATTGTGTCTAGAAAAAATAGTACATAAGTGCTACTTCGGTAGCAAAATAAAGAATTTCTTACAAAATCACTATAATATTGAATCGTTCCGAACGGTTTAACGGCTTGATTGTGAAGCCCTCTCAGCGGTGAGCACGCAATCGCACCGATTTGTTGTTACGCGGGAACGGTTCGTCTGGAGATGCTCTAAAAATACACAGTACCGTAATAGAATTATTGTCAATATTAGAAACTGGTTTGCACTTGAGAAGTATTGAGAGTATGGTTTCTGTAAAAAAGTTAGGTATCTACTTACTTACGTATCTTCGAAAATAATTCGCTCTAAGTTCAACTTGGTAAGATATTTTTAAATCGTGAGAGAGAGCGTAACCGATATAGCCCGTGGCAGTGGGCACGGCACATTACTCGCAGAACAGGTAGCCGATGGGGCCGAAAAGTTCTGGAGTGGCGACCGCGTACGAAGATGTACGTTGTGCGTTGGAAGGCCCCCAACAAGCCGGGCCGATGACCTAGTGAAGGCCGCAGGAATCCGCTGGATGTGAGAAGCACAGAACCAGTGAACGTGGCGGTGCTTGGGGGAAGCCGATGTCCAGCAGTGGACGCCTTTCGGCTGAAATGATGATGATGATGGAGTATTTTTTGACCAAGAACGAGGATGCTCGCTGTTCTATAGAGTCATATGTGAAGACCCACATTATGTTCCCTGCCAATATCAACTTCACATCTTTTAGCACAGAAACGGAACGTTTCATAAATGCGATGTGTTGTCAAATATACCTAAGTTTTCTCTTCCAAAATAATATGTTAATTTCATCCATCTTTTACGTACCAACATAAAATGAAAATAGAGCTCATAAATTCTCTGCTAATGATGCTCTTATATTCATGAAGCACCAATGAAGAGCTTTAAGAGCTCGTCTTGGAGTCGCTCCTATCATTTCATTATACCTTCTAGACTAATAGTTTTCTATCTTTTAGAAGTCACCATTCTGAAAGGACAAAATATCGAGACACTCGAAAAAAGGTATTAATGTTCGTGTAATGAGTTTTTGCCAAGAAAATGCTCAAAGAAAATACATATTTCCTTTTACCTTAGTTTCTTTCGCGATTTTTCAGACATTTTAAAGACTAAGGAAATTATTACGACGGTATGCATTTCTGAGAAAGACAATTACTTATACTAAGCAATTTAAAGAAAAAATATGCGAGTAGAAAGGGGAGTGCCATTTTTCCCGCCAAGAAAGAGGATTACCGCAATTTTTAATGGTAATGAGGCCTGTACACAATGGCCAAAGTTGGTGCATTAGTGAAGTCAGATCGTGAGATTGATAGTGATATTAGTATGCAATATAGCTTGCTAATGCAGATAACGATTAAGGGCGCTTCAGGCATTTTAGTTGAAATTCCTTGATACTTTATTAACAAAAAATAATATTTATATCTCCAGCCTTTAGACATAATAAAACAATAAATATCGCGCTAAAATCCAACCAGAATAATAATTTATCACTTAGCACAACATTTTTTATCCCCGAAATTTTAAAATATGGCGACAACTTTCACAACCAGATTACACTTTTATTAAAAAACTCGCGAATATGAAGGTTCACAATATTAAAAAGTTAAGGAGTACGATTTACAACTGAATAAAAGGTAGCCTCGACTTCACATATTTTTCTATCTGACTCATTTAAAAGTTTTTACAGCTCATTTACACGATCCTTTTCATCGTGCGGAAAAAAAAAACGAATCGTATCTTAAATAACATCGTTTAAATGGAACGGTATCAAATCAAATATTACATAAATATAAAATAGCATCTCGCTTGTATTGCCCGAAGGGTAAGGCAGAGTTGTACCTTTAGTAGATACATCAACATTTCGCCAGTTATGTTTAAGTCCCATGTAACAGTGAGCGAGGCTATTGCCAACAAACGTTTATCTGTGAGTATAAATCAACGATTGGATTTGTTTAAGCTCTTCTCTCTCTTAGATGGATATTATCATAACTATGAGGCATAGATATTATAATGAAATTATATAATGGACATAAAAGCTCGAAGAGCCCCTTGGAGCAAAAGCTTACCAGGGGTGCGGGAATGTCCGAAAGGGATACCGGGACCTTAGGACCCGGGAAATTTAATATTTTTCTATGTAACTGAACAAGAAACATGCATAATAGATTAAAAATATTAATATTTTTAATCAGGTCAAGTCTTTATGAATTTGCTGTTCAGGAAACGTAATCTTCTTTTCTTAATTACATTTGTCACGGCGGCCTGATACAGTTACGAACAAAATAACTTCTAAGTTATGTACTTTGAATATCGTTTTAAAACAAAACTGTGGGTCTAAAACGGCCACATTAGCAATTCCTCTAAAAGCATTTCATTTCCTGAATTTCCAGCTGTCATTACCAATTCCTCTAATTTGACACATAATGTGTGGACCATTTTACGAATCTCCATAGAAAACTGTCAAACAGATGAATTATTTCGTAATATGAATCGCAAAGATCATATTATGAATTGTTACTTTGTGACATTTTACGATGATCCATAATATTTTCCTATTATGATTCTGCCAAAGTGACTGTTTTAAGCCCCCAGTTCGTATGATTTATTTTTATGTGTAAAAGAGATTGCTAGCTCCCACGAGACCATTGGGGCAGTTAAGTTAGCAGCTCGGTATTGCACCACAAAACTTGGTATCCAAAACAGATTACTGCCGTTCCCAAAAATAATTTTATTTAACTCACTCAGTAGTCAGCAATCAATCAATCTGCCTAGCCTTTTCCCAACTATGTTGGGGTCGGCTTCCAGTCTTCCCGGATGCAGCTGAATACCAGTATTTTACATGGAGCGCCTGCCTATCTGACCTCCAAAACCCAATAACTGGGTAATACGATACCCATTGGTAAGACTGGTTGTCAGACTTTCGGGCTTATGACGATTCGCAACGACTGTCAAAGATCCAGGAATGACAGCCGGGACCAACGGCTTAACGTAATTTCCGAGCCACGTCTCCGTATGTAAAGATGCTCATTCACGGACCCCGGTAAGCGTAGCTTAACCTGATGGATCGATCCGCGCGGCTGTTATTACTTAGCCACGAGCTCCTCTCTCCTTTTTTTTCACTCAGTAGTCAGCAACTCAAACATAAATAAAACAAGCTGCTCCGGTCGGCTTTATTTTATAAGCAAACCAAAAGTGCTTGCATTGCACATTCAGACGTTTTTCCGTACGTCGGGTCAAAGTTGCAGTCATGTTGAAGAATAATGTGCTGTCCAAACAATTTTGTTTATGATCATTTTGTGGGTAACTGTTGTGGTTTATGTTGATTAGTTTTAGTGTTTGTGCTGGAATAGTGTTTGTTGGTGGTGCTTACTAGAATAGTAATTATAGGCGTGTTTGTGTCCATAGGAGGTTTTAGTTCGATCGTGAATAGAGACAAAACATTAAAGGCACAAAAAAATACACTGGAAAAAAAAAAAAAAACATTAATGTTCTCCTTGACATTGAACCAATAATAATTAATGTTGGGTTGCTGCACCACGTATTTTTCTTCCATACGTCTACATCTCAATTAGCCACTATCATAGGATTCAATTTCCTCCATGGCCTAGCTAGGTATCATCTCCATCACATCACACCATCCATCGAGATTTTGACTACTCAGGCAATAATCGATACTCGATTTTATTTAACTTTAATTTTGAATTTAATTTTAATGAATTTAAAGATGATGATGATGAAGACTTTACCTTATTAATTTATTTTACAATTAGATTTTATGTTTTATAATAGTACTAGCTGATGTCCGCGGCTTCGCCCGCTTGACAAATTATATACTAAAACCTACATATAAATAAATAAAATTATAGATATAAACAAATAAATTAAATTTAAAAATATACAGAAGGATAACTAGCATATTTTTGTTAAGCGGCTTTAAAGGCCTGCGCAGACGACGGACTTATCTCCGCGGCGAAGAAAAAGTACGCTCCGCGAATAAAAAGTCCGCCGCGGATTTAACGCGAACTCAACGCAGTGTGCGATCATTTGTTGCCCGGAAATGCTTTTTTTCTCGAGCGCACAACGCGCACTAAAGTCCACCATGTGCATTGCTTCGCCTAGTCACACGAGTTCTATTTTTTTCAGGGACTCCCCGTACTTTTGTCCGGTCCGCTCTCTGCATGTCCTCGCTTATTTGTACGCGGTACTTTTAATCCCTCGTTTGCGTTACTCGATTCAGTTGTAAGCGATCTATTTTTAGCGGATAAAAAGTCCGCGTACAAAAATCCCTCGTCTGCGCAGGCCTTTAAGGTGATTCACGACCTAGAGCCATCGCTCTAGGTCGTGAGTCACATCTGACTGGCGTCAAGCGACACGCGCGCGCGTTATATTTTTCCGTTGTTACAAGTTGCGTCTCGGTGACACGTGTCATGCTCAAATTCTTTCACTTGTTTTCTCCGCAGTCACTGTCACAAGGCGCGTGTCGCTTGAGCGTGTAGCTCGTGGTAAAGCTATGCATACACACATCTGGGGTGCAATACAATAGCCTCCATTTTCATAAATATCTTTAAAAGCATTGATAAAAAAAAAATTGAATCCTCACAATAAACCCGCCATTTGATATGTCACGGTACGGTTTGCATTTCATTTTTTTTTTTCAATTTGCCCGCAACAAGTGACCCCCGTATTCAAAATTAATTTATTTACGTTACGGGTCCGTGTTTGGTCCAGTTGATTCGGAGCAAATTGGCTGTGACAGACTGGTAGACAGACAGACAGCCAGCCAACCAGACAGATACGTGAGTGATCCTATAAGGGTTTCGTTTTTTAATTTCGACGTACGGAACCCTAAAAAGCTTCATAATTAACGCTAACCTTACACAGCAAAAAGGTATGTTATTTAACCCTGTCCTATATTCTCGAAGAGTGTTGTGCATTAAGAACCTCCATAATAAAGCACTTAATGTTTTCCCACTTAACGTTAACGATGGAACATTTGATTGCTACACATAACATTATGAGTTAATATGGTGTTAGCTTGTATGTACTAAACTTAAGTTACGATAGATGGTCCATTTGTATGCACGGATATCTATGATAGAAATCTTAGAGCCTCGGAAGGAATCTTTTTTGTTTTTATTATCTTGTCATTTGTTGTGAAAAAACAACCGATTTAAAAAAATTACCCTAAAAAGAAAAAAAGAAATTTTAATTTTGGAAGTTGGTATCTTTGGTTTTCTATTTCCGTATTTCGCGACTGACTTCCGAAATGAAATTTATTTTTCACTTTGTAGTATTTTAAAGTCGTTTTTTTTGTTGTGATATGACCTATCCCACACAACTTCAAATACCACTACGTGCTATGTACATACAGCGACAGGAAGTTATTTATATAATATCATACACATAGCCTAAATGCCTCTCCTGCAAACTATCACGATGGTAAAACGCGACAAAACAAAAAAAAATACATTTTAAAACCAATGCTTAACAATATACAATTAGTAATACACAGTTTGTGTAGGTACTTATGATTGTATGTACATATGTAGTTATAGTATAGGCCTATTGCCACATAGTTGTGCAGATAATAATAACAGTAACATAATATGCAGCCGTTGTTTCCCTAAAACTCGAAAAATATGGTTATAGTCGCCATAAATAAAGATACATGGACAGATATTATCATATCAGACAAAAACAAAACACGGGAATTTGATGCTGTTTTGTTGTTCACAAAATCTATGAATATTATTTAAAAAAACACTATCGAACTCGCTTTGAAAATACTCTGACAGCTGTCAGGAGTGTCAAAAGCTTTTGATTTGTCAAAGCAGAGATGTCAAAACTAGAAATATGCTCACTGTTTTACAGAATATCACTGCGAATATCAAACTAAAACTGCATGAAATAAAAATATATTTCATGCTCATGTGTGCAAAGTTGGTGACAGGGTTTTGTAAATAACGAGAGAGAACGAAAAAAAAATTACATGTTGTTGTAAAAGTTGATTTTATGAAAAGAATAAAAACTAGTTTAGTTTGAGGAACTGTAAACTGGCAGATTGAGTTACTGAAATTCCCGATCCATTTTCAGAGTAATTTCATAATTCGCTGTCATCT
The DNA here is from genome assembly GCA_948473465.1 of Lithophane ornitopus. Classification (NCBI taxonomy): domain Eukaryota; kingdom Metazoa; phylum Arthropoda; class Insecta; order Lepidoptera; family Noctuidae; genus Lithophane; species Lithophane ornitopus. The sequence continues at coordinate 5,868,854 of OX419629.1, forward strand.
ATCAAACCAAAACTTTACGAGTTAATTTTGTAAAAAAATAAAACCTAGCAAAGTTTACGAAAAAACAGCTAAGTAGGTAGGTATATACTTACTGTAATACTTTAAAATGATTTACTTCATTATAAAATCATTGTTAAAAAAAAAAAAAATATTTTTGAACTCCTTTCGAAAATGCATTGAATAAAAAACATTATGAAACCTAATTCTGCTAACGTTTCTAACTGCGCTACTTTCTACCCACTCAAGTGCCTATCGAGCTTCACAAATTTTATTCCTAACTTTAAAGCCCGCATGTAACTTGTGTCAGCAACAAATATTGCAACAAAGGGTCGTGGTCCGGTTCGTTATAACCAAAGAGAAAAGACGAAGGCCTTTAGTTTATTATTCAAAAGGAAAATCTAATAGTACCTACAGTACAAAGTTATATTGCTCCGGGGTTCCGGAATATGTAACGAGCCAAAAAGGTTGTATTTTTTTTCTCAAATGCATTCCCCTTTGTTAACGTTTTATGTGCTCCATATTGCTGCGGTTTTATTTTGCCTATTTTGCTTGAATAGCTGTGAAATATAAAACTATTACTTTAGAGCCGTAATATTTTTTTCGCGGAATAGAAAAATTCTTTGAAAGTTTTGTCACAAAATAGGAAGGTAGCTTTAACTTTTTATTGACTGTGATGAAAAAAATAAAAAAGTGTTTTCATAGATTCCTGAGAGATAGTTGCTTACTTTTTGTTAAAATCCTTGAGAGTATTTATAGGCAACGACAAAAATTATTAGAACTTAGAACTTAGTTTTTATTTCAAACAAAAAGTTAGTGTCACTTCTAGACATATTGAAAAATTGTGAGAGTATTCAATACTTTTCAGTTATTACGGAGCGCGTGAAAAAAAAATGAAACATGCATAGGCACGGTGAGAATTTTTGTCTTTTCCAAAGGTTTATGGACAAAAATACCGCTGTTGGATATTCGGTGAAATTCTATGCCAAAATAAAATGCATCGACATTGACTGTAAAATATTTCACTCTATAACATAACATCACGCCTGTAATTCCCGAATGGTTTAGTCAGAGGTGTATCTTAGTACATCATTTCGCCTGTTTTTACTCTATGGCCTTATCTAATTAATGTTTATTAAAAAAAAAGGCTCTCTCAAGTATAAACAGAATCACTTAAAAATAATATCTACCTATTCAAATGATAGATAATTAAGATTGATTAAATTTCAATTATCTATCATTTGAACGTATTTTTTACGAAGACAGGCGTTCATTATTAGTCCAATAAAAACTTTTTACAAAAAAAAAACAACCTACTTCCAAAAAAAACCACTAAAAAAGTGAAAAATAACTTTAATTTCGGAAATCTGTGTCTTTGCTTTTCAATTTCCGTTTTTTGCGACCGACATCCGAAATTAAAGTTATTTTTCACTTTTTTTTTGGAAGTCGGTTGTTTTTTTTTTGTAAAAAGTTTTTATTTTTCACTTTTACTACCCCACACAAATCCGAATACCACTACCTGCTTTGTAAATAACAGTGAAGGAGTCAAACAGGATATCGTCTAGATAAACTAAGTGGGAAAAATACGTAATATTGAAGCTAACTCAAAAATTACGCAAGCAAAGTTAATAAAATGTATATGGGACCACCTCGAAAGCATGACCTACCAAACAAAAAAAGAATCATCAAAATCGATTCATAATTGGCGGAGTAATCGCGTAACAAACATACAAAACATACAGACGAATTGAGAACCTCCTCCTTTTTGAAGAAGTCGGTTAAAAATATTGCTGCGTAAGCGTCAAGTGTGTAGTCCTACAAACAGTCCATTTACAAGATTTCCGATATTGCCCGGAGTGACATTGACAGTTATTAAATAATAATAATAACAATGGTACGGCGAAAACGTGTCAGTACTTTACTATCGAATCGTTTTGATATAAATTGGCTTTTTGTGGCGTCACACGCATTTTGCCAGTCTTTTGTTGATCTAAGTGGTTTTTTGGGATTCTTCTACTCACATTTTTTATTTCTATTCCATTTTATACCACTTGATTACTTATCGATAGTGAAAGAAAAAGGTTAATGGGGGTAAAAGGGTATAGATTAGCTGATGAATCAGCAAGAGTGAGCGAGACAATAATATTCTTATGTTATTCGGAATCTAACAATTCAAATCTTTGGTTGACAGTCATAATTTTCATGGTCTAAAGTTAGTTTTTTAATTCCGTAGACTAATTTGACAATTAAAATGATTGTTGTTTTTTTTTTTCAATTTGGAATTAGGCTTTTGGACATGTTTTTTTTTTTTCGAAATCCACTTGGTTACCCTCCGCCTTGGAAGAACAGAGGGTTATGTCAGACTCCTAACAACTAAACCCCACTGTTCCTAGTATTACCATGTGTCGGGGGCCCGGGAGATACTTGTACATTCGCCGCACCCCAACTGGTATTAGCCCGCCATGCCTAGTGGGCCCCATCACCCAGTGCGGTCGATCACGTCCTCCTTTAAAGGCAGGCATAAAGTGCTGCGTGCCACCTCTTTGACTTTTGCACCTGTCAAATTAGTCTACTGGATTCAAAAACGAACTTTGCCTGATAGAATATTTATTAATAAACCAGCTTTAATAAACCCTTTGCAGCATATATTTGTTTTGACGACCACCATCTCGTCTCCCACTGCGCAGAGCCCACGAGGATTTCAATTTCCTGCACTATCGCAGTCGGTATACACTCTGGGACTGAAGCGCTTCTACCCAAGTAACCACAATACGTGTAAATATACCAGTACTGAAGCTGAAATCACATTCGTTGGCGTTAAATTCGTATCTACAATATGTACAATGAAATTACTACTTCAGTGACGGCTGAATATGTTCTAAAATAGGAATGATATAGTCACAATGTCAGGGCAATGTAACAATCTTTTTAAGAAAGAAAATGATATTTGTCTGTGCGTTCATTGCGGATTTCACCAATGAAACTGAACGCGATCTGCATTTCTGCAACGCGTTCAAGAGCTGTTAGTGTCAGTATTCCATAACAATTTTGAAACTGACAGTTCATGAATGCGTTTGATATAAATGGGCTGAATGCGTTCAATTTCACTGGTGAAATCCGCACTTAGTGGGGTTTACTTTAACTGGAGACTTGACTTTACATGTCATTGAATTAAAAATATTTCCAGCTCTTTTAAGATTTATTATTGTGAATGCAAATATTGTGTAGGCCTTTAATATAAACAATGACATCAACTTCCTACTCCCATTGTGTCAATTAAAGAGTCAGTGCAGTATGTATTATTTTAATATTTCTCACTTTCTGGCCATTATCATCTTCCACGCAATCCTTTCATAGTTTTTTTGGTTTTCCTCTACTCTTTTATCCGTCCACATTCATAGTCAAAACTTTCTCAACATGTTCCTTAGGGCCCGATGATCACACGAACCACAACCACACCACAGACAACATGTGGACGGACGGAGATTTGTATGAAAATTAATATTTTATTTACACGGACCATATTTTGCCGTCAAAATCAACCGTGTTGGCGATACCTACCACATCATTCATTATTTTAAAGTGTGTCTTAAGCCTCCTCTACGTGTTGGGCCGGCCGATAAACCAGTGTACGTCACAGTATACTTATTATCAGACCATTGAACTTCCGTCATTTGCGTAAACTTAATCGTTATAATATATTTGCGTGTTGGGCTGGCGCGTGGTGCGAAGAAATAGCCAATTGTGTCGACACAGTGTCTCGTTTTCTTTTCTTATTTTATTGTTTTTTTGTATACTGGCACCTTGTGGCTATTTTAATAATGTAATTAGTTGTTATTTAACCGTGCTTTTGTATGTTGTGTTATGTCTTTTGAATGCACCAAATAAACTTTTTATCTATCTATCTATCAATGCCACGTCGCAGCCAACAGTAACACTACGCACTAACAGCTGGCCACATTGCAAACACAACAATCAGTCTTTCTGCAAACACTAGCCACTTTGCAACTATACTCGCGACAATCTAAGAAGTCCGTCTGATGTTTCGTTCTCGTACCTACATGTAATAAAACGTTAAGCCTTGAAAATCAGTTTTTATCAATGTAGATAAGTCGTAGATTACAAACTCTCTAAGTATGTTCAATTGATATATCTCGAGAATCAGTTTATAAGAAACCATTTTTTTTTTTCATCGCTTCAGAAAGCATTTTGATAGCTGTCAAAACGGACTTCTTAGATTGTCGCGAGTCTAATAGCAACAACGTAAGTACCTGTAGCGGCACTATTCACACGTAACCACTACTTGCCTACATGTTGTTGCTACGATGGGGGGTGGTTATGGTACGTGTGAACGCGCCCTTATTCCTCCGCATCACATAAATAAATGTACAATAAACAGACTTGTACGTTTATCTCTTTCACGGATGACTGCACGAACGTTGCAGCAAGGACGCCGACGTCGACGTCGGATGTCAAGTTACAGATTGACGTAATTATCAGTTTGACGTCTACAAGCGTCTCCGTCATTCTGCAACGTCACGTATTTTTTTATCTTTGAATAATAAATTGCATGTTTCTATATGGAGGAGGGTGATGTATGAATTTATTGGTATAGAGTAGTTACAATTAATTAAATATTTGCACTTTTGATAATGGTATTGTATACCTCGTTGGTCTAGTGGTCGCAAGTACTACTGCTGAGCATGAGGTCCTGGGTTCGAGTCCCAGGTTGGGCAAACTGTTGTTGGGTTTCCCATCAGGAATTTCTCAGTCTGGATTTGTGTCCGGTTGATGGCAATAGGCTCGCCCCCTAATACATGGGACTTAAACATTCTGGCGAAATGTGGATGTACTATACGTACGCCTATGCCTCACCCTCCGGGAAAACATGCGTGCTGTGTTATGTTATAATACTGGTAAAGCGAAGTTACTTTGTTTAAAAAACTTTTAAAGTAATGAAAGTTAAGTGAATCTACTAAAATAATCGGCGTTTAGAAGATTTGTACTAACAGCGTAATATTACCCTCCGGAATAGATTTATGTAAAACATAAGGTTTATTTTAATTTAAGGCCCCCCGCAGACAGGCTGTGGAACAATTTGCATGAAAACTTCACGGAAATAAAATGTCGCCTTGTGTAGGTACCAGTCAAAATCAAACTATTTTATTTCACTTATACCTACATGGCCACTTATGAAACGTCAGAAGATAGATGCACGGTTCCAATTGGTAATTTTCTATGGAGAAGAGCGGGCAAGAAACTCCACGGTTATTCTTTTAAAAATAATTGGCTTTTACAATATTTTCGAATTACAGTACTGTTAAGTATTCCCGGGAGCACAGTGTCGCACCTGTCTCCGAGAGCCTTTAAACGTTTTACACAAAAAAATTGAGGATTCATTCTTTATCTAATTACTTATTTTCTTTCTCAACCAGAATATTTAATCAATGTTGATGAAAATGATGGTAGGCATAAAAAGGTTCTTATTTAAATAATGTAATTTTGTTCTATCTTAGCTTATTTTCTGAATAAGTGTTAATTTGTTCTGAAATTGCTTATTCTAACTTAATTGAAGAATTCAATGGATTCAATTATTACTTAGAAATTCTGAAAGTATTGGAAACTAAAGTATTGTTCAATAAAGAAGAACTCTTAACAAATTATATTGAATCTGTTTTGATTACATTCTAATTGAGTAGCATTAAAATGTCTAGAATATTGTGAGAAGTTATTTGATTGGAATAAATAAAGTTGGATATTGAATACAAATCAAAAGCATTGAAATTCTATAGTAATCGTATCAATTATTAACTTTTACGATTAATCTATAAGTTAGTTTATCTAGGGTCAGCACGAAAACAAAACGGGTTTTGTCGACGGAAGTTATAATTGTTTTACATTGTTCTCACATAGAAGCAACCAGAATACTGTACCCAGGATTTTGTAATATCTATATCCATATTAAAAAGAGTGTCCTTGGAGTTTCTTACCCGTTCTTCTCCATAGAGATCTGCGTTTTGGAATGGGCAACTAGCTTCAACTTTATGAATGACTCTTTGACAATTCAAAAGTGCCTGTAAATGGTTTAATAATGAAATAACAAAATTTACACCATATTTCGGGTTATTCGGTTGTCCCCGCCTGCAATACCTTACAAAAACCAAAGTTCAATGCTTGTTTTTCTCTTTTCGTTTTATTTCAACCTTTTTAGTTTTATTAATATATTATTACATATTTGGAATTAACTCATTACTATCTTTTATTTGATACCAATATTGTTGTAATTTATTTTAAAAAAAAACCTTCCCCTCCGTTTTTTTTTGTATTTGCAGATGAAATATATAAAAAAATATAGCCTATGTCACTCTCACAATTAAGACGAACCTAACCTAACGACACCTTGTATGTTAAAATTCATCAAGTCGTTTAGGCTACAGAGCGTGCCAAAGAAATAGACATACACACATACAAACATACATACATACTCTCGAAAAACATTACCCCCTTCTGGGGCAGTCGGGAAATAATTGCTGTTTACGCTAGTGCGCTACATATCACACGCAAAACATTGTCTTTAAGGGTGCATGGAACAGTTCAGCGTTCGTGGGGGTATTTAAAATTAAGTTATAACATTTAAAACTTGATTTCTGTAAAAACATCTGAAAATTTGTAACTTTGACCTTCAATATCTCTGTAACCAGAAGGTTCCCAGGTATAGACCAGGACAAAAAAAAAACACAATGACGGGAATAACAAGCGGCTTTCGACTTCGTTAAGAGTCTTTTTACACCCGATAGTATGAAATAAACAATCCGGCTCAATCATTATTAATAACATCTGCAGTAAGTTATCTACTGCTGTATTCAACTCTTCCTAAAATATGAAAAGAAAAGAAAAGAAAGAAAAATTGTTTATTCTGCACAAACTAAACGCACATTACAAAATAAAGAATGACATTCTACATATACAAATTAGCCAAAAGCCTCGTATTTATTCATAAGACCTTATAAAAGTTTGACAACTTTTGTCTACTGCATGAGAGGCCAATGACAATTTAGTTGCGTAATATGTTGTGACATTACGAAATGAAAACAAACAAAACAATCACGAATTAAAAAAAAACGAAATGCCGATTACAGAGTGGAATATTATCAATTTTTGAAACAACAATAACACAAACAATTAAGCTGTGCGTCGCATCTGTGCAAGAATGGGTCTTTGCTCAGCTAAATGCCGTGACTTCAGACGAACTTATCGTCAACAGCGCTGATTTTCAGCAAAAACCTCGCGAATGACGTAATGACGTCCCTCCTGTGGTCCCTCCATGTGAAAATACTTTAACTGGTAAGCAGAATTTCTTTCGAAAATGAGTGTGCTGAATAAATTGAAAGTAAGTACATAGAAATAAAACAAAAATACATATATAATATATTTATATAAAAGTCTTAATAGAAGTGTATACCTAGTCTGCATTTATGCGTAGGTAACATATAAAAATAAAAGATACATAAACTGAGAGGTATAATAATTACAGTAAAAATAACAATATGGGTTCAACCTGCATATTTTCATCACTTTGAAAACTCCTAACAAAGAAAATAACGGTTGTAAAGGCTGCATATGCCGTAGTGTGCTCACTTAAGGTCAACTGCAGGCACTTTCGTTGTTATTTATGCATCTATACACGTAAAGCGAGCTCGGAGCACACTTCATAAAGAGAGCCAGAAAATATATGCACCAATATGAATAGGTACTTTATTTAACGTGTTGTGACGTAGGTATATAGGGAAAGGTATATGTAAAAGTCGACTGGGAAAGGGTGAGTTGAAGGCAGTTTATTTACGTTATTTATCTCAACATATCACTTTAACTTAATTGAGTTTTATGAGGATCTTATTGGAAACTTAACGTATGGCTCTCCTTATAGATTCATTTGCGTAAGAATTTACAACCCAGTACTTACGAGCAATTTTACAGCATAATGGCTGCTTGAATTAATAAAAAATGTAGTACAAGTAAATAATCACTCGCCGAATAGGCGGTGTTCGTTGAAACATCCCAAAGCAAACCAGATTTTGCCCTTTACTTACAAATTGCTCGTTTTGCAAAGTACTTAATATGCTAAACACATTGAAATTTTGGCTATTTCCCCGAATCCCGAAATTACCTAAACGAAAAATCTTTCATCTTCAACTCTACTTATTACTGCCTTGGTCTAGTGTTCGCAAGCGCTACTGCTAAGCATGACGTCTTGCGTTCGATTCCCGGGTCGGGTAATATTATTGGGTCACCTTAGCAGAATCATAAGAAAATATTATGAATCATCGTAAAATGTCACAAACTGACAATTCATAATATGATCTAAGTGTAATTCATATTGTCAAATAATTCATCTGTTTGACAGTTTTTTATGGAGATTCGTAAAATGGTCCACAAATTATGAATTGCTTTTAAGTCAAATTAGAGGCAATTCCTCTAATGACAGCTGGGTTTCAAGAAATAAACTGCTTTTAGAGGAATTGCTAATGTGGCCGGTTTAGGACGCCTTTTTTTTTTTTTTGGTTGGGTAATCATGAAATGAGTTCTCCCGCTCTGGGCGGAGCGGACGGGCGTGTCAGACTCTTACTGACTAAAACCCACCCGTGTTCCTTCAGTTGCCTGTTGCCAGGGTCCCGGTATCCCTTTCGGACTATTCCGCAACCCTGGCAGGCATCGGTCCTAACAGACCCCGTCAGGTGTGCTGACATCTCTTTGAGGCGCGCGTGGAACACGACGCGTCATCGACCCGGGCCTGGTCCTTATCGGACGGCGAGCTACCCATTGCTCGCCGTCCGCAAGCCCGCGCCTATGGTGGCCGGGAATCCGCCTGGGATTCCCGACGCCCAGGGTGTCTCCAGCGGCGGTGGTTAGGGGCGTGAGGGCGCAAACTTTGCCTCTCCCTCACGCGTTCCGCCTCCTCCTTCGCGAGCATTACTGCTTCGCAGAAGGAGGTGACGGCTTCCCATGCCCTCTCACACCGTACCATGGTCTGGACCAGGGCCGGACGCGAGAGGTCATTGCCGCCGATCGCCTCCACGAGGACACGGCGGTGCTCCGCCCAAGCAGGGCACGCCTACACCGTATGCTCCACCGTGTCCTCCGGACGATCCGCACAGTGGTGACACCCGGGCGTTTCCTCCCGCCTAATCCTACAGAGGTACCTCCCGAAGCTGCCATGTCCGGTGAGGACCTGCGTCAGGCGGAAGGTGAGGACGCCGTGGCGCCTCTCCAGCCACTCCTCAAAGAGGGGACTTATCGCCGCAATTGTGGCGTGCCCAGCACTGGGTTGCGACAATCGCACTCTCCATGCCGCCATGAGATCCTGCCGGAGCTCTGTCCGCTGTGCCGCGATTTCTCGCGGCAGCGGAGTTACGCCCCGGCGCTTCATCTCCTCGCGCCACTCCCAGATGTGCGCGAGGACCTTCGCCTCCAGATCCCATGGCGGTAATCCAGCAAGGAGGCTCGCCGCCTCACGAGAGCCCGTGCGGTATCCCCAGGCCAGCCGTATGGCCATGACCCTTTGGGACGCGTTCAACCGGCGGGCTGGCCGCAGCCTAATGGAACGCGCCCACACCAGTGCCCCGTAAAGGGCCAGGTTTAGGCCCCCTGGAATGTTTCAATAGCAGCCTGGAGACTGTTTTTATTTAATTTTGATTTACTAAAAGTTTATGCACAAGTAAAAAAAAAAAAAACAATACTGTACAAAGGCGGACTTAATGCCTGAAGCATTTTCTACCAGTCAACCTTAGGGTGATGCAGAGACAGACATTGCAGGTGCAACCCGGGATAGATAACTCGAAAAAGGATAAATAGTAATACATATATACTTAAATACATACTTTAATATACACACCAGGTATAAGGGTTTGAGTCGAAGAAATTATGGTTTTTCACCTCAGCTGCCGAGCCATTGATGGATGTCAGACCAATGTCATGCGCGCTGGGAATTTTGTTGAAGCTTCTAGAATTCTCTAGAATTCTCTAGAAGCTTTGCCCTGATTGGCCGAATGGATTCTGGCGGGAACGGTTTGTAATAAGTTCCTGTTACAATACATATAAACAGAAAAAACTTTTTCAGGAAAAATAACGATAGGTGGAGGAGAACACAAGCCCAGCAAATCAACGCCGCAAAGATCGCCGAAGGATTAGTGCCCAGTTGATGGTTTTAGGCTCTCCTTAAGAATGCGCTATGGTAGCCCGCGAAATTAAAATTTTCTCACATTTTGTTCATGTAAGTGCATTGAATGACGATTTCATGAAATTTTCATTCAATGCACTTACATGAACTTAGAGAGTTGTATTGCTAATTCTAATGTTTATAATTCTGTAAATCCATATTTGTTACGGCCGCCAATAATATTTAGATCAACATACAACCTGATACAGACTTGCAAATTGCAAAAAACGTAAGAAAAGAATTTCGCGGGCTACCGTAGCGCATTCCCCTTAAACATAACTGGCGAAATGTGGCTGTTCTACAGGTACACCTCTGCCTAACCCTTCCAGGGAATTACAAGCGTGATGTTATGTGTGTCTACGACTACTAATTCTAAACACCTCCAACATAAATACACTCTAACACACTCACTTACATTATATTTTTTCTCAGAAACATCAAGAGACGTTATCAGATAACATGAAGGTAAAACATACTGTTTGTTTACGGTAACGTTAACTTTGTCAATAATAATCCTAATCTTGTTACTTCGTGCCAAAACATTACTTAGACAGGAGATGTATTATATCTCTGTTCTCTTTGTTTTTGTTATTTTGCTAAACAGTTTGTTTTTACTGATTAAATTGGGGTAATCCTACTAATATTACGAATGTGAAAGTTTGTATGTTTGTTACCCATAATCACGCAAAAACGTCTGAACGAATTTGGATTGAATTTGGCACATAGATAGTTTATAACCTTTTTTTTTTTTTTTGGTTGGTAAATCATCAAATGACTTCTCCCGCTCTGGGCGGAGCGGACGGGCGTGTCAGACTTTTTGTTGCCTGTTGCCAGGGTCCCGGTATCCCTTTCGGACTATTCCGCAACCCTGGCAGGCACCGGTCCTAACGGACCCCGTCAGGTGTGCTGACATCTCTTTGAGGCGCGCGTGGAACATGACGCGCCATCGACCCGGGCCTGGTCCTTATCAGACGGTGAGCTACCCATTGCTCGCCGTCCGCAAGCCCGCGCCTATGGTGGCCGGGAATCCGCCTGGGATTCCCGACGCCCAGGGTGTCTCCAGCGGCGGCGGTTAGGGGCGTGAGGGCGCAAACCTTGCCCCTCCCTCACGCGTTCCACCTCCTCCTTCGCGAGCATTTCTGCTTCGCAGAAGGAGGTGACGGCTTCCCATGCCTTCTCACACCGTACCATGGCCTAGACCAGGGCCGGACGCGAGAGGTCATTGCCGCCGATCGCCTACACGAGGACACGGCGGTGCTCCGCCCAAGCAGGGCACACCTACACCATATGCTCCACCGTGTCCTCCGGACGATCCGCACAGTGGTGACACCCGGGCGTTTACTCCCAGATAGTTTATAACCTGGACTAACACTTAGAATACTTTTTATCTTGGTAAAGCGGCTCTACGCGCGTGGAAGTTACATGGGTAAAGCGGCTCTACGCGCGTGGAAGTTACATGGGTAAAGCGGCTTTACGCGTGTGGAGTTTACGTGGGTAAAGCCGCGGGCAAAATCAAGTGAGTGTATGAATCTCTAACATTAGATGGTAATTAAAAAATGGATCTCTAAGGAAGAATCTAAATGCAGATAGAGGTTTTTTGCTCAATTATTAATATCCAAGAACTGTGTTTTTCTTATTAACTTAAAAGCTGCAGTGGAAATTGTATCAAACAATAATGTTTACGTCAAGAAAAAGATCGTTGAGAAAATTCCAGTAACTGTATTACAAATTGCATAAACACAATACCTTTTAAGTGCAATCTTGACCTTGTTTAAACGTTTTCCTCTTCATTATTTCTCCGTACTTATATTCTCCGTAAATATATTGTACAAACAACGTAATAAGACTAAATAAACTGTGCATTTACCGTCTTAATGCGAAGATATTACTTCCTTCCGTGTTGCGGACGCGACTTCATTTTGCCGTAAGCGCAACATCCCCATTAGCTAAGGTTCTTAATTGTTTTATGTTATAAGTACACTGTTTTATGAACATATTTAATTACCTTGAGTATATATAGTCCTTCAGGCCGTATTTCAGCCATGGCGGCCAATATCAACGGGAGTAGCCTTCGGCGCGGGAGATATTATAGTACACAAGTGTGTGCGCAGACACAGGTGCAGGGTGCACCTGTGTCTGCGCACACACTTGTGTACTCTTCTCTCACTCTCATAGTCCGATGGGACGGCAATCCGACACGACCCGAGAGAGATCCGGCGCAGGACCAATGGCTTAACGTGCTTTCCGAGACACGGGGGTATCACACTGCCAACTTCCAAACTCCGGGCTGTTACTAAGAAATTCCTAATGGAAAAACCGAATAACTTCGATACCCGAAAATATTCGATGTTTGTTGCCAACAAATACTAACAGAGTTTCGAGATCTCGTCCGAAACGCATGTAGCGCTACGCCGTAGCTGACGAAGCAATATAGCTACGACGTAGCAATGTTGTAGCTAATAATAACGAGAATTGCGATTTTTCTCATTATTCATAATTATGATGCTTGGGCAAGTTGTGTTGTGTTAAATTGTATATCTATAGTATTTATATAGGACTTTGTCACATAGTAATAACCCTTTGATTTTAAACATAAATGCGGCCAACAAAACATATTAGTTCACAAACCAAAAGTCCGAATTCAGGCCTAGTCATGTAGATTTCGAGCCTTTGATAAATGGTATGTCCCGGCCACAGGCGGTTATGACTGATGCCACTTCTTGCATGGCTTCATCAACTTTTTACCCGACGCCGAAGTTGGAAGGAGGGTCATGTTTTTCATGAGTTATGTTTGACACCTGACCTGATTTGACGAAGTAGGTTTTTGGGGAAATGTAGGGATGTGTGTGTGTTGTATTTTTGATGTTTAACATCTTTCCTCTCGCTTTCCTGCAATTTGTGGGAGTGATTTCGTCAAGAGGGACGGAAGTGTGTAACAGGAAGCCGGGGAAGCGTGCGCTATTTGATTTGACCATTGAGCGCGCGCGGTGCTAGTGTTGGACGTCAGATGGTACCAACCCATTTTCCGAGAGGTTGTAAGCAGCATAATGATGATGATGATGATGAATATTGTTTATATCATCATATTCTTCAGCCAAGACGTCAGATGTTACACATTATATGCGACTACTGTAACTGTGAGACTCGCTTGTTTTTTTTTTGCTTTAGTCTTTGACGGTTTTTAGCTTTGGTGGTGCTTTTTGAAACCATTTTATCCTCATATAAAACGTGGAACTGGGAATAGACCATGCTTATTCTATAATGGAGAGTACACAATTATATGAAACGTAACATAAAATGTAACACTTTGAAACAAAGTCGCGTAGCTGTTGTGTTACATTTAATGTTGCATTGCATATATTCAAGCAAGACATGTTCATTTCAACTTATGTTACTTATGGTATAAGTAGGAAGGTATAAAACGAGTTCCTATACGGGTTTATATTCATCTTGGATCTGATTATTTTATAATACTTATTTCCCTATACATTTTTGATAGTCGTTACGAGTCGTCAGAAGCCCGAAAGTCTGACAACCAGTCTAACCAAGGGATATAGTGTTACCCAGTTATTGGGTTGTGGAGGTCAGATAGCCAGTCGCTCCATGTAAAATACTGGTATTCAGCTGCATCCGGTTAGACTGGAAGCCGACCCATATTAAATAGTATAAAGGTATAATAAACATAAGGTTACTAACAAATAAGCTAGCCGTGACCCATCAATCATTTTGAATGGTTCCGAGTAAGTACCTATGTAAACAGCTGATACTTTATATTTTCCTATATTACAAATTGTGAAGAATACACTTTACAAAAACAATATTTATTTGAAATATTGTAAACTAACCCAACCTAAACAAACTCATGGTAAATTATTTTTTGGTTTACCAACCGACGACGTGAAAATGTTTATTTTAGCCTTTTTCAATCGTATGGTATAAAATCCAAAAAATATCCTCAAATAAACCATGCTGTATTGTTTATTTTGAAAACACTGCGATTTTCAAATTACTATTAATAAACATAAGCATAATCAGCCTATCATTTTCCCACTGCTGGGACACAGGCCTCCTCTCTGTGAGAGGGAGCGGGCCGTAATCCACCACGCGGGCCCAGTGCGGGTTGGTAGATGTCACATGTCTTCGAATTATTTGGTTCTAGGACATGCCGGTTTTCTCACGATGTTTTCCTTCACCATTTTGAGAGCAGTGGTGATGAAATAATTTACACAAATTAAAGCGCCTGCCAATAATGAAATATTAATTACCAATACCTCCCACAAGGACCGATGATCTTTTGAAGGCCGCAGGAATCCGCTGGATGCGAGAAACACAGAACTTGTAGATGTGCTCTCTTGGGGGAGTCCTAAGTCCAGAATTGGACGTCATGATTAAAATGATAATAAATTAAACACACTGTTGGTTAAACAAAAATAAGTCTCAAGCACGTATTAAATTGGTGTTGGTAAAAGAGCTTGCATTTTCGTTTATCCGATAATCCTATTACATTAACCTACAAGGCAGATAATTTAAAACATTAAACATACCCGTCATCAACATAACATCACGCCTGTAATCTCCGAAGGGTTAGATAGAGGTGTAACCTATATGCTTGAGTGACCCATTTGATGACAAACCCGGTCCCTTATTTATAATCGTTGCTTAAGTTAAGAGACGTTTAAACATCAATAATTGTGTGTTTAAACCGACGCCAATCGACACTTAACCTTAAGCAACGTTTATAAATAAAGTGACTATTTACCCGACTATGGCGAAGCAAAAAGGAGGGTTATGATTTTGACCGATGTATGTATGTATGTATGTATATTCATCTGTTCCCTCATATCTTCTAAACGACTCATCACAATTTGACAAATGAGGTATCGTTGGAAGCGTCTTGATCGTCCGCTGGTTATGAGCTATGTGACGTCACATTCACAAAAATGGCGCCGTCTAGAGGACATAAAGTCAGGAACTAAAAAAAATATATTGTTTAATCGTACCATGTTGGGTATCAAATGAAAGGGCTTAATGACCACATTTCAAAAAAAAAAATATAAACCCAAAAGAAAAAAAAAAAAAAAAAAGTATTAAAATCTAAAACCCAACTAGGTATAAACAAGACACCACAGACAGACAAATTAAAAATCCGGAGTCACACGTAATCTGTTCGATTTATGCCGTAACACGTGTGACTCCGGATTTTTAATTTGTCTGTCTGCGGTGTCTTGTTGGTTACTATGATACAGCTTCCCGAAGTCTATCCAAGAAGTTCTTATCACGATCACGACCTATCTATGGTGTACATAATAAAGAGTATTCTCTTTTATTCAATCTCGCACTTCGAAATCTTATCCTTTGTACTGTACCCGCTTCACTGCTCGTCTTAACCCCTATAGCTACAACTACTCCTTCTATATTTGACTAGTCTCCTTACACCTCACTGTGTATATCTCGTTAACCCTACACTGCAGCGGCCTATTATTCTGTCCACACCACAATAGTTTGCAGCACACAATATAGGCACTGGCCCCGATGTTCACGAATATAGATTGAGGTGATGTTAGCTTGCAGCAGGTCATGACGATGACGTGAAAGTTGAATCTATGCAGATATTAAAGGGTTATAGGTACATGTATGGTCTTGTACAAGAATCAATATTTTTTTCCGTGGCGACTAGCTACGCGCTCAAGCGACACGTGTCGGCAGCGATTGGGGGAAAACAAAAAATAAAGTTAAGTTTAGAGCATGCAACGAGTCACTGCGACGCTACTTGCGGAAATAGGTGACGCGTGCGCATGGCGCTTGACGCAAGTCGCATCACTCGAGGCCCTGAATGGAGGACCTCAATCAGGGCTTTATCACTAACACACAAAGTAAGTAATGCACATCGCATTCTATATAAAAATATGTTGCCATATTTTCAAAAGTCAGTGAACATTAGTGAAACGAATGCCATTGTCTTTACAATATGAATCTATCAACACTGTGCTAAAATGAGACTTTCGATCAGATTAGTTATATATACGTCATCGTGTCGCCATGAGGTCTATGAACGTCGAAAATGTTCATTAAGCGGGACAAAGAGTAGCTAGAAGGCAGAACACTCTTCTTTCTGGCTCATGGCGACACGAGGACGTAACATCATAGCATCACGCCTCTTTTCCCCGCAGGCTTAGAAAGAAAGAAAGAAAATATTTTATTTGGGACACGCACAGGAAAAACAAGCAGTAACATAAAGTAAGAACTAAAATTAAAATAAAAGAACAATCAAAACTAACAAACTACTCAGACGACCTGTGGGAGGCCAAAAAGGCCTATCTCAGCATACTGATGAGATATTAAAAAAAAAAAATAGAAGAAATAAATACAAATTAATAGACAGAGGTATACCTATAGTACACCCACATTTTGTCAGTTATGTTTAAGGTTCATGTAGGCGACCCTTTTGCCATCAACCGGGCACAAATCCAAACTCCGGGCTGTTACTGAGAAATTACAGATGGAAAAAAACAATAAAACTTTTCCCGACCAGGGAAACGAACCCAGGAGGGACCTCATGCTCAGCGCTTGCAACCTCTAGACCAACGAGGCAGTCTTCAGTCAAAATTTATATTTTTTCTGTTCAAAATAAGCGTGATTATCATCTGCGTGGTGTCGATAGCTTGTTATGTATCAGAAATATATGGTCATATTCAAGTGTGCGAAAAAAAGTTATTTCGTGATAACGATGTTGGTCCGATGGCGCTCGGGTTAGTAAGGAGCTCGTGGCTAAGTAATAACAGCCGCTCGGGTCGATCCATCAGGTTAAGCTACGCTTGCCGGGGTTGACCCGTGGATGGGTGACCATTTTCACATGTCTAGACTCCTCCGTGCTTCGGAAAACACGTTAAGCCGTTGGTCCCGGCTGTCATTCGTGGATCTTTGACAGTCGTTACGGGTCGTCAGAAGCCCGAAAGTCTGACAACCAGTCTAACCAAAGGGAATCGTATTACCCAGTTACTGGAAGTCAGATAGGCAGTCGCTCCATGTAAAATACTGGTATTCCTCTGCATCTGGTTAGACTGTAAGCCGAACCTAACATAGTTGGGAAAAGGCTAGGCAGATGATGATGTTTGATGGTCTGTACCACACCCTTAAATATGACCACACATTTCTGATACACTCTGTATAAAGAAGATGGCATTCACTTCTAGAAGGAGCTAAAATACAATAGACGTAGATATATTTAGTAACCTATTCCGCTTGTCAATTCTTCAAGAGTCATAAAAATCCCTGTACGAAATAAAAAAGTGACGAAGTGAGTGAAGTGATTCACTTTGCGTCCAGCGCTCGGTGTGGTAACATGTCACGTTCTGGTTTGCAATTAGTCAATCGTCATCCCGAGGATGCCTCGTTGAGAGGTGAAACACGTGTCGATTTCTTACAGGGTTTTTTTATGACTCTTGATGAATAGTCAAGCGGAATAGGTTACTAAATATATCTATGTCTATTGTATTTTATAATGGATTTCCGCAAAGTCACGCCTGAAGCAATTAACTATCTAGAAGGAGCTAATTAGTTTCACCGCCAACTGTGCTGATTGGTAGTATTACCCATCTGGCTTATACTTGTAGCAGTATGAAGCTTACGACCGATTATTAAAAAAAAACCTACCTTCAACAGTTAACGTCTCCAATTGTAAAAGCCAATTATTTTTTAAAGAGTCAGCCGTGGAGTTTCTTGCCGGCTCTTCTCCATAGGAAACGACCAATTGGAACCGTGCACCTAGCTTCTGATCTTTCATAAGTGCCCGTAAGTAGGTTTAAGTGAAATATAAAACATTTTGATTTTGAAGTCAAACTTCTGAAATATCTCCATTACCACTCAAGGGTATAAAGCCAACCATAATTACATTGATGTTTGTTATTTCTGCAAATAACTACGCTCATAAATTGTAAGCTGAACACTATCTTTTGCAGCGGTTTCTAATAACTTGTCTTAACTTGTCGTTTGACATCTAACCTGCCTGTTCTCACTTTGAAGTTTAATGATCAACTCGTTGTAACAAGTTGTCGGCTTCCATTACAGTATAGATAGCGTAGGTAATTATACTCTGTTGTGGTGTTTTAAGAAAATTGTTGCTAGGAGAAAACAAAATGTTGGCTCTTATTTTAACCATATTCTTTGTGCTACCAAGGGGAAATTAGTGAGTTCCTTGCTTAGACGGCATCTACATGAAATCCTAACTTAATATAATATTATAAATAAGTAATACTAGGCCGTGGTCCTAGTGGTGTGACCGTCAGACTGCCTGCCGGTCTCGAGTTCGAACCCAAGGCAACGCACCTCTAACTTTTCGGATTCATGTGCGCATAGTATAATTATCACTTGCTTCAAAAACGGTTAAGGAAAACATCGTGAGGAAACCTGAAAGTTATGTCAGAGGCCCATGGGCGGCTTTATAAATCTGACACCAGCTTAGTCACCAACCACACGAAAAGAAGAAGATGAGTGATGAGTGAGTTTGTTTGTTACGCTTTCACGCTAAAACGGCTAAACGGATTTGGATGAAGTACATGGGTAGACCATGACCTGGGTCCTTACCCATGCGCTAAATGTATGTCCTCACATAGGCTACTTTTCATCCTGGATCGTAGACGAAGTCGCAGGCAACAGCAATTACAAAATAAAATAAAAATGTATTACTTATCGCTAATGGATAATTGATTCAACAACAAAACATTTACTTTTATTTTCTTTGTACTCATATTATAATTATGTCGTATCTCTATGTATTTTACTGTGTGTACATAAATAATAAAATAAATAAATAATAAAACATTGTAACTATGTGTCACAAAAAAGCTGCAAGAAAAAGCAAAGCATAAGTTATAAAGCATAACGTATGCAAATAAAGAATTATCATCAAAAACGTAACCAACACAATACATTGAAAATATCACGTTTATTCACATTCACATCACATAGTCAATACAGTTAGAGTGTAGCGGCCAAAGACTAATATAAATAAAAGAGTAAACGCGGAAATATTCTTAATATTCTGAGGAAAGAAATAGTCGAAAAGAGAATGGTTACTACCGTATGTGCAATAAACAAAGTCCTCCACATTCTGTCACCAAGTTTGGATAAAGTATTGGGCACACAACCGCAAACCAACCAAATTAAATAAACCCCTCGATCAGAAGAAAATGAACCATATCCAAGTGTCATCTTGACTTGGACGTTGTAAAAACCTAGTATGGTAAATATTTACAGAAATGTAATACTACTCTTAGGCTCGGTATTACGAAAAGTCAATTTATGCTAATATAAAACTTTTGTGGGAGATACATCGTATACTATATGAGCTCGAAAATTGGCTTGTCCTATTTATGTACGTTACATAAAAAGGGAAAAAATTCTCATATATTAGTTACAGCCAGTTTTATCTTATCAAACCGCGCGGCCCGGGTATGTAATATTTTAGGCTAGGGTTGCCCCGCAAGAGTCTAACAGGACATTATTAAATTTTTCCTTTCTCGCCTTCGTCCGGCTTGCGCATTTCTCTTTAGGTGTTTAGCTGGAGACAGCGGTCTCGTGAAATACATATACTTTTGTAAAAGAATAGAAAGAATGGCTCTGAAATAAACTGTGTTCAGTCTGCATAATTTGATTTGGAAGTGCTGTACCTTTTCACAGTGTACGATTTGTAAGACTAGCTAAATGTGGCTTTTACTTGTCTTAAATTCAGATAGGCAATTAAGCGCAGGTACTTATAAAATATCCCTAGGTACTAACTACATTAATTTGATTTAACAACCCTATAAACTTCTCTCCTTGAGCTTTATATGTATTTTTTGCATGATGTATATTTCAAATATCTTTGACTATCCTAATATATGTATAACTTATCCATTAACTGGCATCCATGTTTTGTCAAACTGGCTTTATACGAAAAACCTAAAATACTTTTATCGATTCAGAACTAACTTTCATGCCAATTTAGGTACTTGTGTCGTAAATATGATCCTAGGACCTTACCTCATTACGACAGGTACGGGACGGCCCATAACCTGAGGAAATGATAACAACCGCAATTTACTTTTAGAACTAAATTATTTAGAAGATTATCGAATCGGATAATGCTCGAACACAAGAGAGCGCTCTGTCAGATTGAATTAGTGCAGGGTCCATACTTTTGTGGCGGTATCTACATCGCCACATGCGAACTACGCATCAAAGACCTGACGTCACACAATAATCCTGACGTCACATAAATCCTGCATCGCGCAATTAAAGTTTACCGTGGAATGGACATATATACAAGAACCCAACATCAATCGTTGGGCATTTGCCCGCCAGACACAACATCCGTCTGGTCGGAGGATCCTTCTTTTTCTATGGTGGATGAGTGAACTTTACACCCTGTTCCTCATTCCCCTAAACTTTCATCATCTATGTCTAATCTTTACGTGACCAAACAGCAGTGGTAGCCTAGTGGTGTGACCGTCGCGTCGGACTGCCAAGGTCTCGTGTTCAAACCCAAGGCGCGCACCTCTGATATTTCGTATACATATGCGTATTGTATAATTATCACTTGCTTAAAAACCGGTAAAGGAAAACATCGTGAGGAAACCGGCATGCCTGAGAGATATTTCTCGACGGCATGTGAAGCCAAGTCAGAGGCCCATGGACGGCATAAAAACTGTGACACCAGGTCACTAACTACACGAAAAAGAAGAAAAATAAAGTGACCAAATGATCCTTACATAAGTTTCTTAACCGAAATATTTATTTACCCCAATCAACTCTATTGGATGATTAACTATTCAAAAAGATATTCCTTATACCTACATGTTTACTTACCTATCATCTATGCTTCGAGGCTCAATGCATATATTCAACAACTTTATCGACAAATTATTCCAGGCATGGTATGGAATAGATAGCCATGGGCACAAAAATCGTCGTTAGGTAAAAAATGGCCGTAAAATACTCGTAATGCCTCATCTTTATACCCTTTCTATTATATCTGTCAATAACCACTAGCGATCAAAATGGACTATCATGAGAGTTTTTGTGGGGACGCGTATCCCCGTGACCTTTTAGTAGGCTAGGAAAACTTAGCGTGTAATGTTCCCACTACTGGGACACAGGCCTCCTCTCTTCCAGAGAGAGTGGGCTGTAATGTACCACACGGGCCCAGTACGGGTTGGTGGATGTCACATGTCCTCGAATCTTACCGAAACCCCTTTAAATAATAACTTTATTTATTTTTATTATTTGTTGTTATAACGGCAATAGAAATACACACACTGTAAAAATTTCAACTGTCTACGTGTTATAGTTCATTAGATGACAGACAGCGGAGGCTTAGTAATAGGGTTCCCTTTGGCACCTAAATCTTTTTAATAAAATAAGTTATAGACATAATTTTAATACTAGAAATAAAGATATAATAGATCAACAATTTTTCAGATTAGCTAAAGTACAAACATCTTTTATGGGGTACTGCGTTAAAAGCTATAACAAAATACCTTGTGATATATTGCAATTAAATGAAAGAAAATTTAAAACTCATATTAAAAGTTCACTTTGCAAACAAGTCTATTACAAATTAGAGGATTATATCCAAGATAAGAATGCTTGGAAACATGCTCGTCTTGCTCCATAGGACAATATTCGAGTCTGGATAAAATCAAACTGGTTGCTAATCTAGTTGTATAATTTAATTTGTTTGTATGTCAAAGATTTTTACACCCTCGTGCACTGTCTTATTAGTATACTTTTACAAAGTTTGTAAATATGTGAGCACCATTATATCTATCATATTCTTAATTTATTTATTTGTCATTGCTCGGTTTTTAATTCTTTTTACCGATTGTTGTACAGTAATCGTGTTCTAGGTGCATCATATTCACATGTAATTATATAATTGATGTATACAAAATATTGTATAACATTTTTTTAAAGAGTAACGGTGGAGTTTCTTGCCCATTCTTCTCCGTACGAAAACTACCTTTTGGGAGGGGCAACTAGAATGGGTTCTATTTCAATATTTGTTTTGACCTTCAAAAGTGCCTATTTGAAATAAATTATTTGACTTTGACTTTGACACCCATCGGGTACGGTGCCCTAGAAACCGACTTATAAAATTCAGCTTTCCAATTCAAATTGGAGGATGATATTATAATTTCTGAAATGTTTTAGAAGTAAAGTTCAAGTTCCTTTGAAGTTTATCAAAAGAAAATTAGCACCAATCAACCGACCGATTGAAGACAATATTATTTGAATTTATAAACTCTACCCAGTCTTCAACTTGTATTACAATACGCCATTTAGTTTTAAATTAATTTAAATTGATTAGATCATTTATTTAACAGATCATTCAACCAATTTTGTTATTAATTACATACACATCTTACACACTAGTGTTAGTACATTATATTTGGCAAATGATAATAATGAATACCTAATAATATTAAAATAATTAAGCCGACCCCAACATAGTTGGGAAAAGGCTAGGCAGATAATGAATATCAAAATAATTAAAACATTGAAATTGAAACTAATATAAAAACAAACAAAATATTTAAAAAATGGTCATCACTTTATATAGGCACGGTATCCCAAAAAAATTAATATCACAAGTGTTTTCATAGATCTACAAACATAGCATAACATAACATCACGCTTGTAATCCCCGAGAGTTAGGCAGAGGTGTATCTTTAGTACACCCACATTTCGCCAGTTAAGTTTAAGTCCTATGTAATAGGGGGCAAGCTAATCGCCATCGACCGGGCACAAATCCAGACTCCAGGCTGCTACTAAGAAATTCCTGATGGAAACAACACTTTACACGAACAGGGAATCGAACCCAGAACATCATGCTCAGCAGTCACGCTTGCGACCAGAAGAGCAACGAGGCGGTCATCTACAAACATTTTAGTTAATAATTTAGTCGTATTTGGATAGTAAAGAGACATTTTACTACATAAGTTATGAGGGTAGAAATAAACATATTAATTATTATTTATTAGTTCACGTTTCAATGCTCACTTTGAATAATCTCTAATATCTAAATAAAGATAAATTCTTCAGTAGAGTCGACGTTTATTTTAACGTAGGTCTCTAGAATGAAAACTTAGGTGAGGTATTTCAATGTTATTGTTTCGACTTCGCAGGAATTCTCGGATATTGTGTTTGCTATTTAACATCCTTCACAGCCCTAAAACCCCATCCTATATGCGGGAACGCTTTTCCTATGCCCGTCCTTTTGATGCACCTTGCAGGTCGCATCTTAGACACCTCTTTAAATCCCCTCCCCACTCGACTGACTTTTACTCCTACTCTTTCACTGTGCACGCGGTTCGGTTGTGGAATTCACTTCCGCCTGACATCAGGGAATGCCAAACTGTTGCAGTATTTAAAAGAAGAGTGAAAGAACACTACCTATCCATTTCGTCATAGTTGCATAGTTATTTTCAAATTCAAATTCAAATTCAAATATTTTTATTTGTAGAACATAGGTAAATACAGATGTCAATATTCATAAAAGTGAACACTATGTCTTGCCGTCAACGGCGCACAAATATTCTAATAGTTTCAAATTAATTATTAATAAATACAACAAAACATTTAAATTAACAATTTAACATAACAATTCAATTCAAAATTAATATATAAAAAAACATTCATTATTTCAATAAATTATCGTATCAATATTATATTATATCACATAAAAACTTTAAATTAAATTAATTAAAATTAAATTAAATTAAATTAATTAATTTTTTTTTTTTTTTAAATTAAGTACATTGTAATTGTATATATTAATTATATATTTTTTTGTGATAATTATTTTAGGAGTATGTAGGTATGTAAGTATATTCTCATATTGGATTTTTCTATTTAAATTAGTGAATTAATTCTTATTTTATGTATTTTGTTTCTCTTCTACTCTTACACACGGTGTCTACATCTCTTCTATCTACTTTCCTATCGCAGGTATGCTGGAAGAGATTTCTTTAGAAATAAGCATTGCCTTTGTACGTATTTTTCTGTTCCTTTCTTGTTGTCTGTATTTATATGTGTATGTGCATAAATAGTTATATATATAATGGTTATTTATATAAAAGCAGATACATCACCACTGGTACATGTACCAGTTTTCCCAAAGTACCTAGGTAGTATTAAATCTCTGGCAATCAAGTGGGTGACGCGCTGTCCTCCTCGCTAAAGTCAGTTTACAGTTGCAAATGTCAAACTCCAAATTGAAAAAACAAAGAGTAGTCACTTGAAAAGTCAAATTAGTCTACGAAATTAAAAAACAGACTTTAGGCTATGAAATAGCCTGTATTACAGAGTAACGGGACCCCATAACTAAGACTCTGCTGTCAGTCCGTCTGTCACAGAGCCCTATCTTTTGAACCGTAATAGGTAGATAATTTTCACATAGCGTGTACTAAAAGCGTGTATGTTAGCTATAAACAAAAAATAATAAAAATAAAATAAAGGTAAAAATTAAACTTCCCTTTAATTTACAAAAAACGTGTCTTTTGGGGTTTCTTGTTTTACTAAAGTATTACAAAAAAAAAATGTGCCAAATATTGTATTGGTACGGAACTCTTCGTGTACGAGTCCGACTCACACTTGGCCGCTATTTTTATTTCATAAAAGGCATTTCTAAGGTTGTATCCAAAATAATAATATTGGTGAACTGTTGAAAACTTTTAACAAAAGTTATCAATCTCTAACTCCTTCAAGTCAGTCTTACTTTTGAGATTTCCGAACAAAAGTTATTAATCATGATTACTCCGCTTTATTATTGTGCTCGTGGCCAAATAATAACAGCCGCACAGGTCGATCCATCAGGTTAAGCTACGCTTGGCGGGGTTGGTCCGTGGATGGGTGACCGTCGTTACATACCAAGACTCCTCCGTGCCTCGGAAAACACGTTAAGCCGTTGGTCCCGACTGTCATTTGTAGATCTTTGACAGTCGTTACGGGTCGTCAGAAGGCCGAAAGTCTGACAACCAGTCTAACCAAGGGGTATCGTATTACTCAGTTACTGGGTTGTGGAGGTCAGATAGGCAGTCGCTCAATGTAAAATATTGGTATTCAGTTGCATCCGGTTAGACTGGAAGCCGACCCCAACATAGTTGGGAAAAGACTAGGCAGATTGATTCCGGGTTGGCGCAACAAGTCACTTTCTTCCATACTTCTCTATTAGCCGTCATCTCGGTAGTCACCCCCTTTCTAGCCATATCATCTTTCACACAGTCCATCCATCGTTTCTTTGGTCTTCCCGTTCTCGTATACATTCATACTCAAATCTTTTCTAATTATATGCCCGTACCACGACAACTTATTTCCACACATCGTTTCAGTCACCGGTGTCACCTTTAGACTTCCTCATAAGTACTATTCGTCATTGTTGTTAATTATGTGTATTAATATTACACGATAACATGAACGATATAAAAGATTTTACCTTACAATAACAAAACTTAAACATGTCAAATAAACTGGAATTATCTCGCGCCATACGCAAAAAGGAGTAACATCAATTTTCATAAAAGACGGTGAATATGCAAATAAAACGTAACATTTATTTACAAACGCGTTATTGCCAGTATTACACGGTATTGCACGTTCACCTGTTTTTATTTTATTTATTTGAATATATGAGCTTTTACCCCTTTACCCAAACAAAGCTTTTCTGTTATGATTTTGGTTAGATATTTTTGAATGAATAAATATGATTTTATTTGTGTTGCTGGGAATTGTATTATGATTATATGATTGCTTATATTTTTCTAGATAAAAAACAAGGGAATACTGAAAATTGCGTTCACTGTATCAAAGATAATAAAATCGAGTTGTTTTATTTTATCCAACTTTGACACACTAGCAATTAATTCAGTTTTAATTAAAATCTAGTCAGGAACGAAAATATTGACTTGTTATAAAATAAAGTACAAATTATTACTCGTATCGTTAATGTAATCAATAATTGGTTGACTGCCTCGTTGGTTTAGTGGTCGCAAGCGCTACTGCTGAGCATGATGCCCTGGGATTTTATTCCCAGGTTAGGCAAAGTGTAATTGGGTTTTTCCATTAGAAATTTCTCAGTAGCAGCTCGGATTCCGAATTTGTGCCCCAATAATTGATGGCAATAGGCTCATCCACTATATAGGGGACTGAAACATAACTGACGTTATGTGGGTTACCATAGTACACCTCTTCCTCCCAGAAGGAGGCGGCGGAGCGCGCGCGCGAGGACGATCCCGACACGGCGCCTCTCCAAAGGCGGAGGAAGGGTCGAAGAAGACGTCAGTTCGATAGTCATCTCCGACTCCTCCCAAGTGGAGGCCAGCAGGCAATGGGTGCGGGGGCACCCTTGCCTGCATTGCACAGGTCTCCACCAGAGTCGGACGAAAATGGCCAGGTGTTCCCGGCCATTCCCGTAGCCCCCCAATCTGGGGGGCATGCGGGCATGCGCCGGGAGGGTTGTGGATGTAAAGGCTGAGCCGATTTCCCATGGCCCTCCCATCACGGCGATGTGGGAACACCGCTGTTTTTTAGTGGGTATACTGTCGTTAGCGACAGGAGTCCCACATACCCCAGACTCGTCCCCCACGAGCGGGGATTCGTAATGCAATTCTCAGCGATAAAAAAAAAAAAAAGATACACCTCTTCGTAACCCTCCGCCGATGTTATGTTATTTAATTGGGTCATATACTTTCAGCGTTTTCGCAGAAATTCCGGAGAATCCATCTTACTACAAAATCATAGTATAAAATTTGATTAAACCACTACCCAAACAAAACCCGTTTGTTGGTTACATAAGTTCCGGTTAATGGACTTCCCATAACCAGATTAAGTGTAACGCACCCGATATAAAAGCTTCGGTTGGTTTACACGAGCCATTAATATTACCTGTATCCCTTTTGTCCAACACTATAATAATATTTAAAACATACACTTGCGTGATATGATAACTTCTAGTAGTTTGAAACTTCCTCAGTAGTTCTGAGTTCCTGATACATCATGCTAATTTACATATGGCTTCTGCGATACTAATCGCGGTTTCGATCACCAAATATTTTTGGTGTATTGGACAACACATTCTTCTTATTAGCGTGTCGATGGCAATCTACACTGACCGTCAAAACTTAGTAGCACACACAAACTCCAACACGAAATTTGCAATAACTTTTAAATTACACAAGATATATTTTCGAAATAAAAAGGATTACAAAAAGAATTTATTTTTTTATATAAAAACTTTATAGCCGATAACCGTCTTTTAAGGAATGGCTAAAAAAACCTTAAAAACAAAAACACATAGTTGCAACTTTTGACTCTTTTTGTTTTCACATTTATATCTTGATCGATAAATTTTGATTCAAATGCCAAGGTGTCAATAAAAAATGTAAATATGGCGTAAAACTGTAGTTATAAGTGTTATGTGAGTTTTTTTTGTTTTTTAAAGAAAGACAGAAAGAAAGAAAGCTTTATTTGCATAAATTTTAGGTACATGACATAAGATATTAAAATAAGTTATAATAATAAGTAATAAGTTTTACCTGAAAGTTAAAAATGGCAATTTTTTGGTTTAAGTTAAAAACGTTACTTATGTATAATAAACTATAATTTCCAAGAAAGCTGATGAAATTTGCTATAAAACGTTTTTAATTTCAAAACTCTGGCTACAGTTTAGGAGAAATTGCAATTTTAAAAGTGTGGTACTAAGTTTTGAAGGCCAGTGTATATGGACTTCCACCACCGATTCACCCCGCATCCGCGGATTCCCGGCCACCATAGGCGCGGGCTTGCGGACGGCGAGCAATGGGTAGCTCGCCGTCCGATAAGGATCAGGTCGATGGCGCGTTGAGTTCCACGCGTGCCTCAAAGAGATGTCAGCACAATCGGGGGGGTCCGGTAGGACCGATGCCTGCCAAGGTTGCGAGAAAGTCCGAAAGGGATACCGGGACCTTGGCAATAGGCAATTGAAGGAACACGGGTGGGTTTTAGTCAATAAAAGTCTGACACGCCCTCCCGCTCCGCCCAGAGCGGGAGAAGACATTTGATGATTTCCCAAGCTCAAAAAAAAAATAAGTGCGTATGGACGTCGACAATGTCGACTCTCACTGCATTTAACTAACGAATGCTATACGATTTTGCAAGTACGGGTAATATAATACATTGGGATTGTAGGCGTTTTTATTGTAAATCTTTGGAGATTTTTGTAAATAAATCAGATTTTCGCTGTATCACCACTAAATTATTAACCCAAAGCCAGACCACAACTAAAACTAAATCCTAACCCTAATCCCACGTACAGATAATCCGTACAACAATCAAAAAAGCAATTACTCAAAAATTGGCTGAAACAGCAACTGTGACTGGTTAGATAAA
The DNA here is from genome assembly GCA_948473465.1 of Lithophane ornitopus. Taxonomy (NCBI): domain Eukaryota; kingdom Metazoa; phylum Arthropoda; class Insecta; order Lepidoptera; family Noctuidae; genus Lithophane; species Lithophane ornitopus. The sequence continues at coordinate 5,897,469 of OX419629.1, forward strand.
CACCGTGGCATCGGTCCAAGTCCGCAGTACATCATAGACGCACATCGGACGTGCCCTATCGGGCCGACGGATCTCGGATCACAACGGGCCCGTCTTAAATCGGATCGTCCTACTTAATCTGGAGAAGGGCTGTGGGAACGTTTTTAAGACCGGCGACTTTTTGTAGGCAATCGATTTCGGAGTGTGATTTGAAATTGGAGATAGAATCATGGGTTGAGATCACGTAGAATTTGACTAGTTCGTTGTGACGTAACTAGTAACGTAAAAACTTATATATTTTTTTTGGTTTTGAAGCCAATCATTGTTAAATTACTTTGCGCAGCTTTAGCTGACTCGTTGGTCCAGTGGTTGCAAGCGCTACTGCTGAGCATGAGGTCTTGGCTTCGATTCCCAGGTCGGGCAGAGTGTTGTTAGGTTTTTCAATCTGAAATTTCTTCTAAAATCTGTGAAAACGTTATGAGAGTTAGCTGTTGGCCCGCGTAAAGTAAAAAAATTATAAATCTATAACTCTATATCCGCGTGCGGAATACGAAGTCCAATCTGAGCTTTGATTACACCATAATCATAAAATAATAAGTAATATTTTAACACAAGTGTGTCACAACCTTTATTCCGAACGTAAGCATTGAACTAGTGTTACAACTTGACTGGGGTCACTTCGGAAGCCTTCGGCATGCTTTGGCACTCATTCGTGAAATAGGTCAAGAGACGGATGAACAGTTCTGCGACGATTTGTCATTGTCGCCGACTTTCACATAAAAAATAGGAATTGGTCTCGTGAAAGGCCGAAGGATCCAAGTTTGGCCTGTTTTTGAAATGAAATGTGTTGGGTGTATCCGTTGACCACAGACTTCATAGACAGATGTCCTCTTTTGATATTGTTGAGTTCTTCTGATTTATTTTACGTTAATCTAAGACCGAAAATTAAAAATTTCAGAACACCCCAATATTAAAACGTCATGCGACTCACGCGAAGGGTTGTTCAGACAATTTTTTAGGGTCTACGGGACCCTAAACAAGGAACCCTTATAGTTTCGCCATGTCCGTCTGTCTGTCTGTCTGTCTGTTCGTCTGTCCGCGGCTTAGCTCAGAGACTGTTGGTACTAGAAAACTATAATTTGGTATGGGTATACATATAAACCACGCCGACAAAGTGGTAAAAAAAAAATCGTATTTTTTTTATTTTTTAGGCTAACCTACACGTAAAATGGGGGTGGTTTTTTGGTTTTTTTTTTCTCTTCAATGCCATAGTGTGGAGTATCGTTGTCGTTTAAAAATAATGTGAGTTTGTGAAAACCGTTTTTGGATTCAGGGATCCGTTTGCGAAATATTAAGCTTTAAAGTGCTAATTTTTGTTAGAGTCAAGTTCCCCCCCCCTGCAAGGTAAATGGTTGGTTTCGGGTATGTAAAAAAATTCACGGCTGTAGTATATATAGTAGTATATATTTTGATTTCGCCACTCAAATATTTTTCTTGCAATGTAAAAGGAACGCTGGCGGCTTTGATGCGTTAAAGAACTACGCAACTACGCAAGTTTCAAAATCAAAGAAATACCTACTTACTTGACTACCTTTCCACTGTTGCATATAACTTGATACTAATTAATTTGTATTAATTTCAGTTCAACACACAATTAGTTTCAAGTTGAGTTCAAACTACTAAAGGAAACAGTTGGTTCAGGTAAATAAGTTATGTGCCACATAACTTTCACACAATCTTGTTTATGCAACTTGGGACATACACACAGTTATGTCGATCCTACTTGTTACTTATCAGAGAGTTTTGGATATCCTTCCTTAGTAATTATGTAAATCTAACTAATATTATAAACGCGAAAGTTTGTTAGTATCGATGGATGGATGTTTGTTACTCTTTCACGTAAAAACTAATGAATGGATTTGGATGAAATTTGGCAAAAATATAGTTTATAACCTGGATTAACACATAGGATAATTTTTATCCCGATATTCCCACGGGATCGAGACCTATGCGGGTGAAACCGCGGGGCGCATCTAGTGCAAAATATTTTCCCAAAGATTGTCATTTGTGGATCTTTGACAGTCGTTACGGGTCGTCAGAAGCTCGAAAGTCTGACAACCAGTCTTGCCAAGGGGTATCGTATTACCCAGTTACTGGGTTGTGGAGGTCAGATAGGCAGTCGCTCGATATAAAATACTGGTATTCAGCTGCATTCGGTTAGACTGGAAGCCGACTCCAACATAGTTGGGAAAGTTTTCCCAAAGATTTATATCGTTAAATACGCACTAGTGCGTAAAAAGATGGGCGCGTCTCAAGTTTGTTTTGACACCACTGACACACAATGAAGCAGTGACTTGACTTGATTATCATGGAACCATTATTTTTGATGTGTCAGCTCACTCATCATCTACCTAGCCTTTACCCATCTATGTTGGGGTCAGCTTCCAGTCTAACCGGATGCAGCCACGGATGAACTTTTTCGCGGCAAAACTATTTAAATATTTGTCTACCCCTATAACTTGTTAATATTTTTTTTTTGTAAATTCAACTTTTATTTTTATTATCAGTTCTATACAATTTTGTCTACAAAAATGTAATACAACTAATTACTGACTTAAATTATGTTATAATTATGTTCTAAAGATAGGTTCGCAACTAACTCGAACCGAGTTCATTGTCGAAAGTTTCACACTACAGGATCTGAAATATTAAAATTATCACATGGTTTGGGTAGTCATGTGCCCTCTAGAATTGTGACAAAATAGTTGCATAAACATGTGCCCTTCACAAATACCGACCCATTTCTTTCTTTGTGGACGTGTAGTCTCGGATCCAGAATCAGGCCTTACAACATCCTTTACGTTCACTAACGGGGCTGATCTTGCACTAGAAGTGACGTATGTGTGATAAGTTAAACGTTACGTTCCATGTTCCTATTACTTACGGTTCAAAGTGGTCTCCAAACAATTCAAGAGGAGAAATGTGAACACGTACAAGACGTTATGTTTGAGACTGAGACGTTTTGAGCGCTTTCTAATTGGTCGGTGTGGTAAAGCTTTGCTTAGTATACCTTGCACTAACATCAAGCAAATAGGTGCACTTACCCTTATTGAGATGCCTTCGATACAGTTGTATATACAGCGTGCCGCCTTAATAGTAACATTAATTTAACACACGTATACGATTTCGCGTATTCATTTTATGAAAATATTTGAATTTCATTAAACGTTATTATTAATTGATTTATTTTCAATTTTCTAAATTACCATCTTGGAAATTCTAAATTAGCAACCTGTACTTAAAGAACTGTAGTGAAGAGGTCATTTGCCGGGGTCACGGATCATATGTAGGCGAATAGAAGGAAAGCTCCGCAATTTCTTAGAAATTATGCCGACAAAGAATCGGACCGATAGGAAGTAATCCAGCTGGTAGATAGCTCCATGAATGAATCTTTTACACAGAATGATCTCAATTTTGGTCATGTTTTTATTATTTAGTTTGTTTGAAAATTTCAATTTTTCAATTGACCAATTATTTTATTTTATTATAATGTTTATGATTACTGGCCACTAGCCCTAGCGTGTGTTAAATTAATGTCGCCATTTTAGCGGCACGTTGTATAGCGTATTTATGCCACAGTTATAATTTCTATACAAAACACACACAATCAGCGCGAGCTAAGTATTTACTAAGCTCGCGCCGACAACTGTGTAAACTTACTTGTATAGGTATTCAAACTGGCTCGAATATTCGCGGTACTTATTCTGAATCATTAAAATAATTGACGCAAGCTGTCGCGTGAGGTCGCATCACAGGAATCGCCTTAGGCCGCGTCCTATTTAAAAGCGATCGTCGCGCGATTACGCGATCGGGCACGTGCATGTCACTATTTATGCAGGAAACTGGCGAGCGTCCTGTTTCGCCGCGACCACGCGGTCAGGTTCACCAAACAAAAACTTCGAACGATCGTGTATTCGCGTGATCGCTTTTAAATAGGACACGGGGTCAGTGTTGTCAGAGCATCAAGGTTTTTTGAGAAATGTGTGATCGGCTAGCGAGTAAGACGTATCTGTGTACGTCTAGCATGAACATATATGTCCATGCTCTAACTTGATCCACGAAATATCGCACACATACTTGAGGCAGGGAACTCACATTACAACAATATTATTGCTGCTAGTTAAACGACAAAAATAGAATAACGAAGCACTAACGTGAAATCTATTATTTTTATTTTGTAACGTTACTGAAAAAAGCGCCACAGTGCGAGTCGGACTCGCAGACGAAGGGTTCCATACCACCGTACAATATTTAACACTACATATATTTTTAAATACTTTAGTAAAAAACCCCTTAAATTTTTTACTTTACTTTTTTTTAGTTATACCGGTCATTGTAGTACACACTCTGTGAAAATTTCAATTAGACAATTGAAATTTTCCGAACCGTAATAGGTAGACACCTATTACGGTTCACCAAAGATATAGCCCTGTGACAGACGGACGGACGGATAGCGGAGCCTTAGATAATAGGGTCTCGTTGGCACCCTTTTGGTACGGAACCCTTAACCCGTTGATAGGTTGAAGGATAGCTCCTAAATTATTAACAAGCCCTATAGAGTCTGTTTATACGAATTTAAAAAGGTAAAAACGTTCTGAATAAAACATAAGCACGGGCCTAGCCTAAAATCATTTATCGGTGTGTGTGAATAATAAAAATCTAATCCTGTAGTGTATCCAGCTCGGGGCTGAACCGCAGCAATCGATTCGAGTTGTTTACGATTTCGTTTTGAAATGCATTCGATTTAACTTATCGATTAGCGTTGTTAAACCACCCATTTGTTTTATGTACCTTTGTTTACTTTCAGTGCATGCTGAAATGGATTAGTTTGCATTTGTAATGACTACTTTAAGACTCAAGATTATTCTATTTAAATGGTTGAAGATGTTTTATTCTTTAGATTCTTTAATCATATAAACTGAAAAATAAATAAATAAAATCATCTTACATCATGTCAAGCCGGATACATATTACTGTGTTGTACCGTGTCGTGACGCCTTCTGACGCAGTGTTAGCCAATCAAAACTCGTTATGATTTGACGTAGACCAGAGGCCCTAGACAAACTGTAATTCTATCAGCGATAACGATGATGGAAAAAGCAAAAATGTATGAGACTGACATAAGCTATCGAAAAGCTTATGTCAATCCAGTTAAAAGTTGTTGTAGAAATACGAAACGCTTTCGAAGCGATTGTCACTTTGTCTAGGCACTCAGAGGGCCTAGACAAGTGACAATCGCTTGGAAATCGTTTCGTTTTTCTAAAAAAAATGTATAAGACTGACTTATAAGCTATCAAAAAGGATATGCCAATTCTGTTGGAAGTCGTTGTAGAAATACGAAACGCTTTCGAAGCGATTGTCACTTCATTTGTCTAGGCCCTCTGAACAGATTCCTTTGATTGGTGTATCCCGCGTCACGACACAACACGACACAGTAATATGCCAATGGCTTTAATAAGTACGTTGAGTGCCTTACCTTAGAACCTTCAAAAAGTATCTAGATACATCCAACCCCACACACACATATACTCACTACACAATCCTGAACATGCTACAACAATATTGTAACACCTAGAACTTAAACTTTTCCTTTCTTTTTAATTGTATGAATGTTTGCTGACGCGCACACAGATGGTTTCGCAGCGATCAGACGTAAGCGTGCCGCATCGCTACTGCAGAGGGTCCGGGGCAGCGCGAACAGTCTCTTGAGTGTCATTGCGGGGAAATTTGATTGCCCGCTCGTTCATTACCTGTCAAATCTGCATGTATATTAACATAGTTATCTAAGGTAAATTGTTTACTAACAAATTATGGATATTTGTTCTGAAATAAAATGATTATTATATATTAATTATGTCTCAACACTGTAGTTAATAATCCATAGGAAGTTGCGAGGTTTAACCGTTTTTTTTTTATTACCTCTGATGTTAAACATACTAACCGGAGGAGGTTACAGCCTAAAATAGGTTTAAGAAACAAGATAAGTAGTTTCCAATCATCATTCAGCCGAAAGACGTCCACTGCTGGACATAGGCCTCCCCCAAGCACTGCCACGTCAGCCGATTCTGCGCTTCACGCATCTAGCGAATTCCTGCGGTCTTCACCAGGTCAACGGACCATGTTGTGGGGGCTTCCAACGCTACATCTTACGGGACGCGGTCGCCACTCCAGAACCTTTCGGCCCCATCGGCCATCTGTTCTGCGAGTAATGTGCCCTAGTATATTGTATTGCTAATTCTCAGAATTGGCCATCTACGAGAGCCTGCCTTTGAAACGTTATGCCACCATCTCAAGCTGCATCCTATGTTGCTACAGTTATTTCAGGCTGCATACCATTTCCTACAATTCCTTGTATCCATGTGAAATGCTTTTGATCCATTTGCATTCCTGGTACTGGAATGTCTTTTGCGGCATAGAAGGCATATGCTGTTACCGATGCAACAATGCCTTCAAGTGGCCCAGTTCAGCTGTAATTAATTGAGCGGATGTCAATTTCAACCCGATTGGATGTCAGTGGTGTCATCTTCGTCGGAGTTCGGTCTGTGAGCGTATGTATACCGTGATAGATGTCTAAATAATAGACAGTGACTCTGGTATACAGCGTGTATCAGAAATCTACAGACCAACAAACTGCAACAACTTACACCATGGAATCTCAAAGTACAATAATCGCGAAAAAAATATTATCAAGTCTGTTTTTTTAATCTCGTAGACTAATTTGACAGGTGTAAATGTCAAACTTCGAATTGAAAAAATAAACAACGATAACTTGAAATGTCTAATTAGTCTACGAAATAATAAAACAGACTTTAGGTACGTATTAAAATTTTGTATAGGACAGCGGCTGCTGTCGGCTCGCGCCGCCGCGAGACTACACGAGCCACCGCGAGGGCCCGCGCGGCGCTTTCGATTCTATCAAGCGTATCTACAACATTCGTTTTTGTTTATGCTAAACCCGAAAAGGGGTCATTGTACCCATAAACGGGACCATTGAATTCGCAAAAAAAAAAATCTGCTGTACCATACATTTTGTCGATTTAAGTGAACACAAATGTATGGAACAGCAGATTTTTTTTTCGCGATTTCAAGGTTGGTCCCATAGAAAAAGTTGTTCAAAATGATGAGTGCAATGACCCCTTTTCGGGTTTAGCATAAACAAAAACTAATGTTGTATATTTTTTGAGAATGCACATAAAGTTTATAATGTCTTGTCATTAAAACTGCTCGCCGAGTCACTGCCGGCCGCTGCCTTTTTAGTGTGCGTATAATTGAGCCTAAAAGCAGTGAGCGGATGCCAAAGTGGATCTATTTCGTGATTGATGCCGATAGTGAGGAGTGAGGCACGGCTTTGAGTTTGGCAAAGGCATGTGGTAGGTGGTATGTGAATATAATATATGTAGATGTTGGTAATGCGGATTAAACTCAAACTAAAAGCATTTATTTCAATCAAACCATTTACAGGCGCTTTTGAATTAGTCGATAGTTCAGAAAGATGAAGCTAGTTACCCTATCCAAAGCGTAGTAGGTTAATATGAAGGTGAATGAATAAGAAACTTCCCGCATACTATTTCAAATTATATAAACATAACACATAACATCGCGCCTTGTTTCCTCGAAGGATTAGGGGGGGGCGGGGGGTTAGCTTCAAATTACATATATTTTTACAAAATATTGGTATCATTACTGAATTTAAACTTAAATGTGAGAACGATGTGAAAAATGTAAATACAGACAGAGATAAGACTGGGGGAACACCACTACACGAAAAGGGGATGGAAATTTCAATGAAGAATGAAAAGGCGAAAGCCACAAGAAATATTTTTCTTTAATTCTTAAACACATTAGAAAGCTAATAATTGTTGCATTTATAAATGGTCGTGGGTTTGAAGCCAGTCAGGCGCTTTACTTTGTGTAAATAATTTCATCACCGCTGCCTGCTCTCAAAAACGGTGAAGGAAAACATCGTGAAGAAACCGGCAAGTCCTAAAACCAAAAATTCGAAGACATGTATGATATCTACCAACCCGCACTGGGCCGGCGTGGTAGATTACGTCCTCCTCGGAGTGAGGAGGCCTGTGTGAACACAATTAAATCACTGCAAGTAAAAATGAAATGATGTAATAAAAATGTAAAACGGTCCGTATAATTGTTGCTACAAACACGACAATTTGCACAGGAAATTTTATTTAAAATTAAAAGGTACATTAATTTTAAGCGCCCCAAAATTCATGTTACATAAAAATGTATTCATTCATTTAACATAAATGACCGGAACCGAATGTTCCAATTTGCTTTTCGAATTGTATAAATTCATATGACGGGTAACTCTGTATACGAATGTCGCTCGACAAACGGACATTTTAGCGACCACATGAGACACGTGCGACCACAGCGCGCGACCACCGCCCGCACAGCAGAATCTGCGACCACGACCAACATGGCTGACATTTTCTGTTTTATTTCCCGCCAACTATTTAATGACATGGGATACGCAACTTTGTGGCTGCAAAACCAGTAAAACTTAATTCAAGGGCTTTTATTTAAATGTGTCTATACAGGGACAGATTCTGTAAGACCTCATTCTAAACTTCGAATCTGAATGCGCTTAGAGTTTCTTGATTGGCATTCTATTAACTCGGTTGAAACACTAGCGCTACCCTTGCGAGCGTGTTAGCGAGTTGAACTAAATTGACCGTGAGATTTTGTCAGATAAAGTATGAGATGACGTAAGAAGTGGCATTCAGTACGGTAATTCCCCCGTCACTTTGACGCTCACTTCGCACTCGAACCCGATTCAAAATTCGAAGTGAGAGTGAATAGCGATGTGAGATGCGAGTTGTTGTTTGAATTTTACAGAATCGACGTATAGGTTTGTAAAAGTTCGATAACAATCTGCCAAGCCTTTTCACAACTACATATGTTGGGGACGGCTTCCAGTCAAACCACATACAGCTGAATACCAGTATTAGGTATACATGGAGCGATTGCCTATCTGAACTCCACAACCCGGTAACTGGGTAGTACGATACCCCTTGGTAAGACTGGTTGTCAGACTTTCGGGGTTCTGACGACCCGTAACGACAGTCAAAGATCCACGAATGACAGCCGGAACCAACGGCTTAACGTGCTTTCCGCGACGTGGAGGCGTCTCGGTATGTAATGATGGTCACCCATATATGGACCGACCCCGGCAAGCGTAGCTTAACCTGATGGATCGACCCGTGTGACTGTTATTAATTAGCCACGAGCTCCACATAAAAATAATGCTTTAAAAATACCCTCCAAATTGAGCATTTTTGAAGTTGAAATGCTAACAACTCGGTTTATTTAATGTAAACGTCGAGTGCATGTTGTGAAAGCTGATATCAGAATTATTAATCCAATGTCGGAGTGGACTGAAAAGAAAAAAACTTTGGTAGGAAAAATACTACTACCTACTGTATTTCATTTTGCTGAAAGCTGGATGTAGAAGGCTATTTTTAAACACTGTATTCAAAAACAAAAGGTTTTGATAAAGATTTTTGTTCAGTTTCGAATTTGCATATTATGAACTAAAAGTTACGATTTTGACGCAGCTGACCTTTAGGCTTCCTGTACATGACGCCGGAGCCGCACCGGCGCTGAACGGCATGCTTGTATAAACTAATGAATATCACCCATGTGCCACGCCACACCAACGGTGCAGCTCCGGCGCATGTACAGGAAGCGTGTCATGTACAGAAAGCCGTATAGTCAGCAACAAAAATAGAAGAACACTGATTTTATATATTGGGTATCTAAAGCTTTTCAGTGTGTGTGTGTAAGTCTTAGCAGTTAATACTCATTTAATTTTAACTAAATTGTGAATCGACTTTGGTTGCTGACCATACCTATAATTAACACTTTCACTGTCCCAAGGTAATTGGTAATCCTATCACCATACGTCCAATAATAATATTGCAATGTTGTTTTATTAGGTAGGCCATTTAAAAAAAAAAGGAAAAACGAAAGGCGGAACGCGTGAGGGAGAGGCAAAGTTTGCGCCCTCACGCCCCTAACTGCCGCCGCTGGAGACACCCTGGGCGTCGGTATCCCAGGCGGATTCCCGGCCACCATAGGCGCGGGCTTGCGGACGGCGAGCAATGGGTAGCTCGCCGTCCGATAAGGATCAGGTCGATGGCGCGTCGTGTTCCACGCGCGCCTCAAAGACATGTCAGCACCTGACGGGGTCCGTTAGGACCGATGCCTGCCAGGGTTGCGGGAATGTCCGAAAGGGATACCGGGACCCTGGCAACAGGCAACTGAAGGAACATGGGTGGGTTTTAGTCAGTAAAAGTCTGACGCGCCCTTCCGCTCTGCCCAGAGCGGGAGAAGTGATTTGATGATTTACCACCCACAAAAAAAAGGTAGTTATTCGTCATCATTCATTCATTTACTTACTAATTATATGATAGCGAAAATTTGTCTATCGTCAGATAACCATTACATATTATTTTCAAAAATGCATTACCTACATGCAATAATGCACGGACGTATCAGCTTCACCTCCAGCTAATAGTGCTGTTGAAAAACGATGCAACAAACAATAGAATTGGTTCAATATTGTGGTTAATTTCGCTGAAACTTTCACTGTCCATGCATTACAAATGTAATGCATGGACAGTGAAAGTGTTAATATTTTTGAGCTTATTAATTATGAGCAATTTTTCTAATGACCGAGACGACAGACCATTGGTTAGCTTTGCATAGCAGATCCATATGGCAGTAGCTATCACAAGTAAAAATAGCTTACATATATCTATTTATATGAATATAATATAATATAATGGAGGAGCTCGTGGCTAAGTAATAACAGCCGCTCGGGTCGATCCATCAGTTTAAGCTACGCTTGCTGGGGTTGGTCCGTGGATGGGTGACCATTTTCACATATCGAGACTCCTCCGTGCCTCGGAAAGCACGTTAAGCCGTTGGTCCCGGCTGTCATTTGTGGATCTTTGACAGTCGTTACGAGTCGTCAGAAGCCCGAAAGTCTGACAACCAGTCTAACCAAGGGATATCGTAGTACCCAGTTACTGGGTTGTGGAGGTCAGATAGGCAGTCGCTCCATGTAAAATACTGGTATTCAGCTGCATCCGTTAGACTGGAATCCGACCCCAACATAGTTGGGAAAAGGCTAGGCAGATTGATTTGATGAATATAATATAATATAATATTTATATGAATATTATAATATTTATATGAATATAATAATATAATATTAAAAAGTAACCATTGGTACACAAAACGATTCGTTTATGTTTATAGGAAGTTCAGACCGCGACGTGAAGCGACGCGACGCTGCGCGCACTTTTTAACAATTATCGAACTTATTTTCTTCACGAAAAGGTATAATTTCAGTGCGAGGGTTGACACGTGTCAAAGTACGCTGAGATGCGCGGTGCTGCGCAACTCGTGTACCTTATTGTGTAGTAAATAAATTCGATATTATATCGGATCATAAGACTGACCCAAAAGTCTACTCGTCTGACAGCACTCGGAAGCGTTCATTTATATAAAGCCAGTACATTCTATTTTCATAAAAGTTCATATTAAACAGTTTCAAGACCCGTTTCCACAATAACCGACGTATGAAGCAATAATCTTATGCCATATTGTGTCATACGAACATATTGTAGACCCGAAAGCTACTTTAACCGCGATATGAGCACGGGTACCCGGGAATGCAATAACTATTTGACATAATGGTAGGAAGTCGGCTACAAATATGGATGATAACTACAATATTGCATGCCGTCTACCCTCAAAATAGGAGACCCGAAACAATTTGAGGACGCTTATTAAAAAAGTTACGGTTATTTTTAAGCCAACACATTGAAAATAGCTATAAGCTTTGTGCTTTATGTTTGGAAAAAGCTCATTTGATAAGAATTGGCTTCCAATATAGGTATACCTAGTTAAGAAATTAAAACATTTTTTTTTTAACATTATTGGTTGATTTTTTTACTTTGATGGATTTTTTGTACACAAAATTGAACTAATCATAATCAAACATAACCGACAAAAACTTAATCTAATATCTGATCGGATAAAAAAATACCTACTTATTTATTATTTTTGCTGTTGAGCAGCAAAAATAATTACAACATAATTTTTTTCTTTCAATAATTTATATATATAATTATATAACTTTAAATAATTAAAACATTATTGAAAGCAACTTTAGTATGTATACATTATTTCTAGGTGAAAAAAATCGACTGCGTTTTGCTTTGAATGACAACATGTTCACGATGTGTGCAATGCCTGAAACTTTTTATTCCACGGTTGCAGCAGATAATATTGGGTTCCCACCTATGAAATTGGTGTTTTTTTCTCACACATAGAGAACCTCGTCACTTCTATAATTCAATATATTCATCAATTGCTTGGTATTATATCGAATAATGACCATCATAGACAACTACCAATAGTAAAAAAATCTTATTATTTATAGTTTTCTAAACATAAAAAATACCTTAAAAATGACTCCTCCTTTTGTTAGCACAAATGACCACTATTTTATTAGCAGAAATGACCACTATTTTTTTTTAACTTAGCCATAACTTATTTTTGTCGCTTAATCTAAGTAGCATACGTTATCTTAGTTTTTAAACATTAGTCCATAAAAGTTTTAAAACATTAGTGTTCATGGTTGTTATATTTTATAAATTAAACTTCTTCAAAAATGCAACTTCTTCTAAATTCCCCATACAAAACACCAATTTCTTAGGTGGGGATCTAATATTTAGATACTGTGTAGGTTACAAAGCAGTACCTACCCACCTAAGTAGCCCCAACACATGGGAAATACGAACTGTTAGCGAGACAGTGCGGATCAGATTAGGTTCCAAGCCGTTGAGTGGTTGACATCCCTATCCGTGAATAGTACGTCCGAACTATTCTGCGTTGTTGAGATAAGTATTATGGCACTCTACATACGATCTGAACGCAGCGGCATTCCTAGCAAGAGTCGTCACAGCATGAACTTCACTACTTTACATTGAGTTACTATCAAACGAAATCATTGTGATAGGCACCTTATTATTGTCAGCCTGTCACAAGGTCTCTTTTCTAACAAGAATATATTTATTGTATTGTATTATATTTCTCAGAAGCAACCCAATATTGTAAATAATTGTATTTACAATATGGGTATTTACAAAAAAAAAATACAATTATTTACAATATAACCCATATTGTATATAATTGTATTTTTTTTTTCACATTTGAACATACAGCCATACTGCCACATTACTGATTTTTTTCAAAAATAAACATCGCCTATGTCACCAGGGATAATGTAAAGATTCTAACGATACCCCACACATCCAAATCCGGTCAGGCATTTTTAAGTTATGGTGGAATAAAGAAACTCACATACATACATACATACATGAACCCTGGAAACATTACACTCCTTTTTGGGCAGTCAGTAAAAAGATACTGAACAAACGCCTGAGGTATTTTCAACCTTACAGCTAATTCACACGAGGATGAGTCGTGTTTTTGCCGTAGCGTCGTTTTTTACGATTCGTGATATTTTACCACGGCGGCAATGGTTTTGAAATGGCCGTATTCACACGAATCACGAATCGTGAACATTACGGAAATGACGTAGGGAGGTACCTATCGTTTAAAAAAAATAAAGTTCGTCAAAAAACCCGACTCGCTATTTTTTTGTGACGAATCGTGTTGGGTAGTTCGTTCAAGACTGAACTCACGAATCAAGTGGGAACATCTATTCGGATATTTTGAGGAATCGCCAAGAATGATGCTGATGCAATATAGACCATATCAGAAAGAAAAGGTAGATATCGACTTCTCATATAATAATACAAAATTACAATGTGTAAACGACTTTTCACTGCTAGGCCTGACTGTCGATACAAATATAAACTGGAAAGGTCATATACAAACCCTATCAAATAAATTGGCTAGCTTTACATACGCCTTAAGAGAACTAAAAAAAGCAACCGACTTCAAAACAGCTCTTTCAGCCTACTACGCATACGCATATTCGTGGCTAAACTATGGAATTATATTGTGGGGAAATAGTGTAGATATAGAGCGACTATTTATTTTACAAATAAATGCGTTCGAATCCTAGTAAATATAGAACATACGGAAATTTGCAAACAATACTTTATAGAACATAAAATTCTTACGCTAACAGGTATTTATATCCTAGAAGCTAGTAAATTTGTGAGAAAATACCCATCGCTTTTTCCGCTAGCAAAACAGCAACGCCCACAGCAACGCAGTCTTAGAAAACGATATCTAAACGAATTAGCGGTACTAACTTCAAGACTAGCTATGTTTCGTTCTGGGCCTCTGACCATGTGCGTTAAAATCTATAATAAACTCCCGAATTCAGTTAAGGATACAGAGTACGACAACAAATTCAAAAATGACCTACAAAACTACTTAAACTTAAAATCATATTATAGCCTAAAATAATTTTTAACTGAGAAATAAATAAATTACTATCGACTCGAACACATTACACATACATAACTAGGTACTCTATAAGACATCAGTCAGAAAATTATAATTTATTTATTTAGTTTGTAAGAATGACATAATGTATAATAATAATTAATAATTTTTAAATTAATCTATATCAACAAATTGTATTAATAATGAATAATGATAGCATGTTAAATTAATTAAAACCTGTCGCCTATACATTGCTGTGCCCTAGCAGGGTTCATTGTTTGGAACTATCATAATGTAACAACCATGAAATGCAGTAAATGAATATGAATATGAATCTCGTTTCCATGCAATGTGAACGTACATCCGACATGACGTATCGTTTTTTTTTTTGACGAAATGTCATTGACGTTCGTGAAGTTTTGTTACGAGTCTGCTAAATCACCTTTTCATATAGAGAAGGCACACATTGATCACCATGTTTTGTCGCCGCGTGTTGGCGATTTCGACTCAAAAACTTCATTTTTCCTGACTTCGCTTGCCTTTACAGTTATCATTGCTGTCTTAGTCGCATTAAAGGGTTCAGTCTTAAATAATTGTGCTTTAAAAGCTCAGTACTTCAACCACCAGGCCATCACATTTTCCTTCCGTAAGATTTCTATACGATTGTCGAGGGATTTAGCAGCTCAGCTCACCTCGTGGGAACGTTATCGTGTCAGTATACTTACCCACTTACTTAACTACACCACGACGTCTCCACGGGATGACAGACAACGATCAAAGTTTGCGTAGAAAAAATCTACATAAAAAGAACTCGCTTTTTTCTACAGTATGGACAATTCCTGTGAGATCTGCCGGGAAATGTTTTAATCTTGTGTAATGAGAACCAACAATCTAGCCGCAGAGTTTTCTAAGGACAAAATATAAGAAATTGGGTCGTATTTTAGAGAAATGCTCTGTTAAAGAAGAACCGTTTTTTTTTGTAAAAAAACACAAAAAAACGTATGTCTGTAATCCCCGAAGGGCTGGCGAGGTACCTATAGGTCACTCACATTTCGCCAGTTATGTGTAATTCCGATGTACTAGAAGCCTATTGTCATCAACTGATCACAAGTCCAGACTCCGGGTTACTACTTAGAAATTCCTGACGGAAAACGCCTGGGAATCTAACCCTCAAGTTACTAATGTCTACTGAAATCAATTTAAAAGACTACAAGATTTATTTTGGTAAAGTCGTTCTTTACTTGCTCCTTTTATGAACCGACTTCAAAAAAGGGAGGAGGTTCTCAGTTAATCGGAATCTTTTGTTTTTTGACAATTTGAAAAAGATTTATTTACTTAAAAAATGTATTTGGTACAAATTAAATTTTTCCACGTAAAAGAAGCCCCTTGAAATAAATATACAGTGTTTAGATCCAACCAACATTTTGAATAGTTCAGTGGGCCTTGCACGAATGTGCGCAAAGAAGTCTGTAAAATATCTGTATGTTAACATGTCACATTCAGATTTAGAAAGAGACTGTCACAGAGATATGAGTGACAGAGACAACGCTTTATAAGGCCTGAATTCCTCTTACGCTGATTTTAGTCGTGTACACGCCACGGACGTCAGCGTTGCAGTATGGTGCTATATAGAACACAATGTTAATACGCACGCGCGACCGACAGCAGCGTAAGAGGAATTCAGGCCTGAAGCCGAACTTTTTCTAACACTCGATCTGCCATATTAATAGCTGCGTACCTACTGTACTGTCAACCGCACTCCAGTGATAATACTTTGAGCCACGAAAACCGGCCTTCATGCTACAACATAAAGGCGCTGTCGATGCCAAATTGTAACCATAGACGTGGGTACACGTGGTTTAATGTACAGTCTGGCTTGCATAATTCACCACTAAATTAGTTCTCGGGAGGCGACACACGGAAGTTGTGCATGCATCAGGTGCTTTCCTTCTAATGGATTAATTTACTCATGTATTAACTTTATGGATATGTGGGAGGATACGAACTCTGGATATTGAATTAAAAGTTTGGACGGGTGTTGGTATAAATATGCATATCTGGACCTTTTACTAGCAGGTTCAGTGTATTTGGAATTTTTCTTTTTGATGGTTCGTAAACCATCAAAAAGTCACTCACGATCCCTCGGAAACTAAGATAGAAATCGATTTTTTTAAAGTGATGTCTCTCTGCGGCAGTGTCTAAGTTCATTTGTAAGTTTACCTATATTATTTTCATTACTAGGATGGTTCCAGGTATTCCCAAAAAAAAACCAAAATCGGGTGAAAAAGCAATAAAGTGAAGAAAAACAAAATACCAAGTAGTAAAGTCAATAATAGTGGAGCTAAAAATTAAAACTTCTAAGGCTCTTTAAAAAGTAAGAAGTATCTCATAAGAATAATCACTTCATCTGGCTCGTCTATAAAACTTTCCAAGGCAAACTAAAAAGAGAGTTATGAAAACGAATAAATAACTAAGAGTTTGCAACAAATAATTAAGGTTTTATCATGACTATCGGCAATGTAAAGAAAGTTTTCCTCGTTATAAAGAAAAATAAAAAAAAAGAGATAGAATGTTTAGAAAATAAATTTTATTAATAAGGTAATGAGTAAAGTTTTGAGAATGAACGTGGATGTGGCGGTATCTACATCGCCACATGCGAACTACGCATCAAAGACCTGACGTCACACAAAAATCTTGACGTCACATAAATCCTGCATCGCGCATTAAAGTTTACCGTGCAATGGACATATACAGAGTGTTAGGATAGACACCGTTATCCTTGAAACTAGTGGTTTGGTGTCATCAATAATATACTTTTTCTATGGGACCAACCTTGAAATCGCGAGAAAAAAAACAGCTGTTCCATACATTTGTGTTCACTTAAATCGACAAAATGTATGGAACAGCTGATTTTTTTTTTACCCTAACACCCAGTATACAGACCCCAACATCAAGCGTTGGGCAGTTGCCCGCCAGACACAACACTCGTCTGGTCGGAGGATTCTCCCTTTTCTATGGTGGATGAGTGAACTTTACACCCTGTTCCTCATACCCCTAAATGGATATAAGAGTAGGGGAAGGCCAAAAAAACGATGGATGGACAGTGTGAAAGATGATATGGCTAGAAAGGGGGTGATTACCGAGATGACGACTAATAGGAAGAATAAATTAGGATAAGGGCAGTAGAATGACAATGAAAATGAGTAAAGTTGTATTAATATAAATTGCATCTTTCCATTGAAAAAGCGAAACAGGCCTTCTTTCCAAGTGTCGTAACTTGTTTAAATGAATCTGTTCACTTTTACTACGGAATGATACTTTGCAGTGTGTTTGTATTCTTTTTTTATAGTCGCAACTAAACACGACAGCTGTCCAATGCTAAAAATATCGTCACGACGCTGTGGTATCGGATATTATTGATATTTTCATTCAATTCAATTAGTCAACAGGTCCTATTTAGTTCACGGTCTCTGGTTATAACCGTGTTAATATTTCTATTTCAATTATCATCATGTATTTTAACCAACAATGAAGCCTTGTCCATAGAACATTGAGTTAGTTTCAAATTCAGCTTTAGTAAACCCTGCTCAGTGTTCACAAGCTACCAAAACCGTTTCCAGTTTACAATAGAGCGGCGAAGTATCGCCTTTGTGGAGCGTTGTATCCTATAGCGTGTGTGGTGCCGACAGCCTTATCTAGTTGCATCAGAATCGAGCCTTGAAATTCTCAAAAGTTTGTTTTAGAATATGGTAAACTTGTAGTGAGGGTTGTCTTCTTCTCTTGTGAAAGCACGAGTTTTATGAGAAGAGCTTCATGGCTCAGCTTTATGTAATATCATGTTGTAAACTAACTAAGGAGGAGCAGTGGTGGCCCAGTGGTAACGGCCACGACTTACGAGTTGTAGGTCGTAGGTTCGAACCCTGACAGGCGCTTTACTTTGAGTAAATTATTTCATCGCCACTGCTCTCAAAACGGTGAAGGAAAACATCGTGAGGAAACCGGCATGTCCCAGAAACAAAAATTCGAAGACATGTGACATCTACCAACCTGCACTGGGCCCGCGTGGTAGATTACGGCTCGCTCCCTCTCACAGAGAGGAGACCTGTGTCCCAGCAGTGGGAACATTATAGGCTGATTATGCTAATTATGCTAAACTAACTAAGAAAGCTTCGACACATAAAATTCTTCTAAAAAGGACCAGTTTGACTTTACCAAAATAACGGTGTACAGTTGACACTCTAGTTTAGAGCAACTTCTGAGGCTAAGCCTACTTTAAATAGCAAAGTCGATACACAGATTGAGCGAAGTGACATTTCCGACCAGGAATTTCTCAGTAGCTGCCAAGAGTTTCTTTCTATGCTTGGTAAATAACAATAGGCTCACGGTATTATCCACTCAAATGCCCGATCAATCAATCTGCTTAGCCTTTTCCCAACTATCTTGGGGTCGGCTTCCAGTCTAACCAGATGCAGCTGAATACCAGTATTTTACATGGAGCGACTGCCTGTCTGACCTCCACAATCCAGTAACTGGGTATTATGATACCCCTTGGTAAGACTGGTTGTTAGACTTTTGGGCTTCTGACGACCCGTAACGACTGTCAAAGATCCACAAATGACAGCCGGGACCAACGGCTTAACGTGCTTTCCGAGGCACGGAGGAGTCTCGGTATGTAAAGATCACCCATCCACGCACCAACCCCGGAAAGCGTAGCTTAACCTGATGGATCGACCCAAGCGGCTGTTATAACTTAGCCACGAGCTCCTCAAACCACTCAAAGAACTCTCCTCTCAAACGCCCGATATTGGACTTAAATCGACGCAAAATGGGCGTATTAAACATCTTCGCCTATCTTTTCGAGTCATAGAGACGAGATGGTATGTGTTAATGTATTAATATCTCACACTAAATGTCACATGCATCACTCCAACACCGCGGCATATTGCGCGGTCCCGGCATCGCTGTCTGTTGACCGCAGCACAATTATATAATCATAAACTAGGCTGAGTTAATGCCCATTCGGGACCACAATGCGTATACCTGGGTAACGTGGGATTGCAATTAGGTACGCGGTTTATTAGTGCGAAATAAATTCTTTTTATGTGGCCTATATTTTGGTAACTGGCAACAAAAATTCTACTCGTAACCAGCGGTCGTATTATATTTTATCGTTTGGTAGCAAAAAGCTCCATCAGAACGTAGTGCTTTTTAGGGTTCCGTAGTCAACAAGGAACCCAAGTTTCGCCATGTCCGTCTGTCTGTCTGTGTCTTAGCTCAGAGACTGTTGGTACTAGAAAGCTGTAATTTGGTATGGGTAAACATATAAATCACGCCGACAAAGAGATAAAAAAATCGTAAATTTTTTTTTTTGTTTACCTTCCCTACACGTAAAGTGGGGCTGGATTTTTTTTCTCGTCAATTCGATAGTGTGTGGTATCGTTGGAAAGGTCGTTTAAAAATAATTGGAGTTTTACGAAAACCATTTTAGGATTCAGGGATCCGTTTGCGAAATATTAAGCTTTAAACTGCTCATTTTTGTTAGAGTCAAGTTCCCCCCCCCCCCCCCTCCGCCAGGTAAATGGTTGGTTATTGGTATACATTCAAATTTTTCAACCACAATGTTAAGTTTGTTGGATAAATTCATCCCAACTAAGGAACCCTTCATTGTGCGTGGTTCGACATGCACTTGGCCGGTTTTTTTATGTTAAAGGTTGCTAAACGGAGAAAAGCAATAAATATATTAGCTTAATAGAAATTTCAGCTTTCACCTACAACAATTATATGTACAAATGGCGTACAACGATCATAAATTTCCATAATTTTTCTGCCATGTCAAGGCCATGTTGCTGCGGATCCGTTTTGTTTCGGAAAACTATAGGGAAAGTAGCCAGTTTCCCAAGTTTGTTAAATTACAAAATAAACTGCAAAATAATATTCCAAATTCCTGATATCTATTCCCAAAATCAGCTAGAAGGTCGTCAGAGTACTTATGTCGTAACTTATTATACCTATCAAGTTTATAACCGGCGTCCATTAGACCCCGCCTGGGAATTCTACGCATATGTTATAGGGCACTTAGCACAGTTCCCAGAACGGACACGCTCCTGGGACCTAATTAATTTCTTGTTCATATTTGAAAGGTGTAAGGACAAAAGGTTTAGAGGACTCGGGAATTCGCAGGTTAGTGTAGCGAAAGAGAAATACGCTCCAGTACCTAGTTTAATTTAAAATTTTCTTCTCATAATTCGCAAGTTCTTAATGGACCTATAAACATTATTCTAGATTAAACCCAGTGTTTCGTCAATTCTTGAAAATCTCTGTTTTTGAATACTGTAGAAATGTATTTTGTAAAAGACCTCTTAAAGGATAGCAAATAAAAAGAGAGCATACCTAATCAGCCTATAATGTTCCCACTGCTGGGACACAGGCCTCCTGTCTGTGAGAGGGAGTGGGCCGTAATCCACCACGCGGGCCCAGTGCGGGTTGGTAGATGTCACATGTCTTCGAATTTTTGGTTCTAGGACATGCCGGTTTCCTCACGATGTTTTCCTTCACCGTTTTGAGAGCAGTGGCGATGAAATTATTTACACAAAGTAAAGCGCCTGTCGGGGTTCGAACCTACGACCTACAACTCGTAAGTCGTGGCCGTTACCACTGGGCCACCACTGCTCCACTGGGCCACCACTGCTCTAAAAGAGTGCAGTAAGAATGAATACCTACTAAAAGTGAAAATAGGGGAAAATTGATCTTTCGTACCTAGCGCGCTAGGTACGTAAACGTAAATTTTCCCCGAACTTGGCAACGAGATCAACATAAACCGACAACATCCGATCATTGCCGATATATAACCGAATAGAAGCCGGACAAATTGCATTTACCATTCAGAATAATTCCCTGTACTCCCCCCACTAATGGGGTTTAATCGAAAACTAGCCTTTTGCACGTACAAAGCAAGTGCACCAGCATTATAGACTTTTTCCGCTGATCCTGCATTCAATATTAGTCTCAAGGTATTCAATAGTCTGCTTTCTAACAGCAAGACTTGTAATTGGTTTTTTAAATACAGCTCAATTTATTTATTTACGTTCACCGCAGACAGATCAATTTTTCAGTCATAAATTGACAATGTACTTTCTGAGTTTATCTTGGATTTCACTGACTTCTCTCATGGAAAACATCGTGAGGAAACCAGTCTGAAATCACCCAACCCGGCTTGAGTAAGCATGGTGATAAATCTCTTCTCTTCTTCTGTATGAGAAGAGGTCTGTGCCCTGCAGTGGAACAATAATAGGCTGGTATTATTATTTAATTGGCAATGAACTAAATGATAACTAAAATAGAGTTCAAAATAGCATGCAGGAGATGATTCCCTGTAGCGTGTGTTCGAACATGCTCGAGCATATTTTCACTCCAAATTAGACAGCAAAACTCGAGCATTTTGCTTCTGTCTGAGTGGAAGCTAATAAAGTGGGGAAAGTTGAACCAATAGGAAGCCTTTGTTATCACGATGTGAAACTAATACTTCACAAACTAGCAAGATAATACTGATTGATTGGTTCATTAACCGCTCGGATCTACGACTGCCGAAATTGTTTTGTGCCAAAAACACTGTCAAATACAAAGCGATAGTTTGTGAGCGGATTATGCTAATAAAATCGTTTTTCAATAGAAATAATCGATTGTGAACCTGTCAGTGAAAGGAATATTCTTTAAACAAAAAATATACAATTTGGTTTTAATACCTAACTGAAAGGTACCACTTTCAGTTAGGTATTAAAACCAAATTGTATGAAAAAAAAAATACAATTTGGTATTAATACCTAACTGAAAGTGGTACCCGCAATACTTGTATCTTTATCAAAAGCTTCCTTTTGATTAACAACAGCTCGACGTAAACAAGTTCTGAGAAAAACAGAATCTACATAGAAACTCAAATTAATAGTAGTGGAAAAATGGAAATACCTTCAAAATAACATTTTATGGACGTCTTACAATTAGTAAAATGTCTACGACACTTGAAAATAGATCTGTTGGAAAATACTAAAGGCACACAAATAAATAACTTTTGGTGACCATAATAATAAATGCTGTCTGTGTGGTAGTAAGTTCGTTCACAATGTTTTTCTTCAGTATAAAAATTCATGGTCACCAAGACAAGTCATGGCAAGTCATAGAAAAAGTCGGTGGCAAAAAACGAAAATTGAAAAGCAAAGACATCGACTTCCGAAATTAAAGTTATTTTCCAGTTTTGAGTGTTTTTTTTTGGAAGTCGGTTTTGTTTTTTTGTAAAAAGTCGTTCTTTTTCACTTTTTAGTTGTGGTACCTACCCCACACAAATTCGAATAGCACTAGCAATGTCAATAATCGTGAAGGAGTAAATGAAAACATCGTCTAGATAAACTAAGTGGGAAAAATACGTAATATTGAAGCTAACTCAAAAACTACGCATGAAAAGTTAATATTTATATGGGACCACCTTGGAAGTATGACACCATACAAAATAATAATCATCAAAATCGGTTCATAATTGGCGGAATAATCGGGTAACAAACATACAAAAAAAAAAAAAACATATAGACGAATTGAGAACCACCTCCTCCTTTTTGAACAATAAAAATATGACGTCATGAAAAATTACACATGTCTTCTTAACGTGGGGTGTCATAAAAGGCGACTAAGGGACTTACTATAGAATTGGCAGCAGCGTTCTCTATGCATTTTTAACACCATACTGCGAACGCCAACCCGCCTGCCAAGCATGGCGATTATGGCAACCCCCCAAAATGAAGCACAGAACCGTTTGAAGTAGCGGTGCTTGGGGGAGGCATATGTCCATCATCATTATCAGTAAGCCGAAAGACATACATTGTTCGAACTCACAAACGACTGCTTAAAAAATTCTAAGAAAGACGTTCCACTTGACGTAAAAAATAAAACACAATCATTATCCTCACATTCTTTCGACGCCTCATAAACACTTTTGTGGTTCTTCACATTTTTTAGGTGAGTAAAGAGTAATGCTTAATGTAGCAGAAAATCATAATATAGCGGAAGTGACAATTTGATGGCCCATTACCTACTATAACGTTATACCATACATTATTCCATATATCTGAAGATTTAGAGACCATATGAAAAATTGATGGAAGCACGATAAATTGTGCACATTTTTTATTATATTTTTGGCTAGTAGGTAAAACCCAACTTGTTATATTAACAAGTTCGTGGCTATAATATGCTGGTAGTTCTTGAAGATATTGGTGCACTCTACATAAGTGGAGTGCACTTTATTTTCTGTCAATATTCAGTTCTTAGATAGTTGGCAAACGGTCCAAACGTTGTTTTACCATTGTGAGTTAAGACTACTTTTATAAGATTTGAATAATAATAACACATGATAATATCACGCTTTTATTTGCACCACCCAAATTCGCCAATTAAGTCTAAGCCCTATTTAATTAGGGGCGAGCCTATAGCCATCAATCAGGCACAAATCCAGGCTGGGAGCTGCTACTGAGAAATGCTTGAAGAAATAACCCAATACCTAAAACCTTGAATAATAACAATTATCATAAACTGAGGTCTTAAATAAAACCCTTTTTCCTTAAACCCCCATTTCTCGACCCCAAAAACGACAATCCAGACAAAACCTAAGCATCCAATTTCTCAGAATCGGGAATCTTCACAAACACCACAAGATCGATGACAATTTAAATCGGCGACTAGCTCGCGACGCGGCGCGGCCCGCAAGCGATACCGAGCGGCAATTTACATTAATTCGCGATATTTTTGTTGCTACTCGTGTACTCGTTCGTCGTAATCCACGTCGTATTATGCAAACTGTTCACCGTGACCTGGATCTAAACGGGCAAACGGTTCGGTTGTATGAACATAATAGGGACCCTATTGTTATTGATGTTAGTTGTAATTGAATTTAATTGGACACTTAACTACGTCTGGAATACTTATCTAAAGGTAAGGGGAGTTCGTGGGCAGTTGTTTTTTAGGGTTCCGTACCCAAAGGATAAAACGGGACCCTATTACTAAGCTCCGCTCTCTGTCCGTCTGTCACCAGGCTGTATCTCATGAATCGTGATAGTTACGACAGTTGAAATTTTCACAGATAATGTATTTCTATTACCGCTTTAACAACAAATACTACAAAACAGAATATAATAAATATTTAAGGGGGCTCACATACAAAAAACGTGTTTGTTTTCCGTTTTTATAGTTAATGTTACGGAACCCTTCGTGAGCAAGTCCGACTCGCACTTGGCCGGTTTTTTTTTATAATCTAGAAAAGCGATCAGTCTCTATTGGATCAATCAATAAATCAACTCAGCCTATCGCAGTCCGCTGCTGGACATAGGCCTCTCCCAAGCTGCGCCAAAACACCCTGTCCTCCGCCTTCCGCATCCAGTCTCCCCCAGCCACTTTCATATGGTCGTCGGCGTCCATCCATCTAGCTGGGGGACGTCCCACGCTACGTTTGCCGATAAGCGGTCTCCACTCTAGGACTCGTTGATGGTAGAACTATTTCATTTAACCCGTCTTTAAATCTCACTTATATCAGTATTTACATTGATAAAAATTCATTTAAAAAGATTTTCAGTCTTTATACTATGTAATACATAATATTATCCAAAAATACGCAAGAGGAGCTCGTGGCTAAGTATTAACAGCCGCACGGGTCGATCCATCAGGTTAAGCTACGCTTACCGGGGTTGGTCCGTGGATTGGTGACCATCTTTACTTATCGAGATTCCTCCGTGCCTTGGAAAGCACGTTAAGCTGTTGGCTGGCCTTGTAGATATTTGACCGTCGTTACGGGTCCTCAGAAACCCGAAAGTTTGCCAAGGGCTATCGTATTACCCAGTTACTGGGTTGTTGAGGTCAGATAGGCAGTCGCTGCATCCAGTTAGACTAGAAGCCGATTCCAACATAGTTGGGAAAAGGCTAGGCAGATGATGATTATGCAAAATAGAAAGATTTGCCTCAATGTTATTGTTAGATCCTCGACCGAAACCAATGCGAGAGATTTTCGCCTTGAATTGGCTCTTCCAGCTAATATAATATACATACGTTTATATGACCAACGGACCCCTTATCCGTCTTCAAGGATTCTTTTCTGACCACTTTCCTCAAGTATCGTAACAAGCAACTTAAGAATGATAGAAGGACATTCGGAAATATGAATAATTCATGACAATATTATTATTTCTATTGCGATCACAAATTCACTGAAGGAGGGATTGCCTTTGGTATAATCGTTAGCTAAAAAAGATCAGTGTAAGTGTAATAATAAAGATCAGTGTAGGACCAATGTTTCTTTTAGTGAAGTACCCAAAACTGACTTGTAGTTCGGCAGACTATAATAGGGATTTGAGAACCAGCATTAAGATTTATGTAGATTTCCTTTCCGTCTTACATGTATCTTATGGGTTATTTCCCAAAGGAATCATCATTTCAGAACGCCAAAAACAATCTTGACCTGGTGTCAGAGTTTAAAAGCCGCCCATGGGCCTCTGACTTGGCTTAACATGCCGTCGTGAAATATCTCTCAGGCACGCCAGCTTACGCACATGAATCCGAAAAGTCAGAGATGTGACTTGGATTCGAACTCGAGACCTATGACCTGTCAGTCTGACGGTGTCACCACTAGGTTTTTCGGATTAGTCCACATTCAACCCCTAGAATCTCAACCCTTGTCCACGTTGAACCCTTTGGGGGTTGAACGTGGACTTTTAATTTTGAATGTTTTTAATCCACGTTCAACCCTCAATGGACTGTAAAACACGAAAGTTTTTCTCATCTATACATAACTAGCTGTCCGACCCGGCTTCGCTCAGGTAGCAGTATGTAGTACCTACATATCTATGTAGGTAGGTAGGTGCGCAGTAGATAAGGTAGATACCTACATACCTACTTACACCTACCTACCTACACCTACCTACCTACACGAAGCCAAAACTACACATACAAACATAATATTTATGAAAAAAGTAATTTTTGCGAGGTCAGGGAACGATCCTAATTAGTGATGTGCCGTTACCAGTAATTTACTCCAGTCGAGTATTTTCCCAGTAGCGTTACCAGTAACATTCTACAAAAATAGTAATTAGTGTAACAGGGAAAAATATTTTATTTCTTAAATTTAATTGTAAATTTTTTAAATTTAAGTGTCATTATTATGTGATAATGAGTGGTCCGATAAGACTTCTTCTACCACTTCTAGTTTAAATGCAACCAAAATTTGAATTTTAAATACTATTTTCTCATTATTCCTAGTAACTTAACGAGTAAGTTTCGAGAAACTTATTGAGTAACTTCCCATACAGTAACTTTCTGGGTATTTTCTCATTGTTCCTGTCAAGTCTGCAATCAGCTGTCTGAAATCGGGAACATGTACAGGATTACAGTTTATACAAGATCTAATTTATCATGGATATATTTTTTCCGAATAAAGCCCTGGTTAAAATATCTGAAAAAACATTATGTTAATTGCTTCCGTTTTTGTTAATTTTTTTTTTCTGTATGCTCTTCCAAATTTTGACGTTCCATTGTATCCATAATCATCCGGTAACCATAATAAGCTACACATAATAAGGGAAAAATAAACTAAGAACGAGTTATTTTCGATCAAGTGAATAAATGACATGGAATATATTATAATGCATGTTTTGTATACAATTAATTTTATTTATTTACCCACCTACAGGTTAAGTTTTTATTGACATTTGTGACGATCGAACACCATAATAATCACTGTGTATAAAGAAGTGTTATTTCTTTGACAATGCATTTATGCATGTGACATTAGTGGTGGGACCAAAGGCACAATTTAATATGGTAGCAATCTTATTCATAAAGTACCTAATTAATCGATTCGAGTCAAAGCATGAAAAATCGTTTAAAAAAATATATATTTTTGAATAGATATTTTATAATACCCTTTTTAACTGTGTTTGATTAATAATAACATAACATAACATCACGCCTGTAATCCCTGAAAGGTTAGGTAGAGAGGTACACCCTCATTTTGCTATAGTTATGTTTAAGTCCCGTGCGGGCGTCAGCCTATTGCGCACACGCCGCACGGGCACAAATCCGGACTCCGGGCTGCTACTGAGATATTCCTCCAGCCTATTCCTGAGGACCTCATGCTCCGCTGTAGCGCTTGCGACCAAATTATTAAATAGCAAATCGATACCTACATATTTATCTTCTTCATTTTAATGTTCGTTGCCAGGTTACGTAGTAGCAACATTCAGAAATGAAGTGCAATGACAGTGACATAAGCGGAAAATACGTATCTCAAAAGTAAAAAAATACTTTAATTTTGGTGTCCAAAAGCGTTCAAATCGTTTTCATAACGAAAACGTAAATCTGATTTAAAAAATACGAGTATTTTATGAACTACATTTGGTTGTGACAATCTCGCTCCCATGTTGGTACGAACCCAAAAATAAAATTTAGGTAAAAAGGTTTTTACTTAAAGGAGAATGCCACTTCTCCTTTAAGTAAAAACCTTTTTACCTAAATTTTATTTTTACCCAACAGCTACTAATACCTGTAAAAGTGTGTAAAAGATTAATTGTAAAGAAAATAAATACACTTCTGCACTCAGTATTACTTTAATGTCATTATTAGCTACCTAGCAACAAGGGGTTGAATATGGACAAACAAAAGATGACCAATGTATTGAATGTAGGGGTTGAGATTGTAGGGGTTGAATGTGGACTAAACCGGTTTTTCAATATTAACATTGAGCGCAGGTTAAAGCGTATAAAGCAAAAACATTTCCATAAACCAGTTCTTATAACACCGAACTTATTCCTTTTCAATCCCAAGATCCTGACTCCGAGAATAAAGTTCTAACAAGTCTCAGCGAAAGTAAGGCTATACATGAGGAATACATCATAATAAACAGGGCGCATATATCCGACCGATCGGATCTCGTGTGTAGCTGAGGACACAACATAGATAAGTACAGAAGGTTGACTCCATACAATGAGCGAAAATGCTCACCCACAAACATAGATGCGTACGTACGGCGATCTCTAATTCATCATTATCATTTCAGGCAAAAGATGTCGACTGCTTTACATGGCCCAAGTGTCGCCGCATCTCTTCTCGCATTCAGTGGATTCCCGCATTCTTAAACTGTATGTGAAGTGTTCTTGTGGTCTGTTCCAAAAGCCATCATTCCCAATTTATTCGGTGTCGGCGCAACATGTCCCTTTATTCCATACTTCTCTATTAGTCGTCATCTCGGTAGTCACCCCCTTTCTAGTCATATCATCTTTCACACGGTCCATCCATCGTTTCTTTGATTTTCTCCTACTCTTATAGCCATCGACATTATTCATACCCAAAACTTTCCTCACGACATTTTCCTCTGGTCATGGTTTGTTCCAAAAGTATCTGATGAAATTATAAACAACTGGGTCAGAAAACTTACCTGTGGATGCCAATTTGTAGCGCCACTACCAAATTGAGTGCTTGATTTGATTATTTGAATATACAACGTGTAACGTTAAATGCGCAAAACCTCAGACACCCGCACTGATTTTTACTTCAATTGACCTATTTCAGAGAGAAAAAAATTGTAAAGGTTATGTGCTGTTTTGGAAGATTCGTATTTGCATTTAAATAAAAAATAAATATATAATAAATTCATTGAAATAAAAGCTAATAATAGCTTTTATTTCAAAACAAATACGAATCTTCCCGCGTATGAAAACATTTAAATTGGTCAAACATTTAAATTGGTCGACATATTTGTGTTTGTTTACCAATTTTGGCGGGTTTGCGCATGTGATGACTTGACATTTAATAAATAGACACGGCAACGTTTTTTAATGAAGTTTTTTTTTTATGTGATCTGTATTAAGAAGTGGTTCAATTGATTTTGCTCGTAATTCTGATTAAACTATTTTCAGGTTTTGCGCATTTAACGTTACACGTTGTATAAACCCGAAATTCTTATTTTAAATCACCTAAAAGATGTTTTTAAATTGAGGTAATTTTGTCAATCATTGGACACCTTAAACAATAAGTTACTAAATCCCATTAGTGATGATTGCATAAGAATTTTACTTGAACAGGGTAGGGTTAGTTGGGTCATTTTCATCAAATACTTTTGGGACAGATTAGGTATATGCGGATGCGGGTTGTTAGGAGTCCTTCTGTACCTATCTATATTGTGGCGAGGATTTACGATGTTCTTCAGGAAATGAGACGATCAATGGGTGAACCCCGACACTTTGACATAGTTCTCATTGTGTGACAAGACTATGTGATATCATGTTCGGGTTAATGTAAGCAACTTAGATTTTATTGGCAGCTGCGGTATGTTAAAGTAATTATAACTTAAACGGTGTAAGGATGTTAAGTTTTGAATAAGTTCTGAAACTGAACAACGTTTTAATACTTCGATTATTTTTAGTTAAATATACCAAACTTAAAACTAGGTAGGTAGGTAGGTATTGGCACCCAAAAGGGTATTTGGTTAAATAGGTATCTCCAATAATTTGGGGTTTAAGTAGTATTTAAGTCATAACTGGAAATAAAACAATTTAAGGTAATATTACAATTCAGTGCTTTTTAAATTGGCTCTAATTGGCAAAATTTTGCTAACCTTTTTACTTTTCTAGGATAAAAAATAAGTTAATCCACAATGAACGTCTCGTAGGATAAAATATTTCGTAATATAGTATTTTCATTTCGATATTATTCTGAATTTGCCGTTTTGACGAGCAATTATATAAAAATCTGTATCGATACCAAACTCGGAAAGTGTTTATAAAATATCTTCTCACCTATATTTTATGCGGATAGGAAATATCGCATTAAAATGTCGTTAGAAGCTATCCCAGCGGGTTATTGATGCGAATTTTTTTACCGAGTCCGCAGATGGGTTATCCCGTCCTAATGATCACCCGTTGTGCCAACAACTTTAATACGATTTTATGAACTTTTGTATTTTATTTTTAAGGTCAACATTACACGTCTGTATTCCTCGAAAGGTTAGGCAAAGAAGTACCTATAGTACGAGTTCATTAATATATTGGCCCTTTCAAGCTTCAAAAATATATGAACGTCAAAAAACTTCATAATATTGTAACACCTATAAGCATAATTAAATTGTGGTCAAGATTGAGATTCACTAACATGTGACTGCTTCTTTTCAGTAACATGTGTAGCCAAAGGCACATTATTATATGAACCACTTTAAGATCATAATATTATGTATGAATACAATAATATCTGACCAAGTTAATGTTATTCAAATTCAACCCTATTACTACGTTATAAAGATGATGTTACTAGCAATCTTAAAATTGCATGGTCAAGGAGTTTGCAACATTATTTATCACTGGCTAGATTAACTTCAAATGACGTTATGTTTTTCTAATAAAATTATAACTGACGTACATGTCATTCAACGATTTAATAAAATCCTACGATTTACAATACAATATAAACTAGATTTTATTTGTTCGAGCAAATAATTGACTTTACCATGCATGTAGAGATAATTAAGAAGCTTAACCAGCTCAGATATTTTTAAAGCCAATACAGTTTGGATATAATTTTGAAAAGGGTGATCACATATTATTGCCTAATGCACAGCATATATTATTGAACCGTTCACTTATAGACATATTTTTTATCTATAGGTTCTATAGAATTTATTGAGCTTTCCAACGCTCACAATATTTTGAATCATTGACAGTGCCAATATATTAATGAACTCGACTGTACGGCCAAATTTCACCAGTTATGTTTAAGTCCCATGTAATAGGGAGCGAGCCTATTCATCAACCGGGTACAAATCCAGACTTCGGTCTTCTACTGAGAAATTCCAGATGGAAATACCCAATAACACTTTTCCCGATCTGGAATAGAACCTAGGACTTCATGTTCAGTAGTAGCGCTTGACTAGACCAACGAGGTAGTCAGTTCATATTCTCATTGAATTCAAAAGCATTTCATTCAAAAGTCATTAGATTTCGCTTGAAATGATATTGCATGGAAATTAAGTCATTCATTTCGTGTAAAACTTCATTTGAATTTTGATTGAGCGAGAAAATTGACTTCACAAACTAAGTTTTTCATTTAATAAACCCTATTAGGATTCTTTTAAAACAAGTCTCGTAAATTAAACGAATTTGATTTAGTGAAAACAAAAATAGATCAAAGTATTTTATTATTTCGAAAGGTTTTCATTTTTCAGTGAAGACGAACTTCGTTTTAGGGCTATCGTAGGTCGCAAAAATTT
Source organism: Lithophane ornitopus (assembly GCA_948473465.1). Classification (NCBI taxonomy): domain Eukaryota; kingdom Metazoa; phylum Arthropoda; class Insecta; order Lepidoptera; family Noctuidae; genus Lithophane; species Lithophane ornitopus. The sequence goes on from OX419629.1 coordinate 5,929,246, forward strand.
AACTGCACTGATTTTTTGGGATGTTGCTTAGAATGTATTGTAAAACCGAGGTTGCAGCTCCATAAGACTTGCGCTTATTGCGAGGTCCTCACAAAATCTCGAAATGTTCGGACTTTCATTCACGACGATTTCATCGGCAAGTACCCATGTGACTTTGTCAATTCATATGTACTTTCTGAGATTATCTTGGACATTATACACACACAATCATTCATCTGTCATGCTGTCATTTGTGGATCTTTGACAGTCGTTACGAGTCGTGTGTATAATCAATCTGCCTAGCCTTTTCCCAAGTATGTTCGGGTCAGCTTCCAGTCTAACTGGATGCAGCTGATACCAGTATTTTACATGGAGCGACTGCCTATCTGACCTCCACAACCCAGTAACTGGATAATACAATACCCCTTGGTAAGACTAGTTGTCAGACTTTCGGGCTTCTGACGACCCGTAACGCTGTTAAAGATCAATGAATGACAGCCGGGACCAATGGCTTAATGTGCTTTCCGAGGCACGGAGGAGTTTCGATATGTTAAGATTTTCACCCATCCATGGACCAACCCCGGCAAGCGTTGCTTAACCTGGTGGATCGACCCGTGCGGCTGTTATTATTTAGCCACGAGCTCGACATAAAGTCAATATAAGTCCAAAATTGCCAAGCCGTCTTGAGTATGTGTGGTGATCAATGCTCTTGCCTAATTGTTTTAAAGGTGTGAGCCCGGAGATCTTTCATACAGGTCCCGTACTCAGTATAGACTCATCCTCTCACAAAGGCTTGAATCTTCCTGTAACCTAGATACTATGTACCAAATTGTACCATTTTGAGAGAAATAAAGTACTATACTACTTGTTCTCTGTTTCAGATAAGGATCTTGCCCTTTTTTTTTTGCGTGTGGGAAATCATCAATGACTTCTCTCGCTCTGGGCAGAGCGGAAGGGCGTATGAGACTATTACTGACTAAAACCCACCCGTGTTCCTTCAGTTGCCTGTTGCCAAGGTCCCGGTATCCCTTTCGTACTTTTCCGCAATCCTGGCAGGAAGGCCTTTGCCCTGGAGTACGAGAATAATTTATAGGCTGGTATGGTGTAGTATTATGCAAATAACGTTCCTGAAATATCAGTAAGATAAAATTACTCTGTTAGTCCATATTATTAATGTGACATCATGTGACACAATAATTTGTCCAAAATAGGCATTAAAATGTATGCAGATCGTTTGCATAATTAGATTATTATTATCAACCTATTTAATATCACGAACAACGGGAATGGGTCGTATCATTATTTCAGTGGATAGTTCCATTAAATTATATTTCTTTATTTTGCCAACTGTAAATACTCTAACGTGATATTAATAATTTAGCTTCAATAATCACCGATTCCCTACAATGGCGGTGGTGGCTACCGACATTTTATTTTATGGGAAATGAAATGAAATGAATTTTTTTATTCTGTAAATAGGATATAAGGCCGATACAAACTCAGAGGTCGCAGTCTCTTTTAATGTCCAGACATAATCTTGGTCAAGCCATATGAGGACCATGTAGATTAGCGTCTGAAATGGTCTTTTGAGGAAAGAACCACAACGATTTGAGTGGACCTGTCCAGTCAACGACTCGTCGAACAATACAAAAGAAAGGACATTTGGGTAGGTCGCATAAAATACTATGGGAGTAATCTATATGAATGAAAAAACAAAATGAATCCCTATTTCCCTTGATCAAGCCATAACTTGAGAACGACTGCACCAAATAAAATTGAATAATTCTTTTTTGTTGTGTTCGTTATTCGACAAGGTTTTTAAGATAGATAAGTGTAGGTAGATAAGTAGGTAGGATAGGTAGGGTAGGTAGGGTAGGTACGTAGTTAGGAAGGTAGTGTAACGTTGTACTTATGTTGCGTATGGAAATAGTTCAACTTTACTTCTGGCTCTTTCTTGTACAATGGGAAGAGAAAATGATAGTAACAGCAGAAATTATGTTTGATACGCAACAGAATCAGGCCTATTGTCACAGTATAACAAAGTAACAGTATTATGTCTCGACAGTGACCTTTAAATCATTACCTACGGCCGCTCGGTAGATACCTAACCCTTGCGCGTCCGCGCGAAACTCGATAGTGTTGCTTCATCTCTTCCCTACACTGAAGTAATATTAAAATAATACTGCTGTAAGCGGTGGTGGCAGGCTCCCTGATATACAGTGAGATTTGGAAGCGTGTCGACCGTTTTCTATGAATATATCGACGCTGGAAAGCGATTTTGTCGTATCTCGAAAAATTGCATTTTTTTTTATTGCATCATTGAAATCGGAAAAAATAACTGCATTGGACGGTCTGATCAACGTTTTCCTACGATGTTTTTTTTTCATGATACGACGTAACAAAACATACTTAGTTCAAAATGCTGTAAATACCATAAAATCAACTATTTTTTTATAATAACAATACTAAGATACTAATAATAAATAATAATAATACTTAGATACTACAAAAATGCTATTAATTGTGTAATAATTTAAAAATAATATTTGTCACAAAATTATGTTCTATTGAGATACAGCAATTTCGCCGCCTGAGTATTTTATACGCCCTTGGATACGTCGTTTCCCGATCGTATCGCAGTCGCTGCGCGAGCGCTCAAGCGAGAAAGCGAGTACGTAGTCTGCAAAATTCGGGTGTGTGTTCAACTGAAGTGAATCCTAGAGTTAGACTGGCTTATTGCGTCTTCCGAAGCACGGATATTAAAAAAAAATCAAAGCAATTCTTATTTTATTACATTCGCAAATTTGTGGTTATCTTTAACCTAACCTAATAAAACAATTATTTTAGAATAATAAATTATCCTACTATGTATTCCTATTAAATCAACAATCAATTGAGACGTAAAATCAGAACTATCTGTCCTGACTTCACGTGTCACAATATCTCACGTCTGTTTTCGTGTTTTGTGACTATGTTTGGATACTTTTTAGGGTTCCGTACCCAAAGGGTAAAACGGGACTATTAATAAGGCTCCGCCGTCTGTCTGTCTGTCTGTCCGTCTGTCACCAGGCTGTATCTCATGAACCGTGATAGCTATAAGCTATTTCGTTGTGCCTTATGTTACAACTACCAAGATACAGCAATATTGCTGCTTCAAATTGAAACACTAATTGCTGTAACTAATATAAAACGCATGTTAGACTAACTTTAGAATGCTATCATTAGTGCCATCTGATAAATTTTATTATAAGAAATACGTGTTCCAAAAATTACCTCTCTGAATTAGCTAGTTTACGAGTTACGAATTTTTTAAATTGTTTTTTGGCTCTGGTGTAAAGTTCAACTTTTCGAGATACTACAAGATTGCTTTCTTGAGTTGATATAATACTGTTACTTTTTTATACTGTGCCATTGTTCTATAATAACATAGGTAGATGATATTTAATTCTCGTGTTTGTGTAACCCAAGAAAATTTTGTTTACATAAAAACCTTGTTTTTATACTGATTGGGCCTCTATAGAGATAATTACAGTCTCAGTTTTCATAACAAAATTTGGCCTTAATGAAGCGTTTAATAACATAGGTCTACACAGAATCAAAGGTTCTTATTACTAATTAGAAGCTCAACAAATTACACGGTGAACTGAAGCCGTTTGTTCTAGTCTAGGTATTTTACCAACGAACTCTCTCAAAGCGATTTTCTAAAGTGTGCACAAGATCAAGTCTATTAGAAGATGAAGATTTTTCATTTTCCTTTGTTTTGTAATAGACTGTGCGAGTTCATAAAACGCTAATTAATTTGATATCGTTGTTCGTAGAGTCTTGCTAAAGTTAATGAGTAGCTACAAATTAATTAAAAATGTCCGTTTACACAATATAAAAGTCAAACTAATTTACACATCTGATTTAATTTTCTAAGGAATGTTTTTTTGAGAATTTCGAATCCGATGTAACGCAAAAAGTACCAATTAGTAATGTCATAAAAATGTAGATATTTAATGTATTTTATTTATTTTCTCTTCTACTATTACACACGGTGCCAATATCTCTTTTTATCTACTTTCCTATAGCAGATAAATGCTGGAAGAGATTCCTTTAGAAAAAAACATTACGGTCATCGGTAATTTTCTGTTCTTTTCCTCTTAATAGTAATAATCTATTTAGGTACCTATTTACATTTCAAAGTTACAAACGTCTGTGTTACCCTGGCTAATATACAAGGAGTTCCTGTATCACAAGAGCCAAAACATAATAGTACATAAATGGATAAATAAATAGGTATATATTAAATGTATGTGTCCTGGCTCTATTTGCAAAACATGTACCTAATTGGGGTTAGGGGTCGTTCGGCCCACTACGGAACTGGGACCGAGGACCAGTTACCCCTTTTTAACTGGGCCCACATCTGTTTTGCTTTCAATCAAGCGAAGGGTGGCTTAAAATGGTTTATATATTATTAAGTATACAATCGATTTTGTACAGGTACAAGCATTTACATAAATAAACCACCCGCTTAAAATTGTTTATATATTGCTATACAATAGAGAATAGAAAGAGAATAATTATGTAAGGATATAAATATAAAATTTAAATAAATGAATAAAACTATTGAAGGATGTAGATGCTTATACATGTTCATTTTGAACATGCATAAGCATTTATATCCTTGCATAATTATTCTCTTTCTATTCTCTATTGTATAGCAGTAAATACATTTTAAACGGGCGGGTTATTTATGTAAATGCTTGTACCTGTACAAAATCGATTGTATACTTAATAATATAAAAACCATTTTAAGCCACCCTTCGCTTGATTGAAAGTAAAACAAATGTGGGCCCAGTTAACCATTATCAATTTTTAAAAGGGGTAACTGGTCCTCGGTCCCAGTTCCATAGTGGGCCGAACGACCCCTAACCCCCTAATTGGACTTCACCAGAAGAGACTTTATATTTTGTGATTAATTTCATCTATCCTAACTCCTCAGTTGAGTGGATGACCCTTAAGATAGATTGGAGCTATATTTAGATGAGCTACGAAATATAAATAAATATTAAACTTAATTAAGTACCTACAGACTGCGTTGGTGTAATTCCCGGGATAGGTACATTTGTATTTTAAAAGTTATAAGTACATTTTTTTTTGCCAAGATAACGCTCCCTAAATATAGAAAAACTTCTAAGATATGTAGTTAGTGGCAATACTGTTTGTCGTTCTGTATAAGCTCCTATTGAGAACTCAAGTATGTTCAAGGTAGAAGAAAATGTACATGAAACAAAAAAGGAAGAAGTAAATGTATTTTTCTCAAACGAGGACTGCATTTGCGGTGGACGTGACCAGAAAGCGTGGAACAGTCTCGTGGCGGGCGGCGCAACAAATTCACGGGTAAAACTGCTTGTGTAAGAATAATAAAACGGACTTATTTTTACTGTATCATTGCAGTTGCGGTTTGTACAACCAGTTTTATTGAACTTGCATATTACTACAAGTTTAATTCAGGGTAAATAAGAAGATCCAAAAAATAGCCCACTACTTGGAATGGGTCTATTAATAACTGGAGATTTTTTACAGCAGAAAACTAATGGCTCAAAGCAACATAAAGTTAGCTGAGGATATCAGTTTTGAGCTTAACCAACTATAACAGGCTATTGAGAGCACTCGAAACGAATCCGCACGTATTTCCAAATGTTTCGGTCGATTCGCAGCCAATGAGCCGATCCTTGAGTGATGTCGACCATTGCCTGGTACTGGAAAATATGGTATGAAAATCAAAGTAGTCAGGGAAATTAACTAATTGTATAAAATACAATAGACGTAGATATATTTTATAACCTATTCTGTTTAACTATTCCTCAAGAGTCATAAGGAACCCTGAAAGAAATCGACATGTGTTTCACCTCTCACGCGCGTCCAGCGCTCGGCGTGGCAACAGGTCGTGTTCGGGTTCGCGACTGGTCAATCGTCATCCTGAGTATGCCTCGTAGAGAGGTAAAAATGCGAAGTAATCACTTTGAAAGCGATTACCAAGGTTTATGTGACAGATAATTTCAACCGTAATCAAGTTTGAATTTACTGGAAATATTGCTATCAGAAGTTATTTATTATTTATTTAAGTGATGAAGCAATTATAACTATATTTTACCTTACCTTACACATGGATCTTTGTGATTCAACAGTACGTGCATAATCTTGATTTACTGTCCACGTGAGGAGTGTGCTCTAGCTGCCCTAATTTCACCACACCTACAATTTTTCCACAGTCAGCGAGCTGAAAGTTATCGCTACTTTCCATCATTTTACACAGGTATGTTCATTATTGTCGAAGAAAAAACCAGCTATTCCGTAAATTTTAACCGTGTAGGTATGACTTTGAAGTGATGACAGATGTTTTATTTTATAACCTACTAGCACCCCGCTCCCTGTTTTTACTTCTACAAAACATCGAGATTTCTTGGTTGCATGTAACTTTAATAATAATGAATTATACACATAAACCTTCCGGAATAAATTCTCTAAACGATATTGAAAACCCCATCAAAATCTATTGCGTGGTTTAGAAGAAACGCGGACATACAGACAAACACGAAAAGCGACTTTAATTTATAATATTTATAGATGATAAAAATCTAGGTACGCTGAGGTTTTTAGAATCATGTGCTGAATTGAATTCATGGTTACAGTTTGCGTATCGATATCCCTTACACGTATACACACATGGCAGAACATGATGGCCACATACAAACTGTACTGTCGTATCCTTACATCGCGATATCAGAGTTATCCGCGCGATTAACATAATAGAAAAACTCGACAACAACCGTTGGGCAACATCCCACCAGACGCAACAACCATCACGTCGTCACGAGGATTCTCCCTTTTTAAACGGCTTCTTCAAAAAGGAGGAGGTTCTCAATTCATCTGTAGGTTTATTTTTTTGTGTTTATGATACGCGATTACTCCGCCAATTATGAATCGATGTTGATGATTCTTTTTTTGTTTGATAGGTCATGCTTCATAGGTGGTCCCATATTTTTTTTTTAACTTTGCTTGCGTAGTTTTTGAGTTAGCTTCAATAATTACGTATTTTTCCCACTTAGTGTATGTAGACGAAATATTATTTGACTCCGTCACTGTTATTTACATAGCAGGTAGTGTAGCAGTATTCGAATTTGTGTGGGGTAGGAACCACAACTAAAAAGTGAAAAATAAAAAATATTTTTTTTTTGGAAGTCGTTGTTTTTGTTTTTTTGTAAAAAGTTTTTCTAGTTGAGGATCAGGAACTTTCCACCCGGTTTCTTTTTCCTCTGAAAGACTATAAACCCAATATCGCTTCGGTTCCAATAAATTCTGCTTGCTACCTTTACGCAGGAACGATTTCATGAGTAACTGTTGACTGCAAACAGCTTTGATTCTCGCACGTTCGTTTGTTTTTGTACAATTCGTTTGTTTTACCCGCTGCGATGACAGGGTACTGTTTTATATAGGAAACAAGCGCCCCACCACACACGGGTTGTAGGACTTGACAAAAAATCGAGATCTTATAAGTCATCATCTTCCTACCCTTGTACTACTTAGGTACTATACTTGGGGTCGGCGCAATATGTTTTCTTTTCACTCCCTCCTCGAGATCGATCGAGATTTTTTATGTAAGTTTTATAGGTATTTATGTATTTCCCAAATAAACCTTCTCAGCATAAATTCTCTAAATTATAGAGAAAACCGCATCAAAATCCGTTGCGTAGTTAAGCACCCACGTTAAGCGACTTTAATCCTTACTAATTATTATAAATGCGAAAGTCTGTCTGTCTGTCGCGCTTTCACGCCAAAACTACTGAACCGATTTAAATGAAATTTGGTACACATATAGTCTAGAGCCTGAGAAAGGACATAGGCTACTTTTTATCGACATACCACGCGGGTGAAGCCGCCGGCAGAAGCTAGTTTATATGATATAGATGGAGCATGAAATATTTATTTCGTGAAATGGCCCGATTACGTAATAATATTACCTAGTATTATGAGGCAATATGTACCTAACTACACGTAAATTATAAAGGAGATTGAAGATGTATGACAGGAAATTGCTGGGAAATATTTATGGTATTTTTTTTCCTTAAGTTTATTTGATCTTATTATGTCTGATGGGATTTATTCGAGCAGTAAATAATGAGAACGTCTAATAATTGCCTGTCTCTACGTGGAAGTTGAGGTAAGAAGAAAAATATTATTGAATGCTATATTAAAAATGAATTGTGTGTATTTTTCTAAACGTAGGGTCTATAGCATATAACAAAAACCTAGGTCCAAACCTGTCCGATCCAAAAGGGGCTTTTGGATCGGACAGGTTTGGACCTAGGTACCGCAATAACTCAAACTCAAAGCATTTATTTCAAATTACAGGTAGGTACTTTTGAATTGTCAAGGGGACGGTCAGTCAAAAAAAAATGAAGCTTCCCATTCCAAAGTGTAGTAGGTTCCTAACATTACTAGATACATGAAATATCAGAGTCTATTGTGTACTGGTAGATATAACACTGCTTTGCTTAAAAAAAAAATTATTGGTATGGCACCTATTATATTTAACAAATTGCCAAGTTGTATTAAGGATCAGCCCTTAGTAAAATTCAAGAAACTCCTGTCTTCGTTGCTGACAGAGAAATGTTATTACTCTGTTATCGATTTTATAAATGATGAATTGTAATATTTTGCTTCACTTTGTCTCATTTGTTGTGCTTATAGATCTAATTTTGAATTTTGTACCTAGTTTCTAAATTTATCCACTATATTTTTGTATGCCAACAGGCAGAATGTACTGGGAATATATTTTTAACTAACACCATTATTGTAACACCTGCATTCTATACAAATAAATAAATTATTATTATTATTACTAAAAAGTAATCAAACATTTTTTTGTCTGAAAATAAGAAAGTTAGTACCTACTGTTTAAAATTCACGTTTTTAGTACCTACCAAGATGACAATAATTTAATTATAAATTAGCAAATTTTTTGCAGAGGTCATAAGTTATGACTTGTAGATAGATCGCTAAACGTCGGCCGTCCGCGCCCCTTGTATTATTATTAGTAAAATAACAGTTCAACCACCACTCGAAACAGCATTAAAAACATTTCGTATCGCCGTATTTCATCATGAATATGTTCAAAGATACCTATTTGAGCACAAAAGAACGTTAAACGTAACATTTTTCATAATATATTTCGTACTAAATCTTCAAGCTTCACGCAGACATATTGAGAATTTGATAACAATTTTACCGACATTTTTAATATCCGTTTAAAGTTGGTTTGCACGAAGTCACGGTTCTTTGTGTATCTTTTATAATATATTTTATTCTGTGACGGACACAATACTGGCTAGCACCTCCGTTATTCAAGTCTGTGTAAATAAATCTTCCCTTTATGAAACTTCAGTCGACGGACACTGAATGCTATTTTTCTGCATGCTAGTTTCTTTTCTGCTGTAAAGACAAGGGTTATAAATTCTGAGACGGGTTCATTTTCATTTGTTTTTTTTTTCTGTTGGAGTAATAAGCTAGGTACCTGATATTCCCTTTTATGTGCTTCAAAGGTGATCGACACATTACTACATCTGGTAAAGTAATTTTGAGTTTACGATCTATAGAACTTAAAAAGGAGCTCGTGGCTAAGTAATGCCAGCCGCTCGGGCCGATCCAACAGGTTAAACTACGCTTTCCGGGGTTGGTGCGTGGATGGGTGACCATCTTTACATACCGAGACTCGTACGGGTCGTCAGAAGCCCAAAAGTCTGACAACCAATCTTAACAAGGGGTATCGTATTACCCAGTTACAGGGTTGTGGAGGTCAGATAGGCAGTTGCTCCATGTACCTAACATACTGATATTCGGCTGCATCTGGTTAGCCGACCACAACATAGTTGGGAAAAGGCTAGGCAGATTGGTTGATCTATTAAAAACTTGTCCATAAAAATTTATCTGCCTAGACTTTTCCCAACTATGTTGGGTTCGGCTTCCAGTCTAACTGGATGCAGCTGAATACCAGTATTTTACATGGAGCGACTGCCTATCTGACCTCCACAACCCAGCAACTGGGTAATACGATACCCCTTGGTTAGACCGGTTGTCAGACTTTCGGGCTTCTGACGACTCGTAACGACTGTCAAAGATCCACAAATGACAGCCGGGACCAACGGCTTAACGTGCTTTCCGAGTCATGGAGGAGTCTCGATATGTGAAAATGGTCACCCATCCACGGACCAACCCCGGCAAGCGTAGCTTAACCTGATGGATCGACCCGAGCGGCTGTTATTACTTAGCAACGAGCTCCTCAAAACAAAAAAAAACAAAAAACTTGTCCACCTAATTTGAAAAGAGAAAGGTCTATGACCTGTGTAATAATTAGTTCTTATAACACCATCGCTGAAATACGTGATCGCATTTATTGAGGAACCATGTCTCATATTTAAACGCAGCTACTACCAATATTTAGAAGTAAATTATTCGATTTTGTAGGCCCGATGAAAACCGACTCATATACGATAGGCCGAAACTCAATAAGAAAAACTCTTGTGCTGAAAAATGCTTAAAATCTTGACAACACAACATTTGTAAATGTTTAAGTGAGTACTTAATTAGTGTCCCGATTTATTACCTAAGTCATTATAAACGTAGTTCATAAAATATAACCTTTGACGAAACAAACATTGCTAAAATATCCTTTGCCAACAAACTACAAATTGTCTTCAATTACATAAACAGCCAACTCTCCCATCCAAAACCACCGTTTCAACTAAACGTTTAACTAAATAAGGTAATAGCAGATCTCTCTAACTAGCCGTTAATGTCAAACGCCAGGTGCAATATGTACCCGAGATAGTTTAATTAAATAGCATTGTAGTAAGCTCGGGCTTTGCTGGGGATCTTCGTAACGTTCCGATCTAGACCAAGTGGAGTTTCTAACAACACTATTAAAATACGTCGTGTTATTTTAGAACATAAGATAGAATATTAAAACTATTTTATGTTTTGAAAATGTGATTTCAAAAAGTTATTTTGTTATTCCAACATAATTTCTTCATCTACCAATTATTACTCGTATGGTTTGCTATTTGAAATGCAAATAGGTAGGTATTTTACATGAACTATGTCTACATCGAACAATAAAAAAAAAAGTTATCACTTTTATATAAAAATTTGAACACGCGATATTCGTTACAAAATATGCGTTACAACGATAAATATTCCTCTACAAAAACGTTTCAGAATTTACACAAAAATCCTCCACCGCGAACAATCTGGTAAAACAAAGGAAAACTAATATTCAAGAAAGACTGCACTAAAACGAAATGATGCAGTAACATAGTTTAAGTTCAGGCGATAAGTATAACTCTGGAATGGGCGCTTGGCACGCGATGCATTCACGTCGCAACGATACATCATGTTTTCATGTCCGTCGAGAGCTCAGAACGTTTGAAGAAGAGTTTATTTCAGTGCTTGATACTACTGAAAACTAGGCAGAGATTGATAATGCTATGGTGTAACTCGCCTAAGAGTTTTAATTTTGTAATTCATCTCTACATACCTACCCATAAGATCTTTCCTGCTAGTAGCTGATTTGATTATGTTTACATGTCTTTAGACAGCTATTGCGTTACGAACCTGGCTTGTCACTCTGGATGTATTCGACGTAACGACTTGGATTTGTTTTTGACAGATTTTTCAGAAACAAAATGATAAATGTACCTACTGTCGAAATCAGTACCTAATATTTGCCCAGTGGAAAGATGGTTTCCACAAAATAACTGATGACCAATCAGTCATTTTTTTTTAAATTACTTGTCTCTCAGACATACAATTTACTCCAAGACAACCTGGTAAGTAGATACCTACCTACCTTCACGGTTCTTTACCTTTTAACTCGATAGCATTGTATTGTATCCTCTGACTCCACGTTCAAACTAATCAGAGAATTTCAATAAATACATGATTAACAGTGATCTCACCTTTTCTATAATTCATTACGTCACTACATCAAGCCATGAACATGATAGTTTCCTATCTCCATATTTCAACTCCTGACTAAAATGGTTACTTCCTACGCGATACCTCCACGTCGCAAATATACATCAAGGTTTTTCTCCATATATTATGCACCACTAATTTTATGAACAAACTATCCTGTGGTGTTTCCACTGTGTGATATATTGGCTAGTTATACACGCTGATATGGTCTATAATGTTGTGTTAATATTTAGGAAAGAGCGTTACGTGTAAAACAACAATCTTATAATTCATCAAATCACTACATCAACCCATGAACAGTACCTTTAGTTCCCTATCTTCATACTTCAACTCCTGACTAGAACGAGGGCTTAACACGCGATGCATTCACGTCGCGGAGATACATCATGTGTGCCTCCAGCAAAATGAATTCTTCTCGCTACGTACCGCTAATATTATGAACCAGTTTTCTCGCAGTGATTCAACTATGTACTATGTGATATATTGCTTGGATTTCGACACATGTCATGTTGCGTAAATATTAAGAGAAGTTCGTTACCTTTTTGGAGATTTTAGTATCAACATATTACATAATTGTATTTACTACAGTTTACTAATAACTGTTCATAACTATACATTACATATACTTATAAAAACTTAAAAGTCAACTCTGAATTCTCGCAGTAAGTAGGTTACTCTTAGTATTCTTACAAGATGAGCGAACCATTCATCCGAAACAAAACAGAATTTGGTCTGGCATCCAAGAAACCAGTGAGCATATTATTATATCATCGGCCTATAATATCTAGAAATAAAGAATAACATTTATTTGGCATTTATAAGAAGTGATAGCCAAGTGGTGTGACAGTCGGACTGCCAAGTCATAGGTCTGGAGTTCGAAATGTTCGAATCCAAGACACACACCATTGACTTTTCGGATTCATGTGCGAATTGTATAATTATCACTTGCTTTAAAAATGGTGAAGAAACTGGCATGCCAGAGAGATATTTCTCATAAGCCAAGTGAGATGCCCTTGGCCGACTTTAAAACCCTGACACCTGAGGGCCTAGACAAGTGACAATCGCTTTGAAAGCGTTTCGTATTTCTACAACGATTTTCAACGGGATTGACATAAGCTTTTCGATAGCTTAGGTCAGTCCTATACATTTTTGCCTTTTCCATCACCGTTATCGCTGATAGAATGTCACTTTGTCTGGGGCCTCAGGTTAGTCACTAACCACTCAAAAAGAAGAGAAGAAGAGATTTATTTGGCAAAAGATTGTGAAACAAGTCATCACACACACACTATCACCTCTAAATATATACAAGTAGCTTCGAAATTATAAAAAAAAACATTTCTCCTCAGTTACTAAAATTCCTGTATGACTTCGCATTTCTATCAGGAGTCTAACAAAGATTGGGATCAACATTCTAAAACAGTAACCGAGTGACGTAATTCTAGACAGTTTCAAAATTAGCATGCACTCCAGCGAATACGATACTTTTAGCCGCTACATCCTAATGTACTTTCCTAGTCCGTCCAACTTCACTCAGGTAGACTTAACTTTTTAATTGAGTTAGTAACACGAATACCGTTGGAGTGTGACTTTCGAATGCTACAGAACAGTTACAAGACGGCCCTTTACTGCTCTTTGTTGCCAACTCGCGACTCCCAATAGACCCCCGATCGAGTTATCCGTAATGGTATTACCTCTAATAACTATGAATTCTAATAATAGACTCGTTTTGTTGCGATAGGGACTTAATGGGTTACAGAACTGCCTGTAGTAATAACTTTAAACAAATGAAATGGTGTAGGAAGTTTATGGGCGGTCTTTATCATAAGTTTAGGCTTGTCCTTAATTAATGTTGGCGTTGTGGCTTCTAGGCGTAGGTGCCATAATATGGGACAGTATAATTATCAGTATTAGAATTTAGAATATTGTTTGGAGTAAACCTTGTAGGTATGAAATAAAAAACAACATGTTATAATCAGCCTATAGTGTTCTCACTGCTGGGACACAGGACTCCTCTCTGTAAGAGGGAGTGGTCCGTAATCGACCACGCGGGCCCAGCGCGGTTTGGTATTGTCACATGTCTTCGAATTTTAGGTTCTGTAGAACATGCCGGTTTCCTCACGATGTTTTCCTTCACCATTTTGTGAGCAGTGGGTAATTAAACAATTTATCCAAAGTAAAGCGCCTGGCTGGGTTCGAACCTACGACCTACAACTCGTAAGTCACGGCCACCACTGGGCCATCGCTGTTCTTACTCGTACAGGGGGCCTATACCAGCCACATTAGCAATTCCTCTAAAAGCAGTTCATTTCCTGAATCCCAGCTGTCATTAGCAATTCTTCTAATTTGACATAAAAGCAATTCATAATTTGTGGACCATTTTACGAATCTCCATAGAAAACTATCAGACAGATGAATTACTTCGTAATATGACATATATTGACATATACATGCAGATCATAATTATGAATTGTCAGTTGGTGACATTATACGATGATTCATAATATTTTCATATTGTGATTTGATTGTGACCGTTTTAAGCCCGCAGATAGTGCTATCCACGAAGACGCGCCCTACTCTGCGATTACTATAAGCTATACTTTAGTATGGAGCGGAGCGGAGTGGGGCGCGTCTGCATGTATGGCACTATCCATACCTTACCTTGTCAAAATCATCTCAGTGTTTTGAGCATATTATATTTATCAATTTGAGCAGTACCTCTTAATTTTTTTAATAGACGTTGATCGCCTTCATAATGTTTTCTCGTTCCCTGAGTACGGAACATTGTGCCTGTATTTATTTTATAGATCGCCAATTTAAAGTCAGCGATATAATATAACCAATAAAGGCGAGAATGTCTAAACTGCTAACAAGATGCCAATCCTATTTGCATAATGCAAGCATTTCTATCTCTTCCTTAACAACGAAAAGTCAGTTTTAAGCAAATTGAAGCCTCGAAATTGAGCGATTTAATGAGGTTCAAAGCTTTGAAGGTTTTCTTTGGGAAGTGGGTCTAATTTGAAATAACATGTTCCAGCAGGAAAATTTTAACAATGAAGTGGCCTAAGTGATAAGTGAATTAGGTGAAGTGGGGAGGGAGGGAGATTCTGCACGCGCGTGTTATGAAAGGAACAGAGGTGGTGTTTACTTGAAAAAAAAGCTTATGTTTGGAGAACTAGTATTTTTTAGCAAAACAATACTCGTATTTGTTTTGTCTTGCTATGTCGGTATGGTTATGTAGGTTAGGGACATGCTTCGACAGTCAATTAAACTTCGTAGGTAAAATAATACCACCAATAACGTTCCTAGTCAAATAAAAATCATTACATATTATAAAGCAAAGTCCTCAGTCGCGTCTATCTGTCGTCCTGTACGCGATAAACTCAAAAACGACTGCACCGCTTTTCATGCGGTTTTCACCAATGGATAGAGTGGTTCTCGAGTAAGGTTTTAGTATATAATAACCAACGCCTATGCAGGCGAAGTCACGGGCATCAGCTAGTAATTAATAACTCAGCTTCCCTACTGGACTCCTATTCAATTAGCGTGACTTGTTTAAAGCAAGTTTTATTTTTATTTAAAAACTAGCTGTTCGTGTCCGGTGTCGACCGGGCGAATTTCCTGTCTCCATCTCTAGTGGTTTATTCAAATTTTCATACAAAAATACTATCCTTTCCAACGTTACTGGGAGATTTTCCAAAAAATTCATTTCATACAAACCTTGTCCTGAAAAGTACGAACACAACAAAAAAATATAAAAGTACTTCAAAACACAACTCCGTAATTACTCCAACTCCTAAATAAAGAGGAGGGGGCGGCCCAGTGGTAGCGGCACCGTCGAGTTGAAGGTCGTGGGTTCGAACCCAGACGGGCACATTAGTTTGTGTAATTTATTTTCATCACCACTGCTTTAATATCGGTGAAGCAAATAATCGTAACGAAAGCCGGCTTGTCCTAGAACTAAAAATAAGAATACATGTGAAATCTAGCAACCTGCACTGGGCTTGCGTGGTGGATTAGAGCCCACCCCCTCTCGGAGCGGAGGGCTGTGGCCCAGAAGTGGGGGTTATACTTAGGCTGACTATACCATAATAAATAACTTGGGTTCCGTACACTGGACTCCTAGTCAATTAGCGTGACTTGTTCAAAGGGACTTTTTTTAAATAAAGGTGCTTCCATACACAACTCCGTAATTACTCGAACTTTTACTGAAATATGGTAAAACGAAATTAGTTTGCGTACACGTGAAATGTCCGTTAAAAGTTCCTGAAATGTTTTTTATTTCGTTTTCTTTTGCAAGCCGTAACTATCGAGCAATTTGGGAGTGTTTTTTATTTTATTTCAATTGCATGTGTATCAAACTTTCAATATACACGAACGTGTTTATTATTTTTAAATAGCTAAAGGGACGTAGGAAAGTACAAATTATGTCGGCCCTTTGACGGGAGGTCCTATTTCCTGTCTAAATTTTAATGTGACTTTAATGTTTGCCAAAAATCCATGTTATCCACCTACTTACGTATTTTTTTAAAACGAGGTCCTACTGAAATTCCTTTGCTTGGTCCTGACACTTGAATCTTACAAACTTATACATACCTAGAAACGGCAATTGTTGACCTGCAGATTATATGCCCAAAAAGTCTTTAGTTTTAATTTCCGTTATGAAAACAATAGTACCCACCTTAATTCTAGTCCAGGGGTATAATGCACCACGATATTTCATTGGAATCTCTCAACTCAACCATTAGCAAACTTTCAAATTCTTTTGACGTGACAACGTCTTATAAATTGGTTTGCCGGGTGACACTTCAAGAAACTGTGTTACGCTCCGCTCACGTTATGCGCTCACAATGAGAGCGAGTGAGAGGCACGCGTCCCTTCCACTCGGGCATGGTTAGCCCGCCTAAGAGCGAGAGAGACAGACATAAAAAGTGAAAGGCACGCGTCCCTTCCACTCGAGCACAGTTAGCCCGCCTAAGAGCGAGAGAGACAGAGCGAGAGAGAGAGAGTGAGAGAGATATTTCATCCTTCTTCCTACTATACGAATGAATATTCACATTAAAATTATTTTACCACTCAAAGTCGTTGTCACGTAAAACTTTCGCCCGTATACCGACTTTACAGGCAACCAATTTTTTTTATTCATAAGAAGATCTAACATGACCAGCTTTGGCGCGTTTTTTGACAGGACATAAAAAGTGACAACGTGACAAATTCGCTGTGGCGCTCGCACAGCGGGACGCCTCCCTAATAGGATCACTGTGAGGGCTTCATAAATAATGCCCTCTTGAGTTTACAGGGACACGGCTACAAAATTCGAGGAAATGATTATTTAAATTATACCTTCTTACATATTTATTTTGTTTACAAGTAGACTTTTCTATTTCAGCATAGTGACAGTGACGACACTCCTGCCGAAAATTATGCGACGGAAATTCTGTGTTTAGATATGCTTTCCATAAAAATTACGCAACTTATTTTCGCCCTGACCATGCAGGCATAAACGCGCCGAACATCGCGTTTATTTCGGCTTATGTGTTACCTACCGGTAGTCTTGGGTCCCCCAATGACCAATAATGACCGGTCAGAGGGAACATTGACGGGCTACACTCACAAGATTGATGAGTGGCTATGTTATTTTTAGCTTTTTATCACCTTCTTCGTATCATATTGCTACTGCTGCTTGGTTTCCAAGAATTAGAAATAGAATTAATTATCAGCGATAGGCTGAGTTCATTGATTGATTGTAATGTATTTTCCAGGCCTGACGATCTCGTTCGATTCCCGAGCCAGGCAATATCATATTGATGGGTTTTCTGTCAAGAAATTCTAAGCATCCCGTAGTATGTTTCTAACCTCCAAAATGGAACCTAATTCCGCCAGGCAAACTCTAGTTTATGCAAGCATAATTTGGTACCTTCCAAAATAGTTCCATGAAGACTTGATACGCATACATAATGCGTCGTGATCTTCTAAAGGTCATTAGCTATCCGAACTTAACACACAAAGGGCCAAACTTTGGTTAAATTCTCGAATAATTAGGACTACGTAACTTGCTCAAAGTGCGCCTAACATCTAGCAAAGCACTTCCTCTTCAGTTTAAAATCAATCCAACTAGACTTTAACTTAGAATTCAATAGTTAAATGAACTTGTGAACTAACTCCAGCGGAAAATTGCTGGCATTTAGTTTAATCCTAGATTTAAATTGCGTTGAACAATTAGTAAAGATATTATGGAAACTATGTGGCTTTCAGTCTTCAATCTTGCTTAGTTTTGATGTTGTAGAATGCCTGTAATATATCTTCAGGTTCAGCAAATCTTCTTTTGGAAGTTTGCAGACGGTGTATTGAGATAAAGTTACTTGTCGACGGAATTCTCTATTTAGTTATCAATTATTGAGTTTATTGAGGTGTCTTGTAGGTAACGGAGTGATACTGAGTTCTCCTTAGTGTTGTCTTTTTTTCATATTCCATCATCATCCTGTAGGTAGTCAACTGCTAGTCACAAGCCTCGCCAATCGCTCGTCAGAAAACTCAGACACTATTATTTATCAATAGCAAGACAAGTAAAGTCACACTGAGCCAAAAAAAAATCTGTATTGTGGCACAGCTTATATGGCATAAGTTCGTCCTTCACATAATAGATGGCGCTGCAAGTCACTTTGAACATTCTAAAGATTTTTGAGGGCAGAGTCACTTACTTACACCGAGACGCTGATCGACCCAGATTTAGAGTGGGTAACTATTCTGACACACAAGTTAGAAGGTTAATCATTAGCTACGTGTCTGTAGTAAGTAGGTATAGTATACTCAAGCCGAAACTTTACAAGTTCGATAGGTGCAACTGAGATTGACTTGATGTATTGGAACCATTATTTATCATAATATTATGTGAATAGTTTCCCACGACTGGGAAAATATCTTCCTTGTTGTCCTGCACATTGACCTTATGGATATTTGGAAGTCAATGCTAGCGTTCCTAGATCCGCGTGACCCCTCTCCCCAATATGATTTTTAATAATTTAGCTGCGGATGCCATGACAGTTGAATAGTTTCTTTTGGGATCTGCAAAATTGCATCGTCTCGGTACTTCTCTGATGGATCGTTTTTTTCAATCAGTTTCAAACTGCTCTGTGACACCTGCCTTCACCGAGACCTTCGGTGAAGAGAGAAGTTTCTAATGTGACCGTTTTATTTGAAGTAATAAAAATTGTCATAAAGTCTTCCAAGGAACATAACCGCAATATTGCATTACCAATATCTCTAAAAGCATTTCATTTCCTGAATTACCAGCTGTCATTAGCAATTCCTCTAATTTGACACAAAAGCAATTAATATTATGTGGACCATTTTACGAATCTCCGTAGAAAACTGTCAAACATCTGAATTATTTCGTAATATGAATCGCACGCAGATCATATTATGAATTGTCAGTTTGTGACATTATACGATGGTTCATAATATTTTCCTATTATGATTCTGCCAAAGTGACTGTTATAAGAGCACCTTACGTGCCAACAGAGCCCTTCCTGATGTATCCTAGAACTAACTATGTAGGTTGTTGACAGTAGAAACAGAACCTACAACCAACAAAATACCTTTTTAACCGACTTGTTCAAAAAGGAGGAGGTTCTCAATTCGTCTGTATGTTTTTTTTTTTTTGTATGTTCGTTACTCGATTACTCCGCCAATTATGAATCGATTTTGATGATTCTTTTTTTTTTGGTAGGTCATGCTTCCGAGGTGGTCCCATATAAATTTTATTAACTTTGCATGCGTAATTTTTGAGTTAGCTTCAATATTACGTATTTTTCCCACTTAGTTTATCTAGACGATATCCTGTTTGACTCCTTCACTGTTATTTACATAGCAGGTAGTGGTATTCGGATTTGAGTGGGGTAGGTACCACAACTAAAAAGTGAAAAATAAAAACTTTTTACAAAAAAAAACAACCGACTTCCAAAAAAAACACTAAAAAAGTGAAAAATAACTTTAATTTCGGAAGTCGGTGGCAAAAAAAGAAAACTGAAAAGCAAAGACACCGACTTCCGAAATTAAAGTTATTTTTCACTTTTTTAGTGTTTTTTTTGGAAGTCGGTTGTTTTTTTAACCGACTTCTTCAAAAAGGTTCTCAATTCGTCTGTATGTTTTTTTTTTTTTTTTTTGTAAAAAGTTTTTATCTATCTAACAACATAGTCACGTTTCTTTCCAATTAGTTACTTATCCAGAAAGTTGTTCTTATTAAGAAAAGATATAATCTCAGCCTATGAAAAGAATCTTGATTAGGAATAAGAATACACGTATTATTAATATACCTAATACCAATTTTTTTGCTCGGAAGTAGAACGTACATCTCTAAGCGGATCTATATGAATGTGTAGTTATTTCCAATTCAAATATAACGAATAAGAGTTACCACAACAATAAGCAAAAACAATAATGCCACGTCATAGACACAGGTTGAAGATAGTAATATGGGAGGAAGAAGGGTGGTGAGTTTTCCCACTATTATGTAGAGAATCATCATCTGCCAAGCCTTTTTCCAACTATGTTGGGGTCAGCTTCCAGTCTAACCGGATGCAGCTGAATACCAGTATTTTACATGGAGCGACTGCCTATCTGACCTCCACAAACTGGGTAATGCGATACTCCTTGGTAAGACTGGTTGTCAGACTTTCGGGCTTCTGACGACCCGTAACGACTGTCAAAGATTCACGAATGACAGCCAACAGCTTAACGTGCTGAGGAGTCTCGATATGTAAAGACTGGCTGTTATTATTTAGCCACGAGCTCCTCGGAAATTATGTAGAGAATCCTAACTAATATTATAAATGCGAAAGTGAGTTTGTTCGTTTGTTTATTTTTTTGTAACGCTTTCAAGCTAAAACGGCTTAATAGAATTGAATGAAATTTGCCACATGGGTAGACCATGACCTGGATACTTTTTATCCCGACATTCCCACGGGATCGAGACTTATGCGAGTGAAACCACGGGGTGAAGCTAGACTGGTGAGTTTTCCCACTATGATGTGGAGAATATTTCTATATTTGAAGTAATAAAAATTGTGATACAGTCTTCCGCAATATTGCATTGGTAGCCAAATATGAAATGAATACCAACTATGAATTTTCAGCTTTATGAATTAATGAGTCATTCATCACCAAAGGGTGTCAAACAGCGCTCGCTCCTTGCAAAATACTGGTATTCAGCTGCATCCGGTTAGATTGGAAGCCAACCTCAATATAGTTTGAAAATAGACTATGCATATGATACTCCTTGCAAATATAAGTTTTGGATAATTATGAGGTGACAGAATTTATTGAAAATCTCCTCCGACTCGCAAAGCATTCAACTACATAATAAAGGTTGGTCAGTTCATTTCTTTTGCCAAAGGCTAAGATTAATTTCTTTGCAACTGTATAAAGTTATTTTGAGCGCACTTACTGACTTACCTACTTTATGAATTACATAATGGCTTTTCTGGGAAAATGCCATACCCAATTCTGTCACCAAGCGACATTTACTTTTGCGATTTGTTTTTGCTTATGCATGAATAAATAAAGAGAACGAAACATTTCAACTTCGTCTTAAAAGTTGACAAAATGGCAACAAATACCTGTACCTTCCCTTTTTATGAAAACACAGGGATATTATTTTTAAGAGCTGGTATTCAGTTACCAGCTTAAATTATCCGTATATTAAATCACAATTACTGTCACTACATATTTGACATTTCTATGAAATTGCTGGGGGAAATTGGCGTAGACTGCCAATTTGATTTACAATTAATTTCTCTGACTGTACAATCTTCTGGGCCCCGCGTCTGTAGGCGTTAATTACCAATTTCGATTAGGTATGTAGGCCGACAGCTTGTTTACCAACTAAGGGCGGATTTCACCAATGAAGTTTCATTGGACGCGATCAGCACATCATGTGAACTCAAGGGCTGTCAGTGTCAATATTCCACAACAGCGATTACATTGACAAGTCTCTCCGGTGGTCGACAGACTATATATCAACGATTTTCTCGCTCATGAAACGTACAAAAGATTGTAGGTGTAAGTAAAAGAGATACATAATTATATTTGTCGACCAGATACCGATTATTCGAACAGAACGTGACGTCTGTGGTGATGTGCTGTCGACACGCTGCCATAGTAAATATATGTATCGCTACTTCGGAGGCGTCATCTCATTCTCGTTGACGGTGACGGTGGACAAACGGGCGTAGGGTTGTAAAGCAGTTACCGAAGAAGGCATGGCCTTAGGGTGAATTTCACCAATGAACTAAACGCGTTCAGCACTTCTAAACCCAGTTCAAGACTGTCAGTGTTCAAATTTGTATGTAAAAATGACACTGACAGCTCTTGAACGCGGTTAAGAAGTGCTGATCGCGTTTAGTTTCATTGGTGAAATTCACCCTTAGTAACTTAAATTTCAGCTATTTATTGAAAAACAAGTCTATAATACATGTTAGTTTAACTTACAAAGCTAGTTTTAATGTTGTTAGCTTACTGCGTACATTCATGCCTGCCTCTATTGTGGGACAAAGTTATAAGTTATGTGTACGATATGCGGACTGTAACTTACTTATTTAATGTTGTTATTCCATAATGCATGTAAGTTTGTTTATGTGAATTGGTATAAAATTAACTTTCAACGATGTCTGGCTGATTAATCGGTTATTCAAAAATTTTGAAACAAAACTGCTATGATTTACCTCACTGCCTCGTTCGTCTAGTGGTCGCAAGCGCTACTGCTGAGCATGAGGTCCTGTAAAGTGTATAGATATATATGATTATGGGTTTTTTCTATCTGGATTTTTTCAGTAGTAATCTAGAATTATGCCCGGTTGGTATTACACGGGACTTAAATATGACTGATAGTTAATTGATTCAGGCGTGACTTTGCGGAAATAGACGTAGATATATTTAGTAACCTATTCCGCTTCACTGTTCTTCATGAGTCATAAAAAACCCTGTAAAAAAAAAAAGCCACTTTGCGTCCAGCGCTCGGTGTGGTAACACGTCGCGTTCTGGTTTGCAATTGGTCAATCGTCATCCTGAAGATGCCTTGTTGAGAGGTGAAACACGTGTCGATTTCTTACAGGGTTTTTTATGACTCTTGTAGAATAGTCAAGCGGAATAGGTTACTAAATATATCTACGTCTATTGTATTTTAAATATGACTGGTGAAATGTGGGTGTAATGTAAAATTTAGGTACTAATAGGTACCTATTAGTACCAATTTTTTTTTAAATAAAAGTACTTACACACATATTTACTATAATATACTAATAGGAATAGATTATATTCAATAGGTAGGTAATTTGTTGTCTTTCCTATAAAGCCTCAGACTGCTCCCGAGCTACGTACGCAACCCAATATCTAAGATCTTTGGGCTACTTTTTATGTATGATATATAAACTGACAGGATAAAATTCACAAGGCCTTCAGAAAAAGAACCTTGAGAAAAAACAAAGAAATTGCGTTTGTCCTTGTCTTATTTTATTTATAAAAATATTCTCCAGAGCAAAAATCGAGGCACAGAAAAAATCGAGAAATCAAGAGCATTATGACGTGACAAATTGAAGTTGAAATCCATCAAGGAATTCTACTGTCGGTAAATTCTAACTTCCTAACTAATATTATAAATGCGAAAGTGAGTTTGTTTGTTTGTTACGCTTTCACGCTAAAACGGCTGAACGAATTTGGATGACATGGGTAGACCTGGGTTAGGACATAAGATAATTTTTATCTCGGTATTTGTACTCGGTACGTTGCATGCATGCAAGAGGGTATTCTGTTCACGACACATTCTGCACAGTTTCTGAGCAGTAACCTTACAAAAAGTACTAGGCTTGCATGAATTCACTAATAGGATTTGGATTCAAATTTGCACATTTGGATTTGGATTGGAGGATTTGGATTTGTGCACACAGATAGTTGATAACCTGGATACACATAGGATACTTTTTATCCCGGGTAGTACATTTTCGTGCGATAATTTTCAACCTCCATGTGTGCGAAGCCGCGGGCAAAAGCTTGTAACGAATAAACATGAATTTAGACATTTTCGGAGAATACTTTTCAAGTTGAACAAAGTTTATTTATTCCCAATATCGGAGCGTAATCCATCATCTATCTAAAAACCGACAGATTCTCTTTTCAGTTAGATTTATAGGTACCTACTTAGGCAAAGACCTGTCTTTTTAGTCGAGTCTATAGAAATAGGTACATAATCTAGATCTGGCATTTCAAGACTTAAATAAAAATGTTTTATTTCTTCTTTCAGGCATATTTTTTCAACTTTTGCGAACGATTGCGCGGATGCGGTGAAACATTTTTAATTTTATTTTTTTGGGTGGGAAATCATCGAATGACTTCTCCCGCTCTGGGCGGAGCGGAAGGGCGTGTCAGACTCTTACTGACTAAAACCCACCCGTGTTCCTTCAGTTGCCTGTTGCCAGGGTCCCGGTATCCCTTTCGGACTAATCCGCAACCCTGGCAGGATGCGGTGACACATCTGAATTTTAGTTGAAGTTGCTGTCATCGATCCGACGTTCATGAAATCACAACTCACCTTCTGAGATAATGGCAGGAAAACTTCTAATAGTTTTACCCTAAAAAAAAACCTCTCATCAAAGAACTTACTAAAGAACGTCCTATTAACGAACCTCTCATCAGACCCATATTCGTCACAGGAATAGACAGATGTGTTAAAAGATTTCAGTCTTCTTCTTTTCCTGATGACTAACCTGTTTTCAGAATTTTAAAGCCGCCCAAGGGACTTGGCTTCAAATGCAGTCGAGAAATATATAAAAAAAGGCTTCAAAACGGGGCTGCAAAGGTTTCAGTAGGGTTTTACAAACTCATGTTCCTAATATGGGGCGATCCTCTTGCCATTAACCACACAGTCATCTTCTCTGACCCCGGAATTGAAAAATATGAAACAGAAAACTTATTTATAATTAGTTTTAGTTTATTATATATTTTAGTTATAATTATATGTTTTATCATAATTTTTGTTTTTCATCAACCCCTTCTTACTCCAAAGTTTATTCGTAAGAACTGAAAACTAACAATCCACAGTTTTAAATAATATTTTCGACCCGTGTCGCGCTGAATCTTCCTCGTGATTTCTGCTAAACGAAGCAAAGCGATAAAAACTGCACACACAAGACGTTTGGCTGCCGTTCCTGGCACCAGATATAATTTATCGGAGCAAGATTTAATGTGAAGTTTTTATTATAAAATATCGCTGCAAGCGAATAATAACATAGGTATCTTCTTGGTTATTGTGAAGAGGGAACTGGCAACAAGCCCGCATTCCACTTGATCTAGGAGATTAAAGGAAATCGGTAAAGACAGTTTACTTTAAGTGGCTATCAGTACAACTTTTTTCTTAATTTCCGTCGGCAAACTTCGTGTTTCGTCAGCAGTCGTCGGATTCCTGTCATTTGCTCTTTGTACTTGATGCTGATCGGACACTATCAATCGATTTGTATATAGAGTTGTTAATACTCTTTTAACTTAATGTTTTTTTTTTTTTTTTCTCTGAGATATAGAATCCGGAATGTGGTAATCCGGCTGAGAACCAAAGTGGTTGACGTAGCTCACAGAATAAGCAAGCTGAAGTGGCAATGGGCCGGCCATATTAGCCGTAGAACCGATGACCGTTGGTGTTCTTGAGTGGAGACCGCGAATCGGCAAACGTAAGGTAGGACGCCCTCAGGCTAGGTGGAGCGACGATCTTCGCAGGGTGGCTGGTAGCAACTGGATGAGAGTTGCCGAGAATCGAGCTGAATGGCGTGCAATTGGAGAGGCCTATGTCCAGCAGTGGACTGCTATAGGCTGATGATGATGATGTGATGATGAATTTATTTAAAAAATGGGAGTAAATAGTTTAAGTAAAATTGTTTTACAGCGTTATAAAGTTCACACGGAAATATTATAAAAACAAAACAACAATAAAGTACCTACTTAGTTCTAAATTCAAATTATTATAAACGATAAATCGAATAATTGATGTACATGGAAATTAGCATTCGTTTGTATTCGGAAATGCGATAATTGCCGAGGGAAATTAAGAAAATAGTTGTACTGTACTGTACTTACGACCATAGAGTAGATGAAAACTGCCAGTTTTATGCTGGTATTTCCAAACTAAAGGACGCTGCTGTCCAATTATGCCCATTATTGCTACGATTTAAAGGTTTATTTAGAAAAGCAAAAACTTTGATTCAAAACAATATCCCACCCATGTAATCAGCAATAGATATATCAGCATAGAATCTACGAAGTTCGCAATATAAACTGCCTGTCGGTGCATTTTAATTTCCTCTATCGCTCGCTATGTTTACTTTAGAATACGAATAATAAAACCGTAGTTCACAAAGTCGGTCGATATCGGGTATCAGTGAGTGTATCTGAAAGTTAAGCTGGGATACACTAACTAAGTGAGCGAACTAGTTAAAAGCTGTATTAATACACACCACTTTGTTGATCGGATCAAAAGTTTACCTGTGTTTGCCATGAAAGCATGTCAGTGTTAGTAGTGTTAAGATAAGGCGAATAATACACGGAGTAGCAGGGCGTCACGTACCGTAGAAATTCGCAGTTGAACGGATCAAAATGTTCGAATAACATAGGTAGCCCATAAGCCAAAGACTCTACGGATTACCTGCATAGTGCATGTTCGCCAAGATTTTGAACCGGTCACACACAGCCGCGGCTGGCGGCGCCGTATCGCTCTGTGTGTTATTCGACTTAGTCTAATCCGCACAGACTGTAAACTAAATACCTACTAGACATACCAACCTATATGTATCAATCTAGAACCCTTGTCTATTGGGATAAACAAGGCTCGATTGATATCTATTTAGATCGGATAGATTTAGTTCAACCACAAATCATAATAGCATCATCTCTGTGGTCCATATTTAATAGCTCTATGGGGAATTGCCACTGATAAATCTAAATAGATTTATTATATACACATATGTACATAGACTCACGCTTCCCATGGGGGTAGGCAGAAACTACTGAACGCTACCTGCTACGATCCTTACTTACTCCTTTTGCCTCGTTTACTTTCATACATCAGGGGGCGGACCACCACCGCTTACAGCAGTATTATTTTAATATTACTTCAGTGTAAGAAAGAGACGAAGCTCTACAGGACGTATAGCGCCATCTCTTTCCCCCACGAAGTAAGATTAAAATAATACTGCTGTAAGCGGTGGTGGTACGCCCCCTGGTCATACACGCACGCCGGTTGCGAGTACTATGCACCTGACCTCTCTGAAGAACATCACCACTTGTGCTTTTTTGACGAATAATCTTTTTAACCGACTTCTTCAAAAAGGAGGAGGTTCTCAATTCGTCTGCATGTTTATTTTTTATTTTTTTTGTATGTTTGTTACGCGATTACTCCGCCAATTATGAATCGATTTTGATGATTCTTTTTTTGTATGGTAGGTCTTGCTTCCGTGGCTTGGTTCCATATAAATTTTATTAACGTTGCTTGCGTAGTTTTTGAGTTAGCTTCAATATAACGTATTTTTCCCAATGAGTTTATCTAGACAATGTCTTCATTTACTCCTTCACTGTTATTTACATCAGCTAGTGGTATTCGAATTTGTGTGGGGTAGGTACCACAACTAAAAAAGGTTTTTTGTAAAAACTTTTTATTAGACACTTGCTTTTCCAACTACTGCAAAGTCATAGGAGGTTTATGATTTTAACAGGCTATGTAGGTATTTAGAACAATTTTCTGTCATGGCTCTCCATTTAAAAACAGCGCTTGGTTTCCGACTTGTATCAAATCCTTCAATTTCAAATACACAATTATTCTAAAATAGGCGTAGACTAAGCAGCGTCCTAGAACATTATGGGTCTTATTTTTTTCTAGCCTACTCTGTCCCACACCTCGCCAAAGGCCTCCCTCCACTCCTATCTTTCCCGACCCCGCACGTCCTCCTTCCAGTACTGATGGAACCTATCCTGCTCGTCCCGCCATCGCCTACATGGTCTGTTTTGGAGCGCAGTATATTGTTACGAACACAATCCGTTAATTTAACGCCTAGTATAGTGCGCTCCATTCATCGCTCGTTGTTCTTATTATGAAGGTATTAAAATATTACAGTTTTTCTAGAGCTTAACATTAGGAAGGTACCCGTATAAAAGTGTTGCTAAAGGAAACTTTTAAACGTCAAAAATGTATGGTTAATCAGACGCTAATCATTACTTAACTTCAAGCAACGTATATCATAAGGTTTATTTATAAAATTAAACATCTTTTAACTTTAAGCAACGCTTATAACTATAGGGGTAGATTAAAACCTAAACGAATGTCACACACATAATTATGCGATGAAACATGACAAAAGCCTTTAAATCCTGATCGATTTGTACACATATAAGAAGTTCATATTGAACTTATAGAGAGTTGCCAGTGCCAGTAGGTGCCAGTTGGGCAGTGGTTACTGTATTCACATGCTCTTGGACTCGCAATTCATTGCTTATCTCCGATCTGTATGTCCGCGTACCTATTGATGTTTACATAATGTATAACTACATACTAACAACGAATTCGAATTTAGGCATTCGAATTCGTTCACATCGAGACGCGAAGCGACGGATACTTTTTTATTTTATGATCCGATACAATATCGAATTTATTTACTACATAATAAGGTGCACGCGCTGCGCAGCCCCGCGCATCGCAGCGTACTTTGACACGTGTCAACCCTCGCACTGAAATGATACCTTTTCGTGAAGAAAATAAGATCGATAATAATTATTAAAAAGAGTGCGCGTCGCGTCACGTCGCGGTGTGAACTGACCCTAAGATGTTATGAAAATTTCAGTTCCATCAAATACAAATGAAATGAAATGAAATGAAATGAAATGAAATGAAATGAAATGAAATTGTTTATTCTGTAAATAGGATATTGGAATCACTTTTACACGTCATATTAAAAAATATTAAAAATAAGCTAGATGAGGTCGGCGTTTCCTATCTGACTACTCTGAGAAGAAAGGCCGAAACAAACTCAGAGGTCACAGTCTCTTTTAAAGTCCAGACATAATCTTGGTCAAGCCATATGAGGACCATGTAAATTCGAGTCTGAAATGGTCTTTTGAGGAAAGAACCACACAGATTTGAGTGGACCTGTCCAGTCAGTGCAAGCATTTGTCAGTAATGGCGGAGCTCAACTCAGAACTTAAGGAGCTCAGCGACTTGACGAACAATACCAAAGAAAGGACATTTGGGTAGGCCGCATAAAATTCTCAAATTGCCAGACCAATGATAAAATTAACTGAGAAAGAAAAAAAAAAAAATTAAAAAAAATTCACATAGTCCTCACATTCACAATAATAAAATACTTTACAAAGTAATCATGTCATTTTGTATAGAATATTCAATAATGTCAATTTGTAAATAAAACTGGTTGATATACTTTGATGATTTTCCATATTATTCAAAATGTTACAATGCTTAGCAGAGCGAGCAGCTCAATCCCATGCTTTTTTGTCTTCTAAATAATCTGAAATTTTATAGTACCCTTTTCTACAAAGTTTGGTTTTAATGCAGCTTTTAAATCGTTTAATGGGTAAGTTTCGAATGTCAATGGGAAGTTTGTTATAAAAGCGTATACATTGACCCATGAACGAGTTGCCTACTCTGTGGAGACGAGTGCGATGTACAGCAAGATTGTGTTTATTCCTGGTATTTAAACTATGAATATCGGACATTTTCTTAAAATTAGATATATTTTTGTGTACATACAACACTTTGTTAATATCGTCTCCAAACAGTGACAGCGTTTGCTAGTGCAGGGTGTAAGACTTTTTAAGACGGGATGAGGAAGTGTGATATATGTTCAGACTTTCATATTTATTTATTGCATTCCATATTTTTAATAAGATGTAACAAAAGGCTTAAAGCTAGGTACAGAACATGCAAATTGTTAGGGTAGGAGCAACAGGTTAAATAATAAATTTAAAACTATAAGGAACTATTATATTAATCGCCACTGTGGTCTAGTGGTAAGACCAACCTGTCTCAGACCCAGAGGTCCCGGGTTCGATTCCCAGCGGAGGCAGAATTTCGGGCTCGGTTTGGTTGTTGGTAGGGCTTTTTCCAAGTCCGCTTGGCTAGCTACCACCATCTTATCTAAGTATGTTGCCATAGCAACAATGTTAACAGCATTGTGTATTTCGGCAGTTAGAGGTAAGATAGCTAGTTTTTCTGTTGTTGATGATTCTGGGTGAAGCTTGCAGTACAGGTCATCGTTATTTCTAATAATGATGGTAACCTTCCAGCAATCAATGAGATGAGGAAGATAACTGTACTCGAAAATCATTCGCTTCAAAAGCTATTGTTTCAACAACAATTCAATATTCATTTGTTTTCCACCAACATTGAGAACTATTGTTTCCAGTTCCATTAATGTGTAAAATAATATTTTGTATGGAACTGCGGAAATGCGGGAAACAACACGATTACATATTTACATTAGGTACTCGATATTTTTTTTTGTTTTGTAATGAATACAATTGTAGTGCTTTAGTAATGATTGTATAGTCTGGAAAATTGTATTCAATCCATTGTATCGGATATGTTGCCACATTTCCGATACAATGGATTGATGGTTGATCAATCTATTTTTATTTCTGTATTTTGACTACGTCATATTGGTACTCTTGAATCGATCGTCGATGGATTGGTATGAAATGAGCCCAGTAGGTGGGTACGTTAATCGCGGCATAAGTTGGGTTAAGTAGGGGTTAAATAGGTACCAGTAGGTACCAGATTATGCTGTGGTGAGAAGGAAACCTATCAGAAAGTTTGGTAATGAAGCTGTCAACCCAGGCTACGTACATCACTCGTCGAGACTCTTTAATGCACTCCCATCCTTGAAATGTAACATACCGTAAATGAACTCGTATTCTTAATTCGAAAAACGAAAAACCAAGACCAACAAAGCGTTCATCTGCAGGTACGTATGAAAGAACAAACCTCAACGATATGCCAGTACGAATCTCGTATGTAAACTACCATCCCTCTTGACTTGCAGACTTTAGTTTCATTTGAAAAGATTTCGATAGCTGAGATTGGATCGTTTGTTTAGTTTTCCCAGTCGACCAGTCAATAGTCTATAAAAAGCGTAAAAGCCTCTGACTATAAAAAGGACTTTAAGATAGGTTCACATGGTGTGTTTTATAACTCAGTAGAGGCGTAACGCAGTGGACAAACACAGTTTACGAGCTGTTAACGTTATCATAGAGTGAGCTGTGATGTACCGACGCGCCCCGTCCTCACTTACTATGATTTTATATGAGGAAAAGAATTAGGTCACGCGGCTGACACGTTTTTAGAACGCGAGGGAGCTTTGAAACCAATCCTCATTCGATTATTGGTATTAAATGAGGCGGAAGGGATGTGGAAGGATTGGATCTAATTATATCTCCTTTTACATTATTTACGACGTCGCCGGTATAATGTTCGCACGTTTTCTCACAATATTATTTCTGTTATCAACTTTCTGGGTTGTATGTATTGTATCAAATTAGCGGCAATACTTTCTGATACAAAAAATGTACAAAAGTTCTGAAAGGAAAATTAAGGCTCATTAGATTGAAATTAAGTTCGACGTCGGAAAAGTTGGAAGTTTGCGAAATTCACAACATTAAAGAGAACTAAAGAAACGAACAGTTCGTGGGGAGTGTTTCTTTTTTATTTTAATGAAAATGCGATCCATTTAAGCGGAATAATAAATTGGACCGCGCACAATGGGCGGCATTATTGAACTTAGACGATGGGGAATCGGTACATAAGTACCATATAAGCAATGTGTGAGGGTGAAATGAAAAGATATTATTTTTCTCCCCTCTATGTAATTATTGGTATTTTAGGACAAATCTTGAGTCACCTCGTGACAACGGCAGGGGTTTAAACGTTGATGTAGTTTGTTAACTGGAAGAGACTTTTCAATCAAATGCATTCTCGGTGCTTCCTTAACCTCAAAGTCAATCTACAATCAATATGGAGAAACCAATAAAAAACTTTAGGTTTTTAACTGTATGACCATTATAACCAGAAGTGGAGGTTTCCTACATTTTTACTCACAATACGCTGCACTACGCAGTTCTACGCGGCGCTACGCCATGCTACGCCATGTTACGCGGTGCTACGCCATGCTAGGCGTTGCTACGCCATGCTACACGGCGATTTGCGGTGCTGCGTCAGACTCTTACTGACTAAAACCCACCCGTGTTTCTTCAGTTGCCTGTTGCCAGGGTCCCGGTTATGCCAGGGTCCCGGTATATGCCAGGGTCCCGGTATATGCCAGGGTCCCGGTATATGCCAGGGTCCCGGTATACCAGGGTCCCGGTATAGCCAGGGTCCCGGTATAGCCAGGGTCCCGGTATGTGCTTGTTTCGGCCTGTATGCACAAACCTAGAAAGACCTTTCATTTCATTACTATTCATGAATAAAAATGAAGTCCTTTTCAAAGACAATTTTATCTTTATCTACGCACAGTAGGCCTTAAGATAAAATTACTTTTAAAAGCTGGTTTCTTATTCTATTGAAGCTCCGTATTACGCCGGGCCAACTCAGAGTCAAAGTGTTACCACAGACGTGCGGCCTACTGTACTTGCTATTGATCTTATCTATCATCCTGTGTATAATCTATAAACATCTTCTTATCTATATAAATTGACCTCGTTGTTCTTCCAAACTCTGCAACGGATTTTGATCCGGTTTTAGCATCATTTAGAGAATTATACGACGATGACGCACAAATATCACACGCACAGATATTATTCACCACTGCAACACAAAGTCTCAACACAAAAAAATATCACCGCGCTATATTATTATCATCAATTTTATTATCACTTAGTTTAGTATTAGTACTCTCAGGGGTAGCACTTGGCTTTGGCCCGCACCAAAAAAACCAGCAGAACCCGGTACAAAACCAGCAGATCAGTGACAAGATACAAAAATGTATACCAACAAATAATAATAATATGCATCAACCGGGGGTGGGTCTTAGGTGCACTTGCTTAAAACAAACAGGGATAACCGTCGGTTGGTGCTTCAACACTTAAAAAGAGTTTATTATCGTTTATTCTGAAAGTGGGCAACGTCGCGAATAGATGTCAAATATTTCGCCGTTTTGATTAATTTGGAAATATTACTGTATGGAAATATGAAATATGGCTAGACAACTGTCTAAAATATTGAGTATGAAATACAATAAATAATATCGTAAGAGCAGTGGTGGTCCAGTGGTAACGGCCACGACTTACGAGTTGTAGGTCGTAGGTTCGAACCCTGACAGGCGCTTTACTTTGTGTAAATTATTTCATCGCCACTGCTCTCAAAACGGTGAAGGAAAACATCGTGAGGAAACCATCTACCAACCCGCACTGGGCCCGCGTGGTAGATTACGGCCCGCTCCCTCTCACAGAAAGGAGGCCTGTGTCCCAGCAGTGGGAACATTATAGGCTGATTATGTATGTATGTATGTCCTATCGTAACACCGAATATTTCGTTTTAGTTGTAAAAAAAGGATTTGGAAACTTTCCAAATGCCTTTTTTACTACACCTAAAACCGGTTACAACTTAAATTCAGTGTTATAATTGCAATTCATAATCAATATTTTAGACAGTTATCTAGCCATATTTCATATTTCCATACAGTAATATTTCCAAATTAATCAAAACAGGTAAATATTTGACAGTTATTTGCGACGTTGCCAACTATCAGAATAAACGCTCTTATGCAATTATAAGAAAAGATTTTGTATTTTTGTTTGTAATCAATAAACTCAAAAACTACAATACCGATTTTAAAAAATCTCTCACCAGTAGAATACCATATTGACATAGGCTATAATTTATAAGATATCACGCGAGCGAAGCTGCGGAACCTAGTATAACATAAACAGACCTAGCTCCCTATAGTTGCTAGCCAACATCCATAAGGATATATTCTGAAGCCCAATATTTGTATTAGTTAGTACCCCAAAAGCATAGTAGCAGTTACAAATACCGTCCCCATAATATAGGGTAGCTTGGTTTTGATACTGGCACCTCAGTGAGGGGCTTATATTACCCAATACATTAGGTTTATTGATCGTTCGACAGACGCGTTTATTTTCGAGGGATCTCCGTAATAATGGTGTGGGTCCTTGAGAAATATATCATCTTGGTTGCGTTCTTTTTGTGGTAGAAAGGAGATGTTATTATAGGGATCATGGTGTGTCAGTATTGATAGCCAACTTAAATCATATCAATAGATCGAAGCTACCTTTTTTGAACCCAGTTTTTCCGGGTCCTGGGTTCGATCGCGGGAAGTGATATCGGGTTTTTCAATCTGGAATTTCTCAGTAGCAACCCGGTGTCTGGATTTGTGCGCTATTGATGGCAATAGGCTAGCTCCCTTTAACATAGGACTTATACTTAATTGGCAAAATGTGGGTTTACTATAGGTACACCTCTGCCTATAACCCTTCAGGGAATACAGGCGTAAAGTTATGTGTGCCTTGTTTTATTATTTTTATATGTTTTACCACTTATGCTCACACATATAAACAGACATGAAAAAAGAAACAGAAAAATACGTAAAAAAGCAATTTTTGTTAAAAAAAAAATTTCATTTGCGATTTGCATTGTTATTTTTTTCTTCAAAAAGGAGGAGGTTCTCAATTCGTCTGTATGTTTTCTTTTTTTTTTTTCTTTTTTTTGTATGTTTGTTACGCGATTACTCCACTAATCATGAATCGATTTTGATAAAAAAAAAATTGTATGGTAGGTCATGCTCCCGAGGTGGTCCCATATAAATTTTATTAACTTTGCTTCCGTAGTTTTTGAGTTAGCTTCAATATTACGTATTTTACCCACATAGTTTATCTATACGATGTATTCATTTACTCCTTCACTGCTATTTACATCAGCTAGTGGTATTCGAATTTGTATGGGGTAGGTACCACAACTAAAAAGTGAAAAATAAAAACATTTACAAAAAAAAAAAACCGACTTCCAAAAAAAACACTCAAAACTGAAAAATTACTTTAATTTCGGAAGTCGGTGGCAAAACACGAAAATTGAAAAGCAAAGACACCGACTTCCGAAATTAAAGTTATTTTTAAGATTTGAGTGTTTTTTTTTGTTAGTCGGTATTTTTTTTTTTTTGTAAAAATTTTTATGTGAAGTTTTTTTTATGCATGTTGATTTGTTACTACTTACCTTTAGGTATAGATGAAACACTTTTCCAGTAGCAATTTTCTGCTGCACTTTGAAATCTAAATACGTAGTAGAGTACACTTTCATATTCATCTATTCATACTTACTTTACCAACTTCACTTTAAGCGTAGGTAGATAATCAATCACCCCATGCATTTGATATAGAAAGCATATTTAAGTAAAACAGCATATGAAAATAGGAACTCATTTATTTACATACAAATATTTACACAGTACCAAACGGGCTTGGTACACACACAAACAGAATGGCATCTTGAGCAAATACACCTAAGCTAATATTATGCGATTATTATGACGATCTTACGAATAAAAAGAAAATATAACTAAATCATCGAAATTAAAATTATTTTGAGTCTCTTTGAGCGAATCTCATACCTTAAAAACTAAGTTAGAAAAGAAAATAAAGAGAAATAAGTAAGATTTTGAGCAAATTCAATTTACGAAATATCGCCATCTTAACGGGGGTGAATTGTAGCCCCTTTTAGAAATAATAATAGCGCCCCCAAGCCCCCAATGTCCGAAAAGGCTATGGGGATAGAAAATAAATTTTAAGGATCATAAGATTTTATCATTATTTTTGGAATGAAATGTTTCATAATACTCTATTTTACTTTAAACTCTAAATTAATTAAGAAAAGAAAGTTCTAATATAAAATACAAATAAAAAAATAGACACAACCAATATTCATAATAGAACTGCGTGTAAAGAAACCCGAAAAGGTAAAGTACCTACCTAACAAAATTAGAATAACGTTCAAGAGTTGTGACAGCTCTTTGGAATAATTTTAAAATAACCTCAATGTTTGTACGAATTAAAATCTCATTGGACTAATACTAACAATCTTTACAAAATAAAATATTTTGTGACAACCAAATGATAAATATCACAACACGAGCCCTGCATCTGTTTTGGAATCTCCTAATCACTAACGGTCACATGTTCGATGAGTTCATAATACTTAGGTTGGAATGTTAACAATTGCTATAAGTCCAAGTCGTCATCTGACTCGCTCTCGCTAAAATCCTTTAAAGCTTTATGTATCTCTTCTTCAACCTCCATCGCACTCTGGATTTTATCATCTACAGCCAACTTATTATAGACTACATTTGGTTTGTAATACCCACCGCAACAGTACCTCTTGGCGACACACGATAACATGAAATACAAACAGGCTGTACTGACGACGAACAAGACGACAACAAGAGCAACGTTCAGCTTATAATGCCAATCAGCATCTTTTATTTGTGACAGTACCGTTTTCTGGTAACAGTAGTATTTAGGTTCGGTGTCTGTTAAGTTGAAGAGTTGAGCGTCTTCTAAACAAGACAAACATTGATTGTTGTGAGGGCCCACGCAGGTGGCGCATGTGTAATGACACGGGAGGCACGTGAGAGGGGGCTTAGCGTCGCTCTCGTTAGCTGCAGACTCCATATCTAAAGCTTCTAACGCGGCCTGCTTAGGGGCGTCGCCGTACTGTCTTTTCATTATGGCCCCCTCGGAATAATAAGTTAGGTTACGTCTTCTGGAGCTCCTTTCCATTGAAATCTCACTGGCATACGTACCGTCTGGACAACGTTTGTAGCATCGACCGGAGTACAAATGCAAGCCCTTCGCGCACTCTAGTAAAAGAAAGAGAACAAACGTATTTAATTACATGAAACAACAGAGCGACAGTCCTTCACCACCCAGCACCTTTTCCAGCGTCCATGCAGCTTGCGATCTCTTGCCAAATGATGCTGATGCGCGTCCGAGAGACTCGATGTCAGTACACAGAGAGGGAAGCAAGTTTTGGAAAACTTAGGAAAGGTAACATAGAATCTTGTCACTGATCTCAAATAATTTTGGTCATACATACTTTGTCGAATCATACAGTTGATGAAAACAAACAAATGTTCAAATAGAAGTAAACATGCAAAGAGACGTGCACAAAATTAAATGAAATCGGACAGAAAAAATAAAGTTTAATTTCATGTGACGAAAATGAGAGGTGAGAAGAAGTTAAAAATGTTTTGACAAAATTGTGCCAGTGCATAACTAAATTGACATGTGAAATTAATTAAGCGTGGTTTGCGGTACTAACTGATTAAAGCAAGCTTAGTCTAAGCAAAGCGAAACATGCAATAAACAAATGTAATACAAATAAACAAAATAAATCTAATGAAACACAGTTTGTTTTCTTATAACAACACGTAATGCGACTAACTGCTTATATTATATTATTATATATCATCATTGACAAGACACTATACAATATTGATGGTAAAATGAAAACCTGAGTAAATTTTGTAATAAAAGATTGTTTTTATTATTTCCCGTTCACATTAGATTCAATATATACAAATTATGCTTCAACATTTACATTAATAGATACAGTTCATTGGGTTGCTACTTAACTTCGAAATCGGTGAACAATTTTACATTTTACACAACTATTATAAAAATGAGCTTTTTTGATGATTTCTAGTCCATCGAGTGATAGTTAACAGTAAACCAACATTATTTTCGACCTGGAATCTGTAGGAAATTAAGTGTTAGAAGTGAGGATGGAGAAGTATTCTAGATACTTACCTATTATATTAAAATTACGATAATTTTACTACCAGTCGATGAGAAATCATGAACGTTCAGTCGTTTTCAATTTACAGGTTTGTGAGCAAATTTGTACAAGTCTCCAAATTTATTTATTTTATATCGATACATACCTACATATTATTTACAATTATCTTTATATTGTTCTATGCTATATGGATTGGCAATCTTTGCTATGATCACAACCACAATATGCAATTATGTTAACCTACAATTTACGTCCAAATACATGAAAACTACATTCATTATAAATAGTGTTTATCGTAGCATACTTCCTTCAAAATATTGAAAAGCTGACCGGACTCGGAGAAATTAAACAAGTAGCCTTTCCATTAACACAAAAGCGAGCGAAAATACAAAGTAAAATCGAATTCATTGCAATAATTTGCATTAATTTAATGCATTCAAAGGATAAATTTATAACGTAAGTTATAATTTTCATATAAATCCTTACAATACCGCTAACACGTACATTTTCGCTATCGCTTATTAAATTCAATGTTAGACACAAATTACAATGTTCCCGACGTGTCTAAACACTTTGAAAACCATGATAGGTGGCGTGATAGCTCCTAATTATGCTACGACAAACACGTCGATGAGAATAAGGACAATTTAAACACGAAACTTATTATAACAGATATGTATTCCTGCTCAAACATGCGTAGAGGCGATTTTTTCATTTTAACAAATATAGACATTGTCAAAATATTCATTTTTTTAGATGAATAAACAAAATAGAAATAGCTGCAAACAACTCTACAACACGATAAAGCAACAATTCCCTGAAAAATATCGCCAAAACGATGCCTAAAATAAATCAGAACATGATTTACTCTAAAATAAATTTATTCTATTACTTTATTATAATATCTAAATATATTCATTAATAAATAAATTATGTTATAAACATGTGAAGGGCTAAAGTAAATGCGCTAACATTTGGTATCATTTACATAGTTCAACGTAGACCGATACGTTTTTAGTGAAAATACGAGTTGCACAGTGAACTAGCGATTATAATGAAAAAAAAAATATAGCTATGTATTCAAATCACAAAAAAAATGTGCTGTGTGTAATTTAAACTTTGAGAAGCTTTATCAAAATTAATAAAATTTTGATCACAGCACATGCAAAATAATTACGTAAAATGGCTTAATTTTATAACACCACATAGATTTACGGTAACGCTGCATTCACACCGAACATAAAGTCAGCCGCCAACTGTGAGACAGTATGAAAAACAAAATCAAGACAATCAATCGGCGGCTGAAGTTGTTTTTTCATACATTTTGCAGTCGGCGCCCGACTATACATTTTGGTGTAACCGCAGCCTAACGTATGGATTTTAAGAAAACTCTATACATTGTTCACTCATACTCACTTACTCTTTGCAATTACTCGTGAAAAATGGACGTTCTCGACTTGATATCGTAATTATACATTATTATACGTAATTGCACTTGTTCACTAGCTCTTCATTAATATTTTTGCCAATAAAGTGATGGTTTTTATACAAATGAACATACTTTAATAGTAACACCTAGAGAATTACATTTATTTAATTATAGCTGTCCATTTGAAAGTTTGATGTTATTGTCCCCATGATATTAGGGAGAGGTGTTAAAATATCAAGTCCACACGCAAAAAAAAAATCAATTTACTGTATTTAAGTTAACACTAAATAGTTAATATATTAACCATGTAAGATTCCCCTCATTTCTCGTTTTCTGAAAGCACCAATTTAAGATGTTGGCAAATGCCAAAATTATCTCAATTGATTTGATCGGGTGTTGATGTGTCGAGACTAGATCAGGCTTTCAAAAATGAGGAGTTTCTGAATTCTTCGATCTTTGAAAAATATCGGAAGTATCCTGTATTAGAAAAGGACTTCGAAAAGGTCATCCTGGCTGGTCCTAATTTTATATTTTACTTAATGTTTTTTACTTGTGGTACATTATTTTCACAAAGCCCTCCCGGACATGGTGACTATGATGACTTGTTTTTTCAAACGTTTGGACTTAACAAAATAACAGCAGCTACTGTTAACAAGTAGAATAGATCCTTAACGAACAGTACGTAAACCTTAAGCACTAGTCTATGTAGGTACGAGACGCGGCATTATTCGCTAACTATTGGTAAACATTCTAACATAAGTTTGGATGCACGCGCGCCGATTTTGTCAGATTGTCTGAACACATTAATTTAGTTTAGAATATAGATCTTTATGAAAGGCAAGTTAATACGAACTATGCTTTATTGAAGTTGAGTTTAAATAAGGTGGCCAGATCATTTGAAGTTTTAGAAAGTTAAGAGAAGGACGGAAAACGTCAAGCAGTATGTCTATGCTCAATTCAAGAATACCCTAAAATTGGAGCAGAGGAGGCCAAGGCTCCAAAATGCTGCTCCAAAAAAAAAAACAGCTGTTCAGTACATTTATGTTTGCATAACTCGTCAAAATGTACGGAACAGCTGTTTTTTTTCGCGATTTCATATTTGTTCCCATAGTAAAAGTTGTTCATAATGATAAGTACAATGACTCATTAAGAGTTTGTTGGTGATTTACCAATAACCCAGTATATTAGTAGCTGCGAATTGAATAGACAGTCCATTAACAAGTAATCAGTCAAACCTGCAAGGATTAGGACTAAGCCAATAGCCAAACAGTATTATGGAATTTCCAATGAATCCAGCGCCCAATACTGTCAAAGCTGTATGGCCGTATATAGCTGCCTGTGTAGCTTCATGGCTTTGATTACCGCCAAACCTTTTGGAAGTTATCTCCGTGGATCAAATCAACGTTTCCAGATATCAATTTTTAAGCTTGTTTTATTAGTTTAGTTGTCATATTATTATTTTTATTTTATAGTCGATGGCACATGTCACAATTATTTCATTAGCTGCTTTAATTTCTAGGAACGAGAAAATTTTATAAATTTTATTAAACAGGAATTTTTTGACCTGGTTTTGTTCATTTTGAACCGTAGCCATTGCAAGTTTTACTTTAGTTGAACTTGTAAACCTAGAATCTGACTTAAATAAAATCTAAAATAGAAAAATAAAACTTGATGAAGATTAAACGTAGACTCAGACAAAATCGGTGCACACACGACAGCGCTACTTCCCACATTGTGATCGGACAGCAGCATAACCGTAACTTAAAACAAACATATCAATAATAACAGCTTGTACTTATATATAAACCCGGTAAATTTAACTAAAATCACAATGCCTTAGGCGCGGTACTAGGGACCCAGCGCGGTCACAGAGGTCGGCGTCAGGCGCCGCAAGCACGGCGCGCGCGCCGGCCGCGGCCGCAGCCACGCGCCGCTCAACACTCTTAACTCTAACCTACCGCTAGCAGTTAGTGCACAATCGCGATTACTTACTCTATGGGGCTGTCTGCGTTGAGAACTGATACTTGAGGATTGTAAACGCAACGCGTCGGCCGCTGACATTAACATGATGATGAATAGGCACAAACCTAGGCAGTGTAGCGACTGCGGCGCGTGCGCGGCGCAACCCGACGCGGTGCCCGTGTACTGACCCGCGCTGCCCGAGTCCACCGACTCCGGAGGACTATCTTCGCTTATCTAGTAAAAAAAAAAACGTTAGTTCTAAAAAGAAAATCAGTCTCTTTTAGACGTTCAAAGAAATAAGGTTTCTTTCATGAGATACTTTAATAATTTAGATAAGTGGAAACAAGATTACGCTACAAAGTGAAGCCTGATAGTAAAATAGCGGCTAGCTAAAATGAAATAAATCACATTACTAAAAATATATTTAAGAACTAATATTACGAAATAAAACAATTTCAGACAAAATATTCTAAGAATAATGATACATAGAATTTATTAATACATAGAAACAACACTAAGTTGGTCAAAATAACAATCTTCAAACGTTACAATTTAATAACAAAATTAATACGAATTGAATGAACTTTAATGGTAGCCACACACGTAACGATTTACTTGCGCAAGCCTAAAGTTGCGCAAGTAAATCGTTACGTATGTGGCTAGCATAAGATTTTACATTTTGTTATAAACATACACTTCTCATACATTAAACTTTACCGAATTCTTCGTTCGTTTTCACCATGATCCAAATATCTATGTCGAACGGAAAGATACTTTATTGAAGCCATTATTTGCGGACCTAAACAATGGATATTTTTTAACACAAACATAACAACACCCCTATTTTTCCCAAAGGGGGGAATGTGTGGTGGTATTTTATAATTCTGCTTATTAAGATGTCATACTTACTAGCTATAACTTGCGCTTCACGGATTTATACAATATGTAAAAAAAAAAACCTGTCCGATCCGAAAGGGGCACATAGGTAATAACATTACAATACTGCAATGGTGCCTGCAAATGGTTTAATTAAAATAAATGCTTTGAGTTTGAGTTTGCAATAAAATTACCAGATATAAAAAAAAAATCCGGAGTGACACGTAATCTGTTCGATTTATGCCCTAACACGTGTGACTCCGGATTTTTAATTTGTCTGTCTGTGGTGTCTTGTTTGTACCTTTTTAGTCGTAGTTGGGTTTTAGTTTTTATTAAGTACTTAATTTTTTTTTAAATGTTTTTGGGGTTATAATGTATATGTTTTTTAAATGTGCTCCTTAAACCCTTTCATT
This sequence comes from Lithophane ornitopus, assembly GCA_948473465.1. Classification (NCBI taxonomy): domain Eukaryota; kingdom Metazoa; phylum Arthropoda; class Insecta; order Lepidoptera; family Noctuidae; genus Lithophane; species Lithophane ornitopus. The sequence continues at coordinate 5,971,763 of OX419629.1, forward strand.
TGATACCCAACATGCTACGATTAAACAACATTTTTTTTTAGTTCCTGACTTTACATCCTCTAGAGGGCGCCATTTTTAATTTAATGTGCCGTCACATAGCCTTTAACCAGCGGACGATCAAAATGCTTCCAACGATACCTCATTTGTCAAACTGTGATGAGTGGTTTAGAAGATAGGAGGGAACAGACGAACATATATACCTACATACATACATACATACATACCGGTCAAAATCATAACCCTTCTTTTTTCTTCGCCGTAGTCGGGTAAAATAAAAACCACATTAAGAGACTCTCAATATGATTCCAAAACTACACTCTCGCGGATCAGACAGGGTTTTTGTTACACGCTGTATATTTATTTTTCATTCATATTCTATATGGCACCTCTTTAGATTATGAGCTATCGGAGTATCAAAAAATATTATATTTCACTGTTGCATTGTATTGTAAAAATACACGATATCTTAACTTGGGCCCATAATATAAAATGTTTTCGGTTTAATTTTGATTTAAAAAAAGCGCTAAAGTTAACCAAATTATTTGGGTTCACCCTTTTGTTTACTAATTTAATAACGAAAAATCTGTGTGCAAACAAATCCTTTTCGAATTACCTAAGTATTTTAATTGTATACAGTACAATTTTCTCTGAGATAGAATCTACACAAAATGAGTATATACACGAGTTAAATTCTAAATATTTTCACTCAGACTCGTCTGGTCCTTGCTACCATTTATTCAAGTAAATATCTTTCAATGCACACTAAAGAGAGCAACAATCTCCATAAAGTTTCTCATTTCATCATCGTATCTCATTTATGAAATAACGTAAAAACTGTATACCTATATATAAATTGAAGTCACTTTTCTTGTCTGTCGGTTTGACCTTGTTGTTCTTCTACACTACGCAACGGATTTTGACGCGGTTTTCAATAACATTTTGAGAATTTATTCCGTAAGGTTTATGTGTATACTAAATTAATATTTAACTTAGTTATAATAAACATATAAAGGAATTTCAGTACAAAACATTAGGTTTTATCGCGAGAATTGGGGGTGGCAATGTCTTGATGAGTTCAAACCTGTGTTTCTGTAGTAGTGTTGGGCGTAAATTTCTGAATCGCGTGAGGATATTAGCCTATATACAACGCAGTAGTTCTCCTACCTAATAAATAATCTAGGGCTATTAATCTTTGTAGTAGAAATAAATCATAAGAGCGGTAATTTAAGTGTAGTGTAGTGGCATTTATCATGCGACTCGAAGGACCACACTGGCCCACGTTATCTTTTTTCAAAGATGTCTCAGGCTCTCAAATTTTATTTTATAAATGGAATAAAAGGTGAAAGTGAAATTCCAATTTGAAAATTGGAATTCACTATCTCATTATTTTGAAGACTTTTGATAGGTTTCTTGGGTTTGAGATAGATGCCTTTCTATTTTATGTTTTCTTAGAATTTAAATCATAATTAATATTACCTACCTATCCAGCGAACTTACGAAATAAAGTAATCAGATATTTTAATTATCGATAGCGTCCTTTGTATGCAGTTTTCCCAGAAAAAGGCTGTTGTTTTATTTGTTTTAGCACGCGAATATTAACAAAAATTGAATTATCGAATAAGAATCGAGTGGATTGGGGGCTGTAAGTCTATAAAAGAGTTTTAATTGGCACAGGACTTATTATATTTTAAGTAATCATAAAAATACAGAGAAGGCACGAGCATTGATCACCTCGCTTGCTTAAGACGAGTTGGCGATTTCAGCCTTAAAAGGTCAGGTTTCATCACGATGTTTTCCTTCATTGATGTCAGTAATATCCAAGGTAAACTCGGAAAGTACAATCTGCCTTTAGACTTAATAGACTTTTCCCAACCATGTTGGGGTCGGCTTCCAGTCTAACCGGATGCAGCTGAATACCAGTATTTTACATGGAGCAACTGCCTATCTGACCTCCACAAACCAGTAACTGGGTAATACGATACCCCTTGGTAAGACTGGTTGTCAGACTTTCGGGCTTCTGACGGCCCGTAACGACTGTCAAAGACCACGAATGACAGCCGGGACCAACGGCTTAACCCATCCACCGACCAACCCCAGCAAGCGTAGCTTAACCTAATGGATCGACTCGGCTGCTATTACTTAGCCACGAGCTACTCTCTGAACTCGGAAACTCAAAAAGGTACCTACATAATTATGAATTGAAAAGTCATCACTTATTTTATTTGTCGGCAAATCTTCCATGCTATAAGTAAATTTCATGCGTATTTTCTGCATATCTTGGTATTCATCTGCAAATAATAGAGTCCCAGACCAGACAACACAACGTAGTCCTTACCTTTATTGAATGGTTGTCAAGGGAACAACAGCCTTCGCGCTTCCTATTTTGGTCCCAAATATGACGAGTTTCGATTAAAAGGAGCTGTCAGCTCCACGTACTGTTATGTCACAGTTGATTGAAGCATCTAAAGCTTACTACATTAATACATTCTTGGTTTCTACGTCCTATTCGACGAATTATTCAATGAAGGCAAGGGTTATGCAGAACCATCTGTTTAACTACTAGAGTCAACATAGATGGTAACAGGAAGATTGTGATGCATGACTTCAAACAATTTGTTTGGTAATGTTAAATTCGCAGCATGTTCAAATATTTACCAATCAAAACCCTCAAATTTTCGACGCGGCTTTTTGGCAACGTTAAATCCGCTTGTTGTCCAATCAACTTGTCGATGTTAAAAATGTAGAAGCAATTGTACATTCTAATTCGTGAATAGAATCAACCGTTAAATTAGGCCGATAACACAATGTGCTGCATTCGCAAATGTAACGCCAGCAGCAAGGATACATTAGCCAATTAGTCGAGCCGATGGACAGTTACGGTACAGCGGATTGGCTTAGACACAACATGCCTGGCTATGTTCTGTGGTCCTGTCTTATAGACTGATTCACGTTGAAATTCCCACACCTGCCGGTCTAAAATACACAATGATGCGCTTACAAACGAACAGCATTTAATTTTTATTTTTAATATAGTAGAAGATAGATTTCGAAAACGCGAAGGATTAATTTTCCCGTTCTATTTAGGCTCCCGCAGATAGGCGATACCGGTAGAACAATTTCCGTGAAGTTTTCATAGAAATTATTCCAACATAGTCGCGTCGCGCCTGTCTGTGGGAGCTGTAAAAAGGTGATGAAATTAGACTGTCACGAACATTTAATTTACCTCAAACATTAAGACACCCATGTTCACGCCAATTCTCGACCAGTATTATTTTTCGCCATTTCTTTAACGAACATTGTGTTGTGTTCATACGTGTGTAAACGGCCTTTTTTACTGTCTGTACCTCCTTTAGTAAGACACATTTTGTTCGCGAATAAAATTTTATTTTATTTGAATTTATTCTAAACAGTTCGTGATAACAGGTAGAAGTTTTGTAATGACATTGTCAGTTAATTGATTCAGGCGTGACCTTGCGGAAATCCATTATAAAATACAATAGACGTTGATATATTTAGTAACCTATTCCGCTTGACTATTCTTCAAGAGTCCGAAAAACCCTGTTAGAAATCGACACGTGTTTCACCTCTCAACGAGGCATCCTCAGGATGACGATTGACCAATTGCAAACCAGAACGCGACGTGTTACCACACCGAGCGCTGTACGCAAAGTGAATCAAATTCAGTCAGTTAATTGATTCAGGCGTGACCTTGCGGAAATCCATTATAAAATACAATAGACGTTGATATATTTAGTAACCTATTCCGCTTGACTATTCTTCAAGAGTCCGAAAAACCCTGTAAGAAATCGACACGTGTTTCACCTCTCAACGAGGCATCCTCAGGATGACGATTGACCAATTGCAAACCAGAACGCGACGTGTTACCACACCGAGCGCTGGACGCAAAGTAAATCAAATCGCCCGTCGTTACAAATTAAATTGCGATGATTGTAATGGTATTTAGATAGGTCAGACTGGTCGTAATTTCCAAACAAGATATAAGGAACATATTGCAGCTTATAGGAATAGTTGTCCAGAAAAATCTCATTTTGCTCAACACTTAATAGATTCATTCATTCAGTCATTCATTAAATAATAATAACACTTTCAAAATTTTACATACTTGTGATAAAGGATTTAAAATGTCAGTATTAGAGAGTTTAGAAATTATTAAAAATAATACAGCGAACGTTACACTGTTGAACGAATTAAATACCAGTATGCCAAGGTCGCCTTTGTTGCGATTGTTCGCCCCTTATCGCGCTTATCGCACTAATAACGATTCTAGCCAATCAGCGCCGAGCAGCAATCCTATATAAGTAGGGGTGACGGGTGATTTGATTCACTTTGCGTCCAGCGCTCGGTGTGGTAACACGTCGCGTTCTGGTTTGCAATTGGTCAATCGTCATCCTGGGGATGCCTCGTTGAGAGGTGAAACACGTGTCGATTTCTTACAGGGTTTATCGGACTCTTGAAGAATAGTCAAGCGGAATAGGTTACTAAATATATCAACGTCTATTGTATTTTATGACATTGTCATTTAAAGTTTGAAAACTACAAAACACACCATTTTCTTTTATTTCTCGTAATTTTATATTAAGCCCAAGCAATCGTTAAAATATATTCAAGATAAAGTAGGTAAGTACAGACGTGTTTTAGGTATTTTTAATTTCATATTGAGGATAGAATTTCTATTTTCAGTTTTATACCGAAGCCGTAATAGAATTTCTTTTCATAATTAAGAAAAATCTAAAAAAGAATGGATAATTTTAAGCCTTGCTACCAAGCATTCATTGTTCGTGCACTATTGTCAAATACTAGCATTAAGTACATAAATTGTCTAGAGAAAAATAAACGTTTTATATTATTCAGTGTGTAGGTATACGGAGTTTGTATTTAGCCCATCTAATTCAATCCGGTGTTTACACAGTGGCACACAGGTGTTTAAAACAATAATACCACACATCGCCATTGTCTCGTTATTGACATAATTTCAAATGTTTGAACACGGTATAACAATAATATGAGGACAATGCAGTGTGCCTATCTACAAAGATAGATTGATTAGATTACGATTCGTTTTGTTTGTTTTAAATAATATATCATAATAATTGGTACTAAGATCCGAATTTCAATACCTACTATTTAGGTAATTCTCCTTAAACGAATTTGTAATTTCTTTAACTGTGAATTACTGTAGCTCAGAAACAAACTTCGCTTCCATTTTGCATTCAAACAGAAGAAACAAAGTATGATTCAAGGATTTGTTTGCACATAGTAAACAATAAGTGGAAAGTTCAGACTCACCGTGTGTGAATGCCAGACGAGCGTGAGGTCGTCGTCGAGCGCATTCTGTCGCACTTCTTCCACGGACTCGGCAGGCACGCTCGCTCCACTCCATGACGTCACACCTCCTCCGCCCGGCGGCGTCTCCACAGGTATCAACACTCCGCCCGCTGCCGCTTCACCGTTCAGCGAGTTCGTCTCAGGAGACGCGTCGTACTCTTGAGGAGGCGTTTCCGTACCGTAGAATATCAGCTCCCATTGGGTCAGTGGGCCAGCTGCAGAAATTGTGACAATAAAATAGGTGAATTCGGGATATCGTTTCAGTACTGATGGTGTTCTACAATTAAAGCTTGAATTGTTGTTATTACGCAGTTATACACAAAGCGTGAATACAATACTAGCAAAAGAAAAAAACTGGCTTGATGGACAGTAACAACTAGGTACAACAATAAAACAAAATAACTCAAAAAATTCACGCAAAAACGAAATTAACCGTCACTGTCTACGTCATGTACAATACAGTTAATAACTTAATTGAAAACAAAATTCAATTCAAACCGAAACTGTTTCATAAAATTAATTTCCGCTACAAAATAAAAATGTAAACAATGCAAAAAAACGACATGCAAAGAGCGGCGAAGAGTCTGGAACAAAGGTAATTGACGTGCAGGTTCAAACTAGGCGGCGAAAATAAACGGTCGGGGCAAAACACGGACACGACATGCATGGCGGTACCGTGGGCTTGTAGCGGCGCGGGGTATATGCGCTGGATCTTGGGGTACTGCTCGAACAGGCTCGACATCTTGCGGCCGCGCGCGTCCGCCAGCGGGTCGCCGAGGTCGGCGCGCAGGTTCAGGCTCAGGTCAGCCGCCGCCGGTGACGTCACCCGCGCCGTCGTGCTCTCTATCGGCGAGCGCGTCGCCGGCCGACTCTGCTTCGACTTTTGCGAATTCCTATTCGGATTCTTGGAATTCTTATTCTTTTTCCGCTTCACCAGCCCCACGGTGTACGTAGGCACGATGGGCACGGGCTTCCCTCTATTGTTTTTGCGGCCCGCCTGCACCACTATAGGTCGCGTTGCGTTGCCCTTGTTGCGAATAATTGGATTCCGGAACGGTATCGGATCGTTTTTAGCTGCCGGCGTGCTAGTTCCATATAAAGTTAAAGACCAATCTTGCAACGTTGCTCGCCCTATGACGTGGAATTGAACAAACAGATATTGATTCACATTTTATTCCACAGCTACCGAGGATTAGTAAAATCTTTTCGCTCAATAGAATGATAAGTAGCTGAGCTGAATAAACAATCTCTTGAGCTGTCGTCTTAAGCCTTTCTTGGGCCTTTAAAATTTCCAGACTGCCGACTTTTGTGACAAGCCATTCGTTATAAATGTGGTCGTAAAAACTTTGCGGATTAAAGTTAGAGTTTCTGTTAATCAAGATTCATTAAAGTATGTACCTATACAGGTTGAATATTTAAATCTAAGTTAGCAAGATGATTGAGTTAGTGCAATAATTCCCCTGGCCAATTTTGTCCCTGTTAAAAGCATACACCCTGTATAATGTCATTTAGCTTACCCATATATCGTCCCTCGTTGGTGACTTCTAGCCGCCAGAAGCCCAGCGGCGACTCGCCCCACATGTGCACAGACATGAAAGGCCACGAGTTGAAGCCGGCGCGGGACGAGTCGTGCGGCCTGCCGGAAAATTAACCGTCTAATTACACCCAGTGCGAGCGCTAGTTAGCGTCTTGTGTCGGCTTTAATAAAGTGAACAACTAACAACACACTGTACATGATTAATCGTGCAGCCTGAAAATACTTTTTCGGAGAGCGAAACGGAATATTTTTGACTAATTGAGCAAATGAAAATAATTACTGTCATTTCCAGTCTAAGGGTACTTGTATAAAGACGCGGGTTCTCAATAAAGACAAGGCGATACCGATCGGCACGGGTAATGTAAGCCCCATGTTAATTTATGCGCTCTCACATTAAGAAACAGGTAAAATATTAAACCTATAAGAGATAACCCTGAAATCTGTACCCGAAAACCCCCTGTTTTATGAAAGTACCCTTAAGAACAGAAATACTTATTTATTTGACACAAAATAAACATTCAATATGTCCCAGTTACCTCGCGTATTAGCTTTAATAACGTTTTCCACGAAATAAGGTCGTGCACAGGAAACTAGAAGGGTAAACAATGATGGACGTAGCAAAACAGTATCACGTCTATTTTAAACTGAATAGATGGCGCATTTTGTATTTGCGGTCACGTTGTTCCATGTCACAGCACATCATAGCGTCGTGCATTAGCTTTGAGAGTGTAGTGAATGTTTAAACAGTAGGTTAACTCAGAGTTGGAAATACTTTATTTATTAAACGTTTCGAAAATTGAAGATGGGTTTGGTAATCCGGATAAGAATTTCTTAAGGAACAAGCCGTGCAACGATGGGATTCCCCATCGGCAAAAATGCCTTAATTCCATACAACTTTGGAGGTATGAGGAACAGGGTGGAAAGTTCACTCATCCTCTATTGAAAATGATCTTCCGATCAGACGGGTGTCGTGTCTGGCCGACAGCTGCTTGATTATTCCTAATCTAATTTTACCTGTGATAACTACTTCCATATGGGAGGGTCAAATAAGCAAAGCTATGAGGTCTTTACTTCATTATTATTAGTCTTATTTTTAACCGATAACGCGAACGGTCTGTAAAATATAGGAATCGGCCATTAGTAAGCTCACTTTCTGTATTAGGTGTAAGGAATTTCGTGAAAAATTTCATGTTTCTAGGCCCAGCAGTGTAGGTTATGCGTTATCAGTCAGTGAATGAATATCTATCGCCTTTCATTATTATTTATACAAACTATAAGTATTGAATACTATAAAAAGTTCTCTAAAATGAAAATATAAATATGATGCTAACTTTCGCCCACAGAAATTACTTGGTTATCGAACAACATTCAATACAAAGGTCGTTTAATGCTTTGACAAAACTGTTGTTGGTAGCCGTTCGATAAACTTTAGGCTTCAGTACACAGCTTTGAAACACATTATAGAGACAGAATGCAGGGCGAAAATCGAAATTAGGTAAGAGGTACTGAGGAAACTAGACTACAATATCAGTGTTTGGAAAACCACCCGGTTTTACCCCAGGAATTGGGACAGCTTATTTGGGATTCGCCCGAATTCACTCGACCGAAACGGGCGAATCAACACTTTTAAATAATATTATTTTTCTTGAGGCGATTCGTACGAAGTAAATTTATTTGTGGGCTAATCGATTTCACTGTGGATGTAATAATAATCAGATCGGTTCAGTTCGAATCACCATACCTCATGCGACTTTTCTTTATAACGATTGAATCTTGCACATAGTTTTACTGGAAAGTCGAAGGAAATCCAATTTTCTTTTATAATAATAATAATAATAATCTTTATTACACAAGAAAGTGGTTACAAAATAGAATGAAGTCCCTGACTCCTGTGCTAGGTGGTATACCTGTGTTACAAGAGCCAGTGCCCTCCCCCAGTAGGAGATATTACAGAATCTTATGCAACAAGATTCACAGAAACAAAAAGAATAATAATATTAACAACAAAGAGGTAAAATAAACTAAAAACGGTTAAAAGAAGCCTGTAATGGGTTTGCGTGTGTATGTTTGTGTCTCAGTGGGAGCGTTAGTGTGTGTGTGTGTATGAGTTTGTGTATGTGTGGGTGAGTGTATATGTGTGTGTCATGATTGATCAGGAGGGGTTTTATGTTACGAAATAGATATGAAGATTTTCTCTGTTTCGTCATAATTCAGCGACAGTAGCCAAGGCTTAAGAGTCTGCTTGACTTTATGTAGGGTTAGTTTATAAATTGATCGTTTTTTGTTTATTTTTTTATACATTACTGCGCTTTGAGTATGATAGTGTCGTCGCGCAAGTGCAGTACGATATTGGACAGACTCACAGACAGGAAAGCCAATCCGCCGATTACATAGCTTGCCATCTAGTGGCATCGTGGAATGGCGGCGTAAGACAGAGCGAAGAACATATAATTTTCTCACCGTTAGTACTTGGGCTTCTGAGTACAACTGAGCTGTGGGGTAGTCCCTTTTGCGCAAATAAATAATTTTGAGAACAGCCCGCTGAGCTCGTTCCACCCTAAGCATCACTGTTTTGAAGGTACCGCCCCATACCGGGATGCAGTAAGTAATTATCGACTCGCATAGAGAACGGTATACTAGTAATGCTGTTTCAATGTCGGCCACATGTCTGAGTTCTTTAAATAAATAAATTAGTTTACGAAGCCGGGAGCATAGAGTATCAGTATGGGTGCGCCAATCCAGTCTCTCATCGATATAAACGCCTAGGTATCTGATACATGGGACCATGTCAAGGCACTTGCAATTGCAAGGAGAGGAGTCGTGACAAATATGTGCTATTATTTTATCTGAGTTCATTGACGGTTTAGATGAATTTGGTGGTTTAAACTGAATTACTTTGGTCTTTGTGATATTAAGCGACAGAAGATTAGTGGAAAGCCAGTCCATAATTGTTCGCAAGGTAAGTTCAGTGGTTTGTTTAGCCCTGTCCCAGGTCACGTCGGATATCAACAGTGCTGTGTCGTCGGCGTAGGTAAAAATGTCACAATTTGAAAGGGAGAGTTGACAGAGGTCATTTATATATATTTGAAAGAGCGTGGGACCCAAGATACTGCCTTGAGGTATACCATAGTTGATAAATTGTTCGTCACTAAGAACAGAATTAATTTTAACACATAATTTTTATTTTTTTATTGCAATATGGGCCTACGTTTGATCTTGATCTCGCCTGATGATAAGCGATGGATGAGGGCTACGATGGAGCGACCGCGTCCAAAAAATGCCTGTTCACTCTTTAGGCACACGATTTTATTCTTCGTAATTGAGCCTTTGACCAATTTTCTCAATTCCACACATTTCCAGTTTTAACCTCACACTTCCAAACAGTCACCTTGTGAATTCTACATAGACGTGCCTATATCTTGCCCGTTCAATGGCCGCTGTAAAGCTGCCAATGTGAGAGCCATTGTGTACTGGAACCATTATACCTCAATTACTGTCGGAGCTGCGATCTACATAGCAACGATACTTATGTAAAACGAACTGGACAAATCGAATGTTACTATAGCGTGTTAAGAACTACATACAGTGTGATTTATAATGTGCACATATCGAAATGAGGGAATCTATGCTTAATTTTATCGACGGGAAAAATATATAAAAAAATACAATTTATTTTTTAATGGAATTTTTATGTTTAGGTGCGGTTGTTTTGACGTTAGGTTACATTTGGATTATTTTAGATTGAACCCAGACACAAGGCCAGTTTGCGAGTCAGTTAAGCTAATAGTTCAGTCACTGGCTTTGATACTAACGATGGGAGGAAGTCAGGCGGCAGTAGCGGGCGATGTGTCGCGGCGATACGGTTTCTATGTATTTCTATGAAATACCTTCCGTAGCTAGCGACAAGTCGGTTTCATAGATATATATACGTGTCGCGTTAGTGGAAGGCAGTGACCACGCGGACGGACGCACACCCATGAGATGGACTGACCAAATTAAATCACAGTGGGCGATCCTTTGTATGAGTGCATTAAAAACACCAAAAATTGGAATAGACGGCGAAAAATCGTGAGGCGAATCACATCAGCCCCTGGACAAGAAATAATTTTGTCAAAACATTCGCAAAAAAAAAATATTACCCCTACTCACGAGCCTACGTTATATCATATTTTCTAACATCTCCATGCAGTAGGGTAAGTATTCTCTAAACATTATTTTGAAGTTTTTTGAACACAAATCTTCTTTTCTTACTACATATTATAATGTTTTGCTATGTCCTCCAAAGTGCGTCTTACCAACCAACCATACATAGGTACACGTACCTGGGTGCCAGCAGAGTGACCTTTGTCCCAGCAGGTGATGTCAGAACGATGCGCAAGTCACCTCGTCTTGCAGCTGATAACGAAACGCGTGCCTGTACATGTTCCAAGTAGTTCACGCCTGGACACGCTCCCACATCCAACTGGAAGAGAATCGATGGTTAGAAAGGTGGCTTAGACTGGGGGCTAGAATAAAATAATACTGCTATAAGCGGTGATGGTAGCATCACCGCTTATAGCAGTATTATTTTATTCTTACTTCGTGGAGGAAAGAGATGGAGCTATACGCCCTGTAGAGCTTCATCTTTTTCCTACACTGAAGTGATATTAAAATAATACTGCTATTACCGGTGGTGGTAGACCCCTGGTCAAGTCAATGAAACGAGGTAATTTGTAATGGGTAGTAGTAGAAGGGGCGAAGTAATTGGGACGTGATGAATTGATGATTATTTGGCTTGTAAGTCGTAGCTCTCTCCAAATATACATCTGGAGATGCTCTCACGACCAGCTGGAGAAGGATGGATAGTTAGGTGGATGGGCAACACTAAAATCAACGAGGTAATGGCATGATGATTAATCTTGGCTTGTAAGTAGTATCTCTCTACAAATATCTTGACATGCTCTCTCATCCAGCTGGAATAAAAGAAGTTGGTTGAATGGATTGACAATGGCTGGGCAATAGAAGAAAGAAAGAGCTACTAAACTATGAACTTTCAATATACGGCGTTCTGTATATTTGCACATGCAAAACAAACTCCATTCGCTGGATCGGTTGTAGACATCACTTCATTCGGGAGATGGGCTAAAATGCAATAAGCTGAAAACACATTTTGCTTCGTGGATACGTACATATAAACGTACAATGACGTGGAACTGCCGACAAGCGAGAATTTCGCCCAAGATACATTTGGGACTAAATTGTCCCAACACTAGTCGGAATACTAGACATTTTAATGACGCCCATACATTCGTTGATTTACTGAATTTAATATGACAGTGGACCTGGTGTAATGAATGTACCGCACACAGCTGCGAATGGTTATGTATGTTAATGTGTGTGAACGCTTTTCCGACTCCATTAGCATAAACTGGCGAACTCCGATAGTGATACTAAAAGGCATCATAGTGCATAATATCATTTATTTCGAGTTTTCAGTGCAATTGTTAATGATGGCCAATGTTCAGCGTTTAAAAAGCAGTTAAAAATCATTATTACGAAAGTTCCGAGTCTTTAGCGTTCTATTACGATCTTATCGGGCAATTAAACTTCGGAAATGTAGTAAGTTTCGAGTTTGTATTAAAATTTCTGGAGTGCCGTATCTTTATGAGGTTTGAATAAAATGGTGTTACACAGGAGTTAATTCGGCTTATCCGGTTGTCATTAATTTAAGCGTGTAATATGACAGAGGCTTTTACCCACATTACTCACCGCGGCTTCGGTGTCAGCCACAATTGTGTGCACGCCATCATTCCAGTCACGAGTTCGCGCCCGATCACTCACCATTGATTATATTTATATGGTACGACTGCTTTTTAAATGGATATTATGCGCCCGTAGGCTCACGAATCTACAAAATACCTCTATTATAAGTTGGTAAAGGTCGAATTGGTAGTATCTGCCATGCAGTTTTCTCAAAGTTTTTTGAAATCGGCGTTCCTGAATACCCTCACATGCTGGTGGTATTCATAGAACACTTGGAATAACTTGGATTGTTTTAGTTTTGCTGACAGGGTAATTGGCTGCAGTATAACATAAGCACTTGATGGTGCTGATCTTTGCAGTTGTGTGTTACACAGTCTGTTAACTCTAAGTCCCGCTTGGACCACAAATCACTAAACACATTTAACGCTGAACGAATTTAAAACATTGTACTGTTTCTGTCAATCGTTTGAAGATGACAGAGACAAAATGAAATGTAAACGAAATACGTTAAGCGCTAAATGTATTTAGTGATTGGTGGTGCAAAAATGACCCTAAGTCTTAGCCAGCCGCATGCCAGTTGCATCAAGTAATTCTTAGCTCCATAAAACATAACACAGTATACAAAAAACTAACCTGCAGGGTAACAGAAGCCCTCGGTGGTACTGGTCGTTGCGGTCTCGGTGCCGCAAGTTCGCACCTCCTCTGTGGCGGCACAGTCCGCCAAGTCTTGGCCAGTCGCACCATGCCAGTGGCATCAAGGAGCCCGTAGCCGAAAGAATGCGAGACGTTGCGGCCAACTCCGTTCACTCGCCATTCGCCGCCAATACTGAGGCGTTCGGGGCGAGCCGTGCGAACCACTGCAGAGAAAGGGGTTAATTTTTATTCAGTTCATGTGGGTGGCAGTATTATAAAATACGACTTTATATATGTTTGCTAAGTAATACTCCCGATTAGGCAAAGAACACTTACTTAAAAATATAAAACAGTTGTTCAGAAGTCTGTAAAGACAGTTGGATTGTAATAATATCAGAACATAGGCCTATAATTAGTGCGAATAAAATTACTTGAACTTGAATACTTGCCTAGAATCTTAAACAAATTTTATTTACCCAAGATACCTACAAATTGAACAAGACAATGTATCCCAACAATTCCCAAGCAATTGAACCTATTCTAGTAACTTGCAAGTCACAGACTCTATTCTGAGACGGTTTGTTCAATTGGTCTATTATTAGTTTAATACTGTTTAGACTACTAAGGACCAGATAAGACTGATTATACTCATCCAATAGCCTAAGTTTACCGATCAGCTTAGTTTCCATTTATAAATAGGTCATCAAGGGTATAGGTACCACTGTTTCTGTCCCGAAAGATTATGATTAGAGCAATCGCTATTAAGTATCCCTCTTACTACCTAACACTCTCTCATAGTTGTCGTTAATTTAAACCCAGTTTCAAAACAACATTTTGTGGGAACTAATTGCATATTCATGATAACTTTTGCCTGTAGGTCGGAAATTATCCCACGGGAACGTATACTACTGGGATATTTTTTAAATATAGCCTATGACACTCAGGGATAATGTAGCTTCCCATTAATGAATGAATTTTAGGAATCGGATCAGTAGTTCCAAATATTACCCCCTAAAATGTAGGACATACAAACATAATATAATATTAATATACAAATAGGTACTCAGAATTGTGTCTAAAACTGTCGGAGAATTTTACAGATAAGTACTAAGGTAACAGAATGTGTGGGAGCTAAAGATCTTCACCAAAATAGGATGTCAAATAAAAACAAAAGCAGTTCAGAAACTACGTTATGCAAAACACCCGCTTCAGTATAACTTGTCGTGGACATTCAGAAACTTTGGCATTCAATAGGCCTTGCGAAACAAAAGTTCTTTTAATACACTTATTGAACGGTTTAGGCAGAATTCCCAAGACAATTTGGGTCTAAACGTGGATGATCCAGATGATCAGAGTATTAAATGGAGTAGGTAAGGTATTTCTCAAAGCAACGTAAAAAAACGCTTGGAATCAGCTTATAAACAAAGCCTCATACATAAATGATTGTGTAGCGTTTCACAAAGCTTAAATAAAGGGAGCACATAAAACACACGTATTTACATGTCTGTGTTAATTTTGCATTATCATTAATGGAAAATAATTCGGCTCAATGATTCTACTTACATGTAATTAAATCTGAATCAACATTATTAAACTTGTGAATATGCGTTTCAGATATGTATTTATTTACCTGCCACGTATATTATGCATGCGAGTATCAAATTAAATATTGTAAATATCTATTTACAAAAAAAAAAAAAAAAAAAAAAATTTAAAAATGTACGTAACTAGCTGTACCCCGCAGTTTCCCACGTAAGTCTCGATCCCTTGGGAATATCGGGATGAAAAGTATACTATGTCCTATTCCAGGTCATAGTTTACCCCTGTGCCAAATTTCATCCAAATCCATTCACCCGTTTTAGCGTGAAAGCGTAACAAACAAACAAACACACTTTCGCATTTATAATATTAGTTATGATAGTCCTAATCAGGTTCTTACGGAAAGAAAAAATTTAAAAGGTACCAGGAATATCGGAAAAATCGGAAAATCTGAAATTTTCTTCGGGAATTTTGTATGAATTTGGGTTCCTGACGTTTCATTAAATATTTCGACAAACATGTGAATAACCCTTATGACGTCACATTGAATGGAATTCAGCAATCTCGTAACGTAACCTTTTCATATATTTGTATATATAAAGAATCTAATCAAATCAAATTAGAGATTTCCGAAACAGATTCCGTCCCTTTTATGAGATGTAAATAGGCAGCAAACTGTATTAGAATGTATTTATTTTTGACTAGCATCACGCCTGTATTCTGCAAAAGGTGTGGCAGAGATGTTAAGAATTCACTTATAAAGGTCCGACCCCATTAGCATTACCCGGTCACAAATCCAGAATCCAGCCCGCCACTGAGAAAATTCTTATGAGAAAGCCCAATAACATTCGTTCTCGACCTGAAAATCTAACCTAGGACACTGCTCTGCTTGTTGTTCTTGTGAACCCTAGATTTACCGACATAGACATTATTTTGGACTACCATCGCTAACATAATGGGTGATATATTATTTTAGGAGCCTGAAACATTTGATCGTTTCTTATTTAACGATGTCATAGTAATGATAACAAGGATCGGGCTGTTTGTCGAAATCCAAAGCCAAATGTCGACAAAAATAGCGCAGAAAGCCGTAAAGAAAATTGCCAACATAAGGAGCGCGAGAATTATTGCTAGGGCGGGTTAGGAATCCGCACCGATCATTGGTTTTACGTCCACATACCTCATATTTTATTATTAGCACTATAACACATTATTAGCTTTGTTTGGTTCAATAAAATCTGTAAAAATGTAAAGAATACGCGCATTGCCCCTTTCGGTATATTGGCTTTAGGGCCTACCCAACCTCAACTTGCTTAGCATGATCCTCCGTTATGCCGAAAATACAGCATTCAGCATTAATTTTGAAATAAATATAAGTTGAGGATTGAGGTCCTATGTGAACTAGGTGTGACGAAAACTTATTTTTTTTATCGAGACAAGATTACATAAAATTTTCTCGATAAAAAAAAAACCTCTAAACCGAACTATAAACCGCTGGTATTCAAAAAATATCTATGTCTTTATCTACAATATAGATCGTGAAACTTTTAACTATAAAGCAGGTCTTAAGTTTTTATTTTAATTTTAATTACCATTATTTTCACCGTAAAAAAGCAATTACCTAAACTATTCGAGGCTTGGAGCCGCCAGCAACCCCACTCCATCTCGCTCTCACTCAGGCCGCGAGTAGTATGGTGTGAACGAGATAAATGTAATGGATTTGAGCTGAGGTAAGGGCCTATCCATTAATATTATGTGAAGTCGGTTGTTAGGTTTAAAGCTGAGAGTCAATAAGGCACGAAGAATTCGAGTATAAAGTTTTTATAACTCAATCTGTCATCCTTATCGGAGATTTATTCGTCGTAACCTTCGATTTTATGAACATCAAGTCAATCTACATTGAAAGTACCCTTTAACATTTGTTCCTGTTTTCCTTTCGAGTTACTAGGATATTGAATGAATAAATATATACACATACTTAAGTATTCGACATGATCTATACAACATTCGCGATTAATCGCGATTTGGTTTCCAATATAAACAAGTAGGTATTGTATTTTTGCAAAAATCACAACACTGACTTTTCGAAAGTATGTATCCTGAAATCAACTTACTTAACACTGGTATAAAGCAGGCGCAATATCGCGGGCGCGACAAGGGTAGCACTAACTGTCGCGCCTGCAATATCGCGTCAGTTTGCACGAGCCTTAAGGGAAAATAGCATCAACTGGAAACTAATATTTGAATAGACCTTAAGTATATAGCAGTTGCCATAGTTCGTACGTACCTAATAGGTACGTAGCAGTCCTGTCAAACTGTCACTACTCCATACAAGTTTTGCCTACTAAATACGTCAAATTTACGTCAGGCGCTGATTAATTTGACAGGACTAAACCAAAATTTATCTTCTGTCCTTTTCTTAATGAAATAGAAAGAAAAAGATGCATTGAACTTATTAGTTTATTTTGTGAACAACAGAATCGGCACCACTGTTAGTGATCTTGGTTGGTCTAAGACCTTAGTCAAAACGTGCAACAATAGAATAATGTTCTATTCATACATAATGGAAACTCCGGAACTACTCCTGTGCCGGGCAAGGGCAAAGGCAGGGGGGGGCTTTTGTATACTTTTACAATGTTTGTAAATATGTGAGCACCATGTACCTATCACATAATTTTATTAATTCATTTATTTGTCATTGCTACCATAATTATACTCTATACCCCATTTTAAATAAGATTAAACATTAAAACAAACCCTTTTACAGTCCGTTCAACCGATTTTGACTTCTATACCGTAGGCATAAGGATAGCATTAAAAGCAAAAAAAGTTACACAATACCAACTATCTACTGCGGCTGCCATTTGTCATGCCACCAACGCAAAATAGAATTCAAAATCGGTTGAACGGAATGTAAAAAAACCTTATCTATACGTCTAATCTTATTTCAAATGGAGTATAGGTGCATCGTATTCACATGTAATTATAATTGATGTATACAAAATATTGTAAAACATTTTTTTAAAGAGTAACGGTGGCGTTTCTTGCCCATTCTTCTCCATACGAAAACTACCTTTTGGAAGGGGAACTAGAATCAGTTCTATTTCTTAGTTTTTGACGTTCAAAAGTGCCCTTAATGTGCTTATTTGAAATAAATGATTTGACTTTGACTTTGACTTTTGATATTAAAGGCTGAGATCCTCTTTGGTAGATAACTGAGCCAGTGTAGGATCTTGGAAGATCTCCTGGGTTTCGTATACTTCAAAGCAATCGTGCAAGCATTTAGCTAGATTGGTGATATACCTCCAGTCTCCGTCATACCTATACTCCATTTGAAATAAAATTAGAAATTTAAACAAACCTTTTTACTGTCCGTTCACCCGATTTTGAATTCTATACCGTAGGCATAAGGTTGGCATTAAAAGCAAAAAACGTTATACAATACCAACTGTCTACTGCAGCTGCCATTTGTCATGCCACCAACGCAATAGAAGTCAAAATCGATTGAACGGACTGTAAAAAAGGCTTATTTAAGTGTCTATCTTATTTTAAATGGAGTAAAGCATGTTTTAATATTTTATTTAAATAATAAAACCAAATTATTTTCCAGTTTGTTGTTAAATTGTATTCCAGATGAGTTTTTTTATACCATTAACATCAAGTTGTGTTGGTGCCCCACCCACACGACAACTTGATGTCGATAAACAAAGTCACCTTTTCAACACCCTAACGGCCCTACTCTGGTCCTTCTCTCCCCTGTAGAAAGCCTCTCTAATTTCCGTCTCCTACACTAATATTAAAAAGAGAAATTATTTGTATTTTGTTTGTAATGAATAAACTCAAAAATGACTATACCGATTTTAAAAATTCTTTCACCAGTAGAATGCTATCATCACTGAGTAACTTAAGCTATCCTAATCCTAACTTTAATATTATTTGTTACACTTTCACGCTAAAACGGCTGTACGGATTTGGATGAAATTTGGCACTGGGGTAAACCATGACCTGGAATAGGACATAGGATACATTTTATCCCGATATTCCCGCGGGATCGAGACTTACGCGGGTGAAACCATGGGGCGCAGCTAGATAATTTATAAGGATATCAAGCGGCCGAAGTCGCTGGCGGAAGCTAATACCTACTCAATATATTTTTTGCATTCCACAATGTGAACTTAGGTGGTAGCTTATTTTGAATCGCATCCGCAGACTGTTTTGCGGGGCATAGTTTAAGTACAAGATCGTTGTAAATTTTAATAAACAAAGAACATAGATACGTCCTAGTCTTTTCTGTGGCCGCTTCTCTGTTTCGCATTAACCTCTCTACAAGTTGATCGAATAATATACATACCAATATGCTGCATATCCCTCCAGGTAAGGTCCCTGTTGGCTTGCAGGGTTAGTGCACAGATACCGGCGGCGAGCGGCGCAGACGCAGATGTGCCGGTGTGTCCCGCGGTGCACGAGTGGTGCAGGTCTGTTGTTACCACCTGGACAGAAGAATGGGACATAAGATGAAGATTCAGAATGTTTTCGAGATTTTTTTGGGGATGTTTTTGAATAATCGTGTAGGGAAGGAAAAATTACTGTCTCAGCTATGGAATCTGTGTAAAACCCTAGATTTAAGTTTGTGCAATGATATAGAATTTATTTTCGTAGTGACGGATACAACAGGTAAATATACAAATAAGTAATTTTCCTGGAAGTTACTGTGTTACATAAAAAATCTTTTCTCGAATCGTTTCCAAGAAAAGCAAATGACTAAATGAAAAGGTCAATCACACCCACTCATTGCTATTCTTGGTTAATTAAAATTCCATCACTGTTACTACACAGACGTTTTCCATTTCAGAAGTTACTAAAGGAAATTTAAAACAACCAATAACGTTGACCCCTACAAGTTCTAAAACTGACAACACTCAGATTTAAACCTATTTTTATCCGTATCCTTGTTTATTACAAATTGAATCCTCTTCCCTTACGAAAAAAATAAAAATAAAGTATACCCATAAATAATAGCATAACAATACCTACAGAGGAATTGAACGAAAAAGGAAAAACCAATCTCGCTGTATATGGAGTATACAGGTTGTTTTAAAAATAACACGAACTTGAATACGAATTTTCTTGCTACCATAAACAACTATGTGTTAGTTACGTTGTCCGAATAAAATATTTCCTTTATATACTTTGTTGGGTGTACTGTTTTTAGAGCTGCGAAGTCTGTGTGCAAAAAACACGTCCAGTTTTTAAACTACATGTTTGTAGATTGAACTGGCCACAAAAGAAGAATATTTTGTTAACCGACCATTCGGGAACTGGGTAAAGCTTTTTACCTACTATAAAGCCTTTACAATGTTTTTCATTGACAACATTTTCGTTTTATAATGAGTCATGATAATTTCGCTCTATTCTACTTTCAAATAATACTAAAGAATTTGCATACCTGTTATGCTAACCTGAAAAGGTTGGAATTTGAATATGTAGGTATATTTTAAACTAATATTCTAAGGTGATTTAAAACATATTTATTCAAATAATCAAAACGCTAACTCTAACAAAACGAACTATTATAAATATTCTAAACAATCACTTTCATGAACAGTTACGAGTTTTTTTATACAATGTCGGTGACCCATCGAATATATATAATACCTATAACTTTGTAGGATATTCTTCTATCTTGATATGAGGCCCTAATATATCGGTTGAATAAGTATCCATACAGCTACTATTCGAACCCAATAGTTTATCAATTCGGAAGCATTTCGTTTGACCCAAAAGTTTATACAACTTTGATTGAGTAGACACGTCCCTTGTATTGTAATAAAAGTACAAACATAGAAGTTCACCCGGCATCCGACGCGTAGAATTAACGAGATATCAATCAGCCTTTTCCCAACTATGTTGGGGTCGGCTTCCAGTCTAACCGGAAGCAGCTGAATACCAGTATTTTACCAGGAGCGACTGCCTATCTGACCTCCACAACCCAGTAACTGGGTAATACGATACCCCTTGGTAAGACTGGTTTTCAGTCTTTCGGGCTTCTGACGATAACGACTGTCAAAGATCCACGAATGACAGCCGGGACCAACAGCTTAACGTGATTTCCGAGGCACGGAGGAGTCTCGGTATGTAAAGATGGTCACTCATCCACGCACCAACCCCGGAAAGTGTAGCTTAACATGTTGGATCGGCCCGTGCGGCTGTTATTACTTAGCCACGAGCTCCTCGTAGAATTAACGAGAACCACCTTATAATTTACATTGAAATGACATAATTTTATTTTCCTCGCGTCCTGTGCTGAAAAGGCAACGGATGTTATGTAGGTAGTCTGTGTAAAGCCGTGTAGGGACGGACGTAACTACTTTCAGGGTAAGTGGGATCGAGGGGCGAAATACGTAAAAAGGTAAAACCCTCGGTAAAAAGATAATAATACAGAGTTTCTTTTCGAAATCCGAGGGAGTGAATGAATACATTTCGTGTAGCTAGTGAAAATATTTTTACATCTACTTTTAGGTGTGGTGTAAATAATAGTTTTAAGCTTTCGGATTACGAATACGAATGAAAGAAAACAAAATACGTTCAGCGAGAGATGTGTAGTCATAACAAAGTAGGATAATAAAAACATGCTGAAAATAGAAACCGTGTCATTGATCTTGGATGTCCCAAGTTGTATGTCAGTTTAATAGAGATCAAACGAACTGTTCAGAGCTACTCTAGCTTTAGGACTTCTTATTTGGTAGAAATTAAATCTTGCAAACGAGAAATGCTATTTCTGGTGCTAATTTGATTTTATACAACGGAGTGATACGTCGTTGTGTTTCTCTCTGGTGTATTTCCAGATTCTTACAAAAAAGATTCACCTTTCCAACATAAGGGCAAGATTCACAGAAGACACTAGTTTTACGGTGCTAAGTAAGCGTTACATTCGAATATGAAAATATTATCTGCAGGATAAAGTCTGTTTTTTAATCTCGTAGACTAATTTGGCATTTCAAGTGATTATTGTTTGTTCTTTCAATTTGGAGTTTGACATTTGCACCTGTCAAATGAGTCTACGAGATTAAAAACATTAGAGACTTTGGCATGAAATGCTTATTCACTTACTTAGACAAATATAAATAAATACAAATTTTTCATATTTGTATGAAACACTTACTTAGCAAAAAAACAATAATTTCTTCTTTATTTCAATGGAAAGTCAAAGTGCGTTATGAAAATCTTGCCTTAACTATCGAACTAACTTTACTGATAGATTTAGGTACCTATACGAAATCAAAAAGTTATGGCTCTAGGATCTAGGGTCAAATTAAACGATCGCTCACAATGGGCGTCATTAGAAGGCTGAAAGTCACCCAAAGGGCAATGGAGAGGTCTATGCTCGGAGTTTCCTTACGTGATCAATTCAGAGATGAAGAGATTCGTAGAAGAACCAAGATAACCGACATAACCCGAAGTATTGCCAAACTTAAGTGGCAGTGGGCAGGGCACATTGCTCGCAGAACAGATGGCCGATGGAGCCGAAAGGTTCTGGAGTGGCGACCGCGTACCAGAAGTCGTAGCGTTGGAAGGTTCCCCACAAAGTGGACCGATAACCTGGTGAAGGCCGCAGGAATGCGCTGGATGCGAGAAGCACAGAACCGGTCGAAGTGGCGGTGCTTGGGGGAGATCTATGTCCAGCAGTGATCGTCTTTCGGCTGAAATGATGATGATGATGACCCAACACGTCTGCAGAGTTTCGCTAGCTAGTTTAATTTGACCCTGTATTTCTGTTCCTGCCAAGACATCAGTCCCGATTTTGACAAATGATGTTTGGCATCAATTTGTCTTAATGAAACACCTGTCAGTTATTAGTTACATCTAATAATAGCTAGATGAGTCTGGATTATTTATCTTACTCACAAAGGATTTGAACTGGGTAAATTATTTCAAGGAAATTCTCAAAATCAGGATAAACAAACTGCTCTTGAGATTACTTAAGACTCTAAAGGGGAGGGTAACGACTACAATCTTATTTACATGCGATCATTACAGGACAAGGATAAAGTCTCAAAAACCATTTCTTTCTTTCCTCTTTCATTAAAAAGCAGGAAAATCCATCCATAATGAGAATAAAGTCCCATTTACACGATGCAAGTTTCTTGCCTGTAGCATAATTATGGTAATGAAATCGCACAGTGTAAAGGCTATAAGTCTGATTTACACGATGCGAATAGAAATAGAAAATAATTGCCAGTGGCGCACCATAAGTTGATGTAGATAAGTTGTTTGCAACAACAAAAGTTGCACCGTCTACACACTGTTTAGTCATTTGTTGCTTCCATTTTATAGTATGCCTTAGGCAAGAAACTTGCTTAGCATAATCCTCAACTTTAACATAATTATATTTATTTCAAAATGAATGTTGGAGAGTGAGAGAGAGTTGAGTTGAGTGTGTTTTGTTGTATTTCTTATAATTTTCTTTTATTAATAGAAAAACATTACCTCCAAATCGAGCAATAAACCGCTAGTAAAAAAAAATACTGAACTAAATAAAAAGCAGATACTATGTTTTTTTTATTACAATTATTTTCGCCGTAAAAAGCAATAACCTAAACTATTGGCGTGTTGGAGCCGCTAGCACCCCACTCAGTCCGCGTGCAGTATGTTGCGAGCGAGATAAAAACTGAATTTTAGCTGAGGTAGTATAGGCTCTTAAGAATAGCTTACCTGTTTCTCATTAATAGCTCCGCTGCTGTAAGTTGCTGCTAAGGTTGAACTGCACATTTCCGAGTACCAGGGCACCTCTCCGCGTTCAGTAGCCGAAGATATTGAAAGCGTCCATATAGAGTTGGTATAGCCATCACAGTTGCAGTTATCATGCTCACGTCCGCCATTTCCTGAGGCCCACACGAAAATGGAACCTTTGCCGTTACGACCCTGTGACGGAAATAGAAGCGTTAGTCTAGTCAGATGAGATACTTTTTCTTTTAACGTTGTGGATAATGTACAGTCAGGAAGCTGCACTGTTAAGCATTATTATTACGTTACCATTATTTTTGTCTGCTATTTGCAATTCCAATTTTGCTACTATTTAATTGAACTGTTATTTAATTCTGACTGTACTGTTTGTGTGCTTAGTTTAAACTAAGTCCCGTGTGGACTCAATATTTTTTTTCTAATTAAATGTAGCCTGAGTTACTCCCATAAAACATCGGCTACCTGCCAGTGAAAGTCCAAAATCAGTCAGGCCAGAACAATTTTTTTTTCATATTTTTTTTTTTACTTTCAAATGTGCCTTAAGTGTGCCTATTTGAAATAATTTATTTGACTTTGACTTTGAAATAGACAGACAGAGAGACAAAAAAAAAGTTTTTTGTTATAAGTACCTACATAACGTATATAATTTCAAATGTATTTAAGAAAACCTTTTATTTTGACATCACAAACAGACACTTTAATTTTATTTATTTGTATGTATGGAAGATGTATATAATATATAGATACATATATGTTTCACACTGTTTCATACGATTGATAAAGAATGAGAGTTGTGATTTGAAAACACTGGCATTTGAACTGATAGTCAATTTACTGACTGTACACAGTCATTTATTTCACAAAACATTTTATTTGAAAAAAATTGGACATTATTTGTTAAAGTATCAGTGTAATAATATTTCTCAGTGTATTTCAAACTCGTTTCTTCGAGGAAATAGGGCATTTGTGGAAACGTGACTCATGTCCGGAGCTAGATAGATTTATCATATTTGTGTTAGTTCAAGTCCAAGTTAATAGGTGGCGCTACGTGATGATTTTGGCAAGGCATTTCTCTTGAGGTTATGGGACAGTTGTGATAGATTAAGACTAACAAACAGTCGATTTCTTGGTGTGATGTATGTACCCGATCGTATTGAGCAAGTTATAGTTTTCCATTCTTTAGGTAGGTAACATTTTTAGCCGTTGGCCCATTGTTGGGCGTTGGCCCTTACGATATGTTTTTAGAAATATGAACGAAAGAGTCTTGAATGTTTTTAGAACAGAAAATATATAACATTTTTTTCAAGAATAATTTTATTTATATCGGCAAATTACCGACATGTTAGTGTTACCAACCTAAGTTCACCCATAAACGAATTTATTACGCTTTTCCGATGAATTTCACATCCAAAAATAGGGCTTTCGCGTAAAAAAATCTTATTTACATTATTTTTATTCAAAATGTTGTTGTTTGAAACAAAAGGATATAACCGGAAAAATCGACCGGCATTTTTATCCCCATGGGGCGTCCGCAGCAGCTGCTAGCATAGACTATTTTTTCGATACAATATTCCGTCCATAACGTACGAAATAAATCATAGAACAATGTTTGATTCCAATCACTAGGTTTGTATTTATCTGTACACGCATGAGTGATTGGTTTGACGTAGTGCGGCACGGCATAAATGAACAGCCATTTTTTTAAATCGTGCCTTCATGAAGCGGAAACGTCACGGGAGTGGCAAACGACGAACGTATTTGCCGCCTACAGCAGCTGATCACATTCAAATGTCACGTCATTTGCCATTGCCTAGCTATACTGCATGATGGTTTTATTACACAGCCGTAGGTACCATAGATACATTCAACCCTATGAGCGAAAATTCCTCATCTACAATCTACATACATTTACATAAAGTCGATTTGTGTAAACGCGCAATTCAACGATCAGAAGGGTCAATTAAAAGTTTTCAGAAATAAAAACCGTGTTACAGCTGAAGTCTGACTTCACAGTGTTTTAGAATAAAACCGCAGAACCCTTGAAAATCCAAACGTCTTTTTATCCGGTTCACTGGGTCCACATTTTGTTACAGCAACTTAGAAATCTTGAAAGGCAGACTGATCGAAATATAGATTTCGGTATTAATGTGGGATGTTGGATGTTGAGACGTATCTCGTTAGCGTGTAATTACTAGCTGTGTGCCGTGTGATTGGCACCTAAACAGCCATTGACATCGAATCGGTCGGCTTCGTCCCGTGAGCTGCACAATTGAACGCGATTCGTCGGATCAATACTGTACAGGTATTAACGGTGATAATTTAGATTCGTGGAATTATTCGATGTGGAGTCATGATTTTTATTTACCGTGTGTAGATTTTTCGCACACGTGCACACGTGTGCGAAAAATCTGTTGTTCCCTACATTTATGTTCTATCTGTTGAGGCAATTACATTTTATAAATCAGTCTCTTTTAATAGAACGTGTTCCTTACTTTCAAATAAAAACTAAGACCTATAAACCCAGTTTATAAAACGGAACCTGAAACTTGACTTCTTGAGATATATTTACGAAAGAACAAGTAAGTGATGCGTGACTTTTTATACGCACAAAAGTCACATTTTCTCTCATTTACTATTCTCGGCCCATTTACCACGATCCTATACGCACTCAAAAGTTTAAATAAAAGTCTCATAAAAACTTGCGACGCAGGTGTATTAGGCGCAAAAGCGAAGTTTTTTCCCCGACTACATTACACGATCTATTTAAATTCGAAACCCGAAAAAACCGCAGAAAGTAATAAAAAAACGTTAGCAAGAAAACTTTTAAACGCACTTCTTTTATACAAACAACAACCTTGAGGCTGTTTAGGGTTAAAAAAAGGGAAACAACTTTAAGTAAATTGTATATTTCGTGAACACTTGACCATATAGTGTGGGAAATAGAGTGAGAGAGCGAGAGAAAATAATTGCATCATTACAGAAATTGCTTTAGCAGTGTCGCTTGCCTGCTCGGGTACCCTTCACTAACTCAGTTACAAAATCGACGTGGATTATAAAAGGATTGAAAAGAAACCTTAAACTTTATCGAATAAGTGTCAATGTCAAATGTCAGTGAAAATTTACGAATTAAAGTTCAAGATTTAACAGGGCTGGTGTTGTGACTTTTCATTAAGACTGTACCTATAGCATTGTAGCACAAAATTATAGGTATTAGGTAGAGACGCGCAGAAAATGTTGTGTGAATCCTTGGGAATCTGAAATCTTATTTATCCAGTAATTTCGTTTATACCTGAGATTCAGTACGCGTACGTGATGACAGGTATATTCGCGAGGGAGTTCTTACATAAATATTATGTAAATCAAGTGAAGTTGAAGATGTGTAGTTGTGTTCGTGTAAATTCAAAAACGAATAAGATATTATTATTTTGCGCGGAAAGTGGATCTACGTTTGATCTACCGACATCATTTTGAGATATAAAATTATAAAATAAGAATTGTATTTAAAAAAAAAACAGGGAAATTACTTCCACCATTTCTTTTTGATGTAAAGACAATATAAAATATATATAGGTACTGGTTGTTCTGTCCTAAAATACTGTACAGTACTAAAAATAACAACGTTTAGTTGTAGTTGTAGCCCTTTCTTTTTAACCGACTTCTTCAAAAAGGAGGAGGTTCTCAATTCTTCTGTATGTTTTTTTTTTTGTATGTTTGTTACGCGATTACTCCGCCAATTATGAATCGATTTTGATGATTCTTTTTTTGTTTGGTAGGTCATGCTTCCGAAGTGGTCCCATATAAATTTTATTAACTTTGCTTCCGTAGTTTTTGAGTTAGCTTCAATATTACGTATTTTTCCCGCTTACTTTATCTAGACGATATCCTGTTTGACTCCTTCACTGTTATTTACATAGCAGGTAGTGGTATTCGGATTTGTGTGGGGTAGGTACCACAACTAAAAATGAAAAATAAAAACTTTTTACAAAAAAAACAACCGACTTCCAAAAAAAAACACTAAGAAAGATAAAAATAACTTTAATTTCGGAAGTCGGTGGCAAAAAACGGAAATTGAAAAGCAAAGACACCGACTTCCGTAGACGATATCCTGTTTGACTCCTTCACTGTTATTTACATAGCAGGTAGTGGTATTCGGATTTGTGTGGTAGGTACCACAACTAAAAATGAAAAATAAAAACTTTTTACAAAAAAAAAACAACCGACTTCCAAAAAAAAACACTAAGAAAGTGAAAAATAACTTTAATTTCGGAAGTCGGTGGCAAAAAACGGAAATTGAAAAGCAAAGACACCGACTTCCGAAATTAAAGTTATTTTTCACTTTTTTTGTGTTTTTTTTTTGGAAGTCGGTTGTTTTTTTTTTGTAAAAAGTTTTTATAGTAAAAGCATTCTTCTCTTATTATTATAATACTAAACCTCGACAAATAAATTAAACAAATAATGCTTTATGTTACCTACCTGAAAACGAAAACATTCGTTATATTTAATTATCAAAGTAGTCATTTGTTCATTTTTCCCAGAAGTCCTATCAAAGGAAATAAGAGTAATTAATAAAAACATCAAACATTGCTGTTTCGTAACATTGATCTTAACAAAGTACCTATGTATAAATAATTGGAAACGGGCACAGTTTTTATATTTTCCTAACTCTGATGAAAATTAGTAAAAGGCAATTATTATTTTTAAGTAGACACACTTTCCATATTATTTTTCAATAATGAATAATTTTTATTTACTGTTTTCAAGATAATATTAAAATATAATTTAAAAACTTACAGACTTAAAATAATATTCATAATATGTACATGTAAGTATATAAAAAAAGAGGGGAAATAATCATAGGGCATCAAAAAATTCGTCCTCATCGCTGTCAACAGGAAAAGTGCACAGTGCAAAACAGTTGAAACATAAAATAAAAACCGAACCTTTATAATCTCAATATTTCGTCCGTCTGTCACAGAGGTCTTTCTAGACATCTATGCAACGTACGAATTTGAATTTTGTCCTCATGTTGTAAGTATCGATGAATTGTAAATAATTCACCAGACCAGACCAAAAAACAAATTTATTTATTTATTTATCTTTCTTATCGATCTTAAGAAAAATAATTTTTAATTATCATGTCACGTGATAGGCATCGTTTAAAACAGATGAGAGAGAGAAATATAGATCAAAACTATTTTTTCGGCTTCGAGTCTTTAGAGAGAGAAAAAGTTTGGTCATATAACCGTTTTAAAGCTATAAGTATTAATGCAGGTACAAATAAGTGGGTACTGGGGGAACTAGGTTATAGAATTCGACGTTCAGTCAATACTCAGGCACGTCTGTGGTCTTTGAGTCCGACACGTTTCCGTGGCTTTGATGTGAGCACGATTCCCGTTAACATCGGTTAGGTAATACTAAGATGTGGCTTTAGGGCCTGCCAAACGTAATGGCAGTAATATGCGGTTCAATCGATGCGCAAATTAATCACTAAATCAGGTGCAGAAATTAAAGGCCTTTGAAATATTTCTATGTTTACGCGATTCAATTTGGTTGCTTTGTGGCGGTAGCTACATCGCCACATGCGAACTACGCATCAAAGATCTGACGTCACACAAGAATCCTGACGTCACATAAATCCTGCATCGCGCAATTAAAGTTTACCGTTCAGTGAACATAAATACAAGAACCCAACATCAATCGTTGGGCAGTTGCCCGCCATACACAACAAACGTCTGGTCGGAGGATCCTCTCTTTTCTATGGTGGATGAGTGAACTTTACATCCTGTTCCTCATACACCTAAAGCTTCATACACTTTGCTTCCACAGAGTACGGAGAGGACTCGACAACCGTTGTTAGAGGTGGCATTGTCAACACTTTCCATACGAACCAAGCGTGTCACCGTTTACTCGCATTTCGACTCAAATACCCGACTACCTCATTGGACTAGTGGTCGCAAGCGCTACTGCTGGGTATGAGGTCCTAGGTTCGATTCCAGGAGCAAAGTGTTATTGTGTTTTTCTATCTGAAATTTCTCAATAGCTGGCCTGAATTTGGATTTGTACCCGGTTGATGGCAATATGCTCGCGCCCTATTACATGGGACTTAAACATAACTGGCGAAATGTGGGTGAACTACAGCATGT
Organism: Lithophane ornitopus; assembly: GCA_948473465.1. Lineage (NCBI taxonomy): Eukaryota > Metazoa > Arthropoda > Insecta > Lepidoptera > Noctuidae > Lithophane > Lithophane ornitopus. The sequence goes on from OX419629.1 coordinate 6,001,445, forward strand.
AAAGGTGAACACCGTTATCACTCAAACCATGGGTTTGAAAGTTGAATTAAATCTAAAAATAAATGACCGAGTAACAACAAAAAAAAACGTTATTTTCATTAAAAGATTTTAAAGTTTCTACCCGACACCGTGCTCGCAAGCGAAACAGCTGACTAACCGAAGGAGGGGTCGCGCTTGCGGCCGGTTAGGTCACATCCCGCGACCTCCACCCGTGTTGAGACGCAAATTCGTTGCAGTAGCGCATAGGTGAAAGTGTGAAATACTCGAGTGGTAAACTGTAATTTAACAAAGAAAAAAATAAGTCATCGTTTTCCATTGATTTAAAGGATAACGGTGTTTACCCTAACACCCTGTATATGTACAACTCTGCCCAATCCTTCGGGGAAACAAGGCGTGATGTTATGTTATGTTATGACCTGACATCTGAAGGCGACAGAAGTTGTTTATCTTCTGACCGTGACAGACGTTGTAAACTCTCAACGCAGTTTCGGCGCCACGAATTTCATTAGTCTCTAGATTCTGCCGCTGCGGCGATTCCGTGCTCTGTGGTCATCCATATTGAAAGGCTAAATTGAACCTTGTCTTATTCCCATAAGGTTAGCAAACTGGGTACAGAGAGCTACATTGCGGTTGTCATTTCATCAATGTTCATCGTGAAGTGTAGGCTACTTGCAACGCTCACAAACTATAATTATATACTTTGGCTATTATTTGTAATTGAAATTTTTTATTGAAATAATTTAAATTGTTTATTGAAAAAATTTAAATTGTTTATTGAAATAATTGAAATTGTTTATTGAAATAATTTAAATTGTTTATTGAAATAATTTAAATTGTTTATTGAAATAATTGATTTACATAAATATTTTGCAAAATAGGGCCTTAAACTAGAGGTTAAGGTTTATAATAACAGCCACAGCGTCAGGTTGTTGTCATCGCTCCCCAAGTTATCGAAATGCCTTGCCTTGAAGTATTTATTTTATTGAGTCCTTTGCCCAGTATGATAATAATAAAGGGTGTATCATAAAGGTGTGGTCAAAATGAAGGGTGTGGTACACACCATCAAACTGAACCACTTTCTCCATGGAACCAAAATTCACTACCTTCTCGACCAAAATATAAGGGGCGACAGATTATTTGCTAAGAATTACAGTTGTGATTTAAACATATACGAACAATTTAAATTGTTATACATAATACATAGTAATGGATGTCCAATGTCCCAACACATTGTTGAAGTGGTGATTTGGTGAACGCTTATCATCAGGTTTTCATCTAAGTTTTATGTTTTAACTATTCAACTCTGGGTCCATACCTTAGTAACACCTTCAATGAACGCCCTAGTGGCGAGTTCTCCTGGTCCATCGACTGTCTTCCCGTCATCATCAGGGCCCCAGGACGCGCTGTAGATGTCCACATGCTGAGGGTTCAGGCTCAAGGAACGGGCTTCCACTGCATCTGTGACGTCACCGTCCAGCATTCGAACACCTGAGAAAAGATAAGCATGATTAGTGTAGGAAATTATGCTGTAGGTAATCTTTGTGTACGTTTAAAAGAAGAAGTATAACATCGGAATTATAAATTTTATTTGCCATGCGATTTACCGTCGGCAAAAATGAAAAACTTCCATACAAAGTTTCATTATAGGATATCGGAATCAATTTTTCACGTCAACCGCGAAATGACCGGGGATGTACTTGTACCGTGTATTTTGATTTACGGGTATGCCACCCCGTGTCTCGGCGGTTAAAAAAAAAGATTAGCTAGATGAGGTCGGGGTTTCCTATGACTACTCTGAGAAGAAAGGCCGAAACACACTCAGAGGTCGCAGTCTCTTTTAAAGTCCAGACACAATCTTGGTCAGGCCATATGAGGACCATGAAGATTAATGTCTGAAATGGTCTTTTGAGGAAAGAACCACATAGAATTGACTGTCCAGTCAGTGCAAGCATTTGTCTTATAGAACATAGTATAGAATTTAAGGAGCTCAACGTCTCGACGAATAATACCAAAGAAAGGACATTTGGGTAGGCCGCATAAAGTACTCAAACTGCCAGACCATCATTAAAACTGAGAAAGAGAAGCAAAAAAATAATAATGATCCACATAGTCCTCACATTCACAATAATTAAAATAATGTACCCAATACTTTACAAAGTTTATTTACAATTATTTACACTAGTCAGATTTTAACTTGTGTCAAAGTATTTACATAATAATTATAATAATAGTCTAACAGACTTAAAAAGAAATATGTATAGTATGTACATTATGTACAATTATATATCAAAATTAAAAGTAATTTCCCCTTTACAAAGTAATCATGTCAATATGGAGTTGAATTGATTGAATTCTCAAAAATTCTTTTTTAGTGCTCACTTTCATCATAAAATAAGATAGATAGATAGATAGATAAAACGTTTATTTGGTGCATACAAAAGACAACACAACATACAAAAGCACGGTTAAATAATAATAGCTACGAAGTGCCAAAATAAAATAAAATAAAAAAAACATTAAAAGAAAACTAGACACAGCGAGACAATATTGTCTATGACATACTTTAAAAAATATCGAAATATACAAAGCGCGGTGTTCGTCTCAACGTTGCACCAAATGGGAGTCCAACTCAGCATGTGTCAGGCAAATATACCTGACGCTGATATTCTGCTAGATCCCTGCAGTGACATTCGATCACATTCGGACGAATAAGGGTATCTTGTGCAAAACATACTTCTAAGTGTAGCTGTTAAGACTGTGCGTTGTCTGTCAGTTGGTGAATTATATTTTTACAACGATGACCGTTGGGATAGACGTCAGTCTTGAGTGGAGACAGTGAATGGACAAACGTACCCTCTGGCTATGTACGATTTTCGCAGGGTGGTTGGTAGCGGCTGGATGAGAGTTGCCGAGAATCCAGCTGAATGGTGTGCAATTGGAGAGGTCTATATCCAGCAGTGGACTGCTATAGACTGATGATGATGATGATTAGAATAGTTTGTTTCATGCTGTGGTGAAATTAGCGAGCTGTGGTAAAGGTAGTGAGGTTGACTTGCCCTGGGATGCAACGTTTCTATATATTAAAACACTCTGTAGAAACGGTGCAAGGGTACTTGTTACTCGAATGATGAATGACATTAAATAATGCAGTAATGGACTTTTACATAGTTCTTCTAATTCTTTGCATATCGATGGCAAAAAGAAAAAATAATCTTAAATAAGTTCAAATATGTTTCGCCCAAAGTCCGATGACGGACGCATTCATAAGGTCTTCTAGCAGTGTGGTCTTCACAGGTGACAAGGCATTAAATTCTACATATCACATAGGTACCTAATAGAAATATTTAAAAAACTTGTTACTATGAAATAAAAACAACTTTGATTTTTATTTTTACAAGCCGCATTGAAAAGCGGTTCAGACTCTAATGGGTTATTCAAACTCGAAGCCTAAAAAGTTCGTTTCATTTAGCTAGGCACTCGTGTGTTTTTCAAAAGGACGTACGTGGGGGCTGTATTCGGACAAACGCGTAATTAGCATCAAATGTAAAAGTCCCTGACTAAAGATAAATGTTAATCCCAACAAAAACATGTTTTGTTTTCCCGTTTGTAACTGTAATTCGTGTTAATTCAGAGTTCCGGGGATGTCAGCTTGAGTAATTTATTTCAGCTCATCCCAAGAGCCGCTGTTTTGAAACATTCAGCTGTAAAACTTCTAATTGCATAACGTGACACTTCCCGAATAATAAATTATATCAGAAACAAAATGTCATTTCATTTCGCCTCCGTTCGTGTGATAAACATAAAACTGTTTTATAACCATATAAACGCTCGCTGTGTCGGTCCCAAAACATAGCACACAAGTAATGAGTCTGGGAAATTCTAAGAATCGCGTCTAGCTGCCTTTGATCTAAGGTTTGATATAAATTACAATTACAGAGTCCTTTATGGGAGATTTTACTATTTTAAATACTATAACATGCCCCTAATTCGCACGGAGCGCCACCCGGGTCCAAAACTATCCTATCCTTCAAGCTGGAACCAACCATACTCTCTCTCGCTGCCTAGCCTTTTCCTAACTATGTTGTGGTAAGCTTCCAGTCTAACCGGATGTAGCTGAATACCAGTATTTAACCAGGAATCAACCAACACATTTAGAAAAAAAAAATTATATCGGTTGGGTGGTTTCGGAGATTAGCGTGTACGAACATAATGTCACGTGGTTTGTATTTATAAAGAATATATTTATAGAAGATAAAGAGAGGATCCCACTGTGTAAATATTTAGAATGATCTATAATGGCAGACTATTCAGATAAATATTCAACTATGAACAAACAACAAACAAAAGTAAATATTTGCAATGAAATCCCAAATTTATGCACTGAGACACGTTTGCACTGCAGATGGTAAAGATAAACGCAATATTATCATAATACTTGTTTGTAAGTAATGTTTACATTAGGTTGGCGATTGCGATAAACTTTCAAGTTATATTGCGTAGAAAGGGACAAGTTAAACAGTGTTTGTGAGTGAGTTACACAAACAAATATACTTTGCAGACTTGCTAATAACTTTATACCCTGAAGCGTTTTCATATCGCTGCACAACACACTGACATGGAAAGTTCATATTTTCTTATTTGTACATACATGTCGCTAAAACACATTTAGCAGAACTTTTCAATGTCACTTTAGTAAAAGATATGTAATAAAACAAGCGAGCGATATAATTTAAACGGAATATTTTTTTTTAATAAATTATAATGTTAAACAATATCTCTGTATTGAAAAATAATAATAAAAAATGTAATCATTCATACCGCGTAGACACGCGCGTTTCGTATCCGAAATATTTCAGAAATAATTAAAATTTCACACCGTCAAGAATATTGTAGGAAATAATTTATTAAAATATTTTATGCCTGAATATTCGCTACTCTTCAAATACCGAACGATCAGCTTTTATTTCGGTTATATTAAAATTATGAAAATGAAATATTTCAATTTTATACGTTGCGTATCTCAGATATTACCAAATTAATATTCAACACAAAACCCACTTGTATCTATCCATTTTATCGGCATTGTACAACCCACATTATATACCAGCTGTTATATAAAAAAAAAACCTAATAAAAACTTACGAGGTGACATAAAAACATGCATACTGCGTAACACTAAACTTGAAAATATACTTTTTGTTCCTTTGTCTTTTCTTACCACAATGAGCTTTGGTGGGTAATCCAGTGAATTTCTTTCAGTGAACCGTTTTTATTGGTCGTTTTACGTGACGTAGTGTGCTTAGATGAAAGTACATACTCCTACATTTATTATAAAATAAATATGTAAAGTTGGTCTACCAGATAATAGCCAATATTCTGTAGTGGGGTGTTAACTTACACACAATCGTAAACACAATATCCTACAGGGAAAACACATCTATTCTACGCAGTTTCAAGGCGTATAATACGCCCAATTTCGCGTGTGAAGTATCAAGCCTTACCCCCACAGGCGCGTTTTTATCGGTCGATAATTATAACGCAAGCGTTATGTGATATCTGCTTTCAGTACATTTTAATTAGTATTAGGACGTCTACGAAGTTAGACACTGCTGCGATAATAAAGACGCAAATAGAAAGTAGGACGCTTACGTTCCTCCGTCCTGCGATATTGCGATATGTGTATTTAGAACATTTTGTATTGGGCTGCATGCCTTACACATACTTACGTTAATAACGTTAGTAAAGGCTTGTGCAAACAGACGCGAAATCGCGGGCGCGACAGGCAGCGGTACCTTTGTCGACAAAGGTACCGCTGCCTGTCGCGCCTGCGATTTCGCGTCTGTTTGCACGAGCCTTAATACGATGTAGTGCGGGCGGTGTCCTGTAGTGTAAGTTACACGCAGACGTTAGAAATCAATCTGCCTAGCCTTTTCCCAACTATGTTGGGGTCGGCTTCCAGTCTAACCGGATGCAGCTGAATACCAGTATTTTACATGGAGCGACTGCCTATCTGACCTCCACAACCCAGTAACTGGGTAATACGATACCCCTTGGTTAGACCGGTTGTCAGACTTTCGGGCTTCTGACGACTCGTAACAATAACTGTCAAAGATCCACAAATGACAGCCGGCACCAACGGCTTGACGTGCTTTCCGAGGCACGTAGGAGTCTCGATACGTGAAAATGGTCACCCATCCACGGACCAACCCCGGCAAGCGTAGCTTAACCTGATGGATCGACCCGAGCGGCTGTTATTATTTACCCACGAGCTCCTCTGCAGACGTTAGAAATATAGGACGACAAAAACGCAGCTGTGTGCAAGGAATCGGTACGCATTATCGCAATACCACTTGTGTTATTATCGACAGATAACAACGCACCTGTGGGGGAGAGGCTTTATTCTTTTTTATGTCTGAAGGTACAATTGAATGATATGACCATGATACTTTGATAACGCAACTCAAGTAAAATTAATCTTTCTTTAGATTAAACACGGCCGATTGGTCACATAAACTTCACTGTAAAAACAAAATGTCCAAGCAAGCAAAACAAAAAGCCTTATTTAGTAGATTGTAATCCATCAATCTTACTTAATATTTCTTGCGTATCTAATATATTAAGTCAGCTAGATCTATTATTATTTATTACGCTTAAATAAATTCATTCAATAAAACCGTTTACCGTAGTTGATCTATCTTCTTTATTATTGTAGTCTGTAATCCTTTGGGATGTTATTGATGACGTCATGTTCTTTGAACGACACTAAGCTATGAGAATATCAATATAGTGGGTAACCTAGGGATGTTTTTATGGACCGAATATTTGAGACCGAGAAAAAATGCTATTACGACTCTTCGATCATTGCTGGGGTCATTGATTACAATATTTATACACATGTCCGCTTGCGTCTACTTCTGTAGTGTCACATCATGATCGTTGTATTGCAGTTCACTACTATACTCCATTTGAAATAAGATTAGACATTTAAATAAGCCTTTTTTACAGACCGTTCAACTGATTTTGACTTCTATTGCGTTGGTGGCATGACAAATGGCAGCTGCAGTAGAAAGTTGGTATTGTGTAACCTTTTTTGCTTTTAATGCCACCCTTATGCCTACGGTATAGAAGTTAAAATCGGTTAAGCGGACTGTAGAAAGGTTTGTTTAATTGTCTAATCTTATTTCAAATGGAGTATAGTCATTTAGCTACTGATTATCAACCTATTGCAGTTTACTACTGGTCGGTCATACAGCAACCCGCACTGGGTTCGCGTGGTTCGCGTAGTGGATTAAGGCCCACTCCCTCTCACAAAAGGAGGTCTGTGTCCCAGCGATGGGAACGATATAGGCTCATAGACCATTGCACGCTACTGAGTTGATGTTCCGTCTCTCTCTTCCATCATTCTATCCATTACTAACCCCTTCTTTACCTAATTTAAGACGTTCTACGCTGCTTTTGTCGGTTCGTGGTCTCTAATCAAGAATTTTGTTGTTCAGCGCTTTTAAGACTTGGTCGTAATCGAAATGAAACGAAATGATTTATTCTGTTTGTAAGATTAAACCATTTTTTACAAGTCGTGTTTTTTTTTAATCATCTTTTTAGAGTCGACATTTCCTATCTAACTACTTCCAAGAAGAAATAGCAAAACAAACTCAGGAATCAATCGTTATTATTTGTCACGTAATTTCTAAACTAAACATTAAAAAACAATACACGATTTGTAATCCATTCACATTTAGTTTTCTCTTAGAGCTAAGGAGACCTAAGACAAGTCTTTACTACACACTCTCAGAGCACATCAGTCGTGCAAAGTGTGAGTCCTAGGGCACTTGTGCACTCTCGAGGACAATAGAGTAGAATAGGATAGAGTCGTGTTTGTCACACTTTAACAACCATTAAATGCTTCATGAAGAGATACTACACGCTAAGGTTGATAATTATTTTACTGTTTTAAACGAGGACACTGACCAAAATGTGTTTGGGAGGTCAACATTATTATAATGGCAGATAAATAAAATATTTGTAGAAGAAAGAACCCCGCCATGACACGTGAGGCGCGCAATCTTAAATTAGACTTTACCTACACCAAACGACATCAAGAGCATCAAAAACATGCGAGAAAACCAAATAAAATACAACAATATTTGGTTATTTCACAGATTTCTCGTTTTTGGTGCCACTGGTGACGTCCTCAACGCTTCCGACTGAAATATGGACATACTATCTGTTGCCCGCGACTTTGTCTGCAATCCAGGATGAAAAGTAGACTAAGTCCTTCTCCGGTTCATGGTCTACCCATGTGCCAAATTTCATCCAAATCCTTTCAGCCGTTTGCGTGAAAGCAAACAAACAAACTCAACTCATAGGATAGTTAGGATAGCAATGGTTCTTACCTCCAACACTAGCCCCATACGCGACCCCCACAGCACACAGCGAGTTGTTAGCAGTAGCGGCCACTTCTCCCGCACATCTCGTGCCGTGGCGGTTCGAGTCGATCATGTCGTACCGCGGCTGGGGGTCCGAGTCGTGCGAGTTCACGTCGTATGACGCCATGGGATCCTGGTTAAGAAAAAATGGGTTTTAAATACGAATTTGGTTTAAATAGATTTTTATTTTTAGTATCTTATTTATCTTATATATTATAGATCTTTTGTATCTTGTGAATGTGAGAATTGTAAAAGCCATTATTTTTAAAAGAGTAACCGTGGATTTTCTTGCCGGCTCTTGTCCATAGGAAACGACCATTGGAACCGTGCATAGGTGCACGGTTCCAATGGTTTTGACGTTTCATAAGTGCCCATGTAGGTTTATGTGAAATATAATATTTTGATTTGATTTAAACAAATACTTATCATCATTATCATTTCAACGGAAATACGCATACTTATACCTCCTCCAAGCATTGCCACATCGACCGGACCATAGGCCCTAGACAAAGTGACATTCTAACAGCTATAACGATGATGGAAAAGGCAAAAATGTATAGGACTGACATAAGCTATCGAAAAGCATATGTCAATCTTGTTGAAAAACGAAACGCTTTTGAAGCGATTGTCACTTGTCTAGGCCCTCTGAGGGTTCAGAAAAGTGACAATCGCTTCGAAATCGTTTCGTATTTCTATAACGACTTTAACAGGATTCACATAAGCTTTTCGATAGATTATGTTATTGCCTTTTCCATCATCGTTATCGCTGATAGAACGTCACTTTGTCAAGGGCCTCTGTGCTTCTAGTTTCCAGTGGATTCCTGTGGCCTTTACAAGGTCATCGGTCCACATTATGGGAGACCTTTCAACGCTACGTGTTCAAAATACTTATAAAAGGAAGTCTGCATGAAGACGTTACCCTATTTTAATGTTTGAGGAGTAAAAATTTAATTAGGAATTTACGAACAATAACTAACTACCGGCAAAGCTCTCGTTAAGAGGCCACGGTCACCAATTTGCTTGAATTCAAAGGCCGCCTGTTCAGGAAAATCTTCTCAAGTCTTATTGACCTTATTGTGAATTGAAAGACCTTAAACGAAGCCGTGTAAAATATTTTGAAACTAAGAGACGAGTTCAAGAGTTTAATACATCCGCGTTAATTAATTGCCGGAACAAATAAATCCAGACTAAGTCTTATTATCATAAAATTCACCAGTAACATTTAGTAATCTCCCAACGTTTCATACAACACATTTTTAAGCTGTTGTTAAGTTCAAAAGCCGCTTACGTCTTTAGCAGTCTCAGGTTTCATTCGTAATTATGTATGAAAACAATGCACGATGTTTCTGTACTAATCCGTAGGGGTGCAACCAGACCGGGGCAATCGTCGTCATCCTTTGCTTCAAAACATGTCCACTCAATCTAGCTATACTTTATCAAAATCCAATAGAATAGAGAATTCAAAAAGAGAAAAGAATTCAAAAAATCTGCAGATACTCCGTGTGTCCTTTAAAAAATCAAAATAAATCTCTTTGACTTACCTATGTGTTGTTTTTCCACAAGATTATATGAATATTAATTTTAGAAATACAAGATATTTGTTCTGTTTAACCGTTTTCCGACTTCCGAAGTCGCGGACAGTAGCTAGTATAATATAATCATAAGACTCTAAATAAGTATAAATAACGTCGATCTACCTCGTTCCCCAAGGCGAGGCCCTTACGTTCGTCGCACATAAATCGCCTCAGTATACCAGCGACCCAATTACCCATTTTTTTTCCGAATGCCAACAGTGGAATTAAAGCCGCACGGGCGAGATGAATCGTGTAATTTGAAACTCCAAAGCTTTTGTTCCGAACACAGATGTCACTCTACGCCCTTTTATCGCGAAAGCGTGGATCTCCCGCGTATTACGCGCTCCCGTTCTGATTTCATCGGTGTTTTTCAAACATTTACTCCTAAAATACGTGGAAACTGCGTCTCTTATTTCCCAATGAAGATTTGAGTACGCAGTACAAAGGGAGCAACAAAAGTACCGACGTCATAAAACATACATTGAGAGAATTTCGAAGAAATTCATTCGAAATGTCGTGTGACGTAATCTGGAACATGTTGGATATCGACGTAAACCAATCGACTTCGTACAAGTTTGTGTTTAGATTAAAGCAAGTAAAGAACAATGAAGAATAGCGTGTACTTACGTAATTAGCGACTAAGTCGGGGTGATCCGTCTCCAGGCCATCGTCGAGAATGGTCACTACGACGCCACGGCCTGTGATGCCTTCCCGCCATGCTGGTATCACGTTCATGTCTAAACCACCTCCTCGGTTCTAAATAACACACAAAAACAAAAGAATAAAAAAAAGTGTTTTTTTTTTTTGTACATAATAAAGAGTAGTCTATTTATTCTATTACATTATTTCTAATACAGATGTTTCAAAAGATATTAATGTATCCATCCATTTGGCAATATAAATATATATTAAATACCTACTCCTATTATCATTTAGCACATGATTTATGAAATGGTTTGGCAAAACATCTACAAACAAGAAGTAATAAAATAAAACCAATGGCCCACTTAATCTTCGGCAGTCGTAAAATCATGAAACGTACCACAAAAATGAAATGTACGAGTAAAACCAATTACTCAACCTCCATCAGCGAAGATTTTTTAATTTACAAAATTGTTACTAAAACGAATTTGTTGAAATATATTTGCAACAGTAGCAGAGCCGAATGAAAATGAAATTTCTGCCGCAACGCCGGAGCGACCACTGGAAATTTGTATTGACGGATCGTTTCACTGATATCTATACGAAATTGGATTTTATATCAACTATTTCGGATCGCTGGAATAATAAAAGTGAACAAAGACTAACAACGAATTCTAAATTGGAATTACTTTTGTAGATTGATTGTATCTACCGTTGTGTGTTGTCTATGTTTATGTTGACAAGTTTATACAAATTGTAGTTGGAAAATTTTGGTCTGATAAATTACCTGCATACTTTACCTACTATAAAATAAAGCGACGTTTAGACAAAATATGTTACACAAATTAATTCGCTTGAGCTTCCCTAATAGGCTCGGGATGTCTAAAGATACGAAATCGAAAACATTTCAACCCTCATTACGGTGGTTAAAGCGATTTTATGTAAGAATTAGGCAAATTTTCCGCGATATCTTAATAAAACTCAAATTTTTGGCTTCTACTTCGTCAATATTTAAGAAAAGCGTTATAAACTTCACCCAAAGAAAATTAAACTTCTCTCTCGGTTCGGTTGGATCGCTAAAGAAAAACAAAAACGACGCGAAACGAGTGCTTACACAGTGTAACTTCACAACTTTCTGGTAAAACTCAACAATACTCTGGTTCTTAATTGTATTACACCTTTGCAATTATAATACTGTCAATACCAATTATTAATTGGTTGTTACCTCGTAATTATTCTTCTTTAATTGAACATATTTCATCAATAAATTCTTAATTAAAGAACTTTTGTATTTACTTACACATTGGTGTTAAACTGTGTTAAACCAAGCAGTGCTTAGCCAGCACTCGTTAAATAACTAGCATTATATTTTAGGTTAACTTCCCTCGGCTTTAAATTTTGTCATACACAAAGTGGACACTGACCGTCGGGCTGGTCCACAAATGTAAGGTCGCTCAGTGCGCTATGGAGCGCGCTATGCTCGGAGTCTCTTCGAAGGATAAAATTAGGAATTAAATTATCCGGAAAAGAACCGGAGCTACCGACATAGCTTGCAGTGTAAACAAACTGAAGTGGCATAGGCTAGCCATGTTTGTCGAAGGACCGATAGCCGATGAAGCAGACGAGTCCAGGAGTGGAGACCGCGTATCGGCAAGCGTAGTGTGGGACGCCCCCCAACTAGATGGACCGACGACCTTAAGAAGGTGGCTGGGACAGACTGGATGCAGAAGGTATGGAGGACAGGGTATCGTGGTGCAGTCTGGGGGAGGCCTTTGTCTAGCAGTGGACTGCGATAGGCTAAGTTGATTGAAACCCAAAGTAGTTGTAGGCTACTTCTATAAAACATTTCTATTTATTTACTTATTAACTTTGCTAAAGCTAACTAGAGCTTCCAAACGTTTTCAACTGTGAAAAGCGTTCCTTTGAGCCTTTGCTCCTTTTTTATTTCCAGATATGTTTTTGCCAAAGGGACAGAACTAAGCCCCCATACTAATCGCATTGGCACTCCTCAAAGTCACTCTTTAGTCCGGGCACTCAGAGTAAAGTGCCTGGCTTTTACAACTGTGAATGTATAGTTATAACTGTGTACATATACATAGTAATATAAAGGAAGTTTTAGATCTAAAGAGCTCTTGCACATCGATTGATTGATGTTGCACCGATGATAGATTCAATCAGTGACCTATTTTATAATCAAGAACCCTTTGTGTATCGTTGAGTAAAGTTAAAAGTGTTACTTGAGACAGCCGATGAACGACTTTACATGCATGCAGGTCAAGCTAGCCGAATCTATCTGTAAAGTTCCGTTACTGAACCGCATAGATTTAGTCTTAGCATCAATCAACTAAGCCTACAACAGTCCACTGCTGGACATAGCCTCTCACAAACTGGTTCGTCAAACCCGGTTCTGCGCCTTCCACATCTAGTCTGACCTAGCTGCCTATTTAAAGTTGTCAGTCCATCTAGCTGGTGGGCTTTAGTGAAGACGAAGCGTAGACTCACGCGTCAGCGTGAGTCTGTCAAAATCAGTTTTTTTGGGTTAATTTTAACAGATCGAAGCGTAAGGCCCGCATCCTGTTTAAAAGCGACCGTCGGCGTCGCGCGAATAAGCAATAGTCGCGTTCTTATTATGTCACTTTTGTTCGGTGAACCAGGGGGCCAAGTCTACTAATTTACAAAAGTGTCAGTGATCTCACAATGTTGAGTTTTTGACAGATTTTGTATGGCAAATCTGTAAAAAACTCATCATTGTGAGACCATTGACACGTTTGTAAATTAGTAGACTTGGCCCCCTGAACGCGTGGTCGTGCTGACAGGAGGAACCGGAAGGCGCCCTCCGGTTTCCCGAACAAAAAGTGGCATATGAACGCGACGATCGCTTTTAAATAGGACGCTGGGTAAGTTTACCCTAAGTTATGTTATGTCTCTGTATATTAACCTAAGTGCGCAAAATACTTCACGAGATTATTCACGTCTTGTTTATAAAAGTTCTATGAACCTTTCAAGGTCGAAATTCGTATAAAATACTTACTAAATACCACATGTGTGGCCACTTCGGGTCGTTAAGTTGAAACTTGGAGTCTGCAGCTCTTGGCCGTCCCTTCACCCGTGACGGTTGGAGCTCTCGTTTCGAATTAGTGTCGCGCTTCGACGCGGCTGACGGCGCCGGCGCATCCGATGACGTTGTCTCAGCTAAGACAAAAAAAATAAGTCACGACTTGTCGCATGCTTGGTTGGAGTGAGGTACATTCTCTTAAAATCTGGGATAGTGTGTCGCCTGTGTCGGTGTAAACGTGTTGTTGGTATCATTTATTGCAAGTCAAATATTTGCAGTGATTATGTATGTACCGACTTGTTCATTTGATACATTTTAATGAAGATTAACAATCATTATTTTTATTTGGATCTGTAAAAGTGACGAAGCATCAAAAGACAGATTGCTCGTCAAATAAAAATCTATATTTTTGCAGTAGCAGATTGCATTCTTTTCAATAGAACATACTTATACTTATGTATATTAGATGAATTCATCAGCAATTTAGTTTCTTATGAACGTCAGACAATCGAAACTAATATTATCATACATAACACATCACGCCTGTATTCCCCGAAGGGTTAGGTAGGGCTGTACCTATAGTACACTACACCCACATTTCGCCAGTTATATTTAAGTCGAATGTTATAGGGGCGAGCCTATTGCCATCAACCGGACACAAATCCCAGACTCCGAGCTGCTACTGAGAAATTTTGCCTTACCCGGGAATCGAACCCAAGACCTCATGCGCTTGCGATCACTAAACAATCGAAGCAGAGTATTCACTCAGTACCCAATAACTAATGTCATCTTTGAATTTTATTAATTAAATACCTAATATATGTTTAAAAGTTAATAAGCTCAGCAGTTGCCATAAATTAAAAAAGAAATAAAAATACAAGGTTTCGTAACGTGCCGACCCTAAGCCTTTTTTGATGGCGGGCAATGTTGTCAATAGTCGTAGGTTGGAACATTACTGGGTATTATACCTCATATCATAATACCTTTTTCAAATATGATCTATCGAACTATCGAAGATTTCAAGAAACCCTACGTACCTGTAGAATGATATGAATCTGTTATAGTCTGAAAGTCCCTCTTCTTTCTCGAGAGTGCACGCTGCTGCTTCGCCCATCGCACTCGGTTGTCTCCTTCTAGCATGCCGTGGTGGTCGTGTGCTGGAGTGATGGACCGCTTCACGATGGCATGGTGGTGAAAGTGGTAGTGGTTGTCGAATATCTGGGGAAGATAGAGAAGAATATTAGTAAACTATTTATGGACGATTAATATTGAAGAAAGAAATAATTCCGGTGGGCTTAAAACAGTCAATATTATAAACGCTAATAAGTTTGTTAGTATGGATGGATGGATGTTTGTTACTCTTTCACGCAAAAACTACTGAACGGATTTGGATTACGGCACTCAGATAGATTATAACCTGGATTAACATATAGGATACTTTTTATCCCGATATATCCCTGGGATCGTGCCTTACGCGGGTGAAACCGCGGGGCGCAGCTAGTAGGAAATCCTAAAATGTCACAAACTGACAATTCATAATATGATCTGCGTGCGATTCATATTACGAAATTAATTCATCTGTTTGACAGTTTTCTATGGAGATTCGTAAAATGGTCCACACATTATGAATTGCTTTTGTGTCAAAATAGAGGAATTGCTAATGACAGCTGGAAATTCAGGAAATGAATCGCTTTTAGAGGAATTGCTAATGTGGCCGTTTTAGGACCCCAGGAGTATAAACTAAATCTGAGGGTCATTTAACCCTAAATGGGCCTATCAGCCGTCTATAATATTGCCTTTAATGTAATATCACGCTTGTGATTCCCAAAGGGTTAGGCAAAGGTGTTCCCATACATTTTTTTTTTAACTGTTGCCATCGACACGTTATGAAAAAAAGGACACATATTTCGTCACATATGTTTGAGTCCCAATGTACCTAACAGGAGTCCAACATTGCCTATTATTTTGGCATACTCAAACAAAATCCTATTAAACATCCAAAAGGTTTATAATTAAAAACAGTCGGCAAAATTACAAAGCCTCTTATTCCGTCCGTAGTCCAGTCTAATGATGCAGCTAAAGATAGCGTACTTCTCCAGTGGAAACTAATTAAGTTAATTTGCAAGCTTAATTATAATAATAACCCAATTTCAATTCAAAATGCAGAACGAAATATTTATGAAAGCACCACTCAACCTCTACGTGACCGTTTTCAAATTAGCTTTGTTTATCTAATTCTATATAGGGACACAATCTGCCTAGCATTTTCCCAACTATGTTGAGGCTTCCAGTCTAACCGTATGCAGCTGAATACCAGTATTTTACATGGAGCGACTGCCTATCTGACCTCCACAACCCAGTAACTGGGTAATACGATACCCGTTGGTAAGACTGGAAGACTTTATAGGGACTAAACTAACTTAAAACATATTTTGTGGGGCTTTGTTTCATTTTGCAGTCTTTAAACCTTTTTTTTAACTCTATAAACACTTCAGAAACTAGTTCAAGAGTTGAAATATCATCTTTAATTAACTATCGTTATTTGACTTCAGTTTTAACGTTATGTAAAAAACAAACAATTAATTATGAAGCGACTCAACGGGCTAATAACAAATTCTACAGAATGACATAGAAAATATCGACTTTTATATTAATATCGATGCTAAAACAGGCATTCACACGCTTTTTACAATGAAACTAGCTGTCCTGTTCATGAATACATTTTAATTTCAATTCGTATTTTTTGTAACAAATTGTTATAGTTTTTATTGCAACTTCTACGATATTGAATCGATTACAATAAATTACTTAGCAAAATATCAAATTCGTTGCCAAGCCGATCCAATTTACCGCAGAAATATATTTTTAGTATTCTCAATTAGGAGCTTTAATAGTTTTTCCTCAACATTGCTGGAAAGTCCTTCAGTTCAACTAATGACGTTAATTTTACAGTTCAATAGAACTGGGTTCAGTCAGCTAGGATTGAAATGTGTTTTGAAATAACCCGAGCCTGAAGTGACCAGTGACCCGGGCAGTGCTGTGTACTAGTGCATAGTAATAGTTGTATGGAAAGCCAGCTCGACACTTTTATGAATCTAAAAATCCTAAATGTGTGAAAAATTCACTAAAATTGTTCAGTTGAAAATATTTTAATTTAAACAACATTTCAGTAACGTGTCTCATTATGAAAAAACATTTTTCGGAATTCAGTTGTATTATATTTTCGCAAAGTCAAATTCCGTTTTAAAGTTGTAATAAATATGCTGAAACATTCATATGAAATTTCTCTCAGTTTCAATACAATTTATAAAGTTTTCCATAGTTCAGTTTTTTGCCTTGGCATATAAAATTTATGAAAAGACGCTCACAGTCTCTAGAGTATGAGCGGCCTTTTAAATGAAAAAAAAACCCTGACGACTGTTATATTTGTCTAGTTTTAAGTTCTTTTAATTCTAGTTTTAGGGAAAAGCCATATTTATTCTTCCCTGCTTTTCGACATGAGTAATGATTTTAAGCAACTTGAAAAATCGAGGATTGTCGGAAAAATTTTGGCAAGCCGTCGTTCTACACGACGACGATTGCTGAAAATTTCATATAACTGCCATCTCCGCATTGCGGTGTCGTGCTGGTATGTTATTTGAATTTTATTACATACTTCAGAATAATGCGTGATGATATTTTATTTCAAATTACGAGTGATGTAAGTACGGACCTACGTGAAGATTTCATTACGATCGTAACATGACATTTATGCGATATAAATATAATATGATTTCGAAGTTCTTAATGTATTGCCAACACGAATTTACTTTACGGTTATAATTTCAAATAAAATAACCTGAAAATATTATTTGGCGCATTTAGTCGTTCCATTTCAAACGGAATGGGGGCAAAACGTCCTTTCTGGAATCATTCAGGTTTATTTGATTATTCAATTAATTTTAAAGTTTATTTTCCTCCACTGGTGTGCTGGCTTTTTTCCACCAGTCCCGCGGGACAGTCACAGGGCCATCCTGAGAGCCCATAAATATTTTTGGCTTGCGAATGGGTTTTGGCGTAGGAACCTTTTTCGTGGAAAATAAAATATGAGAAAGCAGATAAAAGTTGGATTTGAAACAAGAGTTGGAACGGTTTTTTTTTTTTCATTACTTGGTCAGGTTTTTATTTTCTGCAAACCGTTAAAGCTTACGTGAACATAAAAAATACTTCTCTGAGCACTCGAAAGAAATTAATAATCATTTCCAATGTATTATTTATTTAGTTAAACTTTACGCACTCAAAAAAAGTACGAAGGCGGATTTCACTTTCTATAAAGATTTATTTTCATTGTGAATTTTTCGTACCTAATCGAAAACTTGTGCTGATTCAAAATGATAATGTTCAATATAAAGAATAACTGCCTGATCGCTTTGTAAAAATAAGTTACCTAATTATAGTATAGAATCTATGAACACACTCTTGAAAATGTGCTTGAAAACAAACAAGTAGGTACTATTGGTTGAAAAAGTAATACCTCAAACGATTTTCTTTAAAAAAAACTCCTATGCTCAGATGCTCACTCATGCCCTTTTCAAACTTAACAGTTTGTTTTCTGTTTTCCTTTTATGTACCTAACTCAACGCGATGTATTTTAGAGCAGTCTTTACGGTCAACGAGACACGGGTGTATAGCAAGGGATCCTGGGCAAGAGTGCCTTCGGGCGCCGCGCTTGCCGTATTAATGAACTCGCGTGGAAAAAGGGATTTCATGCAGTCAACCCGATACAATATGCAAAAAGCGCTCCGGTGTCTTAGGTACTTGAAAATGTGGCAGCTTACCGGCTTTCAACAAAGGATTTTATGCTTCAAACGCGATGTCGAAGATTGCTGTTAATGATAATTAATTTTATTGTGTTCAAAGACTTAGGGCGAAATTTCACCAATGAAACTAAACGCGTTCAGCACATCTAAACCAAGTTCAAAAGCTGTCAGTTTCAAAATTGTTGTAGATTATCGGCACTAACAGCTCTTGAACGCGGTTTAAAAGTGGTGATCGCGCTCAGTTTCATGGGTGAAATCAGCACTTAGACGTTGTTGCAGTGAAAATTTTAGGCAATATTGGCCCATTATTTAGAACTCTTTTGAAGTTCATATGTAAGAACTATTTTTAATCCACTAAGTATGTACTTTACTTACCTACAAACGAACCTTTTAAATATTCTATTTGTAATAAATCCACTCCAAGTCATTCCCAAAAACGTAAAAATCGCGTTTAATCTATCGAGCAGTTTTCAATAGGTATACTAGGGCTTTGTACGCATGATTAAATTTAACGAATGCAAAGCCGTGGGCAGGTCGCTTGCGTAATAAAAATGTCAAACATTTAACAAAAATGTTCATGGAACGTTGAAAATTGATTGAACATTCAAAAAATCCTATAAAATAAATAATTCAAGTGTGAATATCATTTTCTGACTGTACCGGCACACAGTCAGATAATAATTATGAAATTCATACGCTTATGTAGCTAAAATAAAATATATTTAAAACTGAATATAAATAAACTGACCTATTAATATTTTACGTTTTTTTTTTTTTTTTTGGCATATATTTATATAATTAGACATAATTATAAAATAAAATATATTCAAAACTGAATATAAATAAACTAACCTATTAATATTTTACGAATATATTTTTTTTTGAGCATATATTTATATAATTAGACATAATTATGTTTTATTTACAGTTTGTATTAGGTATAATGTGTACCTACCTTTATTTTTAAATATTTTTTATTCCTGAATTTTTTGTAATTTCACCTACCACTGTGTGTCATCACCCAAAGGTTGACTGATAGAAAATGCCTATAGCATTAACTGCCTCTGTTGCTTGAAGTATTAAATAAATTAATCGTAAGCATTTGTTTTATTTTACTCCTAATTCTAATAGGTCTTTACCTATGAAATTGCCGTTTTGTATGAAAAAATTTAAACGAATTTTTTTCATGAATTTTTTATTTGTATTAATCGAAGTAATCACCCATGCAATCAATGCATCTTTGCCATCGCAGTGGCAGTTTATTGATGCCCTTCTTAAAGAAATCAGCTGGACGGGAGGCAACAAATTCTTCAAAGGCATTTTGTACTGCCTCTCGGGTATTGAATTTTTTTCCCGCCAAGAAGTTATCCAAATTCTGGAAAAAGTAGTAGTCTGTAGGCGCAAGGTCTGGTGAGTAGGGCGGATGACGGAGAGCTTCCAACCCCAGTTCTTGCAACTTGGAGACCGTCTGCTGTGCAGTATGAGGGCGCGCGTTGTCGTGCAGGAGCAGCGGAGACGAGCGATTGACCAATGCTGGTTGGAGATGCGCCAGCTTCTCCATCATTGTGTTCAGTTCTTCACAGTACACATCTGCAGTAATGCTCACCCCGTTTGGTAAGAAGCTGTGATGAATCACACCGGCGCTAGACCACCAAACAGTGACCATCACTTTTCTAGGGGTAAGTTTTCGTTTAGGGCATTGTTTAGGTGCTGAACCAGGATCCAACCAACTTGCTGAGCGCTTGCGGTTATCAAACAGAATCCATTTTTCATCGCAGGTAACAATGCGGTTCAAAATTCCTTCATTTGTGTGTCTGTTGAGCAGTGCAAGGCACGTCTCGACGCGTACTTCGCGCTGGCGATCATTGAGTTCGTGGGGCACCCATTTGTCAAGCTTTTTTACCTTGCCAATTTGACGCAAATGGACCAATATTGTTTTGACGCTAACGTCGAAAGCTGCTGCTAATTCAGCCGTAGATTGTGTATCATCAGCTTCCACAATCGCCTTTAATTCGTCATTGTCGACCAAAGTCTTCGGACGACCGCGAGGTTCATTTTTCAGGTCGAAATTTCCAGAACGGAAGCGAGCAAACCAATAACAGGTGGTGCGTTGGTTTGTAGTGTTAGCTCCGTAAACGTCGTTGATGTTGCGTGCCGCTTGTGCCGCGTTGCTGCCACGACGGTACTCATATTCCATAATTACTCGAATTTTTAACGTATCCATGATGACGAAAAAGATTGAAATGCGATGAAAATGTAACACTAATCAATAAAGAAATGACTACTTTTGGAAAAAAAATCCATGTTTTTAAAATAAAATTAATTTGAAATTAGAATTCTTAGCCAAACAAAAATTATTTTGATTTGAAATGGCCAGTACTGCAGAACGGCAATTTCATAGGTAAAGACCTAATATTAGCTACTTAAATCTACCTATCAAATCCTCTACATTTTGTCATTTCCTTTGTACTTCCTTCTCGGTCTTCCTCTTTTTCTCTTTGCTTTTCTTCCCCATCTATTACCTAAAACCAAACGATGTCCAATATTTATCCCCCATCTTGCTACTAAATAATGAAAGGACGTTTTTTCTGCTACAATTTTTTCGAGGAAAAAGGGGTAGTTTCGTGTCAGTGCACACGGTCCTTAGAAACCGTTTCACCCTTAGGGGGAATCGTGACCTGTGCCGACTTAACGGGGGAGAGTGGTGACAAATGACACGGACACCTTTGTGTGATATTCATCTTTCTTGCTTATCCTTTGAGCGTTACATTGACGAAAATATGAATTATCAATGTTCATTTTAGATAGCTTTAATGCTCGTAAACAGTCGAGTCACTACGGATTTTATTTAGATAAAGCACGTTCGTTTATTATCAGGTTTATAGTTCTCTCGTCTCTAAAGAAAACTCTGTAAGATATGACGACAGTTCGCAAGTTATGAAGTAGGTAGCAATGTTTATTCAATTCTGTACCTACCCCCTTTTTTTACCCGACTACGGCGAAGAAAAAGGAGGGTTATGATTTTGACCGGTATGTATGTATGTTCATCTGTTCCCTCCTATCTTCTAAACCACTTCTCACAATTTGAAAAATGACGTATCGTTGGGAGCGTCTTGATCGTCCGCTGGTTAAAGGCTGATGTGACGTCACATTAAATTAAAAGTGGCGCCCTCTAGAGGACATAAAGTCAGTAAATAAATAAAAAAAACGTTTAATCATACCATGTTGGGTATCAAATGAAAGGGCTTAATGAGCACATTTCAAAAATATATACATATATTATAACCCCAGATTAAAGTAACAAAAACTAAAACCCAACTACGACTAAAAAGGTATAAACAAGACACCACAGACAGAAAAATTAAAAATCCGGAGTCACACGTAATCTGTTCGATTTATGCCCTAACACGTGTGACTCCGGATTTTTAATTTGTCTGTCTGTGGTGTCTTGTTTATACCTTTTTAGTCGTAGTTGGGTTTTAGTTTTTGTTACTTTAATCTTTTTTTTTTTTTTAATTATTTTTCGCAAACAATACCTGACAAAAAAATCACGCGTGCAAAATAAAACTTAGTATTTTAGGACTTAGAAGTAATCTTTATTCGCAGTTGGTGCAAGCAAGATTTTCTTTTAAAACTTTTGACACTAAGCTGGCTACAGGCTTACGTAAAGAGTGTGTCAAAAGATTGTGAACATAATATTTATTCGCGATATAATCCCTACATATTCTATAAATCGGGACTCCTGAAGTAAGCCCGATAGTGACGGGAAAGGGATTAAGTATACAGATTTCAAAGCTCTAGAGTAGGAGATGTTGTCACATTTTCAATTTATTATATTTACCTTGTCATTCTTTGTGTTTGAATAGAATATCCAGACAAACATTTTAATCTAAAACTTGTAATGTATTCCATATTGTAAGTGAAAACTTCTTTAGGCGCGTTGAGCGATTTGATACGGGATAAACTTGGATTCGCGTCACCGACATGCTTGCGACATAGTGCTGTAGGTAGGTACTATAAAATACAGGATGATTTTTTTTCAACGAATGTCAGAATCGAATGAAAAGTTCGTACCAAAGCTCACTTCAGCTTACTTTTCATTCGATTCTGACATTCGTAGAAAAAAAAACATCCTTATAGCTTAGTAAAAACTAGTAGAACTACTTATTGTTAGATACGCGAAACTATTCACAACGGCACTCATTGCTCTCTTTGGATTCGTGCACCAAAAAGCTTTTCAGGATTACATTCGTCATGTTCCATCCGTAATTTTTTTTCAATCAGTCCTGTCTACACTCTATGTTTTCATCTTTTTTTTCTGTTTTTCAATTGCAATCGGGACCGTGGGCGTGCAACCACAGGCTGCCACTCAGTCGTGTTTCAGTTTTCGAACGCACCCAATAAATACGGGATGTGTAGTTTTCCTTTAGATATTTTTAAATAAGCGAATGAAAATAGCGTAACTAATGCCTTTATGTAAGAACTTTATCTGCCTTTTATCTAGTGGAAAACATTGTAGTGTAAGCGTCCATAGGGGAATATTAGGTTTCTTGTTTGAAGTAGCAACTCGCTTGAAAGTATTTTGTATGTATGAAGAGAGTAGGGTTTCTAGCAATCACATTTACAACAACACGGTTGTTTTAAGAGTTCACAACTTTTGTACCGCATTTTCAAGAACTTGGAACAAGCTTTTGCATACATAACTTGAGATAAGTAAACAAGTAAATAATTATTGGCAGACGTTTTCTATAATTATCTTAAAATAAAAGTCATTTATTCAAACTAGGCTGAAAATCTGTACTTTTCGGACGTCAAAATTACATAAGACAGTCCCCCAAAACGCCCACCCTTCACCACTTCCTAGCGCTTTAGCTGGGTGGAAGAAGTGGCGCAACAAACTCCCCAGCAGGACCATTAGTCATCATTATGGACCAAAAATAACGAAATCTCGTATAACATAACATAATGAAGCGTTGTTGTCTTACACCTATACAAAGGTTGTATTTACTAATAAAATATTAGGTATGTTAAACGACTTTCAGTGTTTCCGAACTGTACTACGTTTAGTCTGTAGGCATCTAAGCAAGAGTGAGAAAACTTGCTATTTTAAATCGATATGTATAATTATACTCGAGAAGCTCGTGGCTAAGATATAACAGCCGCACGGGTCGATCAATCAGGTTAAGCTACGCTTGCCGGGGTTGGTCCGTGGATGGGTGACCATCTAATACATACCGAGACTCCTCCGTGCCTCGGAAAGCACGTAAAGCCATTGGTCCCGGCTGCCATTTGTGGATCTTTGACAGTCGTTACAGATCGTCAGAAGCTCGAAAGTCTGACAATCAGTCTTACCAAGGGGTATCGTATTACCCCGTTACTGGGTTGTGGAGGTCAGATAGGCAGTCGCTCCATGTAAAGTACTGGTATTCAGCTGCATCCGGTTAGACTGGAAGCCGACTGCAACATAGTTGGGAAAAGGCTAGGCAGATGATGATGATGTGTACTTATACCATATATTTCAGTAAACAAAAATACTTTATGATGTTTCAACTTTCTCCTAAAATGTACCTAACTGGGCAAAAAAGTGAAACCGAGCTGGTTTTCGAATACCTACGTGCAAATAACATGTTATCAATATCAATTTCCGCAGCACATGCCCATTTCTTTGACATTTTTTGACGATAGACGAACATGTGCTTCGTTTTTAAACAGCTTTGGACGTAAGAATATCCGTTTTGAAATGAGAGCTGTGATTAGTTCATTTGGCCTCATTCCCATGTCAGATTAAGACACTTAATAATTGAGTTTTACTAGAGAAAATCTTTTTGAAGTCGGTTCGAGGTCGGATTTATTCGTCTAAAAGGTAAAAAAAATTAGGATTTTGGTTGCTAGGCCCTAATTCCCAGAACGAATTTAGGAAAGATCCTTAAGAACTTAATAAATTGAGATTGGGGATCGCGATTATTCAGTATTAGCGAAAATCGTTTCATTCATTGTGGTGACGTATTTATCAGCGAACTTAAAACATACGAATGTACCTATTTACTATTTCTATGAATCATTATGTAACTTAGAGGCATTACTAGAACATAAAACGATAGTCTATAGTTATGAACATACCTTTAAATAAGAAATTTTCAAGTAACAGTAAAACTTCGATAAATCCTGCTTGTATTTTAATTTAACTTATGACCTAAGTTTCAAAGCATTACAGAATTATAAATATAAAACCTGACTTTTATTTAAAGAAGTATGACGGTTTAATTTCACTCATAGAGCGTAGAATTAGGTTGTAAAAACTAATAAAACTTTGTGGAGTCGGAACCTAGAAATTGGTTTTTAGGAAAATACAAAAATCCACCTAAAACGTTACAGTTTTTCAAACGGCTCCGTCACAAATCCATCAGAAACGCCAGCAAACAGGAAAAAGGATTCAGCAAGCAAACGTTTTCCAGAAAACGAAAAACGTACTTCAAAGTCAAAAATAAAAGCAAAACGTGTACATAATCCTGTTTAGTGAATCCCTGTACAGGTAGCATGCGTCCCGTTTCCATGGAAACCACGGGAAACTCGGGGCACTTCCACCAAAAACGGATCTGTGAAGCTCCCCCGCCATAACATAAAATATCCGAGCCCTCCAACTTGTGTAGCGCACAGGGTTGGGAAAAATCGGTTTTTATCATTTTAAATAGGTATCAGCTTTTTGTCTAAAGTTATTTAACTTGTTAACTAGGACGTGGTTTTAAGTTGACAATTCATATTTTCGGTAAATAAATATTTATGTATATTTTTCCCTAAAAACATATTGACTATAGACTTTTTTGAGTAATTTGAACAAATAGGTAGGAAATGTACCTAAATGAATTGTATGACTGCATTTGTATTTTGTATGCTGACCATTAAAAGCTGGCTGTCCAGTATTTAATTACTATAATAATATTTCTTAAAAATCATGTTGCTTAAAGTGATCTCCTTTTTTGTCATGAATATTCATTAAAATCATATTTTCATAAAAAAAAAATATATTTTTTATTTAGACCAGCCAACCCTGGACTTGCGCGTAAAATAAAAGGCGAGCCGAACCGTTGTTAGTTATTAACGTTCGACAAAAGCGGCTAGTGCAAAAACTTTACTATGTATCCAACGTGTTCTCATTTATTTACACGTACGGGAAGTTTCGACGTGTATGGCAGAGTTCCTCAAATAATTTATAGTTGTTAGTGTCAGAATTCAGAAATAGTTACGTACTTTGGATTTTTTATTGTTTTGAAAAATACCAAGGCATTTTTTCTTAATGATGAAATGGACTGACGAAAATACACCTCGACCTACCTACAGCTACCTGTTATAAAAATTGATCAGAGAAAATTAAAAAGATGTCAGAATTCAATAATAGTTTTAAAAAAAATACTCTTCAAAAATTTACCTACTTCAAATAACTTAATTCACAAAGGAACTACCAACTAAGTTATTGTTATAGTTTCAACAACTCAACTTGTTCAAATAATATAACTTTATAGCTGTAAAAAGGACTCTTGTAAAAATTCTGATTTAAAAAATAGTCACGTGCGAAATGGGGTTGAGTAAAATCTTGTTGAGTATCATAGTTTTAATGAAGTTACCAAATAGTTAATATTTTAAGTCCATTTTTATGTTTAGTAGTGTCTCACTCTCTACAAGTTATAAGAACTTAAAAAAAAAACTTTTCAGTTTATGTAGCGTTTTGTTAGTGTTTATCTGTATCATAAACTTTTAGGCGTTTTACTTTTTTATAAGAGCTACGTTAGTACAATTCGATTTAGGTAGTTAGTAGTTGTCTCAATCAATCAACTCAGCCTCGTAGTCCACTGCTGAACATAGGCCTCTCCCAGATTGCGCCACAACACCCTGACCTCCGCCTTCCGCATCTAGTCTGTCCCAGCCAACTTTTTAAGGTCATCGGTCCATCACTGGCTGAGTCTAATAGTTGTCTGTTTGAATAAAAGATACACGTCCCATAAAAAGAAAAAATAATATTCGTTTAGTATTTATAAAGTTCCCACACGCACCTCTAACTACGTGTGTATTCACATAAAGCCACAAACAAATTCTATATTTATGTAATTTGCCTTTTGCGAGCGTGAAAGCGAAAACCTCAAGGATATTGGGTCTCCCAAATGTTATGATGAGCGTTCGCAAGTGCCTCTTTTTCCAATAATGTAACAGACCACTAAAAAAGGAAAACGAGCGGAAATAGTCGCGACGGTTGCCATGACAACGAGCGAAGTTATTACACAAACAAAGCAAAACATTTTTAAATTATACTCACATTCAACTCCGAATGCATATTTTTGTTTCATTTAAAAATCACATTGGTATCGCTTCACTAAGATAAAAGTAAGATTGGAATTAGCTTCTTAATAAAATCAATGTTAAGTATAAGAAATATTTCAGAAAAAAACAATTTGGGTACTTTATCCATTCTACGCAGCCGACTGGCCGTAATAATAATAAATTAAACTGAGGAAATAACTTTGGGCAAGGACTTAAAACCTGCCTGAATGCTGGCTGACTTAAATAAAATTTTAACATTTCGATAAAATTTTAAACTTGAAAAAGCTACTTTCCCGCGTTTTCCGTCGTAGCCAACTCGATTGCTCATTTATTTTTTTATGCATTATTAACTGGCACGGGAAACTGCTTTCAGCTTAATTTTTATTATTTGTTGGAACAGATGAATATTGCCAGTCATTCATTAGATTCAATGTATTCGAAAAAACACCGTCGTATTTTAAACATAATTGTTTACATACATGCTACTGTTGATTTCATAAATAAATGTGCATGAAATATTAATGAATTTATTACCACGGAATTAACAACAAATTTCGAAATGTGAATCGCATATTATTCAAACAACCACAGCAACGGAATTTATAAGCATTCAGGGGCCTAATATTTTCCATACAATATCGCTGAAACGAGTCAAAGGGCTTATGTGTGAAACAACACGTTTTGCTTTCGGGCGAGAATTATGTTAGTATTTGTGCATTATAAATCAAAATATTTTGTTTTTCCACTGATTTCAGGCTGTAAATACCTGACTATTATTAAGATGTTATCATTATTCTGTTAATAGGAGACTTCAAAAATCGAATAGGTTCGGATAGGTTCGGATCGAATAGGTCGAATAGGTGCATACCTGCAAAAATAATTTATGATGGCGACGCCATTTATAAAATTATAATGAGCAGGATGATGCTTATCTTTCCCTATTAGACGATAGGGTTTGCCGAAGTCAACTATCTTATAATATATCTGTAAAGGCGTACATAAAGATATGATCTTTGCCTTCACAAACATTAATCCTAGAGGTGTTTAACCGTAAACCATACCATAAACTAAATGAATGGCGCAAGAAACGTGTTATTGCTAATATTGCTCTATGCCCTAGGCTTGCCATAATAATACGAAAGCAATTACAATTAATGTTAAACTTTAATTTACAATTTAAATGAAATATACAATCTAATTCTAACATTATGTACACAGGGAAAAATATAAATAATATGAAAAGCTCATAAAAAAAATCCGCATCGCTGTCAGTGGGAAAAGTGCATAAAAGCCATGGCTTTTGGGCACTTTTCCCACTGACAGCGATGCGGATTTTTTTTTGACCCTATGAGCTTTTCATATTATTTATATTTTTCCCTTTGTACATAATGTTAGAATTAGCCCTAGTGTTTCAACCCCAAGCGGCTCAAAAATATAGCTACACCAAATGTTAAATAGGTACAGCCAGGGAAATTAATCGTTCATCAAATTGGCAAACTACGTCAATTTGCTGTGTAAATAGCTATTTCATACAGCTATCAAAGAATGACCGTTGTGATTTGTATATCCTTACGAACAATATAAGTTGGATTTTACCTATCTCCCGTAATTAATCGTACCAGAAATAACGTTACACATAAATAAAAGTTCTTCCTTACAATTTGAAGTAACGTTCATTTTCCTCAGATTTCTTTCATTATTTCAAAGAAGCACAAACAATGGAAGTTTCGCAATAAAATAGTACGGAGTTATTTGCCCTCTCGGGAACATTTGCTGCAGTCGATACACAATATTGATGTAGGAGTGGTTTCCACGGAGATTTTCAATTGTTACCTGAAGTTTGAATGGAGAAAAGATGCTTCCGGGAATGTTCTGCACTTTGTGGTTGTGGCGGTCAATTGATTCCACAATTGCATTAAAAAAATATCTATGGGCATGTAGCTAATTAAAAGCATGTTCTTTAATTTTGTGTTTGCAGTCGGGAAAAAATATTTCACAATTTAGTTTAATCTTTGATCCAGTGAAAGAAAACTTCGCGAGTAAATGAGGGTTTCCATAAAAAATCACGCCACCAGCTGGCGCCACTTTGACAAGAGGTCTCTCATTTCGAATACATAAGAAGCAAGTTAATACAAGCTAGTAAAAATATGCCCAGTTTTTTCTAGGATATAATGCCATCATCATAGGCTTGCATAAAGGATGAAGCCAGCTTTTTCAATAACCGCAACATATTACAAGCACAAAGAGCCGTTAGCTGCTGATCCAATATCGACTTAATATGCTTTTCCTTTCCGCCATCTATTATTAATTTTTAAAATAGCATGAAAATGACGTGAAACGTGACGTTTTTGCTCTAGCCTGGTGTACGAAGATTATCCAACCGAGTTGAGACAAATAACATAATTGAAATGTGACCAAAATCTTCTATCACTACATATTACACAACAAAGTCCTCCGTCGTGTCTGTCTGTCCCCCTGTTCGCGATAAACTCAAAAAAATCGGTTGGTGAAAACAGCATGAAAATCGGAGCAGTAGGCTCCGATTTTCATGCTGTTTTCACCAACCGATTTTCACGGATTGACATGCTGTTTTCACCGATATTCATGCTGGTTCTTGAGGAAGGTTTTATTTAGTATATAATTTGTCAAGCGGGCGAAGCCGCGAGCATCAGCTAGTTGTATACTAAAAATGAAATGCTATTTGTCGGTAAGCGCATAACTTGAGAATGTCTGGACCGATTTTGCTATTATATATTGTTTTAAAATATTCATAATAGTCGATGGGAATTTTGTATGAATTATTGACATTTGGACAGGTCAACGTCGGTCGGGTCAGCTGTTATGTAATAATTTTGTACAAGGTACACTGAACAGACCTACCTAAGTCGAAAATGAAAGAGCTACCTAATCTGTCTTTGTGTGAGTAGGAAGTGAACCTAAACAAGAGGCTCCAGAAATTTGCAAGAGATGTCAGTTCCTCACTGTACTCTTCAACAGTATCAGTAAACAACACAATAGCCCAAACGGCCATTGTGAATGCATAAAAGTAATAATAGTTCCGATAGTAGTAGTAATAGTTCCGATACAGCACAATAGTCGCTACATCGATGAGCAGTGACGGCACGGTCGCAGTCAGTCGTGCCGATAGTAGCACTGATTTCAACGGCGACTGAAATTCATTGGAAATAAGATCGGAACAAACGCAATGTAGTGAAAACGTGCGCTATTGTGGGAGGCGAGGCTTTTACATTTACACACCCCTCCCCACCCCTGCTTCGTCTCGACGGAAACCCCCTTCAGCTGATCTCTCCCCTCTTTTAGCAGACGGCGTGGCGCTATACCCGTTGTAAGTACACTTTCCTGCGACTTGCATCGGTTTCGTTAGTCATCTTTAATTAACGAAGCACTATTGTTAACTTCGACGCAGTTAATGATTTAATTTTTTAACTAACAAGCCTTTCTTTCAACATAAATGGGAATGTACTGGGAAAAGTATGGCATAAGCATAGTCAGGCTATTTGTTCCCACTGCTAGGACACAGGTCTCCTCTCGGTAAGGGGGAGTGGGCCGTAAATTCTCCTCGTGGGCCCAGTGCGAGTTGGTAAATGTCAAATGTCTTCGAATTTTTGTTTCTAGGACGCTTTTCTACACCGTTTTGAGAGCAGTGGTGATAAAATTATTTACACAAAGTAAATCTCCTGTCTGGGTTTGAACCTACGACCTACAACTCGTAAGTCGCGGCCGTTACCACTGGGTCATCACATCACTGCTCCTGCTTGAAAAGTATGGTACTTATCGTAAATTAGGCGAGGTACTTATGGGAACTATCGATTCGTTTGTAGATAAAAATGATGGGATGTAGTAACATTAATATGAATAAGTAGTTAAGTGAAGACACTTAAAATAATTTAGTGACCATAAAAGGGACATAAAGATAGAGCAAATAGATTCAGTTTATTACTTCAGAGATGTTGATAAAGTGGCTTCTAAAATATTATGCGAATACATTACAGTTTACCGTAAAGTTCAGTTTATGGATGGGCGAAATGACTTCACTGTAGATATCTCAATAACGAGGTAACTTAGAAGATGTATTATAATAATACTAGCGTTTGCTCGCGGGTAGGTCGGAAATTATCCCACGGGAACGTACTACCTGGATAAAAAGTATCCTATGTCCTAACCTAGTTCATGGTGTACCCAAGATAGATTCAAATCCGTTCAGCCGTTTTAGCGTAACAGCGTAACAAACAAATTCACTTTCGCATCCTAATCCTAATACTAACTAATATTATAAATGCGAAAGTAAGTTTGTGTATTTGTTTGTTACGCTTTCACGCTAAAGCAGCAGAACGGATTTGGATAAAATTTGGCGCATGGGTAGACCATGACCTAGAATAGGACATAGGATACTTTTTATCCCGATATTCCCACGGGATCGAGACTTACGCGGGTGAAACCGCGGGTTGCCGCTAGTTTATAATATTACTAGCTGTTGCACGAGACTTCATCTGCGATTCCTTTAAAACTCTTGAAACTAAAATCGCAGTTTAGCTTCTCTTGAACAAGAAACTTGATCAATCATGGATGAGGGAACTAGTTTGCTAATCAACCAGCTTTCCTTTCGCAAAGCCACCAACCGCGATGTACTGGGTTTAGTTACTAGCTTAGGAAGTTCCAGGTTTTGGAATACTTAGAGCCAATGCCTTCTGAATACTGACTACTGACTGAATACGGAGCGCTCAGTCCATTCTTAATGTCTGTGACTACAACGATCTTTTGGTGCTCGAATGACGTTGACAGGGGGGCGCTGGCCTGCCAGTGTTGTGGGAAAGTCCGAAAGGGATACCGGGACCTTGGTAACGGGCAACTGAAGGAACACGGGTGGGTTTTAGTCAGTAAGAGTCTGACACGCTGAGTCTTCCGCTTGTCCCAGAGCGGGAGAATTCATTTGATGACTTATAAAGCAAAAAAAAAAAAATGGGGGCGTAAACATTTGTGCAATTGTTTTGTGAAATGTGTTGGAAAGACAAGATGGCGCCGTTAGTTCCGATTTTGGCCACGCGCCAAAAGACCGCTTGAAGCGCTATAGGTATTACACATAGACATAGATAATGGACTGATCGTTCTATATTCAGTTATGCAGTGAATACAAACCGAAAAGTGCGAGAGAGACAAAGCGAATTTGCGGCCAGCAGTCTCTTTGGTAGTACTACAGGTATTGGCTGCACATTCGCTTTTTTTTTCTCTTTAATGGGCATTTATGTGAGGCTAACGCTCAATTCTCTATATCTATGACGTTACAGGAGTCCAATGTAAGTGACATTATCCATTTAAAAGAGAACACCACTCCAATGCTACCCGAGAAATTCAGAATGATATTTTAAATCCGGTTCTAAATAACAAAGAGGTGAGCGTAAAGTCGGGAAAACGCTGCAACAAAGAAGGTTTTTCTTAAACGTACGTAAGATAATGTAAAATGTATGAGAAAGATTCAAGCACCGCGCTTGAGGTTGCTAATTATAATGGATTTCACCTTCCGGGTTGCGGTATCGGTTAACATAGTGTAAACCAACTCCTTTTGTCGTATATTTTCGAGTTTAATTTTCCAAAAGGCTATGCGAGGGATAACGTAATGTATGAATACGTATCACATTTCACGGTGGAAGCAGCACAAGCTCGGGACCATGTTTAATTGTAGTTGAATTAACTTATCATGTTTTCATTGTAATTTATTGTTATAAAAAAATACTGAATTTCCGATCTCAATAACATCATTAATGAAGATTGATTAAATGAAAAATATGCACTGACATTATTTTTCAATAAAAAATCAAGCAC
This sequence comes from Lithophane ornitopus, assembly GCA_948473465.1. NCBI lineage: Eukaryota > Metazoa > Arthropoda > Insecta > Lepidoptera > Noctuidae > Lithophane > Lithophane ornitopus. Next base: position 6,034,095 of record OX419629.1, read on the forward strand.
TCTTTTTGTTCTTTCATTTTGATTGATTTCACTAATCTGCATCCTAATTGCGTAATACACGATCAATTACAATCTGAATCGTTTTGAAACATATTGCTAACCCAATGCTCCTTAATAGCGAAAATAAAAACTACTCAACTACGTAAATAACGCAATGAATGTTGTTGAACTGTCATAATGAAACAGATTGACAGAGAAGTCGTAATCGTTTATGAAAATGTGTTACGCAATTAGATAGGTGATTTCCAGTGTTAGTGATTGGAAAAATATTACGTCACAAAAACTATGCAGGCTGACATGCCCATAATCTATACATTAACTAGCGTGATTAAATAACGTAGGTGCGGGTGCACCTGCTTCGCACGGTCTTTACCACTTGACAAAACATCGAGATTTCTTAGTTACATGTAACTTTAAAATTAACGTAACACATTAACTTTCCGGAATAAATTCTTTAAACGATGGTGAAAACCTCATCAAAATCTGTTGCGTGGTTTAGAAGAACATACAGACAACGCGGCATACAGACAAACACAAAAAGCAACTTTAATTTATAATATGTTTAGTTAAAGAAGTCGCTTTTCGTGTCTATCTGTGTGACCATAATGTTCTAAGCCCCACAACAGATCATGATGCAGTTTTCACCATAATTTTGAAAATTAATTCCGGAATATTTATAATATTGAGAACGGAAATTCAGTTACTTTTCATAATAATAAATTGTAATTTAATTATAACATGAATAAACTTTGTACGTTTATTAAAGAAATCTCTGTTTTGTCAAGTAGATACATAAGTATAAATTATGATTTATAACTAAGTATGAATTAAGATTTGATAAGTAAAAAAACCGTGCAAAGCAGAGTCGGGTAGTAGTTATAAATAAATTGATAAGTTTTCAACAACTCCTTGCTCCATTAGAAGAAGTCAACGACCCTATTGCACTATCGTTTTAAAATATTGCAACAGTGATAAATCATGTGTGGAATTTATTGTTATCGCTAATCAAGCCAAGTTAGAACAAGATAAGGCAAATTCTTACGAAAGGTGAAATACCTTGTTACGGGTAGAATCACTGTAATCCACAAGACGATCGCGGGTTTTCCCTCGACGAGATTATCTTTTACGTGACGGATATTACATGCCTTTAATAAATGGTGTACCCTTCTATCGTATAGATAAATAGCACACGGCAATTGTTTTTACATACATAAATTAATATTGTTTTAAATTGTAATTTTAGGTAAAATAATTTGTGATGCGTTCGTTTTGCAAGCGATACCAAAATCAAGATTTTGTTCTGTTTTTGAATGAACGAATTTATACTTTTAGGTACCTACCTTTTTATTAAATTCTATTTTAAAACCGCGTAATATCGTTTTTCACACATGTTCTAATTTTAAAGTGGGTGGGTGTAGCACTGAATAAACAAAAAGTTTAACACTCACGAAGCCAGTCTTGCAAACAGAATCAACAAAACCTGAAATCTATCCAAAAATAAGCCAAATTGGTTGGTACCTAAGGGCGAATTTCACCAATGACTCTGAACGCGGTCAGCTCTTCTAAACCGTATTTAAGAGCCAATATTCCACAACAATCATGACACTGACAGCACTTGACCGCAGTGTAGATGTGCTGAGGGCTTAAAACCATTAAAACAGTCACTTTGGCAGAATCGTAATAGGAAAATATTATGAATCATCGTAAAATGTCACAAACTGACAATTCATAATATGATCCGCGTGTAATTCATATTACGAAATGATTCATCCGTTTGACAGTTTTCTATGGAGATTCGTAAAATGGTCCACATAATAATATGAATTGCTTTTGTGTCAAATTATAGGAATTGCTAATTACAGTTGGGATTCAGGAAATTAACTGCTTTTAGAGGAATTGCTAATGTGGCCGGTTTAGGCCCCCTGATCGAGTTCAGTTTCAGTGGAGCAAATCGCCCTTAATAAATCTCTAACCGTTGTTAGAGAATGAAAAAGAACAGAATGCCCTCCTGCTCTTGATCTCGCCTGATGGAAAGCGATGGATGAGGTCCTCATCGTACTGGGCACTCTCGTTCCATCATAGACCTCATGTTGTGGTCTATGATGGTATGAGCGTGTCCAGAAGATAGTGTTCACTCATGCGTTGAGGGCCGGGCGGTTATATGTGGAAAAAATCACGAAAACCACAAACTATTTCCCATGTAATGTTTTTTTTTCTAACTACCTATAGTTTCCTCCAACCTAAATACTTTTCAACTAGTTTTTCCGTAATAACTGACTGCATAACTAGTTCATTAGTAAACTCAAGACTGGAAAATCTGTTTGGCGTTCTAAGGCAGTCATTTTCCACGCGGCTGGTCTTCTATAGCTACTTAATAAAGTTATTGTAAGTCAGTGCCGACACTGATATTGAACTTTAGGTTATATTGAAACTATAGTTTACGTAACAGTGTTGTTTCTGAGACGTAATAATAATGACTGTATGTTTGGATAGGTAAGTGTCTGATGATACCTTTTATTAAAATTTATTTTGAACACCAATAGCAGTAGATGCATACAAATAAATTAAAACAGAACCATAACATAATCAAAATACTGGTATGTACCTATGCCTTTTATAGGTGTACACAGCATTCACCACAAAACAACAAGGAAAAAAATTATAAAAACATAAAATATAATTATTAATAAACACATTCAAAATAAAAGGAAAAACTTAAAATAAAACCATGAAAGTAAAAAAAATTAATAAACCACACCTACTTTTTTTAATTTAGTCCTAAAGCTTCATAATTAAATAATAATAAATCAAATGAGACAAAATAAACGAGCTTTTTGGTTTAATAATTCAAATTCTGTACTCAATTTACCCCAGAAACAACATTCATCAAAAAATTTGAATAATTAAACAATTAATTAAGAACGTTATAATGCAGCACGGCTTTTAACGCAAGAAAATAAACTCGACTGAACTAAAATATGGGTCTTTCGGGAACTTTCGATTTAATTTGCTAAAGTTCTGTGCTTGGCGTAAATTCAGTGGTCGGCGACCTTTCAACTATGTAACCGGGACGTTAGCAGGCTGCACAATGCAAAGAGCAGACACAATAAGGAGACAACAAAAGGTCCATTTCCACAAAAGCTTTCTCGAAACAGGAGGCTCCAAAGAGGTTATGGACTTGGCAAACTGTTTGCTTAGGTAGGTACCGCAAGGCTTTTGGCGTCACCGCACTGCGTTATTGTCTCTGACTTACAGTGTAACTTTAGTCCATTGCAGGATGAACCGTGTAAACGTTTGGAAAATTTGGATGATGTACACTTTCTGGATGATTAATACGGAGTTTGAACATCCTTTGCGGAAAGCAACTTCCATCACAACTTAGAGCTCTATAAATTCAGGGTGAAATTTTATTCGTTTAAATCCACTTAAGGGGTCATTGTACTCATCATTATGAACAACTTTCAGTATGGGAGCAACATTTAAATCGCGAAAAAAAAATCTGTTGTTCTTTACATTTTGATGAGGTATGCGAACCTAAATGTAGGGAACAGCTGATATTTTTTTCGTGATTTCAGTATTGGTGTATGACCAAATTATTGATATTTTTGATATATCTTATAAAACAAAGTCGGGTTTGTTCAAGTACTTATAACTCGAGAACGGCGGGACCGATTTTGATGATCTTTAATTTGTTGGATTTGTCTCCGCCCAGAATAGCATAATAACTATTAAAACATCGTATGGAATGGTATGGTAATTTTCTTACCAATATGCAGAAAATACAATATGGGGCATATGGCGATATAAGTGGGGTAAATGATAGATGATAATCTGGCCAAACGACAGTTTCAGGATTATCCATTATTTACGTAAAGTGTTTCTTTTGCAGTCCCCAAGTCAAGTGTTTCTTATTTTAGTCCTAAGTAATTTATAATGCGGTTTTTCTGTATATACGTTGTGTTGCTCTCCCAGTAACTATATTAACACGGCACATATCCCGGGAGCAACATTTTCCTTCCACACAACACAGTCCATAGATTCAGTGTTTGCTAGAACTTCTATGCAAACACAAGTTCTCCCGCCTCTCGCCTTTCGGCGTAATATTTTCCTCTGTGCAGTCTGTGCAAATTGAATGTTTACTCGGCAAATAATACAATTTGTTTTTACTATGTGACTTCATAACGACTATTATTGTACAGGACTGCTAGGCTCTTATGGCCTTTGAATGTCATTGACTGGGGGGCGCAGGCGTTGTTAGTATACATCAAAGGTAAACATTTGTTAAATTGTATTGAAAAAACAAGATGGCGGCATTAGTTTCGATTTTGGCCACGCGCCAAAAGATCTCTTACATCTATAACTATACTAGCTTCCGACCGCGGCTTCGCCCGCGTGGTATGTCGATAAAAAGTATGTCCTATGTCCTTTCTCAGGCTCTAGACTATCTGTGTACCTAATTTAATTTAAATCGGTTCTGTAGTTTTGGCATAAAACGACAGACAGACAGAGTTACTTTCGCATTTATAATATTAAGTAAGGATATTTGATTGGGTATCCCTGAAAGTACTGTACAATAAAAATAAATGGTAGGTACAAAAATTCGTCAGAGCGCGGTAACGTAATAGTTTTGGCCGTCGAAAACCAAATAAAATGAACTCAAACCTTTTTCCAGCTGAAATAACCTTTCATATCGAATTTCTTGACGAGTATTGAGGGGATATTTGATATGCAAGGTTATTTTTATTTAGGTCAACATTGGATGACCTCGAGGAGCTCGTGGCTAAGTAATAACAGCCGCTCGCGTCGATCCATCAGGTTAAGCTACGCTTGCCGGGGTTGGTTCGTGGATGGGTGACCATTTTCACATATCGAGACTCCTCCGTGCCTCGGAAAGCACGTTAAGCCGTTGGTCCCGGCTGTCATTTGTGGATCTTTGACAGTCGTCAGAAAGTCCCGAAAGTCTGACAACCGGTCTAACCAAGGGGTATCGTATTACCCAGTTGCTGGGTTGTGGAAGTCAGATAGGCAGTCGCTCCATGTAAAATACTGGTATTCAGCTGCATCCGGTTAGACTGGAAGCCGACCCCAACATTGTTGGGAAAAGGCTAGGCAGATTGATTGATTGGATGACCTAATACCGAGATTTTCAATATTTCTCTCATTGGTCTAGTGTCCCAGTCCTTCCGGGTTCAGACCCTAGCTTAGGTCCGGCAATATTTTACTTTTGACTTTTTGGATTTTTTCAAAAGCAACAGTGTCTGGATTTATTTTCGGTTAGTAGCAATATTATATACTTACTAGCCTCCGATTATATGGGACTTAAACATAATTGGCGAAATGTGGGCGTATTATACCTACAACTCTGCTGTTTTTTTTTCGGCGTTTATTGGTGTTATGAAACGTAATGTAATAATCTATAGGGTGAAATTTAATTCATGGGCATAAGGGGTCATTGTACTCATCATAATGAACAACTTTCACTATGGGTCAAACCCTGAAATTGCGAAAAAAAATCAGCTGTTCCCTACATTTTGACGAGCTATGCGAACATAAATGTAACGAACAGCAGATTTTTTTCTTTCCTGTCTGTGTTACTTACCGCGTTGTTCTTTAAAACTACGCAACGGATTTCGATGCAGTTTTCAAGTCCGGAAGGTTAATGTGTATAATACATTGATATTAAACAGAGAACAGAATTCCCTATATTTTGTCAAGTCGTAAAAACCGTGCGAAGTAGAACATTTTATTTTAAAGACTCACTAGTGACTTGCCACTAGTGAGTCTTTAAAATAAAATTTTGACTTCCGAGTTCGATGTTCGAGGTTCAATGAACCCCGTCGATTGTACCTTCGTAGTAGGCACTAATTATTTGTATAACATGCGTCTGTCTCTTCTAGTTCCCGTTAGCGCGTGTCGGATTTATATTTTAGCACCTTGGTCGCCTGCTCGTGTTCACTTCGTTAGTAGTCAACCGCGCCTATACCTACAGGCAACCTATCGGTGAAACTTACCGGCAGATATTTACTGATAATTTGCACTATAAAGTCTGCTTTTTAATCTCGTAGACTAATTTGACTCCAAATTAAAAAAATACAATCACTTGAAATGTCAAATTAGTCTACGAGATTTAAAAATAGACTAAAAAGTACTGTTTTTATTGTAGTTTTTATAACACTAAATAAACGTGGTATGAGTACGAACCCTCTTACCTACTTAAAAACTTTGCCTAAAGATATATGACAAGGTCAAACGCCAAAAAAAAATGGTTAAGACGATAATCATTACTTAACTTTAACCAATTTTTTTAAGTAAAGTGAGAAGAAATTAGACTGAAAGATAGAAAAGATGAATTTAAATAAATTGTCTCGCATTTTAAGAAAATTTCAACATGTCCGCCAAAGTTAGAGAATGTTTATGAGGACTGCTTTCAACAAGAATCATGTATGAGCTGGACCTCATTTCGCAAAGACCTCATTTGAATGCAAAATGTGATCGCTACATTACGCGTATTACCTATGTCCGTAGTCCGTAGGTACTCCATATATTTCAGTTCACGTTGGATTTATTCCCCGGACTAGTTGAACATTTGTTTGAAAAAGAGGCAGTTTATAAAAAAAAAAACTTTAGCAATTAGAACCCGCGTACTTTTCAAAGAGCATTAAAAATTATAGGTAAAACCCAAAACCACGCCACCACCACCACCATCCCGTCAGTATAAAGGATGTACTAAATACCGTGAATTTACACGAAAAATATTAGCGTACCGATGATAATTGGTCTCTAGGAGCGCTAATAAAGTTGTGGGCCAGAAGACCGGTGAATTAGAATGACAAATATTGATAAAAATAAGGCGAAATAGGCGTTTTGTTGGTGATCTGTCAAGTTGACAGGTGAAGGACCGATCCGTTATGGCCACACCTAACAATGGGCCACGCATGGAATTAGTATGTACTGTATGTTCATGTTATTATGAAAATGTCAAAGCGTACAAGACGGATTGTTTCTCCAAAAAAAATATTAATGGCAGTAATTTTGTTTAGAAATCCTATTAAATACCTACAGACAGAAATAGGTAATAACTTCAACTTTATAGTTTTCTAAACATAATGGAACAATAGTATAAAGACAGCCTAAAACAAAGTGTTTCAATGAAATTCTAGAAGCTGCGACATATCCAAGAAAACATGAAAGAATTAAATCATACCTTTAACATCAAAGAGGAAAGCGTAATTAAGAAACTGAGCTGCCTTCTAAAAACAGGTACATTGTACTTTAATGACATAATATTTCCCCAAAGTCTGAATAAGTTAGGATTAATTACCATACAAATAAGGGCTGATCTCCCTGCGGCCAAATACGTGAAAAGTTTATAAAATTACGTAGTAGATTTATGTGGTAAAATCTGGTGGCCTATTTTTTTATAAATCTCACCGGTAAAACTTTTGGTGAAGTGAACTGTCATTCCACAGGGATTGACACTATTGAAAACCACTTAAAGTTCACTTCACCTAAGTTTTCCCGGTGATCGGTTGCACTTAGAGCGATGAAAACGCTATTTTTAGCAAGGCTAATGAAAATCGAAAATTCGTGAATTTTTCATAAATAATTCTTTGGCAGTTCCTTTGTAATTGATACGCCCACTGCCACTGAGAAATGGAAATTACTTTTGAGTTAGCGATTTGAGTACGACTTATGTTCTTGACCCGAATTGTTGACTTACGTTTTTCGTACTTAAAGTCAAGGCTGTATCTTAGGGAACGGTAAGGATTTGATGTTCTTCAGTTTTTTTTTAAACCTAGGAGGTAGGTACCTCTACATTTTATGTCATCTCCGTGTTCATTTCAAGAGATTACCGTGCTGGTCATTTCTAAGTGGCCAGTAGGTAGTCTATATCACATTGAAACTTTTTGCTTAGTAAATCCGTATGTCGTATATAATCTGTATGTACTCGTCTCTCCTCTGTGTACTCTCATCTTCATCTGCTTTATTTAATCATCTTCTATGGTACGAAAACAACTTTTTCATTCCCTAAATCACTACTGCATCTAACTATTATTCTCTAGAATATTATGATGAGCTTCGTCAAGCTACTTTTAACTAGAACCAAGATCATAGAAAACCACTCAAAATGGTTTTGAAACTGCAACTTTACAACTTTCCGCTTTATTTTTCAACGCATCTCCGTAAAACAGAACGTTTTTACTTTCTTTTTTTTTTCACTCACACCCGATAGACATCTAAATCGATTGTGTGGCTCTCGGAATTAGTTTTCACACACGTGCGGGACTTTATTTATACTGCCAGTGATATACAGGGGCACATTGAAGGCTGACGTGACAGCTCGACTTATTGCACGCTCGACAAACGCTGTTTTACGGTCGTGAAAAACGACCGATATACATATTGGCTGAATTATAGCGTACAGGTGCCATATAGATAGTATAGGGGCGTTTTGTTGGGGACTGAGGATATTTTAAGGCTCTTGTAATTCCAAACACGTCATGTCACGCGTCTGGTTGATGGAGTTCGGCTGCCAATAAGTACGTAGGTTACAGTTAGAGGAGTATGTAAGGATCGTAGCACGTGGCGTTCTGTAGTTTCTGCTTACCCCCAATGAAAGAACGCGTGAGTTTATGTATGTATGTTACAGTCCTAAAATCTGTTTTTTAATCTCGTAGACTAATTTGATATTTCAAGTGATTGTTGTTTGTTTTTTCAATTAGGAGTTTGACATTGGCACCTGTCAAATTAGACTACGAAAAAAAAACAGACTTTAGTCACTTTCTGTTGTGATACAGACAGGCCTGTTTTCAACCGACTTAAAAAGAAGGTTCTTTTTTCAAAACGTACGCAGGTATTATGCCCGCGATCTTCTCAAAAACTCCTAAACTGATTTTTTCCTCACGTAATCATGGCCATCCTAAGCTTAGTTCACATATTTTACTAAGCTTAAGTGACTAAAGGAACCACTATTCAAACTCAACTTTAAATCTACCTGTACACACGGTTACACATCAAGCTATAGATTTCCAGTTAATGCTGATCTCGCATTGTATAGAATTTCCGTTCAATGCGAGGTCAGCTTTTATTGGAAAAATGTATAGCTTGATGTGTAGCCGTGTCTACCAAAACATAATCATTGGTTGCTTGATGTTCGTTCCAGCAGTTTCATTTTCAGCAGTTTAATAATCTAAATACGTCGGATATACAAAATTCAAATATCTCACTTTCTTTGATGAATATCTCAGTTAATACACGTGAAGGTAATATCAAAGAAATGCTTTGACGTGCCGTAGGTTCATATATGACATTATACAGGGCGTTCATGTATGGTATTATAGAGCGTGATATTTATAAATACGTAACGTAAACGGAGCAAAAGGAGTATGTAAGGTTCGTAGCAGGTGGCGTTCTATAATTTCTGCCTACCCCCATGGGAAGAAGGAGTGTGTATATGTAGGTATGTATGTATGTGTGTATACTATTAAATTGTAATCTAGGTCAAAGTTTGAGGTCGGAAAATGTTAATGTATATACCACTATTAAAATGGTCTACGACGGTTTGGCACGCTACGTATTAATAGTCGCTTTGATCTACTAGTTGGATAAATCACGTAATTACCTACGTATTAGTTAATCAATGTCTATTGTATAATGTTCCTACGTGAGTAATATTTTGAGGAGCTCGTGGCTAAGTAATAACAGCCGTACCGGTCGATCCATCAGGTTAAGCTACGCTTGCCCGGGTTAGTCCGTGGATGGGTGACCGTCTTTACATACCGAGACTCCGTGTCTCGGAAAGCACGTTATGCCGTTGGGCCCGGCTGTCATTCGTGGATTTTTGACAGTCGTTACCGGTTGTCAGAGGCCCGAAAGTCTGTCAACCAATATTACCAAGAGGTATCGTATTACCCAACTACTGGGTTGTGGAGGTCAGATAGGCAGTCACTCCAGGTAAAATACTGGTATTCAGCTGCATTCAGTTAGACTGGAAGCCGACCCCAATATAGTTGGGAAAAGGCTAGGCAGATTGATTGTGAGTAATATTTTGGGGAATATTGGATTAAGCTTTTAATAAACGTAATTGTAAAAGTGTGTAGTCTCGTGTGAAGAGTTCGGCTGAATTTTTAATTAATAAAACCAGCCAGATACATGTTCAGGTTTACTCACGATGTTTTCCTTTCGAATTTCCAATTAGCCTAATTAAATGATTAAAAAGTATTCTTCAGCACTATACATAGTATCAACATTGATTTATTTTTACCCGACTACGACGAAGTAAAAAGGAGGGTTATGATTTTGACCGGTATGTATGTATGTTCATCTGTTCCCTCATCACAATTTGACAAATGAGGTATCGTTGAAAGCGTCCGAATAAAAAATCCGGATTCACACGTAATCTGTTCGATTTATTCCCTAACACGTGTGACTCCGGATTTTTTAATTTGTCTGTCTGTGGTGTCTCTTGTTTATACTATTTTAGTTGATTGACGTTCTTCTCGTAATTGGGTTTAAGTTTTTATTACCTACTTTAATTTTAAACCTCTTAAAAACTATCTTTACAGATTTAAAGCACAACTGCCCCGTTGGTCTCGTGGTTTCAAGCGCGACTGCTAAGGGTGAGAGTCCTGGGTTCGATTCCCAGGCCAGGCAAAATGTTACTGGGTTTTTCCATTAGGTTTTTTTTAGTAACAGCCAAGAGTTTGGAAGTTGGCGGTGTGATACCCCTGTGCTTTGGAAAGCATGTTACGCCGTTGGTCCTGAGCCTCATCTCTCGCCGGTCGTGTCGGATTGCCGTCCCATCGGACTATGAGAGTGAGTACACCTGTGTCTGCGCAAACACATGTGTAATATAATATCTCCTGTGTCGAAGATTGGAGGACTATTAGTATCAGATTATCATAATAGAAATATTTCACAATTTCAGCAATGTAAGCTCTTCGCACTCCCGATGTCTCACAAAATAATAATTAACAACTTTTCATTAATTAAACACTTAAAACTTTGTTCAATAATCTTTTAAGTTGGTACCTACTTGGGAACTTTACAGTACCTCATAACTTCTTCAGGTGTAGTGTAAAGACTTGGGAAATTCAAAAAATAACTCTTATTTAGGTACCTATGTTCTTTAAATCCCATTTTTAAAAAGAACTACTAGACAAATTGCATACTTCGATAATCTCCAGAGAGATGACGACATACCTACATGAATAAGTTAGATTATAACATGGTTTTGAGAAATCTACATCTTATACTATAAAGTTGGCAATACGACGTGGTTCCATTTCCCAGCACTCAATTCTCAAAGAATTTTTATTAAGAAGCCTTGGGACACACTAACTGAAAACATGCATCGAGTTAATGGAATATCTGACTCGATAAGTTTTCCTCGCCTTTTCATAAAATAAAATGGTTCAGTCACGGAGAACTTTACTCAGTAGGGGGTGTGTTTAAGTTGGTTTAAATTTATTTTATGTTAACTGAACCTTTTGGGTAAAATTGAGCTTCAAACAGCGATATTTAAGAGGAAACGCGGTCACGTCGACGTTGGCGTTCATTCCATACAAACGTATTCTTTTTTATCCCTGATTAATGATACTAGAGCAAATATATTTTTTACCACTGCTACCCAATACTCTGGGAGAGAAATACGTTTGTAAGGACCGAATAAACGCGTGACTTCGTTTCCTCTTATGATAAGACAAAATCATAAAAAACACTTCTCCCTAATTAGAGTCATACATTATTTCCAGCAGAAATAAAGAAAAAGTGGTAGGTTCTGTACCTGTTAAGTTGTTTTTAACGCGTAGGGATATCTCAGGTGTTTTAACCATCTTTATTTCAAGTCAGACATTAGTGCAAAATACACCCATTCGACCAAATCTGTACAAATAAAAGAACTTAACCACAGCATAACCAAAACAACTCAGTCGAAGAATAACACAATAAGAACGTTAACATCGCACCATAAAGGGCAGTACAATATCCCTTAATACCACAACTAACAAAAGTTTGCATGTCGTGCTGTAATAAACACAAATACTCACATTTATTTTCTCCTCCAATGTTGGACCAATTTGCAAGATATTTTATTTTATAAATTAAATAAGAAGGATATTTACTGTGCCCCTATGTTTTTCTTTTTTCATGAATAGTTGTCAAAAGACCATGACCATTTCTGCCCTAATCGATTACAGCCAATTCATATTTTCAAGTGTCCTTCATTTATTCAAACTAGATTTAAGATAATAGTCTAGAGTCAATCAAAGCCAATGTTTAAAATTGAATAAAAATAAATATTATTTGTAGTTCCGGTTACTTTTTCGATTTAATGGCGACAGTGTGAAAGATTACAGTTCATTTCGTTGATTCGGTCAATGTGATCAGATTAGTGGTAGGAGTATACCTTATTTTTGTGGTACAGGAGATAGCCATGGAGGCCACGATATTATTTATTTATTTATTGATATGACACTTCAACCATTAACGCACTAAAACATACACAAATAAAAATCACACAGTTTAAGGAAGGTATTGTGAATTCGTCACTTACAGAAGTGCACAGCACTATCTGTAGAACAACATGCAACATGATATTATAGTGATATAGTATAGATTAATAAGTTCTTTTGTAGGTATAGTATTTTTTCCGAAGCAGATTCTTGTTGTGATTCTTGATTTGTGGGTAAAAAAATTTATCTGTCTGAGTGAATGAGCGAGTGACAACTAATATCAGTGTGATATTAGTTGTCACTCGCTCATTCACTCATTTATGTCAGTCGTCGCCATAGAAACCTACTGTTACGTTCAAACGTTGAGCTCTTTGGTGTGTTATTGTTTGTTTGTTTATTCATTGTTTATTAAATACTTAGGCCGTACATTTGTTGCACTTTAATCTCGTTATACATATTCTTGAAAGCGATATCTCATTGACGATTTTGGTTTTCCTACTGGACTTACGATACGTGTCAGTTTATCGGTGAAATTTAATTGGATACGATATTGCGATGCTTTGATGATTGAAATCGTACATCACTGTTTCGGTGAATCAAATGTGTTTTACGCGTGCAACGTATTTAGAGACGTGCATTCAGTGAATTATCCGCGCAACTGCATGAAATCTTGATGGAAAACAACATGACGTGTTGGATAATTCAGTCATCTTCAAAATGGCTAAATGGTGCGGTCTATATGGCTAAATGGTCCAACCAACAAAATGTGTGGATCACCACACATTTTGTTGGGACCATTTAGCCATATGCCCATCTCTTCACTGCCATGGCTTATATTTATTTAGGTTTTTTAAATAAATGCTTAAAGATTGAATAAAAAAGGCGTACCTACGTTGTTTGTGAGAGATTTATTTTATTTTCCTTTACACTGATCGCCTTACTAGTATGTGGAATTATTCGATAAGTTACAAGCATCTGGTAGACCCACTCCAGATGTTTTTAACTATCCTAAGTCAGCCTCTCCACCAGAGACGTGCTTAGCGATAGAGATGCATCTAATAAGATCGTTTGATTTTCATAGCATAGTTTGATTTTATTCTGCCTCTCACAGTCTTGGTACATTTTAAGCTGGTCCCAGCCGAACTTAGTGGCGAGATATGCCACATCATGTTGTTATTATTTTATGTTGCTAAATCTAGTAAAGCCATACTAGGTTACGCCAATTGTAATTTATTTAAAATTCGTTACTGAACAAGATATGTAAAAACGCCTGACAGCAAATGATTAGCAATCAATCGTTTTTTGAAGTGTAACGAATAAGCTATTGGTCCGAAAAAGTATTTTTTTTGTTCTGAAATATACAAAAACTTTAAGTTTACATTAAAATAGAGGAATTATTTCAGAATCTAGGTCTACTGTGCTTTTAAATGCGCCATATGTAGCTTTGGTCATAATCGTTTTGGTTTGGGTATGCATGTATAGGATGGTGGTCATGGTTCTTTGTACAATAGGCCTCTGATGACACCGGTCTAAACAGGCAATTTCGAGCATTTTCTGAGGGTTCTAGTGCCTCTACAGATAAAGTATCATGGAAAACATAGGGGCATAGAACTAGTTGATATTTATTTAACTGTAAATAATCATTGCTCTAAGGTCATAAACCAGAGAGAAAACAGGCGAGAGCGTTTGTATGGGGACCCTATTTCCTCTTAAGAAACATTGCACGCCTAATGGCTTCTAAGAAACGACAAAGCATTCACAAGTCACATTTGTAGTTTCTCTGTATTCAAAATAGGTCTAACGAGCGTCAAAACGCATAATGGAAATGAGCCATATCGTCAGACGAACCCTAGATACTAGGCTTTCGGCGCGTTTATGAAACTTAATAATTGCAGTTACTCGGTTTTGGTAAGTTAAGTAGTTCGAGATGTCAACGAAAGTACAAGTGAACGCTCAACTTACGAAATAATATGCGTCGCATAAAACTTTATTATACGTTAAAGTGTTAAGTTTGAAATTTACTTGTAAGGCATTAACTTAAATGACAGGAGAACTTCATGAAACTGTGCTAAAGTATTTTATACTTTCGTAATTAAACAATTTAACAGATTGTTTTTGGGTTTACTCCCAAATTGTACATGACTACGCGGACTTAAAAAAAAACAGTTTTTCATTTTCATATCTATTACGTGACGATTCGAACGTGGCGTAAACCCACATTGGGCAATGTTTTAAATGTAGGTATTCGAAAATATTTAAAAAGCATTTAATTGTTGGAACTTTGGGAGTATTCCTTTCTTTTTTCAAATTTTTAATTCAAAATTGTTACAACGGTAAATAAGTATATTATTTTATTGTTTATTCTCACATCTGACGTTCAGAAAAAATAAAGCATTTTCCCAACTGACGTAAACCTCTTAAATCGACCAATTGTAATTACTGGGCCGCAATCCCATTTTATCTAGGTCATCGAATCTTCTTCGAAGTCTTTCGAATATATGCGACCCTCTTCATCCACATCAGACATTCCAGGATAATTTTTGCAAGGAAACACACTTTTCCACTTATGTGAATTTTCGGTTGAGAAAGTTTCTCCACCTTGCTCTAAGTGATTGTACAGAAACTGAACTAGGTATCTACCTATACATCTATCTATACTATAATATAACAAAGCTGAAGAATTTGTTTGTTTGAACGCGTTATAGGTACCCTCTGGAACTACCAGCCGGATTTGAAAAATTATTTTAGTATTTGATAATCCATTTCTTGAGAAAGGTTATAGATAGACTATTTAAAATCACGCTACGACCATTAGGAGCAGTGCAAAAAGAAAAAAAAAAGAAAAAGAACGAAAAAAAAGCGTGCGGGAAATGTGCCTCATAATTTAGTATGTTGTGTATCTCCTTGCGACTTCAAAGCGGGGAGAAGTTAGTCAAGAAATAAAATTGTATTGGACACTTACAGTTGGCAGAGTAAGTTTAGAAGTAGTTTGACATGAGCGGAGTTTAAACTTTTGAAATAGTTGGCTTTGATTTTTTTGCCTGCCAGTATCATTGACAAGTTAGAGCTTGCAACACTGTCCGATATGTTATGCGCTCACTGTAGCGCAGCACGTCATTAAATATACACGCCACTTGCACGTACTAGATGATAAATATTGCTCGTCTGTTGCCACTTCACCGGCTGGTACTAAGTATCGCGCAAACATTTTCAATATTTGCTGCTGGGAAAATTTTAGTTCTATTTTTGCCCTATTTTTAGGAAAAATAATTTTCCAAGAAACCTCGTGGGTGTTTATTTGATCATGTTGTTTTAGTTTACCTAGTACCTGGGCGACCGAGCCCTGCTTGAAAATATAGAAAACTAATTTTCCCAGAAATGAGGCATAGCTTGATCGATTTTTCGCCCCGTAAACCCCTATATTCCAACTTTCTTCGAAATCGTTTTCGAAAACATGACTACAAATAATATAATTATTATTTATGTACAAATTTTGCTCATTGAATAATATATATAATAATAGCATAGGATATATATACTTTTCAATCTACACACGTAACATTTGTAATTTGACATAACAAACCACTATGAAATAAATAGTGAATGGTCGGTCCCAAAAATATCTTTAGGACTTTTTGACATTTGCATGACAGCGGTTTTCACTTAACCGGTCACTTTCGTCCTAAACCCTGACTAAGGTAGACCCTACGGGTAGACCGCATTTATCACATCAAAATATGATTAACCTTTGATATGAATCCGGCAAATGTATGGGACTCGGCTGTCAAAGGTTTTAGAGCAAGGGACTCAAAAAATCACTCTGAAAAAGGGTTTCCATCAAAAAGCTTTTAGCGACCTAGATATTTTCGGAATTATGTTACAATAACCGGACAAATCCTGCGGTCATTCTTGGGCGATTGTAGGGATCATTAACAAAGACAAGCACCCTAAATGCGTAATACACGATCAATCGGAATCGATTTGAAACAAAAGTCTAATCCACTGCATCATAAGTTCGAAAAAAAATCTGCTCAACAACGGAAATAACGCAATGAATGTTGTTGAACTGTCAAAATGAAACAAATTAGTCTTAATCGGTTACATAAATAAGTGACGTAATTAGATAGCAGCTTATGTCTAGTGGTAACATTTTAAATGAAATAACATGAAAAAGGTTGAATACCTCGTTGTTTTAGTGACCGCACATGAGGTCCTTTGGTTTGATTCCCAGGTCGGGCAAAGTGTTATTGGGTTTTTCCATTAAGAATTTCTCAGTAGCAACCCAGCATTTATGCCCTGTTGATGGCAATAAGCTCGCCCCCATTACATGGGACTTAACCTAAACATATTGGCGAATGTTGTAGGTACCTACTATGAGTACACCTCTGCCTAACCCTTCGGGGAAATAAGGCGTGATATTTTGTAGAAGGAAAAGGGTTCCGACAAAATACAATAGACAGATATATTTAGTAACCTATTCCGCTTGACTATTCTTCAAGAGTCCTAAAAAACCCTGTAAGAAATCGACACGTGTTTCACCTCTCAACGAGGCATCCTCAGGATGACGATTGACCAATTGCAAACCACGTGGTAACACGTCGCGTTCTGGTTTTTTAGGACTCTTGAAGAATAGTCAAGCGGAATAGGTTACTAAATATATGTACGTCTATTGTATTTTATAATGGATTTCCGCAAAGTCACGCCTGAATCAATTAAATATGGGTTCAAGGTAAGTACCGTGTTAACCGGTAGCATCACATAGGTACCTACCCAAAGTAACAAAATCTTCAGTCGCAGGTTCTTTAAAACAAAAAGAGGATCCTCAATGATCCGTATCGTTAAACCCACTCAGCCATTAATTCTTCACAAAATTTTGCGATAAGAGTTTTTAGGTTATAAAACAATTTACAACTCCGAACCATTAAGCCGAAGTCTCATTTTTTGTTTGTCCCTACAGCAGATATAAAAACACATTATGATATTTGCTGAATTAAGAAAAAGTCGAGATGGATATCGTATTTTTTCAAATCAAAGTTTCATTGCGCCCGAATTTGAATTTGAAATATCGCTGTCTTACGTTTAAGATTAATTCATAAAGTCAGCCTTACTCAAACGGGCACAATTGCAAAACTTTTTGACAAGTAAAGCGTTGGAAATTAACGTTGTGCTAAGTTTTGGTAAAGTTCGTGCGAATTGTTTGCGAATTCGAGATCCGCACGAGACATAGCCTTGACGACTAGAGAAAAAACCCGGACACATTTGAATTTGGAATTCGGTGTTGCCATAACTCCCGTAGGTACTTATTGTCTCGTTGCGTTCAGTAACCGCTTTTTGTGTTCGTATTCCAATGAGGAACGACCTTGTCAGCGGGTATCAAGTCGGTCATCCATAACAATTTATAAAGCCGCGTTTTTATAACACCATTAATGCCCAATCTCTCAGAACAAATTTTGAAACAGTATTATGTATCATAAAGTTGGTAAATTTAAAGGCCAGTCGTGTAGTTCTAATGGCTATCGATTTTATTCCTCTGTTTTTATTACATCGTAGTTTTATTGCTGGTATGCTTGTTTTTTGAAAGCAGAATAATTAATAAAATTAATAAGCTCAAGGTGAACCGTTTAAAAATCTGACACTACGAATACCAAAAACTGAAAGGTCATAATAGTAAGTGGGTAATTAAGGTACAATTGGAAACTCGTACCGATTTAATTTCTATAAAATTAAATTCATAATAACTTTTCTTTGAAGATAAGTAGACTTACTGCGAAAATGATAAGCTTGCGAATCATAATAATTAATTAAACCGCAACGAAAGCTTTAGTTTGGATAAGCAATTTATTCTGAAAACGATACAATATTTTATTGAATAACTACTCTTGAATGCCAAGAAACTGATTACGTTAGAAAACGCCATATAATTACACCAAGTTACAATGTTAAGCCCAGGTAGCTTATTATGTCATCTTATGGCCGATTCCTATAATTTACGGACCGTTATTGGTTAAAATTAAGACTCTTGTATCTTTACCGATAATGAAGCAAATACCTCATAGTTTTGCATAGTAAACCCTCTCATATGTAAGTAGCTATCACAGGTAAATAAAACTAGCTTAAGAATCTATTTATATGCTTATTTTGGCAACAAAAAATGCTACCATTGGTAAGCAAAACGATACGATTTTGTTTATAGGAACCGAGTATAAGTAGGTTATAGTATCTTCAAAAGTAGAAATGCATGGTTTTATGAACCAATGTAGTTGAAAGCGTGACAAGCTCATCCACACATTCATTTTTCAATCGGCCGCAGTTACAATTTCAATCACGCTTAGCAAAATAAAGTGTTAGCAGATACCCTCGAATAGAACGGAGAGGGATTAATTAACAACAGTTTGAAAAGTAATTTAAGGCAGGGTCTTCACTCATTTATCAACTTCCCACCAGAAACTTTGACCCAACTTTCGGCTCTTTACATTATCACTGCCATTAGCAATCACATAACAACACAAAACTAATATACGAATGGTTGTCTAAGGAGTCAAAACTATGACATAGCAGGTCTAAAGCGAAGATGGCGAGATGAGCTACCTACTTTATGAACAAAATTGCTATTACCTGCGGCTTCGAACGTGTGGAGGTCGGAAATTATCCCCTATGTATTAATACAGGTCATGATCGTCATATGTGCCAATTTGATTGAAATCCGTTCAGCCGTTAAGGCGTGAAAAGGTAACAGACAGCGTTCCTTTCGCATTTATAATATATAGTATGGATTAGACCACAACGGCGATAAATAATGGAGAGGAATTCATCAAGTGATGGGACAGCATTGGAGTTATAAAATAGTACCTAACCGACAACAAGATATTTTATATGTTTACAATGATAATAATAAAATGAAATGTCGTATCCTTCAGATCTTAACCGCACGTAAGCGCATAAAATTATACGCCCGACAAACAGTCAACTTTAAATGTTTTGTTTGTACAAAAACAAAATGTCAGCCGTCTCAAAATAAATTACAAGCTTAAGATAATAAGGAAAACATGTTACAGAAACGGATATTGCTCGATTAAATTATTATGAAAATAAAAGGGACGCTTTAACGTGTCTGTCTGCCATGACATCTGACATTTAGAAATATCTCCGTCTTTGATAACAGGGAAAATTATTATAAACAAAGTGTCTTGGAAATCAGGACGTCGACAATGTCTCAAGTTTATATCTTGGCAACATCAACACCTCATTAAATTGTTATAGAACGTTATAATTGGACGCTCATAAAAAATCTTAAACCTGAGTTTCTTTCAGGCTATGTTCGTAATTTTAAAGACTGTTTTTTTTTTTTCAATTTAATAATTTTTCGTAATCGATAACGAGCCTCATTCAGATCCCTATTGGCGGTACCCTTTTAAATGACCCACTGGATATGACCTATAAACGCCGTAAGCTAATGACCAGCAAAGGCGTCCATAAAATATGATCCACATACGAGAAAATGCTCACGTTAAAGCGACCGACTACATAATGCAGCTGTTATCGGAACCGTGTCCGCATGTAGGATAATGAATGGGCAGTTATATACGACCATTGTGCATTTAAATTTAATTCTCTCAATAGAATTAATTCAGAACGGCGCTGCCAAGAAAACTGTTCGGGTAACAAAATCGATTGTATCTCCTAGCAGAATTTTCTAGAGTGCACTGCAGAGGTTCTAGGCAAAAATAACTTTAAAATACCGGCTAAAAATATACGAGTAATAAACGGGTAAATAAATTAAACTGTCAACGACGTAGCGCGTCCGCTTGCATACGTTTTTAAAATATAAAGAACCTAATCCCTGTCGCCACGAAAGATATGATAAACATATAGCGACAATGCAATTTCTCGCACGCTCCTCGTTTAATAACTTTAGTGGAACGATCTTAGGACCCTGGCCTTTTTCCAGCACAGGCGACCGACTGGCACAGAAACTCCTATGTCATAAACGTTTACTAACGTATAAGATAAACGTGGATAACGTAGAAGAGAGAAAAACGCGTAGGTATTTTTACAGAGGAAAATTATAACGGAGTTTTTACTCGTCAAAATACTGAGATTAGCTGCAGAAAGGAGTAGGTAGAGAAATGATGGAGTTATTAAGTACACACCGAATCATCTGCTAATCGAAGCAAGGAATGGTTCTTTTTTCAACGTTCTACTTACAAGTTATTATCAGCAGAAAAAAAAACTGCTCCGTATCTTCTTCAACACAACTTCTATCAATCTATCAGCCGATTAATTGACGTCCTTTCATACTTTGCCCAAAATTGGGTCAAAACCAGTCAACAACTTGGCGTATAATTCCCCTAAAAGAGGACGCAATTTCTTCAAGATCTGCAGGCCATTGACCGGAATAAAAATATAAAGAAGTAAAGTAACTAAGTGCCTATACAAAACCAATCAGTAGGGTATTGAAGACAACGACTACTATTTACTGAGAATAAGAAACTCGACAATTAAGCTATCAAAGTAAGTAAACACGAAGACCTTGTTAATTTTTCTTTAACACTTGACTTAACAAGATACAAGTTTAAGTCAACAATAGACGGACTAATCGATACTGCATTTCATTTTTATTGTGTCGCCAGAAAAATATACGGTACATAATTTAAATTCATATTTATTCAGGTGACACCAAAAACTCCAGAAGCGTGTAATCGCATACATGAAGAGAAACATGAATATGAAACAAAAAAAGATAAAGAATCATAACGCCATGAGATTCTATACGCCCCTATGGAAAATTATCACGATACGAAAAGGAAAATGTTTTTAGGAATACCTGAGTTCTATTTAGATACACCAGTAAGTGCAGACGCCCGCAGTGATAGATAGCGTTGTCATGTTGAATAATTAGCCAGTGCCAAGCCAGTTAATTAAGACTGATCTAGCGATTGAACTGAACTCTGATTAACCTTCTGACTTGTGGGAAAATATAGAAGGATATGAATGTATACGTGGATTCAGAGCATAGAATCATTGTTTACCGTTCCAGTGTCGTGATTTGTGTGTCATTCCGTGTCATGATTATGATCCCCGGTCAGCTTAATTACAATTGGCAACAATGCAGTTGGTGAAGCCATAGTGGCAATGATATTGTGAAATTGCAATTTGATATTCTATCAGAGCCATAGGATGATAGAATCAGCTAAATTATTTTTAGGAATCTCCACGTGCCTATCCAAAAGCCAATATTAAAGATCCTATAATAAATAAGGAGCTGACGCGTAGAATTTTCTTGAAGTTCCTATTCAGCGGGGAAGTAATTTAGCTCGAAATTGTTAAAAGTAATTTAGGCATATTATAACTTTGTCACGTAAGCGAGAAACTGGCTTGCCTCTTAAGTTTGGCAGAAATGGCGACGGAATCCTCTGGCGTAAGGCCAAGCACATATCGACCGCGGCTCTAGTATAATTCCAACGCACCGTTTTTGACTGAATGCAATCGAAATGACGGAAAGTCAGTATTTGCTTTGAGATACTAACGACAGCAAACAAGCAAACATACAATGACATTGTGAGTGTCGTTCCAATTTTAGTAATTGATTTAGGTGGGAATGGGGAAAAATTGGCGGTAGTAGCAATTAACTAATTTGGAAAATGGGGTCATAGCCTGGGCCCGTGGGTTAATATTCCAAGGAAATTAAAAATAAAACCATTCATTACTGGACTGGGCTGTTGACTAAGGTTTGACGACCTAGTTTGTCGGAATTTTTTGTAAGTCCTTATTCCGTATATATAATTATTATCATCTTGGTTTCAGATTCATCGTCTGAATCAACACTCAAAGAACATGCCTATTTCAAGTATTCTCAGTCAACATTGTTCACAATTGAAACTTTAAAATTTGTTGCAACATTATCAATACTTTCAACGATATTTTAACTATAAAGTCTTGTTCAAATAGTTGTCTTCGTGTTCACTCAGTAAAGGCTGCCAAGTCTACTAACTAAACAATACAATAATGTTCAATAACAATACAACCGTCTTGAATTTTGAAAGTCCTTATTTACATTTTAAGTTTACATCATCTAGTATCTCTACTGCTATTATAACAAGTTTTAATTTTTATCGGGACTTTTAGAGTAGATGTGCGGCGAATGTATCGGAGCTGCGGCGAATGTACAAGTATCTCTCGGGCCACCGGATCATTTTATAAGTCGAAACAGTGGGGTTTTAGTCGGTAGGAGTCTGACATAACACCCATGGGATTTCCGAACGGAAAAAAAAAAGGTATTTAACTTCGAAATGTAGGTCATTCGTGGGTGTCGTAAGAGGCGACTAAGGGATAATAATAAAGGAACATATGATATGTATATGATGGATAATCTTGGAACAAACCCTGATTCTATTGACTCCCCCTGTAGTGCTAATATGTGTAACTACTGCGCTATAAGTGGAACGCGACTGTCATCAAGTTTTTTGAACATTCTTCTTCTGAGCGTGTTCAAATTGTGTCCTATCCTAGTCCTTAGCTATGGGAATTACGTTGTCAGCATAACCGGCATGTTCCCAGTGCAAGAACAAAGGCCTCTTCTCTGTGAGAGGGAGTGGGCCGTAATTCACCACGCGGGCCCAGTGAAGGTACGTGGATGTCACATGCCTTGGAATTTTTGTTTCTAGGACATGCCGGTTTCCTCACGATGTTTTCCTTCACCGTTTTGAAAGCAGTGGTGATGAAAGTAACGTAAATAATTTTTTTCTTTGTGCAGATATTAGGCTACCCAGAACATAATGATATTAGGAACAGTTTGAATATTTGGCAATCATTTCTAAAGTTGAAAACGGAGTAAGAGTGAAATTACATCTACAGAATAAACTAACTGACCAGGGTAGTGATAGTGACTTATATCCTGTAAAATCGCCCTTAGTAGTTCTTTGTAGGCCCACGTTTAGCAATGAACATTTATGCGCTGATACGATGAAATTCAAACGTCAAATAACTCCCGACAATGTCTGGAATGTTGCTACTATCGCCGTTTTCATTCCGGTAGACGAAACAGCAAACATTGTTGATACTATGTATATCTAAGTATGCAAGTCCTAATTTAGCGTGCGTTTCGTCAAAAAACATAAAATCCACTAGTTCGACCATTAAATTAAATCGACCGTAGCGAAAACAAATGAAAGAAAACTAGATCAGCTCTAAATAAAATCGAAACCTCATCGGCTCAGACTTCGTTTATTATTTAAACGAAGTCTGACTCTTTTGGGCCACAATCAACGTGGCCGCTTAATGGGCTCATAAAATAATAAACAAAAAACGACGAAGAAGACAAAAAAAAGACTTATGGGGGAGATCTAGGATATAATAAGTGAGATAAACTTAGTTTAATTTTAATAAATTCCTGTAGTAACTTTTAACGATACAAAAGTAAATCCGCGTGATTAGTTAGACGCAACATCGATACATCGGCGTTCACAATCGGCACCATCATTGACAATCGATTAATTATCTCGCCTTTGTCTGTTTCACTCGATTGCGTTGCTATTACGATATTAGCGAGATGAAACAAGTCACGCTTGAGTTCCTGAAGAGATAAGCAGAGATGTATCTACTTCAGTTTTTGTTGATGATTAATTTTGATCCTTAATGATTACGAAATCAAAAGACATTTATTTAAACTAGACTGAGTATAAGCACTTTTTGAACGTCAAAATTACATGAGACAGTGCCTTAAAACACCCGCCTTTCCCCACTTCCTAGTGCTTTAGCTGGGAAAAAGTGGCGGAACAAACTCCCCAGCAGCACAGCTGTCTGTTCAGTTAGAAGAACTTAACCCCTAACCTTTTCTTCAACTAACAAACAAAAAGGAATATATCATAATTACAAGAGTCGGAAAACGACCAAAGTTTCTTTGTAGGTAAGTTCAGTTTTAGCTATTTATTTTGATTCTGGTCTTGTTAATACTATCGAGAACAAAACCTACAATCTTCATTTACGATGTCATTAATTACTTATTTTATATTTACGATGAAATCATTTGACAAGTTGACCAAAATTTTTGGTTTTACCCACAGTTGCCATTTGACACTGGGTAGAGGGGAAATTCCTAACAATACGTAGAATCTTCATTTACAAATTAAGTCATAATAATATGACTTATTTACGATCAAATCATTTGACCAGTTGACCAAAATTATTGCCATTTGACAATGGGGACGGGGAAAATTCCTTTATCATAGCCAGTTATGATCATTTACAACTTGCATTACCTTTGACCTGATAACGGTAACTATCGGCTTTAAAATGATTGTAAAAGTACCTCTATTTTCTCTTTATTTTTCAGTTACTAATTTGTGGTTCACTCATAGTTACTGTACCTAAACTATGTTTTTTCGTAACATTATTATATCTTGGCCCAGTAGGTAATTGGACTAGTTTTTTTTTTCAACCACAACGTTGATGCTCTTGGCCTCCATCTCACCTGACGGTAAGAGATGATCACGCCGAAGGTGGAAGCAAGCTTTAACCGGAATCCTCAAACACACAGGAACTGGCTATCTTACCTCTAAATGCCGAAACACAACAATGTTTTTACCATTGTTGTTACAGCGACAGACTTAGATAAGATTGTGGTAGCTAGGCGGCCCTACCACCAACCAAACCGAGCAGAAAATTTTGCCTCCGCTGGGAATCGAACCAGGGACCTCTGGGTTTGAGACAGGTGGTTTTACCACTAGACTACAAGGGCGGTAAAAAAAATCGGCATATGGCAGGCATATGTACCTACGTGGATCTTCCTAGGTAGTAGGACATGACGGGGTGATTGCGTAACACAGTAGGTAACAGTAGCAATGGCTTCCATTTTGACAGTTCAACAACATTCATTGCGTTATTTACGTTGTTGAACAGATACATTTTTCGAGCATACGAAGCAATGAATAAGTTATATCCTTCAAAATCATTCAGATTGTGGTTGAAATTTATAAAACACAAACCACAGTACTCAGACCAAATAAAAAACCAAGACACAGCGCTGTCAACAGTGACGTGAGGCCGGTTTCGTAAACATGTGTGCACATATTTTGGAATAGTTTGATTGTAAATTTGTGCGTGTATGCACAGAGCGGTGGTGTAGTTTTGGCATGCTTCACTGTTTTGTTCGTAGCGCTCTGTCTTGGTTTTTTATTTGGTCTGAGCCACAGCAATGGGAATAGATCCAACTAATAAGAAATGTAGACCACCATTTTTATTTCTAAGTACCCGTTAGCAAATGAGACTTTAAACTTGACGAAACTTGTTCAGACTTGTTCCCAACTCTCCCATTCAATTGCGACTCGGTAGCAATGTATAGCGTTTATTATCTTATCAAATGTTTTACTCACAAGCGTGAGTTCAGAGTTATGTCTCTTATCACGAGTTTTCGAACGAATATCGCTCATCTTGGTTTAATAACATAAATTTAGAATACCTATAAAGTTTAATATGCACGTTTAGTCTGAAGTAAGCCCAGATGTGCCACTTAAACCAGTAAGTATGCCATTGACATACGAAGCTACAGACTGTAAAATTGACAGTTTATTTAATACATCTTGTAAAGTAGGTTGTTACGGAACGTTTTAATACTGATTTTCGTGGATAATGGAGTTTAAATTACTGTCTTTATATTTTATGTTTTCTACAGTAGCGACAGTATCCATTGCGTTGTTTAAAGTAAATATTATAACGATTACGCTATGAATGTTGTTTACAATTAAAGCGATCGTCATTAGGACTACGTGTAAATCAGCTCGCTTGCTAGCGTAACACACTTTCAATCACAAGCTGAATGATTTTGAAGGATATTGCTAATCCATTGCTTCATATGTTCGAAAACTTTGTCTGCTAAAAAACGTAAAAAACGCAAGGAATGTAGTTGAACTGTCAAAATAAAAGCCATTGCTACTGTAAGTGCAATGTATTACGCAATTACCCCTCTGGGATGGAGATGCTAAGTACGGCGAACTTCAACAAGCAACAAGTAAGGGACATCGAACATTGGTAATATTTCTAAGTAATTAATAGCAGATAGTGTTATCAAGGGGTCAACGCCGCGGCTACGTCACAGGCGCAACACTAAATGAAACACAATACTATATTGACTTGCCCTCTACACCTTTGAACATTTAAATATGTGCACGTAATTATAGATACCTCCAATTTAATTTCAACTCCTAGTAGCTTTTGTGGACATGATAATTATTCAATTTGTTACAGTTGTAATAGCAATCACGTCATTTGGCTGAAATAGGTTTTTATTTTTATTTTTTATTGTTTGTCTTTTATATAGATTATTTTCTATTTTGTGAATGTGAGAACTTTGTAGGCTTATTGGACTGTAGATTTACTGAACATCTATTTTGTTAAGTACCTGGTACTTACTTGTTGAAAGGCCTACATTGTCCTCCCATGCCTACTAATACTGTAATTTGAAAATATTGTAAAAGCCAATTATTTTTAAAAGAGTAACCGTGGAGTTTCTTGCCGGCTCTTCTCCATAGGAAACGACCAATTGGAACCGTGCACCTAGCTTCTGACGTTTCATAAGTGCCCATGTAGGTTTATGTGAAATAAAATATTTTGATTTGATTTGATTTGATTTGTAACTGCGCTATTTATCTTAGATAGGTATACCTAACCTAAAGATTTGTAAGTCACGAACTCACGAATATGGTGCCCTCGTTAATCCTACTAATATTATATTATAAATGTGAAAGTTTGTGTGTTTGGATGTTTGTTACTCAATCACGCAAAAACGGCTGAATGGATTTGGATGAAAATTGGCAAACAGATAGTTTATAACCTGGATTAACACATAGGATATTTTTTATCCCGATATTCCCACGGAAACGAGACTTACGCGGGTGAAACCGCGGGGCCCTGCTAGTTCCCTATATTTGCCTGAACATGCGAGAAAGGTATTAGTAGGTACATAGAGACACGTACATAATAATTAAAGTCTTATTCAATCTGAGCCTTTTCCCAACTACATATTATATTGGGGTCGGCTTCCAGTCTAATCGGAAGCAGCTAATACCAGTATTTTACATGGAGCGACTGCCTATCTGACCGCCACAACCCAGTAACTGGGTAATACGATACCCATTGGTAAGACTTATTATATCATAATTAATTATGTCCGTTAGTGAGAAGACAGCCTTTTCTTGGATATAAATTAATAAATGTTCCCAAATACGCAATATTATTATGACAAGACGTACCATATTGATACGAAACATAAAAAATATATTACTCTGTATTTGTAACGATTATTGGAAGAAAAACGAATCATTCTAAAATTATGTACTAATAAATAGGTACCAGACAATCGCCTGAGCAGTGCAGACAGAGCAGTGGTTGCCCAGTGGTAACGGCCCCCGACTTACGCGTTGTAGGGTACTTTGTGTACAATATTTCATCAGCACTGGGGTGTAATTCTGTAAGACCTCATTCTAAACATCGAATCTGAATCCGCTGTGAGTTTCTTGATGGGCATTCTAAAAACTCGGTTGATACACTAGCGCTAACCTTGCGAGCGTGTTAGAGAGTTGAACTAAATTAACCATGAGATTTTGACAGATAAAGATGAGACGACGTAAGAAGTGGCATTCAGTAAGGTAATTCCCCCGTCACTTCGATGCTCACTTCGCACTCGAACCCGATTCAAAATTCGAAGTGAGAGTGAATAGCGATGTGAGATGCGAGTTGTTGTTTTAATTTTACAGAATCAACGTACTGCTCTCAAAACGGTAAAAGAAATCATCGTGAGGAAACCGGCATGTCTAAGAACCATACATTCGAAGACATGTGACATCTACCAACCCGGACAGGACCCGCGTGGTAGATTACAGCCCACTCCCTCTTGAAGAGAGGCCTGTGTCCCAGCAGTGGGAACATTATAGGCTTATTATTATCCAGATAATGATCTTGACAATCCTGCCAAAAGACAATAGCAAGCAACACTAAAGAAGACGGTTAAGTACGAACACAGATAGTTAGAAGCATTTGAGTTACTAAAACACGACAATACAGTACCTATGTGAAGACGAGTCGGGTCGCACAAGCCGTTATCATGAACACGGCAAACCCTTGGCCGTCCCTTCGCTGACCCTTACAACTGGTGCGGAATAAATGAGGTATACGTTCTGTTGCTTCTTATTTATTAATCACTAGATAAAGGAACAGGTAGGGTAGGGTACAACAAAATCCGTATCACACTAGAGCATTTTATCGAGCATTTCCATGTAATGTAACTTTCTTACGAATGGTACACTAGAAGCTCAATTTAAAAAAGCATTTCCATGTCATGTATCGTTCCTGCGAATGCTCGACGCTGTGTTCGACGTAATGCTTACCTGTAACATTTCACTCTACCTTGCGTAAATTGTAACGACTTGCCAGCGCCCGCGCACCTCAATCCGCGTCGCCTGTGTTCGTTGTGAAAGTCAAGTCATCATTTGCCTAGCCTTTTCCCAACTATGTTGGGGTCAGGTTCCAGTCTAACCGGATGCAGCTGAATACCAGTATTTTACATGGAGTGACTGACTGAATTTGACCTCCACAACGCATGTTACTGAGTAACACGATACCCTTTGAAAATGAAAGTCAAGTAAGTATTGAATTAACATTTAGCCACCGAAAAACTTATGTCAATCCTGAAAAAAGACTGTAAAAATCCGAAACGCTTTGAAAGCGATTGCCACTGTGTCTTTCTTTTGTTTTTTAGCCCCTAAAATAACCTAAACGCCTAATAGCCTTACCTAATAATATAAACGTTATTCTTTCTTTCTTTAAATATTTTAAACCTATTACCAAAATTGCCACTATTTCTTAAATTGAACCTATATCTTACTTTTATACTAAGACTATTTAACTTTCATACTGCGTACACGTCGTTTCTTCTGCAAATGATAGCCATAAAACCAACACGTCGAAACTTAAAGTCGCCTGTCCCATTTCAGACATGAAAATGAAGTAGAGTTCTTACTGCAAAAGTTCTCTTCCAAATGTGCCTTACATTTTTTTTATTCTGAAGTATGTCGACACTTATGTACCTGCCTGCCTGCGTTCGCGTTAAGTGCACTGTGTTCAGAGCTAAATTAATAAATTACATTATTTTTATGGGATTATCTTTCAGCACGCGTAGCATGGCCACGTAGAAACGGGTTTTGTCAACAGAAGAATAGACAAAATGACAGATAAAAAATCCCAATCTGTCATTTTGTCTCTTCTTCCGTCGACAAAACCCGTTTCTATGGTGGTCATGCTACACGTGCAGGGGTGTGTTGTTAATATTATAAGAAAACGTTTTTCTATCTAAGTAGGCTCGATAATTATTATAAAAGAAAGACCTGTATTTTTTTTCTAGGGACGTAATTTTTTTTTAGATCTGCTTGCCTATTCTGTAAAAATCTGACCATGTAAACTTGGGTGAAGTGAGCTGAATTGAGCTGTCATGTCATCAGATGCTAGAGAGTGACACTATTGACAGCTCACTTCACCTAAGTTTTCACGTTGCAATTTTTTCATAATAGACCTGGGGGCCAAGTCTACTAATTTACAAACAGTCTCACAATGATCAGTTTTTGACAGATTCTGTATGGCATTTCTGTCAAAAACGGATCATTGTGAGACCACTGACACGTTTGTAAATTAGTAGACTTGGCCCCCTGCTTGTGTGTTTCTGTTTCCTAATAGATGATAACCTTGTAATGTCGGTAGATTGTATTACAGTAATCTAACTTCCCATCATAAAATTATTCCGCCTTTGAGCGTTCCGATTATTATTTTTAAGCTGTGGATATGAGATAATGAATGTAATAAACTTAATTATCGATTTATATACAAGTATAATACCGATAAGATGGACTTCAAATGCGTAATTTGTTAACAGTAGCGCAGACATATAAACGTTTACAGATAAGACAATAAAATTAGCACTAGTAGGTACAAGGTTGCCAGCAATATGAATACGTATTAAAATTACCCCACAAAAATAATAAAATAAAACAAAAAGAAAAAAAAAATGAAAGAAACAGGAGGTTAATTGGAATAAGGACGATGGGAAAAACATCTGTATTTTCATTACATTAATGAAACTGAAGATAAATTTTCAGGAAACCCCATATATTTAAAACTTGAATCAAACGGTTTGTTATTTTGTGCCCGTAATGAAAATTATGAGACAAAAAGATATTAAGAAGGATGGATAAAATTATTGGGGGCGGGGTGTTTATGGTGGTGGTTGCCCATCGTTTTCTGTTATTACAGAATGTTTTTTTGATCTATGCAACACCATATTATACCTACAAAGAATATGTTAGTCATTGAAAAACATAATATGTGTACTTATAGGAAATTTTTACGACCCTTGTAACGCTATCTTGAATATTACAGGAAAAAATTACCTCCTCGAAAATTACGAGAAAATTTACAATGTTTTTATATTGAATGTTGCCAAGTTATATTCAATCTTCCAGTCATGTCAAATGTGCTCAACATTTGACAAGACTTATGGGGTGCGAATTCATGTTTTATCACAATGGAGTATGGTTCATATTGAAGCAATCAAGTGTATTATGACAAAGTATGCTGGAGTAAGTGACCCGGAAGCTTTTAAATTACGCCCGCTGAATATTTTATTTGGCACAGACCGATGCTTCGATATTTCTGTAAAATATAAGAGATTGTTTTATATTAATTTAAGTGTATCTACTTAGTGATGCGAAAATATGTATCGACAAAGGTATTCTTTTTGATTTCCAAATGATGGGAAATTGTCTTAGAAGAGATATTGACCGGGTGTTTTCGAGAAGATTTTGCATAGCAGCAACTTGACTCGGCGAAAAAAATAATTTAAATAGGTTTTCCCTACTTTCAAAATAATGATCTTTCGTTTAAAAAGTGACAAAATAATAGGTAAAATAAGTATGACAGACTTTGGCGTGAAGTTAATGTGACAAAATAATAAGTAGAATAAGTATGAAAGACTTTGGCGTGAAGTTTTTTTATACTTATGTACGTACCTACTTAAAATGAAACACGTTACAATTTATTTTAACACCATGCTAAAGTGGACGAGATTATACATACATATATAAACTCACGCCTACTTCCCATGGGGGTAGGCATAAACTACACAGCCAACTACTACGATCCCTACATACATACTCCTTTTGTTTCGCTTACGTTCATACATCTGAGGCCCTAGACAAAGCGACATTCTATCATAGATAACGATAATGGAAAAGGCAAAAATATATAGGACTGACATAAGCCATCGAAAAGCTTGTGCCAAGCCTGTTGAAAGTCGTAGAAATACGAAACGTTTTCGAAGCGATTGTCACTTGTCTAGGCCCTCAGGTCATACACGCACGCCAGTTGCGAGTACTAACGCACTTGACCTTTCTGAAGAACTTCACCAGAAGGTCACTAAATGTCATCTTAGGGCTTCTCCTTCCAGCATTTCCACTCACATCTGCCTTACTAATATACCCTTACTAATACTAACCTTTTGTTAGTCGCCTTTCCTTCATCCTCTCAACATGATCAACCAATCTAAGCATCGATCTTCTTTTAAACCGCCTATCACATTATTTAAACCGCCTATCATATTATTTCTCAGCTTGGTTATATGATGTTTTAATGTATTGTTTTGTTTAACTAATTAAATCCTAAATAAAATTAACTAGACAAACACGTTATGTATGTACAATTATACAACAAAATTAAAAAGAACAAATAAAGGGGCGGGGCTCATTGGGCATCAAAGAATTCATCCGCATCGCTGTCAATGGGAAAAGTGCCCAAAAGGCTGGCAGCATTGCCACGTTGAATGGCAAATGTTTTGTTAAGTTTTAATATTTTAAAGTCAAAAATAATTATGTTTGCATTTTTCACTGGCAAGCGCTCTAGTGAAAGAATATGTTTAAGATTATGAATCATTTGTAATTCCAGAAGATTTTACTTTACCACAAACGATTACTTTGTAGAGCTTTGTAACACAGCTTTCTCAGCATCTTACCTGAAAAGAAATAAATAAAAAATAATTAATGAAACAGTCATCTAATTAAAATTCTTTTTGCTTTGTTTGTACAATCAAAACAAAGCGTTAAGTTGAAATTATTATTTAGAGTTCCTTACAAAATAAAGGCGGAATCTTATTTAGGATAGCAAAGACAGGGAACTACGTTTATCTGAATACTTGAAAGAATTTGTTTTATCATCTTCCTAAAATACCTATTGACATTTAAAATGTGTCTTTTTTTCTTGAAAAAAAAAGTTTTTTTATATCAAATTAAATATTCCCAATATATACATTAACCTAAAACGCTTAATTAAACATTTCATAATAAAATGTAAAGTAATTAAATCAAAATACTAAGATACTCCGGCCTAACAACATCAACTCGCACTTGACCGTTTTTCCTCGTGTCTTCCAGTCGCGTCTGTTATTATTGAAGGCGTCCATTAAATAATGAAACGTTCCTTAAAAGCCATTACGTAGATTATTGGAAACACGGAAAAGTACCTTTAAGCCCCGGTACGCACGGGCGTATTTTTATCGCGGCGATTTTTTTCGGGCACTGAATTTTCAACGCTCTCCTTAGCGACGAAGAGTTGAAAATCCAACACGTTTTCTTCAACGCGCTGGGATGTGCTCTATTGGATTCTCAATGCTCGGCTCTAAAAGGTGTGTTGAAGAACAGTGCGCGACTAAAAATCGCCACGAAAAAAAAATCGCCAGTGCGAACCTGGGCTTAGGTAAGCAAGAAAAAATAAAGAAATAAAAATGTTAAGACGGCTTAGTAGAAATTTTCGTAGGCACATTAATGTTTGGGGAAAGACGAAAACAGTTGTTTCGCTTCCATAATGTATAAGACGTTTAGGAACTGTTTGGAATTGAATTTTAAATACTGGTTTTAAACTTTGCTAAGTTTAGCACTAATTCTTAAAACTCATCAGACATCCCTTTTCATCAAATTTTACTAATTTCTGGGGTTGTTGCTGAGATTTACGCAAAAGTTAGACAAGATCCAGACAGTTATAAAACACTGTACAAAATTAACAATACAGCTTTTATTGTTTTGAGCACCTAAAGCTTTCTAAACTAGTTTACGTCATCCGCCTAGCCTTTTCCAACTATGTTGGGGTCGGCTTCCAGTATTTTTTACATGGAGCGATTGCCTATCTGATCTCCACAACCAACACAAGTAACTGGGTAATACGATACCCCTTGGCAAGACTGGTTGTGAGATTTTCGGGCTTCTGACGACCCGTAACTACTGTCAAATATCCACAAATGACAGCCGGGAACAACATGTTAACGTGCTTTCCGAAGCACGGAGGAGTTTCGGTGTGCAAAGATGGTCACCCACCCACGGACCAACCACGGCAAGAGCAGCTTAACCTGATGGATCGACCCGTCGTGCAGCTGTTTTTTTTTATTACTTAGCCTTATGGCTAAGTAATAAAAAAAAATTATGCTCCTCATTTGCGTAATACACAATAAAGATACATAAATATAAACTAACAGGATATCTAAAAGAAACAGCACACGTCCCAAAGGATTCTCCCTTCGATTGTTTACACGTCAGTTCTAAATGAAATGGCCTCGCTTATTAGAAACTGGACGTGTTATGCATAATACAATTTATTTATTATCAAGAGACTGCAACTTCCAAGAAAACATCGCAACTTTCACCTTCACAATGGGATCTAGAACAAACAAATCTATGCCGTTCAAGAGAAAACGCGAGAAAAAAGACCTTACCAGCAAAAAAATAAGACTCATTCAATTTCCCTTTTAAATAAAGGAGGTATATGTATATATATAAAACTTCATGCGACAGTCTCAAAACTTCACTCGGATGCGGTTTATTAACGAAGTCTCCTTATAGAGAGCATGAAACTTCCGAACAGCTTGCACCAGCTTACTCGACGATCGAAATGACTATCCCGTCGAAATGTCCGTCGATTTCAAAACTTTTGAAACTGACGATCGTGCTAAATCCAAAATTGGAATTTATATTGAAAGTTTGGGAGAACGTGTAATTTCAAAGAAGGGGGAACTTCATATATTGTAGGATTTTCACATTACTTACTTAAACTTGGAATGGTAAGAAAACACCTAGCTGGGAGTTTTCTTTTGTAGTCGTAAACTGGGAGTTGATCTTTATCAACTTGGGTAAAATGAGCCTTCCCTTTCGAGTGTACAGAAATAATCAGAAATACTATTTTTCAGCAGCTAAAAAACCAAAAAGTCATATCCACCTGATGAAAACTAAATAAAATGGAAATATATTCTGCAAGCTTTACATAGTCCGATGGGAAAAATAAGAGAAAACGCATGTAAACTCCGAACTACAGCATCCAATGTCATTGATATGCAACAGGAGTACTTTGAGGACGCTAACAGCTGTTGACAATGAATTGTGCGAATACACAGGGGATGAAACGGTGTAAGGTTGCAAATTCGCAATCTTGAAGCGATTGGCGATGTCCGGAACTGAACCAAATGAAAGGCCAAATTGGAACTTGAAATCAGGATAACTTTATACAGAATGCGAGAGTCGCGGGATGAGCTAAGTTAAATAGGAGGGCATTGAGAGCGCCGAGTCAACGCATTTTGGAGGTAGTAATCAGGACATTTGCCGAGACAAAAGTTGCTTTATTTTTTCAACCCAAAAGATTTGCAAACTTTATCGACGACGCTGATGAGTTCGAACTTCGTAATACAGTTTACATATTGATGTTACATTTTCTGCGATTGGAAAGTTTGATGAATATTTCAGTATCTGGCTCTTCTAATGCCTTCATAAATCAGAACTTCTAGAGATTTGTCTGGTGAATAGCTAAGTGAAACAAAACTAGTTAATATGGGGAACGAACTAAGCAATCTATTTGCAAGTTTCTTAATTATGCTGACTTTGTAACTCGTTGTCGCTGCGCGCTGTTTTAATTCAGCATTGTGGCTGGAAAGTGCTGATATTGCTAACCATTTCCATTTTTAAACCTTTTATCGACTCCGATGCTGATTATCCTACATAATACTTATATCATAGCTCACCAAGTCACCACATAATGCCACCATAATCTTACACTTCCAACCTCAGACCA
This sequence comes from Lithophane ornitopus, assembly GCA_948473465.1. NCBI lineage: Eukaryota > Metazoa > Arthropoda > Insecta > Lepidoptera > Noctuidae > Lithophane > Lithophane ornitopus. The sequence goes on from OX419629.1 coordinate 6,069,689, forward strand.
AATAAAATATCAAAACAGAGTGACGTCAACAGTGACGTGAGGCCGGTTTCTTAAACATGTGTGCTCATATTTTGGTGTAGTTTGATTGTAAATGTATGCGTTTGAGCGTGTATGCACAGAGCGGTGGTGTAGTTTTGGCATGCTTCACTTTATTGTTCGTAGCGCTCTGTCTTGGTTTTTTATTTGGTCTGAGATTCCAACATTTTTTTTTCCCGAATAACATATTCTGGGCGCAAATCTCCATGAAAGGCCGTATTCTGTATTGAATGGTGAGTTGACGTAGTGTATAGAACCAGTGATATCACTACAGACAAGTTAAGTCGAGAGCGACACGATCGCAGATGTTCGCAGGAGGCACCCGGCTAAATTGGGTCACAGTCGAGCTGAACTAAGCGGTGCATAATTAATAGCACCATCCATTCGCAATCTCTTAAACCTCTCAGATATCGCTTACAATCGCTCACCAGCATAAATTAATAAATGTGTCAACGCTGAAACTGAGCCTGGAGATATTTCTACTGTTCAAGTAACAAGAGATTTACTTAAAATAAAATACTACCGACCCGCCACTCCTTTGCAAGAGTTTTGTGACTTGACAAAATATCAAAATGTATTTATTATATTGACGTTTTGAAGCTTATCATGAATGTATTAAATAGACAGAAAACTTTTAGAATAGGTAAATTATATAAATACTGGTAATAAACACATCAAAATCAATCAATCTGCCTGCCTGGTCGGCTTCCAGTCTAACCGGATGCAGCTGAATACCAGTATTTTACATACATACGACTGCCTATCTGACCTCCACAACCCGTAACTGGGTAATATGGTACCCTTTGGTAAGACTGGTTGTCAGATTTTCGGGTTTCTGACGACCCGTAAAGACAGTCAAAGATCCACGAATGACAGCCAAGACCAACGGCTTAACGTGCTTTCCGAGGCACGGAGGAGTCTCGGTATGTAAAGATGGTCAACCATCCACGGACCAACCCCAAGAAGCGAAGCTTAACCTAATCGATCGACCCGTGCGGCTGTTATTACTTAGCCACGAGCTAACTACATCAAAATCCATTGTGTAATTAAGAAGAACAACTTGGTTTCACAGACAAACACGACAAGCGATTTATAGTTAAGTATAGATATTTGAAACAATTGGTTTACGCTACCATTATTTACCAGTTTTAATTCTAGTCCCATTTGGTAAATTTCTAAAGTTAATTTAATTCAAAAGTTTCTCAACAATCACTTGGAACTCTGAAACCGCTCAACTGAAGGCCTCACTAATTAGGTCAGCGTAGTACATGATAAAATGAATAAATAAGTCTTGAATTTCACAGATACTCTTAATTAATTTAATTGCCACTGATATTTCTGTTTTCCACTGTTTTTTATTCTACTCGTAATAAAGGTATATGTTTTACTAGCTTTTGCTAGCGGCTTCGCCCTCGTGGTTGTTGGATATCGGTCCACGGGAACGTATTACCGGGATTGGGGATATTATGGGTTTCCTATACTTTTTTTGTTCATCCCCCATATTACCTCAATAGGATTATTTTTTAAACAAAAAGTAGCCTATGTTAGGCCCCAGGATGCCATCTATCTCCTTGCCAAATTTTGTCGAAATCCGTTCAGTGGTTTAGGCTTGAAAAGGTAACATACAGACAGACAGACAGAGTTACTTTCGAATTTAAATTATTATAGTATGGATTGTAAAAATTATTGGGAATACAAATAGAGGCACAAACATTCTTGAAGCAGTACGTAAGGTAGTCAACGAAGTAAATTCAAGATTCCTTTCCTACTTAGATATCAATATTCCTTAGAATAGAAATAGGTCCTCGCATAATATCACATATTCTCGAAAATGTACCTACACACCGTGTGTTATGGATTCAGAAACTTTTCGAATAATTTCAATACACATGGCATTTTTACGATATTCGGAATTTGTTTCTATAGAAATGGAACCTACATGAATATGTATGTAGAATATCTCGAACGTCTCATTGACCTATTCACTCAAGTGCAGCTCCAACTCTAACCCCGCATTCGGATCGAACTACAAGGCTGTATAAGAAAAAAACTTTTATTCATTAGATTCAAATAAAGCTTTTACATAAAGTCGAAAACTCGAAACTCCACATTCCGTTCCCCAGGTTGGTAAAGTTTAATTGGGTTTTTCTATTATTCCTATACATGTGCAGTCTGAGGTTTGAACTTTGGATCCAGTCGCAGTTACCTCCACTCATTATTAAGAGTATTACAGAACAAGTGTTGTGGCTGAAAATTTGGTTTATTACACTCTGTTCATTAGTTAAATATTTATGAGATTAATAATACGTCGTGACTACATCTTTGGTCTAGTGGTCGCAAGCGCTACTCCTGAGCATAAGGTCCTGGCTTCCATTCCCGGGTCGGGCAAAGTTTTATTGGGATTTTTCATCTAGAATGGATTTGTGCCCGGTTGATGACAATAGGCTCGCCCCCTATTCGACTTTAACATAACTGGTGAAATGTGGGTGTACTGTGGATTACAGGTGTGAGGGAATGGGCCGTAATCCACCACGCGGGCCCAGCGCGTTGGCAGATGTCACATATCAAATCAATTATCATAATATAAATAAAGTAAGTATGAGTATGACGGCGCGTCTAAAGATTTTACGACGCTTAACTTACGGAGTTGATTTTTGAACGATCATGACAGCTGTCAACTTGACGTAACCCCGAGTACTGAGAAGGCGGCCCCCCGCAAAAATAATGGAAGATCGCGGAGATGGATCGAAACTGGGAAACCGGCAAGGATTAATGGTGACTGTGGTATTGGTGATCATGTCGTTTACCCTGGTAGTGAGTTGATTGATCTGCGCTCGCGCCTCAGGTACTCGGTGGAACGTCGTTTACATTATTGTTCATTCCCTAATGTGATCAGAGATTTGTGGTTATTCAGAATATTATTGTGTTTCATTTAATTACATCTCCTAGCCCGCAAACCCACGCACAACAATAAGACCTCTTCTGATAAAGACGACGTATTTATTGCCTTTAAGTATGTTCACTTGTTCAGCTACCATATACGTACGAAAATAAACAATTTTATGGCTTACAGTCACACTTCGTAAACTAGAGTAGTGGCAGAGATTTGGTCGGCGACATTGCCCTCTGAGCGCCTCATTAGCCGCGTATCGACCGAAACAGTCCCCAGTCGGGAGCCATTTACCGGCCAAAGCTTAAAACCATCACACGCCAGTATCGTCAAATGACGGTATTACGTAGTATCATGATTACACTCCTAGAGCCAAAGATTGCAGGGTTAACAATTATTTATATGTCACCAATTAAGCTCTATTTCATCTGCCTATAGCCCCAACTATCTTGGGGTTGACTTCCAGTCTAACCGTGTGTAGCTGTATATTTAGCGTATTTTAATTTTACTTCCACAACGACCACAACCCAGTTACTGGGTAACATGATACCCCTTGGTAAGACTGGCTGTCAGACGTTCGGGATTCGTACGACTAGTAACGACTAGATCCAGGAATGACAGCGTCAACAACGTGGGACAACGTCTTAATGTGCTTTCCAAGGCAGGGAGGGTGTTGGTATGTAAAGATGGTCACCCATCTACGGACCGCCCACGCCAAGCGTAGCTTAACCTGATCGATCGACCCGTGCGGCTTTTATTACTTAGCCATTAGCCCTCCAATTAAGCTCTACATCTCAATTATATTGATGTGTCGGCTAAAAGATGTGTGTTCAGCAATTGTCAGTTCTGGAACTGGGTCACACACGTCCCGGAGTGAGCCGCATACTTAATTTCATTGCACGACTTCAAAACCGCGAGAGAGATTAAATTTTTCTGAAGTTGGTACTTCGAACCCTGGTTTTGTTTTGTGTGCATATTAAACATTATGGCATGACCCAATGTTGTTGTTTGTTTTTGGGGTCTTTGCTGCCCTTGTTATTAATTTGAACCGGCTTTGTTTGTTTTTGAAATTGTTTAATTTGTTATTCATAATTTCCAACGTGTTGTTAGAGAGGCATTATTTTGGTAACAAATAAAATAGTATTTAAAAGTATTCAGGATTTTTTTAGAAAGTTTAAGTAGTCTTAAATCAAAAAACCAAACAGATGGACCTGAAGAAGTATTTAGTTCTTCAAAGCTTTTCATATTACAATGCCATAAGGTGGCTACAGATTTACTCGATTTTTGACGTTCCACACGTGTGATAAATAAATAAAGAAGATTAAATGTGTAAGCAACAGACGATCGACATTGTGTTTTTGTCGATCGCTACTGTATCGTTTTGGTCAATCGTTAATTCAACAAGTGATGCTCGATTTTAACCATATTTATCTATGGATATCATGCGACAGTAACGAAGCTGACTGATCATGTTGATCGTCAAATCACAGCGCATTTCGAGCGACAATAACGATCTTCAAATCTCTAGGCACCTTGCACCAAATTACATTCACTTTCACAGTAATGAAGGATAAGATTCAATTTCATAGTTAAAGGAATACGTTGAAGATAAGCCGTGCCTATTACATACCTACATAATCAGCCTTTAACGTTCCCACTGCTGGGCATAGACCTTCTCTCTGTGAAAAGGGGTACAGGGGGAAGGGTGTACAGTAAAAAATAAATTTAAAAAAATTTAAATGTTTTGGTACTTAAATACTTTTTCTTTTTGTCTATTTTTTACCCAGTTTCGGAAAATCTCTTGGCCTTAATCTCACCTGATGGTAAGTGATGACCAGGCCGAAGGTGGAAACGAGCTTTACCCGGAATCCTCAACCACAGACGAACTGGCTATCTTACCTCTAACAGCCGAAACACAACAATGCTGGGGGCTTAAAACGGTCATTTTAGCAGAATCATAATAATAAAAATATTATGAGTTATCGTAAAAGTCACAAACTGACAATTCATAATATGATCTGCGTGCGATTCATATTTCGAAATAATTCATCTGTTTGACAGTTTTCTATGGAGATTCGTAAAATGGTCCACAAATTATGAATTGCTTTTATTTCAAATAAGAGGAATTGCTAATGACAGTTGGGATTCAGGAAATGGAACTGCTTTTAGAGGAATTGCTAATGTGGCCGGTTTAGGCCCCCTGCTATCATTGATGTTATGGTGACAGACTTAGATAAGATGGTGGTAACTAGCCAGATGGACTTAGAAAAAGTCCTACCACCAACAAAACCGAGCAGAAAATGTTTGTTCCCGCTGAGAATCGAGCCCGCGACCTCTGGGTCTGAGACAGTTGGTCTTACCATTAGACCACAGAGGTGATTAAATAATCCACCACGGGGGCCGAATATTGGTTGGTGGATCTTGTTGGCCTATCGCATACTCCACTCTAAATATAAACACTACGATATTATTCATCTGCAACATAGCACCAACTTCAAGTTTGACAGTAGAACTTTAAATTGAGTTTAACACGGTGACGTCATCCATGTCAGGCCAGGTAGCCTCCCCGGCCAAGTGAAGCAATACAAAGTTTATTCATCAGACTTTGCCAAGTTTACAACGGAAATAGAAAAAGAAATTGAGATGTTTTTACCTTCCTTCTGCATATTTGTATAACATTTCTTGTTTGTATTTTTATAAGTTTTTTTTGTATCTCTAAATTCCTGAAGCGATCATTTTATAATTTATAGCCAATGTTACTTTTTGAAATAACTAAATTGTATTTGCAAAAAATACCTTTTTTCACATGTACACTTCTGACTTTCTGAGACATGAAATGAAATACCTACTAAGTTTTCATAAGTCGCATAAGTCTAGGTCCCGTGGGAATATCGTGATAAAAAGCCAATCCTATGTCCTATTCCAGGTCATGGTCTACCCCTGTGCCAAATTTTATCCAAATCCGTTCAGTCGTTTTAGCGTGAAAGCGTAACAAACAAACTCACTTTCGCACTTAGAATTTTGGAAGATATAAGAATATAAGGCTCGGCGCAAACGAGTCACCGACCACAGCCACCGGGGGCTATCGCATCTTGCTGCGGTGTCGAGTACAGCTGTAGCGGGTGCCCGCCACCGGCTACACGTGTGTATCGAATCAATACAAAACGTATGAGAAAGCATGTGACCTCTGGCCGGTGGCTCGTTTGCGCCAAGCCTAAGATCTGATGATACAAAAAAATGGTAAAACATTATAAATCACTCAATAATCAATTATTACCGACACTGTAGAGCGTCGGGGATGTTCGCCGACGCCCGTGTCGACTGTTTCTACACGACGATGCGAAAGCGGTGCACATCTCTGGGGCGCAGGCTCTGGAGCACCTCCAACACCATCCTGAGCGTATTTGCGAACAGGTTTGATTGTCAGTACATTAACCATTGTTATATGGTTAACAAACAAATGACTCAGAGGCAGGCGTATTTTTTGTTTTATTATATTTTTATTATGTTAATTTTATTTTTATTATTATTATTTTTTTATTTTTTATTAATTTATATATATTTTTTTTTATTTATTGTAATTTTAATTTTTTATGATCCTTAAGTGGATTGAAATAAATAATTTTGAATTTGAATTTGATTACTCAATTTCCATTCATAGTTACCTCAAAAGAAATTATAAACAAAAGAAGAAAGAAAAAAATCCAATAAACCACGAATATCCTCAGATCTTTTTTGAAATGCATTAATTTCTTTGATAATCTCAGTAAAAATTGAGGTTACGATCATAAACAGCGTTCCAGTTCATGTGAAATTGAAAGATTTCGTATAAAGTAGGTCGCTATTGACTTTGAAGCATACCTACTACTATTGTGAGGAAAAAAGATTTCGACGGAACTGCTATTCGACTTTGAGAAAATCTCTAAGAGAGAGAGATGCATAAAACATTTATAGTTGCAATGGCAACAGCTAAATGTTTGCTTAAAAAGAAAAGTTTTGCGACGAAAAGGAGCGATATTGCGGTGTAGTATTTATATAAACTTTTATTTTTGCTTGATTTTGGAACGAAGTTCTATAGCACGGCTTGTAGTAGGAGTAAACTGTTAAAAATCGTCACGTAATGAAAAAGCGTTATGCCCGAAAAAGCCAGTAAAGTTTCAATTGTCAAAAGTATTTGTTTTTGAAAAAACAAAAACAAAACTTTTGACACTAGAAACTTGAGACCATAAGTCCCGAATTTTAATTTAAAAATAAATTAATAACCAAAAAATTTATATAGTTTATACCTAGTTCTCATTTTCATCCACATCTACTGCCTTCAATTTTTAATTTCCTCTATTGAGTGACACTTGCCTCGGTCCCATGCCAATTGCTTCCCAGTTTCCTAATTCATACGATTCAATTTCTAACTGTTTGTTTCTTTTTTTTTTCTTTTTTTCTTATTTGCTTTCCACACCCCAATTGCATATCAAACAATTTTATCACAATCCATGAGATTTTGAAGAAAATTCATAATCCATTGCATTGTTTGAAAAATTCGTCGCCTGATCAAAACGCAATGACTTACTGAATTGTCAAAATAAATGACATTGGGATTGTGAGTGTGTCACGCAACTACCATTCAGGTTTTTTTTTTTTAGAGAATATTTGGTTAATTTATTATTTTTTCAGAGGCAAACGCTTATGTCCTGTACAAACTTCATCCACTTGATGAAGTTATACAAGTTTCAATTCAGTAATATATATCTAATTATTAACATAGGGATCTAAAAATAGATGTAGATTTTTTTCCCAGAATACTGACTGAAAACTCAAACACCGCTGTTTAGTCGGAAATTAAGGCATTAAATATTTATGGTTGTTCATTTAATGAAAAATCCACATGTTAATATTCTAGGGCCATAATAACGCTGCTAACATTTCAAGCAGTGTTGTTTATGTATTCACATTTTGAGATAATCGCCTAAGCGTCGTGTTTATCTTGCAAAGTGGCGCATCTGTTAACTCATATCTACGAATATAAACTTGTATTGAGTATGTTTGTTGATGTTATCTCTTGATGTGTATGCTCTACGATGAGGGGAATCCTCAGAGTTAAGTTACATAGCTTTGGTTGGAGGCGACGATCAGTTAAACACGTTAAAAGTTTCTTGATATTATCCATTTCTGTACAGCAGAGATGGCCCAGTGGTAACAGCCGCGACTTACAAGTAGTAGGTCCTGGGTTCGAACTCAAGCAGGCACTTCACATTACACAATGTGAAGTGCCTGCTTGAATTATTTCATCAACATTGCTCTCAAAACAGTGAAAAAAAACATCGTGAGGTAACCGGCATGTCAGAAAACCAAAAATTTGAAGACATGTGATATCCACTAACCCGCACCCTTTCACAGAAAACCGGCCAAGTGCATGTCAAACCACGCACAGTGAAAGGGTCCGTAGTACGGATGAATTTATCCAACAAACTTAGCATTGTAGTTGAAAATCTTTTTAAGTTGGTCGATTATTACTCGGCAACTTGTGGAGCCTACTTAGCTGTGATAGTTTTCCTTTTATTTTCGTTATATATACTAATGCCGTGATTTTTTTCACATATCCAAAACCAACCATTTAGCTGGCAGGGGGGGGGACACATGACTCTAGCAAAAAATAGCACTTTAAATCTTAATATTTCGTAAACGGAGCCCTGAACCCAAAAATGGTTTTCACAAACTCACATTATTTTTAAACGACCTTTCCAACGATACCCAACACCATGGGCAAAAAAAAGCCATCCCCACTTAACGTGTAGGGGAGGTACCCTAAAAAAATATATTTTTTACGATTTTTTTTACCACTTTGTCGGCGTAATGTATATGTATACCCATACCAAATTCCAGCTTTCTAGTACCAACAGTCTCTGAACTAGGCCGCGGACAGACGGACAGACGGACATGGCGAAACTATAAGGGTTCCTTGTTGACTACGGAACCCTTATATTTTCAGTGGGGACATTATTATCCATCATCATCATCCATCGTTCATCTCTACAATAATGTGTATAACTGCACGTGTCTGTTTCTGTGAAAGTTAAACGATTTGTCTTTATTTCTATGCTACTTCTCATTAAAAGCTTTTGCACTTATTTCGTTCCTACTGGAAAAAAATACAGAAACTTTTAGTCGGTGTAAAGTAAAAAACATCTCTTTTGTTTTACAATTTCGTTTCATAAAATTTCCCCATCTAGATTAGGTACACCGCTAGCTTCATTGTCGTCTGTAACCCAATTCTCAACAACAGATTTAAGAACAACAAGATTTCAGTGCATTTGTATAATTAAATGTAAATTAAAGACAGATTCTATTTACTAATTAGAATGAAGCTTAACTCGAGAGCGGAGGTTTAATGACTTTAAATATGGAACGTTATAGTAATGCAACTCGTATAAGCACTTTGAAAGTTGACTCTGTACTATTTTGATTTCATTTGCCTTTAAACTTACACAAATGACATGCATGCAAAAATAATTTAACGTACGGTGGCGTTCTCTACAGAAATCCTAGAATGCATCTCACAATACTTAGCTTTAGCATCAATGCTAATTGAGACGAACGAAGATGCAAAAATTAATTTGCAAGCGCTCCTTTGTTAGCCTCTTGGCAATGTGTAGACCTCGGCAAAAGATAATCCACCGTCTTTCATTTCGAGAATCATAAAGCACGCCTAAGGGATTATGCCAAGGGGATTGGCAGGCTCCTTCAGAATACTGATCATACTGCTATCGCTAATCCGCTTGCCAAACGTTGTGATTAAAAAATGATCCTACTAAGACTGCTCGAGCTAAAGACCTTTATTAGACCGTTAGGACCAAATTACCTATCATTATGTTAGTACGTGATTTTTTCCAGTAAAATTAGTATTTCGAAACACTGTTTGACAGTCCTTGATCCGTTATTGACATTCGACATCCTCCTTTAGTTCGTTTTACTCTTAATTCCCTTCTAAAAGATTATAGGGGACGACAAACAACTGCCCAAATTCGTATTACTTAGGATTACTTAACGTTCTCTCTTAAAGTTTTAAGACAATCCTACTGGCGTACATAATAGTCAATCCTAAGAAATAAAAGGTATCGGTACCTCAAAGGACCGGAGAAATAGGATTAAAACAACAAAATGCTTTAGCGGTATCGAGAAGAACGCTCCGCGTTGGTCCTTATTCCTCATTTAATATTATTCGATATAATTCTGTGTAAAATTGTATGCAGTTCGGTACCGATTTGCCGATAAAGTTAATAATTGAAAATTTCCTCGGCGGTGTTATTGAGAAAGTTTAGCGAGCCGATCCACAATTTCTTGATAGTGAACTGAGAGACGGCTGCCGTCACTGCGTAAATTGGTTTTTGAAATTATGTTTTTATTGAGTTCTTCTCTATATATCGGTTTTATATTATAGCGACTTCGCGAATCGTAATCTCGCGTTAAGCTTTTAAGGCGGGGGGGCTTCTTATAGGATCTTGAAAGGGTTTTGTTTTCCCTTTCAAGGTGGCTTGGAGACCTTAATATATTCGTGGAATATATTACCAAGTTAGATAAACGGTTTTTTATTTCTTTCACATATTCTTTAGGTACTAGATACTGTACAGTAAAAACTTTAAGGGAAACATAGGATAGGCCCTTTATGACCAGAAAATCGCTGTTCATTCCAAGGCTGCCTCAATGGACGAGATCGCACAAACCGATAAGGACACCCATTTTATATTTCGTAGTGTTTAACCTTTTCTTTTTGTAATGAATAATCTAGTGTAAAATAAAGTATTAAAATAGAAATAAATAAATAGGATTTGGGATTACAGATTCCATCTGTACCTTAAGCCATTACTACCTACTCGGACGTTAAAAAAGTCTTTAACTAGCTCCATTGTCTATTAGAATAACAATAACGTATTAAAGGAAACAACTTAATTAAAATGCTGGTCTTAGGAGGCTTACTCCGTTCGTAGTGGAACACAACTCATTTACCTACGTGCGAAAATGCAAATTCTTGTAAATTCCAAATTGAAATGAACTTTTTGTAGCGTTGCTGTTATTCAACTTGATTTATTTTTAACGGGGCATGCCATGCCGTGGGGCTATTATTGAGGGGATTTTGGACCCTTTTACGTAAGCCCCAGGGAAAAAATTACACCTTCGCAGCTTCGCGTCAAAATATATGTATGTGTAGGTATACTTTTCTCCTAGTTCCGGCTGTGTGATAAAGAATTCCTTAAATATTGATGCAACATAAAGCGAGCAGAGGGAAAATGGGAATGAATGGCTGAATGATAAATTGCTGTACAACGCTTTGTTTAGGGGAAACGTTTGTTTGTGTTCATGCATGTGGTCCTTGCAACATGTTTCTCGTGATACGAACCGAATTCCAAGCGGTGTGGACGCTACGTTAATATGGCAGTATTTCAACCAAAAGTTAATAAAAATACAATTGTTTAAAACGCCCCTTAGGCCCTTCCACCACAAATCGCCAAATACGTTTACTGCTAAACGTATTTTAAAACGCTCTGTTTCTGTCAATCGTTTAGGCCTAGCCCACACTGCGAATTTTATTCGCGAGATTTTTATACGTGCGATTTATATTTATTCAGTATACGGGATTGCAATGAGCGCAAATTTTAAATCGCCAGTGCGTGTAGCTACATAAGATACCAGGTGTTCCATAAATGCGATAAAAATTTCACGCGATTTTTTTATCGCAGTGCGGGCTAATCTTTAAAGATGACTTATCCTAGTTATACAGGGAAACCTATTATTAACCACACAATACTGTAATACACACACTCTGTAACATACTATATGTATCGCTGTTGGTTGACAAAATAAAGAAAAAATAAAAATGATAGAGACACAATGATGTTAAAATATTTTTAGCTCTAAACGCATCTAGTGATTTTTGAAGTGACCGGGCCTTAAAATTACCCATTTTAATTAAAGTCAGGAACCCAAAATAGCATATTATGTAACATAGAGATGGCTAAACACTTCTGGCTACACTGGAACCCGACCGCAACATAGTTGGGGTAAAAGCTAAGAAAGTTGGGACACCCTATCTTTTCCCGAGGGTGTCGTAAAAGCAACTAAAGACTATACTCGTATCAAGGACACTACATCTAATTACAAACTGCGAAAACATAATTTCTCTTGGGACGGTAGTTAAAACAAGGAAGGACTTGGAAAGATAACTATAGGTTGAAAAAGAGATGGGTGGCTGTGACGTCAGAATCACTATCACTAAAAAACCTATTAGGTACTTACCCTCAATTAATTGAGGAATGTGAATGACGTGTGAGGACAGACGGGTAAAACGTTCCGTATATCTCGATTTCTAATCTAGAAACACAGTAAAATTACATAACGCTATCACGCCTTATTTCCCCGAAGGGTTAGCAGAAGTGTACCAGATATAGCAGGTAGATACATCCCCATTTAGCGAGATATGTTTATGTCCCATGTTCCCATTTCTTACTATACTGAATGAGGCTAACGTAATACTAAGAAAATAAGTTAATTATTCATGTTATGCCATATCAGAATAATTACGAAACGAAGACCATAAAAAATCCAGATACTTGCAAATGAACATTCAAATATTCATAAACTCGAGATAAATTAAAAGAATCCATCGTCTGAACAATAATCCAATTAAAACCAATCCAACATCTGAGGTTAAGCAAAACAGGCGATTCAATTATTCAGGACGATAAAAATTATTACGAGCGAATTCATCCCACAGAGAACATTTCTAAAGGAACGTATTACCTCCACACGCGGCAAATTAATCTATCTTTGTTACCCATCATTAATAACAAAAAGAACAATAAAATTCCTTCACCCTGTGTAAAATATCTACGAAAAGCAATAATGCTTAAATTGTTGGATCCGTCGAAGACGACGGTCGGAACGCGGGGTCCATACAAACATTTATTTTGTCCTGGCAACACCTCCCAAAACAATATTGAGGCTATAAAGAATGGAGTGCGGGAGAAGACGAGGGTGCCTCGACGAATAATGAGAAATATTCCCCCACACATAAAGCTTGCACCTACCGTTAATTTGAAAAACATTTCGCAATGCAAACAGTTTTTTTTTACGGAAGGCGGAATTAATTCCTCTAAATAAATTGTTTTGGACAAATTGTTTTATTAAAATTCCAGCATCGTGGAATGTTGTATTTTTAAGGTAGCATTTGGCTAAGATTAACCAAGGGGATCGTCATTCAGTCAGAGGAAATCTTATAAATCAAATTTCCTGTCGGGATCTTCGTCTCCATATCGACGCAACTTGACGAGGAATGTAAGGATGTTATTAGTCAAAAATAAAATATTTATGCGACAGATTACAGTCAATATTTTGAAATCCTTTCAGAGGAATTTCTATAAATTAAATGGCAACCCAGTGTTCGGTCAATGCTCCGCAGCCAGTTATTTATACCATGTGCGACATCTCTGCATATCATATATCAAACCACTGGACATCCACGATCTCATCACAAAGTATAAAGTAACGCCCACTCTAAAGCTGTTTACACACTTTAATTCAATCCCTAATGTCGAAATTCCAAAACACGTTTAGTAAATAAACTCAGGACAGACTTCATAAGCAGCAGCTTCATTAAATATCAGCCTATTTTATCGCCTAAGCCCACGTACGCACGGGTGATTTTTGACTCTACTTATTTTTTCACGCATTGGATTTCCAACTCTCTTTATTGAGCCGAGTTTTGAGAATGCAACAGACTTTCAGGCTTTACGTAGAGCGTTAAAAATCAAGTGCGCGAAAAAAAAAATCGCCACGATAAAAATCCTCCGAGCGAACGTGGGTTAACTGTGTTAGAGGAAGTTTACGCACGAATGGAAACAAGGAAGTGCAAAATTGGACAAGTTTAACCTAAAACGCCAGAACGTTTAATATAAAAGTTATCTAATATACTTTCTTAGTTCTATTTGACACGGTAACTGATCCTGGATTAAATTTAGTTGAGGTGAAGGTATAAATATCAAACCCCAAATAAACTGGCGTCAGATTTCGTTCTTGAATTACAAACTTCGGTTGAGTTACAAGTTACAAACTCCAAGAAGTATGAAGTATCTAAGTATGCGTTTAAATTCAGTAAATGCAGCGCAATCTATATCAGTGAATAAATCTAACTATGGTTAATGTTGGCATTTTCCTTATCATTCGCGTCGTGTCACGTAACGTGCTAACACATTGTGCAGGGTCCGCGCAGTAAACCGGCGTGACTTGCATTTCATGCGTGACTGACAGCGTGACATCATATTAATAAATTGCATTAACATTTGCTGTTTTGTCAGCCTCTGAGAATAACGATTATAGCTGCAACTCTGCAAGTTAATGTTACCTCGTCCATATAAAACCATTACGCCCACTCTAAAAGGATCCCTGCAGAGATAGGGAGAACCACTATCGTAGAGTATTCGCCATATTGGTCCCAAGGTGACTAGGGGCGAGCCTATCTCCATTTATCAGGCATAGTTCTAATCCCGGCCGTAGCAACACATCTTCTTGGTGAAAAAACCAATTACATTTCAGTTTAAATCGAACCGAAGGATCAAAAGCCGGGCTTGAGTCCCTAAAGACCGAGCTAAGCTTGTAGTTCTGAATAATCCTAACTAATATTATAAATTCGAAAGTGAGTTTGTTTGTTTGTTACGCTTTCACGCTATAACGGCTGAATGGATTTGAATGAAAGGCACATGGGTAGACCGTGACCTGGAATAGGACATAGGATACTTTTTATCCCGATATTCCCACCGGATCGAAACTTATGCGGGTGAAACCGCGGGGCGGAACTAGTACTTAAACAAATCTTTATCCTAGGAAGAAGAAGAACAAAAAGCTACCTACAATTAAGACGTAGGTAATTATGAAGTCCGACCAAACACTGTTAAGGGCTGGCGCTCATCTGGCGAGGCGCAGCGCGCTGCGAAACAATCATCGACCTTGCAACCGTCGAAATAAAGTTGAGAATAACTCAACTTCCAGTAGCTCGAAAGCGCATCTAAGCCGAAACAGGTACTCGTCTCAGGTTATTGATTCTCGACTTTATTTTAAGGCACTCAATGTCGAAATGGGCGATGGGGCTGAAAGGTTTTGGAGTGGCGACCGGAAGGCGTAGCGTTGCAAGGCATTTAACAAATAAACCGATGATCTTGTGAAGGCGGCAAGGATCCGCAAGATTTGGGAAGCACAGAACCGGTTGAAGTGGCGGTGCTTGGGGGTGGGCTATGTCCAGCAGTGGACGTCTTTTGGCTGAACTAATGATGATGATGTTGTTTGTTTGAGAGTGACAACTGCGCTACGCAAGATGTGCGCCGGCTCTATCATTCGCCTCTGTTTGCTCTGAATCTATTTAGACAAAGTTGTATTAGACACAAACTGAACCTAGAGTGCTGTTTGTGCAAACAAAACTTGGACCTAGACATCTGGGTGCACAGTTTAATGATGATTTCTGTTAGCTGTTCTATTAAAACTAGATTCAAAACTGGTCATCATGGTTCTGATGGTTTTCGTCACGTTGGGCCAAAAATAGACAACATTGTACCCAAAGTTGCCTTTCACGCTAAAACGGCTAAACGGATATAGATGCAATTTGGCACAGGGTTAGACCATGACCTGGAATAGGACATAGGATTTTTTAATCTCCAAATTCCCACGGAATCGAGACTAGGGCGCAGGCACTTTTTTAGTGTTTAAAAAAAAATAACCGGCTTCCAAAAAAACACTAAAAAAGTGAAAAAAAATGTAGTGTTTTTTTTTGGAAGTCGGTTGTTTTTTTTTTTGGAAAAAGTTTTTATTTTTCTCTTTTTAGTTGTGGTACCTACCCCACACAAATCCGAATACCACTACATGCTATGTAAATAACAGTGAAGGAGTCAAACAGGATATCGTCTAGATAAACTAAGCGGGAAAATACGTAATATTGAAGCTAACTCAAAAACTACGCAAGCAAAGTTAATAAAATTTATATGGGACCACCTCGGAAGCATGACCTACCAAACAAGAATCATCAAAATCGATTCATAATTGGCGAAGTAATCGCGTAACAAACATACAAAAAAACAGACGAATTGAGAACCTCCTCCTTTTTGAAGAAGTCGGTTAAAAAGTAAACTACAACGAAATTCAATTATTTCTAAGAAATCGAAAATAAATAATACTTACGTTCTAATAACCAATAAAATAAAAATGAGTACATTAGGTTTATTAAACCTTTTTATAACAAGTTGTTTATTTATTTTCTAACTGGTATCTATGAATTTCTTTGATATGGATCGTAATAATTCCCAATACGTTCAAAGAAATGTTTTTTTTTTTTCATTTACTAAGTCTGGCGTATCATTGCAAAATGTATCGAGCATTTGGGGAATTAAAGAACAACATTACTATACTGTTTAAAATACCTATCTATAGGTAAACGCCAACGTTCATAGCAGCTGCGGTCATGAAAGGAGGGAGCGAGACAGCCCCAGACTCTGTATGGGTAATATGGTATAAGCATAATCGTTAATCAGCCTATTTTGTTCCCACTGCAGGGACCTCTTTGTGAGAGGGATTGGGCCGAAATCCACCACGTGGGCCCAGTGCGGTTTGGTGAAAGACACCATATATGTGTTCGATTTTTTGGACTCTGTATGAAGATCAACAAAATCCTTTACTCCGTATTCACCATCCTTCTCGCACGTTTTATGACCCCTAGTCTTTGTCTTCAGTACATAAGACCTGCTGCTACTTCTCATCCGTCAACCTCGTCGGATGGCCAGTGTCGGCACTAGGAAAGAGATGGTCCCGGCTACGGCGGACCATCTCTTTCCGGCAGACGGCAGCAGAAGATCGCTTGGAGCCTATTTACCCGGCTACGGCGAAGCAGAAAGGAGGGTTATGATTTTGACCGGTATGTAGGTATGTATGTTGATCTGTTCCCTCATATCTTCTAAACGACTCATCACAATTTGACAAATGAGGTATCGTTGGAAGCGGCTTGATAGTCCGCTGGTCATAGATAAATTTAAAATGGCGCCCTCTAGGGACATAGCAGAGTGAACTAAAAAATTTTTTTTTTTAATTATACCATGTAGGGTATCAAATCAAAGGGCTTAATTAGCACATTTCAAAAATAAATATATTACTTTAATTTTTTTAACGTTACTTGTCTTCAGTTAAAAGTTATACCTACATGGTGTTTGTGAGAGGGAAGTAATACATCTTAGTTTGTGTGATGTTAAATTGTTTCCATATAATGTGGTTCAACACGCAACGCATTATCAGACCAGGTATTAGGGTCAGTCCTTGAAACCGTTAGTTATTATCGCATAACCCCTGTATTATGTAAGGGTACCTTAGTATTATGTTTGATAAGTGGCGTCAGCAAAAAACATAGAAATTCAAAGGTTATATTGGTTCACAGCCATCTCACGACTTTTATTCAAGGTAGGTAGGTACCTATTTACCTACCTACCCACCAAGTTGTCCACCTACCATACCTTTTTTTTTATGAGTAGTACTCTGCCTGCCTGAAGCGGGAATGGGCCGGCCACGTCACATGAATGCACCCGGAGAGATGGGCAAAGATCGTTACTCACTGGACGCCTCAAGGAGGACATCGCCGTCGAGGTAGACCGCTGCGAAGGCGGTGTGACGATCTAATGATGTTTGCGGGGCCAGCATAGCCACAAATCTCACAAAATACAAAGAAAAAGGGGATGCCTTTGTCCAGCACTGGGAAACAAAATATGAAACAAAAAAAAATGTAGTATTTTTATTTAAAGATTTGATCTATTTGTGGAAACAACGAAGACCGAAAGAAAATACATTTATTCAGCACAGACTAAAAAGGCACACAATATACATAATATTTAGCAGACAACAAAATAAAAAAAGCGTAAGAGTGTAGGACATTATCAAGGGAGTGTGCCTCACGGCTGCGCCAAAAAAGCCAAGATCAGCAAAAATGCCAGACAACTAGTGCCTGACGCTGGTGGACCGATATCTGGTTGTAATTTTCCAACGTCTTCTAGCCTCCATATTTAACAACAATTCCGGTCTTGATTAGGTAAGGTCTAAAGATAGGAGAAACCCTTAGGTAGTTATCCATTCTTACAGATAGTCACCCATTCTCTTAGATAGTCACCCATTAAATGGTCTTTTTAATTTCCCTATTATGTTTCAGTACCTACACAAGGTTCTCATTTGCCAACTATTGTCCGCTAAGTCATTGCAATAGACAGTTAGACACATCCTTTAAACGACCGCCTGTACATGACAATAGCATCGTGACTCCGATATATCGTCGGAATAACTTCGACCACAGAATATGAAAACGATACAGAAGCAAAACTCATAAATTAACTCTCCTTGGGTGGCGAAATAATCACTGGTGCAACCACGGATCTTCGAGGAGTCGCAAAAAAGACGAAAACAATCGAAAATCATCGAGTGTCGGACAAAGATTTAAATCGTTAGATTTGCCCTCATTATTTACATAAGTCGCACAAAATATGTCAATATTGACAAAGGATGAAGAATGAGCTCACATATCCCGTGTAATTGTGGCGTTCCGTGGCAGCATGCGAGTAATGTTTGTCAGAGGTGACAAAACGATACCAAAAACGCGACCATATTTTGATAGTTAATTGATTCAGGCGTGACTTTGCGAAAATCCATTGTATAATACAATAGACGTAGATATATTAAGTAACCTATACCGCTTAGCTATTCTTCAAGAGTCATAAAAAACCCTGTAAGAAATCGACACGTGTTTCACATCTCAACGAGGTCTACTCAGTATGACGATTGACACATTGCAAACCAGAACACGACGTGATGCCACACCAAGCGCTGGACGCAGTTTTTTTTTTTTTTTTCTCTGCATCCATCTCGCTCCAGTCTATTTTATTTTACCATATTTTGACGCTGTAAAGCGACTCTAACGATTTAAAACTCTGGGGTTCGTTGTTTTTATTTTTATCTGTCGTCATAGGTGGATGCAAAGATCCGTATTTGCAGGGTTGTCGCGCGTAACGTGAATGCGCCGCCACCGATAGCAATGATACAACCCTGGCTGGATTGAACTTAATATAATTATGATACGCCCCAAAACTGTAACCATCTAGAATGCTTTATGAGCTGAGGCCTATTTAATAAAACCGACAGTGACCTTCCGACAATTTTATACGTTTCTTTAATAAATTTTCTATATAATAAACAGCTCCTATCGCGAAAATAATTATGTAATTTTTGACAGTTTTTGACAAAAATGTCGGATTGTCAGTTTAATAGGGCAAGGATGTTCGCTTCTGCACATTCATAATCTTTGCTTCGACATAGTTATGTTTAGCAGTACATGTGAATAGGCAAGTAATCAGCGATATAATAGAGAAAGGTGGGGGAATGACGACGAACAAAGTTAGTTAAGTTAAGTTCTGACTAAACTATGGAAGGTACAGCTATTAACGTATTCGGCCTATGACCGCAGAGCGTTAAACAATCTTGACACAGATACATTCTGAGAAGACTGAACTTTGGTGTTGGTGAACGGTGATTCGATGTTTATAAGCTTTTGTTATTCAAATAGTTACTGAATCCTACTATAATCCTAACTATATAATATTATACAGATGTCTCAGACCCAGAGGTCCCGGGTTTGATTCCCAGAAAAAAATCTGCTTGGTTTGGTTGGTGGGCTTGTCCTACGGCCGCCTGGCTAGCTACTAGCATCTTATCTCAGTCTGTTGCCATAACAACAATGTTAACAGCATTGTTGTTATTCTCCTCTGTGGTTGAGGATTCCGGGTGAAACTCGCTTCCACCTTCGGCCTGATCATCACTTACCATCAGGTGAAATGCAGGCTAAGAGCTGCCCCTTTGTGGTTAAGAAATTAAAAATAATAATTGGTTTCTATGTTCTATAGTATGTTATCTAGTCCTGTTTGATAGTTGTTGGTAGGCTTTACGGTTACCTACTTTACATTTATTATTTTTAGTAAAAGTTATTTATTTCAACAGAATAACTCGAGCCATCTTTTGGAATTTTCAGACTTTGTTTCCAACAATTTGCCAATAACATCCATTCGGTTATTATTCCAAAAACCGATGAATCCACAAAGTTTAAGAACTTCTAATAATTGTTGTAAAAGTAAACAGACAACTTAACAAGTTATTTGAAATTATTTTATTTCATTATGAAAAAGATTATAACAAAATTTTATTTCACGAAAACACGTTGATTTTATTGAATTCTGTATAATTTTATAAAGTAACTATACCAACTGACCAGACAGACGTTCAATAATTCATACAAAATAGCACGTTCAGTTTTTCCCAAATTTGTAAATTTTCCGGGAGTTTTTTCCAATTGTTCACTCCGTAAGAATCTAATTCGAACTATTAAGAACATTTTAAAATCAAAATTAGCCATTCTCAACTTATGCGCTAACCGGCTTCCCACGGTTCTTAGGACTTGACAAAATATCGAGATTTCTTATTTATATGTAACTTTAATATTAACGTTTTAAACACATAAACCTTCCGGAATAAATTCTCTAAACGATGATGAAATCTGTTGGGTGGCTTAAAAAAACAACGCGGACATATAGAAAAACACGAAAAGCGACTTTAATTTATAATAAACTAGCTGATGCCCGCGACTTCGCCCACGTGGATGTCGGTTATTATATACTAAAACCTTACTCGAGAACCACTCTATCTATTGGTGAAAACACCATGAAAATCGGTGGAGTAGTTATTGAGTTTATTGCGTACATGACGACAAACAGACGCGGCGGAGGACTTTGTTTTATAATATGTAAGGATTATAATACATAATTGTTGGTAACATAATTTACTTTGAAAACACAACCACAAATTTTACTTCGTGAAACCCAACAACACTGCGTTTTCTGTAGCATGGTATTTCTGTACAAAATAAATTCTGCATACAATTTCGTTCATATACTGCAAATGCAGCTTTAAATGCATTATCGTTAACTTTTGTCGTTGATAAAAGAATTTAAACCGAATAACGTAAAAATTCTGCATCACAACGAACACGCAATTATGAACAGACCGACATTTTATACCTACGGGTATGTATGTATTATATTTTGTTATGCTTGAGAACTGAAACCGAAGCTGACATATTGAAATGATCATGACTGATGTTTGTACATCTTACATCCTTTGATAATATTATGATAATCAAAAATGCTCTTGAAGATGCTACTAAAAAATAATATCCGTAGGTAATATATCCGGGCGTCGGGAATCCCAGGCGGATTCCCGGCCACCATAGGCGCGGGGTTGCGTAGCTCGCCGTCCGATAAGGACCAGGCCCGGGTCGATGGCGCGTCGTGTTCCACGCGCGCCTCAGAGAGATGTCAGCACACCTGACGGGGTCCGTTAGGACCGATTCCTGCCAGGGTTGCGGAATGGTCCGAAAGGGATACCGGGACCCTGGCAACGGGCAACTGAAGGAACACGGGTGGGTTTTAGTCAGTAAGAGTCTGACACGCCCTTCCGCTCCGCCCAGAGCGGGAGAACCCACCAAAAAAAAAAAAAAAGGTAATATATCCGTCCACGACATAAATGGATCTCATTTGTTATAATTATTAAAATCTTAGCATGTAGTGTAAAGTAATGTAATTGAAAATTATTAAAGTAGGTTTTGTTGAATGTACTAACATGGATTAAGTTGTTTGCCTTTTTGGCGCAGCCGTAAGGCACACACTATTATTGCTAAAACATTAATTTTCACTTTTTATTTGGTTATTTATATTTTGTGTTTCACGAACTGTGTCCAAATAAACGTTATTCTTTCTTTCTGAAATAAAAGTTATTTAATTTTAAAATAATTGATTGTCAAGACTACTTTGAATCGTTTTGAACCTATGTCTTTAAAGATAAGCAAAAAATACGGGAAACATTTCATTCATGTAAAACTTATCTATCACGACCTAAAAATATATGCTACTTAAATTCTATAAAAAATTTCTATGAACTCAGATCATAGAATAAAGGCTATGATCTAGTTTGACGTTATATACCGCTAAAGGTACCATTCCGTGGCCGACCGCAGGCGGCAGCAGCAGACGACACGACTGGTTTCTATGAAACCGACGTGTCGCTAGCTACGGAAGGTATTTCATAGAAATACATAGAAAACATTCGTGTCGCGGCGACGTCGCCTGCAGTTGCCGCCTGCGGTCGGCTACGGAATTGTACCAGCCTTAGGGTGCCTTTCCACCAGAGATGTGCTATGCTAAGTTGCTATGGATGCGTTTGATATCCACCAACCACATTAATTGGTCCACTTATCCAATGAATATAACGTAACGCCAACGTAGCATAGCACATCTCTGGTGGAATGGCACCCTTAAGTTGCAAGTTAAGTTACCCTATTTAATGTGTCTAAGATTATACCTCAGAACAAAGGACACACAAATACTAACTTACTTGAAATTCCGTTTACAAACAACAATAGCAGCGAAACAATATAAAGATAATGTCATGGCAACATATTTTCCGAAGCGCTATCTAGTCTTATTTCAAGCACGATTCTTTGTACTTTGACACATTGCAAACCAGAACACGACGTGATGCCACACCAAGCGCTGGACGCAGTTTTTTTTTTTTTTTTCTCTGCATCCATCTCGCTCCAGTCTATTTTATTTTACCATATTTTGACGCTGTAAAGCGACTCTAACGATTTAAAACTCTGGGGTTCGTTGTTTTTATTTTTATCTGTCGTCATAGGTGGATGCAAAGATCCGTATTTGCAGGGTTGTCGCGCGTAACGTGAATGCGCCGCCACCGATAGCAATGATACAACCCTGGCTGGATTGAACTTAATATAATTATGATACGCCCCAAAACTGTAACCATCTAGAATGCTTTATGAGCTGAGGCCTATTTAATAAAACCGACAGTGACCTTCCGACAATTTTATACGTTTCTTTAATAAATTTTCTATATAATAAACAGCTCCTATCGCGAAAATAATTATGTAATTTTTGACAGTTTTTGACAAAAATGTCGGATTGTCAGTTTAATAGGGCAAGGATGTTCGCTTCTGCACATTCATAATCTTTGCTTCGACATAGTTATGTTTAGCAGTACATGTGAATAGGCAAGTAATCAGCGATATAATAGAGAAAGGTGGGGGAATGACGACGAACAAAGTTAGTTAAGTTAAGTTCTGACTAAACTATGGAAGGTACAGCTATTAACGTATTCGGCCTATGACCGCAGAGCGTTAAACAATCTTGACACAGATACATTCTGAGAAGACTGAACTTTGGTGTTGGTGAACGGTGATTCGATGTTTATAAGCTTTTGTTATTCAAATAGTTACTGAATCCTACTATAATCCTAACTATATAATATTATACAGATGTCTCAGACCCAGAGGTCCCGGGTTTGATTCCCAGAAAAAAATCTGCTTGGTTTGGTTGGTGGGCTTGTCCTACGGCCGCCTGGCTAGCTACTAGCATCTTATCTCAGTCTGTTGCCATAACAACAATGTTAACAGCATTGTTGTTATTCTCCTCTGTGGTTGAGGATTCCGGGTGAAACTCGCTTCCACCTTCGGCCTGATCATCACTTACCATCAGGTGAAATGCAGGCTAAGAGCTGCCCCTTTGTGGTTAAGAAATTAAAAATAATAATTGGTTTCTATGTTCTATAGTATGTTATCTAGTCCTGTTTGATAGTTGTTGGTAGGCTTTACGGTTACCTACTTTACATTTATTATTTTTAGTAAAAGTTATTTATTTCAACAGAATAACTCGAGCCATCTTTTGGAATTTTCAGACTTTGTTTCCAACAATTTGCCAATAACATCCATTCGGTTATTATTCCAAAAACCGATGAATCCACAAAGTTTAAGAACTTCTAATAATTGTTGTAAAAGTAAACAGACAACTTAACAAGTTATTTGAAATTATTTTATTTCATTATGAAAAAGATTATAACAAAATTTTATTTCACGAAAACACGTTGATTTTATTGAATTCTGTATAATTTTATAAAGTAACTATACCAACTGACCAGACAGACGTTCAATAATTCATACAAAATAGCACGTTCAGTTTTTCCCAAATTTGTAAATTTTCCGGGAGTTTTTTCCAATTGTTCACTCCGTAAGAATCTAATTCGAACTATTAAGAACATTTTAAAATCAAAATTAGCCATTCTCAACTTATGCGCTAACCGGCTTCCCACGGTTCTTAGGACTTGACAAAATATCGAGATTTCTTATTTATATGTAACTTTAATATTAACGTTTTAAACACATAAACCTTCCGGAATAAATTCTCTAAACGATGATGAAATCTGTTGGGTGGCTTAAAAAAACAACGCGGACATATAGAAAAACACGAAAAGCGACTTTAATTTATAATAAACTAGCTGATGCCCGCGACTTCGCCCACGTGGATGTCGGTTATTATATACTAAAACCTTACTCGAGAACCACTCTATCTATTGGTGAAAACACCATGAAAATCGGTGGAGTAGTTATTGAGTTTATTGCGTACATGACGACAAACAGACGCGGCGGAGGACTTTGTTTTATAATATGTAAGGATTATAATACATAATTGTTGGTAACATAATTTACTTTGAAAACACAACCACAAATTTTACTTCGTGAAACCCAACAACACTGCGTTTTCTGTAGCATGGTATTTCTGTACAAAATAAATTCTGCATACAATTTCGTTCATATACTGCAAATGCAGCTTTAAATGCATTATCGTTAACTTTTGTCGTTGATAAAAGAATTTAAACCGAATAACGTAAAAATTCTGCATCACAACGAACACGCAATTATGAACAGACCGACATTTTATACCTACGGGTATGTATGTATTATATTTTGTTATGCTTGAGAACTGAAACCGAAGCTGACATATTGAAATGATCATGACTGATGTTTGTACATCTTACATCCTTTGATAATATTATGATAATCAAAAATGCTCTTGAAGATGCTACTAAAAAATAATATCCGTAGGTAATATATCCGGGCGTCGGGAATCCCAGGCGGATTCCCGGCCACCATAGGCGCGGGGTTGCGTAGCTCGCCGTCCGATAAGGACCAGGCCCGGGTCGATGGCGCGTCGTGTTCCACGCGCGCCTCAGAGAGATGTCAGCACACCTGACGGGGTCCGTTAGGACCGATTCCTGCCAGGGTTGCGGAATGGTCCGAAAGGGATACCGGGACCCTGGCAACGGGCAACTGAAGGAACACGGGTGGGTTTTAGTCAGTAAGAGTCTGACACGCCCTTCCGCTCCGCCCAGAGCGGGAGAACCCACCAAAAAAAAAAAAAAAGGTAATATATCCGTCCACGACATAAATGGATCTCATTTGTTATAATTATTAAAATCTTAGCATGTAGTGTAAAGTAATGTAATTGAAAATTATTAAAGTAGGTTTTGTTGAATGTACTAACATGGATTAAGTTGTTTGCCTTTTTGGCGCAGCCGTAAGGCACACACTATTATTGCTAAAACATTAATTTTCACTTTTTATTTGGTTATTTATATTTTGTGTTTCACGAACTGTGTCCAAATAAACGTTATTCTTTCTTTCTGAAATAAAAGTTATTTAATTTTAAAATAATTGATTGTCAAGACTACTTTGAATCGTTTTGAACCTATGTCTTTAAAGATAAGCAAAAAATACGGGAAACATTTCATTCATGTAAAACTTATCTATCACGACCTAAAAATATATGCTACTTAAATTCTATAAAAAATTTCTATGAACTCAGATCATAGAATAAAGGCTATGATCTAGTTTGACGTTATATACCGCTAAAGGTACCATTCCGTGGCCGACCGCAGGCGGCAGCAGCAGACGACACGACTGGTTTCTATGAAACCGACGTGTCGCTAGCTACGGAAGGTATTTCATAGAAATACATAGAAAACATTCGTGTCGCGGCGACGTCGCCTGCAGTTGCCGCCTGCGGTCGGCTACGGAATTGTACCAGCCTTAGGGTGCCTTTCCACCAGAGATGTGCTATGCTAAGTTGCTATGGATGCGTTTGATATCCACCAACCACATTAATTGGTCCACTTATCCAATGAATATAACGTAACGCCAACGTAGCATAGCACATCTCTGGTGGTATGGCACCCTTAAGTTGCAAGTTAAGTTACCCTATTTAATGTGTCTAAGATTATACCTCAGAACAAAGGACACACAAATACTAACTTACTTGAAATTCCGTTTACAAACAACAATAGCAGCGAAACAATATAAAGATAATGTCATGGCAACATATTTTCCGAAGCGCTATCTAGTCTTATTTCAAGCACGATTCTTTGTACAAAATGGCTAATATTGCACGGTAACACCCCCGGGGGGGTTATCAAATGGGGAGTAAGCGACAACACACCTGGGGGACATTCGGGGTAATCACCGGTTTTAAAACGAACGGTTTTACGGGGACAGTCACGTGCAAAATTATGTTTTAAGTTAAGTAAATATTTCACTATTGCCCTCTAAAATTATGAGGAGTTGTTGTGTTGTACATTTCAAGTCTAAGGTCCGTATTACAGAACGTTACTCAAGTCCAGTTTGATCTGCTAGCAGTTGATCACTGTTTGAGTATAGAATCAGTACTTGAGCATCGGTCTTATTCCAGAACGGTAATCAATCTATACTCAGCTGAATCGAGACTCAAATCGAGCCTCAAGCAGAGATGTGTATTGTGTATGCATCAGCCTGTTTTCGTTTACGATTTATTATAATAACCGACTTTGATCTGATCTTCAATGGATTAGAAATATTAAAATACACCATAGAAGCCCAGTTATTTAGGAAATCAGCGTTATTATTTCATTCCTTAATAGTAAAATGCCCCATTTAATGAAGTAAAGCTCTTTGAATTGAAGTATAGTATTTTTGTAAGCAAAATTGTCAATCTTAAAAGACTTGTATTTGTGGCCTTAAATAAGTATGCTATTTAAAATGTCAGTATGTCCAAGCATCAGCGTGAAAATCATAGTTTGTTTTAAGTTTGTTGTTAGTCAACTTTAGTTATTTGTTTAGCTGATTTTATTCATAATACTTAACACTTTTAAAATGGCAGGACGGAAGAAAAATT
Organism: Lithophane ornitopus; assembly: GCA_948473465.1. Classification (NCBI taxonomy): domain Eukaryota; kingdom Metazoa; phylum Arthropoda; class Insecta; order Lepidoptera; family Noctuidae; genus Lithophane; species Lithophane ornitopus. The sequence goes on from OX419629.1 coordinate 6,096,776, forward strand.
TTAGTACTTTGGAAAAAAAACCTACTAAAAGAAATTTCTATTAGAATTATCGTTAAAAAAGTTATTATAATGATCTACCTTTTCAAATTTATCCATTTTGATTATGATGTTGATAGTAGGTACCTAATATTTAAAAATATCAACAGAACTCGACAATGCACTATCTGAACAGAAGAAATATTGACAATTTGACATGACAATCTATGCTCAAGCGCAATCTCGACCACACTTGGGTGATTACAGATTTGATCACTGCTTGGGTTCGATTGAGTAACTGAGTAGCGATCTAAAATAAAGCCAAACTCAGTTGAATTAAGATCAATGAATCGATGCTTGAGCAACGTTCTAAAATTAAAAGCGGACTTAAAACTAGTTTTAAACAGAGATCAATACTTGAGTTACCTTCTGTAATACGGACCTAAAACAGCAGGCCACTGTTACACGGCAAAAGTCGGTTTACTGATAAAGCAGAAAAAAAATGTAAGCAACATGTAACATAGCATGTAGCAATGTAACATTAAATGTAAACAACCAGGCGATTTTTTTTCAACGTGTGTTACTTATCACCAATCTGTACCCGGCATAACGCATCCCCATCATCTATTCGTGAGGAAACCTGACAGATATTTCTCAATGGCATGTGAAGCCAAGTCAGAGTCCCATGGGCGGCATAAATACTATGACACCAGGTTAGTCATTAACCATACGAAAAAGAAAGAAGGATACCGCATCCCTGAACATGCACAATGTTTTTACATATTGGTTAGGTTATGTTAGGTTAGGTTATCATCTTCGAACATATCAAATGAACTATTTCTTAATTAACATTTAAATCAGCACTGTGCAAGAAAGTCGTTTTGACTGTGACTGTCCCTACATGTTCCGAAACACATCGTAAGAATAAAATGCAATTAGTTTCAGTAGGGACTTTTGTGATCATAAATTATTGTCAAGAATGAAATTTTGGGTGACACATGAAATGTGGTTGCAAATGAGCGTTTTTGTCACCTTTGGAATGAGCAAGATTAGTTGCCCGTTCTGTCGGCGTTTTTATGAAAATAATCGCATTTTATAAGGGTAAGCACAAGCAATATTAACGTACGTTTATTTTTATCACCAACATTTAAAAGATACCCCTGTGAAAATATTACGAAGGTAAATGTTTTTATTTAATACAATAACAACTTCACCTGCGGGTTAATTGCGTAATACAAATAGATAGATAGATAGAATACTCTATGTTATGTACACTATAAAAATTACAGACATAAATAACAACACACATGACATATAATGATGATTGCAATGGGTTTCATTTTGACAGTTTACCCACGTTCATTGAGTTATTTGCATTGTTGAGCAGACGATTTTTTCAAACTTATGAAGCAAATGATTAGTAATTTTACAAATTTTCGGATTGTGATTGAAAGTGTGTTCAGAAATTAGGGTGCAGTTTGTTCAATGTTATCTACGAGAAATACTGCAGGTTTCTGAAAGTCTTTTAAATTTAATCCGTTGTCACATAATTTTATTGGCGTCTGTCATTTAAGTCAACCAATCACAGCACTTGATATTCCATATACTTGCCTTTAAGAAACCGGGTACCGTATCGTATCCACCCGGATATGAGCAGCCAGTTGCAGAAACGAATTTTATCTTTTAAAGGTGTCATTAAATAATAATCTTCCATTAACTTGTTTTAAATAGTTGCAGAAAGCAACATTGGGACTTGATTTTATTGCTTCTTTGATGAAATTAATGAAATCATTAGCGTTAATGATCCATTACGTAATGGGTTTTAATGTTTGTCTTTCTGCAACTTCCTGTAAATGGTCTAACTTAGGGTATAATTATGTCATCTCCTCAGTGTAGACCATTAACCTCTCTCTTTTTAGGAGAGCCGTAGTCCCCTTTATCCATTTGTAATACTAATAAGATTAAATCAAATCCAATTTAGATTCTTCATTAGACATTAGGTTCAAATTCTTTGGCACTAACATCTTGCTGACAGTTTAAGATGCAGATTGTGAAATACGAAAATCTATTTATCACCAAGACCTCGTTGAGAGACGGAGAAAAATATATCGAACTGCACCTTAGCAATAAATTCTAAACTTGTTCAATACACTTAGTGCGACAACCTGGCAACTGACACGACAGCCGTGAAGAACTAGCGTGAATAGTGAACAGGACATTTATCACGTTGAGTCACGCTAGATTTTGTACCGTTAACCTTAGGACATAACATCACGCCTGTAGTCCCCGAAGCGGAGCGAAATTCACTTTTATTTCTATGATTAAGTCTTATATAATATTGTCATCCATCAACCAATAACTGGGCACAAATCCACATAGAGTAATTCCTTATGCTGGGGTTACATTGTCGCGATAACGCAAACTATACTTCGCGCGCTCTCTGTTGCTCAGCGAGACGTAGAGCGGTGTGCGAGAGTGAGCGCGCGAAGTTTAGTTCACCTTATCGCGACAATGAGGCCCCTCAGCATAATGAAAAATCCAATAACAATACCCGACCTGGGCACGAAACCAACACACCAAATCCGTAACACACTTTCAACCACAATCTGAAGGATATTGAAGGAAATTCCTAATCCATTGCTTCATTATGTTCGAAACATTTCATCTGCTCGACAGCGTTAATAACGCCTTTGGTATTGTAGAATGGTCAACACGAATTCGTGAGGGCGAATTTCACCAATAAAACTGAACGCGATGAACACATAAACCACGTTTAAGAGCTGTCAGTGTCATTATTTTTTTTGGAACATTGACACTGACAGCTTCGAACTCGGTTTAGATGTGCCGATCGCGTTCACGAGTAGGTGTTCCACAATTACCCTGCAGGACCCCATGCTCCAGGTACTTAACCGATATCGATAACCTTACGAACTTAACAGAAAATAGCACTAACTAACTGTGCAAGCGTGAGTAACACGCAATCAATTTCGTACGTCATTCATTTATGCTAATAGGTACATTTGTGGTTATAGTTGAAACATGTTCCAATATAAATGGCGATGACAAACGAAATTTTAATATGTTTGATAATATCAACCTCAATGTATATCTAAGTATGAAAATTATTTGACACAAGTGCAAGGATTTCTAGCCATACCACGAGTAGCAACTATATAATTAAAAAAACAACCGACTTCCAAAAAAAGCACTAAAAAAGTGAAAAATAACTTTAATTTCGGAAGTCGGTGTCTTTGCTTTTCAATTTCCGTTAGAAATTAAAGTTATTTTTCACTTTTTTTGTGTTTTTTTTGGAAGTCGGTTGTTTTTTTTTTGTAAAATGTTTTTCTTTTTCACTTTTCAGTTGTGGTACCGACCCCACACAAATCCGAATACCACTACCTGCTATGTAAATAACAGTGAAGGAGTCAAACAGGATATCGTCTAGATAAACTAAGCGGGAAAAATACGTAATATTGAAGCTAACTCAAAAATTACGCAAGCAAAGTTAATAAAATTTATATGGGACCACCTCGGAAGCATGACCTACCAAACAAAAAAAGAATCATCAAAATCGATTCATAATTGGCGGAGTAATCGCGTAACAAACATACAAAAAAAAAAAAAAAAAAAACATACAGACGAATTGAGAACCTCCTCCTTTTTGAAGAAGTCGGTTAAAAACGTCGTCGTATAATTAAAAAATTAAAACGTAAGACACACCCAGTGCATTTAGACCCACTAGAAAACATACCAGCTGACCAGATAAGCCAGCTGACAGACTAATATTTTAACCTCCACCAAGGATATTGCTAATGCATGTGATCATAATAATTATGTTCGAAAAAGTCTGCTCAACAACGTAAATAACGCAATGAATGTTGTTGAACTGTCAAAATGAAAGCTATTGCTGCTGCACTGGTTTGAGCTATAATGTCTTTATCGTGTAGCGGCATCTACATCGCCACATGCGAACTAGGCATCAAAGACTTGACGTCACACAAAAATCCTGACGTCACATAAAATCCTGCATCGCGCAATTAGAGTTTACCGCGCGAAAGACATAAATGAAATGAAATGAAATAAAATGAAATTGTTTATTCTGTACCTAATTAGGATATCGGAATCACTTTTACACGTCATATTAAAAATAAGCTAGTTGAGGTCGGCGTTTCCTATCTGACTACTCTGAGAAGAAAGGCCAAAACAAACTCAGAGGCCGCAGTATCTTTTAAAGTCCAGACGTAATCTTGGTCAGGCCATATGTAGATTACAGATTCCAACATCAATCGTTGGGCAGTTGCCCGCCAGCCACGAAACCCGTCTGGTCGGAGGATCCTCCCTTTTCTATAGAGGATGAGTGAACTTTACACCCTGTTACTCATACCTCTAAAAGCGTGTCGACATGAGAAGAGAAAAAAAATAAGAAGAACCGTTCATACATTATTAAATACAAGAATCAGTAGGTACAAAGTCTATATAAAACCGTAAGACCCTAATAAAAGTAAACATACCGCCCCTCCGTGTTTCGGTTCTAATTTTTCAAGGAAATAAGACTTTCCATAAGGAAATCGATTCTCAGATCAGTGTCGCGATTCTTGAGAAAATATCCTGTTATCGTATCTACGTCAGTATATACCGAAACTGAAATTGTGAAAATGCTTCTAGTGATTTTTATGGAAAAACACTGATTCACATATATGTTTCATATATATGTTGCGCTAATAAAATGACACTACATGACAATCACGATGACGTTACACCTAAGGGATTTTCCCATAATAATGTGTGTAATTTATTCATTACATGACAAACTGTTGGTAAAAGATGAACAGTATCTAACAGTGCTGGGAATAATAATGAATGTATAGCATTTAAGCTTAAATGTACTCCAGACAAACCCAATCCAGTAACAATCATTATGGATAACGCTTTAGCGTTGGGTAAAGCTTACTTCCAATAATAATTGTACTGCAACAGCTATTTTACTTCATAACTTCAAAATCTTCTAAACGTATTAATGAAACCGAACATGAAAAACATTCTAATGCACCTGTCATCGAAAACCCAAATCTCCTCCTACATAATTCCGATCGTCACCTTTATTTCCGCGAATCCGTTGCACCAGCTAAAGGAAATAGCCGAGACGAGTTCGATATTTATCTAGTTACGTTGAAAATAACGATTGAAGCTCAGATTTCTTTGCTGAGATTAAAGACTGTATGTAGTGAACGAATCGGGTTTCTAATAAGCCTGGTATTTGTTGCTGGATTAATGTTTTTCATGAGAATGGATGAATATCTACCTTGGGCTTTAATCTGTTTGGATTGTAAAGTAATATAAGTGTAGGTTTTCTTCGTCTAAAGCATTATCTCGTCCCTTTTGGGAATCTAAGGCCTTAATAGGACTAGGTCTATTTCAAAGTGCTTTTATATTGTCCCTGTTTTCAAGAACGTTAAAATATTCGCTTATATTTGGCTTTATATTTACTTGTTTACTTCCAAGTTAGAGAACTAGCATTATTGTTGGGACACAGGCGTCGTGAGAGGGCGTGGGTAATCCAACAGGCGGGCCCAGTGTGGGTTGGTAGGTGTCCTTTGTCTTCGGATTTTTGTTTTTAGGACATGCGGGTTTTCTCACGACGTTTTCCGTCACCGTTTTGAGAGCAGTGAAGTGGTAAATTGCACAAAGAAAAGTGCAATCCTGCAAGAGGACTCCAATTATTGCCTCTAATGTATCACTGTTTTGTATTTCCTACTTCAAGATTATGTTCTGCGAAACAAGTTATGGCAAGACTAACGTTCCTAAGGGCCGCTCAGTAATGAACTATCTATTATTATAATTTATTCCTCTCTCTAAGTGAGAATTGAAAACCAATCAAGCGTTAATGGTTGCGTGCATATCTGTGCAAATTGTTACAAGCCATGGAGAAGATATATTGCAGTAATAAATAGCAAATAAGAATTAGATATCCGTTACTTTACTGCTACTACACACGATATGCATTATGCATATTTTGGTATTTCCTGGACCGGTTATATTTAAATTGTTAAACGGTTAGGATTTGAAAGCTGAGATATTTAAGGAAGAGGATATTATGATTCCGACATAGCCCGAAGTATTGCCAAACTTAAGAAGCAGTGTGCAGGGCACATTGCTCGCAGAACAGATGGCCGATGGGACCGAAAGGTTCTGACGTGGCGAACGCGTACCGGAAGATGTAGCGTTGGAAGGCCCCCACAAGATGAACCGATGACCTGGTGAAGGCCGCAGATTCCGCTAGGGGGAGCCTGTGTCCAGCAGTGAACGTCTTTCGGCTGAAATGATGATGATGATGATGCTGCGCGTGCAGAACGGCTTAAAAGAATTCTATACAAATAGATTCTAAATCAGGTGTTAGTAGGTATTGATAAATGGTTTACCTAAAGTAAATGTTTAATATATTTCAAACTTAATAAACACAAATTATATCGCAATATTAAATCCAACATTATAATTATCAATTCAACAGAACTGGAGAGAAATTAATCCTTACCCCTCCCTCTATATATCTAGAGTTTCCAAAGCAAATTGCAGGATTACTCAATTATTGTGTAATTACATCATTTACCGAAATCGACGGGAGTAAAGCCACAGGTAAGACCTACTTTAGTTCAAGTTATTAATATTTCCCAGAAGCTTTTACTAGTAATTTTACCGGAGAACTTATATTACAGCCATCTCAAAGTTTCCGTTTGAAACTAGTGGTGTGTACCTACTCATATATGGCTTTACGCCTGTATACACTTCTCGTGGCTTCAAAAGCGAAACTTCAGATTAAGACCTGGTCAACACATGGTTCACTTAATCAATCCTGACAAATTCACAATTTCTCCGACTAATATTTTCAATTAATGTTTGGAGGTTTGTATTTTTGTTACTCAATCACGTTAAAAGCTAAAAGCATTCGGAAGATATTTGGCAGAAAGTTAGACTATTACCTATTATAATATAGGATACTTTTTATCCGGGTATATGTAGTACTTTTGCGAAGATGCGAGTGAAACTACGGATTAGTTTTATATTTATAAAACGGTTTTAGTATAGTGCATTGAAAGAATACCCATCATGTCAGCATTTTATAAGTCTAACAAAAGTAACTAATACCATTTATTTTATTTATTCGAGAAAATAAACAGTGACATTATAATAAGAAATACAAAAAAGATACGGCTAAATGTGTAACAAACAACATTTTCCATACACATAAAAAATAAACTTTCTTTCTTCTTTCTATGCTATTTAAACTAAAACCGACAAACTACAATAATTTAAGTGAAGAATAGTAAAAGCAAACAAAGAAAAACTCATCAAGGCATGCAAATCTTAATTAAAATTAATAGTGACTAATAGCTGGTTTCTGATTTAAGTATTTTAAGTTGAGAATTGCTCAAACTCTTCTTAAGCATTACTTAAGGTGATTCCTAAAATTGATTTGCAAAAAACGTATTGAATTTCGCGGGTAATGCTTAAGAAGAGTTTGAGCAATTCTCAACTTAAAATACTTATTATACAGAAATTCTCAACTTCAAATACTTAAATCAGAAACCGGCAGTTAGTGTTTTGAGAACAACATTTTTGAATGTACAAGCAGAAAGAGCTTGAACGTATCGATAAACCTTCTCCCTTTTTTAAATTAAATAAATACATCGTAATCGTACACGTTTTCATAAATACATAACAAAAAGTAATCTAAAATCCGCTATAATTATGGTTTTTATCGGTTAATTTTCACGGTTTTGTATTAAACATAGGCCGCAGAACGTGACGTCCGAATTGAGTAATATTCTACAAATACGTTAACTTAATACTGATAACAGTATCACTAATTGCAATTAGTATTCATGTATCATTTCTATTTTTGGTAATGATTGAAAACTTACGCAAGTAGAGTCGATAATGCCAGTTAGTATGTACACAATGGCTGTTTTAGTTTATTGTTAATTCAGCTAGACTCAAATGTAGCCTAGACATAAATAATAAATTTACGATCGTGAATACGGACGCGATTGAAAATAGTTCATTTTTAATTTAATCAATTTAACCATTCGTTTCTGTAAACTCTCACTACAATGAAGACATTTTCTCGTAAATAATGAATTCTCGTAATAAATGAAAAAAAACAATTAATTTTGCAGTTAATATTTATTTTTCATTTGATTAATTTTGTCTTTGCTGCTGGCAAAGACCACTAGGACAGCTAACTACCAACTGAAACAAAATCGCCATGATCACCGAACCCGCGCCCGCGTTTTGGGCGTGATTAAGTAGTAGCATAATGCAATTCGCTCAAGAATAAGAACTGAATGCATGACCAGGGTTAGGAGGCGGTTAGGAGATTAAAGCTTGACAAGGGATACCTACTTATCTAAAAACTCTTCGCTAGCATTCGATGATAGGATGCCAGTCGCATAACTACTTTCGCCTTGTCGTTGAGTTGAAAAGATGAATCGAAGAGAAGAAATTCTAAGCCTGCATGCATTTAAAATCACGGAAAGCCTTCAACACCTATGTATATATACTCTTAATCACAAAAATTAAGACCATATTCCATTTTCCTTGACATAGAGTCTTAGAGTATTCAAATATCATAACCCCCACATACAAAGCGCAGGATTTCCTCCATAGCGAAAGATGTGACGCTGCCAACTAATATTTCTCAGTGATTTAAACTATACAAGTTTTGCCACTTCCGCGTAACTGTGCTCCAAATTGCAGTTGTAAATGTGCAATGGAAACTTTAGCTGCACGTTCACGATCTAAACTCGTTAATCCTAATTAAGGCTGCGACATTGAAAGCCCAAAAGCAGGGTAATAGCTGCAAATTATTGTGCTCCGGGAATAAGGAACTGGTGGATTGAGTGGGGAATGTCTTATTCGGAGTATCCTTATCTTGGCTAAGTAATAACAGCCGCACGGGTTGGTCCGTGGATGGGTGACCATCTTTACATACCGAGACTCCTCCGTGTCTCGGAAAGCACGTTAAGCTGTTGGTCCCGGCTGTCATTCGTAGATCTTTGACAGTCGTTACGGGTCGTCAGAATCCCGAAAGTCTGACGTATCGTATAAAACTAACTAACTGGGTATCTTATTACCCAGTTACTGGGTAGTGGAGGTAATATAGACAGTTCCATGCAAAATACTGGTAATCAGCTGCTTCCGGTTAGTCTGGAAGCCGACCCTTACATAGTTGGGAAAAACGTAGGCAGATTGATTGATTGAGACGGTAAGGACTAGGAGCAGAACAGCAACAGTAATTATAAGTTTATATATGTGTATGTACAGTTTATATAAGTGTTATTTTCTTTGCTAATTTTGTTATTTCTCGTGTTTATATTTTATGTTTTTGATTTGTATTTTACCCACCCTACGTATGTGTGTCACTTTTTAATTTGTATTTTGTTCTGTACAACGCCTTAGGATTACATTCTGTAATGTTGTGCAAGAAAACTGAAATAAATAAATAAACTTTTTAAAATAATACAGCGGAACATTTTTAAACAAAAGCTCGAAGATAAATCATGAAACTACCAACCGACTTTACAACAAAACGAAACGTAAATAGTCCCATTAAAAGGCATTGTTTCACAATCTTGCCTCAATGGCTCGCTGGCGATAGGAAAAATCGGCTTACAGAGGATTGCACGTCACCGATCGTTTCTTATTTATTGTTCCATTAAAAAATAGTTTAACAGCCTTATTTCCCGGCGCTTCGTCGGGTTCCTTCGTCTAGTCGAGCTACTAAATCTCATTTGCTCGGTTTCACCGCTGGTGTGATAAATTTCCTGTAATTTATCTGTAAAATAATTCCGTACCTATAAAATGTTTTACAAGTACTTTTAATATACGAGGATACTTCTCGTTTTATGGGACACTAACGGTCAAAGAAGCTGAATGACAGTCATTCATAATTACACTAATAGATCTGCTTCTTCCATAGTGAAAAGTATTACCTACGTACATAAAAAACATTAACATTTTTCTCCATGAACATTTCCACAAGATTTCAAAGAAAAAGCAGCAGGGACGGCATTTCAAATTAAAAAATCAGGTGGTGTTGTGACGGGCTCACTAACGACCCTCGTGCTAGCGAGAGCACTTGCGGGAATAACCGGGAATTACCGCCTTTAGCTCTAAACAACACACGCCCCCGTGTTAGAGCGAATCAACTAGCTTGTTTTCATAATAATGCAATATATATGTATGCTTTCATTCATTTCCACTCATTCAATTCAGCGCATATTATGTCGCGTTAAAAAGTTCTCGGTTGTTTCTTTCATTCGCCCCACTTTTACACAGCCTTTCCAATTATTCACTGTTTATTATGTGCCTATTGATAAAGTTTGCAGTCAAAACTATTATCTCGTTCAGTGAATGTTAATTGCAATTTACATATTTAAGGTTAACGCACTCACTCATACTATAAATTGTTTTCACATGAACTAATAGGGGATAAATCCCTATTGTGAATATCCGACATACGTTTATTTTCATTAGGAACGCTCTCGCTGTTCGCATCTCCACAGGGGAAAGCACAAATTACGACTTCATCGATTCCCCACAAATTGTAATTATACCCTAACTTTGAGTATATTTACCGAACAACATAAATATTCATTGATACCGCATCTAATTCACGTGGAATGTGAATAAACTACGAAAATAACTGTACTATATTAAGCGAAGAGCCATTAAGAAAATGGGGAAATGGAGTCGTCAAAATTTATCGATGTCGTTACAAGCCAACACGCTACCACAGGAACTAATAAAGATCCAGTCACCTCGAATGTAACTAATTAATTGTTCAGATGAAACAATCACTACGAAGAACTAACGAGGTTGCTTGATGGAACAAGACAAATGAAAGTTGCAAAGGTCAAACCAACTGGCGGGGAATTATAAACAGTGAGGCGGGAGCGGAAGAACTTAGTCTGAACTTAGTAACTTGCTGCGTTATTACATGTTAACTATTAGGGAGTGCCTCCGCTGCCGATGCCGGCTCCCACAAACAACGCCATTGGGAACCGGCAATGACATTCTGCCGGCAGCCGAGATTAAAAACATCGGCTGCCGGCACCGCCGGCTCTCGTTTATAGAAACCCTTCCAGTATTCAGAACCCCAACTAACTCACCGTAACAAAAATATGTTTTTCTGCATATTCTAGTCGTTTTTTGCGTAGGGGGTCATAGTTCTAACCTAACCTAACCTAACCTTTTTTGCGATTAAAATTATTAAACCTAATCTTACTAGTTCGGTTTCGGGTAGTACTTTATGACTTTATTACTGGAATATGGCAAAAAAATGCTCTATTACATGTTTTTTTAATTATGCCTACCCTGCCTATCTACTCCATACGCCAAACTGACAACCAAAGTCAGCGCCGGTAGCCAATTCAGCAACCGGCGCCGGCAGCGGAGGCACTTCCTAACTATTATTATACAACTTCCGTAATACACGAGGTACAGAACCTTCAAAACTATATTCCGAACAAATTTTTATCAGCAAATTCCAATTCTTTTACATTTCTCGATGCCAAAAGAGATTCATTGTCAGCAAAAGTATTATAGACAGAAGTAGCGTAAACTTCCTCTGAATCGACTTAATCGGATTAACTACTCCGACTAGATTATACGACACTGAAGTTTTCATCGGCTCTGCAGTAGTTAGTGATTTTTCTGTTACATCACCAACTTCACAAAGACAATTGCAATAAAACTAGGAAAGACTGGCTATGTACGAGCTGTGCCAAGCCTCTGTGACGTAATCTGATTGTCAAGTACCCGAATACCCAGACATAAATAGGTCTACTTAGGACGAAGTTGAAGTAAGGTCATAACTTTGATTGTCCTCCGCTCTTAGTCACATCATAAGTTTTGTTCAGGTTTTATGTTATGCTGGCCCTGATCTTGACATAAATGAAGTGGGCGACCTCTCACCTACTGATACACAAACAGTAGTGTCATAATATCAGGAATTATGTCCATCTATAACAGACTTTACTTCTGTTTGTACGAAAAGGACATCAATATTTGTGTAACATGGTTTATATTCAAATTATGATCCTGCATACGAGCTCTAATTGCGTGCATGCTAGCCGAAGCATATTGTACCAATTTATCAATTGTGGTCCCGTAATTAGTGAGTACTGCGCAGGTAACTAATATATTAGTGCAATTAAACGTATCCTGGTCATCGGCCAGGTCATAACGAACGTAATTGTGGTGAATTAAGCTCATCAGTCTGTTACCCAGCTAAACGTTCCTCTCAATTGGCTGAGTGGAATATTAAATGACACCCACACGAATTAGTAATCAAACATCTAGCGAGTCGCGTCTAAGTAGTAGCAATAGAATTTATCCAATTTATCTGGCAGCCGTATGTATGGAGAGATCGTCGCTTTGTCTTTATTGCTTCTTGTACACAACAAAAACCCCTCTTCATCTATAATCTTTGACATTCTAAAATACAATTTTATTTACGAACCGCAAATGAATGATTCAAACTCAAAGCTCCAAGTCAAAGAAGTTGTTAAAAACTAAATCCCTTTGTGTTTTCTCATCCACTTAAAACAGTGGCCTTAATGGCGAGCCACCCTTCAAAATATAGTCAGCAAAAATATAAGGAAAAATAAATCGAATTCCCACTGACAAAAATATTCATCCTCAATATTTTTCTTCAAGACAAACGAATGGTCCCCAGCCACTCCTAAATACAATATTCTCGTCAGATATGAAACAGAAATAATTTGTATTTCCTTGGGAATAACAACCAAATGGATTTATTGTAATATAAAAAACAAAAGATCAGCGTCGTAGAGGGAAATTCGCGAATATCACAGAAAATAATCCAAGGGTGCAATTTCCTTTTGGAAACAATCACTCAAATTGGGTCAAGTATGTAGGTGAACATTTTACACCCGCTGTGTTTGATGCCAAGAATATAATTATTACGATGTAACCTAATTTTGCCATTTGGCATGACGAGGGACAAAAGACATGGTTCTTGAGTCGAAACGGCGTCCTAATTTGGTCGGGATCACACAGATCAGATTATATTATACAGACTTCAATGCCAGACAGCAAATTGACGAGAAAGATGGGATACACTTTGAATTACGAATGTCTCTATTTGGAAAAGTTGTGTAACGGAACTACCAATCAAGTACGGCGTAGTCTTTTGTTATATCCGAGCAGAGAACGATGCCAATACGGCAAAACCTCCTTTATTTATGTAGGCATAATTACAGTTATCCTAAAGCCTATATCTTGCAGAAGCTTCAGACAATCGAAAGCCCGACAAAATGCTTGCGGCCACCCCGAACTCACGAGAGGTATAAAGCCACTCAGTGCTTCTAATATCTCGAACCGGGGTGGCTGAGCACATAGTCGTTTCGCGCGAACTATGTTTACCACAGTTTTAGTAGGGAAATGGAATATATAATGGACGATCCCATAGAATTAATGTATCTGCAAATTGAAGAATGTTGAATGCTGTTGTAAAGACTTTAAAACATTTTTTTGGAATGGGTATTAGGTATATTTCAACTAATTTTTTTTAGTACCTATGCTAATATGTGTTGGTATTGAATACAAACAACATTATGAATAGTAAATATACAAACATAATTACTTGGGAATTGACTATTAATCTGGTCATTATTTACTCTATCAGTCAGGATTAAATTACAATATGAAAATTATTCTGTGAAAACTTATCACACAGACAATAATTATTAGTTATATACATAATATTATGAAACACACTAAACTGCAGTAAGGGGCGAGTCTAATATCATATTGGTGAGATCTTATTGTTGAGCCAGTCGATATCAAATGTGGCGTAGTGCCAACATCGGCGGCTACATCTCATTGGAGCTGAACTATTACCCTTTAAGCGACGCTGAAAAGAGTCGAGCCTCAAGTCAGCCGTCTTGACAAACAGATGTTACTCAGCGGATTTTGTGCGAAACAAAAAAGTCCCGTTTCTTTGTAAATCCGTGGCCATTCTACATATCTGTGAAGAGTTGAGGCAGGCTTGAGTGCTCTCCGGATCGCCCGCGTAGGATTTAACGATGTCAGACTTATCGATAAGCTCTATACGAGGACTTCCAACAGAGGTTTAACTATAGATATATATCGCCTACCTGTGATATATCTGAAGTTTCAAGTCCTTTTAGTTTAGCGAACTTTACAGGCAACATTGTCGGCTATCATATCGTTAGGTAACATATTACCTGTACCGATGTATAGTTACATCTGTACTTGCAAGCAAAAAAAGAATGACTGAATTTAATAAATAATAAGTATGTCATATATTATTTTGTAATAAGCAAAAACCAATTTTCAGTAAAGTTAATTGAACATTGTTTAGAGCTCTAATTTTATGTTCAGTGTCCTTTATATTCAATTTACAATTTGATGAACAATAAAATGAAGGTAAAATTGCACATTTAGATTGGTGCTCCAATCTAAATGTGCAATTTTACCTTCATTTATATAGTTGCGGTTTATGAATCGATAATTCGATATCACATTTACATTTATGGTACCTACGGTCTAAAAATTAACACAATTTATTCTCTTGTTTATTTCACTTCTTTCACACTCTGCCATTTGATGTTGTTTTGTCTTGCTCGCTTCAAGAATAAGCATTATCCCTTCAACTTAATAGTCTGATATGACATAAGGGAAACATTACCCAGTTTTGACAACATGCCCAAAGGAATCATACACTTTTGTTTGTTTGAAGAGATATTTTCGGAAACCACTTTACTAGCAGAGAAGAACTTTTGATCTTACGAACCTGACTGATGTGTTTTGTTTTCACTTTGTTTCTATTTTCTTTATGTTCTTGTTTCGTTTACATTTAATAGATACTTAGAGAAAGGGACTGATGTTTCTCTTTCTACCCAATATCGCCTAAGCCATTTGAACGTTCTCTTTTGTTTACTTCTCTTAAATAGATTTAGTTGCCAGAGGCATAAAATAAATGTCAAACAAAACAACACCGCTTCGAATCTACCATTGTTGATTTGTTTTACAAATCAAACAAACTTGTAAGCGATATTGTCTTGGACGATTTAAAATTCGATCTCATTTATAATAGACTACTTTTAGGAATGTAGCCTGGCAGCACTGGCCGTTAAGTGTGCACACAGTGGGACACAAGGCCACGCGGAACTGGTCCATTTGCAAGTGACATTAAACAGCCGATCGCCTTCAGATTACTTACACTCACCGGTACCTAGCCATCAGGAAGACTAATACCAACTTGCTTTGATGCCCTTTGCAAAACTCGTACGTACCTGGAACAAATAAGATTGTTGTTATTTAAATGTTATTAAAAAAAAGCTTGTGATATTTTTTGCGAATGTTGTAGATTAAAAATATGTTTATCAACGTTTTTTTTTTCTTAAGGACTTACAAGGATAAATATGTTATTATATAACTACATCTTATATTTTTGTTGTTTTGTAAGAAGAGTAAGACTATTGCAAACAATTACATTATAAAACCCACTCTGGTTGTATTTCATTCCTTGATAAACTTGACCCATGTTGCCTCTAAGTTGCGATTAAAATACCAGACACATTAAAATAGGTTGGACCCATTATAGCCTAAAGCCAACAATTTACCTTTTAAAATTCCTAGGTCAGAGCCATTAAAGTCTAAAGCGAACAATTTAATTTAAAAAATACTTGATAAGTTATAAATATAAACTGGAACTCTTTTGCTTAAATCTTAACAGAATGGCCCAACGTCTGTTTTTTTTTTTTTCAATTATTCTGAACCCTAACCATAATAGCCACTATGTGGGGGCCTGACACAGCCAAAAGGCGTCACGACATACCCCGTAGAGGATAGCGACAGAACAAACGGCCAGTGGTCCACATTAGCCCTGTATCGAAAGAGCTGGAAGTCATGGGGAGCTTTCCCCAGCAGTGGGAAGATGCAGGCTAACAGTAAGTAATTTGCCTTTGTCCTCCCTGGCTTTTTCGCACTTGCCTAGACACCTGGTACCCAGTACCTGTCGATGCGTCCATAGTTGCTGCGGTCGATCGGCGGCTTCGGTCGGTTAATGTCGTGGGCCATAAGTATACTTACCTTATACTGAGTAGGTACTATGGAATGGTATCATGGCGTTCGTTCACTAATGCAGCTGAGTGTAGTAGCTGTGGTTATAGAATTTATGGTAGTGTGGGTACTCTGTATTCACATACGGAGTGTTTACCTACAGAGCCATGGTCTTAATTGGCCTTAGTTATAACTTAGATTTAGTTATTATTTTTAGTCAAGTAAAGATACGTGCAAAATCCACGAGAACCTACTGCCGACAAATTGTTTTGCAGTTTGGCAGATTTTATGTAAAGATAAAACTGTATCATTATGGACCATAAAAGTACAAAAAAAAAATGTAACCTATTCACTTGAGTCGGGAAATCTCCCAGGTTTTCGTGGGTACTCCTTAGCAACACAGATAACTACCTACCAAAACTTTTCTCAAAGATAAATAGTAACTTTATTTAACTTAAACTGAAAACGTGCTCACTGGAGTTAGTTTAATGTTTTTGTCCGATAAAACGTATAATTTAACACTTTAAAGTCCAATGCAATTTTTCTTAGATACATTGAGAATAATGGCGATATGAATTTGCATTGCAAATTCACCAAAGCTTTAGTAAATTTTATACTTTTGCAAGTTTATCGATATACATACATAGTATTTCACTATTAACACTAATTTATACTAGGTAATTATTAGATTTCCGATGACCGCATCAAAAACGACCGGGAAAATAACACCACAAATAATGTTGTGGTATTTCTTATTTTGCAACCTAGTTTTTTTTTACTTTTTCCACTTACTTGCTCAAACAACAAACAAAACATATACCTCAAATACCAACAATTCACACGTGAATCAGACCAGAGCGATCAATCAATGAACCAATGAAAGGTAAAACTCCAAACTTCTGCTTTACCGCGGCAGCAGGAACTTTTTAATTGAACTTGTTGTTTTAAATGAACCAATACCGTGTTTTCTGATGCCACGAGAGACCTTCAATCGGAGGAATGTTTGCTTATCACTACCCACCTATAACGCAGGAAGTTTTTGAGATGCAAATGGTGCAATGGTGATGGTGGTGATGGTGGTGATGGTGATGGTGGGGTGGTTGTTGGTTTTGGATGAGTGGCAGCCTTTTTTTTTTTTGTTTGAGGGTGGGAAATCATCAAATGACTTCTCCCACTCAGGGTGGAGCGGGAGGGCGTGTCAGACTTTTACTGACTAAAAGCCACCCGTGTTCCTTCAGTTGCCTGTTGCCAAGGTCCCGGTATCCCTTTCGGACTTTCCCGCAACCCTGGAGTCAGGATTTATGCCCGGTTGATGACAATAGGCGCACTATTATATGCAACTTAAACATAACTGGCGAAATGTCGATGTGTTCTAGATACACCTCTGCATAACCTTTCGGGAATTACAGGCGTGATGTTGTGTTTTTGAGATGCGACTTTTAACATATCAACGATGAGACATTGACTAAAATGGATTTATCACCTAGCTACTCAACACACATCTTTGCAAGTTTGATTGAGCAATGCAACACTATCGTTTGGTCGGATAATGCTGACTGTTATTTTGTAATGATCAGCCGGTCTATTCTATAAACATCTCACCGTGAAAACTTAAGTGAAGTGACCTGTCAATCCCTATAAAGCGTCAGGTGGTGTGACAGCACTGATAGATCACTTTAAGCTCACTTTCATCTAAGTTTTCACGGTGAGATGGGTACAGAATAGCAATGCTAGTTTGGTTCCTGCCTAAAACCTGATCGTTTTCAAAACAATAATTGCAGCAAATCTCTGACCCCTTTGAATCAGTTGCTCTTCTTTTTACAGAATTTAATTTCATCCAAAAACACACTGAACGGGAATATGCTTAGTCTGACCAGTCTGCTCTTCACCCATATTCGTACTAAAACGGATTATATCAGGGTCAGAAGAATGCACAGCAGTGTTATTCCAGCCGATTGTAACAAATTAATTACTATTTACTGTATTGTTAATTGGGCTTAATTAGTAATTACCTCGTCGGACGTTAACAAGGACACTCGAAACTCCGAAATAGCTACCCATCACTTAATGCATGAGAGGGTGGATTGATAAATCCAACCTGATAAAAACTAGCCTCCACGAATGCTACGGAGGTTCCTTTAAAACTGATATAAATATCGTAAATGTACGTCTAGCACAACCTAACCTGTTATCCTCCCGTTACCCATCTTATTGACTCTAAAGATCTTCTTACAACAGCATGAAATAGTACTCAGAATAAATAGTATTTATCAATACGAGAGTAGAATCAGAAAGTAATAGTAACTCGCGTAGGTAACATTCAACAATGTGGTTTATTTTTAACACACCGGTACCACACGCAATTAAAATCTACATTAGTGTCAAATGATGATGTCATACAATTCAATGGCACTGTTGCAACTCATGATACGCAGAACAAAAAACAAGTGACACACGATTACTGAGAAACTTTCTAAATTAAGAATGAATTGCTAATTTTAACTTGCAGTGATGCAGTACGCCGTAATGGCCTAGATAAATACTCTGTGGCCATTATACAGGTAAAACAAGATACACTGCCAAGACAGTATGTCGTGAACATTGACGATTATTCTGTGGAAAATGTCACAAAATCAGCGACGTATCTTAAATGGTCAAAAGATCGTCATCATCAGCGTTCAGCAGTCCACTGCTGGACATACGCCTACCTTACGTTTGTCGATTCGCGGTATCTACTCAAGAACACGTCATCGATTCTACAGGCATGGTCACTCAGCTAGCTTATTCTGTGAGCAATGTCTACAACTTTGGTTCTCTGCCGGATCATTTCATTCCGGATTCGATCCCTCAGAGAGATTCCAAGCATAGCCATAAGATCAAAGTGTCACAAATACTCCAACACGTAATACAGGAATATCAACTTCAGAATAAGAAGTAATATTATAGTTTCTGACACGTTCTTATTGTGTTAAACCTTTTTCCTTTCCTTCAAATATTTGCTTTCCAAATGTCTCGAGGCAATACTTGCCACAAGGTCAGATTATATTATTGTTGGCGCTCGTTCGGTTTTCAGGATATTTGCCCTTAGAATACAGAAGAACGGGCTTGTAATGATACATTTTGTACTAAGGAGGTTTCTCATTCATGATATAATAAAGTATATATAAATAAATAAATAAATAATAGTCCTCCAGACCGAATTTCGGTCATGGCGACCAATCTCAGTGGAGGCCAGCCTTTAGCGCGGGAGATATTATAGTACACAAGTGTGTGCGCAGACACAGGTGCACTCTCTCTTCCCTCACTCTCATAGTCCGATGGGACGGCAATCCGACACAGGACGGAGATAAGGCGCAGGGCTTAACGTGCTTTCCGAAACACGAGCGTATCCCACCGCCAACTTCCAAACTCCGGGCTTATTACTAAGATATCCCTAATGAAAAAAGCCAATAACACTTTGCCCGACCCGGGAGTCGCACTTGCGATGACGAGACCAATGGGGCAGTCACACGATACACGATATTTATGTGGATTCTAAATACTTATGTTGTTATTAGGGTTATGAAGCAACTGCTGCTGACTTGCCTGTCGATAGAATCCCTCCACAGGGGCTTAAAGGATAGCTTATTGTCTTTAACTATAGGGTAGTATTATTATGTACCTCTTTTAGTCTGTCTACAAACACGTGAAGAAGTCTGTCTGAGACTTTAAGAGCTTACGCGGTTACAAAATAATACTTTTGGTATCCCAAGGAAATTATGTTTTCCTTCCAGAAAAGTGTGGGTGTCAAAATCTTCAACAGTATTAAGAAAATCTAATGAGATTTTATTTAAATCGAGACTTTGTGATTCTCGTCACGCCTTGCTATATTTATGATAAGGGTGAACGAACGAATGACTAAAAAAGAACGTATTTCCCGGATTAATGTCGATAGCAAACGAGATTACAATTTTGACTGACGAACCGTAGGTCCTTCAATATTATATCTTATTTATTGTATCATACTAGTAAGTAATAAGTATCAATTTAGCTTGATTCGAAAGAACGCCCAATTTACGTGGGATGATACCTATACCTTATTTGATCTATTTTACGTCAGAATATAAATAAGACCTGAAGTTTCGATACTTTACATTGAAATGTGTTAATTAAGCACTCTCATCAGGAATCTTTATCAATATAAAAACCTTATTTATTTATTAGTTAGTTAGTTTATTGGACACCAAATAAAACAAAAAGGACAAGCACATTTAAGGGATCTCGCACACTAGACAGCCACGGCGACGGCGGCGACTCTGCCCAGTCGTGGCCGACTCGTGGTATTGTATGGTGTGCGGCTAGTTGACCGTTGCGACCAAATGCGCGATTCGTATTGGTTTCTATAATTTACCAGAGGGCCTAGACAAGTGAAAATCGCTTCGAAAGCGTTTCGTATTTCTACGACTTTCAACAAGATTGACATAAGCTTTTCGATAGGTTATGTCAGTCCTATACATTTTTGTCTTTTCGATTATCGTTATCGCTGATAGAATGTTACTTTGTCTAGGGCCTCTGGTCGTGCTTGTGGCCGTCTAGTGCGCGAGATCCCTAAAACTAGTGTACAATGGACGTTCTTATCGTACAAGGCAATATCTTACAGACAACTTTTGGATCAACTGAAAGAAAGAAGAGCCATTTTGGGTTGTCAGCGATAAAAAATTGCATGAAACATACTTACAGATAATAATACAATCTTTTATAATATTTTAGGAGCAGTACGAATTGCAACTGTCTGCCTCGTTGGTCTAGTTGTCGCAAGCGCTATTGCTGAGTATGAGGACCTGGGTTCGATTCTCGGGTCGGGCAAAGTGCTATCGGGTTTATTCATCTAGAATTACTCAGTAGCAGGAATATGGAATTGTGCCCGGTTGAAGGCAATAAGCTCGCCCCCGATTACATGGGACTTGAACATAACTGGTGAAATGTGGGTTTACTATAGGTACACCTCTGCCCAACCCTTCGGGGAATACAGGCGTGATGTTGTGTACAACTACAAATTGCCTTGAGTCTTTTTCTAATAGGCACAACAATCACAGCGTTTTATACAAGAACGGTAGCAAGAGACCAGAAACTAGATATAAACACGTTGCAAATAAAAGGAGTCTTGATAAAAACCTAGACAGTCGTAAGATGGATTTCCTTAAGCGAAGCTATTGAAAATCGAAAAATAAAGAAGCCACATCGAGCGCAGACACGATTTAAAAATACACTGCATCGAAAGCCTTCAAATAGGGACGCACGTACATTTTCTTTCCGATGTTCTGTTCTATCTATACCTACCAGTGATGCACAGACCGTGGCCCGCCAACTAATAAAAACCCGGCCAAGTGCGAGTCGGACTCGCGCACGAAGGGTTCCGTACCATTATCTAAAAAAACAAAAAACACGTTTGTTGTATGGGAGCCCCTTAAATATTGATTTTATTCTGTTTTTTTTGTATCTTTTGTTATAGCGGCAACAGAAATACATCATCTGTGAACATTTCAACTGTCTAACTATCACGGTTCATGAGATACAGCCTGGTGACAGACAGCTGAGCCTTAGTAATAGGGTCCCGTTTTACCTTTTGGGTACGGAACCCTAAAATGAGCGAGAAATAGTTAGAATAAAATTATAAAATATTGACAATGTTGACAAAATACTGGTATTCAGGTGCATCCGGTTAGACTGGAAGCCGACCCCAATGTAGTTGGGAAAAGGCAAGGCAGATTGATATTGATTTGATTTTGTAAATACCTACACCACTTAAGTTACGTATTTATGTTTAGTTTTAATTTAAAATTTACGTAACTTTAATGAAGGTAACTTACTCAACTTCTACCGTCGTTGCGTTGAAAAAAATACGTATAATTTTTTTTAAAGTTATTTTTAGAAGTTACCTTTTTATTGTACCTAATTAAACTCTTCTAAAACGTTTAGCTTCTTACTTTTTTTGCCACCAGGCCCACCTTTGTCTCATAATGTGCCTGACTGACCCCTATTCTCTATAAATATGTGCATCCCTGATAAAGCTGAAGAGTTTTTTTTGTTAGTTTATTTGAGCACGCTAATCTCTGGAACTATATCATCCGACTTGTTTTTTTTTTTTGCATTGAGTAGCCCAATTCTTGAGGAAGGTTACAGGCTATTTAAGATCACTCTACGACCCTTAAGCGCCAAGCAAATAAAAAAAAACTGGCCTAAAGCGCGGTGGACCACGCACAATGAAGGGTTCATTCGATTAAATAAATGCCAAATATATTTAGAAATAAACTTCCAGAGACTCTTTTGACATAATGTCTTGTTAAGAACGAAATATATAATATATAATTTACTTTTGTGAGACTTTTCAAGTACCTAACAATGATTGTTAAAAAGAGAAAGTTCCATTGAACATTCGAATAAATTAGACCGATAAATACGCGTAACAACTTTCAATTTCAATACGTTCGTCCATAGAAACGAACATTTTTGCTTGCTTCGTATTTCTAAAGGACTTACAACTCTAATAGGCTACTAAGGCATATAAGCATTACATAATCCATAATATACACACATAAACTCACGCTTTCTTCCCATGGGGGGTAGGCACACATTATAGAACGTCACCTGCTACGATCCTTACATACCTTTTGGTTCGTTTACGTTCATACATCCAATCCATACCTACTATGATATTATCCTAATCCTAGTTAGGATATTATAAAAGCGAAAGTGAGTTTGTTTGTTTGTTACGCTTTCACGTTAAAACGGCTGAACGGATTTGGATGAAATTTGGCACATGGATAGACCATGACCTGGAATAGGACACAGGATACTTTTTATCCCTATATTCCCTCGGGATCGATACTTACGCGGGTGAAACTGCGGGGCGTAAACCGGTATTTTTTAAACCGGTTCATAGCTTTGCCCCACTTCTGTGAAGTTTGATTTGGATAATTCTTTTTTTATTGTGTTCGTTATTCTCAGGGGAAGGTTCGTACGCAAGGTAGGTGTAGGTAGGGTAGGTACTTAGTGCTACCCGTATGAAGCCGGGACGGGCAGCTAGTTTCAAATAAATACTTTGTTTGACCAACGTTAGCTAATTAATATCAAACACTACTCACGTACATATTCTTTCAAACAATGGTACTATCTTTTCTTTATGTTATTGTATAAAATGATTGTTCTTTTGTTACAAAATCAAAATTACTACTTCAGCACTATATAACAATAATAAATCAAGCATAATAGCTGAAAGATTTTGTTTTTCAAACAATCGATTTTATGTTGTAAGGGTGTCTATACTCACATCCGGGTCGGCATGATTCGGCACAACCGAGCTGCAAAATTGAATATACTGCATGTATCAGAAATGTGTGGTAAAATAAAAAAGTAAATGTGCAGTACAGACCATCAAACTGAACAACCTTCTTCTTAGGACCAATATCGTAATCGCGAAATAATAATTGGTTACCAAACATTTGGTTCGAGTAGGTACTGAAGTTTTGTATGGGACAGCATATTATTTTTCTATTCTCTCTAATTATTCTTGTCTGTACTACATCCTTAAATATGACCACGCATTTCTGATACCCGCTGTATGTAGTAATTTGTGAATTTAACCGCCGAATCAAATGTGCCGAACCGAACCAATTGTGTAGCACGCTTAAAAATGTTTACAAACGAGAGACTTTTCAATGTTGCGATTCAAAAATGCAGTTCAAACGTAAAGCGCTCTTATTTCAAAAAAGCAATTTTATCCCAATAAAAGCAGACAAAGTAAGAAAGTCTAGAGAAACAACTCATGTTTAAAGTGTCAATGGAGCCCTTTACACTTCAATAAACTCAAAATGACTTTAGCACGACTCCATTCACCCGTAACTATGTTACTGTAATTGATTTGAAAGGCTTCATGTTATTCTTTGTATACCCTTCTCCTCTATCAATAAGGTCTATTCTTGTTTAGCACGAAAGTTAAAACACTTTTCCATCAAATTATACAATATTGCGTGTGCGAGTATTTAGAATGATAAACTCTTTGGCACGGAATGTGTATGCCTTTGTTTTCATGTCAAAATAAAAGATGGATTGCTAAAACGAAGCATTCGCTTAAGCAGCAATAAGCATTCGCTTATTAAGTAGAACAGTGATGGTGACCCAGTGGTAACTGCCGCAAATTACGAGTTGTAGGTCGTAGGTTCGAACCCCGACAGGCGCTTTACTTTGTGTAAATTATATCATCACAACTGCTTTCAAAATTGTGAATGAAAACATCGTCAGGAAACGAGCGAAGGCAATTGAAATCTACCAACCCGCGTGGGAGGTTACGGCCCATTCCCTCTCACATAGAGGAGGCCTATGTCGCAGCAGTGGGAACATTATAGTCTAATTATGCGTTATTAACCACTTAAAACTTGATAAGATGTCATCATTGTTGTTATTGAAACGAAGAAACTTCTAATCACTAATCCAAATAACATTTACGAATAAAATACGTCGCCAAAATCATACAACAGTAATTCAATTACCGAATTATTACCAGACCTATTAACTTTTAACCGCTTACGTCGGATTTATCCGACAAATATTTTCGTGTCCATTTCGCCAGAGTCGTATATTTACGACACTCGTTTTTTTTTTTTTTTAAATTCAATTACGCATTGCACATCATCTTTGTTGAAGGTATTTATTTTCGATGCCAGGTGCTGGGGGCACGACAACCGATATAAAGTCGGGCGGTAAAAAAATTAAAGTAATAAAAACTAAAACCCAACTAAAAAGACAGACAAATTAAAAATCCGGAGTCACACGTAATCTGTTCTATTTATGCCGTAACACATGACTCCGGATTTTTAATTTGTCTGTCTGGGGTGTCTTGTTTATACCTTTTTAGTCGTAAGTAGTTGGGTTTTAGTTTTTATTACTTATTTTTTTTTACCGCCCGACTTTATATCGGTTATTTTAACAACTTAAAACTTGATAACATATCATCATTGTTATTATTGAAACGAAGAAGCTTCTAATCACTAATCCAAATAATATCTACGAATAAAATGCGTCGCGAAATCATACAACAGTAATTCAATTACCACATTATTACAGCCAGACCTATGAGGAAAATAAATAGGCACTAACGCATTGGAGACATAAACATTTAATTTATATTATAATGCAAACGACAATACAACAGACACGAACGCATTTCTCATAACGCTCCCGCTGCGATTCAGGACAGCACAAAATTAAGTAAATCTGGACGCGGACTGCACTCTAATAAAACTCTAAACAGTTATTCCACTATGCTAGAAAGAGACAACGCTATCAACCCAATAATCATATCTTATTCACAAAGTCTATTTATCGTACATTTATCTTCGACACTACTTACGATGATCTTAGGTCAGCCAATAGGCAACATGCAAGCGGAACGCTGCACTGCAGGAATTACGTCGTCTACGTAAACGGTTAGATAACCCAGTCGCTTCGTTACATCCCAGAGTCCATAATAGTAAATTATAACATGGTTCCCTTTCACATACGAGCAGTAACGTGAAACTGTTCCGGGAAATATATATCTGTCGGACATTCAGGTTCGCGTGATTCCCACCACTATTCTGTGGTAAAAGAAGATGGCTGAATTTATCGGTTGACTTCGACCGGCCGTTCGCACCCAATGCGATACGGATTCGGAACACGATACATTTATAGCTTTGCAATTTGAAGCTATCCCTTCTTCTGTGCCTGTTGGGAAACGGTTCGACAACAGAAACCAAGGACTTATTTAATAGAACATCATTCCGACTTAATTATTCGCAAATACGCTAAAACGCCATGCATGTCATGAGCGCTTAGCAGTAATCATTTCATATTATTGTATTGGAGGATGATCTATGGTATAGAAATATAAAAAACAGGATGATACCAACAAATACCTAACTAAACTAAAATAACCTGCCAAGTACAAGTCGGTCTCCCACACGACCCGTTCCGAAAAACGCCGAACAAAGCACGTTTCTTGTACTTTATATTTTTTATTGTTTGTTGTTATACCGGTAATAGAAATAAGTACACAATCTGTGAACATTTCAACTGTCTACCTATTACGGTTCATGAGATACACCCCGCTGACAGACAGACTGACGGCCGCATGGACGTAATTGGGTTCCGTTTGGCATCCTTCAGCTACGGAACCCTAAAAACTGAACTGTCAACCGTAGCCAAAGTAAGAGAGATACTTCCAAGACTTGACCGTGACTCTGCAAATCCTTAACCTAATCGGTCGACCTTTATAATACATAGTAGTCATTTATTGTCCATACAAGTGGCCGTACCCGGCCCTCGTCAAGTTAACAAAGTGACTGGTCAACGATAAACTAATTTCAAGTAGAACAGCTTTCTTAAAGCTGTTTTGAGACATCTTCGCATACCTACTACTAATCACTATAATTATGTACCTTGTTCGAAAAGTACCTAACGAAAATGTAAACAAATGGTTCAGAAAACGTGTCTGTGCCAATTTATTTTGTATTTTTGTTTGTGTGTGTTTTGTTTACCAAGAGCCTTGAAATGAATAAGTACTTAGCCCCTAAATTCAAATTAAAGATGTTTTTAATTTGTCAATTGAGGTTAATTTTACAATCTTAATTATCGTCGACGAATTTTCAATTGCAATTTAAGAATGTTATTCAAACAATTATTGTTGGAAAAAATAGAAACCTTCTAAATACAGATGAATGTGGTACTAATTCCCTTTGTGGGTGATTACGTAAGAATTTAACCTAAACAGGGCTTGTTTACACTTTAATCTAATACTTTTAGAACAGACCATACATACTTTGGCAACACTATGTATGAGTTTACTAGCTCTTTCGTGATTGCCCATAATGATCATGATTATCGTGGGGGAGGAGCTTAAAAACTTCAATAAAACATAAAAATGCGCTTATTGTTATTTTGTCTTGACAGAAGACATCATCAACCATACATAGCTTATTGTTACAACAGAAGCTTTGAGCCGATGCAGCGTGACAACAACGATTTGCATATTAATTAAAAAATCCCACTCGATTTACGTTCCAAAGCCCCGTAACCCGCATAAAAGAAACAATTTTTGATTTCTGTTTATACTAGGAATCGATTAGTTCGCGTGCATGATGCTGATATAACCGCCATATTTGTTTTACATTTTAACGGTACAGCTTATTTTAATTACAAGAGTAATGAAGGGAGAGTCATAAAAAATAACATCGTTCAGTAGCTAACTCATAAAGTTGATTAACCTAGAGATATGTACGTTTGTCAGTTTTAATGTTCGCGTTAACAGCGTATCGCATTACATTATCTTCTAATTTATTCCGTACATCAATTATGTAAATGATGTAACATAAAGCAAATATTTATTTTTCTTTTCGGAATATAATAATTGATGCTTAATATACTATCGCGAGAATTTGCACGTGCAAGGAAAGTTTGATCACGTGACCTTGACATTTCACCTTCGGAGTTTTAAATCAACATACGATGGAATAACTCCTTGTATTAAACCGTTAAGTATTAATTATTAATCTGAAGAAACTATACGACCTTTATGATTAATACTCACACATGAAATGAGGTCTTAGAGGGAAAGGTAGCAATGTTGCCCGTGGGAAATACGGCTCCACGTCACATAATTTCACTCAACATTTTACATCTCACAATTTATATTTCAATCTTGTTCTTCATTCGTTTTCTCGGCCTATCGTAAAAGTTCGGTTTACTTCAAGGAATCATCCGAGACATGACACGTTTTTAGTATCTGCAGTGCGATTGGTGTTTGACCTCTTCGACCTTTAGGAGAAACTGATTTACACTGCCTGATATTACAGGTTTATGGGTGGGTAACAGCTGATATCAGAAGCTGAATATTTGATTCTCCGTTCACACACACATCAACCCCCATATTATATACGCTGCTTTAAGTTAAGTAATGATTAGTGCATGTTTAACGTTTATGAATAAAAGGTGTCGCTAGAATAGGCTGCCAACAATTTTCAGACAGATCATAAAACATTGAACGATCCCGCGGGAATATCGGGATAAAAAGTATCCTATGTCCTATTCCAGGAAATGGTCTACCCCTCTGCCAAATTTCATCAAAATCCGTTCAGACGTTTTAGCGTGAAAGCGTAACAAACAAACACTTTTTCGCATTTATAATATTAGTTAGGATTAAATTCCCAAATGAATATCAGAGAAATACAGCCCAAGAATATGACATAATTACAATTTACAGCTGGTTCATAACGGTCTATGTTTTCCGTTAAAGATAATAGCAGAAACTCGGGTGAAATGCAAACTGCCGAACATTTTGACCCACTTTTGGGTCTCGCACCAAAAACTAATCACAAGAATACATCCGGCTGCTTTTAATGTGTCCTTTATTATTGTTCACTTCGTGTTCAAATTGAAATGTTAGGTCATATTATTAATTCACTTTTCTTGCTCTCTACTTGAAATATGAAACAATTTTATGAACTGTCATCAATCCGGTAGATGAAATTGGCGCGTCTTTTGTAGGGTTGCCCTAAAACAAATTATGTTGCCAGCAATTACAGCAGGGCGACTCCTAGATGAGTTTTACAGCCTCCCCTAAAATGTTCCCTGGACAATATTAAATTGGTGTGTTTAAAATTGGACGGATGGGAAGTTTCAATTTTTCCGTTCCATTGGGAACCCTAAAGTGCTAAGTTCATGTTATTAAATGAAATTGAAACCGACGTGTTAAATATGAAATTCAACCCTCTGTTCTCCCCCAAAAAGTTTTAAAGTATAATAAAGGTACATGACATATCCCCGTCCGTTGATAGAAGTAGTCTATAAAAAATTCTTTCATTTTGTTTATGATTTTAATGATGCTGATTATGAATCTGTTCGCAAAACCAATTAAACAGTACAAGCGTTTAATTTTAATGCCGTACCCTACCTCAGATTTTACCATATTACTCTCGGCCTGAGTGAGAGCGAGACGGAGTGGGGTGCTGGCGGCTCTCAAACCTCGATTAGTTTAGGTAATTGCTTTTTGAGGTGAAAATAATGGTAATTAAAAAAAAAACATAAGGGCTGCTTTGTAGATAGTTCAGTATGCAAAGTTTCATGAGGTAATTTGGAGAATTTTTTGATTCCCAGCGGTTTATAGTTCGGTTTTGAGGTAACTTTGAGGATTTTATTTTCTATAGAGTAATCCTGTTTTCGCTAAACATAGGACCTAGCATAAATCATCAACTTTAATATATATTTATTATAGATTTATTTCAAAACTAGCGTTTGCCCGCGGCTTCGCCCCCGTGGATGTCGGAAATTATCCCACGGGAATGTGCTACCGGGATAAAAGTATCCTATGTCCCATAACCCACGTGGTCTGTCTAGGCGACCTAGGCGTTACGGCGTAAAAGTAACAGACATGAGACAGCCAGTAACTTTATATATTAGTGGTAGTCCATATCTATATTGTGGTGATAGTGTGGATAGTATGGATAGCAGTATGAAACTGTCATATTTATTATAGATTTATTTCAAAATTAATGCTGCATTATTTTCGGCATAACGGAGGATCATGCTAAGCAATTTGAGGTAGGGTACGGCCTTAATGCGTTGGAACCGCCATTATTGATACATGTAGTATGGTACCTACCTACATTATGTACACAAGTCAAAGGCATTCTAATCTCGTCAAAGTCTGCGAATGTCTAACACATACTCGAGCCACTTAGGCTGCTTAATTATAATATTAAACAGTAACATTGAGGTTACAAACATAGCTCTCAAATCGTCAAAGGGTTTCACTATTATTAACATAAATAGCACAATAAACTAAATTGAGACATCAAAACGAATAATTTATATTATTTATTTGCATATTGTCTACTATTTACTCTAACGAGTAATATAAAAAAGCCAATAACTTATCATGAAATATTTCCGAAACCACGCAAGATAAGTTCTTGAAGTAAAAAGGAACATTCAAGTATATTTAATAGCGCATAAAAAAACACTACACTATAAAACTGTTTTCAGGGTTTTTTTACTTCATTTAGCTAACTTGTGTGGTTTAGGAGATATTTATATTTCTTTGGCTTTATTATATTGCTCGTTAGTGTATTTCCAGATTTGACAAGTACATACTATCATGTAAAGTTACGAGCAAAAATATGTATGCACTCACCAAAATTCAATGTTCTCGTGGAATAACGATTGCAACTTTGAGATGATACATATTTCATAATAATAAGGGTTTCAAAATACTATTTTCGTTATAACATAACATTACAATCAATAAAGTAGGAGCAAATCACTTTTAAATGTTGCCATGTTAGTCGAAAATATTCTGTCACCCGCAACTGAAGGTGAAGATGGTATTACAAAACAACTAAAGATCACGGCTGAAAGGGGCGATACACACTTGTTCGGGTCGTCACATTGGATTCGGCAGTATATATTGAACAACAAAGCCGACCCAAAGTAATTACTACACACATTCACCTTTCATTCGGCTCGTGCCGATCGGCAAAGTCCGTTCGGCATCTACACGCTGTCATATTATAGCTGAGCACAATGCGAGCAAAGCCGAATGACTTTTACCGCATATATCTCTACATAATACTTATCATCGATTTTCCGCCAGGCTGTGCCTAATCATGCCGACCCGAACAAGTGTGCAGCACGCCTAAAAGATATGAATCAAATAAATTGAACAAATTATTCGATGCTTACTCGCCAAGAACAGACGCCTATTAAAAATTCCAATCATTGTAATTTGCGCTTTGCCGACAAGACATAAATCCGATATTGTCTGCGAAATTAATGAAGTTCGGTGCCGAAGCTGACAACGGAGAAAAGGGTATTAGGACTTTTTTCCTTTTTGCGTTAATACGAGTTAGCTCTGATGTATGAGAGATTTTCGGAGGGTATACTGAAGCCATGAAGCCATTTATTAAAAGACAAAGGACTCCTCTTATTGAATTCATAATTCTTTTGGGAATTCCTTTATAAGGTATGGTTAACAGAATTATTTTTAAATTGAAAATAAAAATATGGTTTATTATCTTAACAAGTAAATACCTTAACAACTTATGATTAGAGCCTCTTCTTAAGTAAAATATTAATAAGCGTTTAGGAGACTCCGCTCTTCCAATATCTTAAATACGTATAATTTACTTGTTTTATTTTTGATTCTATATCCTAAATGTAGACACAAAATTAAAAAATAATGTATAAAAAATAATTTAATTTAAAAAAGCAGTAGTGTGAGAGTGAAGATTTGTGAATGTGAATCAATCAGAGTGTATGCGTGACTCACGTGAGGTTAAGTATGGTGCAGGCATTAGGTATATGGTTATAGTTAATTCCAGCAGCGCCTCCGTGACGTCACAGGTAAGTGGTTTTATGCAATTAGTTACGATTAATATTTCTATAAATCTTTATCGTTGTAACTAATAACTTCCATACTATATCACAAGGACAAAAATATGAAGGTATTCATTGTTCATACTGTAGTTTTCCTTTTTTTTTCCAGGCAACTTCAATATTATATTTTCTCATATTCTACATTTCAGAATTAAGGATATTGCCATTCTGATTAGACTGGAAGCCTACCCAATATAGTTGGAAAAGGCTATGCAGATAAAGTTGTGAAATCATGAATGGGATTACCTACGCCAACATAAGTCGTAACTCGTAAATCGTATCTAGATTTAATTTATTCTTACAAACAGAAGAAAATGTCGTGGTAAGTAAGATTAGCCAGTCATCCAGGTTAATAGCGGCGTTAACGACACAGGGTGCTCCGAACATTTATGTATCTTCACTCAAAAAGATCCTTCATTCGCTGATTAATTGTAATTAATTAGCGAGCAGTAGTGGCCCAGTGGTAATTATCCTGACTTACGAGTTGTAGGTCGTTGGTTCGAACCCAGCCAGGCGCCTTAACTTTGTGTAAATTATTTCATCACCGCAATGGTGATGAAATTAAGAATTATTTCTTAAAATGGAATAAGTCTTAAAATGGTGGAGGAAGACATCGTGAGGAAACCGGCATGTCCTAGAACTAAAAATTCGAAGACATGTGACATCTACCAACCTGCACTGGGCCCGCGTGGTGAATTACAGCCGACTCCCTCTCACAGAGAGAAGGCCTGTGTCACAGCAGTGGGAACATTATAGGCTGATTATGCTAGCGAGAGAAAAGACAGTAATTAGTTTAGAATTATCTAAGCTTTTCAAATACAAATAATAATAATCCATTTTTTACTAATTCTATTAATTATTCTATCTGCGTATTTGACTTAACCCCACGTAATCAATCACAGAACCAATTTTTGGTGATTAATTTTGCAGCATTCATGCTCAAATACAGTTAAACCCAGGGCTTTAAAGTTCAGAATCCTCTTGTACAAATTTTCCGGACCTATCCGTCGAGAGAGACGTCAACGTAATCCCGTCAAATTAAAGTATAAACAACACGTTACCCCTTTGACTGTTAAAGGTTTAACCCCAAAAAAGCTAGACTTTTGGAGGTTGGACGCTTGAACCTTTCGCCTTTGATCTGAGCGGACAAGCCTTTCGGTATTCGCTCTGGTTGTGCACGAAATTTTTAATAAATCGAGTTTGGTAGCCGAAAATAAAATACGGTTTGGGAGAAAAACTGCGTTTTTGGTTTTACACTGGATCTAGTATCTCCTCATGAAATAGAAAATCTAAACGGTTTATTAATTTTTACCTAGGTATTTTGTATTATTTTTGATGTGTACCATCTTTCCTCTCGTTTTCCTGCAATCACTGGAAGTGATTTCGTGAAAAGGGACGGAAGTGTGTAACAGGAAGCGGCGGAAGCGCGCGCTATTTGATTTGACCAATGAGGATGATGGTGATGATGATGATGATGAATATTGTTTATATCATTATATCCGTCAGCCAAGATGTCGGATGTTACACATCATATGCGTAAGATTCGCTTGTTTTTTATTTGTCTTTCAATCTGTCTTACTTTTGCTATGAAACTTTATGGAAAGCGCTCGATACTAAATACTACTACTACAAACAGTAACAGCTTAGTAGATAAAAAAAACAATGCTAATCGAACCACACAGGAAACTGAAAAAGTTATTGAAACTAATTTTTGTATGAATTGACATAGTTCACCAAACTTTTAATACTAAAAAACCTTTAAAACGAAAACAGGAAAATGATTGAAACTAATTAAAACTTCGTAACTTCGT
This sequence comes from Lithophane ornitopus, assembly GCA_948473465.1. NCBI lineage: Eukaryota > Metazoa > Arthropoda > Insecta > Lepidoptera > Noctuidae > Lithophane > Lithophane ornitopus. The sequence goes on from OX419629.1 coordinate 6,130,117, forward strand.
ATTATGAACGTGTATGAACGTAGCAACGCGAGTACAATCCATACGATTGTACACTTACAGATTCCCTTTATGCATACCCGTAAAGGCAAAAAGACGTGGATCGTTATAGCCGAACGATTAATCAACAAGGTATGCGCGATTTTAAAGATTTCTGTCCAAATTTCAAAATTCCCTTAAAGAAAATGCACTTTCAATTTTCCCGAATTTTCCAATTTTCCCGGCAACTTTTAAGTTTCTTCTTTCCGTATGACCCTGAATCGGACTATAAAAAACATTTTAAAACAAAAATATGCCAAATCGGTTCAGCCGTTCTCAAATGATGCGCTTACCAACGAACAGCATTTTATTTTTATTATATACATCTAAAGATTATATGTATTTATCAATCACTGAGCTTATTCCAATAAAAATAATTAATCGAAGCATTTAATCATGTAGGTTGCCGTTAATAATAAAGGGTATTAACATAGTAAATACGAGCTAAGTAAAGCTTAATTATGTGCAGTAAATTATTCGAAAACACGTCAACTCTAATATATAGGCAATAAGGACTCAATTCAATGCAACTGATACATTGCGTTCTCTATGTATGATAGAATCTATGCGTTTGCCTCGTATGTGGTATGTATTTGCATTTGCCAAGTACATTTGTAATTAATAAGAGATAATTATGTACACTTACTACGCAATTATGGTAAGGTATGGGTAAGGTGGGATGTTCTGATTTCAGTTCAAGACAAAATATAGGAACCCGCGGACACGCGACGCGACGGCCCGAATCTGGTGACTCTGGTAGAAGTTTCTATGAAAACTTCACGGAAATTGCCTGTCTGTCCTTGAAGATGGTCACATTATAAAAAATATTGTATTCCCTAGCAATTTAAAGAAGGTAAGTAGTTGCCTAAAGGGACCCGTGTGTTCAAACAAAATCGAGCAAATGTGTAAGCAAAAGATGATCGTCATCGTATCTTATGTAGATCGCTATAGCCGATCGATTAATCAACAAGGTATGCTCGATTTTAAAGATATTTGTCAATCGTTAATAGGTAACAGTAACGATCGATAAAATTGAGAAAATCTGTAAGAAGCTTACAGGTCCTATTTATCGTCGATCGTCAAAACACAGCATGTCGAGCAAATCTGTAGGCACCTTATCGACTGTCCAAACATTGTGGCAACAAGGAACTATTGTACCTACTATTGTACCACACTATAACAGTATTATATTGACAGACAAAAAAAATCTTTTAGAGATATTTTATTGTTGCAGACATTTTCAGTATTTACACTAATAAGCCTTGACCATGAGCGCTGAAAGATTTTGAAGTTCATTTCAATGTTCAATGTTCATGGAAATAAGTACTAACAAACGCACAAAAATGGTTCCTGAATAAATTTACACCAGTTTAGAGAATATCAACCGTATAATGTGAAACGATATATTACAATCAAAGTCAACGCAATGTCGGAACTGTTTATATACGCTACAAGTTCCACAGAAGAAGCGACACAAAGAATTTCAAAGGAATTTATCATTTACGTTCTAAAATACCTCTTTTATTTCGCTATCTGGATGGGCACCACTATTAAAATACCTACAATAATTCACCTCATTAATTTGTCACCCTTATTTGTACGGGAGCAATTTGATAGGCATACAAACAGACTGTGCATACCTTGATAATGTTACAATAATAATAAATGTTGGAAATATTTTCCTATAATCAAACAACGTTGCTTATTACAATATTTTGTTTATTATGGAACATGTTAATATTTCGGACTGGATAAATTGAAGGATTTTGATCACAATATTGGAAAATATACACGGTATATCTAAACATAATTATTATAAATTAAAGTCGCTGTATTCTGTAAAAAAAATATTCCGGAAGGTTTATGTGTATGTTACGTTAATATTAAAGTTGCAAGTCGTAAAAACCATGCGAATCACGATCGGGTCGCTAGTTGACTTATGACACAAATCCATACTCCGGACTGCTACTGAAAAATTCCTTATGGAAAAACCCAATAACACTTTGCCCGACCTGGGAATCGAACCCAATGGAAACCCCTCATGCTCAGCAGTAGCAACCACTAAACCAACGAGGCAGTCATTATATTGATAATACAACCTGCACATAATGAGACAGAATATTCGATGCTTTAGTCTTATTAGAATTTGTGAGACACATCACTTTGTTGACGTCTGTACTAACACGAAGATCAAACACTAAACAAGCCAATATGTATTATTGCTCTAACGTTTACTAAATGGCACTTAATTATTCACGTGTTCGGTGTTGAAGATACATAAATTAAGTCCTCTATTCTCGTATTATATAAGCCATCATGTCATAACATATTGCTCTGTTAATAAGTTACCGTGAACTCATGCACAAAACTGTACTATTATTGTTCAGAATCGCGAATGAAACAGTTTTCACCCATTCCGGAATTTTAGATTATGCTTCAGCTGGATAAATTTCATTGTGATCTGTAGGGTTGGCACAGTGAAGGTTTATAAACTGTGAAATATTTTATTTTGAGCTGTAAACAAAACATAATAGTTTACAATATAAAAAAAATTGAGAAGTGTCGTGGGACATCCGGTTGGACCAAAGTTCCTTTCGCTGCATACATTAATACAGAGCCATCTAGTATGGTCTCAAGTTTCAAGTGTCAAATGTTTTTGTTTTTTAATACAGAGGCATCTCCATAGTTCAAAGTTTTTAGACTTTTTAGCTTGTAAAACAAAAACTTTTGTCTTAGACTTGAAATTGACTTTTTCCGGCTTATCAGGTTTTTCGTTTATCTCTACCAGTTTGCTCCTACCGCGAGCTGCGTTAAAGAACTTTGTTCCAAATATTCAGTTATTTACAATTTGTAATAATAATGAAATATGCGTGTTTTGGGGCTCTATACTACCAATACCGATAACTACTTTTTCCTAAAACCATTAACAGAATTTAATTCCGATTTTCTGAATAAACTAACATAATAACTATTTACTATACTCCATTTGAAATAAGATTAGACGTATAGATAAGCCTTTTTTACATTCCGTTCAACCGATTTTGAATTCTATTGCGTTGGTGGCATGACAAATGACAGCCGCAGTAGATAGTTGGCATCGTGTAACTTTTTTTGCTGTTAATGCTATCCTTATGCCTACGGTATAGAAGTCAAAATCGGTTGAACGGACTGTAAAAGGGTTTGTTTTAATGTCTAATCTTATTTCAAATGGGGTATAGTAGCAAAACAAATTGTTCAAATACTCATTTGAACCTAATTCGTTGACTCAGCAAAATGATTACAGAATCACCTGTGAATGAAACGATACGCTAAATCGCGGATTGAGAAGAATTAATTGCATATTTGGCTACAGTTGATTGGTTTTCCCTGATAAAGTAAAACAACGAACCTTCGAAGCGAAAATGTAATTAATTGGGAAAACTTAGCAAATACGACGCCGATATTCCATTGAACGAAGGCAATCAGATTAGAGTTAATTAGTCGGGTTTGAATGGCAAGCTAGCAACCCTAGGAAGTAGGTATAAAGTATTCGGTGTGTGCGAGCGATCGTGTGCTGGCGTGCATTGTGCGAGGGCGCGAGATTGAAGCGTGCGGTTTGCATCCGGACTAACACAATGGCCATTTCGATAAGTATCGCGATGCGATCTGTGGACGACACAACGACAGCCATTACACATCCTGGAAACGGTGTTAGCCTACCTGTACAGTGTACCTGCCACCCGCCAGCCGCCAGCCCGCCAGACGCGCCGATCATTCAAATTTCTATTTAGCAACATCCGATAACGCCGTCATTCAATTTATACGTTCCCTGTTTCACGAATCTGTCATGTCATTCCTGTTATAGTGCTGTCAAATCGTTTTCCCATTTCGAAGAGAAAAATGTTTTTCTCATTTCATCTAAAACTTATTTATGGTCTAATTCCTAACTTGTAAAAGCAATCAAGGTAGGATAGTAAATCAAGAAAGAGACATTTTTCAAAACACGGGCGTCGTAAAGCAAGTTCGTAGACACCGCGGAGAAGGTGATATAGGGAGGAAAGTTTAAATTTGTATCACGTGGCTCGAGCTAGAGATGTCTCACTCTATCGCGTACTGCTATAAACTCGAGCCATCTCCAATAAAACTTTGACTCGTTTGCACTTACAAGAAAATAATACTGCTTGCTTACTTTCCGATTCGATTCGCCAACGTGAACGTGAAGACAGAAATGTTTTGGTGCTATTTAATTTATAACTTTGCGTCTACAACTTAAACTTGAGTGGAAACTGGGTATAAGGAATTTTCAGGAACGATTTCAAAAGTTAAACAACACAACTCATGGTACGCATGGTAAATCTACATGTTTTTTATCTTTAGCTGGGTTTAATCTGGTGCTAAACTTTAAGAATAAGAAAGAAAGAATAATGTTTATTTGGACAAAGAACATAATCATCCTATGATTTTCCCACTGCTGGGAACCTCCTCTCTGAAAGAGGGAGTGGACCGTAATCCACCAACCGGGTACGGTGCGGGCTGGTAGATATCACATGTCTTCGAATTTTTGGTTCTAAGACATGTCGGTTTCCTCACAATGTTTTCCTTCACCGTTTTGAGAGCAGTGGTCTTGAAATAAAGTGACAATAATGTTTTAACAACAAAAACAAAAAGGTCCATTTCAGTATTAATGCCAGATATATACTGTCTGACGCTGGTTTTCTAATTAACCATTAGGAACAAGTTTAGTATCATCAGTTTCTCACCTATCATTCTCTACCAACATTAGGGAAAAAGGTTCTTGTCTTTTGCCAAGCTGGTTTTAATCAAAACCAGTTTTTTTTTAAATCAAAAGTTAGGATACTTAAATTTTTATAATTTATACATGCATACTTTAATGAGTTATTTTTACCTTAATTTTCTGATAAGAATCAATGTAAGAAAAAGAACCGTTCTACACGTTCTCGCTAAGATGACGATACTAATTAGAAGCTAATAATACATGAAGGTACGTATATTACCGACAATAATTACTTACATGAGTCTGTAGGCGGTGGACTAATAGCAAAATAATCAATTAATATGCTTCTTTAAACCATGCCTGAAGTACATGCGTATATAAGAAATACTGAATACATACATACCGGTCAAAATCATAACCCTCCTTTTTTCTTCGCCGTAGTCGGGTAAAAAGAGCAATTTTTCCAAAATAATTTCGTTCGCCTCGATAAACGTAATAATAATTGGATACCCGAAAGGTATATGAAAAGAAGGGGAATATTTTAGATATAGTGGGAACATCTATGATTCGATGACACGGTTGGCGCAGTGGCTGAGCGATGGACGGCTGCGCAACGTGTCGCGGGTTCGATCCCCGCACGGAACAAATATTTGTATGATCTGCAAGTAGTTGTTCCGGGTCTGGGTGTTAGTGTATGTGAGTTTCTATGTTTGTAAACGCACCCACGATACAGGAAGACATTCGTAGTGTGGGGCAACGTTTAAAAAAATAATAATAATAATAGTAATATGATGTATGAACGTAAACGAAGCAAAAAAGGAATTATGTACCTAAGGAACGTAGCGGGTGGCGTTCTGTAGTTTCTGCCTATCCCGCCGTGAGTTTATGTATGTATCTTTTTGTTTGCCGAGGGTTAATTGAACAAAACTCCTTTTACAAATTGTTTACTGTATCTTAGAAACTTTTCAAAGACTGAAGCTACAAAAGGAATCCTAACTAATATTATAAATGCGAAAGTGAGTTTGTTTGTTTGTGACGCTTTTACGCTAAAACGGCTGAACGGATTTAGATGAAATTTGGCACATGGGGAGACCATGACCTGTAATAGGACTTCGGATACTTTTTATCCTGATATTCCTACGGAATCCAGACTTACATGGGTGGAACCGCGGAGTTATTCTATTCTAATACCAAAAACTAATACCACTGGTATTTGTTGGAACTCATATTTATTTTCTATTCTGACGGATACCATTGTTTACTTGTAATTTCTTTAATATTCTAAAAAAGTCACAAGTTTTTTTATGTTTATTAAGTATAACAACTTACGAGCGGCACCAACCAACCACAATAACCAACTAGCATTTTAGGTTTCCTATAAGTAATAGGAAATTTTGGTTAAGCATTGAGTATCCCTAACCTAAATAATCTGTCACTACCTAATATTTCAAATCATAAACCAAAGTTGACACACAAAGAGATAATAATATCCCAGTTTTCACGTGCAGCCTAGTATGTATTTAATTTAATTCAGCGTCGTCTGTGGGCCTAGTTGGCACCTCGTCAACTGCACTCGGATTCCGACGCGACTGTGTTTATACACAACCCTATTTCAACGTGCCAAAATCTGGATAAGACAGCGTTTTTAATGCGAAAATCTCGTACGAACCAACATTAAAACGGAGAGTTTACAATGAAAGATTTAAAACCACGTTAATCAACATGTTTAGGATGCTTAAATTCGAATCGTAACATAACATTACTCGTAAATGCACGAGTTTCGGCGTAAGCGGACATTGAACCGATTTCCGTCATTAATTTGTAAATAAACGTATAAAGCGGTCAAACCAGTTCTCTGGCGAATTCTGCTGTTGCTAAGGAATAGTACAATTTGCTTGTAATTTCATTCAAACTAGTTGTTTGAATCAACAATAGATTGGAGGTGCCTATTTGCATACGCTAAGTATTGTTCAAGTATTCGCTAAATGAGGGACATGGCTATATTGTTAGTTAGAAACAAATGTTTCTAAAGACAATACCCCAGGGTGTATATAGGTAGCTACACCGTAAAAATGTATGTAACAGCAGATTTTTGGTTAATAACCCATGAAAAATCATGTGTTCATGATAAAAGTTGGCGCATCGATTTCCCTTACAAAGATATTTTGAGATGCTACTTCAGAGCAAAAATCTACGCTATTATGAATAGAACAAGGTTCATAGGAATCATCAGCCTGAGCCCTGAGCCTGAGCACAAAAATTCAACTTGGATATGTACACAGTCGCCAAAATGTGCAGTGATAGCCTAGTGGTGTCACCGACAGGCTACCAAGTCATAGGTCTCGAGTTCGAACCCAAGACAGACCTCTGACTTTTCAGATTCATGTGCGTATTTTATAACTATCACTTGCTTCAAAAACAGTGAAGGAAAACATCGTGAGGAAACCGGCATGCCTGAGATATAATTCTCGACGGCATGTGAAGCCAAGTCAGAAGCCCGTGGACGGCTTTAAAACTCTGACATCAGGTTATTCACTAATCTAACGAAAAGAAGAATTCAAAGTGAGCTAATATTTCGGGATCTTACAAGGATAGGCAGCATCCTCGTGTCTACTAAAAATAACATATTGCTATCAATCCGTTTGTAGAGCGTGGTAATTGTGGCAATATTTCTTATGACCGTTTATAGTAACAATCTATTGAGTTCATGGAACATGGGACGTCTCTCATGTCTCAACTTATTATTAGAGCTAGACACAGCTAAAAATAATAACTTCTGTCTGATGAACACTTAACGACTGTCTGATGAACACTTTACAAAAATAGAGTAATTATTTCTTGAAACTCGTAATCATTATGAACATAAATGTTCGTATTTACATTTATTAATAAGACCACGTGAGGAGCTCGTAGCTAAGTAATAACAGCCGCACGGGTCGATCCATCAGGTTAAGCTACGCTTGCCGGGGTTGGTCCGTGGATGGGTGACCATCTTTACATACCGAGACTCCTCCGTGCCTCGGAAAGCATGTAAGCCGTTGGTCCCGTCTGTCATTTGCGGATCTTTGACAGTCGTTACGGGTCGTCAGAAGCCCGAAAGTCTGACAACCAGTCTTACCAAGGGGTAGCGTATTACCCAGTTACTGGGTTGTGGAGGTCAGACAGGCAGTCGATCCATGTAAAATGCTGGTATTCAGCTGCATCTGGTTAGACTGGAAGCCGTCCCCAACATATTGGGAAACGGCTAGGCAGACTGAATAAGACCACGTGGAACGACACTTGCTCAGGCCTATTATAACAATTCCCTTTAACTACTTCTTTGAATGTAATCTTAATCTTTATTATAATGTATTGTATGTCTCAATGATAAGCTGACACGAACTTATTGTTAGCAAAATCGCGTTTTATGTTGACCGTTACTTACTTAGTAAAAGGATTTTAGTAAATAAGTTATAATCTTGGCGCCATGTGCCAGACAGGACAATGATCGTTACACTAGGGTATTAAGAGTCCCACGATTATGGCCTCCTATTTTTTGTAAAGGATTTTAATGGATGATGCTATTAACATAATCAGCCTTTATTGTTCCCTCTGCTGGGACACATGCCTGCTCTTCTTGAGAGTGAGTGGGTCGTAACGTAACCGTAACCGCATGGTGACGCGGGCCCAATGCGAGTTTGTAGATGTCAGCTGTCTTCGAATTTTTGGTCCTAGGACATGCCGGTTTCCTCACATTTTCCTTCATCGTTTTGTGAGCTAAACGCTATTGTAAATCTTTAAAGGACACTGAAACAGTCAATTGTTTTTCAACCTCCTTAATTAGTTCTTATTTGTAATTTGATAAGGTTTCGAATCTAAAGTATTCTAGCTATATAACTTGTCGGCCATAACCCGTCTCCCATTTAACCTTCAGGACTTATCTTGATATTTAGTTACTAACTAGCCTTCAGCTAAGACAGAACAGAAAACAGGTGCTGAAACTAAAACTCGTAAACAACAGTAGATAATTGCTTCTGTCTTTCGCATCGCATCTCATTAGAAACAGTACCTATCTTAGGTACAAGCAAGCACACCCAAGTTTTTATTTATTGCAAAACTTTCCCGACTCTGGATTACTGCTGTTTGCACATTGTTCCAAGATTTCTACATGTAGTACTTAGATTCGTTCTGGAGGGGCTCGTGTCTAAATAATAATAGTCACGCGGGTCCAACGAAGTTGTGGCCCGGCCGTCACTCGTAGATCTTTGTCAGTCGACACTGGTAGTCAGAAGCCGTAAATTCCGACAATCAGTCTTACCGAGGGGTATCGTGTTACCCAGTAACTGGGTCGTGCAGGTCAGATAGGCAGTCGCTCCATGTAAAATACTGGTATTCAGCTGCGTCTGGTTACACTGCAAGCCGGCCCCAACATAGTTGGGAAAAGACTTAAGATAGTTAATTGTTTCAGGCGTGACTTTACGGAAATCCATTATAAAATACAATAGACGTAGATATGTTTAGTAACCTATTCCGCTTAACTATTCTTCAAGAGTCATAAATAACCCTGTAAGAAATCGAAACGTGTTTCACCTCTCAACGAGGCATCCTCAGGATGACGATTGACCAATCGCGAACCAGAACACGACGTGTTGTTACCCCGAGAGGTGGATGCATAGAAAAAGACTTGGCAGATTGATTGTAGTACTTAGATTCAAGTTTCTTTTCAAGTAAGACTTGGGGACATAAGTATCCATCAACCGAAATGAGTAACGAGCTCATAAAAAATTTCTTCAAGCAACAACGTTATTCCGTAAAACTTTATACTGCCTGATATTACATAAAAATGAGGCTTCGTAAACAAATATAAAAACATCATTTACTTTATGGCTTTCGTAACTGGTGTCTTGGTTATATTGGGTTTTTTAAGACTCAATTTATACTTTTCATTTCATTTGAATCCTATGCTAAAAAAAAATTACAAAAATATTTAAAAAAACACGACTGCCCTGCTAAAAAACGAACTAAAAAGTAAAAAACAAGTTGATAAAATTGTCATTGCAGTCGGGGGACCGTTCTGTGGAACACTTTTTAATCTAAGAGGTCCCCCGACTGCAATGACAATTTATTTTCTATTTCGAACGGATACCATTGTTTTAACGAATACCAAAACAAGTTCGAAGATATAAGGTACAGTCAGTAAAAATGCTTTGTATGTAATTTCATTTTTCTAAGATGTGATCGATCAATCTGCACATGAGTTGAGAAACTTTACGAACAAGATATTGCACATTAAATTTAATAATTTAAAGAGTGGTATTGGTTCGGAATAGAAAATAAATATGAGTTCCAACAAATAATACCAGTGGTGTTAGTTTTTGGTATTAGAATGGAATAACTCGTTTTTCTTGGTCGGTAGATTTTTGAAGACGAATCTACAAGAGGACTTTAAATTATGATAATACACAAGCTTTTCAAATAAATAACATTGATCATGATCACTGACAGCTTCCATCAAAATTGTATCTGATATCGTACCCGATTACATCTAGATAGCGAACATCAAAGTCCCTAAAAAAATATTTATTTAAAGTCAGTATCTCAGCAAACGCAAGAACTTTTATAAAACTACAACTCGTAAATGAATTTGATACCACGACACAAAATAAAATGTAGGTATTTAGCGTCAGACTGTCAGACCACATAAGCCTTCTGTCTGCGTCAGCTAATGAAACCCTCAAAGTCAGAACCTTCACTTTTCACCTTTTGTCCTACAGGTCATTAACTTATCGAGTTAAATAAATAGAGAACATAATAACCTAGTTTCTGATTAAACCTAAATCATATTTTGTCAATATATTATTAGACAAAGACAATATATTTGGACAAATAATATTTTTAGACAAATAATATGTTTTCTCAGACAAAATACACTTAACTTATTATTCTAGTTAACTTCTTATTTATGTAATATTACTTGCCAAGTATGATGTACTACTATTTACCCACGATAATAAAAATTAAACCTACGCAAAGACCAAATGGAAATTATTTTATTATGCAATTAGTAGTCAGGGATTTTTTCTCTGGAGCACTATCTTAATCAATTTTTATATCAAAATAATGTTAATGGATTAATGGAGAAATAAAGATTTATATTATTATTTTTTAGGGGTATGAGGAACAGGGTGTAAAGTTCACTCATACTCCATAGGAAAGGGAGGATCCTCCGACCAGACGGGTGTTGTGTCTGGCGGGCAACTGCCCAACGATTGATATTGGGTTCTCGTATATATGTCCACTGCACGGTAAACTTTAATTGCGCGATGCAGGATTTATGTGACGTCTGTCTGACGTCAGGTCTTTGATGCGTAGTTCGCATGTGGCGATGTAGATACCGCCACAATTTAATATTGTTATGTACCCACAATATTTTTAGAAAAAGATTATTTTTTCTCTATAAAAATAATTATATGGCAAGTTATTTGAGAAGTCTACAAAATAGAACTTTCTTTAAACTAATTAATTACGTTTTATGTGAACACAAGAGTTATTCGGGAATAAACCACGAGGCCACAAAATACTACAGTACAGCAGGTTGACTCCGTACAATGAACTAAAACGCACGCTCACATAGAGACGTTTCACGTGCAGCCAGTGCAAGCGCACTCGCGGTTGGCATTCAGCTGACATGCACTGAACATTATGGTGCATCAGCAATGTTAAGTCTATCTTAGTCAGACGTACCCGACTATGGACAAGATTCACAGATCGCGCCTTGACTACTTTACTTCGCCAAGTAAATTACGTCTCATTCATACGATTGCAAATTTTATTCGTATAAAATTATTGTCAATATGCGTACGGAAGACTTACTCACATTCGCATATACAAATATGTACATTACCTGCATAAGAATAAGATACATATTTGTGTGAAACGCTTACTTAGCAAAAAACAGTCAATGTGCGATCTTTCAATCTTGCCGTACGTGTACGTGCGCCTATTTTTGCTGGTTTAATGTAGCCAACCTACTGAACTACACCGTGGCTTGTTAAGCGCTTTCTTACCGTAATCCTTTAAATAAACAGCCGCCCGCTTCAAACAACAACCCAGAGTGATGAAAGGAAGCTACGGCCCTAAATTAGATAAATTAATGTGGGCTACAGATCGCCCCCAACCTAATTCATCGCACTAATTATAAGAGATTTAATTGCCTTACTTGGCAACAAAAATTAATTAGAATCACAAGTGTTGTTTTAACAATAACACATTGTTTATGACGTTGTCTGAAATAAGAGGAGACAATTGGTTGGAATATTTCTTCGTAATTAATAGCGATACAGGAATTTCCGACATATGAAACAAACAACAAACAAACATTAGAGACTTGATTGAATAAGAATTCATTATTAAATATTTGAGTAATAAGAAATAACGACAATGATTGCAAGAGAAGCGAGGAAAAGCACTTCTAATGCTATTGTATAGGCAAACAATGTATAGGAAACTGATTCAGACAACAGAACAGCTAAATCACAGTCTCGTCGAATGTCTAACGCAGCTGACCATGCATCCAAGCTGTCAAATACATTATCTACCTTCTATTTCATCCTAGCCATCACACGAACATAATTAATAGCTCTCCAGTAGCGATTTTGCAACCATGAGGATGTGTCTATGGTATCACTCAACTTAGGTTATTTTACGCCCCTCATAATAAAACAAGAATTATGCAAGTCTTAGGTCCCATAACAACGGACAAGAAGTCCATTCATGTCGACAAGCATATAACTATAAAACGCGCTTTCACGGTGAAAATACAAGTTGAGTAAGTTAAAGTTTCTCCTTTTACTACCACATTATGTTCTAAGTTCTAACTACTTACTAGGCGAAGCTATTCATGCGTGGGCCCATCACGGCTCTTAAAACTACCCAATCCCATATTTACACAATCTTGTTCCTGATAAAAGGACGCCCGATCTCAAAATCTTCGATTCCGGAATATGTAGGTAACAGAACGTTGTAAAACCACCTATTTGTGGTTGCAGCAAATCGTTGTTTAACTCTTTCGTACAGTTTACGACCCCCATAAAAGGAGTAAATTTACCGTGCCACTATTAAAATCTATTCTTGTAGGTGCAAACGTTAGGGCCGAGTGCCGAGGAGAATATCTTCGGCTATATAGGGCGGTGCTATCGCAGTAAATCACCATTGCCTTCGTGAAACAGGTCTTTACGTCAGCCAAGTTGGATAATTAAAGTACGTTTGAGAAACAACGTAAACAAACAAGTTTATGTGACTTCTTTATAGATGTTCCCGTGAGGTCTAGCGAGGCGAATTATGACGGACATTAATGGCCATGTTACAGTTCGTTTTAGCCTATGCTCTTAATTACGTTCAAGGCATGAAACATGTCTAAAATGAGAGAGTGACGCTTGCACAGATGGCAAGAATAAGAGCCAATAAAGACCATTTAATTCGAACATATTACTTAGAATTCTTCGAAGAGTTCTGTTTGTTTAGCTTATGTGCTGAGGAAACTATCTCTGTTGCAATATAACAATAAAGCTTCTAGCAAACTAAGCTACATACTAGGATATGAGTTTAGTTCAGTTTATCTTATACTAGTTCTTAATACCTTTCTTTACGAGCAGTATAAACTCAAATGCCATGTTCGTGAAGTAAGCCCGTGGAGGATACTCCGGAACGAAATCGTATTGAGATTGGATTAAAATTCTATTTCTAGTATTGCAGGAGATGGCTTTGCGGTTCTTAGGTACTCGGTAGATTTGTTCAACTATGTTTCCATCGCTGTCCTGAGAAGTAACTATAAACGATAAGGAGAAAAGATTGTATCTTTCTGTGCGCTTAGATCATGCGAAAAAGTTTTAAGTACATAAACTATTAACACTTCTTCCAATGGGGGTGGTCAGAAACTACAGAACGTCATCTGCTACGATCCTTTTGTTTTGTTTGTCCGTTTACATTCATACATCTGGTCATACACGCACGCTTGTTGCGAGTACTACGCATCTGACCTTTCTGAAGACATCACAAATCGCCAATAAGGTCGATAGGTATATGTCCTTCTACGACGTGCCCTCCCGGCGTTTTCGCTCACATCTGCCTTGTAAAATAACTTTTTCACTTCAAAAAACTATATAATTTTCTTCTGTTTAATCAATTCACTTTCCATCATTTGAGTTTGTTTAGCAGTGCAGAGTTAGCGGTACATAATGCCGAATTGAGCTTTCTTCCGGAAAAATTGCGCGAAAAGTACATAAAAGCGGAGACACCTATCAGTTTCCTCGCTCTAGTGAGGTGAAAAGTTGTGTCTTTCGGTCGGCAGCAAAGTTATTCTGCGTCTCGTACCTTTGAAACCCCCGCAACGCTTAGGATTCAATAAGAGCACACGCGCCAAAAAATAACTTTGCAGCCTTGCATAACAAATAACTATGGTTGATTGCCCTTTATTCATCATCTCAACATGACCAAACTATCTAAGAATATTCTTTAAAAAAAACATTATAAAATTGCAACAATGGACTGTTAAACGTTATCAGTAGGTATTGGATGATTTAGGATGACGTATGTTGGATGCTACTTCCCCTGTACGCCTATCGATAATTCTAATATCATCAATGAACAGACACAAAATGCTTATCTATACAGGATATTTTGAATCCCTACGGCATTTTTTGCCATCCTTTTTATAACATAAATAAATTTTTTTTATTTACATTTTATTCGACGCGACAATACCTACATAAAAGTTGCGTCATTTTGTTTACAATGCACAAGCATTTCTTATGCTAGTACTAGCATAAGAAGCAAACAGCTACAAAGGTAAGTACTTTACCACGTTTGGCAACAATTGAAATGAAATGAAATGAAATTGTTTATTCTGTAAATAGGATATCGGAATCACTTTTACACGTCATATTAAAAAATATTAAAAATAAGCTAGATGAGGTCGGCGAAAGAAGAACCACACAGATTTGAGTGGACCTGTCCAGTCAGTGCAAGCATTTGTCAGTAACCGAGGAGCTCAACTCAGAGCTTAAGGAGCTCAACGACTCGACGAACAATACCAAAGAAAGGACATTTGGGTAGGCCGCATAAAGTTCTCAAATTGCCAGACCATCGATAAAACTAACTGAGAACGAAAAAAATATAAAAATAAAAACAAAATAAAAATCCACATAGTCCTCACATTCACAATAATTAAAATAATACAATACTTTACAAAGTAATCATGTCATTTTGTATATAATATTCAATAATGTCAATTTGTATACAAATTCCCAGTAAATTGAAACATCACTAAGGTTGAAACTATCTGACTGTCGCATAGACAAAAAGACCTTGTTGTGTCATGACGTGCAAGTGACATTAAACCGTCGTCATGGTTTCAGTCGAAAGACGTCACACTATTTCGACCGGTTCCGTGCTTCTGGCATCCAGCGGAATCCTGTGGCTTTCATAAGGTCATCGGTCCACCTTGTGGGACGCCTTCCGGTACGTGGTCGTCACTCCAAAGCCTTTCGGCCCCACCGGCCATCTTTTCTGCGAGCAATATGTGCCCTGCCCGCTGCACAAAGTTTCGCCGCTTTCACAATTCTTCGGGCTACGTCGGTTACCTTGGTTCTCCTACGGATCTCTTTATTTCTGATACGATAACTTAGAGAAACTCCATAACCCTCTCCATTGACCTTTGGGTGACCTATAATGATGATAAAGTATATGATAAGTAATGAGTGATAAAGTAATTACGGACAACTATACAATAATGTAATTTTCAGTGACCCTGACACACGGCTACACATCAAGCTTTACATTACCAGTTTATGCTGATCTCGCATTGTATAGGATTTCCGTACAATGCGAGGTCAGCTTATACTGAGATACATTAAGTAACCTATTCCGCTTAGTTAAGCGGAATAGGTTACTAAATATATCTGCGTCTATTGTATTTTTAAGAGTAAGGAGGTCAACATCCTATGAAAACAAAGGGATTATGTCTCTTTATGTTGTGATAGGATGGTGAACTAACGTATCTGCAATATTATTGCAGGTTCATAGCTTGCCATGGTACCCTTATTGACACCTTATATCACATGGACCTTTCTTGCTAAACGTGTTACTGCATTTTTATCAGTACGTTATTAATATATTGAACTAGTTCCTGCAGGCGACGTCTTCTGCGTGGAAGCCTCATAAAATAAATTAAAATAAAAAAGCCATTTATTCTAATAGGTACCCAAATTACAGTTTTTTGCAAAACGTTTGTAGCATGCGTAATAAAATAACATTGACTTATCTTCAAACAAATTCTTAGCATACGAAACAATATTTTTCATTATTCGAGATTTTAATATTTTAATTGAATTGTTATTGTATTAATTATATGACAAAATTCAAGGAAGTCTCATACTATGCCATAAAACATATCCTATGACACTCAGAGAAAGCTGCCCATTAGTGAAAGAATTTTCGGAATCAGATCAGTAGTTCCCAAGATATACCCCTACATACAAACTCACTTATTTTAACCTCTTCATAATATATAGGTTAGGATATTAGGTATCGCTTGTTAAAAAAAGAGTTCGCTTAGAATAAACATTTTATTTTTTTTGTTTTCTTTTATACTTATTACCCAAGCAGTTTGAGCAAATAAACTTAGAAGTGATTAATTACTATGTACCTACCAATAGAATATGATTGTTAATTGTTAACAACAAAGTGTTGCAATATCGTTTAGCGTTTTATTCAAAGGCCGGTAGGTATAATGTTTAATCATAACATAATATTTAATTATAGTTAATTGATTCAGGCGTGACTTTGCGGAAATCCATTATAAAATACAATAGACGTAGATATATTTAGTAACCTATTCCGCTTGACTATTCTTCAAGAGTCCTAAAAACCCTGTAAGAAATCGACACCAATCGATGTCAATTGGTCAATCGTCATCCTGAGGATGCCTCGTTGAGAGGTGAAATACGTGTCGATTTCTTACAGGGTTTTTAGGACTCTTGAAGAATAGTCAAGCGGAATAGGTTACTAAATATAACAACGTCTATTGTATTTTATTTAATTATAGATTTTTTGTTAAATAGAAAATGATAACCAAAAAAAAATTGTTCGGTTGCAAATCCTCAAATTGAAAGCGAATTTATTTTTAACAGTTCCTAAAAAACAAAAAGAACGATATAACGCGATAACTGGCAGCGTGTCGCAACACGGAATCGCATCAGTCTTTTGTCACGACACTATCCGATTCAGCATGAATTTCGATCATTCGTCGTTTGTTTGCCATAGAAGAACAGGTGTTCCGGTCCTCTGAGTTATTGCTCACTCCATACGTGAATAATAGCGGAACTGTTACAGTGAACATTTGCACCTTTTTTTCTGAATGGCGTGATAGCGTCCACTCGATAACTTGAAATTGGTCCCTAGACCGTTCAGGTAACATGTAGCAGTGAGTCTGCGACATTTATTTTTATTACCTCCCATTGAATGGACTCTGTTGCGAATTGAGTTCTGTCCATTTTTTTCCCCTCAGCCTCTGTTACATTGTTTTCCAACTAACGCTAAAAGGATTTTGCTGTGATGCAAAGTAACCAGCACCCAAAAAAGAATTCAATAGAGTCCACATTCGATTGCGTGGAAAATTGAAAATATTTCCACAAAAGAAAACTGATATAGTTAAATGGTGTTTAGTCTCGGTAATTATCGTCTGAAGAGCAAACAAAACATTCTAAACTTGTTGCTTGAAAACAGAAAAACAAAAGAAAATTGATTAGCATACGCTTCCAAAACAATACAAATGCATTTATTTTTAAAGAGACCGTGATTTTAAGTGAAACCAATAACTATCAATAACAAGGTGACTGAAAGTACCTATGTGATTTTCTAAAGGTAATGTCATTTATTTCAATAACTACAACCTCGTGGCTGAGTAATAACAGCCGCTCGGGTCGATCCACCAGGTTAAGCTACGCTTGCCGGGGTTGGTCCGTGGATGGGTGACCATTTTCACATATCGAGACTCCTCCGTGCCTGGGAAAGCACGTTAAGCCGTTGGTCCCGGCTGTCATTTGTGGATCTTTGACAGTCGTTACGAGTCGTCAGAAGCCCGAAAGTCTGACAACCAGTTTAATCAAGGGGTATCGTATTACCCAGTTACTGGGTTGTGGAGGTCAGATAGGCAGTCACTCCATGTAAAATACTGGTATTCAGCTGCATCCGGTTAGACTGGATGCCGACCCCGATATAGTTGGGAAAAGGCTAGGCTGATTTATTTTTTTACAACCCGTGCGCATTAACATGGCACCTGGCTCAATGACGTTTGGAGCTCCCCTCGTTTCCCCGCACGGCGAAGACGGGGCGGCGCGCGGGTAGCGGGGGGAGTATTGAGTTCCGAGCCAGGTGCCATGTTAATGCGCACGTGTTGTAGTGACCCGCTCCTGTTTCGCACAGTTTTTACGACTTGACAAAACATCGAGATTTCTTAGAAACATTAATAGTAACGTATTATTCAGATAAACCTTCCGGAATCAATTCTCTAAATCTAAACGATAGTGAAGCCCTCATCAAAATCTGTTGCGTGGTTTAGAAGAACAAGGCGGACATACAGACAAACACCATAGCTTTAGCTTAAAATTCGACAAACTGCTTTCAAAACTCCTAATGATCCTTCCGGATGACAGCGATGCGGACGAATACATCGACGCCTAAAGGTCCCTTTGTTTTTATATTTATTTAGTTAGTCCCTTTAGTTTTAGTTTTTTATGTAAATAGTTAGTAGTGTTCTATAAATATTGTGTATAGTAATGTAAATAATTCAAATAAAGTTACAAAACTCCTAATTGATGTTTTGAATGTAAAACAAGCTTTGTAACTCTTAAACTATATCCGAGTACACCCTGTACACCGTCAGCCGGCAAACTTTCATGTAAATATATTTGTAATCCGCCACCTGCAAGTGACGTTACAGAATGAACATATTTTACAAATTCCGCGTATTCGCGACGCCATTCAAAATCCGAACACGATCAAATGAAATTCAATTTTACAAATGCATTATTGTATTGACTTTAAAGGTATATTTATAGATTAAAATAACTTACCTATATTAACAAATGGAACCTGGACAATTGGACATCCAGTTCCGCAAATACCTTGCTCACTGGCTATACATTATAATATTCATAAATACTTAAGTGAAGATTCGGAAACGTGTTTTATTAGTAGGACTAAAGAACCTTTTGTAACCTTTTGAACCTGAAAGAACCCTTTGAACCTGTATCTCAAATAAAAACTGTAACATCAAAAATAAAAATATTTTATTTCACATAAATCTACATGGGTTAATATGAAACGTCAGAAGCTAGGTGCACGGTTCCAATTCGTCGTTTCCTATGGAGAAGAGCCGGCAAGAAACACCACGGTTACTCTTTTAAAAATAATTGGCTTTACAATATTTTCTTTTCATTACGATGTACCATCAAGGTTGCATAAACTGTTTGGCCCCGTTTATTGCAGGATCAGAGGCGGTGTTCAGATCGTCAAGGGTGAATTATGAGGGTGTACGTCCAAATGACATACTTAGTTCTAAAGAGGTAATACTCGGCACTGAGACACTAAGGCCTCTAGATGAGGGCAAACACGACTATTCTGTAAAAAAAAAAACTCGCCGTGACAACTTAGGTGAAGTGAGCTGTGATTCCACCTAACAGGTCTGGTCCAAAACTTACGTCATTATAAGAAGAAATAAAATACGTTTATTCGCGATAAACATGACATAAACAAAGAACACAAACACAAAAAAAAGATCAAGTGGGGGGGGAAATATGCGTCGTATACATCCAAGCAAAACGGCCATCATCGCTCAGCATAATGCTGCAAACCTATGCGATACAGAGTCCCAGCGCTGGTTTACAGCGACAGCAGCTGGCGTTGACACCAACCGTTGCAGCATACAATAAGATATAAATAAGAAATAAAAATAAAATAAATACCTAACTACCTTACTCCTACCTTAAAATGGCAACATTCCGTTCAGTCGGCAACCAAGCGACGCTGATGACACCAAGCGTCAATAATGACTAATATCAATACAGTTGATTATAATAATTAACAGGTAATTATAAACAAAACCACAACACTAATTTAACTTAGCGGTATTTTACATTATATGGTACAACATTGGATATGCGGTTTTCAATATGAGTAATTCTGACCAAAGGCTTATGCTTGATCAAATTATGTCCGACCGTTGAGAGTTCACAAAAATAAATATGAAAAACACACCTGGCCACACACTCCTGTGTGACCAACCTCATTGTTAAAACTGAATATCTACTACTGGGTCGAACCAAGTGATATTGAAATCTATTACAACATTTCTTCTGAGTATCAGCCCGTAGTCTGAATTTGTGCTCTGTTAATTACAATGGGATCGCCCTCTATTACTTGGAACTTCATAACTGGAAATCGACCTCTTCGACGAATATTTTATTCGTCTGCATCGACGCTGGTGAAATACTCTTGTAGATAAAATTTTTTGTTCGTAAACGGTAGGTTCACAAACAAAATTGACAATTTCTATTAGAGATGGGCCGAATGTGGTTTAAACCGTATCCGAACTTCGGCCGAACATTCTGTTAAAATGCAAAGTTCAGCCGAAGTTCGGCCGAACTTCGGTTCGATTTCGCGCGCTATCTCGAGAGCGTCACGTCGCGTCGTGAACCAAAATTGTGATTTTTTTAAATTCAATTTACGAATTGTATTCCAGATATTTGTTTTTCATGTCTAATTAATTAGGCAGAGATTTTCAAGACTAATAAAAAGAACTGATTTAATTTAAGGTTCATTTACAATGTTCCTAACTAAAAATAAATGACCATGAGTGAGTAAAAGACTTATTTTTTTTTACAGTAATGCCATTCTAATTCTATTAAAATTTAATAGAATTAGAATGGCATTACTGTAAAATTACAGTCAAAATAGTGCAAGTAGGTATTATTTTTCTTGTGCCGAATGTTCGGCATCTGAACCGAATTTCGGCCGAATTCGGTTCAAGCGGCCGAAATTCGGTTGAACCGAATGTGAACTGAAGTTCGGCCCATCCCTAATTTCTATAGCACATCTATACGCATAACTAACTCGTGAGGAGCTCTTGGCTAAGTAATAATAGCCGCACGGGTCGATCCATCAGGTTAAGCTACGCTTGCCGGGGTCGGTCCGTGGATGGGTGACCATCTTTGCATACCGAAACTCCTCTGTGCCTTGGAAAGCACGTTAATCCGTTGGTCCCGGCTGTCATTTGTGGATCTTTGACAGTCGTTACGGGTCGTCAGAAGCCCGAAAGTCTGACAACCAGTCTTGCCAAGGGGTATCATATTACCCAGTTACTGGGTTGTGGAGGTCAGATAGGCAGGCGCTCCATGTAAAATACTGGTATTCAGCTGCATCCGGTTAGACTGGAAGCTGACCCCAACATAGTTGGAAAAGGCTAGGCAGATGATGATCCATACGCATTACTAACGCAAGAACAACGAGCAATACTATTATTGCTCGTTGTTCTTGCGTTAGTAATGCGTATGGATCTATATCCATGAGCTTTTCAACACCCACCCAATTTATTTGGAGCGACGTAACTAATCTTTTTCATCTATACATCTCTTAGCAGCCGTGATCTCAATATCCACTCCCTTTCCGATCATATCATTTCCCACACAATCCGTCTACCAGACCAGAAGAGTCTACCTGTACCTCAAATCACCTATACGTTACTAAAATCAATACAAAAAGAGCCGCCTTCATCGCAAATTGCAAAACATACTCTTCAAAACAGCAACAATGATAGCGGCGCGTGCCGCGACACACAGCGCGATTGTTTGTTGGCCAATGTGCTCATCACAATGATTGGGGAGCATTGTTTCAATTACGTAATACAAACCAGGCGAGTTGATCTCATTGGGAAATGGCACATACTGTTACCAGTAATGAGATTTAATCTCCACAGGCACTTGGGCTCACTAGTTAAAATTTAATAATTGGAAGTGTTGCTTCCCCCTTTTTTCTTTTCTTACATTGCGATCTTATTGTTTATTATTATTTAACTTATCTGAAAATAATCTTATATTAATTTCTTTGCAAACTATAGTTTTGTATAATTTAGAAGCATTTTTTCAATTTTTGTAAATGTGAGTACCATGGAGCCGTTTAGTATGATGTATATTGACTTGAAATAGCATGGCAGATGAGAGTATGTCATGCTCACTTAAATGTCTCGCTGATGGTGGCGCGTGTGTTGGATCATTCGGTTCCCTACAAAATAGTTGAGCTGGATGGTGCTGATCCACATGTCATGTTCGTGAACGGGCGCCGTCAGTTGAGACTGGTCACCTCTTATTTGCCAGAGCTTATTTTTAATCTTAAATTTTGAATTTCTTTTGATTATTTTTTGTTTTACATTGTTCTCACATATAGAAGCAACAAGAATACTGTACCCAGGATTTTGTAATATCTATATCCATTTTTAAAAGAATGTCCTTGGAGTTTCTGGCCCGTTCTTCTCCATAGAGATCTACGTTTTGGAATGGGCAACTAGCTTCAACTCTCTGACTAACTGACCGACTCTTTGGCAATTCAAAAGTGCCTGTAAATAGTTTAATTGAAATAAATGCTTTGAGTTTGAGTTTCTCAATAGGTACTCTCGAATGCTCAAACAACACTTTCAGACGTTGTTAAAAAGTATTTCTGTTGCTACAAGATTACTTGAAGAAACGGGGATGACACAAAAAGGCGACTTTGAATTAAGTTGCGTTTGAGCATTCGGCCAAAATCTACTTAAATTAATCTTCGGAATTCCTAATTGGCTTTCCGACGTCTGAGGCAATTCATCCGTGTATCAATACGAGTACTGATATCCAGGTAGGTACCTATTTATTAAATAATCTAGAAGGCGATCCCGAGACAAACCGCAACGCGAATGTGTTCTATGAAAACTTCACGGAAATTGTTCTGCCAGAATCACGTCGCACCATGGCGTCGCGCATGTTTGCGAGGCCTATTATTTCTATAATAACTAGATTTACCCTCTTATTCATAAACGTTTCTTAAAGTTAAAGAGACGTATAAACGTCGAAAATGTATGGTTAAACAATTGCTAATTCATAACTTAACTTTAGGCAGCATTTATGAATAAGGCGGTTAGTTTCTAAACTCACATGAACTCGAAGAACTAGAAAATCCTTAATATTTTGTAATAAATATTCTTTCCGAACCGTTAACATACCTGAAACAAAAAACAAAACAATTGCAATAAACTTACAGTTAGTGGGTAGTTATTATAGAAATATAGAGGCTATATTTTATTTTTGTTTTGGCTAAATTAACTACCACCCCAATTCAGACGTTATAATTCCGAAAACAACAGATACATAAATTCAGTTCCAGACAAAATAAGGAAAAAATGGGATAGAAGAAGGTTCTTATTTATGATGCATGGTGAAATAATCCAATAGAATTTAACACGCAAGTAACTTGTGCTGCATTCTGTAAGTAAGGTGATCGAAATTTAATCCTTGAATGAGGTCTGAGACTACTACAGGTACATTTCAATTTGATGTGTCAACACATGCTATAAAAATTTTGCTCAGTCTTGTACGATTATTTTTATTTGTTCATATTGTTTTACATACACATATACAACATAATTTTTTCTTTATACTAAACCCGAAAAGGGGTCATTGTACTCATAATTTTGAACAACTTTTTCTATGGGACCAATCTTGAAATCGCGAAAAAATAATCAGCTGTTCCATACATTTTGTCGATTTCAGTGAACACAAATGTATGGAACAGCTGATTATTTTTTCGCGATTTCAAGATTGGTCCCATAGAAAATGTTGTTCGGGTTTAGCATAAAGAAAAAATAACGTTGTATACATAAGCATAAACCTTTTTCCTCAACGTTGATAAATACTACAGAACGCCAACGATCAGGGTGGCGTACATACTGCTTTTGCTTTGTTTATGTAGACACAAAAACAAAAAAAGTTTTAATAAATAAATTAAGAAAGTCATTGCGAAAACATTCACAACAAAACTGTTTTGACACAATACAAAACTGTCACGGCCATACGGCAGACAAACAAGTTTTGTTCAAAACTTTTCGACTGTGATGTGCGTACGCGATTCAACTGAAGTTAGTTTGACAGTTCAAACGTCACAATATGTCGTCAAGATCAATATCTCTCTCACCACCTGACGCTGGCAGAATAGTCGACATCGGCTCAGTTGCCAAAAAGGAAAAAAAAAAAAAAAAAAACTGTTCTCATTTAGCAGCTCTTGACATCATCAGTCAGCTTTTTCGAACGGTAGCATAGCGCTTGTTTTCTTTATTTCTCTTTCTGAGGGTAATATGTTTATGTTCTGTTAAAATTCATAAGATTCTCTCATATGAGATAGAATGTAAACTTGCATCAGAAATTCTCGCACGTGTTATTTCTGGCCGTCTTGCGACAACATCTATTTGCACCATAAAACTATTAAGCTTAGTTTTAAGTTAACGTAGAAAGTCTATTCCATTCAAGTATCTATCGCATCAATCTAAAACAATATAGATATCTATAGAACCGTCATTTGTGAGTCTCAAAGCGTTCCGTTCGCCGTCCTCATGACAATGATCTCTTTTAAAGACGTTTTTATTCAAACGATGCTAAGCTCTGACTCACTTCCTTAGAATTTTGCCAATGATTCATAGTTACTTAGTTTTACGTATAAATGCATCATTCTTGGTACTTACCCAAGTACTTATACTATAGTTTTAGAATGAGTATTAATACCTAATTATAGCCCAGGGATATTTATAAATACGTTTATTTTAAGTTACTTTTCAAGCACATATGCAGCCTATTCTTATTTAACTTGGCAAATTTTCTGGTCAGAGTCCCAGATTAGACATTTTTCATAATGATCCAATACTTAAATTATTGTAAGAATTATATTTTTAAGTAGATAGAAACCCAAGATAAAAGAGCCAGTAACTTCGCTACCTTAAACATCAAAAACAATATACATACTTACTTAAACAAACAAAGACGAAAAAAGATTATCTGATATTGACTCTCAAATCCCTTTGAAGTCTCAATAGAGGAACGCTTACAAGCATTTTTTCAACAATCTGAATAACAATAATAAAATTACTGAGTCATAAAAAGGCGATCAAAGGATCAAGGAAGGTGGCCTCGAGTCGAACGCTACACAAAGGGAGTAAAAAGTACCTACCTACTGCGAGACTGCGAGCATCCATCGAGGACATCATTCATCATCTCACGACAATCGCTCCACAATCGAGGCCGACTGACGTCTGTGTCGACAACAAGACAAAATAGAATGAAAAAAGAAATAGAAAATATCACGTCTTCGCATCAAAATTAACAGAGCGTCCTAATAGTGACTTCCCTAAAAATAAGCAAGGTGCCTTTACTAATATGCAAATGAAGGAAGAAAACTGTCGTCTGAAACACACCTGTGTTATCAACCTTTACGCACTTTTTCAACCTTTTTCCACTTTTTGCCTTACTCCTTGATATTCCAGGGGTAACGAGTATTTGGGGAGAAAATGACGATGTCCATTTTACACAGATGGCCACCCGAAATTATACTCGTTCGATGTAATCGTCCAGCCAGCCCTGCTGTCGTTTACTTTTATTAGCCTAAATATTATTCGCATCATTGAAATTTTGTATTATGGAACATGACAACCATTTGGCTAAACATACATGTACTAGACATTACCAACATGGTGGTAGGCGCTGCGCTGTATACCAAATAGTTATGAATATAAGATTTTAATAAACAAGGAATAAAGATTCATTATCTGTGTCATAGACGCTGTGCCACGCTGTAATTTCTAAGAAAGATGAAAAATATCATATAAAAAAACAAATGCAGGCCATGCCTATTGTCTCATAATATCGGTTCCCCTCACTTAGTAATACATAGCACAGGTGGTTGCGTAAATCCTCAATAATCGACGTACATTGCCGTGTCACCACACGCTACACGAAAAATCTGTCATATCAAAGGCGTTATAGAATATTGCGTTTGCGGCTTCGTCGTCGTCGTTGTGAATTCTTCCCACCTCTGATTTTCGATGTGTTCACTGGGATTATCATATTCATGTGTCAAACCTGGAGTGGGAAATAAGTCTTCCATATTGGGAAAACAGTGAACTATAATATCTCTTGCGAATTTATTGAAAGTTTTGTACCCGAGTATCGAATATTTCGCTCTCAGTGTTTCAATCTTTAATATAAAATCAAGTCTCGCTCCGGTCGAATGGACAGGTGAACGTTTATTTTTGCGATCGCCTCTCCTGGAACGTTTATTTTATTGAAACGGCAAAATATCAACATTACTATCACAATAACTGACTTATTGGGTTCTATTTAAGAGTTCAGAACACACTAAAGTGTAACCAATTGACTAATATAAATAACAAGAATACTGAAAACTAAATGACTAAATAATTACGAGTATGTTGCATGCATACGTCAGAACTGGTGACAGAATTAGCCATTACTTGGGCAGATATCCAACACAAGATAGGTATTTAACTTTATAACACATGACCTATTAACCCAAGAGTTAACACATTGTGGAGCAATAGAACAATATAGATGCATGGGCAATAATATAGATGCATGGGCAATAATATAGATGTATAGACAATGATATAGATGCATAGACAATGATACATATGCATCGGTTCATACAATACTCGCTGGTGGTCTACTATGCCGTCCGGGATTAATTGGGCTCGTAAAGTTACAGAGCCCTTATATCCGCATGCTGGTGATAACCGGCTCTAAACAACTGATGAATGTTGAGCTTTAATAATCTCTGGCAAAATGTATGCTGCGACAACTTGATGAGTCCCTAACGAACTAGATTTATAGTTCTGCTTGAATAATTTAAGATGTTATTAAGTATTACTCGACATAACTATCCTCGAAAGCTGTATTTAAATTAGGATAGGGGCAGAAATATGATGATATCTATCCTCCGTGGATATATAAAATATTCTAATCTTCATGTAAACAATATTTCGTAACGAACACGAAGATAAAAAAGTAGAACAAAGGCACTTCTGATTAAACAAAATATTCACTCATCTACTTAGCAAATTACTCCCTCGACGCTTATGATAAAAATGAGTATTTTAATTGAATGCTCGTCGACTAATTATTGTAATTACTGTAGCCAATTTACACAGCAAATTAACCAATGTTTTGTCTGATACGAACGAACAGCGGCCATAACGTTATCTTTACAGGCGATAGGATGTAAAACCCCCATCGTCTTGGAGGTTGCCTTGTCAGTTTGTTCTGCCTCATCTATCCAAATTACCAGAGTGCCCAAGTAATCCCAGAACCTATTACAAAAATAGAACTCGAATTGAATAATTAAAGTTTTTGTTGGTTCTTTTTTCTGTTTTGCTGAGAATGTTCGCATTTCGCCATTGGGAATAGCTTCGGTATTAGTTGATTGCGCTCTAGCTAACAACTAACACAAAACTGCGCCAATATCAAAAGCTTTCAATTTACAAGATCCGAAAACGATTCCAATCAACGTTCGAAGTATTTTTAACATCAACATTTTCTGTGAGTCATCGTTACTTTACTTTTATCTTTCAAAGTTTTCACTAATATTTTCTTAGCATGACTACGTTAAAGGTCTGACGTGATCTCGGATATTCAGCGAACTGTAAAGCTTCTATAAGATTTTCTTTGCCGGTTCCCGAATCTTGATAATGCTGTCCTTTCTATCAAAGGTTTAAAAATCTATGCAGAGTTCCAAACCCGAATCACAGTTCGTGGAACATGTGATACGAAATTCAGAGGCGGGTTTCAAATAAGTTGTGAATGTAAAGCAACATTTGTATACATTGCGTTCTTTCGAAGGAGCTCGTTGCTGGGGAGTGCCCTCTACGGAACCGTTTGAAAGGCCACGTTACCTTACCATGGCTCGGTTGGCGTCCTTTGACGACACTTGAGAGCACTTCGTTAGTTCACCGCAATAGGTAACAGTGTTATGATCCCGCACGTCTTAGGTTGCTTCAAGTGCTGTTTTTGAGAAATAAGAAAAAGCGACCGAGACTAACGTAACGGATGCATATGGCGTGTTCTTGAGATACAAGTGTGCATTTTTATTAAAACGTAATAAAAGAAAAGTCAGCTGCAGTCTGCATAATTATGGAGTGTACGAATGTGACATTTTCCTCTTAATCTCGATGACTAATTGCCAACAATGAAGCAAATATTGTTGTCGTTTTACAATAATCATAGAAATTAGGTACTCGTTTGTTTATTTTCTTGCAATCCACGCAATTAAACTCTATGATTATTATAATTATGTAAGCAATTAAATAGCGTGACCTAAAAAGCTGATAAAGGCGGATTTTTAGAGGTCAGAGTGATGAAACGGTTTCAAACATGAAACATATTAGTTTGTGTCCTCATTTATAAATTTTCTAGTACAATTATATTTTATATATTCCCCTGCCGATTTCGGCCACGGTAAGTATTTCTGTTTTTGACGGCTATAAGTTGTGAGAGCAAGCTTGTATGTGGCTAATGTAAACTATAGGCTGTGAAGGTACGTGCACATTGCGAACGAGTTAGAATACCATTTTGGTAATGATGTTATCTTTTGGGGGGTAGCATACTCTCTCTTATTCTCTAGTACAGAACAATTCAATCCCCAACTATACTCTCCCGCTACATACCAAAGGTATAATCCAAACTAATATTGTAAATGCGATGTTTGTTACGCTTTCACGCTAAAACGACTGAACGGATTGGAATATTTGCCACATTGATAGACCATGACCTGGTGAAGCACATAGGCAACTTTTCATCCTGGATTGGAGACGAAGTCGCAGGTAACAGCTAATTCAAAAATGGGATTAAGGGACGGAACCCACTCACTTCAAAAATAGGCTTTACGGTTTAATCTAATTACGTGTTTCGAGTTTGAATTTGCAACAAGCCTTTGTGATCCTTTTCCAGTAACTAAACTTTAACTTGTTTGACGTACAAACTGTCAGGAGCTCGTTAGAGAGCGGTCGTGCATGAAGTAACTAAAACCAGGTATTAAAATAATTTAATTACTATTTAAAGTTTTCGATTGAACCCTAGTGAAAACTCCTACTCGATCTAATAACGATGTTATAAGCGTAGATGTCTATTTCAATTAAACTTTCTAAATAGAAAAGGTTAAATTGAATAGGATCTGTTTCAATTTACCTCCTTCAAGTTAGATTAACATCGGAAAAATTTAAGGGAAAACTGTCTAGGGAAATAATTGGACGTTTTATGTAAAAGAATGTTATTCCTTTAAATATTTGTTTAAAACTAAATAATTTAAAATGTATTTAAAGAAGATAATACAGATAAACATATACATATGTATTCGTATACCATAAATACGTTATCGCAAAGCATTGTAATAACTGCTCTAAACATGAATGGAGGAATTTTGACGTTCAAAATTGCCTTTTATTAATGATGTTCGTTGGTAAGCGCATAACTTGAAAACGGCTGGACCCATTTGGCTATTTATTATTTTAAAATGTTATTACGAACAGGTTCTTATGCAAAGAAAAATTTGAAAAGTTGTTGGAAAAAATTGGTGCATTTTCTATGGAAAGTGAATTATTAAAATGAATTTGGACAGGACAACGTCTGTCGAGTCAGCCTTTTTGAAATAAATGATTTGACTTTGGCTTTGAATCTCATTTAATCATTAAATACGACCTAGGTATCAAAATAGAAGGCAAAGACGTTAATTCGTACCTAATTTTACATATTTCTAACATTATACATACGCATTTTACTTTATTTTTACTCGTTACTCTGGCAGTGTGCCTATTGTATATAATAAGGAAAATTATGCGTTTTCCTTGTTTATCACCATCCTTATCGTTTGGTGCATTGATTCTATACTATCTACAATACCTAAACGGCTGTTTCATGTTTGATATATTAGTACCAAACATGAAACAGCCGTTTAGGTATTGAAGATAATATAGGATATACTAGATAGCACGAATACCCACCTATAAAGCATGATTGTATCAGAAAGGTGTGGTACAGACAGACCATCAAACTGAGCCACTTTCTACATGGGACCAAGATCGTAATCGCGAAAAAAGTATCAATTGTCCCATACAAAATTTCAATTCCACATATATATGAATTTAGGCTATAAAAGTAGGGGAAACCCAAATAAACGATGGATGGATTGTGAGAAAGATGATATGGCTAGAAAGGGTGTAATAATGCTGAGATGACATCTGGCAGCTGACCAGCTGGACATGATGGCCGACCCCGAATAAATTGGGATAAGGGCAGAAGTATGATACAGAATAGAATAGAATACTCTTTATTATGTACACCATAAAAATTATGTAAAAATCATTATTGTTTACCGCTGTAATGATAACCCGTGTACAGTGTTGTGGGTTATATTATTAGCAAAATGCAAATATTGTTATACTAGTTTTAAGTTTTCATGATGTAAAAGTTTGCTGTTCCTCTTAATAAAAATATAAATTACGGATACAAAATAATGTAGAAATTATAGTGCTAGATAGTACGGATAACTAACTTAGCTGCTTTTTCAACAGACCACAATATCATGTATCAAGAAGCGAAGTTCCTTCGAAAATACTACCTATTTATTATGTTTTCAAAGAAACTTATTAAAGGCTCCATTGGTTCTTCGACGCATTTCTGTGATTTCCCGTGGGTTTTTACTATGAAATCATTCGGGAATTGGTCGGATTATCTATCGGACAGGCTTTTTGTTAGACATCGATAGGCACTTAAATAATAGCAATAGTTTCCTCTTGGCTTTCGTATTAATTTGATGTTAACAATGATGCTTTGATCGTACAAAATATCCGCTAAAAACAGTAACATTTTATATTCCACATGGTCTTGGTCAGTGCCAACTCGGCCCAAATAATAATACCCCCGATTACGGTGATTTGTGGTCAGACAGGAAATCGATATTTTTAAATAAGTCATTAGAACTAGTATTTGGAGAAATGTCTTTTCAAAAAGGCTTTCTTCGGTAGACCGATAAACCGATATAGCCCTTTTGAAAAGTGTTATTTCGTAATAGTTTTTTTATCGAATCCAACCTAGAATCATGTCCGCTTCATAGTTCGTATTGTGCATGTACCTAACGCAATCTACTGCATCCTCGCCGGTAAGTTTATTGAATCTCATATCGGTTTTTACAACATCCCGCCAGCTATGTGGGACTGGGGACTGGCTTGCATATAATTCGTACGAAGGTACGTACTCCTACTCTTCAAAATCAATTTATTTTGATTACAGTTTGTAACTACGCGTTTTGCAACAAGTGCAAAAAGTGATTGTTTTTATATCTTGTTAGTTTTGACGGTTTTGCATATTTCAATGATATTGAGTAATTTTGAAATGAAAAGCAAATTTTTTCCAATAAAAATTGCTATTCATTTGAATACAACTCAATTAAAAAAATACTGATAAAACACTACAAAAAAATCATAACATCTATACCATCAAAAGGGGGATGCGATAAGGTAACCCACGCAATTCAAATTTTCTTACGTTTTTTGCAATTGGCAGGTGATTCGCGACCGTAACAAATATGGCTTTACAGAATTATAATCATTAGAATCAGCAATACAACTCCTGAAGTTAGAATAACTGTCAAATGTCATGATTTCATGAAATAGTTATTCAATACACTCATATGAACTTAGAGAGTTGAATTGGGTTTTTTCATCAGGAAATTATCAGTAGCAGCCTGGAGTCTGGATTTGTGTCCGGTTGATGACAATATGTTTGCCCCCTATTACATGGGACTTAAAAATAACAGGTTAAATGTGGGCGTACCTACTATAGGTACACCTCTACCTAACCCCGAGGATTACGGGCGCGTTATTATGCTATGTTATATGTGTAAATACAAAAAGGTTTCTTATCGACTCAAAACATATCCTAATCTTACTCATTAAATCATAATCCAGCTACGAATATCTTTATATTCATTACGAAGATTATTCTCACAAAATTGTTGTGGGGTATTAATTAACTCTTAACACACGTGTCGCAGTTATGATAGCTAATTAAAATGTAAATGAAAGTCGATCCACACAGCTTCTATTTGGGTACCTCAAATATAAAAATTAAAGGCTTCGTTGGATAAGAAAGCAATGGGTGATGTTTGTATAGGTATGTGCACCTCCAATAAAAGAACTTTGATAAATTTTCCCGATATTCAACAACACTCACAAATGTCTAATCCATTGCTTCATAAATTCGAAAAAAAAATCAGCTCAACAACGGAAATAACGCATTGCATGTTGTTGAACTGTCAATATGAAACAAATTAGTCGTAATCGATTATGAACATACATTACGCAATTAGACAGCAAATTATACCGTAAGTCCTTTGTACACATCACGGGTTCTTTACGGCGTATAAACCGCGCCGTTGAAAAAACAGTTCTGTCAACAGCTTCCTAGTGATCCATACAACACTGACTTCCGTGCCTACACACGGTGAATAAACCTTAGGTTTTCACGGCAAGAAAAACGTGTGTATGTGTGTACAAGGGGCCTAAAGCTAAGCGCATATTACAGCTGCATCGGGCCGCAGTGCATCGCATTTCAATTCAATACAAAACAAAATACACTACAGGCGGTCTGTAGTGTGCGATGGTTCTGACATGTACGAAAGTGATGTGATGAAGGACGATATTTCAATACGGTGCGGCCGCCCCGATTTGCGACAGCTTTTATGATCCTGTAACTACCATCAACCTATGCGATAGGTAATCATACCTATCAATGCTTTGATGGGACAGGAGGAAAAGAATTTTTCTTAAAACACTTATTGATTTGAAGAATTTTGTAGAACAAAAATGTAATGATGCCTATTTTATAAGATGATCGTTGTTGAATATTCAACAAGCTTATGCTTCGAAATATCGTAAGTATCTACTAGCCGTAGCATACTGCAATTCTATACAGATGTTCGGAACAGCTTTGAAAGTCTTAAAACACTGTACCAATTCACAAATGGTTGCATAATTATCACATGAAGCCGTTGCAAGGACAAAATAAACTACATTAATTAATTTAGTTGTTGATTTAGGAGACAAGTGGGACCACTTATTACATGCAGCAGAATTGCAAGCAGAAATGTTCAAGGGTAGTAATATTCTCCGCGGAAATGTTAATTTAATTCGCAAATAGAGTCTCCAGTTATTATTTTATATTTATATATTTTATAAAGAAATGGTGAGGGGCTTCTTTCTGGCTAAGTAATAACAGCCGCACGGGTCAATCGATCAGGTTAAGCTACGCTTGCCACGGTTGGTTCGTGGATGGGTGACCATCTTTACATACGAAGACCCTCCGTGACTCGGACAGCACGTTAAGCCGTTGGTCCCGGCTCTCATTTGTGGATCTTTGACACGGTTGGCGCAGTGGCTGAGCGATGGACTGCTGCGCAACGTGTCGTGGGTTCGATTCCCGCACGGAACAAATATTTGTATGATCTGCAAGTAGTTGTTCCGGGTCTGGGTGTTAGTGTATGTGAGTTTCTATGTTTGTAAACGCACCCACGATACAGGAACAAATTCCTAGTGTGGGGCAAAGTTTAAAAAAAAAAAAAAAAAAAGTCAGACACCCGAAAGTCTGACAACTAGTCTTATCAAGGGGTATCATGATACTCAGTAACTGGGTTGTGGAGGACAGATAGGCAGTCGCTCCATGTAAAATACTGGTACTCAGCTGCATCCGGTTAGACTAGTTTAGGCAACCCCAACATAATTGGGAAAAGGCTAGGCAGATGATGAATATATCATTGAGTTAATTGATTCAGGCGTGACTTTACGGAAATCCATTATAAAATACAATAGACGTAACTAGCTTACTAAATATATCTACGGCTATTGTATGATTTTATTTTTATAACATGTGGGCTGTGTCTTTCAAAAATGTGTCCTACTCTATCTATAATTAGATTGTCGTTGCAAAAAACATCAAATTTGATTTTTCAGTCAGTTTTCCGATTGAAAAACTTGCTTTACCAAAAAGTCTGGACAAAAAAGTCAAATGAAGACTGGTTTTATAACTTGTAGTATAAATCTTTCTTTACAACTCATTCTCTTGATTTATAACTTTTTCAAACATGCATCCGCTACATACATGCTACGCTAAATATCTTTCTTTACTGAATTTGCAGCTGCAGTTGCATGTTTGTTCAGATTTGTCACTAATCTTCAGCTTGAAGAGCTTTGCCAAAAAGTCTACATTCACATGAAGAGTAAAATAAAGAGTTCATTATATTTTCCTTGAATTACTGTTTATTATTTATTGGCTTCAGACCACAAAGATGCTATAAAAAGGTCAAGTTAATCCAAAAAAATAGGATGCCGATATTTTATTTTATTTTACCTGATATTTCAGACGGATGATATATCATCAGTCGGAAATAGGAAAGGTCGTATACAAAATAAAAAAGGTAGTATACAAAAAAGGTATACAAAAAAATACAAAATCGTGGCTCCCAGCGACATATTAAATTATTAACCCAACCCAGACCAATACCTAATCATTTATTGATGGAATTTAGGCCACTAACATACATTATTAGGCCACTGAACTGTGATGTTGCCTAGCAACTGCGGGATTCAATTACATGTCATGAATATAAGGATGAATACAGTCTAACCGAATTTCAGCATTGTGAAAAAATATTGTACTTCTATGCTGATATTTCGTGTTTTGATTACTGAAGGCTTAACACGTAACAAGATGATAAGAAATGTGTGAGGTGTCACGGATTGTATTTAATAAAATCCGATAGGTTGAGGAGTTCTTATTGGGTACATAGCAACTACGTGAGTCGATCGATCAGCGAAAATTTAAAATCAACGCTTGGCAGAGTCATACTGTTCCAAAGCGATTTCCCGTTCTTTACAAATTGAGACCGATCAGTGCTTCGACTCCGAAGACCGTTGGGTTCGAGGCATGGTCATTTTACTCAAAATGACCATGCCTCGAACCCAACGGTCTCGGTTGTCATTCGATTATCTTCGACCTCTGTCGTTACGGGTCTTCAGAGGCTCACCCAAGGCCAGAGGCCACCTGTCTGACATTACGATCATTCACTATTAAATTAGTGCTTCATGGAGTCCGTATAAAATATAAAATAAACCGTGTTGGCACGAGCTATACGGGAAAAGCTTATGTCGAGGGAAAGGATTAGCTAGTAAGCAATGTTGGTAGCGAAGCTGAAATTCCCGACTTTGCCGGACGTACTTAAGCATCTCAGCAGGAGGCTCTTTTAATGCTAATTAAGTCTAGCCACTAGAGACAGAAGAATATGATAACATTATGTAACATCACGCCTGTATTCCTAGAAGGGATAGACACGGGTATACAGCGTGTAAAAAAACCCCTGTACGATCCGTGAGGGTGTTGTTAAGAATCATACTGACAGCCTATTAAGGTGTTTTTTTTTCGGCAAAAAAATCGCGGTTTTTTTTTTTAAATCGGTAGTTTTACCGGCTTATGACATGGAGCGCGGGCCGCCGCCGTCTAGCGGGTGTCTACAAGTCAGTTTTTACCGATAGGAATCCAACATAATCCTGCTTTCTCCCCCCGTCAGAGTTGTATATTCTCTTGCCCATATATCCCAATTCGTTTGGCATAGGCGCAACATTTCGTCTTCTTCTCTATAGGTCATCATCTCGGTTGTCAGACCTTTTCCAAATGACGCCCCATCGGATTATGAGAGTGACGGAAGAGAGAGTGCACCTGTTTTTGCACACACTTGTGCACTGCACTATCCCGCGTCGATGGCTAGTCTCCGCTGAGAGGCCACCATGGCCGAAATTCGATCTGCATGCGTAGCATGACCACAATAGAAACGAGTGTTGTCGATGGGAGAATAATAGACAAGATGACAGATGCACAATCTCAATCTGTCAGTTTGTCTATTCTTCCGTCGACAGAACCTGTTTCTATGGTGGCCATGCTACGCGTGCTGGAGGGCTATTAGTCAATTAGTCAGTCCTTTTCTAGCTCTATGATCTTTCGTACATACAAAAACCAGCCGGTCTATTATGTAACCATCTCACCGTGAAAACTAAGGTGAAGTGAGCTTGTAGTGAACGGTCACTGCCTTAGCATCAGTAGGTATCAGTGACAATGACAGCTCACCCCACGCTCACTTCACCTAAGTTTTCACGGTGAGATGTTTACAGAATAGCAATACAGATGGAGTGACAGCTCACTTCACCTAAGTTTTCACGGTGAGATTTTTACAGAATACCACTACTGAACATAGTCAAGAAAAGAGCTAAAGACGGAGTTTCCATCGAACGCTCACTTCATCATTCTATCGTCGCGTTAGTGCGTGCCCACACTGTAATAAGTTCTGTAATGCGTGACGTATTGTTCGCTCGTAGGAGATTAACAATAGCGTCGTCATAAACACGTGCTATTTTCGCACAGATTAACAATACGTAAACAGTTTTACACTTTTATTACAATGAATCTGATGAAAATGGTCTCGTTCTCAATACTTTCTTTCAAAATGAAAAAGTATTGAAAGAATAAAATGTAAATCTTTCGCAATCACATTTTCTGAGCTATGGAAGTCATTAAAAAGATTAATGGAAAAAGTCAAATTATTATTTTGGCTGGTATAAACTTCAGCAAAGAAGGGAAAACTGAAGGTAACTTAACTATAGTTAATTCTGCTACTTTTAAAACTAAGTAATTGAATGGAGACAATCAATCTACCTAGCCTTTTCCCAACTATGTTGGGGTCGGCTTCCAGATGCAGCTGAATACCAGTATTTAATTGAATGGAGACAATGCTCTATCAAATTATATCGAGAAATGGTCATTGAAATGATCACTTAAAACCCGTTTATGGTCACCTAATACTGAGTTCTGACCGCAGAGAATAATGCCATAACCTAGATTATATCTTTGTTCTGAATGATACACGATCTCCAGTATCAATAGCCATAAGTGCATTCAAATGTCAACAACGTTAGTTATGAAGCAATTAATCTAATTAAGCTTAGAACAATCAGGAATAACTTGCATTTGATTGCACCTAATCAAGTGAAGTTATTGGTTCTCTGTCCCGAGAGATATTCTATAGAATTACAGTTAGAAGCAACTGCTGCATTTACTGCTCCAATAAATAAATTACTCTGCTCGCTAGAATTAATCACAGAAACCGGATATGACAATGCGTTGATAGAGCTATTTATCAGGAATCTGAATAACTGAGCTATATATCAGTAGACCTACATAAAACCGATTAATCTGATGTGTGGGAGCAACTTGTGGTAACTGTGATTGCTTACTCGGCGATAAATTTAACTGCAGGTGACGCGGTACTACTAATCACACTTTGTAGTATCAATTTGCAACTGGAAACTCGTTGATAACTATCGCTTTTGAATGGCGCTGCTCGCACATTGATTCATTTATCAGTTACGATGATAGGCAAGTGCGAATAGTCCGAAATAGATACATGTGCAAATAAAAAGGCACATATGTATTCGACATATCACGCATGTATGCCCCAAAAGGGAAGTTAGAAGTCCAACTTTGTGTGTTCAAGGTGGATGCACTATTAATAGTAGATACCTACCTCCTACACCCACAATTCGCCAGTTCTATTTGAGTCTCATAACGTGTAAGCGATCCTGTTTTCTTCAACCGGGCACAAATGCAGACTCCAGGCTGCTGATAAACCTGACAGGGTTACGGGAAAGTCCGAAAGGGATAACGGGACTTTGGCAACAGGCAACTGAAGGAACACGGGTGGATTTTAGTCAGTAAAACTCTGACTCGCCCTTGCGCTCCGCCTAGAGTG
The DNA here is from genome assembly GCA_948473465.1 of Lithophane ornitopus. Taxonomy (NCBI): domain Eukaryota; kingdom Metazoa; phylum Arthropoda; class Insecta; order Lepidoptera; family Noctuidae; genus Lithophane; species Lithophane ornitopus. The sequence goes on from OX419629.1 coordinate 6,167,834, forward strand.
GGAGAAGTCATTTGATGAATTCCGACCAACAAATAACAAAACAAGGCTACTGATAAATTTAAAAAAAGCCATCAATACTTTCCTAACTTATGACTCAAATCGAGAGCTCCTCACTAAGCACTCGCGTTTCTGACCACTAACAACTTGAAGACACTCAATTTCCACGAAGTTTTAATCTAAACATTATTGAAGCAAGACACTTATACATGCGTATGTAAACACTAACATTCCTCGAGTCATCTTAAACAAAGATCCTAAGTACGTATGTCGCTAACAGTTTAATTCATTAGATGACAAACGGACTCGTGAAGTAATTACGTAGGTATGTACATCCCTCAGTCCCGCTTGAACCATTAGGACACAGGGATGGGGAACCTTTGGCACGCGAGTGAAAATTCTGGGCACGGCATTGATTTGATTGTAGGTACAGTTCGCGCTCGTAAATATTACGCAACGAGTCTAGTGCGGTTTATAGTGTTGTCTCTGTTACTTATCAGCTGTGCTATGAGTCTCCTTCTAAGGGTGAAGTGTCGTATTTAAAATGTTCATAGATATCCTTTCTTAATATAGATTCTTCAGTATTATACGTAGGTACACATTATTATAATATAGGTTTTAATTTTCTAATTTTGCTATTTTTTTCTCAAACAGAGGCACGTCTTGGCTACAAAAAAATAATGGTATACACGGATCTTTTCGCACTCCAATGACATGACAAGGAGGCGCTGTTGGTAAATATTTGTGCAACTGTTTTTTGAAATGTATTCAATAAACAAAATAACCTTGTTGTGTTATAAAATAGCATTCCAATTCAGAAAGGTTCACCATCCCTGAACTATAAGTCGCGAGCATATTGCAGAGCACAGATAATTAATTAGCGGTACCACAGGTTCATAGACAACGGGTCTGTCGCACGCACGTGCCGATGTCAAGCTCTTTATTAAAACTCCAAGACAAACAGAACCACAATGTAGTTATTGAAGAAATTGTATTCCGAGAATAACAAAGGCATGGATCTGTATTGTATTGAATAGATTCTATAGAGAAGCGTTTTAAATAGGTACGATTGTTTTAAGTATAGATGATAATTAAAAAGGAGCTCGTGGCTAAGTAGTAACAGCCGCACGGGTCGATCCATCAGGATAAGCTACGCTTGCCGGGATTGGTCCTTAGTCCGAGGATGGGTGACCATCTTTATTTACCGAGACTCCTCCGTGTCTCGAAAAGCATGTTAAGCCGTTGGTCCCGGCTTTCAAACATGAATCTTTGACTGTCGTTACGGGTCGTCAGAAGCCCGAAAGTCTGACAACCAGTCTTACCAAGGGGTTTCGTATTACCCAGTTACTGGGTTGTGGATGTCAGATAGGCAGTCACTCTATGTAAAATACCTGTATTCAGCTGCATCCGGTTAGCCTGGAAGCTGACCCCAACATAGTTGGGAAACGGCTAGGCAGTACCAACTGGCTTTTTAATTACTATCTATATATCTGATAGATAGTAATTAAAAAGCCAGTTGGTACTCAAACAATGTTGTGATATATATCTGAAGAACCTGTCTGCTAAGGATTAATTAAAACCTTCAAATATGTTGCCTTCCAATTAGGTAGACCGTACCTACAATCCTCTCAAGTTACGGATTCAAAAGATAAAATCAAACATGGTTAAAGGCTCGACAAGCGCGACTCTAGTAGAACAATTTCTGTGAAAACTTCGTAGCAATTGTTGTACCAGAATCGCGTCGCACTGTCGGGTCGCCTGTCTGCGGGAGCCTTAAGATTAACCTACTAACCTAGCTATTATGTTAGATCAGAGTTGTAGCCTAGTCTGTAACTGTGAAAAAATAAAAAAAACTAATTACTTTAATTACAAATAAATCTAAAACTAATTACTTGCAAATGAATTGTTAATCACCACAAGGCATTTTGTATCTAATAAAACAAATCTCTGCACACTTTCCGAACAAAAGATACAATTTTAGAGATAAATGTGACACTCCACGAGTCGTGTCTTCGTGAATAATTCTGAATTTAAAGTTAAGGCCTGAACAAACGTTTCACAGGATATTCGAAGCTGAAAATGCATCCAAATCTAAAGCCTCCGCTTTTCTTGCTACTCACTGTTCATTCTGACAGTGAGACGAGCATTGTCTGCTGAGTAATCTGACTATCTCACGTCACACTGTAATTCAGATTAAGGAAATCCAATTTGACTTTAATAAGGTTAATACTTCATTATTTTGTTTGTTCCGTCGCTCGGGACTCGGAACGAACGTAATTTATCAAAATCATCTTGTAATAAGGCTTTTAGCTTATAGATAATTTGGGCGTGGGAGTAACTTTATTTTAAAGAAAAAATACGCTATCTAAGTACTATTTAATTTAAAATGCCTGCATATAAGTTTATGTCGTCGTTTACGTTTTAATCTGCTTATGAAAGCCTAGCCTAAAATTACTCCGTAGCTACATAATCTGCTAGTGAATACATATTTTTTAATAAATGAACCATTTTTATATGATGAACCTTATGAGCTAATTGAGCACGAACACCTATCCATATTATCAGCACCTTTATAATTACGCTCAATGATAGCTGCCATAATCAAGAATTTAATCCCAAAGCCACGGAAGCACAATCCCTCCTTTGTGATGGAACCCACTTTTAACTTTCATCAAAAGTTTAATTAATTTCCTATCAGAAAATATGCAAACTACGTGTTTTAATTAATGCTTCGTACTTGTTTATAATGAGGTGTGAGCTGGCTGAATGATTTAATATCTAGCGTTGGTACATAACTACGTCCCGTTCCAATTAAAATTATTTCATAGATTTTTCCTAGAATTTAATTATGTTCTTGTTTACTAATAAATTTCGGAATAAAGATATAGTTAAACAGATAGTAGACTGACTGCAGGATAGTAAATAAATTGGTAGAATTACTGAACATAAATAAATAAATAAATTAAAAAAAAAACATGAAAACTGGGATGAGATACTGCACGTGCAGATAAATAACTTGGTTTTGCGGAACAACATTACTTACGTTGAGCTAATTAGCACAAAGGAACACTTACATAGGTGGCTTATATAAATAAAAGTTAAAAACCAGAGACAGCCGCATCGAGCAAAATTAAACCAGCTGGACGTAGTGCACCTACTGATAAAAATCGTATAAAATAAAAGGCAGGAGGCGGCCAAAAGGAAGAACAAGAACGAGACGGCCACAACGGACTAAAGCAAATAAAAGAGACGGAGGTAGATTGTTTCAAATGGACTTATTATTATGTCGGCGTACGACCTACCGCGAGCGCATGGGACTGGACCACGTACCGACCACTAATCCTTTTTCAAAACAAACTAAAAAACTCCTTAGATAATTAATTACCTTATTTCATGCACGACGTTGAAGAACAAGTGTATTAATGTTTGAAAGAGCAAGAAAAGGTTGATGTTGTATGTGAATAAATTGATGATGATGTTAACCAAACCTGATGATATACCAAATACTAATAGATCATTTTAAAATAGGTAGAAAAGAAGACATTCTAGACTTAATCTTATAGAATTCTTCTTCAACACAAGTAGCTTTGATAACCAAAAACAAAAAAGGATGAAAAAAATTGCAAAACTTGATAGCTTATTCAGCCAGAACCATTTTGCAAAAGAGACAAAAAGTGAATAGTTCTCAAATGGCCCGCCATTTACTGATTACCTTTGTAATGTATGACTCAACATCCGGCGAAGGTAATAATTTGTCTGTTCCCAACATCGACCTTCATTAGGACAACGGCAGGTACAAGTTTTTTCATCTCGACCCGATGTCGGACCACCACATTATCGACTCGTAATCGCTCCCCTAACATACTGACAACACGACTGGTCTTTTTATTACTTACGTTCCTTTTGATTATTGCTTTGTTTTGGTTTTGATGAAATATTATGATGATTGTGACCCTTCAGAAAGCCTACAGAAAAACAAAGATTTTCAATCTAGAATCGATAGAATTCTAAAACTGAATACTGTACCGGTCAGACAATCGTTTATAAACTTTCAGTAGGTAGACATTTAATGAAAAACTATTTTCTTTTTTGAGAAAGTGTTGTGTTCATTGTTTGAGCAGTTGGTTACAATGCAACATAACTATAGCACCTATTTGGTAAGCAACTACCGTCTGACCTTCAAAATGTTTGGGGATCCTAAACCAGTTCTTTTTACAACATGAAATTATTCGTGTTGGATTCGCCACGAATCAAACAGCTAATAATGATGATCTGTGTACCTACAGGTACGCACAACGAGATACAAAATCGTATCTTTGGCAATTGAACAAACCTATGACAAATAAGAGTTTATCGAAACAAGTAATGCCCGATGATTTGAAATCCTCTCTACAACAACAAGATCCTCCTAGCTTGAATAACATTTGTATGAAATCTATTGAACAATGCCTGATAGCAGACAGTAAATCACTTTATGCGCCAACAGTTTGGCTTGAGCCGAAAATACTCAGAGAGGAATATGAAAAAGCTTTATTGAACCCCTTTGATTTGACTTCTTTGTGAGATTTGCCGGAAGGTTTCCATTTTCGTCCCAAATCCAGGGACCGAATGAAAACTCGTTTGCATAATATAAGACAAGCCTAGTATCGAGACTAAACGCAAATAAATGGTTCCCTCAAGTTAAGACGACAATTTACCGGGTCAACGGCGCCAAGATAAAGAGAACAGACCTAACCGAATACAAAATCTGTCGCTTATTCTTTTTTGATAAAAGTCAAAATAATAAAGAATTGTTTTTGTCAAAAGATTTGTAGGCTTACCTTAGGCCTGCCTACCTGCTTTGTTACTTAACCTAATATTAGGTACGGTTCCTTTACCTATTTGGAAAATGTTTTCCAAATATTCTACCGCAAGAAGACCTCATTATTTATTTTCGTATTTGCTGTTACCTACGTTTAAATAAAAAATGAGTAAATGCTTATGAAGATGAATCTTGTATCCATGTAGGAGAAGTTTTTCATCCAAGTAAATTGGGAAACAAAGGTAAGTTAGCATCCGAATTTTACAAACTATTTTCTATCTGTCTTTCTGACCATAGACCACTTTAGTGATTCCATTCATCGCTGTTCGTCGTACAGTCGAACAAGCTATTTGGTATACAGGCAAAATATATTCATTTGCCGCTACACTGCCAAAATTCATTTTGATTGTGTGTGTAATTGAGCTTATGGCTTAAGAGAGTGACGTAAAAGGATTGTTGACTACTGAAAACACTCACAAAATTGTTGTAGAGTGGAAAGTCGTCTCACTGGAGGGATTAAAAAAAAAAAATGCAAGTGTAGCCGTGTAGTCGAACTCGTAGTTGATTTACCACTTTAGACAAAAAATCCCAGTAAATTGAAACTTTACAAAGGTTGAAACTCTCTGAACATTGTATAGAGTTTAAGATAGAAAAACACGATAGTATAATATCGAAGATTCAAAGGACTTTCAAGTCTAATAAAACTTTACCAAACACGATAGTACGTAATAAATAAAACAGTAAAACTTCTCACTGATTTCATCTATCCAACGATTAGTTTGTTTGTTTCGTAAGCGAACGATTAGTTTGTTTGTTAGGAGAGATAAAACTGAAACAAGCAAAGAGGCGGGACATCTAATGAAGCAATCAATGGATACGTTCATTAGTAGAGTCGTGTGTTTGTGATTGTACAAGAGCCGCAGTTTCACAGGCCAATTCACCAATTTGCAAAATGCAGAAAAATATCCACCTTGTCAGATCTTATACTTTGTCGTATGGATGATTGTGTTTGCAGGTATTATTGTACGTTACGGGAAAGTCCGAAAGGGATACCCGATACCGGGGCCCTTGGCAACAGGCAACTGAAGGAACACGGGTGAGTTTTAGTCAATAAAAGTCTGATACGCCCTCAAGTCATTTGATGATTTCCCACAATGATGAAAAAAATAAAAAGTTAGTATTGTACAGGGGCACGACAAGAGGTAAGGGATCGTTTGTGATGTGGCTCCACAGTGTGGCTCATCGAAGTACCTAACCCTTACTAATTTGTACCTGCAGCAGCCCATCTGGCTTCTTAGTCAGTTAAGACATTTCCAGATGGGCCATGGCAGTTGGTGGCACGATGGGAGCTTTTCTACAGACTCAACATAGCCAGCTAGAGGGATGTTTGAGATAAAAAAAAAACTCTGTGGTTCTTAAATCTAAAGATCTATTGCTACCAATTAACTATACCTAATACTTAAATACTTAACGTTAATCTTAGTTAGTAATTACTTAGGAACTTCTAATAATCTGTTAATTAACTCCAAAACCTATCTAATCTTCGCCCAGTCTCTTAGTTGAATACATTATTCAATTGTAAAAGGAACATCCGAATGGCGCGACCCTGTTCTGTCTAAATTAAATTTTAGCACCATTAATCTATGGAAATTGAAGGCCTATCCTATTTGATTGAATGTGCGAACCCATATCAATGTTAGACGGAAATAGATCTATTGAAGTACTAACTAATTAATAGACTACTTAGTAATGAAAGTCATTATAATTATAAGAGCCCGCCCTATCGCATTAGGTAATGAACCTGTAATGATAGATAGATAAAAGGGAGAGATAAATAAATGATTAAACTCATCATCATTTCTGCCGAAAGACGTCCACTGCTGGACATAGGACCACCAAGCACCGCCACTTCGACCGGTTTTGTGCTTCTTCGGGAAGCAAGGATTCCTGCGGCCTTCACCAGGTCATCGGTCAACCTTGTGGGAGGCCTATTAAACTGTAGTCACTTAAACGTTTTTTTTTTTCTTTATACGTCGAAAACGGCTGGTTTTTCTTTAGTGTCAATGGTGCCGATTCCCTTGTTCACAAACTAAACTAAATTTAAGTTCAGTGCATCTTTTTCTTTCTATTTCATTATGAAAAGGACAGAAGATAAATTTTAGTTTAGTCCTGTCAAATTAATCGGCGCCTGGCGTAAATTGACGTAATTTTAGTTGGCCAGTTTTTAATCACGTCTAAACTTGTCTAAGTAGTGACAGTTTGACAGGACTAAACTAAAATTTATCTTCTGTCCTTTTCATAATGAAATAGAAAGAAAAAGATGCACTGAACTTAAATTTAGTTTAGTTTGTGAACAAGGGAATCGGCACCATTTTCTTATATCCAGAATCATTTAAACTCAAAAATATTAATTTCTTGATTGTTAATTGATAGTTCCAACTGCAAGAAATTCCAACAAAAATGGGTACGGTTCCATAATTGAATTAAATGTTGCTTTTGTTAAGAAACAAAGCAATTTCCAGTTTCCAATTTTTGTTTTCTACTTAACTTTGGTCCTAACGATGAATGATTCGTTTTAAATTAAATTAGCCTCCGTGAATCTGATGGAAAGTAAAGGAAACTTTTGGTTTGTCGCAATATCTTTTGTGATTCGTCGTTCCGGAGCAGTTATTTCTTAGTAGAGTTAATGCAATCGGTTTAGCGGAGGCTGGGGCCGGGTATTGTAGACGTGTTTGCGGCTGCTTGGAGATAAAGCCGCAGACACACAAAAGCAGATGCCCCTCCGCCCCTCGAGCCCCCATACCCCTCTACCCTCCAGCTAGGGAGAACGTTTAAAGCAACGACGATTGCCCCTTACAAAAGGCAGTCGTGACACCCGCCCGTCCTCACCCCGCATTCGACTGCAGAACGGATTCGAAAGAAAACCAAATCTCATTGTTTGAGAATCTTTCACAATTGCTTTTTGAATTCTACAATCTTCTTGAAGCATTCCTTGTTAGTTTGGCGATTTATCAGCCGTCTCACGGTCTCAATCGTATCGTACCTTACCTATATTGTTCCAACTTTACCCATAAAACTATAAGATCCTGGGTATGGACTTCATTAATATTAATCGCGTCCGTGACTCGTGTTTTGGTGACTCCACTCACGCAATCGGCAGGATTTGTGTATTATATTTAAGTAGACCCGTCTACAGATTACATCATTTAAAATAAAATAAAGGATGTTTCATTAGTGTAACGATAATATCATAACATGATTTCTGCGCTATTGTTTCTAGCATACAAAATCACAGACGGTTCACAAAACACCGACTGAAAACTAGCACACGCTAAACAATGTGTGTTTACAGCTACTTGTAACATAAAATTCGTGAGAGCGTTGACATTCACATCCTAATTACTTAAAAAGTATTTAAAGGCATCGGAGTGAATGACTCGCACAATAAAGGCGGTGGTCCATTTCCGCGGCTTGCGCTGAACATGTCGCCGTCTGTCAGCGCCAACGCATTTTGGCAACCGGCCGACAGTTTGATGAGTGCACGTTCCGGCTTGTGTACCAACGGAACCGGGCAACGATGAATCAAACAATAATGAACTCCAACATAAAAAAAAACATTTAGAGCTCAAGGTAATTTCCTCTGCAGACTTGTAGAGTAGTATTTTTAGTTAAATACTATACTAGCGACCCGACCCAGCTTCGCACGATATTTACAACTTGACAAAACATCGAGATTTCTACATTAAGCGTAAGTTTAATATTGATATCATCATCTGCCTAGCCTTTCCCCAACTATGTTGGGGTCGGCTTCCAGTCTAACCGGATGCAGCTGAATACCATTATTTTACATGGAGTGACAGCCTATCTGACCTCCACAACCCAGTAACTGGGTAATACGATACCCCTTGGCAAGACTGGTTGTCAGACATTCGGGCTTCTGACGACCCGTAACAACTGTCAAAGATCCACAAATGACAGCCGGGACCAATGGCTTAACGTGCTTTCCGAGGCACGGAGGAATCTCGGTATGTAAAGATAGTCACCCATCCACGGACCATCCCCAGCAAGCGTAGCTTAACCTGATGGATCGACCCGTGCGGCTGTTATTACTTAGCTCGTCTAAGTTTGATATATTATACATATAAACTTCCCGGAATACTAAGTGAAAAACGCATCAAAATCCATTGCGTATTTTATAAGAACAACGCGGTCATCAAAACACGAAAAGCAACTTTAATTTATAATATAACATGTATAGATATAGAAGTAGACGAAAAAATATGTAGGTACATAATATTGTGAAGTAGGTAATCATACAGGCTCTTGATGTATTAATTTTGGAAAGCTCCTTGAATGTAATAGGGTTTGGTCCTCTCGTACCCTTCCGCTATCGTTGGTTAGCACGTGGCATTCCTTTACAGCGGTAAACCCCATTCTTTGATAATACCCACGGTCGAATGGCGAAACTAATATAGAACGTGTTTCATATTTAATCTGATATAAGTAAACTACTTCTTGTTGAAAGTTACTTTTGCTTTCATAATAATGTATAACAAAACACGGTGTTCATTTGGCAACATATAAGAAACAAAATAAATAAAAGTATTTGAGTGTATTTTGAGAATACAATATTTTGAGAAAAGCATATTTTTCTTAAATTAAGAAAAGCATAATTATAGGGTATCGATTGTTATGAGAACGAAGGTAAAATCACAGACACCTCTATCATGAAAACAAAGAGGCACCTCCTAGTCTACACGAAACAACAGCGAAGTATTGCGATTAATGTAAACAGTCCGCGTACGACACTACACAGACTAATATCAACGTCTGAAACTTGGGCTATACTCGAATCTTTCTCACCACCAACTCACATAAATCTTCTACACGTCTTCACAAATAGTTTTCAGCCAACCCATTAGGAATATCTCCTAAATGTCGCCATACATTTGACTCAAAGACTTCACCATTACCCAAATATTCCTTTATTGCTAATAAAACACTCAAAATAATTAAAGGGGGAAATATATCGCTATTTAGTGGGAATTTTCAAATGCATTTAACACTTGCAGATGCATTTTATTAATCAGATACCATTACCAAATCTACAGACAAAGGGACATTAAACCAAATAAAATAATGACAAGTAAAAGCTTGCGTCCAACAAAATGTATTTCATTAAGTTGACAAGAATATGTAGGTACCTAACTACACAGAGATATTTGGAGTATTTTACAGCGGTTATAAAACACAAATAGTAGTAGTACACGATGATAAACATACATACGTATGTACACAAAGTCTGTCTGTCGCATCTCGTCTGCCAGCTGAACAATGCAACACGGCAGCATCAGAGATGTATAGCTACCTGTGTGATTCTATCAGATATTCCAATCCTAGAAAACATTCTTTGAATGTAACCAAGTGTCGGATAAAATAATAGGAATTGAAAATAATACAGCTTGGTTTCTCCATGGAAATTTTAGTTGGCAAAACAACCGTTGGTGATATGGCTGCAAAGCTAAATTGGAAAGATAAAGAAGAAACACTTGTTGATGAGAAGCTAAGTTTAAATTAAGCAGCTATATACGAAATTTTATTATATTTATTGAAGTACCGTAAGCATAAAATAGCGTAAACAACTTTAATATAACAGATTCAAGATAACGTTAAGAAAATAAAGCTATTAATAATTATGTCGGTACTTTTCTGCAACTTGTTTGCGTGTATGTGATAAAACTATAAATAAATCATAACGTATTATAAAACTTTACGACGAAGTTCACCTTTGTGTTTAAACGTAAGAAAGCATCTATATCGATAAGGATTTCTCAGAAATCAGTAAATAAAGCAGTAACTTGCTTATGCAGAACACTGTTTATTATGCACAATGGACGAAAATATAATCAATTTCCTACAAAGGTTACTGGTCCAATATCGGAATAAAACAGGACATAAGTACTACAAAGAAAGCATGAGTGATGTAATAAAAGACATGATTTTATATAGACTGGTCTCCCGAAACTAATCTGGTTATATTTTTATAATAAAACGATGTCCCAAATCTTACGTATGAGGCACATGAACTCGCTAACGATCTCCGCTTGATCGCCCAAGCAAGGCAGGCCAAACAAAGACCAACATCCTGCACTCACATGGTGCTTTATTACAGAAAATTCGGCAGACGTTATTGTTGAGCATAAGACCCATTTTTGCGAACATTTTCAATACATTCCATGACGTCAGATCTGCCAGTATTGTATCTGTAACGTGTGACGTCACCCAGGTCTGGCACCAACGACAGCATTTTGTTATCGGATACATGGAAGCGATGGTTCGAGTGACAGCCCCCTTTTGTCCTCAGCTCAGTGTGCCTCAAAGCTCCTATTCTTCCTTCTGGCATCGCACAAACGTTGTGTTTCACTTACAATAATACTAGGACAGTATTATCAGCCTTTTGTTTAGATTGTATTAAATAAGTACTGTCAAATCTTAAGAAACCACAACAAGGCCTTTAAGCCAGACAATCCTCTGAATTTCTCCAGAATTCTTCGTACCTATTTAGTTACTTAATATTGTAATTAGAGTGACGACTTATGTTTGGCTTCTTGAATGTCTTTAGGTATGTTATTCGGAGGAACAGCTCCAACATTATTATATAAATAGACATCCTTATGTAGAAGAAATTCCAAATGAAGATGTCGCTTTAAATAAATAACTGTGCTCACTTTAAAGTTTCCTGTTTATTTTTGTCCCCCCACTTCGCACGCGAGTGCTTTCTAAACGTGGAGTTGGATGTTTTGGGAGATTTAGTTTAAATATTTTAAATAATCTCTTTACATCTCATTCAATCATTATCTTTAAGAGCACAAAATTATTGAGATCACTCGATAACTTGTATAGTTTGCTGGTATCAGCTTTGTAATGGCTCATAAGGAATTTAGCTCCCAGAGGATGACAATGTGTTCCAAGATATAAATGTAATGAGCTATTAAAGTAGACTTTATGGAAACGTAAAGCACTGTTTTTGGCAAATAAACATTATCTATCTATTATCTGTATCCATTATGATGTTCCTGTAACTTCTTTTAGAAATATCGGAGCTTACTTTTCATTTGTCGAACCAATGGAAGATACGTTTAGAACCGAGTTCCAAAATGTATTCTCGTTCCATACAGGCATGCAAAATATTTGGATTTTGCACGTAGTTATTTAACAATTAATCTGCATGTTTAAACAAAGTGTTTATGAAGATGTTGAAAGCTCGTGAATTTTGGCGAAGTGGGCGGCGATGCTAAATGGAACATTTCCTGAAATCTGTTGTTACAACGCATGAGTTTGCAGCATTTACCTCGAAATAACACACTTATTTTATCTCAGTGCAGTGTTAACGGTGCGGTTCACTTGTTACATGATCCGCAACTCACTTCTAGCAATTTATTACGATCACCTTGCTAATAGTTTCAGCCGTTCCATACAAAATCCTGTCCAACTCCCAGAAATAAATAATTGGATGCCGTGTTTCGCGATACGTTAGAAGATTAATGGAAAGGGTCAATGCCATGTTCTGAATGGGTTTTATTGGCTATTGTTATTTTTCACACTATACAAGTACGTCACGGCGACCATACAAAACAATACCTAATTGAAAAAGTTTGGTAAGTTTATTTGCAATTCATTAATTAGGTACTTGGTCAATGTCAAAAAATGGTAATTAAGTTGTTGACACTAAACGTCAACACAGTTATGATTGTTTTTAAAACAATAGCAGAACACACCATTGATTTGGAATTCGAAATGAACCATTCAAGGTTAGATCAGTAAACTCGTAACCTGGCAATGACCGTTTTAACTACTGAGTACGGAATAGTGGGGTTCGAATCCGGTTCTGTTTCATTGACATGAAAACCCGCACTTTATATATTGCCAATTATACCATTATTCTTGCTTAGGGCATACTTCCCGTAATAGTAAGGAATTTAGCCGCATTTGGTTAGACATTAAAAACTCACCCAAAATCTCATAATATATTCTTGAATAAAAATTGGGATCTAGTTGACTTTTAACGGTCCAGTCAACGGTGTTTAGATGCATCTCAAATAATGCAGAATCCTAACTGCGTGGTGAATCCTGAAATATGAAATCTGGCACCGAGTTAATGGGTTTCAAAATTAGACCAACTGGACTAACGGCACCTTTCAAGACAAAACCAATGTAACATAGCAACAAGAGTAATTGTTTCTATTTCTGGGTAAGACCACCCAAGTCCGGATTTCCGTGATTAGAATAGCAACAAATGCTAACGTCATGCTAAAATGTCCTGGAATTTGAGTCCTTTGTATTCTTGTAAAAGCGGGTCTTGGCAACATCGAGAGGTTGCGTTGTTTCGTTTAACAAAGGGTTTGATGAGAACGAAAGTCAAATGTTATTTGGTAAGTTGTTATGGAAATTACTTAACATATATGTAACATATAACATATAAAAATATATAAAATGAAGCAAATGTTAATTACATAGGACTTATGGCAACAAAATATTGATGAAGGATAGTTATAAATAGGAGCATTATGCAATAGTAGTACGAGTATCTTACCTCTCCTAAGTTGATGAACCCGTGGTCGTTGGCCACAGCATCGGCAGCGTCCTTCCCTCCCGGTATGTGAACGGCCCATGTAGGCGTGTAGTGCGCAAACGTTGTCTCCAATAATGATAAAATTGATACCAAGATGGTCGACGATAACACGGCACCCCGCGCCATCGCACGCACTCTCACACACTCACCGGCTAGTACTTGTCAGCATTTCACACACACTTTCCCAAGAGTTTCTTGTTTCAACCAAGTCTCGAATTAAATATTACTTGTAACTGTAACGTAGGGATTGTTGCTATCTTTGATCATACGGTTCTGCACATGGCTATGTACTGGAAATCAATTTTTTCGTTAGTTGCTTGGGCTTCTTGGTCATAAGAAGACTTGTTAATGAAGCTAGATACATTCGAAATCTTAAATTAAGCTTCATTATCAAATTCGGACTAGATTATCTTCGACGTGGGCTACATTAAAGTTCTAGCTGGATGGCACAAAAACGATAGAAAAAACTTGATTGAACCCGCAATCCATATCCATTAAAATCAGACATAAAACGTGGCAAGACTACGTTTGCCAATCACAATGGGTAGATGGATATTTATTTGATGACCTCACCTAGGGACTAGAATTTCCTAACATGTCTGTGCAAGAAAATTACCAATCAATCGGAAATCGGTTTCCGCTAAATTAAAACTTGGACGAGTGTACGGCCTTTGGCAATACTTCCACATTAAGTGGGTCAAGTATACATGAAGGACAAAAGTATATGCCCCGACAGAGTTCCCTGTTATGCTGTTCTTTATTACCGTATCACCGGACAACCATTAATCACTGTGCGTTTCATCGGGTCTACTTCAGCCTACTTTGGCGAGAGCATTGTTATGTCTGACGTTTGCCTTTTCTGGATAAACAAGACATGGATCATTTCCGCAAGTCTGGACGGGTTTCCTATTCTCTTTTTAAAGTAAATAATTTAGTATATAACTTGATTCATGTTCTGTTGGCTGTTTGTGTTTTTTCTTTTGTACGCCGTGCCTGGAATGGAATTGTGGTTTGTATCAGCGCTTTTGTTGGTAGCTGCGTGTTGCGTTCCGTACAAAGAGGAGGTTTTATTTTGTTTTTATTAACATCGCGCGTATGGTGTTCAAGGTAGATATTTTGCAACCCACAGTAGTAAGCATTAAAAATGAATGTTTAATGAACTTCCTTTTCTAATATAATAATTATATACCTACTATTGTTTAGGTATATTATATTTTCCTGGTCAGATATTTGTTAAGGTATCTAACACATTTTTTCCTTATTTTACATTACACAACACTAATTTTAAATGGATCTAAAGCAAGAAAAAATATTCCTTATGCATCTCTCCAAACATTAATCAACGGTGAATAATTTGAAAAATGTCACGCATTTTGCCTGCATTATTTCAATGTGTTGTAGTTTGTAATGCACAAACGAAAATTCATTAAATCACATGTTGTTAGGAAATGTTTATTAGTTACATTGGAAGATAACCTCCTTCCAGTATAATAGATATTTCATACAAATGCTTGTTATTGTACACTTGTTGTGAGATGATGTCAGTTATTCCTTGTTGGTTATTTGTGTTATGTCTATCGTTTTAGCACCTTGTCTTTTATCTAATCTATTATATTTACATCTTCGTTACTTGGTAGGATTATAATTTTTAAGTTGATAACCGTGGTCTTTGCCTTTACCGTTACCAATATACAAGGTAATATAAAAACAAGTATTAAGTGCAAATAAAGGAAGGAAGAACAGAGCATAGTAAAAGAACATAATTTTAAAACTATTGATCTGATTGGTGGAAATAATTGTGAAGATAACAAAGATTTTATGCTACCAACCTAGCAAGTAAACCAAAAAATGCCACAATCAAAAATAATCACCATGTTCTTTAAAAAGCAGTAACTAGTTAAGACAAAAGTATATCTGAGTAAGTATACGTACGTTTGTCATCAATATTTACCTCGTATTCATATTTGCACTTTTTTTTAAGTAGGCCACTCATACCTTCAGCTCACACGTTTACCTAGCTGAGTTATTTACAGTTAGCATCGACATTAATTTATCAAGCAATCGCATGCCAAACTGGCTCGTAATATCCATAGTTATTTGGACACAAAAACATTTGGGCCACTAAAGACAATCTTCTATCAAAAGACAAGTTTTTATCTTATCTGTTTCCATTGGATCGCTATGTAAACATTCGGTTTTTCTGACTAATCGCCGACGTAAGTATTTCGCGTGCAGCCCACGTCGAAAGGCGGATGCTTCATCGATGGAATCCGATGGGAAGGACCAAGATTCCGTGGCACTTAGACAATAGTAGCCGGTGAGAGTCGGCGCCGCTGTGACGAGCGTTCACCTCTCGCATCCCGCCTCCCTGTTATCACTTTACGCTTTCCTAAATGCGTTTTTATGACAAATTCCTCACATGCTTATTGGCAGCAACGATCACTACGTTACACTATGATGCACTATAGTCATTACAGGACACGGCATAACTGTCAAATGGCGCGTGAATAATCCGTCGGCTCGGCGCAAAACACGGCCGTCACGTCCGCGCACGTGATGCTGACTGGTTGGTTTGCTACTTTGCTCTCGGCCTCTCGGGCGCTCGCCGCGATTGGAGCCCGAGACGACTGCCACCTTGCCACACTCGGGGAGTTTACCCAGAAATGGGGAAAATTACTACAGCCGTGAGTGTAAATAAATTTAGTCGCCAAAATAGTTAAATGGGACGGATTTTTGGTTTGGAGTTGGTCTAATTAGCACTAGCGCTATAATCGATAGGACTGTTCGAGGGTCCGGTTCAGCGAACCGTGCTAAGTTTTTCTCTTTAAAGGTAAATAGCACGCACCGACAATTTATGAATAGAGTACAGTTACTTCAGTCTCGTATTTTGTTTTCTTCCATTCTAACTACTAACTATAATATTTTTATAGGCGCTTTAAATGTCGATACTTCAGAAATAAATCTTTATTTCTCTGTGTAGAGTCCCAGTGTTATATCTATACCCATTGTACGCGAACTGAATAATTTATTGAAAGTATTGGTCAAGGCCGAACTGTGGCACACAAAAATATATTTTAGACATTATTTTGTTAACTAAAAATGTTTTATTCGACTGATAGAAAAAATTACTTTACTATTTATTGAGATGATTTTGTTCCTTGTTTTAAAAAATTTTATGAACTTGTAATTAATCCGGAATCTATTGATTTTGGATCTAAAAGAGTAGGTAGGTACTAAAAGGAGAATTCTTACAAAAATTACGATAATGTATTATAGGGGTCCGAAAATAAACATTGTGTCCACTAAAGCCACTTCCAATAGGTACCGTAGTTAACTTAATTCCTCTAACGTTGGGGACAAAATAGTAGGGTAAAATAATCAATAGCCGATCATCAATCTTAATTTGTGGCAAATTGGGTACCTTACCCTCTAAAAGCTACTTACAAGGACACAAATGTTTTTTGTAAATATTATATTCTAGATGATTTTTTACTTTAGAAACCCATTGATAAGTAGGTACTACAAGGGCGCGCCCTTTTATTAACCTAACGGAATATCATATAAAACCCAACTACGACTAAAAAGGTATAAACAAGACACCACAGACAGACAAATTAAAAATCCGGAGTCACACGTGTTAGGGCATAAATCGAACAGATTACGTGTGACTCCGGATTTTTAATTTGTCTGTCTGTGGTGTCTTGTTTATACCTTTGTAGTCGTAGTTGGGTTTTATTTTTTATTACTTTAATTTTTTTCTTCGCCGTAGTCGGGTAAAAATGAAATGAATGTTTAAGGCTTATAAGGTCGCGTCCTATTTAAAAGCGATCGTTGAGCGAATACGCGATCAGTCGCGTGCATATAATAAATAAGTCACCTTTTGTTCAAGTTTCAACGATCGTATATCGTAAACATGTGAGTAACATCTGACATCTCAACTTGGCCAAATACAACATTAACGCTAACCGCCTTATTCATAAACGCTGCATAAAGTTAAGTTATGAATCAGCAACTGAATAACCATACATTTTCAACGTTTATACGTCTCTTTAACTTTAGGAAACGTTTATGAATAAGAGGGTAACTATGTTGAAAAAAAAGATTCAAGTATTATGATTTTTATCGATTTTTCATCCATCGTCGTCCATCGTCATCGTCCATCCCAGTTTTAGTTTTAATAATCAAAAATAATGTAGGTAAAAAATAACAAATTGATTATAAAACCAATTTTATTTTTGAAAAAATATTAACGTAGGTACACACGGCTACACATCAAGCGGTATATTTCCAGTTTATGCTGATCTCGCATTGTAAAGGATTTCCGTAAAATGCGAGGTCAGCTTATACTGGACATTACAGCTTGATGTGTAGCTGTGCGTACGCTGCGAGACATAATTATGTATGGCCGCTGGATTTATTTTATTCCTAGAACATTAATTTCCTGTGCGTGCATTAGTTTTTACTCAATCAAAATCAAAAGTAATTTATTCAAACTAGGCTGAGAATCAGCACTTTTAGAACGTCATAATTACATAAGAAAGTCCCCCAAAACGCCCACCCTTCACCACTTCCTAGTGCTTTAGCTGGGAAGAAGTGGCGCAACAAACTCCCCAGCAGCACAGCTGTCTGTTTAGTTAGAAAAAAATGATTCTATACAATAATACTATAATAGTATGCAAAATCAGTCGAATTACGGAACACAAAAACATAAATCTAATTAATAAATAGCCTTAAGTCAGCTAGCCACGCCATTATACCAACCCAGAAAAAGAAACATCAAGAACTATATGTACTCAAGCAGAAATAAAAAGTAAATGTAAACATAAAATAATATCTAAATAAAAGCCTCCAGGTAGAAAGGGTGTGCCCGCTTAATCACTTGAAAATCCGGCGTTACTTTGATGTGCCGCATTTTTTAATGAAAGCCACAACTTTATTTACCCACTTCTTCTTTCTATTTCGTGTGGTTAGTGACTAACCTGGCATCAGAATTTTTATTTCTTTGCAGCGCTCTGTCTTGGGTCTTTGGTTTGAGGCCTGAGTGATATTTCTCAACGGCATATGTGAAACCAAGTCAGAGGCCCATGGGCGGCATAAAAATTCAGCTCAACTACGCATCCTAAAGTTATGGAAAGTTCGGGTTAGATTTGGGAAATAGAACATTTCTTCCTAACTTTCCCTTGAGAGCCCTAAAATATTCAAGTACTTAACTCATTCTTACATAACGAAAAAAGATTGTCCAAAACCTGCCAAGTGCGAGTTGGACTCGCACACCAAGAGTTCCGTACCGCCGTTCAATTTTTAACAAAAAACGCCGAAAATAACAGTTTCTTTTTATTTTATTGTTAACGATATTTAACTTGTAGATTATTATTTTTTGTTATAGCGCCAATTGAAATATAATTAATCAACTGTCCACTTATTACCGTTCCGTTCGGAGATACAGCCCGCTGACAGACTTACGGACGGACAGTGGAGGCTTAGTAATAGGGTTCCGTTTGGCATCCTTCTGGTACGGAACCCTAAAAAGTTTATCCTGCAACAGAACAAAAAAAAGTAAAACCCTATTTTTTCCCTATAAATATTAAAAGTTTTGATATATTGCTCTGGGATCGAGAAGAACTCGTTAGCATAGAAACAGAAAGTTGAATACAAGAGTTGTGACGACTTTGAGTACCTACGTACTATATCAATATAATAATATAAGAGTTCCAGACGAAAATAATAAACGGTGAACTTATCTTGTTGGAACTTTGTGCTTTAGAATTGGCATTGTCTGCACGACATACGATGAAAAGACAGACCTCAACAAGATCTATTGACAAAAACGAATTTCTGATGAAATAGGAATATGTTTTCAAGAAATTTAAACTGAGGAGCTCAACAGTCGTTATACATAATATATCTAAGTACATTTAAGTGGATGATTTTCATAATATTATGTAGGTACACAACTATACAGGGTGTAAAAGACACATCACATAGCCGTCAACTACGCATTCTGTAGCACATTGCACAAAAATAATTGTTGGGAAACAACTTTTATTTTTGGTGTGACAAATCGCTATAACTACGTTATTGCGCAACGTAACGCGCGCAAAACATTGTGTTTATGGCATTCATTTAAATTAAGTTATAACATTTAAACTTGCTTTCTTTAAAACACGTCTGACAAAGTTGGAACTTTGACTTTCAATATCTCCGTAACCAGAAGGTTCCCAAGTATGGTCCAGATCAAAAAAAGATCACAATGATGGGAATAACAAGTGACTGTCGGCTTCGGTAAGTGTTTTTTTACACCCGTTATACACAATCAATCAATCTGCCTAGCCTTTTCCTAACTATGTTGTGGTTGGCTTCCGGTCTAACCGGATGCAGCTGAATACCAGTATTTTACATGGAGCGACTGCCTATCTGACCTCCACAACCCAGTAACTGAGTAATACGATACCCCTTGGTTAGACTGGTTTTCAGACTTTCGGGCTTCTGACGACTCGTAACGACTGTCCAAGATCCACAAATGACAGCCGGGACCAACGGCTTAACGTGCTTTCCGAGGCACGGAGGAGTCTCGATATGTGAAAATAGTCACCCATCCACGGACCGGCAAGCGTAGCTTCACCTGATGGATCAACCCGAGCGGCTGTTATTACTTAGCCACGAGCTCCTCCCGTTATACACAAAATTAGATATTAATTCACCAACACAAAGAAAACCGGAGATCTACCCACACATAAATTATAAATTCGAAGCATGTATCGCCTTGAACATACTGTAGTAGGTAGATAATTTCATATATCATATAGGGCGTGAATATAGACGAATGTGGTTAAACTACGTGCCAAACTGTGGCCACGATGACCAAAATTTAATTAAACACATCCGTCTATGCCTATTCGATACAATAGAAGCCTGCAAGCCTACTATGTATAGAGCTCTTGCGGTTTAACAAACCTAACTAAATTATAAATTATGTTCTCCTCCTGCTCGTACTCATACTTGAAAGTAATCTACCGAATCCTACAGAGACGTAGAACAAGTAGGTACCAAAGCACGCAATAGTTTATTTTATTTTTAACCCTCTTCTTCAAAAAGGAGGAGGTTCTCAATTCGTCGACCATTCGAACAAGTAGGTAGGTACCTAAAATACTTCAGATACCTACTAGTATTCAGCTGCATCCGGTCAGACTGGAAGCCGACCCCAACATAGTTGGGAAAAGGTTACGCAGATAATGATATAGGTAGGTAATACCTAAAATGCTTGCATACCACACGGAGGCAATGACCTTTCTTCGAAAATGCTAGCAAAAAACGACATAAAAAACCAACCATAGAGTCGAGCTCGAGATACACTACGATATATTTTTACAAACCGTTAACACCGTTATGTAGACCACTTGCGGCAAGAGATAGGTTACTTACTGATATTTCAAGCCTGTTTTAGAAAAAAGGCATTTATTTAAATACAGAATTTTTTTAACCAATTTTTTTTTAACGTAAATAGTGTTTTTTTATACTACACTGGCCGTCAAAACTAAGTACCACACAATTTTAGAAATTACGCAAGATATATTTTCGAAATAAAAAGGATTACAAAAAGCATTTAATTTTGTATATAAAAACTTTATAGCCGATAACCGTCTGGAACCGTATATGGAATGGCTGAAAAAAACCTTATAAATAAAAACACTCCTTTTCAAATTGGTGCAACTTTTGACTCTTTTTGTTTCTGTTTTTGTTTTCACATTTATTTCTTGATCGATGAAAGTTGATTCAAAAGCCAAGGTGTCACAAAAATAATTAAATAAGGCGTAAAACTGTAGTTATAAATGTTGTACGAGTTTTTTGCCAGTAAGTTAAAAATGCCATTTTTTGGTTTAAGTTAAAAACGTTACTTAAGTATTATAAACAAAACTCTGACTTCTATAGTTTAGGAGAACTTGCATTTAAAGTGTGGTACTAAGTGTTGAAGGCCAGTGTAGTACAATCAGCGTTACAAAAATCGCACCTCTCTGAAATATGATAATATGTTTTTAAGCATGTCCAGCCATTAAACGCGTAAATTAATAAAATAATAATAATACCAGCCTATTATTATCCCACTGCAGGGAAAAGGCCTCTTCTTATAAAGAGAAGGTACGAGTCTTCTCATACAGAGAAGGTACAAGCAGTGATCACAACGCTTGCTGAAAACTGGTTGGCGATTTCAGACTTATACATAACTAGCTGCGTCCCACGGTTTCACCCGCGTAAGTCTCAATCACGTGGGAATTTCGGGATAAAAAGTATCCTATGTCTTAATCCAGGTTATAAACTATCTGTTTGTCAAATTTCATCCAAATCCATTCAGTTGTTTTTGCAGCATTGAGTAACAAACACACAAACACACAAACTTTCACATATTTTATAATATTAGAAGGATAGTAGGATTAATTACTAACTTCGCCCGCGTGGATGTCGGAAAATATCCCATGGGAACGTACTACCGGGATTAAAATTATCACATAACATCACGCGGCGCCTGAATCTCAAAAGGGGGCAGAGGTGTACCGTACACCCACATTTCGCCAGCTATGTTTAAGTCCCGCGTAATAGGCGAGCCTATTGCCATCAACCGGGCACAAATCCAGACCCCGGGCTCCTACTGAGAAATTCCAGATAGAAAAACACAATAAATAACACTTTGCCCGACCCGGGAATCGAACCCAGGACCTCGTGCTAAGCAGTTGCTCTTGCGACCACTAGACCAACGAGGCGGTTACCTTAACTATATCTATATCCCAGACATAATTAGTATGTCGAAGTCATGTTTAATTAGCACCACAATTAGTAATAGTACTAATGATAAGGTGTTTCAAATTAGTAATTTAAACTAGTTTGTAAGACAACAGAAGGTACCAATAGCAGTATAGTTGCACTTAATAACAAAAAGGTATTTTCTAGCACTAACAAAGGTAACTGCACAAAAGGGGCTAAGCAGAAATCCTTGAAATTATTTCATCAAAATATTCAAGGTTTTTCTTCCAAACAATTGGAATTGTTTTTAGAAAAAACAATGTTTGACATTATTTGTTTAACTGAGCATTGGTTAAAAGACTATGAAATGTTAATTAATTATGAAAATTATAGTGTGGCCAGTTGTTTTAACCGAAAATCAATGCTGCGTGGTGGTTCACTAATCTTAATTAAAAGTTGAATTAAATCAAAAACCCGTAACGACATAGTTGAACTATCGGTTGAACATAGCATTGAGCTGTCTTGTGTTGAGCTAGATAAGCATGTTATAGTGTGCGTTTACAGACCCCCAAATTATCAAAACTACTCTTTATTTGAGTCAGTAATGGAAGATGTTTTGTCAAAACTTGCAACTGGGAATAAATCGGTAATTATCTGCGGGGACTTTAATATTAACATTTTAGAAAATAATTCTAATACCAGTAGATTATTAAATTTGTTTTAATCCTTCAACTTGTCAAATGTGTTTGTAAAGCCAACCCGAATAACTACGACTACTGCTACATGTATTGATAATGTGTTTTGTTCCTGCGACTATTTAGATAAAGCCATCGTTAATTATCTCCCTTCTGATCACAGTGGGCAAACAGTAACTTTTGAATCCAACTTACCCATAAAAAAGTGCAGATACAATTCAGACCAGTTACCGCTGTTAATTTAAATAAATTTAATAGCACTTTAGTTTGTAAATTAAGTAATCAGGACCTTTCAATAAACAATATCAATATTCTGTATAAAGAATTCTTTTCGGTAGTCCAAACCGAGTTCAATAATACTTTTAAGAAAAACACTAAAACTATCAGCCCTAAGTTTTTATTTAGTGATTGGGCAACTAAAGGACTCAGGAAAAGTAGGGAAAGACTTTTCGAACTGTATGGCCTTAAGCCTTATATTAACACGGAAAGTTTTAATAAGTATGTTGCTACTTATTCTAGAACTTTTAAGAGCACTTGTAAGGCAGCTAAAGCCTTATACATTAGCAACAAAGTTAAATCAGCGGACAATAAAATACAGACGGTTTGGAAAATTATCAATAATGAAACGAATAGGAGCAAAAAGCATAATTCCGATTACACACTGGAGACGTCAAGTGGTGGTCTCATTTGCGATAGCAAAGAAGTGGCTCAAGAATTTGTACATTTCTTTACCAGTATCCCACTTAAAACTACTGAAACCTTAAACTCCTCGCCATTGCTCTCTTTTGATTTAGTAAGGGCGAACGTTCCAGCCTGCCTGATTGATTTTAACTTTAAGCATATTAACCCCGTTACAGTAATAAAAGCTTTTAAGCAAATCAAGATCAAATTGACCGAGGATCTTTGGGGAATGTCCATTAAAGTCTGTACCTCCATAATTGAGACCATAGCGCCTTACTTAGCCTTACTATTTAATTTGTGTGTGGATCAAGGAGTCTTCCCGGATTTAATGAAATACAGTAAGGTAATACCACTTTTCAAATCCGGGGACAGTAAAGACCAGTCCAATAATTATAGGCCCGTATCCGTGCTGCCGGTTTTCAGCAAGGTGTTTGAAAAGGTAATGCTGAATCAAATGCTCAATCATTTTAACACAAATAAAATCCTTCACGACTAACAGTACGGTTTCACCAAAGGACGTTGTACAACTGACGCCGGTGTAACCTTATTAAGACACATTTTTAACGCGTGGGAAGAAGCCCAAGACGCCATAGGAATCTTTTGTGACCTCTCCAAGGCATTTGATTGCGTCGATCACGAAACCTTACTCTTGAAACTTGAGCATTACGGACTAGGTAAACTTGCGCTCAGTTTAGTAAAATCTTATTTAAATGATAGACAACAGCAAGTTCAAATAAACGGTATCAACTCAGTAGGTTTAAAAGTAAATTTAAAAAAAAATCCACAAGGCTCGATTTTGGGACCTTTCCTCGTTTTAGTGTACTACATTAATAATAATAATAAATCTTTTTATTTCGGGCAACTATATGGTCCATTAATGATCTACTCCATTTATTAAAAAATCTGCCACACATGGTGTTATTTGCTGACGATACTTCCTTAATTTTTAAGGTAGATAGACGTGCTACAAATTTTGACGAAGTAAATAACGCCCTACTGCAGGTCCGAAATTGGTTCACTGCTAATAATTTAGTATTAAATGGAAAAAAGACTAAGTGCATAAAAATTTCTTTACCAAATGTCAAAAGTAGGGATTGTGAGATTATATTGAATCAAGAGAAACTAGAATTCGTCGATAAAACTGTTTTCCTGGGGATCACGCTCGACTCAAGGCTACAATGGGGTCCTCATTTAACATCTCTTGCAGGACGGCTGAGTTCAGCAGCATATGCTGTCAGAAAAATCCGTCAATTTACTGATGTAGATACCGCGAGGCTAGTCTATTTTAGTTACTTTCATAGCATAATGTCTTACGGTATTTTACTATGGGGACGGGCTGCAGACATCGAGTCTATCTTTATTCTGCAGAAAAGAGCGATCAGAGCCATTTATAATCTACGCAGGCGCGATTCTTTAAGGGAACTGTTTAAGGATATTAACATCATGACGGTACCTTGTCAATATATATATGAAAACCATCTTGCACGTAAGAAAAAATTTACATCTTTTTAGTAAAAGAGGTGATAGACATAATTATAGTACTAGAAATAGGGACTTATTAGTTCAACCAGGTTTCAGACTGGCTAAAGTAGACTCATCTTCCATGGGGTACTGTTTAAAATGTTACAATAAAATCCCTCCCCACATACTTCAAATGAATGAGACGAAATTCAAAACTTGTATAAAACGCACACTATGTAGGCAGGCATATTATAAGTTGGAGGATTACATCTCTGATAAAAATGCTTGGCTTAATGCTGGTCTTGCTCCACAACCACAACTAACTAATTAACATTCGAAAATGCTGTTGGAGCTGCTGAAGATTGTAAGATTATCTTTGCATTGTATAAACTCAATCTCTCCTTTGAATTATATAATTGCACAGGTGTGAGTACTATTCATTGACTTGAATGTGCCCTGGCAGCTGGGAATGTCATGCTCACTCAAATGTCTCGCTGATGGTGGCGTATGTGTTGGATCATTTAGCTCCCTTCAAAATGGTTGAGCTGAATGGTGCTGATCCATGCGTCATGTTCGTGAACGGGCGCCGTCAGTTGTGACTGGTCATTTCTTAGCTGCCATGGCTTATTTTAATTTTTGAATTGTGCTTATTTTATAATTGCGGACGCTTTTAACGTGCTTTCTACATTGTTCTCACATGTATAATTTCAACATGAATAATATAACCATTATATTGTAACAATATTTTGATGTAAAAGAGTGTCCATGGAGTTTCTTGCCCGTTCTTCTCCATAGGTACCTACTACGCTTTGGAATGGGCAACTAGCTTCATATTTCTGACTGATTGACTGCTTGACAATTCAAAAGTGCCTGTAAATGGTTTAATTGAAATAAATGCTTTGAGTTTGAGTTTGACTAAACTGCCTCGTTTGTCAAAGTATTAGTTCACCTATGTATTAATGCAGGTTATAAACTATCTCTGTGCCAAATTTCATCCAAATCCGTTCAGCCGTTTTTGCGTGATTGAGTAACAAACATCCAAACATATTCTTGGGGTATTTACTTTTCAAAAACATTTTCATTTCTCCGTTACAGATGGCACTGTAGCCCATTTTACTTTGTCTGTAGAATTTTCCAAAACACTTCTATCATTTCTGAGCACTTTTA
This sequence comes from Lithophane ornitopus, assembly GCA_948473465.1. Taxonomy (NCBI): domain Eukaryota; kingdom Metazoa; phylum Arthropoda; class Insecta; order Lepidoptera; family Noctuidae; genus Lithophane; species Lithophane ornitopus. The sequence continues at coordinate 6,194,004 of OX419629.1, forward strand.
TCACAGCCACTTTGTTCAAGCTTTTTATCCCCGAAAGGAGAAAATGTAAGTGTGCAACAGAAGTGCGAATTTCAATGTTTAGTTTTCTGATGCATAGAAGTTTTCTTGTTTTGTTCGAGTGTGCTCTTTTCAACCATTTATTATTCAACACTGAATCTGAACTGGGCTTCAATATTCCTCTTGCTTTATTATACATACCTATTCAAAAATATACAATATGGAACGACATTAATGAAAGCACTGGCAATTTTAATGCATACGAGTACTTTGAAACTATGAAAATAACTCCTACCATCGAAATTAATAACGTGATTTTTTCAAACAAACAGTAGTAATGGGCCGACTATGGGTTTTGCTAATCCTATAGTGACTACACTATTATATTTGATTGAAGGTTTATTTACTGTCGTTTTGTCGTCTCTACCTTGTATCATTTTACACAAACATGCTTAAAGCATAGAATATGAAAACTATCCTAATATTTACTCTATCAGAATTCACAACGCAAGCGATATTATGTCAATATAATTTCTTCTTTATCTAACATGGTTGCGTTTACAAAAACTAACTTCACAAACACGCACTGGAATAACTTTTTATATTTAAATGCATATCAATATCGATTGGAATGACTGGATTTGTGCTTGGTTGATGGAACTAGGCTCATAACTGGAGAACATGGGTGCAACTCATCTTAGGTACTCCTCAGCCTAACCTTCGGGGAAAGAAGGCATGATGTTATATGTTTTGTTATGCATAACAATATTTATTGTGTGCGGGAATCAAAACGGGATATGGCTAAGCCATGGGACACCTCATCATCTTTTCGACGTTCCTGTCACAAGTCATCTACCTCTCTAATTACCTACAGAAGGCCTCAATAAATCAAAGAATGAATATAATAGTTAATAAATAGTTTGCCGCACCGGTCGACGACATTACATCAGCGCCGGCTGTCGCTAAAAACCAGCGATGGGGCTCTGTCTTGCATAGGGTCGAACGATAGCCGTTTTGCGTGGATGTGACGGATGTTTCCCCCAACCTTTTCTTATTTTTTTCTTTATTTTATTATTTATGTACACACAGTAAAATACAAAGAGATACGACATAATTATGATATGAGTACAAAGGTACTGCTTATTTCTTCGCCGAGCCACCAGCTGGCACACCCGTAAACCAAAATACATGGTACAAGTACATCCCCGGTCATTCCGCGGTTAAGAAATTTCTTCCAGCAGACCTGCGAAAGGAGAAATGAGAAAGAAATGTAGACAAGTGTGTGAGAACAAGTAGAGAAAAACATGATTATGCGAAGTCTTAACTAATCTTCGTCGTTCGTAATCGTTTTGTTTTTGTGTTTATTTTCTTTTTTGCGTATGAGTTTACCACAAATAAACGTATTTTCTTTCTTTCTAATCCAATACTTGAAACGGCTGGCCCGGGGATACCACACGGCCTCTCGTGAGGCGGCGAGCCTCCTTGCCGGATTACCGCCATGGGATCTGGAGGCGAAGGTCCTCGCACACATCTGGGAGTGGCGCGAGGAGATGAAGCGCTGGGGCGTAACTCCGCTGCCGGGAGAAAAGAGGCACAGCGGACAGAGCTCCGGCAGGATCTCATGGCGGCATGGAGAGTGCGATTGTCGCAACCCAGTGCTGGGCACGCCACAATTGCGGCGATAAGTCCCCTCTTTGAGGAGTGGCTGGAGAGGCGCCACGGCATCCTCACCTTCCGCCTGACGCAGGTCCTCACCGGACATGGCAGTTTCGGGAGGTACCTGTGTAGGATTAGGCGGGACCACGGGGCTGGGTGTCACCACTGTGCGGATCGTCCGGAGGACACGGTGGAGCATACGGTGGAGGTGTGCCCTGCTTGGGCGGAGCACCGCCGTGTCCTCGTGGAGGCGATTGGCGGCACTGACCTCTCGCGTCCGGCCCTGGTTCAGGCTATGGTACGGAGCGAGAGGGCACGGGAGGCGGTCACCTCCTTCTGCGAAGCAGTGATGCTCGCGAAGGAGGAGGTGGAACGCGTGAGGGAGAGGCAAAGCTTGCGCCCTCACGCTCCTAACAGCCACCGTTAGAGACACCCTGGGCGTCGGGAATCCCAGGCGGATTCCCGGCCACCATAGGCGCGGGCTTGCGGACGGCGAGCAATGGGTAGCTCGCCGTCCGATAAGGACCAGGCCCGGGTCGATGGCGCGTCGTGTTCCACGCGCGCCTCAAAGAGATGTCAGCACACCTGACGGGGTCCGTTAGGACCGATGCCTGCCAGGGTTGCGGAATAGTCCGAAAGGGATACCGGGACCCTGGCAACAGGCAACTGAAGGAACACGGGTGGGTTTTAGTCAGTAAGAGTCTGACACGCCCTTCCGTTCCGCCCAGAGCGGGAGAAGTAGTTTGATGATATACAACACAACACAAAAAAAAAAAAAAGTCTTGAAACCTACACCTTGCTACAACATCCTCAATATTTATTATAATTACTTATTGTTTTGCACATGACCTGATTGCTGTGTTTACAAAACGCATTTCACATACGAAATGCTTCGTCATACTGGTTCGCCCGGTCTATTGTCAGGTTTCGCATCGCATAAAGGAAACTGGTCGCGTAAATACACGTCTTAAATGTGAGTATAACGTGTGCTACACTCACGACTATCTTTTCATCGTGTCTCCCACTAATGGAACCTGTTACTGTGGCATAAAGGACACAAAAGATCCCTTCAAGGTTTAGAGAAAAATTGGACCACTATGTCCTGCTCCTATTGCCTAAACTAAAGGCTTAAAGGTTTTTTTGGAGCAACCCTAAGCACAAATCCGTCGTTTCGGCCTTAGTTACGGGCGTTTCCTACTCCCTATCACCTGCGGATTCGGAGCCTAAACTAGGAATGAATGACGACACGATTTGACAGTTGTTCCTACTCCCGATGTGGTTTTGCTCGTCCAAAAAGTTGAATCTGACACTTTTTGTGACGGAGCGATAAGTCAGTTGATACCATAGACAATGTAATTTTAGTTGATACGACATCAAAATCATATAAAAATGTACTCTGTGATCAAAATAGCTATCGTGCTGTCGACGAAAGATTCTAAAATATTCAAAACGATGGCTGCTTATTTAATGCTGGAACTCCTCGAAGAAGAAGCTCTACAGGAGGAGCGGAGGCGACGCCGATTTTACTTGCGCGAAAACTTACTGTTGGACAATATTCCCGATGCACAGTGTGTTAAGAACCCGATTTTTGTTTCATTATGTTTTTATTCAAGTAATCGATAGTTTCTATCATTTCAACTCCGGCTTAGCTACGACAGGGAACTTAAAAAAAAAAATGTCTCGTATAATCAGCAACAAGAAAAACGAAAAAAAAATCATATTTAAAAAACAGAACTACGTATTCCAGTTTCTATTTATTTCATTAATTGTATGTATAGTAACCTACCGTTCCACCAATTTCTGTTGCTTTAGTATGAATGGGACGCGAGATATGATTTTTTTTCTCATTTTTCGTTTTTATTTTTTTATTTACCTATAACACCGTATTAGTTCGTGTTTTTTACATCAAAATATTGCTTATACTTTCTATTAAGTGTAGTAATAAAACCACAACATAATTCCGTGTTATCCAAACGTTATTACAAATTTTATTAATATCCGAATTAACTGCAGTTAGGGCGGGCTGTCACTTCAATCAAAATCAAGATACTTTTTTTTATTTTATAATATTTTAGTTTATTTATCATGACTAATTATCGTTATTTTGTCGCTTAGTTGTCTAAAATTCTCTGAATATCAATGTTTCGTTTGTCTCAACAAAGACAATGCGGATGCTGGTAATGGAATTATTTTGCTTTTTTTTTCTCTCTAATAAGTTGTAATCAGATATAATTGGATCAGATGAGACTAAGGCTCTGTGAAAAAGGTCAGACATGGTTGCTTCACGAAAAATCTTTCTGGTATGGTGCTCTCTGTCAAACCTCCAAAATTTATTTCAAGACTCAGCCGCCTGTTCAGAGAGCATACCAACAGGTAAACTTGATGATTCTATTATTTTCGCACCATGGACTAAAATTTTGTGAAGCATAACAGTCATAGGATGCCATTCATACTTTGCAACATATTTGTATGCCAGCTCTTTGCAAAAAGTCACGAATTTTTCTGAATCAATTGGCAAGTTACTGGACAAAACGATTAAAATTACGTATAACTCATCTAATAGCCACTGTTCGATGTCCAGAATTTCTGCAAAAGTTCCTCGGTTTTTGTCAGAAAAAGCAGTGCGGGCAGTATTTCCATCGTTAGTGGTCCCTGAAGTTGGACGCACCACATCTACCAAAAGGCCCATTTTTTCTCTGATTAGACCTTGGATTCTGTTTTTACGGTCCTCCACCAGTCGGCGCTCTTCTGATCTTTGAGTGATCCTCCATTTCTTTACCTCAACTTTGTATCCAAGATTTAATAAAAAAACGTGGATTTGATGATTACCAATCTGTCACACCCATTTACTGTTATTTTTGTTTACTTTTAGATCCTTGTTGCTCTTAATTTTTATGCCCGGGTGAGCTACCACAACACACAACAGACAGTGTCACGCTGTCTTCGGCATGTCACAAATGCCCTGAACAGCTTCCAATTGTAAGAAAATACATTAAGTTTCCACAAAATTTAGCTGAGAGGAACTTTATAAAAAGACATGTAAGCTTGTACCTTTTTTCTAAAACATATCTAGGTATTTTATAAACGGAAACGGAAAACCCAAACAAGCACACGCACAAAGGCCAATATTGATGTCCTTGCATTCCTACACAAGGGGTGAGTCGCTATAACGTGCGGCTTTGTCACCGAAACTGTGTGCCCCAGGGCCACGGGGCTTTAGGAAGCTGTCCTACATACAGACTTATCTACGACTGTGTTCATACGGGAACATTAGCCAGAAGCAAAAGGAGTAGTAGCTGCCAAGGCTCGGATACCGGTTAAATTTTCAAACCGGTATGATGTACTTGACGCAAAATCCTGTACATTCGGTTTCGGAGTATTTTAAAAAGGTTTTTTCGGATTTACCGATTTAGAGCAATAAGAACCGGTTAATGTTTCAGTTTTTATTCAGCGCGGCATCCTCACAAATTGAAACGCTTTTACCGACATGCCGCTCGTAAAATAAACCCGTTAATTTAGGTTAAAATAAAGTTCTCTTAAAGCTCGAGTTCTTTAGAAAAACTTCGGAGAAAAACCGAAATAAACCGGTATTAACCGGTATTATTTAAACCGGTTCCGAGTGTTGGTAACTGGGGGAGTTCTATAGTTTATGCCTACCCCCATGGGAAGGCGTGAGTTTATGTGCTTATGTGTTTTGTTTTAGCCTGAAATACGAAACCTTCCTACTTTCTGTTCACGATGAGTGAGTGGGGGCTGGATCTAGTTGAAAAGAGTTCCTCGAACTTGAATAAGTCTTCAATTTTCTGTGTCCTGGAAAGACTTGGGAGAGAAACGCAAACGAAAACGTAAACATTTGAAGCTGCGGCCTGCGGTGGGAGACGTTTGTTAAACTTTGATAAATATATGTAATAGGTACTACTTACATAAATATTTATTCGCCACCTACCTTTAGTATTTTCAATTACCCGAGAGGCTGGAGTAAGTATCCTCTAGGTCTATTCTTATTGAAAGGTTGTTTATAAAAGATCGCTTTTAGCGATAAGACAGCCCACTATGTCGCCTTAATTTATCTAAGTACCTATTTACACATTTATATAGTGACAATAAGAAAATAACAGAAAAATTGATACCTACGTAGGTACAAAGGTCTCCAGAGTAAGCAAGGTGAAGAGGTACTGAGCTGGGCATGTGTTATTGTGTGTCGAGGGACCGACGACTTTAAACAGTTGGCTGGGACAGACTGGATGCGGAAAGTATTATGTCCAGCAGTTGACTGCGATAGGCCGAGTTGATTGATTGACCTACAAAGGTGATGCTTATTTCTAAAGCAATCTGTTCCAGCATACCTACCTGCAATAAGAAAATAGATAGAAAGAGAAGTAGACATTGTTTGTAAAGAGTGAGAAGAGAAAATAAAATACATAAAATCAAAAACAATTTATTTATTTAAATGATTTTATCAAAGTCAGGTATTTTTTAGGAATTTCTCAGTAGTAGCGGAGTCTCGATTTGTGCCCGGTTGATGACAATAATCTCGCTCCCATAGAAATAAAAAAAACTAATGGGAGAAATGTGGGTACTATAGGTTACCTATACCTACTCCTCTGCCTAACCCTTCGGGAATTACCTACAGGCGTGATGTTAAGAAGTTATGTTAGAATAATAATAATGTACCTACTTAAAAAATAATTAATACGTAGGTACATAGGCAGCTAATATGACGAAGTGGGAAGATAGTGGAAGAGTGTTAAAATTCCTACATTATTATGTTATTCAATTATTTTAATTCCATTATCAGCATCTCTCGTAAGAGAGTAGATAATAATTATATTCCTTGAACAGCACGCAACACCCCATTTCATCATTTGCATTTGCCGCCAAGCTTTGTGTATCAAAACGTTATGTTATTCATCGGTGACAATAAATTACGCTTTTTATTATTTTCTTACAACGAGAAAAATACGACTTTGAATCGTTTTGGCCTAAACAGAAAAATCACTTTATTTTTTTTGGCTGTATATAGAAATATAAAAGTGAAAATTAACCTTAAAACAACAAATCAATAAATACGAACGTTGCGTGTAAGAGCAGTAAACTAAACGTTTCACTAGTGCTCAATTTGTTGAATAGATGGTGCTGTACGCTATGTATGTGTACTGTTTTACCATAGGAGCGACCAATCAAATATTGATAAGTGTCCCACTTTCATGACGTCATTATTTCCACGTTGGAAGTTGGGAGGAAATGTCATGTCGCTTTTTATTTTGTAAACTGATGTTTGTAAATTAAAAAATATCAAAATGTTGTAAATGCAAAACATAGTCTTCTCAATTCCACAGTGTGTAATGAACTAAATAAATTTGTGCCGGTAATAGCAGCAGTTCGTAACGATGACCTCAATGTGGATCTTGTCAGATCAAAATGACTCTCCACAATGACGAAGTGAACAGGATCCTGGATTATCTTACTAGAAATGACCACGAGCTTGACGAAGTGAATAAGAAGTCAAATAAAATGGATAACTTTCAGCAGGACGGTCTAATGGTACGTATGTGTAAAACATTTAGTCGGTAATCTTTATGCTGAATACTGATAAGCTATCGCTCCGTGCAGATATTGTGATGGACCGGGTCGCTAGAATGTACGCGCGGTGTCGTAGACGTGCGGTGAAGTAATAGTGATCGCCCGGCGATTGTCGAACCTCGTTGAGCAGCTTTCGTGAACTCACGCTCCCACTTTTACCGTTATACGTTCATTTGGTTTCGTGAACGGACGTAGCTCACTCGCAGTCTCACCAACTTAACGTTCCCGTGTCTTCCTTATCTAATTAGTTAATTCCCGCTAATTGGAGCGAGGGTTTCCCCTAACGAGCGTGTTGTGTTGTGGTAATCTTTAGTTAGGGCAGTGCGTCACGGAGTTGCGGCGCGCCGGTCGTACGCCGCGTAAACAAGTTGTACTTTGCCAGCTAGGCACCATGCGGTTGCTAGTACACTTCCATATGCCGCCTAAGTTTTAATAAATATTCACTGGTGGACATCACAAATTCACGGTTACCAATTTCAGGAATAAACAGTGTATTATTTATAGTGCTCCGAAACAATCTTCAGTGATATTTTTCCTCAAAAGAACTGTTCTGTGTGAATCACCAATGTTAATAGTGTTGATGTAACATCCATGCAAACGAGAAGTGTTTAAAATGGATAGAAAACTAGATTTAATGTCTCTTTTTGAGGTAATTTTAATTTTTTAATAATTAATCTGAATAAAATTGTGGTTTGTTTTGAGGGTAGTTACTCATATTTATTTTTATTTGGCAAGGCCATTGAGAAACAATTATCTGTCCTGGCATAAATCATCTTCCTTATCAGTATTAACTACCTGCGCTAATATCTAAATCTAAATAAAGTATAAGATAACAGGTATACAGGAACTTAATGTACAATACTTATGAACCTGATAACAACCACTTGTTTTGTAGATTTCCACAAGTCATATAGTAGAAGTTAAAAAGTATGTTACATGTATGAAACTTGAATAAGAAATACAATTCCTTTCACTAAAGAAGGCTTCAGTGAATCGAGAAAATGAAAGTAGTTATTATCAAGTTAAATGCAAAGTGCGGAACTGACTCACAATTTATGTATCTTGTTGGGCCTTGGGGATTCTTGTATGAGTAATTCTTTTGGAATATAAGATCAACTGAAATCTTTCTAATAAGAATGAGAAACTTAATGAGGAGAGATTGAGGGGATGAGATTTTTTTATAACTTAGGCTTTAAAGGTTCTTTTACTACTTATTATTTTAGCATAATTATGAGATAAATACTAAAAGCTTTCTAATAACAAAAATAACAGCCAAATGAGAGTCAAGAACTTGGTTGAGTTTTTTATTGATGCTAAAAAGTATAATAATTATCTTATAGCAGCCAACAATCATTGCTTTCATTAAAAGTTAATTTAGAAATTATGCAAAAGAAAGTAAATTTAGCATAACATAAAAAGAAATTAGCAAGTTATTATCACAGAACTACATACAAAATAAATCAATTAATGTCCGCAATGTTTGCATGCATTGCATCAGTGAAAGGGTAGTTTGTTTTTCACATTGCACAATGTTATCTTTAGATTACAAACATACACGTATCCTGCAATGTTTTTTTTTATGTTACGATATCTGGATTTATCAAAGCCTGATGAAGGCTCCGATTATAAAACATTATTTTAATTTTAATCTTATGATGCTACTTTTTTTTAAATGACTTAGTCGTTTTTAATGGTTAACCAGAATAATTAATCAAGTTGATACTGATATTTGACAACAGATTTAATAGAGAAACCATCACTTTACTATTATAAAGAACTGTTATGTTATGGTTTGACCGTTGACCCAAACCAGACAGGGCTTGTATCTTGGGGGTCGGAATGCGATTGAACAGAAATAAATATGACATGGTGCATTATATGAAATAAGATTTTCTTTCAATTTGCCAAAATGAATAGTTAAGATAATAATATAATGTTTATTATATTAATTACATTTTGTGATGGAGAATGGTAGTTGTGCGCATCTTTGTTTACCTAACAATGAAAGTAGGCTTCCATTACACAACATTTCTGATCCACATTTTCACATCTATTTTAGCAGTGTCATCAGCCTACTGAGATTACATTGCATTCATATTATATTTAATAACTCAACAGAAAAGATGAATAATTTGAATAAAATAAGTAAACACCTGCACCATACAACTACTTAGTAAATTAAACTTCAATTAGTTAGATTTAATGCAACATTCCAGTTATACTTACATGGGTCCCTATTGATAAGAAATTGAAATAGTATATTCTTCAACAAGAAATCATTAACTAATGAATAAGACATACACAATTATTACGATTTCTAGTACTATAATTACTTAAAAATTTACATATGGAAAATGATTAGTGACTAACTTTAAATGGATTCCTTTACTAGCTTACCCTGATGATTTGTGGTTTCGCCCCTTTCACAATCTTCCAGGTAGCAAAAATAAATAAATAAATTTAATTTGGTAACTTTAGTTTCTTACATGAGCCATTCATAACAGACAACAATGAATCAGTTAGTGAGTCACCTTGTTACAATTTAGATAGTTGATAAATTCATTCAAATCCGTTTAGCTATAGAATATTATCCTACTTTAAGGTTAAATTACTTGGCGAAACTTCATAGATGATACAACCCTGTATATATAGGTATCTTCATCACAGTTCTCATGAACGCCTTTCTTTACAGTCGGACTCCTGGCCGACGTCAGACGACCTGCTGGAGAACATATTCTCCTTGGAGCAAGGTTCCCTCAACTTCCTCGAGGATGCTATGCCTGACTTCAATCTATGCGAAAACGTATCGCAACCCTCGGAAGCTATTAGCAGCTCGTGCTCCGATAGTGGACTGTCAAGCGACCAGGCTGAATTGTAAGTAATTTGTTATGTTATTGGGTGGTAAACTGTATGCCTACCTGTTGGGACGTGTTCACAGACTCACAGCCACTTATAGACACTGGTGCCGATTCTTTTGTTCACAAACTAAACTAAATTTTATCTTCAGGACTAAACTAAAATTTAGTTTAGTTTGAACAACAGAATCGGCACCAATGTCCCGGGCACAGCCATCCCAGAGTCAAAGCTGAAATTTCTCATGTGGCTGTAATTACACTGGCAACATACATAGATAAATAATCAGCCTATAATATTCCCACTGCTGGTCTGGGACACAGGCCACTCTGTGAGAGGGAGTGGGCCTCAAGCAACCGCGCGGGCCCAGTGCGGGTTGATGTCACATGTTTTCGTTTTTTTTAAAATTCTCAGACATGCTGGTTTCCTCACGATGTTTTCTTTCACCGTTTTAAGAGTCAGAGTGGTGGTGGTGAAAGTAAAGTGCGTGGTTGGGTTCAAACTCACGACCTTCAACTCGTAAGTGGTGGCCGGTCTACTGGGCCACCACCGGCAAGCTTACCCTGCAATCTACCACCTTACCACGATCATGTTACTTTTACTTAGCTATTGGGGTCGCCGAGCCGTCTCGTACTTAGGAACAATTGCATACAACCAGTACCACTCAACATAATTAATCAGCATCTGTTAAATCAATTTTCGTTGATGCCTTTCAAATTGCTTCTACAGATGTTTTGATTAGTGTTAACTGCCAAGGACTTGTTATCGCAGGAATTGTTGGAATTATAAAATAATTTAATTTAAAATGTATTTTCAGACGGTACATTCATTCATTTAAAATATATGTTGCTTGATAACTTGACAAGTGAACACGATGTTACGTAATATCATTAAGCTGACTGCTCGCAGAGAGAACTTTATCTAGAGACTTTATGTAACATACAGTTTCTGCAGTTGTACCTTGAACTGTCCCATTGAACGTTGGACTTTATAAATTACTAGGCATTATCTTGAAGCAATAAGGGTCTACCTACATAACAGGTTCATGGCTTCTTAGTTAAAACATAATCTATTAGGTACTTAAATTAATAAGTTACGAGTTAAATTGCTGATTAGTCTATTAGGCTAGATTGTAATTAATTAATAAAAACTTAAGTTCTTATGAAAACAGAGGGGAAAAAACTGGGCTCCGAGCCGTGAGTTCCGCAGCTTGCTCTGATCCTGACCTAAGATAGTTTGGTCTATCAATCAGAGAGTGGATGCTCCTCAATAAATCTCGGATATAAATCGCGGAATTTAAATTTAAACCTTTTTATTGTATTCAGAGTATAGACTAACAAAAAAAAATATGATTACGAAATTAAACCTCGCGTGTGAACAATTAAATGAAATTAGTCGACTTAAACAACGGGTTATAAACACAATTACCTGGTGGTATAACCTACTGAAAAAACTAGCCTTGTGTACTGTTGAAAACAATGATTACGGTAGAATTATCCTTGTAAATATATAAATGCAGAATTAAAATTTGCAAATTGCACTTCGAACCCATTACTTGGGCACGACAGCAGACTTTGTTACAGAAACTTCCTTTGGTTCAATACTCGTTTTATGAAAATTAATTAAAATTACAGAGCTAATTAAATTAGGAGTCATTTTAGCTTTATAATGTCGGCCATCAACAGTTTTTCTCCTGTATCGTGTAACTAATGTCACAGTATAATACTGTGCTAAGATACACCTCTGCCTAGGCCTTCGGGGAATACAGGCGTGATGTTATGTTTTGTTATCGTGTCATCTAATATGTACACTTTAATTTCTGAACAATTCTGCGGCAATACAGTTGCATTATCAAGCCTTAGCCCGGATTTGGCCCACGTGAAAGGTCATCAAAGGCGTGGCAGGATCCGAATTGGGCCAAGTTTAGAATTCAATTAGTGTAACGCGCTTAACTATCTACTTGATTGGTTTATTACAAAATATTTGTAATAGTCACGTAGCCCCATGTTATAAGAAAGGCGTAGTAAAAGATTTATAGTGACTCTCGTCAAACATATTAATATTTGTCGTAAGTGCCGCTAAGTCAAGTTCAAGGAACTTTATTGCTGTATAGTAAAGGCCAGTTTATCGCGACGCTAATGACTATTATCAAATCGTGAAGTCGTCTGACGAGTCTACCTTATTCTCAGGTTTTGAATACCTGCGAAACAACTTTACTTTTGGTAAACATGTTAGTTTTGAGTTTTTGAATATTACAAAGGATGTCATCATTATGTAGACAGACTGTTGCGTTTGAAAAGCCTTGTGGTGACTCAAACATTTCTCCAGTTTCTTTAAAGGAATTTCACCACAACGCAAGTGATGTGACTAAGCATAGGAATTCACCATAAAATTCTTAACAGATCCTTAACCTTAACCACGAGATCTTCTTAGATTACAATAAGATTGGCCCGCGTCTAATAAGAGCCTGCCATGTTGTTTATTGGCATCATTTGCACGAAGCTAGGAACGCTAACGACAATAAATTTTATCTATTTCTTCCAATCATAGGTCCGTTAAGAAGGCAATGACTCAAGCGTTGATGCAATGGGAACGCGTGTGACCAATTTATTTTTGTAAAGTGTAAAATGTTAGTGACACTTGTGTTTAGTATTCTAATCAGTGTCGACGACGAAACAGCACGCGATAAGAATTTATTTTTTTATAATAGGCAGAGGTTATACAGATCATATTATGTGAGGATGCACGCCGATAAAATAGTGTACTTAGCTTTTTGCTGTTACCAGCCAGTATTTGTTTAATGTCTTCATGGAGTATTGAATACCCTTCGTGTATCATTGTAGGATTTGTTACTAAGTTGATGGATTTGTGTAATTTAATTTTGCATAATCGTGCATGCCTGTTCACATAGAATTTTTTGTTTGCCATTAATTCGTTTCGGTGGATTTATCTTTTCTAAGGTTAATTTTCCTAGCAGGTGCGTCCATTACATGTATTATTTTAGTATGGTTAATTTACTCAAAGCCACTAAATATGTAACTGAGCTAATGCATAAAAAAATGCTGCAGGTTTTTCAAAAGTTAAGCTGTTACTATCACGTATTTGTTTATGTCTTAGTTTATGTAGTCTTTACTCTTTAATGATATTCATGTATTGATCATAAAAACCTAGTGGAGTTTATTGCTGATACTGATAATAAGTATTTATCGAATTCTTATATTATATTTTGCTATTCTGAATTTAATTTTTCCTTCTAATTGTAACTGTGTTCCTGGCCAGTTTGGATTATTCTGTTAGATTCCATAGAGTATACAGGTGATCTTACAACCATGGAATATTATGGTAAAATTGAAAATTGGAAGATGTGTTGATTTTTTACTCGACTGCCCAAAAAGGAGTGTAATCTTTTTTAAAGAAGTTCTCTCCTACTCTATGTTCAGGTACTGTCATAGCTTCTTAGACTGAACCGTACACACTTATTACAATGTTATCAATATAAACAGTTACGCACGTTTATAATAAACTGATACGGAATCATTTACTCTCATATAACTTACCTATTAGATAGAAAACAAAGTAAAAAGTTTGAACTACATTCGTAGCATTGAGGTCAACACGTGTGGCAATCTATCTACGTAAATAAGTAAATAGTTACATAGAGGTATGTACTATATCAATAACTTATATACAAACGCCCGTGTAAACGGTTCAAGACACGCCATTCAAGTACGCCGAGGTGGTATAACAACGGTAAAGGTTAACTAAGGGCACATCTAGGTTAAATATTATTTTATACTAGCTTTTGCCCGCGGCGTGGCCCGTGTAGACTCTAAATATTTTTATTAGCCTAAGTTACTCCATATAACATCAGCTATCTGCCAGTGGAAGTCCCGTCAAAATCGGTGCAGCCGTTTCCGAGATTAGCCGGAACAAACAATAGAGACAAAAAGTTATAAAATTGTTTCTTTTTGTTATATTATGCATTTAGTAAAAAATATTTTGACATTACAAACAGATTTCACTTTTATTTATTTGTATAGATTTGTGTTAAAATAACGCATGTTTCCCGTGATCGGTGAAAGTGATGAGTTTTAGCAGAAAATGCAGGTTGTTATGAAGAAAATGTTTATTATTTTGCAAAACGATTATGGTTGATCATTCTGACTATGTTTTAATATGGATACCATACTCCGTGATCAACATAATTCTCTTGCCTTATTCCAATTTGTTTGGGGTCGGCGCAACATGTTTTCCTCTTCCATACTTCTCCATTAGTCGTCATCTCAGTAGTCACCCCCTTTCCAGTCATTATCATCTTTCACACAGTCCATCGTTTCTTTGGTCTTCAGATTTTTGATGGGAAAACTTTTTTAGGCACGTTGAGCGATTTTTGGTAGGAGATAAACTTATGTCAAAATCGGTTGAACGGACTTTAAAAAAGGTTTATTTAAATGTCTAATCTTATTTCAAATAGAGTATAGATGGCGCTAATACCAGTTTTAATATTTTACTTTTTTTATTGCCAACACTTCGCGTTTTATTTCATCAGCCGTGTTTTGTGACCTTACAGATTGTATAGGGGTGACATTTTTTAACGGATTATGTCGCAACAAAAAACTATGTGAGTAATTCTTTTTAAAAGTGCTTACTAAAGTAAAATTTTAATACAGATTATTTCTCACATACATACGATACAAAATAAAAGCTTATTTTTACGTGGGAGAACTAGGTATTTCTACTTTACTACTATAATAACAGTATCGACTGAGTCACCTTAAGGAACTACTTATTTTTTTTTTTTATAGTAGCAGTAAGTCAACAACATAATGTGAGATTTACTGCGACACTTATATTTTACTCGTTGATATAAATTTCTTGATTATTTGCGCACTCTAAAGATGGTATGAAGAAAAAGGTTGCATTTACTTGACCTTTGCATGGGTTGATGTCCTTTACTCAGGGTTAACCAATATACTACTTAAGTAGGTAGTAATCTTAGCCACCATTTATCATTATTTCCTCAGAAAAACCTTGGATAAAGATGACAATATCTGTCTTTATTGCGTTGTTACTGAAACTCAGAAAGTATCTACCTACTACAGATTAAATATAAAATCGTAGCAGATTAAACTTTATATCATTTTATTTCGTTAATTATAATGCAGACGTGAATCGAAAAATAACTGCTATCTACGCAGTTGATAACCTAAATACACAGAAAGTGCATTCGTCGCTTGTTCCAAATTATCGCTTTACATACATTCTATCTAACTACATACGTAGACTTAAATTGCTTATTCATATTGTCGTGAGCATGCTGGAAAGCAATATAGCCTTTGCACGATGCCTACGTGTACCTGAAATGTTATATTTGCCTT
This sequence comes from Lithophane ornitopus, assembly GCA_948473465.1. Classification (NCBI taxonomy): domain Eukaryota; kingdom Metazoa; phylum Arthropoda; class Insecta; order Lepidoptera; family Noctuidae; genus Lithophane; species Lithophane ornitopus. The sequence goes on from OX419629.1 coordinate 6,209,471, forward strand.
TCACTTACCGACAGGCCTGTCAAAATTCGAGAGCAGACACCGACGTACGATTAAATATCAGTTTTTTGTCTGCAGTGAACGGTGAATGGATACTTATTTCATTTAAATGAAATCTATACATAGTATACATAGATAAGTACATACAAATAAATAAAATTGAAGTGTCTGTTTGTAATGTCAAAATAATAGCTTTAAATGTATATGAAAGTATAAGTATATGGTACTTATAACAAAAAGACATTCTTAAAATGTATGTGTCTGTGTGTTTGTTCCGGCTAATCTCCGAAACGGCTGGACCGATTGTGACAGGAATTCACTGGCAGATAGCTAATGTTATAGGGAGTAACTTAGGCTACTTTACTTTTGGTAAGCGAATTAGGATCCATGCGGGCGAAGCCGCGGGCAGTAGCTTAGTACTAGATAATAATACCTGTATAAGTACTTAGTAGTTTTTTTGATTGCGTTCTATTATTACCCAGCTCAATGCCGTGCGTAATTCGCTGATAAGCAAGAAAAAATGTTATTGAAACACGCACATTTTTCATCATTAGTTACGGTATATTATAGTAAAATTTTCTTAGAAGAGTAAGTTTAGAAACGTGGTTACAAAGAAGTACAAAGCATAGTTATATACCTACCATATTCATTAGTTCTTGAAGAAAAAATAAAAACTAGTGAAAACGGTATTTCTGTTTTATAAGTAGGTTTCATTTCGTATTCTTTCTTATTTTTACATAATTCATATTATTATGTCATTAAAATACTATCATATCATCTATATGTATAGGTAGTTCTCCTAGTATGTTAGTAGGTAAGTACATTTTGACCCCAACAATCGTTCGTTACATCGGCCGTACGCCACACCCCTTGACATCCCCATTTCAAGGAGACATCGTAACCTACATCTTTCTATCGAGACTTATCTCACAAGTAGGGTGACATTCATCTGTTATTTCCGTTTATTTTCTTACTTTCTCTTCTCGAATGAGCAAGGAATTGATTTTAATACCTGGCACTCTTCCAGATCGAAATCGAATTTTCGTACCTTATATTTAAGGTTGTATCGTACAGCATTCTGAATTATTATCATAACCGTTTTGCCTAAAATATATACATACATAATCAGCCTATAATGTTCCCACTGCTGGGACACAGGCCTCATCTCGGTGAGCGGGCCGTAATCCACCACGCGGGCCCAGTGCGGGTTGGTAGATGTCACATGTCTTAGAATTGGTTCTAGGACATGCCGGTTTCCTCACGATGTTTTCCTTCACTGTTTTTAGAGCAGTGGCAATGAAATAATTTACACAAAGTAAACGTCTGTCAGGGTTCGAACCTACGACCTACAACTCGTAAGTCGTGGCCGTTACCACTGGGCCACCACTGCTGTCTTTGGCTAAAATAGGTCGCAAAATCTCTTTAAAAATTCCAATAAAGGGGTTATGTGAGATTTATATTATAACACACTTCGATCACAATCTGAATGATTTTGAAGGATATTGCTAATCCATTGCTTCATATGTTCGGAAATTATTTTGCTCAACAAAGTAAATAACGCAATGAATGTTGTTGAACTGTCAAAATTAAAGCAATTGCTACTGTGTGTTACCCCCGCTTTACACAGTTTTGGTAAAATCGATTGCTTGTTTGAGTTAATTAATTTTCTGATCTGTCAAACCGTTGATCGACTATTATCAACAACTATACTCATCTCCTTATTTATTTTCATCAACTAGCAAGGATAGGTTCGTATTTGGCACAAAAGCTGCGGCATAAACCCTAAATGTATGTCAAGTGCATATAAAATCGATAGTTATATAAGACCGAAATACCCTGTATTAGACTATCAGTTGCCAAAGCAACATGGCTACCAAAATATTGTCTGATTTTGCCTTTTTTATAGTGAATGAAGATAATGATAAGGATGTACTTAGACTTGTTTATGCGTAACACATTCATGTAGTTGTTACACGTTCCATGTCATAGGTCCCTTTGATATTTCCCACGTAATCTCGATACTTAGAACGACCGTTTCAAAGTAACTCTCTGGGGTTTAGCGTGTGTTTGAGCATTATTTTCATGCGTGGAGAAAGTAGGAATAGGCCTACTTTGGTAATTGTTTTTATTAATGTAATAAACCACGAAGTTACTAGTAATGAAAAAGCGAGCCTTACAGTAGTTGCATATGCTGTGTAACATCAGCATCTTGGCTGACTGTATATGATATAAACAATATTCATCATCATCCTGTTTACAATCTCTCGGAATATGGGTTGGTACCAAAAATTAGAGCCAACTCTAGCACATCATCACCATCGCCATCTGATGGCCAACTTTAGCACCGTGAGCGCTCATTGGTCAAATCAAAAGCGCGCGCTTCCCCGGCTTCCTGTTACACACTTCCGTCCCTTTTCACGAAATCACTCCCACAGATTGCACGAAAGCGAAAGGAAAGATGTTACACATCAAAAACCCTTTTTTTGCGCCATTTTTATTTACCGCCATTTTTACAAGTTATTTTTGTATTTCGTTCGAATTCATCTCGCTTACCATGCCATCGATTTAGATTTGTGTTGATACGGTCTTTAGTTTGTGACCTTGCGGGGAAAAGCAAGGTCATGGGCGGCTATAATGCGTAGATAATAAACTAGTCTGACCGATAACGTAGTTTTCATAAATAGTAACGTGAAATATATTTTACTTTTAAGCCTGAATAATTTTTAAGCCGTAGCTCTTTGTGCATAGGTAAAATAGTTGGTATTACGGTTTAAAAGCTTCCATAATAGTTTCAAACCGAGATCTCGATGAATTTGAAGCACATGAGTTGACATGAGTAATTTCATCCTTGTCTCCAATAATGGCAACGCATTGAAAAAACCCTGGGGATGTCGGAATCGCAATAACCACTTTACAGTAACAGGTGGACAAACAGCCCGTTTTCGATGATCACATAAAAAAAAGAATCCTCTAGCAACACGCAATTAATTCTCATCCATCTTTACAGCGACTTCGAACAGCAACTTTCCCCATTCCTGATACAGAACTCTTGCGATGAAGACGCCGGCGCATCTCCCGTGGGTCTGGAGCCGACCAGCCCTGGTAACGTGCAGGATGTCATCATCCAAGACCACAGTGATGGATCCAACTCCTCGAGCGAAGTCGTCGACGATACCTTTGACATGTTGAACTTTGAGCAGAATGTTGTCCCTGGATTCCTTAACAAAAATACATTCCAAAGCCCTGGTGAGTTTTTTTTTTTTCTGAACGTAACTTGACGTAGCTATCATACAGCTAACATAGTTTTTATATACTATACTATACTACTATACATTTATATATAAATATACAAATAATAAAATCGTAGCAAAGTCAGAACTCGACATTAAATATTTTATAAAAAAAAAGTAATTTAAGTAAACGAGGTCTGGGAACGATATTTTTTTTGCTGCCTTTGAGAAAAAAATAAAATTAATATGAAAAGCCAAGTTAGCTAAAAATGTTTAACATTTTTTTATTATTAAATGGTAAGGGCCTCTAATTAGTCCTAACATAGCAGAATAATTTTATTTCACGCGTATCATTGAATTAAATTAATATATTTTTGTGTCAGCTTTACAAAAACGTAAATGTAAGCGCTGAAGTATTAAATATGTGTACGTTTTATAAATGGTATTCACGGTTAGCAACACGTGAACACCTACTGAAAGAATTTATAAAGCCTTCAGCGCCGTAGCCAATTTAGGTATGTTAATAAGTGCTAGCATGTCGGTAAAAAGGTAATAAATATTTTATCGCAAAGTCGGAAAAACGACATATTGTATGGTGACAATTTTCCAAAACTTGTCAACTGTCTTTTGTATAAGTTAATAGCAAATCATGTTCATTTAGATTTAAATCATGTAATAAAAATACCCAGCGTAAAAACCAGTTTATTACGCAGATATACCTACTCAGTATAAAGTGAGATCGACTTATGTAAATATCCAATAACACGTGGCCCAGCCGCTTCTCGCGAATCTGAATAACAAGTTCATTATAAAAGATCTAGGCATTCTTATCTAAGACATCCACTTCTTCACATCAAACTTTTTACATTATTTCAATATCAAAAATACCTATTACATTACTTATCTGTTTTTCGTTTATCGAATTTCAACTGCAACCTTCAGATATTAATATGTTGTTGATTTTGTCCCCGTTTTGAACACGACACTTGAATCAATAAATGTCTAAAAGAATTTTTCGTAATTGTATCACAAAAGAAATATAATAGACTCTTTATTGAATTCAAATTCCGATGTTCGTAATACGTAGGAAACATTGGTCATTGCTCTCGAATCTGCGCATTTATGTACAAACCGCATTGAGTAACATGATTCAATTATAACTAATGAATATACTGATAGTTACACACATTTATTTCTAACTCTCGCTCTTTGGGGAGTTTGTTCGCCACTTCTTCTTCCCAGCTAAACCACTAGGAAGTGGTGAAGGGCGGACGTTTTGGGGGACTGTCTTATGTAATTTTGACGTTCGAAAAGTGTTGATTCTCAGCCTTTTGATTTTTATTGAATAATAACAAGCTATCTTCTCTTAGGTAAAGGCAATAGAAAGCGTCGTCTTTCTCAAACACCACAAGTGGCTGTGCAACCAAAAGTTCAGAAACCCACGATCAGGATTCCAGCAACTACAAGTAGCACCCCGAAACCGCAGCTGATTGTAAAGGCACAGCCCCAGAAACCCGTCAAAGTGGCTAATATACAGGTCTTGAACCCACAAACCAAGGTCTATTCCAAGCCGGTTGAAAGCGTAGCCCCGCAAAGACGAGTGATCCGCGTAGCCCCCATGGCTGGGAACCCTCGATCGATCCTTCTTCCAGTTACGATAAAAGACATGAAAGATCTCAAATCTATTAAGATCATTAATGCTGCGGATTTGAAGAATGCTTCGAACATTAAGCTGGCGGCCGCGAACTTGCTGTCACAGAGCAAACTGCATGATTTGAAGGTGGAAGCTAGAGACTACGATTATGACCACAGCGGAAATAACGGTGAGCCACGTTCGATTACTTAATATCTATAACTGTACATTAAATCGACCTTAACGATGGCGATGGTGTAAATAAAACATGTCATCTCTACTAGCGCTGTAGTATAAGGCGCTGACAGACGATGGACAATTTGTTTGCAATGAATTTGGAATCGTATGGAAATCTAACGGTCACGCGGACAAAAATGCAGGGATTTCCATACGATTCCAAATTATCCATCGTCTACTCAGTGCCTTAAGGTGTAAATATGCCAAAGTATCCATATCCAATGAATGCGTTTAGTTCTTAACGTGTTGTTCCGGTATTTTATACAAGCCTTTTTTTTTTACTGTCTTACAATGTGCGATACAATTTTGCGGAATTCTATAGTTTATGCTTATCCACGTGGAAAAATGGGCAGGAGTTTGTCAATGTTTAATTCAGAAAGTCAGTCAAAATTATTGTTTGTCAACCATTCCATAAAATTGTCTTCACTGAAATTCAGAATCATTTATAAAGATGTCGCAAACGAAATTGCGACTAAATATCGTTCATTATAATGTTCAGTAAATTTTGGATCGCCTCGTTGTGGGTTGATTGGTAGCAATTGTACGAACATGGTGACATAACGTGACCAACCGGTTGGCCTGGTCATTGGACTCGTTAAATATTTACTTTCTTTAATGCTGTCGCACGAAAACGAGCATCAAATGTGTCTCAAACGAAAGTTTTGAATATGGACTTTTATTAATAGATATTATTAAACCGTAGTTTAATTAATAAGTTGAACGTTTATACTTCAAAGGCTTAGACAAACATAACTTTGAAATGAGGCCAAGGCTATTTCCAAATAAGATCCATTCAAGAAATTACATTGTTTAAACCTCATTCACGTAAAACCTTATTGCTGGTAATGACTGGTTTCTTTTTTTTTTTACTTCATAATAAATGGCTGTAGCTTTATTAATGTGATTCCAACAGTCGTCATTATGGGAATATTGGTACTTTGATGTATATTAATGGAAAAGCAGTATGTTAGGATGGCTGAGCAGTGGTGGCCCAGTGAGCAGTGGTGCCCCAGGGGGCAGGGGTGATCTAATGATAACGATCCCGATTTACGAGTTCAGGTCTAACCCAAACAGGCGCTTTTACTTCTGTAAATAATTTCATCACCACTGCTCTCAAAACGGTGAAGGAAATTATCGTGAGGAAACCGGCATGTCCTAGAAAAATTCGAAAACATATGACATCTACCAACCCGCACTGGGCCCGGGTGGTAGATTACGGCCCACTCTTTCTTGAAGTGAGGAGGCCTGTGTCCCAGCAGTGGGAACATTGTAGGCTGATTATGCTAGGATGGCCTACTTCAATGATTAAGTTTGCTTAATAATTTAATCCTTTATCCCTATTCGATACAAACGTAACTTTACTCCCCCATACAGATGACTCAGGCAGCGACCGCAGCGATGACGATGACGATCACAAAGACGTGGTTCCCGACGGCAAGAACGGCTATCCCCGTCTCGTTCTGACAGCTGAAGAAAGACGACTGTTGGCGAAGGAAGGCATCACACTACCCACAAGCTATCCTCTCACTAAGCACGAAGAGAGAGAGTTGAAGAGGATCCGACGCAAAATCAGAAATAAAATCTCAGCGCAAGATTCCCGTAAGAGGAAGAAGGAGTATGTTGACGGGCTTGAGGACAGGTAATGATTAATTTATTTATTTTGCTAAATATACAACTTGTAACGTTAAATGCGCACAACCTCAGACACCCCAATTGATTTTTAATTCAATTGACCTATTTCAGAGAGAGAAAATCATTAAAAAAATTGTAAAGGTTTTATGTGTTGTTTTAGTTTTGGAAGATTCGTATTTGCATTGAAATAAAAGCTATTATTATCGTGCGTATGAGAAAATTTAAATTGATCGACAACAATTTGTGTTTCTTTACGTATTTTGGCGGGTTTGCGCATGTGATGGCTTGTCCTATTAATAAATAGACACGGCAATGATTCTTTAAGCAAGATTTTTTGAAAAATGTGTCCTATTTTAAAAAGTGGTTCTATTGATTATGCTCGTTATTCTGATAAAACTATTTTCAGGTTTTGCGTATTTAACGTTACATGTTTTAGAACAAGTTGTAGGTAGGATCCCCACCAATTGCATGAAACTTAAACATAAGTGCAGAAATGTGAGTGTACTAGGTGCACCTCTGCATATCCCTTCGGGGAATACAGGCGTGATGATAATGTTTAGTTCTAAGTTAAGAAATCATAATCAACATTGCATCACATTATTATTATACCTCCAGTCTCGAGGGTCGGTCAGGGCTCGAATCTCGATATAACTTGACATTATTGAGGAGTTCGAGATTGCGTAGGAAAAGAATACCCGGAAATCCTTGGGGGAATTCTATACCCCGTAGTGGAGCAGTAAAAAAAAGACTCAATATAACATAGATAAGTACATAACATCACGCCTGTATTCCCCGAAGGGTTAGGCAGAGGTGTACCTGTAGTACAGCCACATTTCGCCAAGTCCCATGTAATAGGGGGGCGAGCTTGTTGCAACCAACCGGGCACAAATCCAACGAAACACAAACACAAAACATAGATTACCTATCTACTAAATTCGCGCAATTTAACCACAAATATTTGTTTTCGGTAGTTCTTCGGTATCTTTTCTAGAAGTCTACAAGACAAAGCCATTACTAATTTACCTGATTAGATTAGATATATTTTGAAGGTTTATTTTTATTACTTACTCCTTATAAATATTTTTACGCGTGCAAAGATGTCCCTGGGAGATACAAATCTATAAATAAAAAATATTGAATAAATTTTAATTTCTGTGAAGCAATGTGCCGCACGCTATCCAGTGGAAGGCTGCAACGGAAAATTGCGAAAAATCATGCAACTATGCTGAAAGGTGGCAGTTATCCGATACCTAAAGTATTCCAAAATCATTTTTTAGGCTAGCAACGAATATTAAACAGTATTGCAATTATGTCCTTAATATAAATACATTCTGAATAATACACTTGTGCAGTACTGCTTATTCAGATGCAAAATTTACAATACCTTATTGAATATTTTAATGTCTGTCTATGGTATGAATTATGTATTAACATAGTAACAACGAGCTCCTTTATAAATAAAAAACTGGCGAGCCTTACAATAGCCGCAAATGATGTGTAACATCTGACATCTTGGCTGACATATATATGACACTAGCTGCGCCCCGCGGTTTCACCCGCGTAAGTCTCGATCCTGTGGGAATATCGGGATTAAAAGTATCCTATGTGTTAATCCAGGTTATAAACTATCTGTTTGCCAAATTTCATCCAAATCCATTCAGCCGTTTTTGCGTGATTGAGTAACAAACATCCAAACACACAAACTTTCACATTTATAATATTAGTAGGATAAACAATATTCACTATCGTCATCATCATCACCATCTGACGGCCAACTCCTCATTGGTCAAATCAAATAGCGCGGGCTTCCCCGGCCTCCTGCTACAAACTTCCGTCCCTTTTCACGAAATCACTCCCACAGATTGTAGGAGAGATGTTACACATCAAAAACTTGACATTTATAGTCGCTTTAAAAGTATTCCTATCCTCGTCATTTTGATGACAGCAAAATGAGAGAGCAATAATCTTTAACACCTTAGTTCATGTATTCCATGTTGTCTACTGTTTTCGTTTACACCTAAAACAAGTTGTAAAAACTACCCGTGTCAAACAGGTGAACGATACAGTTAATAAGTACAGTGTGTTCCAACTTGTCCTGTGACGCGATCGCGAGCACCGTTCTGTCACTTGCCATTTAGAACTCTATTGGTATTGAAACTAAGCTTGACAAGCAACGGTGCCAACAAGTGACAAGTTATAGTGAACGGTCTGTATTATACACGACATGTCTTTGGCAACTCTTTTACAAGACTTAGATACCAAGTATCAAAACTTATATAGGTGTAATCGTGAGGTAAACAACTGCTGACAAGACTAAGATACATACAATAACAACCAACCTCGTCATTCACCTTTGACGCTTAAGGAAATAACACAATTTAAATTCATTGTTTCAGAGTAAAACAGTGCACGGCGGAAAATCAGACTCTTATAAGGAGGATAAAGATTCTGCAATCACAGAACCAATCTCTGACCGCTCAACTGAAGAGATTACAGGTAATTGTTGCTATTTATAGCAATTCTATTACTTTATGTACCAACTTTAGCCCGCGGCTTCGCTCGCGTGGAAGTCGAAAATTATCCCACGGGAACGTACTACCGGGATAAAAAGTATCCTTTGTCCTAACCATATTTCATCCAAATCCGTTTAGCCGTTTTAGCCACAAGTTTTAACATACGCGCTTTCACATTTATATTATTACTAGCTGTGGCCCGCGACTTCGTCTGCGATCCAGAATAAAAAGTAGCCTATGTCCTTGTCCAGGTCATGATCCATCCATGTGCCTAATTTCATCCAAATCCGTTCAGCCGTTTTTTAGCGTGTAACAAACAAACTCAGTTTCGCATTTATAATATTAGTTAGGTTTTTTATTTTAGAAGAATTAAGCGGCCACAGACAGAAACGAAAAGCAACTTTTTTGTACTATGTAGGTGTGTATAGCCATTGTTGGTCATAATGGTGACGTATACAGGATGAAATTTTATTCGTTTTAATCCTCTTTAGGGGTCATTGTACTCATTATGAACAACTTTAACTATGGCACACAACCAGAAATCGCAAAAAAAAAACCGCTGTTCCCTACATTTATTAGGCTAGCAATAGCTCGCATATCTCGTCCAAATGTAGGGAACAGCAGATTTTTTTGAAAATTTCACCCTGTGTAGTCAAAACCGTGCTTTGGTCTTGCCGTATTGGTCTGTGGGTTTCCCGTTAATAAATGAAGCATTTCTTCCCTACCCATCTCGTAACGATGACGCGATAGTAGCGTCATGAGGATAACCACAGGATTTTCGTTTCCTCTAATTAACTGTTCAATCAAATGTGTGTGTATTATTATGGCAATTTACAATGTGTCCATTATTAAATAAAGCCGTAATTAGAAGGTCTGTATAAATTTAGCAGAGAAGATTTTTACGGCCTGAAGTTATCTGCTAGTAAGAAAGTTATAAATACTGAATTTCAGTAAAGAGAACGTAGCGAAAGCGAATACGTTATACGTTGCGAATTTCAGACAATAGCTAGAAGAAAAAGTCGTAAACATACATTTGTTTCAACAATGGAATTAAAAATGGGCAATATTCACCTTTCACTAGCATATCATGTGTGCGAGCGAAAGGCAAATATCGATAACAATAGTCGTGCCGCCATTTTTAATCCACAATTTCGTTGATCGATTACTATTTCAATTGCGTAACTATTTCGCCGAAAGTTCTAGCTATGATTGTCATTAGTCAATGTAAGTGACAAGTAAAATGTTGCTCTAGTGAAATTATAGTCGATCTTTGAGGTCAACTGAAACTGGTTTCTAATGTAATGTCGGCTTTAGTGTTGCTTTAATTGCGATAGTTAAAAAAAATATCGGGCTCTTTTATGTATTTAGTTTTTACCAGGAGTATAGATTCGTAGTCCGATTATAGAAATACTATAGAGTTTTATTGCATAGGACTTCAAAATACCTGCAAATTCAGGATCTACTACAGGTATACCTTTGCTTACCCCGTTAGGGAAAAACAGGCGTAAAACATCACGCCAACAGGATAAAATAAAAATATCAATAGATGAACTAATTAGTTCATATTTCCATAATATTTAGGTCAGATACAATAATTTCACTGTATATCTATATCAGTAGTTCAATTATGAGTAATGTTAATAGCCAATTGCCTGTAATCATGATCTTGTTCTACAAATGATAGCAATATTTACAATCAGTGACTCGTTGTATGAGAGAATCATTAAGTACTGAGCAGCGCTTCGGTAGAATCGCATATCAATATGTTTCTGTGTCGCTCTCGGACACGCACAATGGTCCACGTGAGGGACTGCGGAAACCAAACCCTATAACATAGAATAGAACACTGTTTCGCTCTTTATAAAATACTGATTTACAATTCTCAACATCAATCTTTGTAACAAATTGTCAAAAAGCTATGCTGATGATAGCCAATAATATTTCACTGTCGATATTTTTTATAGCTTTAATAATGTATTGCCTTAGATATAGTTCATTGACTGCTCTCTCCGTTACTTATGAGTCATTATTTCTAATAAACTATCATTTACCTTTAACACCATGCTTTAAACTCAGGAGGAGCTCGTGACTAAATAATAACAGCCGCACGGTTCAATCCATCAGGTTAAGATTTTGGTAGAGATTAAGCTACGCTTGCCGGGGTTGGTCCGTGGATGGGTGACCATCTTTAAATACCGAGACTCGTCCGTGCCTCGGAAAGCACGTTAAGCCGTTGGTCCCGGCTGTCATTTGTGGATCTTTAACAGTCGTTACGGGCCGTCAGAAGCCCGGAAGTCTGACAACCAGTCTTACCAAGGGGTATCGTATTACCCAGTTACTGGGTTGTGCAGGTCAGATAGGCAGTCGCTCCATATAAAATACTGGTATTCAGCTGCATTCGGTTAGACTGGAAGCCGACCCCAACATAGTTGAGAAAAGGCTAGGCAGAGGATGACCATGCTTTAAAATCAGATGGTCACACTTGATCAGAAATATAGAGGAGAAAAAAACCATGTTTTTTGGTTTCATGATTAAATACATAATTTTTGTGGTCGCTTTTCATCTTTTTGGTGGTCAATAAAAAGTCTTTCATCTATGTACCTGAAAACCTGCAGCTGTCTATAATAAGCAGTTTGATACTGAGATAGTCTCTCCCATTTGCGGTCTCATACAGCATTATAACGCCCTTCTCACTGTCTGTTGTGTATTTTCCTTCTTTTCAATTTCTATTCCATTCTTCTTCATAGCATAGAAACACAGGATGACCTAGTTCAGGCACATAAAATAATTGAATTTTTCGTAGATTTAAGCTTTGTATTTAGTGTTTTACCTTTTTACCTCAATAAACTTTTATTATTATTATTATATAGCTAAAATAACCTTTTTTATCTTTCTTTACAGAACGTCCTAACAGGCGTCACAGGCGGCTCCACAAACAAGTCAGCGCAGCCAGCCACCTGCCTGCTGGTCCTACTGCTGTCGGTCGCGTTGGTGGCGCTCCCGTCTATGCGCGAGGAGATCAGGCCGCGAGCGTCAGATACGCCGGCTAACTCACCCGCTGTTACTAGAGCGTTACTCTCAGCTTCCAATAGTGAGTATAAAACTATTTATTTAGTATATCCAACAAAAGAGGAGCTCGTGGCTAAGTAATAACAGCCGCACGGGTCGATCAGGTTAAGTTACGTTTGCCGGGGTTGGTCCGTGGATGGGTGACCATGTTTACATACCGAGACTGCTCCGTGTCTCGGAAAGCAGGTAAAGCCGTTGGTCCCGGCTGTCATTCGTGGATTTTTGAGAGTCGTGACGGGTCGTCAGAAGCCCGAAAGTCTGACAACCAGTCTTACCAAGGGGTATCGTATTACCCAGTTACTGGATTGCGGATTGTGGCGAACTGTCGCCTGGTGCTAAACACGGTTAGTAAAACGTGAAATCGTATAATAATAACCCAGTAATTTCGGACAAACCGAAAAATAGAGGGCACATAAACGGTCGTGAACTTTGTTAGTGATAGCACTTACATCTATTTTGATTACATAATAAGTATCTCGTTTTTTACTACTGAACTTAATACGCAATGATCTTATTTATCTTAAATCTCATTCTCAGGTCAAATTGTTGTATAACAAACAATTTCACGATTACAAACAGGATTTACGAACATTCACACAATACAAAATTAGTTCAACCTCAATCTGTCTAGCCTTTTCCCAACTATGTTGGGGTCGGCTTCCAGTCTAACCGGATGTAGCTGAATACCAGTATTTTACATGGAACGACTGCCTATCTGACCTCCACAACCCAGTAACTGGGTAATACGATATTAGTAGGTAGTAGTTCAACCTATGAACTAAAAATACTTCTAGTTTTGATGGCCAGTCAGTCACAAACTCCTCTGCAAATAATATGCCACGTGTCTGGTCTATATAAAGAAATTGAACACCTTGTTTTTATAATTGCACCGCGACCGAAAGATAATAAATTATCGATTTCTATGCCATATAGATAACAGAATAAAACACCTATCTCAATCGTGACTAAGGTCATAAAATAATTATGATACATTTTGTACGACTCGAAAGTATGTTTTTTTCCGTGCATGACAACTGTTTATTGTAATAAACAGTTGTCATGCACGGAAAAAAATATATGTTATATGGAATCAGTGCAATAAACTGTAGTTTATTTGCAAGTTATATAAGTAACATTATCTTCAATTTATTTTACGTAAATTTTGATGATCGTTTTGGTCGAATTCACGAATCAACTTTCTTATTACATCGGTTCGAAATCCATGCATAATCGACTGCACTACTTTTGGGTTTAAATGAAATGTTTATATAACACGATGCACTTTTGAAAGTTATATAGCAAAAAATTGTTTCAACTTCTTGTATTGAATAATCGTTTTACAGATTTCTTTTCACTTTGTTGAAATAGTAAAAAGTTTCTAAATGTTTTCGTTTTTTTTTTTAACAGAAATGGCGCTCGACGAGACAGTAATAGACGATGGGGAGTTCAACATGGATGAACTGATCACGTTCAACCGCCCACACTCCGACCATGACTACCAGGTCGTGAAGAGCACGGAGACACACAAAGTGCTCGCCGGCGGCTACGTGGACCTGCCCATCGATGAGGACTGGCCCCCCAACCTCAAGAAACGTATGAAAAAGCACGAGCTCGACTACAATGACGGCGCGTACATGCCGCCGGTCGTCAAAGAGGAGAACTACGAGCACTTCTACAAAAAGTTCAAAACAGAAGACGACAGCGACATGAACATCAACGACAAAGGCTTCCTCACCAACACACTGATATCTACCGGCCGCAAACTCGGAGAACTACTCGATCTACTACCCCCCATACCCGTGAAGACCGACGACTTAGTCATTGAGGAGATATCCGACTACGACTCCAGAAATACCACTGAAGTCAAGAGTTTCGTAGTCAACGGCACACTAAATGAGTTCTAGTTTAGCACAGATTCTATATTTACTATTCCTTTATAATTCCTTGTTGTTTCCTTTCAGATAACTATTTTACTATTATTTTACACAGAATGTATTTTTTACAATTATTTAGTTTCAATGAAATTATTCCTCGCGCGTAGTTGGTCCGAAATTTGTCTGTTTATTGTTTATTTCGACCTTTGGTCGTGATGTGCCTACTCAATGTTTGGAGCCACGCTAACTACCCTTGGAATTAGCCTCTAGTTTATACATAATAATTATGTTTATGTTAGTGAGAACGCTATGAATGATTTTATTTAGTTTTAAGTATTATTCAAACGTAAAGTACGGTAATATGTCACGTTTCCGGGAATGAAAGATGTTGGATATTTATTTTAGAAAATCAAAATTAATATATTATTAAATCAAGATATATTTTTATTTACGAATCATACTGTAGGACTTGAGGATAAGTTATATACTAAGCATTTTCTCTGTTACGACTTGGTGCAATTATATTAGTAACTGACGTATCAGTTTTAGCTAGAATTTTATTTTAAGTACTTCATTTGCTTTAGTTATAGCTCGTTTTACCTACTTACCATATAAGAGTTTAAACAAAATGGACTACAATGAGAATGCTGGTTCGAATAAATTGTGTAAGAATATTCGCTTTTTATTAGTTAACCCTACTAAACTTCTGAATTATTCAACCAAGCGTGGCGTGGGTTATGGCAAAACGGCATGCGTGTAAAGCGGTAAGTACACTAAAGTAAAAGTACCCAAAAGGTGTCTTACAAAGGGAAGATGATAAACTTATATTGGGTGCCCACCTATGAAATTGGCGTTTAATCTCACAAATAGAGAACCTCGTCACTTCTGATTTAAAATATTCATCAATTGCTTGGTATTATAATAATGACCATCATAGACAACTACCAATAGTAAAAAAGTAACCTTATTACTTAGTTTTCTAAACATAAAAATACCTTAAAAATTACTCCTCAGTTTTTATGTTGGCAGAAATGACCACTATTTTTTTTTAACTTTGCCAAAACTTATTTTTGTCGCATAATCTAAGTGCATACATTTTTTTAAACATTAGTGTTCATGGTTGTTAAATAAATTGAGAAAATGTTAGTATGAATAATACAAAACGCTGATTTCATAGGTGGGGACCTAAATATTTTGACCCTAGAATATTTGCGAAAAACTCCAAAGTAGGATTCCACGCTCTCTGTTTTCAACACATTGTCCCGTATTCCCGTATCCCGTCCGGGATAGTCTCCGTGTGACCAAGCCGCCAGAGCCCGGGGGGTGTTACACAAGGGGGAGATGAAAATTTCATTATTTTTGACGTAAGACGTTTAGTTTTTGAGATATTGGTTAAAAACTCAAAAATGGGATTCCAAGTTATCCATTTTAGGACTTTGTCTGAATTTCAATTATAGACGAAACATTAGCCAGTGAACAATCGCTTTATTTTATTGGCGAATGTACTTACCGACAGTATTAATGTTAACAAAGCTTCATAAAGGTCATTAACCTGTAGATAATCCGTAAATTGTACTGTGTTTTTGAGAAAACAAAATAAGGTTATTCGCTACGAGATATATTTTTTAAGAAATCAAATCTGGTACCTACTTACTTAATAATGGGCACATTAGTAAGTCGGTACCTAATAAAAATATATATTTTGAAGAAGAAAAATCGGTGATTAATACTACAATACCACAAGACGTATCGACATGCCATTAGGACAGTAAAATTGATGCACGGTGTGCATTTTCAATAATAGAAACGGTAAACAGAAAAAAATAAAACGATTATCTTATAATAAGCTTTATTTAATTATGAATTAACAAATATTTTCGTAATTTCGAACAAGGTTTGTGACATTAACTGAATACATATTCCATATTTACCATCTTACAGAAAAATAAACACAGAATTGTTTCTATGAATATGATTTTTATACTTACTTTTACAGTCAATTCTGTTGGAAAAGCATGTATAATACATAAAAGTTATTAACTACAATTCATATATCTTCCTCGTGCGTCCACAAGCCGACTGAACATGACTTACTTAGTAAGCGAAATTTTAAAATTAAATTAACTACAAAGTGATTATCCACGAGAGCTGAAGGACGAGGCGCGCGCGCACGGTTCGCGTCGTTGACACACCTACCTACGTTTTTGGTGCAGCCTTCATAATAAATAATCATGTTATGTTTATTTTTTACATAGCAGAAATTTAAGTCGAAGAATGCAATAAAATAAAAATAAATGTGCATTATAACGTAGTTATTTATTATTTTCGAATACATTTTAGTCACGATAGTAGTTGTGAATGTTCAAGCAGTCGACAGTTGACACTTCACACCTCGGCGTACCATACATAAGTGATAATTTACAATGCTCCCAGCAATGATACGGCGACATGGAGCGTCGTCCGCTACTGTCCACCTCATGGTGCACTAACATACTTCTGTTTATTCAACAATTTAGTTACTTATAACATTCACTATACACACACGAAGAGCTCGTTCGTTCACCTCTGCAGATCACACATCTCCACTTCGATTTCAATACCCAATCTAATTTGATTATTCTATCTAGCAAATAGAAAGTAACAATTAGGTACAAGTATGGTATTAATCATGTATTTAAGACTTACAAGATTTATTACACTCGATTATACTGCAATGGTTGTACGATAAGTATTAACGATCCATTTAACGAGAAGAATACTTCAATTTGTTTACAATAATTTATCAAAAACCATTATTTAAAGAATTGATTTAAAAATTTCCTTTTACATATCGACAATATTCGCATTAACTATACTTTTCTAAAAAATATGAAAACGACACAACAAGATGTTTATTTTTTTTATGTTATAAAACACTTCAAACGTACTTAGCCAAATGAATAACTTCTAATGCATTGGATACAATTTTGTGATGACTACATATCCGTGACTAATTCAAAATACCTTACGAACGATCTCAGTGTGACCAGCGCAATGCCGCAACTTACTTTTGTTATAAAATATGTACTTATACCTATAGTAGTATATCAGAACATATGATTACATGAAAACAATTCGGTATATTGTTGCGGCGTTGTGCTGATTACAATGACACCTACAATATCTTACTCCTATGCAAATCACGCTTGTCGAAACCTTGCCGCTTCCAGTCCAAGCAAAAATATACAAATGTTTTTTTTTTTTTTAAAGCTGTACAATTTATACACCATCATCTTAGCGACCGCCCTAGTCGTGTGGCCACATATCTCGTGACGTAGACATCGTATATAATATTTAACAAGTGATCGTCTGTCGGCTCCACGTGGCGGCGGTAAGGACGCGCGCTACCCATGATCTCAGTCTCGTCGCAATTCGACTCCTAAGAATAAATCACCGTTGTGATTGGTACAGTGAACCTGTTCGGACCTGCAGCCCCGGCCGCCGAGTGCGCGAACTACAACAAATGACTAAACATACCCCACATGTGTGTTGTGTACCGAACAGTACCGAACCGACGAATACTTTGGAATGCCAACCGCGACCGCGGCTGCAGCGTCTTGACCGATAACTCACCCACTGACTATTCATTACAAGTAAGTATCAATTAGTCTATTCAAAAAATGATATACTTCCGTCGTAAGACTATCAATCAAACAAAAGTGAATCGCAATAATACAAATTGACATGAGCCCAGAGCCACGTGTGTTTGTACACAAGGTGAAATGTTTCATTCAGTCTTGTAAGAATATAGAGCCAGTTCTCTCGGGACTCGTCGGGGTACACCGATTGAAACAAATTACGTTTTAACACTATTGTATTGATTTTCTATATAAATTATTGCACACTTAATAATAACATTTATCGAATTAACCAATCGTCAATATGGTCATGTTTGTCACAAAAGCATGTATTGAAAAAGTAAATAGTTACTTACATTTTTATCTCTTATTTTAATAAATTTCTGGTTATCTCTTAAAAAACTATAATAATAGATATAAATAAAGATAGGAAATGATGTGGCGTCACTATAGGAACGGAGCCAATTTAAATATTATTTTATTCGTTTCCATACAAATCGAACTTAGGTAAACAATGACTAAATAAAGTTATAATCTAAAGTACTCATACAAGCAGTAGGTTGAATGGACCCCACTCAGGCCTTACATGACGGATGAGACAGTTCAACAGCCCTGAAAGCTGTAGCTATAGATAAAATTAAACCTAGAAATTATTGTATTTTAAGAAAAACTAAAGGTTCCGAACCAGTTCCTTGCACGATTAGTATCACTAACAACGTAGCCGTAACATTTAATACTTCATCAATACACACTCATTGATCATCAAGTCAAGAATCACAACCTGCGCGGGACAGAAGGCCGAGAGTGCGCAACATTCAACCCACAGCAAACGAAAGACGAACTTCATCAACACACAAACTTATTATAAAGTCACAATATTGGCTGTTTATCCACTACTCATGTATCAAGACAACCACAATAATAATGAACGCAAACAACGTACAAAAATAATATTTCACTGTCTCATTAATAACGGAACAAAGCAATAAACAACTACTCGGTAAGTATTTGTTACTCTACGGGTGTCAATGGACCATGAATGAACGACCTAATGTACAAATCTGTGGATTTGTTCGAACTATGTGCTGGAATGGACATCATCGATGCGAGTGAGTGGCCATGAACATAATGCAAGTGATGTCGATGAGGTAAAGTAAATCTCACGTCTCAGAGAGACAACATACAATTTACAAGTTTTGGTGAAAATTAAACGTAATTCACTACGGACGGGAACACAAAAATAAACCTTCTGCCAACCGCACATGGCTTAGAATTCAAACTTATTTATTGCTAATATTAAACGCCCGTTTCAACTGTATGATCATCAACTTGGGACCTAATGTTGTTACTTGTGATCGGTATGAACCGCGGATCAATAACGATTAAATTGACATCAGTTTTAACAACCTGACTGAAAGGCGCTCGAATGTCTTAGTTCGAAACTACAGAAATAACACAACATCAAAAATTCAGCGAAGGCTCAACCGAATGCCCCACCTTGGACATCCGTTAGAATGTATGATGTATCTAAGTTTCAGAATAACTAACACAAACTATCCATTTCCTAGTAATGTCCTATGACCGCATTTAGTGTTTACTCTGTTGACGAGTACTATTTCTTGTACAATGTCAATAGTAGTGACAACAGAAAATTGTAATGTTTGTTATTCAATGCATTGAGTATCTAAATGGAAGTGTTTTCTATTTAGTAACAATTAACGTAATAAAGGTATATAACTGGTACATACGGGTATAACGTTTTGTATAGGTACTATATTCTGAAATATATGATTGCCAACCACTCATTTTTATGCACCTTTGTTACGCGAAGGTCAAAATGAAACTAAAACTTATGATAGCTTCGTATAATGAGTTAGCATTATGGATTACTCAAAATTACAAAATCTAAAATTATATTGAATAAAAATTCTGATAATTGAGGATCGGGTAGCATACGATTGTTAAAATAAATCGGCAATATATTTTTCATACATTTAAACCCAGTTGCTCGATATATTTTGGTAAAATTATAGTGCGACGGAAGTATATACTTATTAACTTTACAACTAATAACAACGCATCAACTATCTCTCTTTTTATTGCCTTAAAACTTCTGTTAACAATTACACTATATAACAAAAATATGTCAATCACCAAAGAATGTTCTAGATTATTTTAATCGCTCTCTTCGCGTCGTCACTATAATTTTGGAACCATCAATAACACGAGTCTTAATCTCAATTTATGGCTTAATAATTAGCCTTTAAAAGTTTTCACTTGAAAGTTCAATAACTTATCTAAGTCTAGCGAGTTACTTACCGCATTAGAAGATATACGCCTAGCGCGTACCGGCCGCACACGCTAGGCGTATTCTAGGCATTCAACGTAACGTCTTTAGGAGTTAAATTTAACTGTCACTAAATTCCATACCATCAAAAAACGGTCCTGAAACGAATGACCTAGCCACCTAGGTACATAGGTAAGTACATTGCTGTATAATACAGGTACGTATAGACAATGTATGTGGGAGCAACTGGGTGTAATGTGTGGAGGGACATGCGGCTATATGCGGGCGTATGTTCTTTGCGTGCGGGCTGCGGGCGGGCGTGCGGCGGGCGGGGAGGGGGCGGGTCACGTGCACTCGCGTCACTTGCCGGCCCGGGCCGCACACTTCTTCTTTTTGCGCTTGAAGAAACAACAGCATCTGGAATACACAGATTGCCTGCATGACGATTTACAGAGTCTGTCAGGTAACTAGCTGATATGTGGGACACATTCGCTACGAAAGACAAAACTGCCAACCGCTCAAGGCCAGCCCTAACATAAGTGAATGGCCAAGGAAGCCGAAACAAGCTGCTGTTTTGGTGTTTTGGTCTATGAAAATACGGCTAGTGAGTTTCCTAAGAATATCCCAATTACTCAGTTCAGTTCCGCAGCGAATGTGTTAAGATGATGAATGAAGTGAGTATATTTTGAAATACAACATCGAAAGTGAGGATAATAAATGGGACGTGATTGTAACAGTGAACAATAAATGGAGCAACTTAGAGTGACATGTTTCATGATAATGAAAATGTATGAAGACGGCTGAGATGTGCAATCTTTTTAAAACATTGTTGGATGACTTCGGCACACTATAATGAGCTTGTTGCTATTCTTCATTTCTTCATTGCATTGGTTTTTTGAAGTAGTCCCATATTATTAAATCTTGCTGTGTAGTGGGTAGCAAGACCCGTATCGAATATGTAGGTAAAACAAATATTTGATTTCGTGAGGGATTCGAGCCCCCAATCCTTAGCGCAGCAGCAAGTCTCTGCGGCAACAACCGTGCCGTCATATTGCTTCACATGACCAACATCAGAGTACCGTTGGTATTTTTGTGATGATGATGATGACACAAAAATGTATCAGTGATTCGTAGTCCTACAAGGATCTTTTGGCGCTTGAATGACATTGACAGGGGGGCGTTGTTGGTGAGCATTTGTTTTTTTTTTTCGCGAATTTGTATTGAGAAAATGTGATGGTGGCGTTAGTTCCGGGTTTGGCCACGCGCCAAAAGAACTTTGTAACGTTGTAGAGTGCTACAAGGATCTTTTGGGGCTAGAATAACAATGACAAAAACGTTGTAGGTACAAAAAAAAAAAAAAATCGCGAAATTTTATATAAAAAATAAAAAGAGGAAACGCCGAACAAATCAACATAAATTTATTTTTGACGTGTAATACTTACAGAAAAAAAATATCATTTATAATCAAAATGGCGGCCTTAGTTCTGATTATGATTACGCGCCAAAAGATCCTTATTGTACAACTTTAGATGATGATGTAATGGCAACCACCAAGCATGTTAAACTAAAAATAGGTAAAAAATAAAATAAAAAGGAATGCATACAGTTGGAACACTGACTTGGTGTCGTCAACCACGTCAACCTCGTGATGTGGCTGCGTGATCGGCGTGTTGCTGTGCCCGGCGGTCGGATCGTCCGCCCCTAGCTCACCGTTCGTTGAACTAACCACCTGGAGAGTAACATTGATGATTGCTTCATAAGTTATAATTGAATTGGCGTTGGCCCTAATACAAGGGACTTAAATATAACTGGCAAAATGTGGGTGTACATATAGTCCTCCTGACCGCATTTTCGGCCACGGCGGCCAATCTCAACAGAGACTAGCCTTCGGCGCGGGAGATATTATAGTGCACAAGTGTGTGCGCAGACACAGGTGCACTCTCTCTTCCCTCACTCTCATAGTCCGATGGGACGGTAATCCGACACGACCGGAGAGAGATCAGGCGCAGGACCAACGGCTTAACGTGCGCACCGAGGCACGGGGGTATCACACCGCCAACTTCCAAACTCCGGGCTGTTACTACGAATTTCCAAATTGAAAAACCCAATAACACTTTGCCCGACCCGGGAATCGAACCCAGGACCCCACACTCAGCAGTCGAGCTTGCGACCACGAGACCAACGGGGCAGTTAAACACATACATACTATACATACTATGTACATACTATGGGTACAACTCTTTTTTTTTTTTTGGGTGGGAAATCATCATACGACTTCTTCCGCTCTGGGCGGAGCGGAAACGTGTTGACTCTTACTGACTAAAACCCACCCGTGTTCCTTCAGTTGCCTGTTGCCAGGGTCCCGGTATCCCTTTCGGACTATTCCGCAACCCTGGCAGGCATCGGTCCTAACGGACCCCGTCAGGTGTGCTGACATCTCTTTGAGGCGCGCGTGGAACACGACGCGCCATCGACCCGGGCCTGGTCCTTATCGGACGGCGAGCTATGGGTACACCTCTGCCTAACCCTTCAGGGAAACATGGCGTGATGTTATGTGAGAATGGGTTTTTATATCATTACTGTATTTTCTACAAATTAGTGGTTGTGGAAGTAAGATAGGCAGTCGCTCCATGTAAAATACTGGTATTCAGTTGCATCCGGTTAGACTGGAAGCCGACCCCAACGTAGTTGGAAAAGGCTAGGCAGATTGATTTACTACAAATTAGTAGGTATTTATAATAAAAAAACTAGTTTTTTTAATGATAGGTGTCTGGATTTATAGGTCAAGATTTAGGTTTCAATTTTGGGACAATATTCTTCGAGGTTTTTGTATGTAGTATCTATGTAATCCCGTTTGATAATGATATATAGGTCCAAACGGAACGGGCCCCGTTTAACTGTAACTATTAAGCAATTCAAATTTTTATAATAAAGTTTTATTTTATTTTAGGGTATTATTGTTCTTCTGTCTAAAATAATTATTATAATCTTGTTGCATTTAAATCTAAAATGACATACGTTGACCGAGGTCTCACCTCTCTGCAACCCAATTTTATTTCTATTTACTAATATCAAGTATTAAAATGGCTGTCATTCGTAAATCTTTGACAGTCGTTACGGGAAGCCCATCAGTCTGACTACCAGTCTTACCAAGGGGTATCGTGTTACTCAGTAACTAGGTTGTAGAGGTCAGATAGGCAGTCGCTCCATGTAAAATACTGGTATTCAGCTGAATCCGGATAGACTGGAAGCTGACACCAACATAATTCGGAAAAGGCGAGGCAGATCGATCATAAGTAATAAAAAACTACTTAAACATACTATTATAGGTATTTACAATTTTACAGACACCTTTCCCACAACATAGATCTCGCTCCTATCTACAATAGCCCTTTTCTAACATTTAGTCCTAACTAAAATGAGTTGTATGGTTTATTAACTATAGTTTATGGTTTTAAGGGTGAGTTCCAAATTCACATCTAAAAAAAAATATAATACAAAACATTGATTTCTATTGGATTAAAAAGCTATCAGTCACCTGGTAATGCAAGTACTTATCTACAGCAAAAGGGAATAGGAAGATCAAAAATACTTTAAATATTATTTTTTGAGGAAAATATCAATATTTTCTTGTCTAACTAGGAGACCGGTGAACGGAGGCAAACAAAAACAACAACAGAGTGGAAGGGGAGCAAGGAGCCAAACCAACCAAAATGTGAGTATTTATGTCATTTCTTCAGAGTCTAAAGTTGAACTGGCAATGTGGGTAAGTATATTAAAGTCCACCTCTGCCTAACCCTTCGGGTATTAAAGGCGTGTTATGTGTTAAATTTGAAGAATCTTACATTATCCAGGGGACAGAATATTTACAAGAAAAAAAAAAGCAACAAAACTTCTGTGTAAACGAAAAATTACTGGTTGCAAAGAAATGCGTGCAGTGTCACGGAAACGTAAAATAAAAAATAACATTAGCGTCCTAATTAGAAGCTCAATCGTGTACAATACTTTATGAATGAATATTGGCAGTGCTTGGTTTAAAGCTTTTACAGTTGGGCCAGGCTACATGGGAGTAAAATATTTCCCTCTTAGTTATTAACTCACTAATAAATTCAAAAGGATATTTAGGTAATTTACTCAGAAAAAGTGCAGTGCTTGTAGAGATACTTGCGTTTAAAAAATAAAATAGAGATGCAGGTTGCAAAAAAAAATCTTGGTTACAATTCCAGTAATATTAAATTCAGTCATTTGAAGCTTAAAAAAAATATTTTTTTATTTCTTTTTTCTTATTTTACTAATTATCAAACCACTTCTACCTAACATAAGAGGAAAATATTCTATAATTGTAGAGGCCTCATTCAGCACATTATAAGCGACATGCAGACAGTCACACAAGGATTGCCGCAAATATGTTTCAAAACTGACCGTGGAAACCGATCCGGGAAATTTCACATACCGAAAATGTTTATTCTTCAATAGCTAAAAAATAAATACACCAATATACATTCACAATTCACGTTCAAAATAATAATAATGCAAAAATAAAATATTATAGACATGCAATAGTGTGGTTGTGTATCTTATTTGAGTGCCTACAGTTATTGAGTTCAGTGGGTACTAAATACATTGTGAACACATGGGGACACTAAAATAGATTTTAATAGTTACGTCAGTAAATACTAAAGTTATAGAGAAACTAATACATACAGATGACTGAAAACAATCGACAAAATTTAAGGGGGCGTTCTACCCATCATATGTATTAAACAATATTTACGAGTAATGGGACAAATCGAATTCTCACAAAAAATGACCATAAACAAAATGGTCCAATCGGTTATGTAAGTACAGTAAGTATATGGAAAGATCGAAATTTAAAATAATTTCGATCGTTTTCAAAGTCACCCTGTATACGAAAATAGCCCTGTTATGAATAATTCGAGTAACATCATTTCTCTTTTGTCGCAAGAGACGAAAAAGAGATGTTGTATAAAAATGTTGCTCTATCCAAACTCTTAGGTTAATGATTTTCTCCATCAGAATATGAAATTGTGGTAAAAGTACTTTATTTCCACTGATTAACATGGAAGCTGCTTACTATAACTTCTATATGGTGGCTGTTATTTATATTTATTTATTTCGTCATACAGAAAACAAAAAATAATTAATTCTTCTCACGCTTAACATTAATTGAACAAAAAAGTAAGTACAGAGAAAAAAAAACTTTTTTTTTTTCATAATATCTGACCTGCACAGATCCATGTCTGTCTGCGGGTGTAAGGTGTCCGGTATTAAGCGGCGTAGCCTTCCCGCTATGAGGCCAATTACCGCCCGAGTTCGCCGTTCCTCCGGTACCGAAATCCTTGGATTTCGCCAACGCTGCCATCTAGGGAGATAGGCGGAAAATTAGCTTTGAAACTACTTGGTTACAGATAGTCACAGATTAGATTTTTGTACAGATACTTGAGTTTGGGCATCAAGTGCTGGCTGCGCTTGTTGGATAATGTGTAGCTTATGGAGAAAGGGGTAGGGTTTACGGGGACTCTGGGGACTGACTGACAAGCAATTGACTTATGTCGATATCAAATGGCGTTTCAATTAATATTTCCATGTTAAAAACTACTGACTTGAGCGAGGGTCTGAATGCGTTGGGTAATGAAGTCAAATATCTGTTAAGAATTTAATCTGTGATATTGATGTTTTGAAAAATGCATAAGTAGGTAAATATTAATAAAAAGTACTTTCTGTTCAATTTTCTTTTTCACTAATTGAAGGCTTAGTAAATAATATATTTAACCAGTTAAACGGCTTTAGTGTAGTAGATAACATATAAAGCCGGTTGAACAGACTTAACAGTAATTTATCTAGTATATATTACTAAACTACAATAAAAATCGATCAAGAAAACCTATAATATCCTGTAGTGTAAGCTATCAGTCGGTTTTAGCAAAAAATCGGGATCACAAACAAACACATGGAAAGTCACAAGTTTCAGTGTAGGGGTAACAAAGGAAAAATGAGATTTCACTCGTTTCAAACAGTACACATAACACAAAGAATAAATTCAGGAGACTACCACAAGGACACTGGCATAAAATAATTATTTATTTCTTAAAAAATACAATAAACGTCGATATATTTAGTAACCTATTCCGCTTAACTGTTCCTCAAGAGTAATAAAAAACACCGGTAAGAAATTGTGTTCGGATTCGCGACTGGTCAGTCGTCATCCTGAGAATCCCTCGTTGAGAGTTAAAATACGTGTCGATTTCTTACAGGGTTTTAAGGGTTCCGTACCCAAAGGGTAAAACGGAACCCTATTACTAAGACTCCGCTGTCTGTCTGTCTGTTACCAAGCTATATCCCAAGGAGGCTCCCACACAACAAACGTGATTTTTTTTGCCGTTTTTATAGATAATGGTACGGAATCCTTCGTGCGCGAGTGACTCGCACTTGGCCGGTTTTTTTTATAACTCTTGAGGAATAGATTACTAAATATATCTACGTCTATTATATTTTATAATGGATTTCTGCAAAGCAACGCCTGAATCAACTAAATATTTATCTCTTTCTCAGAAAAATATTGGGTGACTGCCCCCGGTTACTCAGGTTTTCAGAAGCCGGGTGGCACAATAGCGTAATTAATTTTGAATTCGAAAATCTCTAGGTAAGTATAGTATAAAGCCGATATCGATACGCATTTATGTAATATCTACGTTTCGTTAAAATATGAACAGCATATAATACGTAACAATATCGGTAGTATAATGTGAATTTGATTTTCAATCAATAAGACGGTTGTAGTAGACCTCCTGAAAAGGGTAAAAGACAGATACAACGCTAACAGTTGTCGTGTAACACCATTTGGAATGATAGCATTCTCGAAAATCCACACGAAAACACAGTATTGTCTGTTAGAAAGAATCTAGCGATGAAAACCCTAAAGCGGTAAGCAAATGATATGCCGGGAGAAGGAACAACGAATATAGTTTTATTTCTACATTTATTTCGAGCTGAATCCTTGATTATCATGAAATCAAGAAAACACAATAATGATTTTAATTAAACAATACACAGGAATAAAAATACACAAGCAGGGGTACTATAGTGTTAAAGGCATTGTTCTATTGCAAAAAAGAGATGGCACAGTCCAGTTTAGCTCCATCTCCCTTTCGCACTGGAACAAAGATCGTTTTACCACTTCATACTACGGCCCCTGTAGAACAAAAGATGTAAAAATAAAACATTTAATGAAGAAAAAACAGCACAGGGTCACAATAAAACCAATACTTTTCAGAGCAACACTGAACACAATTGGACTTGGGTAGCCGAAACATTCAGCGGAATATTTTGATGGAGAGAATTGAGGCGAGTGTCAAGGACAGCGGGTATTAAAAAAAACGATTGTGAAAGCGGACCAAACCTCTCCAGATATAAGCGCCGCCTCATCGTCCTCAACCAAACCAACCATATAATCACACAAATCATCCTGCACCGACAAAAAAGCTGTATCAGAAGCCGTACTGTGAAGTGTTACAGCCTTCTTTGTTCCTTTACCAAAAGGAATAGTGTTATAAGTTCTGTATTGGCTGATTTTCAAAGTTCGAATTCATTAGCAATCTTCCGGGAGGGAATTATCAACTTTTATTGTATGGGACTAACTCTGAATTAGGGAAAAAGCATAATTTTATAAGCATTTTGTAAGTATTGTAGCAGCATTTTTTTATCATTATTTCGCGGATGCTCCCATAGTAAAAGTAGGTCATGTTTATGAGTACTTTTACCCCCTGAAATATTTCCGATGAATTAAAAGTCAGCCTGTATATATCCGTCTCCTTTTCGCACTGGAAAAAGATGGCTCTAACACTTAGTACGGCTCTAGTTAGGGCCATGAGCACTGTTCCAAAATCCAATGCACGAGAATATTTTAGTTCCCGTTATTTCAAAAACGAGATTAGAAGTGGTGCTCGCACACAATGCCAGAAACAAATAGTAGCCGCCATTTCCAACCCCATTCTATTTGTTAAACTGATATCAGGCGCTTCACTTTTGCTTTTTATTCGACATCTTTCATTCGAATAAAAAACGTCTGTACAAAACATGAATAAACAGTGAAAAATTAATGCATTAGTGAACGTATTCAATGTCGGATTTCGGAACTATATATATGCGAGTGAAAGATGCCGCTTTCTTCTTTCACTCGCATACCGAATGATCGAAAATGAAATGCTTTGAAAAAATGAAATCCTATTCTGTCGGTGTCGTGTGAACGAGGAATGAGACGAAAATTAACCTTCACTCGAATGAACCATTTACTCGAATGAAACGCCTGATGTCGGCTTTAACATTATTGCAAATTCTTAAGATTTTTATTCAATTTTAAGATTTCAGATAAGAATGAAGGAAATTATATTACATAGTACATTATTTTATAATATTAAAGTGTTTTAAATAGGCAACGATCCTTGTGATAAAAATAAATATTTCAAAGTGTAACTGAAATAAACAAAAGTTTAAAATAAAATATTAGCATTTAGTTAGCAGTAGCTTATCTTTTTAGAATTTCCATGAGTTTATATTTGGACACAGGCAAGATAGTACGTGTATCTCTCCTCCGATTAAGATTCAGTTCAGACCGCGACGTGAAGCGATGCGACGCTGCGCACACTTTTAAACAATTACCGAACTTATTTTCTTCACGAAAAGGTATCATTTCAGTGCGAGGGTTGACACGTGTCAAAGCACGCCGAGATGCGCGGTGCTGCGCAGGCGCAACGCGTGTACCTTATTGATAGTGTAGTCAATAAATTCGATATTGTATCAGATCATAAAAAAGTACGCATCGCTTCGCGTCTCGGTGTGGAATCTCTCGATTGTTAGTCTTATTCATATTGCACGAAAATTTCCTTTCTTATTGATTTTCACCAATAGCACGAAACACTGCTGTGACTTCTCTGAATTTGCATTCCCTTTTATCTTTTGTGAATTAATAGAACCAAGAAATGTTTCTTTCAGTATTTTTTAACTCATGGATTGATGGATGGTATGGATGGATTGTGAGAGGAATGATATGAAAGAGAAGGGAGTGAATGATAGCATGACAGATGACAAGAGGAGAATGGAAGAAGAAAACTTGTTACACTGACTGATGATTTTTTTAACTCAAACTCAGCAAAGAAATAACTTGTTTGTGTTCAAATATAAACCCTGAATATAGAATACAATTTATAGACACTTTAAATAATGTACTTTTTACCTTGTGGAACGGCTGATGGCTGTCACGATTGGGTGAGACAACGATTTCCTGTCCAGTCTGGATCGAACCCACCGGGGTAGACTGAAATCATACCAAAATCACATTCAAAATAATACGTAAAGGACTAAATAGTCTCCATTTCTTCTAATTAAAGTTACAACAAGACACAGTTTTATACAGATACAGAATACCAAGATACCGATATCCCATTTCACTACTGCGACCATGGTCGCTGGGACCACTATTTTACACTATTCTCAAACTCAAACCCAAAGCATTTATTTCAATTTAACCATTTACAAGCACTTTTACATTTTCAGGGAGTCTGTCAGTCAGAAATATGAAGCCCATTCTATTCCATTTCCGGTATAGAACGGGCAAGAAAGTCCACACTCTTTTAAATAATAAATATTGATACAAAGTATTGGTTAGGTATAGCATCTAGCATCCATGTTGAAATTATACATATAAATAGGTACTGTATTAAACAGCCGATCTATTCTGTAAAAATCTCACCGTGAAAACTTAGGTGAAGTGAGCTTCAAGTGATCTGTCATTCCACTGATGCTAGCATTATACTGGGTGTTAGGGTAGACACCATTATCCTTGAAACTAGTGGTTTGGTGTCATCTATAATATACTTTTTCTATGGGAACAACCTTGAAATCGCGAAAAAAAAAACAGCTGTTCCATACATTTGTGTTCACTTAAATCGACAAAATGTATAGCTGCTTTTTTTTTGCGATTTCAATGTTGTTCCCATAAAAAAAGTATATTATAGATGACACCAAACCACTAGGTTCAAGGATAACGGTGTCTACCCTAACACCCTGTATAATACAATTGACAGCTCACTTCACCTACGTTTTCACGGTGAGATTATCACAGAATAGCGCCACAGGTCGTACCGACCATGGTCGCAGTCGCCAAAAGGGTTTTATAGTTTCACATGTAGATTTTGGAAGACATTCTTGCGCATTCATGTTAGTACAATATGGAGAGGATTGAATAAGTGTTTACAAAAATATTTACTTTCCAAAAACAATAGCACACTCATGCACATAGTTATAGGCATGCCAAAAACTTTGCAATTTAGAAACTTCACAATTAAAAACAGTTTAAAAATGGGGTAGAATTTATTTCCCTAATATTTCACGATAATAGTAAGCCGTCACCACTAACCTTGTCGGACTTATTCCTAACCACATTGGAGGGCGGTGCGTTGCGCAAGATTCGCATCACGTGAATGTTCGTAGGCTGTCCACCAGCAACGAACAAAAGCGGTAAGCATGCATGCAACACCAACGTTAATGAACGAATGACCACAGACCACGCTAATGTAAGAAGAACTTCTTCTTTGGTTCATACTATGAGTGTTCAAAGAAATTTCAACTTAATAACAAAGAGATAAAGTCCAAAATAAGAAGTTCCTCAGTTATGACAATTGTTGATGTGGCGAAGTGTTGCAACCAAAAAAAAAGTAGTTTGAGAATAAGTCTCTCAACCATGCTTAAAATAAGCAAGAATTCAATG
This sequence comes from Lithophane ornitopus, assembly GCA_948473465.1. Lineage (NCBI taxonomy): Eukaryota > Metazoa > Arthropoda > Insecta > Lepidoptera > Noctuidae > Lithophane > Lithophane ornitopus. The sequence goes on from OX419629.1 coordinate 6,240,346, forward strand.
AAAAAAAATCTATACAATCTCTACACAAAAACACACTGATACAGGCATAAAATTTTTATTTTATTAAACAAATATAATAAATTATGCAACTTCTACCATTAGCGATGTTATCTAAGGAAATATAATTCAAACAATTATTTTAATTCATTAATTATTTAGACCATCATCCGTTAAGGTACGATAGAAAAAGAAAAAAATATTAACAAAAATTAATGTCCAAAGAACAAATTGTGAATAAATATAATGCCTTTGATGATGTCGAGGCATGATACGATATTAAACACAGTTCAGGAAATTAGGCAGACAATGAGAAAGCAGTACAAAAACTTAGAGAACTAAGAATCAGTTACAAAAATGTGCAAAAGTTGACATGTACAGAACCATGATTTTTCTATTTACATCGCACTTCCTTTGGCAGTAAATGAAGATCACAATTGGCGCATGCGTTTTGACTTGTCCGAAGCACTTTCAGTTATATGGCGAAACGAAGTGTATGTCAACTTTTGCAGAAGGATAAAGCCAGTGAATACAAAACATCCAAGCCAGTGTAAAGATAAATATAGTTTGTGCGTTGTAGCGTAAAAGGATATCAAGGGAACGATTGCATCACAAGTGTGCCCTATCGCGTCTTTAACATTTAAGGGGTCATAACAAAATGCTTATAGAATTTGAAAACTGATTTGAAACGTTTCTAAAGGACGCGATAGGACAAATATGTTTAACTTCGGCATTTACGACAAAGACCAAGTAATTAAAACATTGAGTAAGTCAGGACTAGGCAGGAAACTAGAGATGCAAAAAAGAGTTTAAAAAATAATGGAATTATTATTTTGTTAGGTATTAAAAATAAGAAGAATAATATAGTGCATATCCTTGCATGCATTTTGTACGAGCATAAAATATTGTACTTCTTAGTAAATAAATAGGTACAGATGCCAATGTCAGCAGTATAATGGTTTTTTATGGTACTATTGCATCACTAATTTCTGCCAATGGGTTCTGCAAATGGGTTTAGTCAAAAGCATTGTCATTACGCCAATTATTATTGATAGAAAGATTCTACAAAATGGCTTAAGTACTGGATTTTAAAATATAATTATACATTCATTTTACTCAAAAAGCTTAAACTAAAGAAGCCATTAAGTAGAATGTTCTGTGTATGGTGGCTTTAAACAGTGTATAAACAGAGGCTGGTATAAGCTTAACTCTCGTGCAAGGTTAAACCTTGAAGAAATACCAGTACTAAGTTTCTGGATAGCATAACATCACCATAACATTGGATATTGCGATGAAAATATGACAATATTATTTTTGTTATCAAGAATCCTAGTCGGTTCAAAGTAGCGTCCGCTTTCAAGTTTAAATCTAAGTTGAAAGCCGAATATTGTTACAGGCTAGGTTAACCAGACTGAGCTCAGTTAATCTAGCGATACACACATTACAATTAATAAAACATAACCCGTCCTTCTTTGAAGTCGGGTGTTAAAATAACTCATACAGACGATTCTTGGTTTCTTGGTGCAATTTCTAAAATTTTAATTTCAATATCTACTATAAAGCTACGAAATTGCAAACAAACCTTAATTATCGGAATTATTTAACGATATTTTGCGTTGCAGCACAGACATAGACTAACATGGAATTTTTCTACTACGCTGAAATGTTTTAGCTGTTTCGACCAATTTCTCAAGTCTGTGATAATTTGATAAGAATCCTATGATTATGGACGAAAATAGAGGTGGAAAAAATGCTACTTCGGTAACTAAAATTGGAATGTGTGTTGAACAAACGATATCAGTTTCGAGTTGAATGAGATTTAGACCGATACGTCTTGATATTAAGATAACATTGCAATTGTAGTCAGATTATGATGACATGACGGAAAACTTGCTTTTATTATATTGAAGGACCTAAATAGCTGATTTCGCTATCTGGGTATCATCAGTAGATGAGCCGTTTCTGTACCAACGGGTTCATAATTCTGAAAGACGAAGCCATAGACAGTGAAAAGCTTTTGAATGCAAAAACATGCTATTTAATGGATGAGAGAGGGTTGACTTTGATTTTGTTCACATGGAAGCAAATGTGAAGTTTTTTGGAATCAACTCTTACACATTTATTTTTTACTCATTTATTGTGTTATGTGTTTAGTTGGGTATATGTAAAACTGTCAAATTATTTATCTTTTGGACTGACAGGAACTGTTTTTATTTGATCGTAGTCGATAAAATCGCTACTTACGATTTAATTATCATTTCAGATACCAAGAATCGCGTGTATGATTGTCAAGGAGCGCGTCCACTTATCGGCAAGAATGCAAATACTTCTCATATCGGTATTATCAAGGACGCGGTATGCGTGTGACTTTCAAGAGCCACGAACTCTGCCTTTAAGTGAACGAAAGCAGGCGCGGAGCCCGATATGTAAAAATTAAAATCAAGTCAAGACTAAGTTGACCGGATTTTTTCATCTTCATGCCAGGTTATAACGCTTTGGTTGCTAACGTTAACAATTGCGACGGTCCCGGACTTGCCTGTGAAAATTGCTTATTATTACACTAAAGGCTATATTCCCCATCCAGATTCTAGTTAGCAACCCTAGCCTCTACGCCCAAGAACGTTTAATATAATGAAAGGAGCATACAAGTGAGGGGTGTCATGCTACGGAATTGTTTACCATGGTCTTGCCGGTCCAGTCGAACTCGCCGTCGTCTACGTAGCCGCGGCGCTCGAACAGGTCGCGGAACATCCGCCGCAGTTGGTCGTAGTCCGGCGTCTCGAAGAAATCGAGCCGGCGTACGTAGCGTAAGTACGTCGCCAGCTCTTCGGGGTGTCCTTCGCATAGCACCTGAGGACCAACAGAACTTTAGCAGGAACCGAAAGGTTCTAAAATTCTCCTGCCCTTATCCCAATTTATTTGGGGCAAGACCTATTTTTCTTCCATACTTCTCTATTAGTCGTCATCTTGGTAGTCACTCCCTTTCTAGCTAGGCTAGACTAGATCTTCATCACATCATTCACACACTCAATCCATCATTTCTCTGGTATTCCCCTAATCTTACTCCACATTCATACTCAAAACTTTCCTCATATTTTCTTCATTAATTCGCATCACATGCCCTTACAATGAGAACCGACAAGAGACGAGAGGTGACAGAAGATATCACTGTTATGTTAACTATTTCAATGATGACGATATCAGGACCTTTTATGACCTGCGAGGGTTGCGGGAAAGTCCGAAAGGGATACCGGGACCCTTGGCAACAGGCAACTGAAGGAACATGGGTGGGTTTTAGTCAGTAAAAGTCTGACGCGCCCTGCCGCTCCGCCCAAAGCGGAAGAAGTCACATGATGATATATGAACCTCAAAAAAAAAATTCAGATTTATTTTGTTTTTTTTTTATTTTTTTACTTTGATTTTATTTATTTATTTATTGTAATTGACACATTTCATCAAGATTCATAAACGAACTAAGAAAAAAAATCTTGACAAGTGACATTTAAGATATTTTAAGTCAAGAGCAATATATCCTAATTCTAACTTCCTAACTAATATTATAAATGCAAAAGTGAGTTTGTTTCAGTTTCACGCAAAAACGGCTGAACGGATTTGGATGAAATTTGGCACATGGATAAACCATGACCCGGAAAAGAAATAAGGCTACTTTTTATCCTAGATCGCAGACGAAGGCACAGGCAACAGCCATATATATAAATATTAGTATCTTAGCTACATCGATCGGGTATCAGGAATCATCTTTCAGAATGCAATATTTGTAGAACAAAAGTCGTCATTGATTACGTCGAACAATTCTTACTCATCAACGCTGATAATTTTATGCATATCTTTCTGCATTTTTTAATGATTCAATAAATATTTTTTACAGTTCTAATCTCTGATAAGATTAGCTGTCTTAATATTTTACTGCAGGAAGTCCGACTTCGTTATTATAATCGTCATTATTAGCCCTTGAACATTTGAATAGCTTCTACGAGTATCGACACTTATGGGTGCTAAACTAGGGATGCAAGAAGTGCCAAAAAATATCGATATATATCGTATCTGGTATCATATCGAAAAAAAAAAAAAACGATTTATGGGTGACATTTTGAAATTTTCAAAAATAAAAAAACTAACTTTAATTGATAATTAAATAATTTAAAAAACTAAAACTCTGTATTCCAGCGATTTTACTGAGTGGCGACAACGGTGTTGCTATAAAAAATATATTATTGGAGGAATATATTAAGATTGGAAAAAATATATCGTTTTTGATACATTTTCGATACTTGATATTTTATATCGATATATCGAAAAAAAAACGAAAAAATAAACGATATAGCGATATTTTTTCTGCAAGCCTATGCTAAACACATGTTTGGGTCAGCACATTCGATTCAGAAGTTTTTTTTGAACAACAAACTAGACCCGAAGCAATTAATACACATATTCGGCTTTCATTCGGATCGTAGCGATCGGCACTCTTTTCGGCATCTACCCTGGCTGAATAATTTTTCAGGTCGGTTCAGCACGATTCGAGCTAAACCGAGTGGCTTTTCCCGAACATAAATATATATATTCGATTTTGCCACCCAGCTGTACCTTATCATGCCGATCCAAGTCCGTAGCACGCCTAAAGCGCAGGTGCCACTCTGGGAACGAAGGTAAGTTCATTGAGCTTCGCTCATATAGCTAAGTAGTGTTGCATGCTTCGATTCACAGTGTTCAGTTCTACTTGAGCGAAGCTAAACGAACTTAGAGTCGAGCTTGGCGTACCCTGGATTTTCAGCCCCAAACCGCCTTGTTTTTTTGTAGGTAACATTTTTACTACGCCTAAGCTATTTTATTGGGAGAAAAGTAACGTTTAGTGTTTATAAGAACTGTTGTATAGAAATATGCACCTTGCTCACTCCTACTTAATTATTTCTTGCCGATATACAAGGTAAAGTAGAACAAAATTCTCTACAGACAGTTGAAAAAATCTTATTCGGCACTCAAGACAGTATAATTATATTGATATAATTTTCCTCATCCCACGAAGGAAACTAGCACACAACTAGATTATAAGTGTCTTAAAATTTCTAAGACCGAGCAAGGACGGAGCGACGGAGCGCCCTAAAAACCTAATCTTGACCTCAATGCAATAACAATGTAAATAAACGAATAATTATTTAGTGACCTTTCATTTTGCTACCACTGTTAGTGAGTGTTCCAAATGTATCATGACGTCAGATAGTCGTACCTACCGTTTTAAGTGTCATGCCTTGTATAGCATAATCAGCCTATAATGTTCCCACTGCTGGGACACAGGCCTCCTCTCTGTGAGAGGGAGTGGGCCGGAATCCACCACGCGGGCCCAGTGAGGGTTGATAGATGTCACATGTCTTCGAATTTTTGGTTCTAGTACATGCCGGTTTCCTCAAGATGTTTTCCTTCACCCTTTTGAGAGCAGTGGCAATGAAATAATTCACACAAAGTAAAGCGCCTGTCAGGGTTCGAACCTACGACCTACAACTCGTAAGTCGTGGCCGTTACCACTGGGCCACCACTACTCTTGCCTGCCTTGTATAAGGGTGTTTTTAATGCGGTTTGCGTGCGGATTTCATCACGCATGCGCGATTGCCCCGCATGCGTGATGGTGATGGTAGACCTTGAACTGGAGAAGGACATAAACTACTTTTCATCCTGGATCGCAGACGAAAGTCCTGTGACTTTCGTCTGACAACAGCTAGTAATACGAGGAAAGACTAAGATATTATTATTATTATACCATAGTTCACTGATAACGGTATCAGACTATCAATGGCGCGAACTTATCGCTGTTTATCAATACGATCACACGATAGATAGAACCAATTACATTTGGATTGACCTACACATAGGACTTAGGGTTGACATCACCCTTCTCACTGTTTTAATACGATTTAGTCGATGACGACTGTCGTTCCTATACTCGCGACAATCTAAGAAGTCCGTTTTGACGTTTCGTTCTCGTAGTTGTAATAAAACGTTATGCCTTGAGAAACAGTTTTAAGCAATGTAGATAAGTCGTCGATTACAAACTCTCTAAGTATATTTAATTGATATGTCTCGAGAATCAGTATATTAGAAACAAATGTTTTTTTTCATCGCTACCCAAAGGATTTTTATAGCTGTCAAAACGGACTTCTTAGATCGTCGCGAGTCTAGCTGTTCTCACTGGGTTCTTCAGAAAATAACAAGAAAAATGACAAATCGCACATTCGAGAAATTAACTTTGGGTCAATTCATACTTGCACTTTGGGTCAATTCATCCAATTCATACTAGCCACTTTGGGTCAATTCATACTTGCACTGTGCTTCTGCCACAGCCACACATCTTTGACTATTCGGATCGGAATCATGTGCGTATTGTATAATTATCTTTTTGAAGAAGTCGGTTAATAATATAAAATGCATTTATCGGTTCGTCACGGCTTTATAGATTGGGGGACTTTTTCTATCGATATCAGTTAAGTACTAGCTTCTGCCTGCGACTTCCGACCGCCCTTGGCCCCCGATCCACCGCGTCGCATCGCATCGCCTGCCCGCGCTATTACTTTCTTTTCACTTTTATCTTTGTTTCTGACTTTCGTTTTCTTTTTGCTCGGCTCCGCGTAATGTTAAATAGACCTTCTTCAAGAATTGGGCTATCAAATGCATGCATGCATCAATACACGACTGATAGTTCCAGAGATTAGCGCGTTCAAACAAACAAACTCCTGCAACTTTATAACATTAGTATACATATCCAACACCAACACCCCGCTTTCCTGATAGTGATGTGGTGAATCAGCTTCTAGAATCCGTGTTTTTGATAACGAACCGAATCGATTAACCATGGTAAGATAATTATTCATACTTTACCATGGTAATGATTCGTAATCTTATGGCATGACGTCAAACTCGATTCGTCGCAAGTAATATCTTCTTTGTCAAATCGACAGCAGGTGAAACTATAATAAAAGTACGATATCGAATCGAACATGGCTAGTTGTGGTACAACAGGGCTAGTGTAATATTGTCTGTAATTGTAATCGTTGGCTGTAGTTTCCGGTGGGCGCAACATGTACTTTTCTTCCATACTTCTCTATTAGTCGTCATCTTGGTAGTCACCCCTTTCTAGCCATATCATCTTTCACACAGTCCATCCATCGTTTCTTTGGTTTTCGCCTACTCTTATAGCCATCCACATCAACAACAACATCAACGACATCAACGACTATATCGACAACAATCGACCATATCACAGAATAATGCTGGACATAGGGCTCTCAGTTTTCCGCCTTCCGCATCCAGCCTGCGCCAGCCGGTATATGCCATTTCATCAGTTTGAAAAGTATTTCATCCTGGATATTTGTATTAAAAAGTGATAAAATGGAATATACGGGCGGCCTATGGCCGTTTGTCCACCGCCACGTCAACGGGACGTCAACGAAAACGAGACGATGGCGCTGAAGTAGCGATACATATATTTAATATGGCCGCGTGTCCACCACACACCACCACCGGGACGTCAACTTCGGTTCGAATAATCTTGTTTCTCGTTGATATTGTGCGGTGGACAAACAGTGTATGCCCTTCTCCATGTCCTAGGCTACCTATTTGTCGAATTTCATAACGATCGGATCAATGGTTTAGACGTGAAAAGATACCAGGCAGACAGAGTTACTTTCGCAATTTTTATAATATTAGTGTAGAATGTATGAATACGTACCTCTATAGGCGTCGCTCGTTTGGTGTCACCAATTTTTTGGTATCGCTCTTTAAGTGTATCAGCTTTTAAACCCTGCCAGGGTAAGGAACCACGTAAAAAATACATAAACATATGCCCAAGAGCCTCTAGGTCGTCGCGTCTAGATTGTTCTGAAAAATATAAACAGACATGTTAGTTTAAGTATGAATTATTTTATCGAGTTGCATGTTGAATACAAATTAGAGCATATTACCACGAACTATTTGAATGTACAGAATGGACTATACAATGTTTAAATGTCATTAAACTTTACAAGGTTAAAAGGGTGATTTACACATCCTTGTATCCATATATAATATTACAGGTTTTACTTAGTCTTTAATGGTTCCACTTCTGGGACAAAGGCTTCCTGGCTGAGACGGAGTGGACCGTTATCCACCACGCGGGCCCAGTGCGGGTTGGTGGATATAAAATGTCTTAGAATTTTTGATTCTAGGACATACCTGTTTCCTCTCGATGTTTAGATACCTTCACCGTGTTTTATTATAATATGGTAAACGTTAATACATTACCTTTTCCTAAATGAGTGTTTATTGACATGTATCGGGCAGTCCCGGTAAGTGACTTGTGTTCCCGATATGGAATATGTTTGTTTGTCTCTAAGTCTATATATTCTTTGGCCAAACCAAAATCTGAAATACAACAGACATATCGATTAACTTAATTATTTATCGGCAGAAAAAGATAGGTACAAAACATGAACGGCTACACAAAAAGTTGGCTATAAATAATTGCCACTGCTGCAAAGACCGCTAAATTCAATGACCTCGTAATGACGTCCATTTTATCAGTTTAAGAATATGTATTCAATACATCAACGGTACGATCGATGACTGTTCAGTGCTCATTGTAAGATTTGTAATCAAATCACACGATTTAAACTTAGTACTGACATACTTCTGACAATTGATTCATAAATATTTAAATTCAGACATGTTATACGTACAGGGTGGAAAGAACGATGCCATCTAGGGAAAGTTACTATCTTAAATAATGCAGAACGCTCATTTAATTCAAGGGCGCCGTCGTTTTATTTTTTGTGAGTCAAAACAACTGCATTCCTTATTTTTCTAGACTACCTATTCTCAGTTCTCAATTCTTTATTGCATTCCATAATGTTGTTAAAACAGTTGGTAGGCTTAAAATTAATGGTACAATTATGGACCCTGTCGGGCACAGCATAGTAGGAGAGAGGAGGAAGAGCGCTTTGTTTGTGTATAATATTTAGGTATGTATTCTGATAATTGTATTTTTATTTAATTTCTACTTTTCTTCTTGGTCTAATTTCTAATATTTTTAGGTATTTTAATAATTATTCTAAGTCAATATTTTGACTTTAAGTTAGTATTAGTAGTATTAGTAAGTCTAACCTAACTTGAATCGCGAATCGATACAAGTTCCCCTCTGACGTTAATTTTATTCCACAATGCGTGTAATTGTACCTACATGTAAAGTAGAAAAAACCCTTTACAATTCTTACTTACTTAGAACACGAGTAGTAAACCACAGACCTCGTCCTAAGATTGTGTTACTTCACTAGTGTTATATCTCATTACCTAATCGCTCTGACGCGATCATGAATGAGACCTTATCACTTAGCGAAACGAGCCGATGTCTCTAGTAATGGTTCATTACACAAATGACTCTCATTGACACTGCCCATTATAATTGGCGTGACTTCTGTATTAACACCGGCGTGGGTTTTACTGTCGGCCATCATTATTTTTGTGTGTAATAAAATTTGCTTCTAGTTTATGAGGGGTTTGAGGTCAATTCTTGGACTTGACTTATGTAGAAGTTCACGAATGTGTCTAATTATTTCTGCCTGACGCCTGACGTAAATGGACGTAATTTAAGTAGGCATGTTTTTAATCGCGTCTAAACTTTTATGGAGTAGTGACAGTTTGACAGGACTAAACTATAATGTATCTTCTGTCCTTTTCTTAATGAAATAGAAAGAAAAAGATGCACTGAACTTTTATTTAGTTTAGTTTGTGAACAACAGAATCGGCACCAATGTTTGAAAGGAAGCTCTTTAAAATGATTGTCATTAAAATGTAGAAATTATGTCAAGTACAAGTTCATATACAGTTCAGCAGTAAATATTTATGTCCTAATTTTCATATTATAATTACAGCATAAAAATCATTTTAATTGGCTTATTGGTAACTAGTTGGTAATGTACCCCTAGAGTTGTCGATTCGCCCACAAATTATTTAACTTCATGCGAATTGCCTACAGGAAAAATTCAGTATATTATTTAAAAGTGACGATTCGCCCGTTTGGGTAAATTTGTGCGAATAGACCAATAAGCCTTTTAATTTAATAGTACGACTACAGGCTTAATACATTAAAGTAAAGCCTTTATAATCTCTTCAAAGATCATTATCGTTACGTGAATACAGTCATAGTAGACAGCCAGTATCTAGAATTATCGTGTTATCAAGAAGCACAATCACACTATGAACGAAGTAATATAAGTACTGAACAGTCTACTAGTATAATATTGTCGTTCCAAGAACTGCTAATATTTTAACAAACCACTGCTAACGGTAGCTATTAGTGAAATTGCACGCATTAAAAAGAATTGGAAGTTTCAATGGCAGAATTCAAGCACTTCGCTTGTTTTTTTTTTAAAGGAAGGGCTATTGTGTGGCCGTGTGTTGTCACGCCGTTTGTCCACCGCACTGTGAACGGGACGTCAAGAACGAGATGACGACGACGAAGTAGCGACATGTGACAGTACATTTACTATGGCCGCGTAATCTCGTTTCTCGTTGACGTCCCGTTCACGGTGCGGTGGACAAACAGTGTCATGCTATGACATAGAAAAATGTTGCTTATAGTACCTAATAAATATTATGCAAATAGAGCAATGAACTATTGCAGAGTTTATTATGAATTTCGATCTTATATCTAAAGCAAAATAAGGAAATCGTCGGAGTAATTAAACGAGCCAGTTAACAAACGGCTGTTGTTCGCAAACTTTCATTTTTAAATACTCATGACTCAATCCGATAATCATGACAACGTAATTTGAATAATCAATTAAGCGTATAATTACATGAAATAAAATTATGACAAATATGGTACAGTTGCGAATGTAAACATTGGCACAGTTTCAATGTTCCAATAAAGTCGCGAAAATTGTCGCATTTTCAGGTCTCACCCTCATACATTGCGTCTTCGCTCTTAAAACCTAACTCTATCACAAATTAGGCACTGTCCACAAATTAGGCATTAAAAATCAATCTCAACCATACATGGTTCATGGGACAGGGTTATAGGCAACAGGATACAATCCGTAGTACAAAAAAAATGTTTCTCTATAGTTCACTGCCTCGTTGATTTAGTGGTCGCAAGCGCTACTACTGACTCTGAGCATGAGGTTCTATTCCCAGGTCGGGCAAAATGTTTGGGATTTGTCTAAATAAAATGAAATTTTTGAATATGAAAAAAAAAATTTTCAATCCGACTCGTAGTTCCAGAGATTAGCGCCTTCAAACAAAAAAACAATCCCTTCTGTTTTTTACATTTTTTATTGTTAATATACGGCCCAATTTTGCTGGAAAAGTTAATATTTGACACATAAATGTGATACATACAGCTGTAGTAACGGTAAATATTTACTACGGGTGAATCATTGACCTCTTTACGACATACAGTGATCGTGATGAGTAATAAAGATTTTCAGTTAGAGATATTTTCTTCCCTTTTACTTGAGAGCTCGGTTTGGCCTGATTTGACTACAAAGTCAACTATCTAGGTATAAAATGACACATTTTTCCGAGAATACAGTATGAATGGGAAATTCCTTTTTTGGATAATTTGCTCCAATTTAGCGCTAAAAAGGTAAATAGAAGTAAATCGTGACTTACCAATGATGTGAATGATTTTTTCCCTTTTAGTTGCAGTTCTACCTATTAAAAAATTCTCCGGTTTAACATCTCTGTATATTAGGTGTCTCGTATGGACATACTCGATACGATGTAACTGAAACAGACATGGAACAGAATTAGTTTATGTCATCACTTGTCACTATCAATTGACTACGGGATAAATCATTTCATTGAAGGGCACATCATTACATAATTGAATATTGATGCATCAAACAGTTTAGTATATAGAAGTGGTCATATGTCAAGCGATTCTGGAGGTAAGTGTTTTTAAACTGTGATGTATCTTAAATATGATTTCATTTTTCATAATTTTTACGCTGTTTATTTTATGAACGACTAGCTGCTGCCAGCGGTTCCGACCGTGTGGACTTTACATAATTATTTTTCTAAAAAAAATGTAGTCTAAGTTACTCCTTATCTTATCCGTCAAAATCTGTCAGCCCAGCCGTTTCGGAGATTAGCCGGAACAAACAGACAGACAGACGAAATAAAGGTTGTTTTGTTATATGCACCGTGTATCATATGCATTTAGTAAAAAGCTGTTATTTTGACGTTCCAAACAGACACTTCAATTTGATTTATTTGTATCTATGTATAGATTATCAAGTAGGTATCAGAAGGACTTAAACATCCAGATTTAATCAACTGATACTTATACACTTTTCTTGCCAATTATTATGTAGAGTAAGTATTTTTCCGCCAAGTAAAATATATTTCTCAGATATGAATCTACTCGTCCCACTTTAACAATCTTTCGTTACCCCAGGGATCGAGTTACAGGACCGCTTGAAGAGCTCACATTTCATTAAAACCGTAAGCTTGGGACATTTTCCTCAAATTGCGTACGATATTGCCAATCTATACCTACCTACATATTATAAATTAAAGTCGCTTTTCGTGTTTGTCTGTATGTCAGCGTTGTTCTTCAAAAGCAACAGATTTTGATGAGGTTTTCACCATCATTTAGAGAATTTATTCCGGAATAAATATAAAACGTAAATATTAAAGTTACATATAACTAAGAAATCTAGATATTTTGTCAAGTCGTAAAAACCGTGCGAAGCAGGAGTTTCTCGCTAGGGTAATATAAATCTCTAGGCTCTAATTCGCCCATTACTGATTTGCTTATCAATGCAAGCGTTTGTTCGTCGCATTGCATCAGTTACGTCACAATAGTCTACCAGTTAAAGCGCTCTCTACAATCATATTTCTTGAACGCTCTTGCAAGTCAGTGCTGTTATTTAAGTTCAATGACTTATAGAAATTGATTTCAGCTAAAGTAATGGTTGAGAGATAAAAAAAATATACGTTCGAAAATCTTACCTACAATTTCAATATTATGCTTGATTGTGCAAAATATATAGAATAGAAAACGCATATTGACTTACCAACTGCATAGCGATCATTAATACAGTCTTTAGAGAGAATCGACGGCCACAGAGATCGAACAGATCCTCCAGCGATGGCCCCAGCAGTTCCATCACCAGTGCGTTGTATTTACCGCAAGGGCCGAAGTAATACACCTCCGGTATGCCCTCCGCAGTCGACGGCGCTACAGGAGCCACGGGAATTAAGGGGAAGGAGGGGGAGGAGACAGACCGAACACCATTAAATACTTACTCACATTTCAATACACGAGCATTGCTCTCGCACGCACCTGTACGACACAACACTGTAGCCGATATTTACAAATTACATCATCAAACACGACAGGACGCGCGAGAGCATTGCTACGTGTTTAGCTTAGTACAGAAACATAATTAAAAAAAAAAAACACATTTAGACGGGCCATTACAACGACCATGATCACGGCGTGCGAACCCTCGGATGAATGAGAAACATTTGGATATCGGTTACGGTGCTGCGTCAAGAGACAATCACCTATCTACCGGAGAATTGACACGGGACTTACGAGCTGCATAGCAATCATAAGGACCGTCTTGAGTCTGAACCTTCGGCCGCAATGTACGAACAGGTCTTCGAGCGAGGGCCCTAACAACTCCATGACCATGGCGTTGTAGCGGCCGCCACATGTTCCCAAGTAGTACACTTTTGGTACGCCCTCTGGGTAAATTTTATACTGTGTCAGCTAGATTATTGACTAACTAAACTACGTTATGTTACGACTTACGACCAAATGCTGTAATGAGACAATTATCGTATGGGAATAGCTTACTATTGGTGCCGACAGTTATTTAGGTAGTCCCGCAATTCATTTCCTTATATATCAGACATAACAAAGATAACATTTCAATATAATATGGGTACAAGTTACAATTACAAGACTAATTGTTCATCAAGACCATTTCGAGCATAAAACTCAGTATACAATAGGTGCACTCGTAGGTTAGTCATATCTCTTCGTTTTGCAATGATCGTGATTCACCATTTAAAAATTGTTGGTGGACGGATATTAAGCTTAAATCAGTACAATCGGTGTCTGTCTCTGTAAAGAATTTTCGAAACATCATGCTGTATATAATTATGCATACAATTAGGGTAAAACTCACCATGCGTGCCTAATAACTTGTAAAATCGGTATTCTAGATGCAATTGTGGAGCCTTTGACTTCATAGGCTCCATCTTAATCGCTACATGTTCATTGTTGTAGAGATTTTTTCCTGCAAGAGAAAATTACATTATAGTCAAGTTAAGTGTAATAAATGTGACCCAAAAAAAATGGAAGTAATTAATGTCGACTGTCTGTATTACGAAAAAGTCTTATTTTTCTGACACAGTTACGTTTGGACAGTCTTTTGTAAACATTTTAAAAATAAAAACAACTCTTATTTTTATTAAATACAGTATGTTCTGAAAAGTCTGGCTCACTAAAACATTTCAAAGTTATTGTCAACGTCACCAACTTGAGTTATCGCTGTTATCATCGATCATAAAGATCGTCATAGTTTCCTATCTACATAGAATTAGATCTCAATAATCAATATCTTATCGGGCGGACAAATTAAATGGAACAACAATGTTTGCTGGTTGTTATAAAGTGAGACGGTGACATAGAAATTAAATTAGGTAACCAAATGACGCTACCTCGCGTTCGGTAATAACAAAGTTGGGAGGCGGTAATAACAAAGTCGGGAGGCGGGACTAATGACATCTTGAAGACTGAAATCCTGATTATATTCAATACATTATCGTCCATTATTGCTGCTCAATAAGAGCGAGTAGTTCGATAAAATGCAACTCACGGACGTTGTAGGTTCCACAAAATTACCTAGTAACAAACGACTCTACATTTCTGATGATGCACACTGCAACAAAGATCTACTCTTCCTACCTCAAATATAGAAAAATAACGTTAAATCAGTCGATTCGATAATCAAAATCAAATAAGATTTTCCAAAAAAAAAAAATGAAAATCTTTGGGAAAAACCAGTTCAAGTAAAACAATCGATTCTGTAATGAGTACGAATGCGATATAAGCACTAATGGCCTAACAAGATGCTATTAATTCTAATTGCTCTTTAGATTACATCGTTACGGTAAAATGTTAAATGGAGGAAACAATTAAATAACCCACACAGGAAACTAAACAGGAGTAGCCTGTTACTTTTTATTCGTGGGATTTTTAGCTTGATTAATTCCACCATGAGTGTTACATTTTTAAAAACAACGTTCGGAAAGTAAATAATGTATGTATCGGCTTAATCACCACACGCACGTGTCCGCAATAATGTTATTTTCAGTGACGCGAGGTTGAATCCAATTCTCATCCGCACGCAGCCATATAGGTAATCTCCCAGACAAACCCATATGAAACCTTACTGCCTAGAAAATAAGGTTCACGACCTCACGTGTTGAGCCCTGACATTTCAAAAAGTATATGATATTCTAGCTAACTACTTTGTTTAAAAGATTTCGTGGTCGTTGTAAAGTGATCATATTGTATGGCACGTGTGAACGGTGGCTGAGGCTCATTTGAAAGCGTTTTCGAATACTGACAGCGAAAGAATGAGTCATAAGTCTTTCATTATTACAGAGGTCCTTTGTTACGTCGCTTGCCTTCTACCTGCTGGATGAATATTTTAAGTTTATAGGCTGTACGAGAAATAACGAAATACTGACGTAACTATAGATAGCATAACAATTACAGCCATGTCAATGCTTAGCTGTATAAGAACACATTTTCTTCTTCTCAAAACATTAATCGAATGATTACGTTTTATTTATCTAAGCTACAACATAAATCAAGTTTCCCAAAAGCAAGTCTCAATCGAGAGTTTTATTTTTGCCTTAGTCTCAGACCAAAAGAAAACCAAGACAGAACGCTCAGCTGCGAACAAACAGAGAAGCATGCCAAAACTACACCTCCGATCTGTGCATACACGCTCACTCGCACACATTTACAATCAAACTACACCTCACTAAGTGCACTCATGTTTACGAAACCGGCCTCAAGTCACTGTTGACAGCGCTCTGTCTTGGTTTTTTATTTGTTTTGAGGCCTCAGTTTCTACGATATCGCAAAATATTTCCGTAAGTAATATACTCACTTACACTTTGCAAACATTAGTTTCGCTTTCTCCGCCTGAAGATAACGGATCTCCAGACACCATCAAAATAAAAATGTTTTTGTATCGCATAAAGCAACGTGCAACAATAATATTTATGTGTATACCGTGATGGAAAGCTTGCTAGCCTTTCGAATACAGACAGCATAGTGACCTATTTTCCCTCAGCTGGCTCTTACAATAGGGACATTTACATTCGATTCACTCTATTTCCTATCAGTTCAAGATCTTCATGACAATGATAAGTTGACCTCACTAAAAGTATTTTTCCGATGCCGAGCAAAGATTTGTTTCCACTATCAATGACATTCGCAAGATGATATCAAGCTAACAATATTATTTCTTACAGAAAAATCTCATTTCCGTCGTCTCCACGCAATCAGTTCAATAAATGAGAAGCCAGGTACTTATTACAGTCAGGGCTGGCCATAATAAATATCGCATCTTTACGCATGACGAAATTATATACGGAGAAACTGTATAGCAAAATGTGCCGGTTGTAAAATCCAGATGTTTAACTTCCACATAAATCTAACAAAGTTTTGGGAAAAGAGACTATTACGTATTGCTAAAAATGAGTGCAACAGCGAAAGGAATGTATTTGTTTTCATTATGGCAGTTCTGAAGACTGACAAGGACATTACTGGACTCTTCGTTGGAATTGGAACATAGGGTGTGTCTAAAATAGTTACTATTAATAGCTTTACATATTTCAGTAAGCGTGCAAGGTCGGCAAGACGCGTTGTTATGAGCATGTCATTGAGTGACTTAAGTACATTAGCTGTGAAGGAGAATGTAAAAAGACATGGCGGCTCCTTTTGAACATAACTACTTATTACTAACAGCTAACAGGATAAGCTGCTTCGTTTTTTTGTGGTCCAAACTCTCATCCTATGCGTCATCACTCAACGCAATTTCGAAGGAGTAGAAAACCAATCACTTATGATTCATCGTATCAAAGTTCGTTGATTAGAATCGCGTTGTGAGTTCTTGTTTTTATAATTTGGTGTTAAAAATAGATTGTTTTCCAAACCTAGTGATAGACACGTGCCAATTTGAACGAAATCCTTTAGATACCGATCTACCTGCAGGGTTATTCACTGACCGACTACCATAAAAACCCTTCTCGATTCGAGATTAAAGATGGTCTGCATAAATATTACATTCAAAACATTTCCATTGAACCCACTCGAGGTATTCACAAGCAGATCTCGAAAAGGGCAACATTCCCAGAAAGCAGAAATCCTTTTTTCGCATACGTACTAAAAATAGGGAACTCCTTTGTTCGTGGAATGAAGAGTTTCACACAAACGCAGATTACTGTATGATGATGGAGGACGCTGATTTAAAATGAGGATTTTATAAACATCAGTTGCCAGACTGTTCTTCAACGAATTATAAGGACATGTGTTCACTTACCGAGCCTAAGTTCACCGAAGTTACCGCAGCCGATCTTCTTGCCGACGCGGAAGTTAGGCCCCACCATAAGAACGCCCGAAGACGAGGTGACGGAGTGCCTCGAGGTATGCATCGCGCTGCTGCCGCCCACACCACGCCCGCCCACCGCACCGGATGCGCTGCAATAGTGTACACACAGCTTAAGATCATGTAGGATATTCAAGCAGATTTTTGTCTGATTGAACTTTACTTCTGTGAGAAATACTTGTCATTAGAATAATATTTATGAAGTAGTGATAGAATTGGCACTATGAACAGCTTGAAAACATCAAAAACGATCAATTATATATACCAAATTATAGAGCGTCCGGATTCATGGACAAAATTATCAGTAAGGTTAGCGATATTTGTATAGTAATGCTGTATCGATTATATTATAAGAATGACACAATGTTATCTCTTATATTGGCACAACTTTTACCATTCAATCCGATTTCTTCGAACTAAGTTCAGATGATGGATGGTTTACTTATATTATGCAAATATCTAAGTATAATTTTCATTCGAAAATCTTCATTTAAGTTGTAAAAGTGCCTACATATCAATCGATGAATACGATCTTGGCAAAAATCACTAGCTAAAGTGTCGTGAGACGATTTTTCCAGGACCATCGCAGTGAGTAAGCAGGGTGTTCGAATAACGATTAAACGAATAAGATTGGGCCATGTATAACAGTCTTACACAGGGTTATTGGTTATACGACGAGAGGTCATTTGCAACCAAATGACCCTTGATGACCCCTATGCCATTGTCAACCATTTTCGAGTAATTTGACACTTTATATTTTATAATGAATTAAATAATATAAAATGTCATATGGCTCGAAAATATTTGACATTTGCATGTACGAGTTAAAAGGGATCATTTGGTTTTAAAATGACCTCTCCTACATCCCTTAATTTGATAGATTGCCGACTTATAAAGTTATAACCAATAAGCCTGTGTATTGTTTTGATAAATAAAATAGGTAAGAAGTACTTAACCAAATTTTAATACATGCCTGGCTTCCGGGCCGGCCCTTTTGTATTACAGTCAGTGTCTTCCCCTGATGATCAAGTATCGTCGGAAAATTCTTAATTTTGAACAATGAATGTCGTAGAATTTTGGCCGAATTCAAAGGCTCGTTTACAGGAAACAATATCAAATTGCCTGTTGAATGTCTAATTAAGTAGAAGTCGAGTGTTTTAAGAGTTTCAATAAATATAATAACAAAGCGATAAAATATCACGGCTATCTGATAAAGCTAGTGAATAATAGTAACTACCGGTAATTAAGAATAAAATATTAACCCTCATTCTATAAATTAAAATTTTAAAGCTACATTATTACATTTACCGGCATTTTATACAAATGGGTTAGTTAGTGGATGCAATTAAAATCAGTCCATCACGCGACAGAAAACACTGCAAGGTACTCGATTACGCGGAAAATGGTTTTGTGTGAAAACCATCGATTGGTTGGGTCTTGGGTCCCATTAAACGCTAGGCGACTTCGAAGTAGACCAAGGTGAAAATGGCAGAACGACCAGCTACAAGCAGACTGAAATGAATCAATCTAAATATAAGTTGAAGCATCCGACTTTAATAGCGAACAGAATTCCACTTCTGTTCCAATTCAAATTCACTTCTTCTAATGGAGAATGAGGCAAATGCCCTGAAGTGGCAAAACAGGCTAGATGCATAGATATAGATTGGAGAGAGAATTTGACGTCCTTGCCTCGCGAAATGGATTCCGTACTAGGATATAATGTGGATTTCTTTTTATGGCGTTCATGCGCGTCAATCATATTTCCCAGTGAAAGCTCTATACCTACATGATTTATCTTCAAAACAAATACAGCGAAATATTCGCCGATGTCTACAGCTACAGGATAACTTGGGTAATTCTGGTTTATGTATGATTGGTTTATTTCTACGAGCGGAAAAATAGTGCGTGATATCTTTTAAAATCTTTAGAAAACCATTGAAGCACGTCTTTTTGACGTAGGACTGGGCAGAGTGATCCTTCATGATGAGAAAAATAATCTCGATCGTTTACGATGGGGACCGAATGTCGTCTCATGACGCAACTTGGGACCCATCATCAGCACTTAGTTATTTATTAACTGAGTACATCCTTGCATCTTGCTAGCTTTTTCGATGACATTGTCTTTTACGGAAAGTTGCTATACCATTATTGGACGAGACGAAACAATCTTGGCCAATGCACAAGTAGTGCTGAAACCAGTCAACAATGTAGCGTTAGAGCATTTTCTAATAATTGATGGGTCTGCACTTGACCTAAATTTTGCCTAGTGAAAAGGGCAGGATGGGGTGTAAGAAGGATTTAATTAAGTAAGCCCAGCTTTGAGAAAAAGACCAATAGAAATTGAATCTGGCTACGGCATAACTATGCATTAAGTTTTTTAATTAACTACAAAAAAAAAAACAACCGACTCCCAAAAAAAAAAGTGAAATATAACTTTAATTTCGAAAGTGGTGTCTTTTCAGATTTTGTTTTTTGCCACCGACTTCAGAAATTAAAGTTATTTTTCACTTTTTTTTTATGGAAGTCGTTTGTTTTTTTTTTGTTTTTTTCACTACTTAGCTATGGTACCTACCCCACACAAATTTGAATATCACTACCTGTTATGTAAATAACAGTGACGGAGTCACATAGAAAATCGTCTACATAAACTAAGTGGGAAAAATACGTAATGTTGAAGCTAACTCAAAAACTATGCAAGCATAGTTAGTAAAATTTATATGGACACACCAAACAAAAAAAGAATCACGAAAACGATTCATATTTGTATCTAATATGAATCAATATGTGTATGTAATCGCGTAACAAAAACACTAAAAAAAACATACAGAAGAATTGGGAACCTTCTCCTTTTTCAAGAAGTCGGTTAAAAATATCCATGAGGAAATTCGGAAAACATTTTTGTGATAAAAGGTGGTGAATAGCTCGAGCAGGAGAACAAAAACATATACGGTTTTATAATAGAGATAATATAAAACAATAGATACTACACAACACATTGCATTATTTAGTTCTGCAAGCCTACAACAATGCAATAGGAAAATCAGATTTGCATTTATGTTATGAAATATGTAAGTAATGACAAGAAGATAAACATTGTGTTTTATTTGAAATACCGTTTATCATAGAGGTGTGGCAAAATAATGTTATTATGAGAAGTAATCAAAGGGAGTCTTCGAGAAGTTTAAAAAACTGGTAGATACCTAACAAGATTTTGCTTTACTTCACAAATTTCTTAAAGGATATGTTCGAGAGTTTGTCGTTAATTGCGTAATAAGCAGTTCCACATCCCTAGTGGTTAAGACTTGAAGTGCCATTGAGGTAAACAGGGAACCGGGTGTAGTATGAAGTGTACAAACGCGACAGATGGCAAGGCCAAACTCCTGCATTACTGCATTCTTTTCATAAAAGTTATTACTATCGAAAAGCATCTGCCCTGTGATGGAACACACATTATTCAGGATGGGATTTAGCTCTTAATAAGTCCTCTAAGACCATGAAGTAGTAGTTACTTCGTGGTTAGGACATATCATAGCCAGAGGACCATACTGGCGCCTCTCGTTTATTTTCACTTGGAACAAATTACTCGCGATTAGAACCGATTATAATTTTTCGATGAACCTTCCTTTTACATACAATGTCAATTGAATAGTAACTGTATACAAAAACCACAAATGATATCAGCATCTATTTCAACTAGGTATTGAGGAAATAGGATGAAGGAATGTATGAGTGTTTACCATTAGTGAGTTGTGTATAATTTATAATTTTAATTAAGTCCCTAGGTGTTTCCTAAGTTTATTAAATATTTTTTACGGAAGTATTTTATTAACTAGGAAAACATTTACAATGTTTACAAAAATCATACTTATTATTAATAATACTCTAATCATTCGAATGAGTAGAGTATTATTAATATGTATTTTTTCCTAATGTATGGAAACCATTCAAGAGAAGCTGGCCCTAGATGAAACTAGCACAATATAAGGTCAAGGTAGCCAAAATTGCATGCCAAAAAAGTCACCTTGTCTTGAACTAGTCAATAATTACTAGAAAAAAATTGCTTCAATATCCAGCTAAATAAATCTTAGTAAATTGACTGAAGAAGCTCACCAATTCTTAAGCTCTTTAAAGAAATGTACTTGAGAAGTTAAATACTTAATCTGAACAATAATCCTGTTAGTATTTCACATGTTACAGCTTTATTTTATTAGTACTTTGTATGTGTACTGAAAAATATGATAATATTTTGTATGGGTACATTTTTATTTTATTTGATGGAAAACAAAGTTTAATAGCTACCTATGTGATGGCTTACTTTCAATGCTTTTCAATGCTGGCAAAAGTTTTGTTACAATACAAGAATGAAGAATTATAAAATATATAATAAATAATAAAATTATATTTATTTCAGTTTTTAAATTAAATAAATTACTAAGTTAATCTTACAAAATTAAGTTCTAGCGCACTTGGCGGTATGGTAATTAGATGGCGCCGGCATTTCTTGACTGACAATCCCAGAGAAACAAAAACTCTTTTGCAATCCACATTGTGGAAAAATTATTACAGTTCACACCCACAAACGAGGCTGTATTCTATTTTCATTTCTATTTTCAAACTACCCCAGCAACTACCTACTTACCACATGGGAATATATGGTCACATTGGTCATAGCTATTAAAAAGATTTGACAAAAAAAGATCAATGTTTCTAGTGTTCAATTTAAAATGATAATAAATTATTATCTGGTTGTAAGTGATAAATAAATAACCTGCATAATAAGTAATTAAGCAGGTTATCAATTGATACACAGATAATAACTAGATACTTGTGATTAAAAAAGAAACATTAATTACAATGATCATTACACTTGTACATTTTTAATTGTTTTCGTAAGAAATAGAAAAACTCAGTGTTTCAATTATCAATAATTCAAATATTATGCTTTTAATTCATGAGTAATATTAATACATGATTTTTATATTTAGCATACAAACAAAAACAAAGGTTTGGCCTTCACAGTTTTTGAATATTTTGCAAGCACGTAACTCTAAATCTAACTCAAAGTAAACATTCAAGGAAGCAACTTTTTAATTTCCTTGAAAGTTTAAAAATAAATCAATTAACCATTTATAAGATGCTTCATACACTACATCAAAATGTACAACTGCTATAGTGAATCATACCAACCGTTATTGGCATTGAGTCTAAAAGTGAAAGTCACAATGCACTTCCAACCACCGAAAGCATGGAAGGAGACAATTATCTAGCTGTGCAAGCCACCACTGAGTAACATGCAGACACTTTTTAATCCAAAAATGCATTTGCAATTACAATAGGTCAATAATTTGCATACTATTTATGTCAAACCTGTTTTAGGTTCAATTCACTTCCCAGTTTTACTGGCTTAAAATTTTACAAAACAATACATCTGTGGTTTATACAGTCAGTGGATAGTGCCATAAATATAATGTGAACCTCTAGAATGAACATACTAGATGCAATATTTTTGTTGATTTATTCTTCAATATCCAATTCAAGTGAAAATCAAAAAGTATTTTTATTTTTAGTTTTCACAGAAACAAATTGTGTTATTTTATAAATTGAACAGTTCTTCCTGCATACTCACTATTTCCTATGCATTGTGGCATGTATTTAAATAAATACAATAACAGTCACTTTCAATATTCATAATTAATTTAAAAAATATTAGTCACTAAACCGCAGACAGTTCACTTGTCAATTTTGAGTGACATACCACCAAAGCACTCTTGATTTCTATAGAAAACTGACTAAGTTGGTCAAGTCAGTAGTTAGTTACGAAATGACACTGTTTAAATAATGTTAGTTAGTGTAACAAATAAAATGAATGTTCTTAAAAAAAACAGTACAAGACTTACATATATTTTTATGAGACCTAAATGAAGGCTTTATTGAATCAATTCAAACAATAAACAATGCATAACTGGACACAGATTGTGGCAATTATGTTTGATAAGTTAATGTTTTTATTAAGAACATGTTATCAACTGTAAGTATTATGAGAGATATATACCAAGATGTTTCTGGTTCATGAATCATCAGTACTGCAGCAATACTTAGGTATTGTGATAGATAATGTTTGTGACATAATAAAGCTTTGGTTACTTAAGTAATTCATTTCCTAACAAACAGGTTGTTATCCTTTATAAATTATATGAATGCAAATTAATTTATGTAAGATTTTGCCTATGGATACAACCTATTGAATTTCTCTTGGCATCTGTGTCCTATTAACCTTGTTTTTGCATAATATTTTGGTTTACAAACATATTATGTTTACAAGAATCTCTGATGCAGAAAAGCTGATTCTGCTGTCAGTGTGTTTTTCACTTTTTTTTTTGTCATTGATGTCATAGTGTCTGAACATCAAAGTGAATTTAAAGAATTTATTACTCTGATTCTTGATTGTTTTCGAGATAAGATAATACTATGGGTGGCCCTTACAACACTACAGATATTTACTAAAGTATTGTATGTAATGTTGGCTATTGAGTTTCTTTGTATTAAGAACTCCTTCTACAGTTCTATTTTAAACTGGTTAACCACAGACTTCTTTGATTAAAGAATTCTTGATTATAAGTCTGCAGTAATTCTTAGATATAGCAACAATGGGCTGAATCAGACGATAACTAAACAATCATTTCAATTAAAGATAAGATTAAGATTATAAAACTGTTAAAAAACTACAATTCTTTATCCAAAAATACAGTTTTAAACACCAGTAAATTTCAATGATAATATCATCATTCTCCTGCCCATATTACAATCTACTTGGGGTCAGCACAACATATCTTTTTCTTCCATACTTCTCTATTAGTTGTCATCTTGGTAGTCACCCTCTTTCTAGCCATATCATCTTTCACACAATTATAATTAATATTTATTTCTGTAAGTATATCAGTTGTTGTACCAAAGGTTTTTACACACCAAAAAAATATATTTAATAAAAATAAGTTGAAGTTTGTAATGAACTTCCATCAGAGTCAAATTAAAACATAGCCTAGCCTTTTCCCAACTATGTTCTATGTTGGAGTCGGCTTCCAAATTTAATGTAAAGTATAATTTTCTTTGAATAGGTAAATGAATGCTACAACACTCAGCATTAGAAACATGTAACTGAACCACAAAAACTGTGTTTACATTCATATGGAATCTGTAAGATCATTCAAGCATTTGCATTGTACTTGCAATTGAGTTTTTCTCCCTGAATTTAAATTTAAAAGATAATGTTATGACTTTAAACTATATTTTCTATTCAACCAGTAGTTTTATAGATAGTAAATCTTTCTAAGGTTATATGGCACTATTTTGTTTGAAATTATGAGTCATAACTGAGTAAATCACCTAAATATCTAGTTATACATTTAATATATTTAGGTTTACATGAACATGACATTTAAATGAATTGCCACAAGTAAAATTTACATGTACGTAAATGAATAGTGGCAGAGTTCATTGAGGAAATTTTTATTTAGTTTCTTTTTTAAATTCTTATAGGTATGTGGTCAAACAGAAAGGTTCATTAGCTTTTAGTAGTAATTCATTGAACTGCAACTTATAAATGACATCATGTTCAAATATGTTGGGTTAAATATTAATAAAATTGTGCAATATGCTAACAAGTTACTAGCCCATCATGATTATTGTAAGCCCTATAAATTCCAGTGCAGGAACAAGCCCACTTTAACCTCTTCACTTTTCTGAATGAATGGCATGCATGGCCAGCCGTTACTACTGCAAATTTTGCTATGTGCAAAGCATAAAGCCATGGTTTTATTTATCTTACAGTACCGTTGTTCATGATTCAAGAATGATACTTATGTATGAATGGGAAGATTGTGAAACTACAACCAGCAGCATGGCCCCGTGACTATGAAACAAGGTTACCAAAATTCTACCATACTGATTGTGTTGACAGCTTGAAGAGTAAGAAGCATAGTAAATAATGGTGCTTACGATGTTCTTTTTTCTTCGCTCTGTCGTTCTTTGTCCTTGCTATTATCACGCTTATTCATAATAAAAGACTTGTTGTGCAGGCGCAATGCCCAGCACTCAGCTCACTCCCTGTGTCCAGCGTTTGTCGGGGCCGCAGCGCAACCCATTTCACCACAGCTTCCACGACACCAGCCAGCGACGCGTCGCCATACCACAATCCAACACAACAACACTTTTGTCACTTCGTTTTAATATTATTATTGCTACTTTTTTCTTCACTGCGATACTATTACCACTGCACTATTATACAATTTATCTCAAAATCATTTTTGTTACACTGCAAACACAATTTGAACGTGAAGAAGGAATGTTTTGGCGACACCTGACGAATCGTATCGGAAATCTCAAAATGATAACTGTCCTTTCTCTAGCAGTGTTAATTGATTATTTTATGCGATTTTACTCGGAAAGGGAGCGAGATTGAATAGAGGTCGCCGTGCCAATGTTATGTTCATTGAAGAGTAACAACAACCGATGTGGGTGTCCAACTTATTCAAATGACCAAAATCACCACGCAGTCACCAAATCTTCTAGTAATCAACGTTAAATATGTAGAGCCAATTAATATTTATTGATAAAAGAAATGAATGTATCGAAAAAATGTAACAATTGACAGTTCCTTGTGAGAAGTCAACCCCAATAATTGTCGGTCGGCACAAAACGTTTTGAAATAATTTACAACAAGGATTCTCAATATTGGACTTCAGGGCACTATGAGAAACTTAACTGTAAGAAATAGAAGCACAATTCGTGATTTTTAGTTAGCTTTCCGTAGGATTAGTCACAACGTCGCCGAAACATCAAATGGACATTTGTTCTGATAAAAAAGTTTAGGTTTTGTAATGGCCACCAATGTTACACTTTTAACACTTCATAAATTGCGATAAAAGAGATGTATTACTAAAAGTTTTAATCTAAATTAATTTATAAATTGCACGTTTAGATAAATATATTACCAACTAACGATAAAATTTCTTATTTATAAAATATTTAACTCAAAGAATAGTCACTGATTCGCCATTCGGCGCATGCGCAAACTTGCAGCAGTTTGTGTTGTCAGATTAATTATATGTTTTTTGTTATTCAAAGTCCTATTCAAGAGTGGCTATTTTTAATTTTATTTTAGTTCAATTAAATCATATTACTGTATTAATGTATCATTACCTAGTTTTAAATATTCTACTTAAAGATAATTCGTTATGCAATCCAAAAGTCAGTTCTGTAAATACAATTTTTTTATTTGGCAACACAAATATTAAAAACGAATATATAGATTGCGTTCATAAAAAATGGTTTTTGGTCAAATGTGCTGTAACACAAAATTATTTTTTTGGAATAAAAAAATGAATTGATGATTGATTGGTGAATCATAAAATAAAATAATTTTATTTTCTAAAATTAGGAAGTCCTATCGTTGCATACTATTTTCTCATTGGTCTTATTTTTAAGAATGTATGACGCATTTTAATTGGTTAATATTTGACGTTTGAAACATGTGTGAAATTGGCGCCAGGTTTAAATAAGTGAATTGAATTTGAAAAGATACCGCAAACTTAGGTACCTAAATAAGCTTACATTTACAATTTTATTACAGAAGAAGAATAGAGGTGAGAAAAATAGAGGGCCATAAAAACGGGTACCTATGTAAACAACCTGGACGTTACTGCGTAAGTGCATATATGTAGCTTTTTATCTAAGTGTATGGTGTGTGTAAGACTGTATGTCGTATAGCTTGTAATGAGCATGGGATATTTAATTTTTCTTTTATTGTTTCGAACTGTAATTTAATTAGGGCTGTCTGGAAACTCTTCTCGTGGTTTTGACTGTAACACTTAGGGTTACTATCTACTCTGGTCTACATGAGAGGACTTTTTTTCGAAAATATTATGTTAGTCTTTTAATGAAAAGTCCAGCTTTTTGTCAGGACTCTAAAAACATCGGAATAGCTGCAGTAGGTAGGTAGGTACCTACCGTAATACGTAGGTAAAAATAGTTTCGTATTATGTACTTTCTTACTAAAATAAAACCTTTCTACTTTTAAATAATTACATTACGATAGTGCGTTACATACTAAACCTCCGCTGTTCGTCTGTCTGTCAGCGGGCTGTATCTCATGAACCGTAATAGGTAGATGGTTGAAATTTTCACAGATGGTGTATTTCTATTGCCGCTATAACAAAAAAAATTGAGTCGTAACATATAGAGGCTAAAGTAGTAAAAAATCTGTGTTAAAACACAAAAATAATACCTAATACCGACTTTAGTAATCTATGACGAATTATGTTGACCATGATAAAAAAAAGATAAAGGTTAAGCCGGATCTAGTTACACGTGGTAAAAAAGTTGCAAGGCGCAGAAACCAGCTTCTTCAAGCGTCACAACTCACATTGGCCTTCACCTGTAAAAAGCTGTATACGGATTGTTCACCGACCATGTTGCTACCTTATTTAGCCAAGCAAAGGATTAAAACAAACTAATAAGCAACAATTTTACCCACATTATTAATTCCCTTGATTATTATGAGACACGAATGTTATGGACATGTTTAACCCCCCTTGGGTTTAACATGTCCATGGAAAAGAACTAACTCAGTTCAAATACAATTAGGTATTTGTTTGATTTTGATTGATATATTTTGAGTAGGAGCTTGGGCTTGTACGAACTAGGTACAGTTCTGGTTTCGTTGTGCAAAACGTAGTTTAATAGCTGCCCGGCTAATACAAGCCAGTGGCGTAGCTAGCCCTATAGGGTTCCCTGTATCAAAATGCATTATGCTGGGGGGGGGGGGGCAGGGCTTTCTACCGACTACGAAGAAGCTCTCAACGTGTCTCGGGAATAGGGTAGGTATTGCTTTTCACATAATAAATAAAATAGCATCCTGATTCGGGCTGTTAAGCTGTCATTGTGACCTTACCGAACTTACGAAAATTAGAGCATTCTGGACCGGGATTGGTTAAGTTTTCATTGTACCTAATTTAACTGTGAGAATGCAACAGGAACCAAAGCGAGCTAGAAAATGGGCTGTCATTGTCATTTTATTTTAGGTACTAAGCGAATGCAAGAGCCAGCGAAGCGGATTGGAATGCTGGGCCGTAAAGAAGAATAAAAAAGAACCTATTGAGTGAAGAACATGGTTAAAGTAAGAAATCAGTACTTATGGAGAAGTTTGCAAGTGGCACAAGTAACAGAAAAGTTGAAAGGAAATCGTTTGGCTTGATATGGACATTATGATGAGGAGGGAAGCACTTGTGACTAAAAGAGTGATGATTATAAATGTATAATGTAATGGATGGAGAGGGAGAGGAAGGCCAAAGAAAAGATGGATGGATTGTGTGAGGAGTGATAATATGAAAGAGAAGGGAGTGAATTATAGCGTGACGACTGACAGAGGAGAATGGAACAAGACAACGTGTTCGCCTATCCCGAGTAACATGGAACAAGGGCAGGGAGATGATGAAATTCGCTCATTTTAGGCCTTTATCAATAGGATTTTGAGGTACTTATTGGATAATATTTTACAAATGTTTGCTTACAGACGTTTGTAAGCTGGGGGGGGGGGGGGTTATGATTGATACGGCTGCTACCTACGGTGGTAGCTGCGCCCTTGGCAGAAGTTCTCCAATCAACAGTTCGCACTGTGATCTTTTCCTCTTGTAACAGCACGAATATGTATACCATTTAACTTCCTGTTGTATCTCGTCATCAGCATTTCTAGACAATGGAAATCGTGTAGCTGTAGTTCTATTACTTACAATACAGTAAAAGGTATTTCAATAAGAATAGATCATTGTTACTGCTGTTTTGATAAAGACCGTCTGTTGACCTATGAGAGTTGGCAGTGACTAATCTGTCTCTGCCTCGATAGTATTAGGTATAAAGGTGCTATTATGATTTTTTCCTTGAAACATTTTTTGGTCAAGGTCCTCTTGGAAGTTTGTGGGGTCCTTAGTGACCAAAATCAATTGTTGGAGTGATACCTAATTCTGTTAGAAATCAACCAATGCTGAACCAATGTCATTCTTGCTTAAGAATCCTACAAAATCAGTTACAGTGCCCCATTTATGCTTACAGTTCACGCAATAAACACTAACGAAAAGAAATGGACCGTGCTATCTATATTTAGCCAGGCATTGACCGGTAAGTGAAGATTTAGTTCAGTCGATTGGATTGGATTATTTATGGCTGAATTCAAGAGCACCGACAGGTTTTATATGGATCAAATAACTATTTAAAAACATTGATGCTGCTGTTGCTGACCTCCTTGACATATCCGCCAACGACCCTTGTCAACTCCGGAAATGAGAGCAAAGATGGCATAACTAAATTGCACATGTTCTATTGACAGTTGCGGGAGTTGGCCTGCACTGCACCTATTCATATCATGTGCATAATGCTCTTGCGCCGGCTGTGAAGTGATCGTTCATTTGACAGTTCGCATTTCGCGTATCAACGCTCATGGTTGTTCCGTTTCTAAAGGCCAACAATTCTCAGTTACCCAGTGTACAAGCGTGCGCGCTGCTATCGCGACGTGTTTTTTTAACGGCCAGTCTGCTATTATTATACGGTGACAAATTGATAATTCTTGGGAATTGACAAAGTGATCAAAAGTAAGTTTCATTTGTTCATTATTTACAAGGGTCGCGTTGAGTAGTATTGTGGTGGACCGTTTTTGGTCAATTTCAGTCTCGTTTTTGACCGCCTGTACCTATTCAGTTTAGATCGATTTATGGGTTCGTTTGAAAACATTTCTAAGTATACAAATTGTTTTGAGTTGCCTATCATATCACGTCTTCGTTTTTTTTCTTATTGGACTGTTTATACGATTTTTTTGTGGTAACACTAGCACTACATAATAGCTTTTTGAATTCACACCTTATTATTATTTAGATGGGTCCCAAACTTGTTTTTTAACCGACTTCTTCAAAAAGGAGGAGGTTCTCAATTCGTCTGTAGGTTTTTTTTTTTTTTTTTATTTGTTTGAGACATAAATAAATAATAGGTACAAGTGTACGAAGTGTCTTTGAATAACTAATTATTTTATACTTAACTACTTATGGAGATTGGCACAAGCAGAGAGATGCAGTGGATAAAGTCAGGCTCTATTTATTAAGGTGACGACGATGATGATGGCATGATTTAGCTGCAGCAGCAATAATTTAGCTCCCAAGTTTATATTTTAAACTATATATTAGATACCTTCTAAAACCCTTTAACGTCAATGATTGATCGTCATTAAACTATACCTGCTACCAGTTTTAATAATTACTAAACAACATCAAAATGTTTTCAATTAGCGATAAGAAGTAGGTACCTATACCTACCTGAATAATCGGCAACTCGACAACTCTAGGTATCGACTCGCTTACAAATAAATTAAATCCACTTAATTAAATTAAAATTTAACTTAATTTTATTTTTATTATTTTTTGTTAGTAACAATAGAAATACACAATCTGTGAACATTTCAACTGTCTACTATTACGGTTCATGAGATACAGGCCGCTGTCTGACACACGGATAGACAGCTTAGGCCTTCAGGTACCCTGCCAGGGTTGCGGAATAGTCCGAAAGGGATACCGGGACCCTGGCAACAGGCAACCGAAGGAACACGGGTGGGTTTTAGTCAGTAAGAGTCTGACACGCCCTTCCGCTCCGCCCAGAGCGGGAGAAGTCATATGATGATTTCCCACCCAAAAAAAAAAAAAAAAAAGGCCTTCAGGTACGGACCCTAAAAATCAATTATTCAACTAAGTTGCACATAAGCAATTAAACCCAGAAACGGTACAGTCACGTCCGCAATAGGTATCTAACTTGATCTGCTATAAAGCATAATTATAATTTTAGATGAAGGTCACTCTAGACGCAG
The DNA here is from genome assembly GCA_948473465.1 of Lithophane ornitopus. Lineage (NCBI taxonomy): Eukaryota > Metazoa > Arthropoda > Insecta > Lepidoptera > Noctuidae > Lithophane > Lithophane ornitopus. The sequence continues at coordinate 6,271,930 of OX419629.1, forward strand.
TTTCTTTATTTAACAACTAGGTTACTAGCAACTTTAAGTACCTACTTAGGTACATAGGTAGCAAGAACTAGCTAAGAGGAAAAACGCAAATCTTTATGAAATCGGAGATTGATCCATACTCAATAATATTATAAATGGTGCTCGGGTAGGTAGACCATTACTTGGCTTACGAAATTGTATACTCATTAGGTGGGTACCAAGGTACTTAGTAGGTACCGTGAGATAATTTCCGACCTCCATGCGGGTGAAGCCGCGGGCAAACGACAAACTTATCCACTAAAACGTACACAAACAAAAATTGAGAATTCGTCACAAAAGAGTGTGCACGTATGTTAGTGACGAATTACTTTGCACAAGCAGAGAACTTTAATGATTATGAATCAATTACAATATGCAAATCAAATCAGTTACAATATGCAGACAGGCGGGACGCGACACCGGTAGAACATTTTCCGTGAAGTTTTCATAGAAATTGTTCTACAGCTGAGCGTCGCGCCTGTCCGTGGGAGGCTTCTACTAAAAACAAGCTATGTTCAGAAATACGATAGGAAGTACAGATATAAATACTTATTTAACAAAATAACAAAACGTTAAAGATGTATTGTGTTACGTATACTTAATAAAAAACATAGTGTTATGTTACATTTATTAAACAAAGCCATATACATCCTCATAGAGTCATAGATAATAGGTAATCAAAATAATGTTAGGTAGTACTATTTTATACTGTAGTATGTATGGATATAGGTATACACTTTGACTGACTTTTACTACCTCCGCTCGTTGGTTTAGTGGTCGCAAGCGCTCCTGCGCTGAGCAGGAGGTCCTAGGTTCGATTAAAGTGTTATCGAGTTTTTTCAACAGGAATTCTCAATAGTAGCCTGGAGTCTGGATCCGTGCCCAATTAATAGTTATAGGCTCGCCTCCTATCCTATTACATGGGACTTAAACATAACTGGCGAAATGTGGTTGTACTAAGGCACAAACTCTGCCTTACCCTTTGGGGATTACAGGCTGGCGTGATGTTATGTTATGTTTATGGGTATACAATACATGTCATACCTAGCTTAGGTCCAATCATGTTTTCTAATTAAATTGTTAATTAGGTACGATAACTGGTCAGCTCTAGCTATCAATTAAGTTCCGATCATTTTCCGATCTCAAGTGACTTTATTGAAAGGTGTACCTAAGTAATGAAACTCTTTGTTGAAGAAGGTCCAATTCTACTAATGAGTTTACTACGTGAGCTCGATATGAGCGATTAACGCAAACTGTACTGCGACACACAGTAGTTCGAATGCACGCTTGTGCGACACACTAGACCTCGACATGACGCTAGTGCGCAAGCGATTGTGCGACAGTTACCTATTTTAACTCGACATTACGTTGGCTGGAGTTACATTTGCTTCCTGCAAGAGTGCGGAACGGGGAGGATCTCTCTGCTGGTAACAGTATCAGCTATGCTGGCTGTGCCAATGACTTTGAGGGCTCTGTCGTTAGGTAGACATAAAATATAATTAATACAAAGTTTTAGTCGTCAAGGTCGCACTAGCGTGATGTCGGGGTCCAGTGTGTCGCACAAGCGTGCATTCGAACTATGGTGAGTCGCAGTACAGTTTTGTCGCACAAGCGTATCGCACATCCATTTGTCGAACTCACGTAGTACACTCAGCGGTTTTGTTATTTTTTTGGATAAGTACTCGTTACCCAGCTATGTTCATACTCTCGTTCCAAGAAAACAGACAGGTACATAACTTCTAGGTACTAGTTATGTACCTATTAATTTAATTATTATATTGTTTCAGTTTTTGCTTTGTAATGTTAATTACTTCACATACTAATGTATAGAATCAAGTTTTTCTAACATAACAGACAGATGTGTTGCTGGGGAGTTTTTTGCGCCTTGCACTTCTTCATACCAGTTAAAATCCCCAGCTATCTAATTGCGTAACTTATTTTCGTAACCGATTATGATTAATTTGTTTTATTTTGACAGTTCATCAACATTCATTGCGCTATTTACGTCGTTGAGCAATTTTTTTTTCTCGAAATTATGAAGCAATGGATTAGTCATTTTTTTCAAACCGATTCCAATTCTGATAGATCGTCATAAATGTTTAATTTAAAGTTCAAGATAATATTTTTTTTATTTTGATTTTGAAAAATTTGAAATGAATAATTGCGGTAGCTAACCTAAATACAAAATCTAAAACCCGCCAAACTGGTTTTAAGGTTAAGTGCTTTTTAACCGACTTCTTCAAAAAGGAGGAGGTTCTCCATTCGTCCATTTTTTTTATTTTTTGTATATTTGTTACTCGATTACTCCGCCAATTGTGAATCGATTTTGATGATTTTTTGTTTGGTAGGTCATGCTTCCGAGGTGGTCCCATATAAATTTTATTAACTTTGCTTGCGTAGTTTTTGAGTTAGCTTCAATATTACGTATTTTTCCGACTTAGTTTATCTAGACGATTTCCTTATTTACTCTTTCACTGTTATTTACATAGCAGATAGCAGGTAGTGCTATTCGGATTTGTGTGGGGTAGGTACCACAACTAAAAAGTGAAAAATAAAAACTTTTTACAAAAAAAAACAAACCGACTTCCAAAAAAAAAACATTAAAAAGAGAAAAATAACTTTAATTTAAGAAGTCGGTGTCTTTGCTTTCCAATTTTCGTTTTATGCCACCGACTTCCGAAATTAAAGTTAATTTTCTCTTTTTTTTTGTGTTTTTTTTGGAAGTCGGTTTGATTTTTTTTGTAAAAAGTTTTTATAACTGTTCAATAAGAAAGACTTATGAGGAAATGGGTATAAAATTTCAATGCGAAAACACGGACACCTTAGGATGAGGCCTATCCAAATCATCTCTATCATCTTAGACCGCGGACACCGCGAACAATGCGGCACCCGATTCCGACTCACTGGAACCACAACTGGCACTGGCAAACATCGCAAGATACAAGACTCAGCACACTATCGACCTCCGGTCTCCAGAGTGGACTGATGTGCTGGTATCTACATCGCCACATGCGAACTACGCATCAAAGACCTGACGTCACACAAAATCCTGACGTCGCATAAATCCTGCATCGCGCAATTAAAGTTTACCGTGCAATGAACATTATATGTATATGTTATGGACCAAGTAATAAATACGGTCATTTTTCATAATGCCCGCGCATTATGAATAATTACCAGCTACTTAGGGCAACATAATTAATTATAATTTGAACTTCCTTATTTATCACATTGCCTCGTCATTATAAATATTGCCGTGTGGTCTTTGGGCAATCTAATAATACACAGGGATTTAATTATGGTAAAGTCATCATAGGTCAGCAGTGTCTACGAATGGAAATATTTTATTTGATTTTAAATATTGATTCTACGTTTGAAATCAAAATAATAGTAATAAAACCTGGTTTTAATTGTGCTGCCCCAAGGTGACTAGCACAATAAAAAAAAATGACCAGTCGATTTGATTATTTCAATAGTTGTTATCATACTGCCCTCTCATATTGGGCATTTTTCAAACTGCCCGGGCATTTTTTACAATGCCCAAATAATCACTTGGTCGATAACATATACAAGAACCCGACATCAATCGTTGGGCAGTTGCCCGTCAGACACAACACTCGTTTGGTTGGAGGATCCTCCATTTTCTATGGTGGATGAGTGAACTTTATACCCTGTTCCTCATACCCCTAAATAATCATGCTCACTGCTGATCAATTATTCTCACATTATCATTTAGGCCCTCTTAAGCATATTACTAGTAGGTAAACAAATTACTCACAATTTCCAACGTAGTTAAGTGGCTTCATAATCGTGTATTCTTTTATAGCTGGGAAAATGTGATGTTTACGATACCTGACCACAGTATAAATAAGTAACAGTATTATGACTTCATAGAAAACAGCCGAAACGACGCGCTTCGAAATCTCAATGTACATCAGTATGCAACAGTCTCGAGTGCGCGGCAGGAGACATAATACTGCTGCTTTATTATACTGTAACCTGACTGGAGATTGTTTTGTTAATATTATCGTAAAAAGTTGCAGCAATATGATAAACACTGAAATGAAATACTTCAGCTCCTTTCTGCCTCCCCGTTTCAGTAACTTACGATAACTCATTCTGTCGGTCGATAGAAACGGGATCTATGCATACATACCGATTTAGTATTTTATAGAAAATTATGTAAACATAACATGACGCTTAGTATCTATTCCCGAAAGTAGGCAGGGGTGGTAGCTACAGTAAGTACAGTCACCCCCCTTGCACAAGTTATTCTTTAAAGTCCCATTGCTAAGGGTCGCTACTTAGAGTTTTGTCTAAGGCTGCCATCAGACCGACTGCATTTCAACTGCACTTCTTGCTGTTTGAATGCAGTTAGTACGACTGCAATACTCGTAATGTACTGTAACTGCATTCAAACTAAAAATTTGCAGTTGTGTTGCAGTTGAAATGCAGCCCGTCTGATGGCAGCCAACTCGGGGAACGAATACAAAACCCCATGCTCAGAAGCCGCCCTTGCGAACTATAGACAAACGAGGCAGTCTATAAATCTACGGACCGGTGTAGTGTAGGTAGGTACTTATATTCTCAAACTCAAACTCAAAGCATTTATTTCAATTAAACCATTTACAGGCACTTTTGAATTGTCAAGGAGTCAGTCAGTCAGAAATATGAAGCTAGTTGCCCATTCCAAAGCGTAGTAGGTACCTATGGAGAAGAACGGGCAAGAAACTCCATGGACACTCTTTAAATCAAAATATTGTTAAAATATAATGGTTACATTATTCATGTTGAAATTATACATGTGAGAACAATGTAGAAAGCACGTTAAAAGCGTCCGCAATTACAAAATAAGCACAATTCAAAAATTAAAATAAGCCATGGCAGCTAAGAAATGACCAGTCACAACTGACGGCGCCCGTTCACGAACATGACGCATGGATCAGCACCATTCAGCTCAACCATTTTGAAGGGAGCTAAATAATCCAACACATACGCCACCACCAGCGAGACATTTGAGTGAGCATGACATTCCCAGCCGCCAGGGCACATTCAAGTCAATGAAAGACAAAATACCCGGTAAATGGTAGCTCTATAGTACATAGTACTCACACCTGTGCAATTATATAATACAAAGGAGAGATTGAGTTTATACAATGCAAAGATAGTCTTACAATCTTCAGCAGCTCCAACAGCATTTTCGAATGTTAATTAGTTAGTTGTGGTTGTGGAGCAGGACCAGCATTAAGCCAAGCATTTTTATCAGAGATGTAATCCTCCAACTTATAATATGCCTGCCTACATAGTGTGCGTTTTATACAAGTTTTGAATTTCGTCTCATTCAGTTGAAGTATGTGGGGAGGGATTTTATTGTAACATTATTTTATTGTCGTTGGAACTAAATCAGTTTCACAATAAATTCACACCGTAGCAGGTAGGTACAAATTTTAAATGTATAACAAAAAAACATGGATATTATTTTGTAAGTAATCGATTCGTTTCGTTATATTTTGCGCTGATTTTTTGGCTTATTGGTCGATTCGCACGAATTTAGTCACCCGAATTACAGTTTTATAAAAGAGTTATTAACACTAAGCTCAATAAGAGTCAGTCAGATTGACCAATAGTGACATAAGTATATCTATAACATCGTTGAGAGTAAGCAGTATCTATATATGTAGTATTTTATGGAGATAGCGACAAAGAGCGATGTCAGATGGTAACATATAACACAACAACACAAACTAACAACTCATTTCCTTCGGTTGAGTTTACTATAGCTAAATACGGAAATAAATGACGTAGCTAGTTGAACTACGAGGAGGCAGCTAGTGTACGTACCTACACATGGCTACCTACCTAGATATACATTCCCAGTAGGTATAATCTGACCTCTCATTGTACGGAAATCCTATAAAATGCGAGATCAACTTTACTGGAAATGCATAGCTAGATATGTAGCCGTGTGTACAGACGACTGATACCATCTTTTCTCATGGTTTTGTTTGTTATATTCTATCATTTATGTAAAAAATCTGCAGTTTACTAATAATTTTAATTAGTGTGTATAGGATTAGGTAGGTACTTCTTTGTAGACAATTATAATAATAAGCTATATTCCATTTATTATAACATAATAAAAATAACGGTTATCTTATCACCCTGTCGTTATTCTGATATAAACGTATAATAAACTCCGTTATTTCACGATAAATACAAAGCAATGTAATCTGTTGACAATTTACATTAAAAAGATAACTGTAAAGTGCAGTAATTTTAACAATATTACACAATAACTGTCGTTATTTAGCCGTTATTTTTCTAATGCTATAAAATGGCGTATTGGCACATTATGATTAATATACGATTTTCATAACATTGTGGAGGAAAATACAGTTATCCTTATTACTTACAGATATTTGGAAAATACAAATTGGTTTAAGGTTTAAGAGGTAAACAACATAAAAAACCGTTATTAAACCAAATGATGAAGACTGTGGTTAACTGATCGATCAGATACCCACAGTTCTGGCTGTTATTTGATTAAATATTGAACTGACTTCCTCTTAACAGACTTACCTAAATAAATTTGTAAGGTTCTTTGCATCATTTTAAAAAGCAGAAAGTAATAAAAAAAACATTCCGTACCTAGTTTGATTGCGACCGAATTCGCCATAATATGTATAATTGTATACATAAGGGTAAAAAAACCGCATCAAAATCCGTTGCGTAGCTTAGACGAACAACACGGTCACACAGACAGATACGAAAAGCAACTTTATTTTATAATTGTATAGATGTACATAATATTATGTTGATTTCGTGCATGTTGCAGTCGAATGCAATGTTATAGACAATTAAATCATTTATTATTTATACATGTTTTTCAGGCTGACTGTTCCTTTCTACCTACAAATCATAATCAATGATCTTTATTTGTATGTATGAAAACGCTCCTAAAAGTTCGTATGAGACTAATCCCACCACGTCTTAGCTCATTTTCATGGTTCATTATCAGCTGCGTGGGTGGCGTTGGGAAGTGGAAGTAATACAGCACCATAATTGCGTAACACACGATAAATAACAATTTGAATAATTTTGAAGGATATTGATAATCCATTGCTTCATATGTTCGAAAAATTTGTCTGCTCAACATCGTAAACAACGCAATGAATGTTGTTGAACTGTCAAATGAAACAGATTAGTCTTAATCATTTACCGAAAATGTGTTACTCAATTAGATAGCAGCTTAGTACAGTTTTAAGCTGATTAAATTCCACAAACTAAAATCAGATTGAATAAAGGCTCCCACTGGCAGGCGCGACGCGACTCTAGTAGAACAATTTCTATTAAAACCTTATGGAAAATCTTCTAAGTACCAGAATCGCGACCTGACCTGACCGCAGACAGGCGCAACGCGAGCGCCTGTCTGTGGAAGCCTTAATACAAATAATAAACGGTAGTATAAACAAGTCTGTATTTGACTTAGGCTAGGTATATATTAATATTCCATAACCACTTGATCTTTATCCTCACTCGATTGAACTTACGTTCTAGGACGAATAGGTAGGTACCTACTCAGTTATGATAGAATACAGGAAAAACTGTATAAAACACTAGTAGTTAGTTCATAACAGCTGCAAACAGCCGTAGAGGCGAACATAATTATGTAAGTAGGTACTCGATCTGCCCTTGTGCCGCATGTTTTTACGACTTGACAAAACATGGAGAATTCTATCAAAAAAATCTCTAAAGATGGTGAAAACCGCATCAAAAAAAAACCGTTTTGTAGTTTAGAAGAAAAACGCGGTCACACAGAGAGACATGTAAAGCGAATTTTACTGAGCCCCGCATTTCACCCTCATAAATCTCGATCCCGTGGGAATATTGGGAGAAAAAGTATTCTTTGTGAAAAAGTGTCCGTTGACCCAGGTCATGGTCTACCCATGTGCCAATGGCATCCAAATCCGTTTAGCCGTTTTAGCGTAAAAGCGTTGTACAGGAAGCCTAACAAACAAACAAATAAAATTTCGCATTTATAATATTAGTTGGGCTGCATGGATATAGATTATGTAGGTACGACATTGCATAATTTATCTATGTTACATGTAAATTGTAAACCAGAGAACACAATAGAATGTGATTATAGTACTACGATGGGATGGGCTGTGGTAAAGAATGAGCGAGGACTTATGACGTCACCGTGTCGTCACTCATGCCAACATTTGTGCCGATCCTCTCGTCTCGTCGGGCTCACGACAGACGATATCTAGTGACGGCCTAGCGCTAATGTCTTGAAAAGTACTGTAAAGAAATAAATAAGAAAATAGGTTCGGAAATCGGCAAGAGGTTCGTTTGGTGGATTGGCGATTTCAGACTTATAGCAACCTATAAGTCCAGGTTTCCTCAGGTGGGGTTTGTTTAACCCCGTTAACTGAAAATTAGATAGTTTACCAATATTTTTTTAACATAATTTCAGGTGATCCTCAACATGGATAACAAAATCTCACAAGAGGCACAAAAGCAGGTGGAGCAGCTTCGTGACTGGATAAACAAGCAGCCTCATTTGCCGAAGGATTTAGGTAATAAAGTCTTAAATACTTCTATATATATACCACCTTTCTATACTCGGATAAATCAGGAATGAAATTATCCGGAAAAGAATCGGACTTAACCGACATAGCTTGCAGAGTAAGCAACCTGAAGTGGCAGTGGGCTAGCCATGTTTGTCGAAGGAACGATTGCCGGTAGAGAGACGAGTCCTGGAGTGGAGACCGCGTATCGGCAAGCGTATTGTGGGACGCCCCCCAGCTAGTTGGACTGGATGCGGAAGGCGGAGGACAGAGTATTGTAGCGCAGCCTGGGAGAGGCCTATGTCCAGCAGTGGACTGTGATAGGATCAATTGACTCGGTGTAAGGGACATCGACTCCAGCACATGATGACATGACTAGACCCCCAGCGCAGAAACTTTTCGAAGGTTCTTTAAAAAAAATCTGTTTCTTAAAAAATGCACCTACACGGTCAAAATGTTTGGAAAAGGAATAATTTCATTGCTGGTGGGTCTACTGAATTCATGGTAACAGTTTCCAAGTCGATGTAACAACTTTTTTTTTTTTTTGTGTGGGAAATCACCAGTGACTTCTCCCGCTCTGGGCGGAGCGGAAGGGCGTGTCAGACTCTTACTGACTAAAACCCACCCGTGTTCCTTCAGTTGCCTGTTGCCAGGGTCCCGGTATCCCTTTCGGACTATTCCATTCCGCAACCCTGGCAGGCATCGGTCCTAACGGACCCCGTCAGGTGTGCTGACAACTCTTTGAGGCGCGCGTGGAACACGACGCGCCATCGACCCGGGCCTGGTCCTTATCGGACGGCGAGCTACCCATTGCTCGCCGTCCGCAAGCCCGCGCCTATGGTGGCCGGGAATCCGCCTGGGATTCCCGACGCCCAGGGTGTCTCCAGCGGCCGCGGTTAGGGGCGTGAGGACGCAAGCTTTGCCTTTCCCTCATGCGTTCCGCCTCCTCCTTCGCGAGCATCACTGCTTCGCAGAAGGAGGTGACTGCCTCCCATGCCCTCTCGCTCCGTACCATGGCCTGGACCAGGGCCGGACGCGAGAGGTCAGTGTCGCCAATCGCCTCCACGAGGACACGGCGGTGCTCCGCCCAAGCAGGGCACACCTCCACCGTAAGCTCCACCGTGTCCTCCGGACGATCCGCACAGTGGTGACACCCGGGCGTTTCTTCCCGCCTAATCCTACACAGGTACCTCCCGAAGATGCCATGTCCGGTGAGGACCTGCGTCAGGCGGAAGGTGAGAACGCCGTGGCGGCTCTCCAGCCACTCCTCAAAGAGGGGACTTATCACCGCAATTGTGGCGTGCCCACGATGTTACACCCTATATTGATGTTAGGGAAATCCTTATAGATGTTAAACTGGGGAGAATAGAGGGTTATGTCGGAGTCCTACTTGCTAAAACTTTATAGTTTTACTATCATTTGAAAGCCCCGAGTATACTCGCACAATCTATCATGCTCCACACTGTATTGGTGTTCCTTTTAAATCAGCAGATCATTGACTATTATATCTGTTCAGCGGCCGTTTCTTTTGAACGCATTCGTTTACATTCGGTATTCAGTACCTAACCGAATGATACAGAAGAAAATAGGTACATTACTTATTATATAGATAATGCGTTACAAGTTAGTCAAATCTACAGATTATGATAGTCCTAAGTTTCTGAAGCAACATACAAAGAAACATACGAAGTCTGACTAGGATAAATATAAACTTGTCTAGTCTTACATAACATAGACGTAAAGCCATATCAATGTAATTAATAGGTTATTCAAATTTTGTAGGTACATATACTTATTCTACGTTCCAAGTTTGGCAACTTGAATAACTTGATGGCATTGAAACGCACAAGCATATTTAGTAACAAGTTTTATTATGAAGAATTGTATCCGGATTCTTTATTCAGGAAGCATCCCAAGCGTATAATAATTATGTATTTGAATTTGGAAAATCAACTCCACTGCTGCACCTACTCTCGGACCTCTCCCAGACTCCCAGGCTGTGCCACAATACTGTACTCCGTCTACTGCATCCAGTCTGTCCGAGTCAACTTTGAATTTGAATTTAAACGATAACGTATTGAACTATCATCAAGCTAACATCGTCTATTGATACCTAATGCTAAACCGGTTATCGCATATTCGGGCTTCTGACTTGTTCGCATGACCGATGACGGGTTATCAAGGTCTCTGAGGCATGAAAAGTGAACAAATATCTACGGTATCAGTAGTCACATGTTCCCAAGTCCCTGTTATTGATTCGTCCGCATCGCACAAAGAATAATTGCCACACGATAGGCTATTCAGCGAGCATCGTTGAATGTACAATGAATGGGGATCCCTTGTTACGTGCTTATATACTTGTACACCAAGTTTTCCACAATATTGATACACATTTCGATTCAACTTTTAACTTTATCGTTCTTGTAATAAGGTGCAGATTTTAACTTATGCATTTTCCTTTGAATTGTTTTCAAGTGGGCGCTATAGAATCTTATGTGCAACTTATCGATATTCTGTTGTATAGTTGATAGTAGGTACCTTTGTAGGTACCTATCTACTTCAGTTCAGCGATGGTGCGGGCATCAATATAACATCGAATCGACGAAACAACGTCATTCGAGTCTTCATAAAAATACTTAATAAAAAATAAAAAAACACCTCTAAAGTTTATTCGTAGGTGTAAACAGATACTTTGACGACAGATTTCATCTTCATTGTCCTTGTCCACTTCTCAAGGAGTTAGATGACTTGCTAACAGCTCAAGATTATGTTCAATTACACGTAAAACGATAGGTTTCCTACATTTTAAAAGCACAATTTGTGACGCTGTTTCATTAGTCATTTCAACTAACAATGGTCGATGTGATATCAACAAAAAGCGTGTTTAACATATTTCCTGTCCAATACAATGCGTGGGAACACAAAAAAAACAAGTTTTACAAAAATAACCAGTGTGAGTATTTTCTACAAATAAGCAGACAAGATTAGTTCAGTAGTTATTCGGAATTACACTAACTGATTCATTTGTGAACGATGTTTTTACTAATCTGCGTTGGAGAACTAGATTCAAATTCCTCTCGCAGCACACCTTTTTTTATAAAGGAAGAGTATATAAGTATTCGGCGAGTTTTCAAAGACTTCGTGTTTGTTCCCTGTACATTGTTTAGTATCCCAAGCTATGCGGAAATGTCCAAAGGCAATGTTTTGTAACCATACAAGCTTAGGTAGGTAGGTTCCAATTTGTAACTAGCGGTTATTCCGTGGAATTGTGTAAGTAAACAATGTTGACAACAGTCTAGATATGAAGCCAAGCGGCTATAGAGACCAAGATTGGAATGTAGGCAGTATTTGTTACATCATGGTTTTGCTACTACCCGCACGACTTTCAGCGGTTTTTTATTAAACAACAACACCAACAACAACAACGTACAAAAACAACAACAGCAACAACTACTTTAGGTTATTACCTAAAGTTGTAATTATTCGATCTATTATATATTATCATTGGGAAATATAATATACCACATGTTCTGTTATGCGAGTCATGATCGTCAATATCTTCCTGTCCTGATATTAATCTGCATAGCCTTTTCCCAATTATTTTGGGGTCGTCTTCCAGTCTAACCGGATGCAGCTGATTATCAGTATTTTACATGGACCGACTGCCTATCTGACTTCCACAATCCAGTAACTGGGTAATACCATACCCCTACCCATACCCATACCCGGGTTTCTGACGACCGGTAACGACTGTCAAAGATCCACGAATGACAGCCGGGACCAACGGCTTAACGTTCTTTCCGAGGCACGGAGGAGTCTCGGTATGTAAATCTTTACATACCGAGACCGAGAGAGTTTTACCAATCCCGGCAAGCGTAGCTTAACCTGATGGATCGACCAGTGCGGCTGTTATTGCGGCTCCACGAGCTTCTCCTGTCCTAATATGTGCTTATTTATTTGGGTTCGGTTTAGGCAGCATGGCTTCTTCTTCTGTGTGTACCTAAATCTCTGTAAGCCGTCATCTCAGTAGTCACTCCCTTTTCAGCTATATCATCTTTCACAAAATCCATTCACCGATCCATCCATCGTTTCTTTGGTCTTTCCCTAATTTTATAGAGGAAGCAAATAATCATTATGTCATTCTCACGTTTCAGAGGACAGAATCGTCCTGAGATTTCTGCACAGCTGTTACTATGACTTGGAGAAGACTAAACAAACCATAGAGCTGTTCTTCAAAATCAGAGAAAACTCCCCAGAGCTGGTCAACCACAGGGATCCACTGTCACCTGCTATGCAGAAGGCATTGAAAATCGCGTGAGTAGAACTCTGTACTTTGATTGAAAACGCTGAACGTCTCCGTGACGCTCGGCGGCCGCTGCTAGAGGCGGCACTGTCAACATTTTCTATACAAACCAAGTGTGTCACCGTTTACTCGTACTATGACACAACTGACGTATAGAAACTGACGGCTTTGAACCGTGACAGAAGTTGTGCGTTCAGCGCACTTTCGGCGCCATGAATTTTATTAGGTAGTAGGTACTGCCGTCTTCCGATGTTGCTGGCGCGGCAATTCCATGCCCTATGATTAAATACATGTCCATACAAAAGCCTGGCACCCAATTCTTCTGTTGTTTCGGCTGCAGTAGATTCCGACAAGTAGTTCTTCTTCTTTTGGTATGGTTAGTGACTAACCTGGTGTCAGAGTTTTAAAACCGCCCATAGGCCTCTGACTTGGCTTCACATACCATCGAGAAATATCTCTCAGGCATGCCGGTTTCCGATTTCCTCACAATGTTTTCCTTCACCGTTTTTGAGAGAGCTAAGAATAATCCTAACTAATATTATAAATGCGAAAGTGAGTTTGTTTGTTTGTTACGCTTTCACGCTAAAACGTCTGAACGGATTTGGATGAAATTTGGCACATGGGTAGACCATGACCTGGAATAGGACATAGAATACTTTTTATCCCGATATTCCCACGGGATCAAGACATACGCGGGTGAAACCGCGGGGCGCAGCTAGTTCATGTATATTTATCAAATTCTTTTGCCTAAAGGTTTTCTTTCATATTTTCCGATAACCCTTTACCCGGCTTTTTTACTCGGCTTGTTCGATTTGCAAATGGTGTTTGACAGGAAAGTCTATCTAAATTAAATTATTCTGTAAGTGTGTCTCGTATTCTGGCAACACTTTGCCGTGATGGTCGTAATCGTGACTACACTAATCTAGGGCAAGCTTATGGCTGTTAGTAATTCGTTCTAATCTCGGCTATAAATCGTAGAACCAACTTACACAGTGGAAATAAAACTGTGTATTTATTGCAGTCTCTAATACGAATGTAGGTACCTAAATAGATAGGGAAATATATTATACTCTTTTGTAGCGTATAACAATTGGAAACTAACTATGTGTTCCAATTGGCGGACTTAGATCTCCTATGGGGGCATTACACTATCATATCTATGATCATCAGTGATAGGAATAGGTAGTGCCTATTTGCCTAAACTTCGAAGAACAGAAACAAGAAACGGAGACTTCCTTAGGACAATTTTTTTTCCGGGACATCTGTCCCGAAATTTGTGACAACACTTTTAAATACATTAAAAAAATATTTTATTTGGAATAAGTAATTACCTAAAGTTTGCGACTAGACATAACATAATAAATAACATTCACAGTCGTTACAACCATATAATTTTCAGAACTTTTTTTTTGGATTTTGTTTTGTAAATGACTTGTTGATCTTAATACTATGAATCACAATGTTTGTATAAGGAGCCGTACACGTTTCGAAGTAAATATCTTCTTTCTAGCTCACTCTCGGCTTTAATACGGACGTTTAATGAGATTTCTAAAGTTCAAATGTATAATTGAAAAAAAAAGACATTTTGTCTTTAAAATAATAAAACGGTAATTTTTATAATTTTAGCATTCTCTATAGTAGGACGAATTTATCATTTCAAATCTCATAAATTTATTTTGTTATGTTATGTCTAGTCGCAAACTTTAGGTAAATATAGAGGAATTACTTATTCCAAATAACATATTTTTTTAATGTATGTAAAAGTGTTGCCCCGAATTTCGGGACAGATGTCCCGGAAAAAATTTAGTCCTAAGGAAGTCTCCGTTTCTTGTCTCTGTTCTTTGAAGTTTAGGCAAATCGGCACTACCTATTCCTATCACTGATGATCATAGATCTATGATCACAGTTATAATGAAATTGTAAAATAGACGTAATTGGGTAATTTGGGAGCTTCGTAGATAGGTAAATCAAGAGAGTATACCTATATTTTAGGTTATGCTTCTCATATTTATAAGGGTCTTTCCTGAAATAAATGAGTACTACAGTTAAAATAAAATATAAAATAAAAGAAGAATGGTAGATAAAGTATCGAAAGGTAAATTATATACTTGATATGATAGTGATATATCCCCTAAGCACCCATACTACCCATATAATGTCTCTTTTACAATTTCATTAATATATCTATGATCAAAATGATCATAAATCTATGATTATAGATATGATAGTGTAATTGATGGACAGAAAAACAATAGAACAAGGTATAGTCGGTTGGTTTTAAATACCCCATACTATACATAAACTTACTAATGATCCATTCACTGACAGACAATGCACAACCTAAATCGCTGGAACTAATAATAGGTCTTTACCTATGAAATTGCCGTTTTGTATGAAAAAATTTAAACGAATTTTTTTCATGAAATTTTTATTTGTATTAATCGAAGTAATCACCCATGCAATCAATGCATCTTTGCCATCGCAGTGGCAGTTTATTGATGCCCTTCTTAAAGAAATCAGCTGGACGGGAGGCAACAAATTCTTCAAAGGCATTTTGTACTGCCTCTCGAGTATTGAATTTTTTTCCCGCCAAGAAGTTATCCAAATTCTGGAAAAAGTAGTAGTCTGTAGGCGCAAGGTCTGGTGAGTAGGGCGGATGACGGAGAGCTTCCAACCCCAGTTCTTGCAACTTGGAGACCGTCTGCTGTGCAGTATGAGGTGGCGCGTTGTCGTGCAGGAGCAGCGGAGACGACCGATTGACCAATGCTGGTTGGAGATGCGCCAGCTTCTCCATCATTGTGTTCAGTTCTTCACAGTACACATCTGCAGTAATGCTCACCCCGTTTGGTAAGAAGCTGTGATGAATCACACCGGCGCTAGACCACCACACAGTGACCATCACTTTTCTAGGGGTAAGTTTTCGTTTAGGGCATTGTTTAGGTGCTGAACCAGGATCCAACCAACTTGCTGAGCGCTTGCGGTTATCAAACAGAATCCATTTTTCATCGCAGGTAACAATGCGGTTCAAAATTCCTTCATTTGTGTGTCTGTTGAGCAGTGCAAGGCACGTCTCGACGCGTACTTCGCGCTGGCGATCATTGAGTTCGTGGGGCACCCATTTGTCAAGCTTTTTTACCTTGCCAATTTGACGCAAATGGACCAATATTGTTTTGACGCTAACGTCGAAAGCTGCTGCTAATTCAGCCGTAGATTGTGTATCATCAGCTTCCACAATCGCCTTTAATTCGTCATTGTCGACCAAAGTCTTCGGACGACCGCGAGGTTCATTTTTCAGGTCGAAATTTCCAGAACGGAAGCGAGCAAACCAATAACAGGTGGTGCGTTGGTTTGTAGTGTTAGCTCCGTAAACGTCGTTGATGTTGCGTGCCGCTTGTGCCGCGTTGCTGCCACGACGGTACTCATATTCCATAATTACTCGAATTTTTAACGTATCCATGATGACGAAAAAGATTGAAATGCGATGAAAATGTAACACTAATCAATAAAGAAATGACTACTTTTGGAAAAAAAAATCCATGTTTTTAAAATAAAATTAATTTGAAATTAGAATTCTTAGCCAAACAAAAATTATTTTGATTTGAAATGGCCAGTACTGCAGAACGGCAATTTCATAGGTAAAGACCTAATATAAAGCTTCGTAAATAACGAAAGTCAGCAGTACTAAGAAATGATTTTTGAAAATTCATCCCTAATGGGATGAAAGTTTGTATGGAAGTTCCGAGTTCGTCGTTTTTGGCGACGGGAAAACCAATAGGGCCCAAGACTTGTTCCATATATATTTTATTAATATCTAATTTCACACGAACAAGGGGTATCGTGTTACCCAGTAACTGGGTTGTGGAGGTCAGATAGACAGTCGCTCCATGTAAAATCTTTTATTCAGCTGCATCTGGTTAGACTGGAAGCCGACCTCAACATAGTTGGGAAAAGGCTAGGCAGGCATCTACGTTCGCACGAATTCAAAAAGAGTGTGAGGTGTTAGGGTAACACCGAAAATGTCCGATACAAAAACAAACAATGACACAAAGCTAATCTAATTTGAGTGGAAGACTGTCATATAGATAAAATCGTCTAATTACTACACATAAGAACCTACGTCATACCAGTAAATAATGAACAGCTATCTACTAATAAAAAGAAATCATTATTTATTTATTTATTTATTTATATCACATAAGATAGAGGAAACGAATGTTTCACTACACAGGTTAATAGAGCAATCAGCACTTATTAGAATAAGACAACAGGTCACGCTCCAATGCACCGTCCTCGGTTCCACTAATTAGTTATTTCTTAGACAAGTTTTGTTAATGTTTTCCCTAGGAATCTAACTGACAACACTTTAAAACTGTACTAAAATTATTGTACTAGGTACGTGATATTCAGGGACCCTTTCCCTAAATCGGGATTGTGTGGGTAATAAGAGAAATGGAGGAAGAGTCTCTGTTTAAAAAACAAATCACTAAAAATATTTATTTTTTTATTTTAATGTTTTTATATTTTTATATTCTAATATTTAAAAATATAATTTATTTGTAAATAAAAATATAATAAAGAAAAAATAAATACTTGGCTCGCGCGTTTGTCTACAATGTGAGATGTGGACTCATTGTAAGGAGTTCCTCTCTCGGTACCCTGACCGCCGCACGCTTGAACCCTGATCCTGATACCGGTGGGCTTTTATTTTTTATATTTTAATGTAGATTACGCACCTCGCCAAACTGAGTAATTAATGCACTCGTGTTAATTTAGCACCAACATAACCCTCGTGCATTAATGACTCACTTTGTGCTCGATGTAATAATCTACAGTTTCAATCTTAGAAGTGACTATACTAAGTGTTTTATTAGACTTCTGTAAAACTAGTGTATTAAAAGTGTGATTTATCTCACCAAAGAAATATTAAAGAGTAGTAGCACTTTAGAAGTGCTACAAGTGTCTTAAACAATTCTCTATTAAGGGTTATTTATTTTCCTTGTTGAGTCTGACACGAGACATTTTTAATGGATTTAAAAAAATGGAAGCGGTTTAAGAGAATTGGAGCACCGAAGAAAAATACGTAGACAATACTTGGAATTAATACAAAAATCAATGTCTCTCCGAGCATCTCGTGCAACTGACACTTACAATATTTTTGATGCATAATCAGCCTATAATGTTCCCACTGCTGGGACACAGGCCTCCTCTCTGTGAGAGGGAGCGGGCCGTAATCCACCACGCGGGCCCAGTGCGGGTTGGTAGATGTCACATGTCTTCGAATATTTGGTTCTAGGACATGCCGGTTTCCTCACGATGTTTTCCTTCACCGTTTTTGAGAACAGTGGCGATGAAATAATTTACACAAAGTAAAGCGCCTGTCAGGGTTCGAACCTACGACCTACAACTCGTAAGTCGTGGCCGTTACCACTGGGCCACCACTGCTCTCCATATTTTTGATGGTTCCGTACAAAATATTTTTTTACTTATGAAATAGTCAACATCCATATTAATTGCAACCATACTGTATGTATATTTGTCGTATATAAGCGTGTTTACATACTTAACATTGAATTAGCGTTGGGGATTAATTATTTACTTGTACCTATAGTGACTTCGTTGTTTGGCTTGCTTTTACTTATTAAGGAACCCTAAAATTATGAGCAGTATGGCCGTGTAGACAATTGTTTTAGGTTTACTTTGACTTTTACGAGTGCGTTATAAACCATAGACAAGAATACTGGACTTATATTGTTCTGATAAAGCACTTATGAGTCGTGGTTTATTTCACAAATCATTAAAATAATATTATAATAAAAGACACATTTTTTAAAAGGCCCGTGAAAATATTATTATTCCAATTTCAAAATAATCGAGAAAAACTACTTCGCAACCTAATAATCTACACACAATAGCTTACACTCTAGCGTTTTGTAGGAAAATAAAATAAAATAAATGTTTTTACGCGACTTTTATTATTTTCGAAAAGTTTCTCTTTAGCTCACGGCGGATTGTGATTACACTCTTATTAGGAGATCACAAAGAGGACTACTAGCAATATTGCACTTAAAATAGCATTAGTAAGAGGATTTTAAGGTTATTTGCCCTTAAAGCATGCCCTGGTAAGACACTTGTAAGTTTGTTTTTCATTATAAAAGTATCAGCAAGAATTTTGTAAGTTTGAAAATACACTTCGCGAGACCATTACAAGGCAAATGTAAGGGTGAATATCCTTATAAAGTGCGCCCAAATCCACACTTGTATGTGTCTATAAGTGTGATATAAGACTGAAAAAAATATGGTCTTGGGATATTTGTAAGATTCTTTTTTGCTAGTTGGGTATGACTCAAAATATTTATCTACTATAAATTATTTGAATTTCTTCAAAACCTTGCCTGTTTTTTTTCATAGATTAAAATCCACGTGTATTATATATACATATATTATTATGCCCAAGTTGTGAAAAGTCCGAAACCGATCTTCTGCAAATGGCAAAAGATTCTATATGCGGGCCTGTTTCTACGGCCGATGACCTATCAATAAACTGATACTAATAATATACCTACGTATTTGTTTGTCAATGCCCAGAGCAATGGCCTCTCCGCTCTTATTTAAGTGTAGGTACTTACATGAGGTTCTTATCTGAACAAATAAGAGTAAGTATTATTTTGCCATGAGCGTTTTCCAAACAATCGTAGTCAGCACGATTAGTAAATAAACAAGTATTTTCCAAAATGGAAGTAATTAACCTACTACTATTACACTTCAGGGAGAAGCTCGTGGCTAAGTAAATACAGCCGCACGGGTTGATCCATCAGGTTAAGCTACGCTTGCCGGGGTTGGTCCGTGGATGGGTAACCATCTTTACATATCGAGACTCCTCCGTGCCTCGGAAAGCACGTTAAGCTGTTGGTCCCGGCTGTTATTCGAAGATTTTTGACAGTCGTTACGGGTCGTCAGAAGCCCGAAAGTCTGACAACCAGTCTTGCCAAAAGGGTATCGTATTACCCAGTTAATGGGTTGTGTAGGTCAGATAGGCAGTCGCTTCATGTAAAATACTGGTATTCACCTCCATCCGGTTAGACTGGAAGCTGACCCCAACGTAGTTGGGAAAAGGCTAGGCAGATTGACACTTCAGGGCGCCTACCATCACCGCTTACAGAAGTATTATTCGTGGGGGAAAGAGATGGAGCTATACGTCCTGTAGAGCTTCATCTCTTTCCTACACTGAAGTAATATTAAAATAATACTGCTGTAAGCGGTGGGTGCCCCCTGGTCCAGTTGAAAACCAGCGTCAGAGACTAGTTCCTGCTAACTTCTGACATCAGACTACACTTTTTATGGTTCCGTACCCAAAGGGTAAAACGGGACCCTATTACTAAGGCTCCGCTGTCTGTCTGTCCGTCTGTCTGTCTGTCTATCTGTCCGTCTGTCACCAGGATGTATCTCACGAACCGTGATAGCTAGACAGTTGAAATTTTCACAGATGATGTACCTATTTCTGTTAACGCAATAACAAAAAATACAAAAAAAACAGAATAAAATAAATATTTAAGGGAGCTCCCATACAAACGTGATTTTTTCGCTGTTTTCATAGATAATGGTACGGAACCCTTCGTGCGCAAGTTCGACTCGCACTTGGCCGGTTTTTATTTGCTTTTTTTTCTGCTGTTTATTATATTACCTATATTGAGTGCCTTTTAGTTTGTGCAATATAAATGTACTTTCTTTCTTTCTTTATTTTACACGACCGTTCCTTTAAACTGGTTTAGGAAACCGGTTTTTGGTAAAAATAAATAAATAAAACTAGTAAAAATCAAAATCCAATTCCTAGTTCCATTATAAATGCAGAAACTTCAATTTTCGTTTTTATTATTTCTGGATGCAGGCCAAAACCTCGAAACTACTTTTCAGTTACAGAAAATTAACCATAAATTAACCCATTATTTTCAGAAAAATGGCGCAGTACCAAATAGAGGGGGATAGGAATATCTGGTTTTGGCAATTAAACGACCCAGGTCTAGAGCAGTATGACTATATCCAAGATGCTAGAATGTTCTTCATGTCTTGCGACGCGTGGTTGCTGGCCAACGACTATTTAGCCGAAGAAGACATCGTGGTCTTGGACGCTAAGGATATCACGCTCAAGTTTATCACGAAGTTCAATATCTCAGTTGCGAGGAAGCTGTCTAAATATCAAGAGGTGAGTAGCATATATCCATTTACCCGACTACGGCAAAGCCAAAGAAGGGTGTTATGATTTTTAACAGGCAATGTTTGTATATTCATCTGTTCCCTCTGACCTAGCTCGTTAAACTACTCGATATATTTTGACAAACAAACAAAAAAAAGGTATCGTTGATTTTGATAACTTCAGCAGCCTAATTGCGGAATACACGATAAATCAGAATTGGAATCGGTTCGAAACAAATGTCTAATCCATTGCCTCATAATATGTTCGTAAGTTACGTTGGAGCAGATTTTTTTTCGAACTTATGCAGCAATGGATTAGACATTTGCTTCAAACCCATTCCAATTCTGACCGAACGTGAATTATGCCATTATAGGGTGCAGGTTGGAATACCACATCAACACAAGTTGATTGGTCTCATAAACTTAAATATTGAGTCCATTTGAGTTGATGAATTCGATTGTCGCAGTGGCCACGTTTATTAGAAATTCTAGTTTGTCAAAATGTTCTATACCCCATTTGAAATAAGATTAGACATTAAAACAAACCCTTTTACAGTCCGTTCAACCGATTGTTACTTCTATACCGTAGGCATAAGGATAGCATTAAAAGCAAAAGAAGTTACAAAATACCAACTATCTACTGCGGCTGCCATTTGTCATGCCACCAACACAATAGAAGTCAAAATCGGTTGAACGGAATGTAACAAAGGCTTATCTATACGTCTAATCTTATTTGAAATGGAGTATAGTTTTGGTCAATGTTTGACTTTAGTGTTAGCACTCCGTTTGCTTTTCTCCGATGAATTTATCAGATGTTTCTAAACAGGTCTTTCTGTAACAATTGATTTTTGTCGCACGCCTCCGCCTCTGCTTGTTCATGCCAGCTGTGTTCATAAAACCTTAAAAATTAAAAATTATTTAAATAATAAAAGTTATTTGCATTATTATGCAAATAACGTTTATTATTTAAATAATTTTTGAATACAAAGAATTCGTTATACATTTAATTTAGATTTCACATTATAATTTATGGTCTCCCGCAGGCGTCTTGCGAGTGAGGAATTTTGCCCACCCGTCAAGGTTCATTCATTCGTATAACGTGCCCAACATCCGCTACTTAAATGATTGAGCACAGCGTGGTCTTTGAACTCGATCTGTTAGTTTGTTTACCACCTAGTACAGTTGAACAAGCTATTTGGTATACAGGCAATTGGCAAAATATATTCATTTTCCGCTACACTACCAAAATTCCTTAGAAGAGTGACGTAAGGATTGTTGACTACTGGAAACACTCACAAAATTGTTTAAAGTAGTTATCTGCCTGTATACCAGATGGCTTGTTCGATTGTACAATGCATTACAGTGAAGGAAAACATTGTGAGGAAAGGAGGAAATCGTCATGTCTTAAAACCAAGAATTCGAAGACATGACATCCACCAAACACTTTGCCCGCGTATTGGATTGCGGCGCACTCTCTCTGATAGAGAGATGGCCTGTGTCCCCAGTGGGAACGTTATAGACTGATTAGGTAGGCTGCGATCGATTGCTCGATGGCAAATCATGATTTTGCCTCTAATAAAAACATGCGGGGCAGTCTGGGGACTGCCGATAGAAGTGAAAACGTTCGATGACGATGACGCGAGTTCCATGATTTTTGTTCACCCAAAAAGTACTCAACGCTCCTAAAGAAGTTTTCACTTCAAAAATCTCTCTTTGTGATCTCCAGGAAGCCATGCCGATCAGAATAAAGCAGATCCACGTGATAAACGCGCCACCCTTCATAGACAAACTCTTCGGGCTGATGAAGCCGTTCCTTAAGCAAGACATCACTGATATGGTATGTATTTGTCCCTCCTCTACCTACGATACAAAATCACTTGTTTAAACCGCTGGTTCGCAATCACTGGAAGTCATGGGGAGAGCCTTTGCCCAGCAGTGGTATCCCAGTAACCAGGGATTGGGCCGGACATACCTACATAATTACGGAAAGTGGTATTGTTGGGATCCACCACCAGTATTTTACATGTCACGACTTCCTCTCTGGCTTCCACATGTTACCCCTTGGTAAGACTTGTGCCAAGCTCTTCGTTCGAAAACGTAGTTGGCCTGAAATAAAGAAAAAATATAATTCATTACAGATTCACTTCCACGTGCCTAAATCCGAGACGATATACAAATTTATCAAAAAGGAAGACTTGCCTGAAGACTACGGTGGCACTAAACCTTCTATGGACGAAATGAACCAAAAGGCTTTGGAAGTTGTCATGGAACAACGGTAACTATACTCTCACATGTTTTGCATTGATGGGTGGTCGCACATCTGGCGGAAATTGCGTTGGCATACAGGTCGATTCAAACTTAATTACGCTTTTATAACAAACTTCCCATTGACATTATCGAAACTTACCCATTAAACGATATAAAAGCTGCATTAAAACCAAACTTTGTAGAAAAGGGTACTATAAAATTTCAGATTATTTAGAAGACGAAAAAGCATGGGATTGAGCTGCTCGCTCTGCTAAGCATTGTAACATTTTGAATAATATGGAAAATCATCAAAGTATATCTACCAGTTTTATTTACAAATTGACATTATTGAATATTCTATACAAAATGACATGATTACTTTGTAAAGTATTTTATTATTGTGAATGTGAGGACTATGTGAATTTTTATTTTTTTTCGTTCTCAGTTAATTTTATTGATGGTCTGACAATTTGAGAATTTTATGCGGCATAACCAAATGTCCTTTCTTTGGTATTGTTCGTCGAGTCGTTGAGCTCCTTAAGTTCTGAGTTGAGCTCCACCATTACTGACAAATGCTTGCACTGACAGGACAGGTCCACTCAAATCTGTGTGGTTCTTTCCTCAAAAGACCATTTCAGACTCGAATTTACATGGTCCTCATATGGCTTGACCAAGATTATGTCTGGACTTTAAAAGAGACTGTGACCTCTGAGTTTGTTTCGGCCTTTCTTCTCAGAGTAGTCAGATAGGAAACGCCGACCTCATCTAGCTTATTTTTAATATTTTTTAATATGACGTGTAAAAGTGATTCCTATATCCTATTTACAGAATAAACAATTTCATTTCATTTCATTTCAATGGCGGCTCGAAAGTGCGCTACTCGCTGCGCAGTAGCCCACCCCTCCTCCCCGCTGACACATGAATTCGTTACTGCGCAGCGACTCGCCTCATGTTCATCGGGATGTAACTTCGCTAACTTCCAGTAGTGCCATCCACGAAGATGCTTACAGTACAGTAATCGCGTCTTCGTGGATGGCACATCCACGTATAGTACGGTCGACGCAGTAAAAATCATATTAAGTATCACAGTGGCGATTTGAGAGCGTGTTTCGAGCGAAGCGATTATCTGCGTGTGCGTAATGAGAAGGGCCGAGAAGAAGCCTTTAGCGATGGCAATTTTCTTTTCATAAAATATTTTATACATTAAAGTATTTTTTTTCAATAAAACTATTAATTTGGAGTAAATTTTTCATAATAAAAACCAAACAAAAATTATCAAAATTTTCATAATTCAATCCTCTCTATGCGCGGAATCCTAACTATCCTCTATTAATATGAATGCTAAAGTGAGTTTGTTTGTTACGCTTCTTTCACGCTAAAACAGTTGAACGGATTTGGATGAAATTTTGCACCGGGGTAGACCTTGACCTGGAGAAGGACATGGCCACTTTTGATCCTGGATCGCAGACGGAGTCGTGGACAACACCTACTTATACTTATTATAATCTTGAACTTAAAATTGCAAACACATCACTAAACCTAATAAAAAAAATACTGCTGCCATTTTTGTTTACATCTTCCCTATTTCTAATAGATTCGGATTTGTCCATTCACGCATAGTTGGAAAGTTCATCTAACGATGTAATTTTCGTTTGTTTCAGAGAAACATTTTTGAACGAAAACTTTTGGAAGACGTCGAAGAAGGGGAAGACAACAAAAGAAGCCACATTTAGATCTTTGGACATAGACTAATAATAATAGATATTTAGTTTTAAAAAATACGAGTAGACATGACATTATTTTGCTTTACTATACGAATACAATACTTACGATAGTTTTACTATTCGTGTGTGATCCTATATTTTTAACAGACTTCTTCAAAAAGGAGGAGGTTCTCAATTCGTGTGTATGTTTTTTTTTTTTTTTTCAAAAAAAAAAAAACTAAAAAAGTGAAAAATTACTTTAATTTCGGAAGTCGGTGGTAATAAAGGGAAATTGAAAAGCAAAGACACCGACTTCCGAAATTAAAGTTATTTTTCACTTTTTTAGTTTTTTTTTTTGGAAGTCGGTTGTTTTTTTTTTTTTTTAAGTTTTTATTAACAGACATCTTCAAAAAGGAGGAGGTTCTAAATTCGTCTGTATGTTTTTTTTTTTTTAATTTAACGTAAGTTACTTGGATACCTAAGGGCACGTTCCCACGTACCACAACCACACCACATCACAGCGACAAAATGTGGGCAAGCAATTATGTGAGATTTGTGAGTGTCGCTGCAACTTCTTGCAATTGCGTTGTGGTTGCGTTGATCGCTTGTAGTTGCGATGTGGTAACGTTGTGGCCAGTGTTTGCAGGTCAAATGTGTTACATGTGAATAAACTATACTCTATTTGAAATAAGATTAGACGTATAGATAAGCCTTTTTTACATTCCGTTCAACCGATTTTGAATTATATTGCGTTGGTGGCATGACAAATGGCAGCCGCAGTAGATAGTTGGTATTGTGTAACTTTTTTTGCTTTTAATGCTATCCTTATGCCTACGGTATAGAAGTCAAAATCGATTGAACGGACTGTAAAAGGGTTTGTTTTAATGTCTAATCTTATTTCAAATGGGGTATAGGTATTCATTTTCAAACAAATTAGGGCCCGTCCAGGTGCTGTCGTTATGGTGTGGTTTTCGTACGTGTGTTCGGGCCCTAAGTAACTTAAATAATTACCTATGATTTTTCACTGTACTGTACTACCGGTAGGTACTATCAGCATCATAAGGTGATATTTTTTTTTAACAATGAGTTGCAATTGCAATGTTCAAATTAAATGATTAAATTGTAAAAATATTTCTAGGTCAAACTTAAAGTGTGCATTAATTTTAGTAAACGCTGAGTCGGTTCATGATTCATCATAAAAATGACAGCCATATTCTAAAGCCGCGTCCTAACCAAAAGAGATTATCGCGCGAGTACACGATCGTTGCGCTCGTTTTATGATTATTACTATTAGTCGTGTGTGTATACTGTGTCTGTGTGTGTACGTTATAATTCATGTAAATTAATTTGATCGCAAAATCGCGCACATACGCGATATTCGCTTTCAGTTAGGGTGCGGGGTAATATTGGAACAATACTATATTTAAAAAAAGTTTATTTTTATTATTTAAAAAAATACCTAATCGCTTACTCATGATGCTGATTTATAGTAAACTAGTGTATTAAAAGATGTATAATGCACAATCTTTACATGTTTTTGCATACAAATAGCTGGCTGTGTTATTATGTTTGTGCCTTATCGTTTGTATATTTATTTATTTAGTAACTAATTGAATTAGTTAAAAACACGGTGTGCCTCGCAATTTGCCAGGATCTTGCGAATTTAAGATATTTAAAAATAAACGATTAGGGTGTGGTTTTACTCTAGATATCTAGGAGAAGTTTAATGATTAAGGAACACAGGTACAGTAACGAATAAAAAGATGCAAGAGAGGTATTTCATAATCAAATGATTGTTTCCAATAGATGTTATTGCCACTAAAACAAATAAGTATCAACTTTATTCATGTGTGAATTCAGTTGATTTCAGAATGACTTAAACTTTTGAGCAGTCATAAAAATGTTTGAAGTTGTAGCGCAAACTACTTTCAATTCAAATTCAAATATTTTTATTTGTTGAACATTTGTAAATACAGATGTCAATATTAAAGTAAGTTTGTTTTTTTTTAAAGTTATGTTCACATGTTTGGAAACTAAATTGCGCATGCAGGATAGTATCTCTACACGTTCTAACTATTTACAGTTTATAAAATATAAAATTAAATAAAACATAAAATATAAATATAATTAGGACATACCTAATGACTTGTTTATTAAGTGCATGACTCATCTTTTACACGTGACTGAACTTATAAAATTTGTTTTCTGTAAAATTCTCTTATTTGACAAAAATATTAGGTAAAAATATTTTATTAACCTTTTTGGGTATATTTTGGAACATATACGAATTATTAAAAACCAGCATTTTATAGAAACAAAAATTGTGAATCGTATACAAAGTTTTATACTCGTTGGAAATTAAAAATTATGCAAGTACTACTTCTTATATTGTAAAAACAAAACATTCCATTTGTTATGGGCTGGAGTACCCTGTACAAAAATTGTGTAAAGTATATTTAAAAATACCAATTGATTTGAAATAAAAAAATATATTTAAAAAGATTATCAAACGTGTTTTTTTTAATATTGTAAATAAATGATACCGTTTCTTGCGACGAATAATATATCAGAGTCTTAACTGAATCTCTACCTTTCCCAAGGCCGATATGAGATTATGCACTGGATAAAAAATTGCTTTATTTCCTAGATAATTTCATAGGTAGGTTAGTACCAGTCGACCGTCGGTGGTAAGTGTGGTAACCCTTTTACCTTGACCTGGCCTTGTAGTAAGGAGTTTCAATAGATTATCAGCTTAGTTTATCGAAAATCTGAGAAATACTACTTAATCAACTGTAGACTAAAGAAATAATTATCTAGAGTCAAAAGGATTTTCCTCGTACAACCAATTTGGGTTCAGGGAACGCAAAACTACTAGTAATGCGCTACATAACTTAACTTCCTTTATTTTTGAGATAGACTCCTGGGCTTTTGGATCTCGCTAAGGCGTACGACACGACTTCGTCCCTATTATCCTTGCTAAGCTGGAATACATGGGAATTCGAGGTCACCTCTAGCTATGTTCAGGGATTAGGTAACCGCAAACAGACTGTCAAGATTAATGATGACTATACTTTAAGTTATACGGAGTTTTACAAGGAAGCATGCTAGGCCCAACGCTCTCTTTTGATCTACATTATGATCTAGGTTACCTTTTTATGGACAAGGCACAAATTATCACATTTGCTGATGGCACGTTTTTATAATTTTTAAAACAAAAACATGGGATGGCTATAAATACAATAGCAAATCTGCAAAAAATGGCTTGGTAACAATTTTTTATCCTTGAAAGCACAACAAACCATAATTATATACCATAATAATATGTTTTTTTGGGCATTCAATTTTTTTTATTATTAACTTCCGCCAGCGACTTCGCCCGCTTTATATCTTTATTCATTACTAGCTTATGCCCGCGGCTTCGCCTGCGTGACTGCCGGAAAATATTCCACGGAAACGTAAGGTCTTCAAGAGCCGTCGTCGAACAAATATAAACAAGAAGATCTCTGATCCTTCTTTACAGCTTTTTTGTCTTTTCGTCGTTAGATATCGATACCATCACATCTGCGGAGTATTGCTAGCAAATTTAATTTGACAAAAAAATGCATACAGGTTTTTTTTAACGTAAATTTTATGTACCAGGGTAGGTATTTTTCCGACATCTTCAACAATAAACGTCATATTTCAGTCAATTTACACAAAACCTTAATGAATTATACAACTTCTTTCGTTTTCCTTCTTCGACTTAAATCACTCCGTCCATCGGTGAAAACTGTTTGAAAATCCGTTCGCTATTTTATGAGTGTATCGCGTTGAGACAGAAAGACAGACGGCAGAGGGACTTTGTTATATAATAAATGTAAGGATGTAGGTAAGGAAGGATTAAGATGTAAGGATAGCCTATATGTTATTCAGTGATAATTATAGCATTCTACTGAGGAAGAATTTTTTAAATCGGTCCAGTCATTTTTGAGTAATAATATTCATTACAAAAAAAAATACATCTCTTCATAATATTAGTGTTATAAGAACATTTTGGACGGTGACCTCGACACTGACGTGCGGCCTTGAATGAAACATGAATGCTCTTCCATTTTAAAAAAATTAATTTGGTGATTATGTACCTAATGGCTACTGTGACATCATCATGTGTTATGGCCCCATAAAAAAAATAAAGCAATATTAAGTATATTAAAAAAACGGAGCCCTTATAGGATCAATTCGTTGTCCGTCTGTCTGTCTGTCAAGACTCTTTTTCCCAGGAACGCGTAGAGATATAAGTTGAAATTAATATCATTTACGTAGGTCTACGTTCCCTTACAGCAAAGGGAGAAAAGAAGCAGGGTCTCACAGCTCAAGTAAAGGAAAAACTCGGAAAACCGTTAATTTGTATTTTTATCACATAAATAAATATTCTTTTGTGATCATAAACTTACATTTGCAGTTGGGGAATTGACCGTGCGTAACGTATATCGATATAGGGGAGAATATACGTATTATGTTTTTCAACTACATACACTGTTAAGTTTGTTTTTGGGTTAAATTCATCCCAACTACGGAACCCCTTCATTGTGCGTGGTCCGACACGCACTTGGCCGGTTATTTTTTATATCATTGTCAAAGACACTAGGATTTTATTAATAGTAACCTTTATAAACGAATATTCTAATTGGTTATGTAACAATTAAATAATCCGAATGAAGTATTACCAACAATTTCATTGTTATTGAACTTTGTTCCGCTGATCATTAACTCCAAAACATTTTCGCCAATTAGCTCATTTCCAAGCAGGACACACTTCCTTACCACTTTACCAGTAATTAAAATTCATAAAGTAATACTATGAATAATTTATTGACAATGTATGACGTAGGTATACCTACAGAAAAAAGAGTTAAGTACTTTATTCAACCGTTGACCGTTCGGTTGGTCTCTAAAGGTAGGTATAAATGTTCGTGAGAGGAGACCGTGAATCATAACACATAAGATAGGATAAATAAATGATACTTAAATAATTTTATTTCTGTAAGTAGGATTGTACAGAAATCCTACTTACAGAAATAAAATTATTTAAGTTCAACACGTCAATCATATTTTAAGAAATTAAATTAGTTGAGGTCTGCGTTTCCTATCTGAATACTCTGAGAAGAATTGCCGAAACAAACTTAGAGGTCACAGTCCCCTGCCAGGGTTGCAGGAAAGTCTGAAAGGGATACCGGGAGCTTGGCAACAAGCAACTGAAGGAACACGGGTGGGTTTTAGTCAGTAAATGTCTAACACGCCCTTCCGCTCCGCCCAGAGCGGGAGAAGTCATTTGACGATTTCCCACACTCAAAAAAAAAAAAGAGGTCACAGTCTCTTTTAAAGTCCAGACATAATCTTGGTCAGATCATGTGAAGACCAATGTAAATTGGTTTCTGAAAAGGTCTTTTGAGGAAAGAACCACACAGATTGAGTGGACCTGTCCAGTTAGTGCACGCATTTGTCAGGATCAGGATGCTCTCAGACTAGGGGTCTCGCGACGATCTATATACGAACGGTGGCTGTGGTTGGAAACAGCTGGTTGAGAGTAGCCGAAGATGGCGCGTGATTAGAGGGCTTAAGTCCTGCAGGCAGCAATAGGTAGATGAGTACAAAATAATCATCGTCATCAGCCATGAACTCAAACTCAAACTCAAAGCATTTATTTCAATTAAACCATTTACAGGCACTTTTGAATTGTCAAAGAGTCGGTCAGTTAGTCAGAGAGTAGACTAGTTGCCCATTCCAAAACGTAGATCTCTATGGAGAAGAACGGGCAAAAAACTCCAAGGACACTCTTTTAAAAAATGGATATAGATATTACAAAATCCTGGGTACAGTATTCATGTTGCTACTATATGTGAGAACAATGTAAAACAAAAAAATAATCAAAAGCAATTCAAAATTTAAGATTAAAAATAAGCTCTGGCAAATAAGAGGTGACCAGTCTCAACTGACGGCGCCCGTTCACGAACATGACATGTGGATCAGCACCATCCAGCTCAACCATTTTGTAGGGAACCGAAAGATCCAACACACGTGCCACCATCAGCGAGACATTTAAGTGAGCATGACATACTCTCATCTACCATACTATTTCAAGTCAACATACATCATACCATACTAAACGGCTAAACGCATGATGACCATGATTATTTTATCATCATCATCATTTCAGCCGAAAGACGTTCACTGCTGGATATAGGCCTCCACCAAGCACCGCCACTTCGACCGGTTCTATGCTTCCTTCATCCAGCAAAAGAATTGCGAAATTTAAGTGGCAGTGGGCAGGCCACAAATGTCTTATGGGACCAAAATACATATTTTTATTAATATCAGCAGTATGTTTTTTAGTATACGCGGAACCTACGAATTGAATACCTACTTACCTACTAAGATAGAGTGAAAAAAACTAAAGTTATTAAAATATTTTTTAAGTTCAGTGG
Source organism: Lithophane ornitopus (assembly GCA_948473465.1). Classification (NCBI taxonomy): domain Eukaryota; kingdom Metazoa; phylum Arthropoda; class Insecta; order Lepidoptera; family Noctuidae; genus Lithophane; species Lithophane ornitopus. The sequence goes on from OX419629.1 coordinate 6,303,428, forward strand.
CAGTGTTAAATATCAGGAAGGATGATAATAACTTTGGAAGCGAATTAAGCTTGATTGATGTTGTTTTTAAATAATTTGATTAACTTAAATTAAATTAAATTATCTCACTTTTGATGTTTTGATCGTGATGATGATGATCGTATCAATCAGTCTGCCTAGCCTTTTCCCAACTATGTCGGGGTCGGCTTCCAGTCTAACCGGATGCAGCTGAATACGAGTATTTTACATGGAGCGACTGCCTATCTGGCGTCCACAACCCAGTCACTGGGTAACACGATACCTTGGTTGGGATTTGGTCTTCTGGGCTATTGACTACCTACCCTTAACGACTGTCAAAGATTTACAAATAGTAACCGGGACCAACGGTTTATGGCCGATTCCTATAAGTTACGGACCGTTATTGGTCAAAATTAAGAGTCTTGTATCTTTACCAATAATGAAGCAAAGATCTCATAGTTTTGCACAGTAGACCCTCCCATATGGAAGTAGCTATCACAGGTAAAACTAGCTTACGAATCTATTCTTATGCCCAGCTTGACGATAAAAAATGTTACAATTGGTAAGCCAAACGATTCGTTTGTGTTTATAGGAACCGAGCATTAACGTGATTTCCGAGGCACGGAGGGTTCTCGAATTCTCGATATGTAATGGACGATCACAAACAATCCACAAATCAACCTCGGTAATCTTCGATCGACCCGAGCGACTGCCGAGATCCTCCGATTTACGTGAATAAAGACAATAATTACCTGAACATAATTCCGGCAGTCAGACCACGCAGCAATCCCAATCTCAATAAGGTTTTCTGTAATAAATCATTTTAGTAAGGAACTCTAAAGTGATGATACATTGCAAAAAGTTAATTGGTATAATTATTTCAGTTTATAGCAGCTATAACTATACAGGTAGTAGACAAATTATTGTGTGAGAAGGATTTCTAGTACTTATCTATTAAAAACTAGAATCTAACAATGTTGCTGGGCAGTACTTTGTAGGGCAAATAAATACTATATTTATGCGACGACCAGTTCCTGAACATTGATGAAATAAATTACCTACACTATACAAGAGCAATATAAAAATGCCACTAACTTATCATGAAATATTTGCAAAACCACGCAAGATAGCTTCTTGAAGTAAGCCTGTTTTCAAGATTTTTCATACTTCATATAGCTTACTTGTGTGGTTTATGAGATATTTAGATTTTTTGGCACTTTTTTAAAATTGTTCGTCGGTGTATAATAGTCGGCGTAATTAGTAGTACTTAAGTATATTTTGTCCAAGGCAATAGACGCGCGTACGTAAAAGTATGTTCAAAGTCTAATCACGAATCTTAACATCATCACCATCTGCCTAGCCTTTTAATTTCCTAACTATGTTGGAGTCGACTTCCAGTCTAACCGTATCACGCTGAATACCAGAATCAGTGTATGTACGGAAAGAATAACATACTTAGAGTCCATAATACCTCAGCTGAAATTCACTCCATATCTCGCTTGCACGATACTTCTCGCGGACTGAGTGAGAGCGAGACTGAGCGGCGGGAGAAGGTTCCAAGGCGCCAATAGTTTAGGTAATATAAGGTGGGTTTTTACGGCGAAAACAATGGTAACAAAAATAAATATAAAAAACCGGCCAAGTGCGAGTCGGACTCGTGCACGAAGGGTTCCGTACCATTATCTATAAAACTAGCAAAAAAATCACGTTTGTTGTATGCGAGCCCCCTTAAATATTTATTTTATTCTGTTTTTTTGTATTTGTTGTTATAGCGGCAACAGAAATACATCATCTGTGAAAATTTCAACTGTCAAGCTATCACGGTTCATGAGATACAGCCTGGCGACAGACGGACAGACAGACAGACAGCGGAGTCTTAGTAATAGGGTCCCGTTTTATCCTTTGGGTACGGAACCCTAAAAAACATATCTGCTTTATAGTTATTATTTATTTATTTATTTATATATTCTTTATTGTACACCACAAAAATATATAACAAAAAAACAATAACAAACACAAATATTTGCAAAGTTTTATGATCAAATTTTTTTTTTTTTACCCTAACAGCGGCTGTTTACCTACTGTTCGGTTTGGAATCGTGTTTTCGTCAAACATAGTACCACTACCAGCTTTACCATACCTATATTTATTTTAAATATGAATGCTGCAATATTTTCGACATAACGGGGGATTATACTAAACAATTTATAGACTCTTAATAGTTAATTAATTTAATAACCCAACAGACCTTGGCTAATGCAAAAACCAGATTTTATAGGTAGGTTAAGGTTATTTGGATTCGTGGAAGTTATCCTAACTGCTGACTGGATAGGTACTATTTTGCCCATAGCATGATAATCAGCCTATAATGTTCCCACTACTGGGACACAGGCCTCCTCTCTTCGAGAGGGAGTAGACTGTAATCTACCACGCAGACCCAGTGCGGGTTGGTAGATGCCACTGACAGTCTTTCGTTAGTCGAAATTTTGGTTTTAGGACATGCCGGTTTCCTCATGATGTTTTCCTTCACCGTTTTGAGAGCAGTGGTGATGAATTATTTACACAAAGTAACTGCTTGGGTTCGAACCTAGAGTAAATTGGGGCTAAGTGGGCTACCACTGCTCTTGGCCATTTTGCCCAAGACATGGGTAATTCATGTTCTAACCCTAAAGGAAGGCTACGGAAGGTGTTTCATAGAAATACATAGAAACCAGTCGTGTCGCAGCAATACGTCGCCTGATGCTGGCGCATGCGGTCGGCTACGGAATGGTACTAAGGTACCATACGGTTCCAGTAGCCTAACCCAGTACTGACAGCCGTTCTATTCTGTAAAAATCTCATCATTTAAACATAAGTGAAGTGTGCTTGAAATGAGCTGTCATACCCAAGTGTCAATCTCTTATAATAGCCATTCTTCATGCTATGACAGCTTAAGAATGGCAGAGCTATTATTTTAGCTTCCGTACCCAAAGGGTAAAACGGGACCCTATTACTAAGGCTCCGCTGTCTGTCTGTCTGTCTGTCTGTCTGTCCGTCTGTCACCAGGCTGTATCTCATGAACCGTGATAGTTAGACAGTTGAATTTTTCCCAGATGATGTATTTCTGTTGCCGCTATAACAACAAATACTAAAAAACAGAATATAATAAATATTTAAGGGGCTCCCATATAACAAACGTGATTTTTTTGCCGTGTTTATAGATAATGGTACGGAACCCTTCGTGCGCGAGTCCGACTCGCACTTGGCCGGTTTTTGTCATTTGGTAAGCTACTTTAATTATTAGATAGGTACGTATTATTTCGGTTATAGTACATACCAATATATTTTACGTATACTCCATTTGAAATAAGATTAGACGTATAGATAAGCCTTTGTTACATTCCGTTCAACCGATTTTGAATTCTATGGCGTTGGTGGCATGACAAATGGTAGCCGCAGTAGATAGTTGGTATTGTGTAACTTTTTTTGCTTATAATGCTATCCTTATGCCTACGATATAGAAGTCAAAATCGGTTGAACAGTCCGTTCAACCAGGTTTGTTTTAATGTCTAATCTTATTTCAAATGGGGTATAGATAAGCCAGGCATAGCTACTTCTACGAGGTACTTATTTATCTTGAAGTACTAGGTAGCTGAGCTATAGTTTTTTAATTATTTCATTATGACTTGACAATTCAAGACACTGCACCACCCAGGAGTAGGTACGTGTACTCTTGGGTGGTCGTGTACTGGGACTTATTTGGCAGTACCTACTCAGTTAGTTTGTACACCTACCTATAAAAGGTGAGAATGACAACAGTTCTATGCAGGGACGTAGCAACCGCCGTATCGGCCGCATCAATGATACGGGGGGCTACAGGGGCCCACGGACGAAAATTCGTAAAATGTTATCCACAACCCTTATTGATAAAAGGCCCAGTATTACCAAATGAAAATTAGTATCATTTGTTTATAGCTTACCTACATAGGCGCGATCTAATTCTCAAGCTCTTGCATTATCTTCGTAAAATCACAATAACAGCGTAACCTATCCAAGTCAGGATTCTTCAGTTTTCTAGCTCGCTTCGCTCGCTCTTGTTCTCTTTACACCCTGTATGTACACCTGTACTAGATAATCTTGGTTTCTTGTTGTGCTGTCTATCACTTTTTCAGCCTTTTGCTTTGAAAAAAAAAATGCGTTAATTTAGATAAAATAAAAATGCATGCATATTCGAATTTCCTTTTATTTATTTAACTACCTATAAATCAGGATCATATGCGGCTGTTTGCCCTACACACTACGTTTGTGTAGTGTGTATGACAATACAGCCGCGGACGATCCGACCTAAAAAATCTGACTTGGCCCCCCCTAGGCCAGAGAGCTGGGTACGCCCATGCTTGCACTGACTGGACAGGTCCACTCAAATCGTTGTGGTTCTTTCCTCAAAATACCATTTCAGACGCTTACCTACATGGTCCTCATATGGCCTGACCAAGATTATGTCTGGACTTTAAAATATACTGCGACCTCTGAGTTTGTTTCGGCCTTTCTTCTCAGAATAGTCAGATAGGAAACGTCGATTTCATCTAGCTTATTTTTAATATTTTATAATATGACTTGTAATAATGATTCCAATATCCTATTTACAAAATAAACAATTTCATTTCCTTAAAATTAATCGATCTATTCTGATTCTGTAACAATTTGACCATTAAACTCACCTAAGTTTTTACGGAGACATTTTACAATGTTGCAAGATTTTTACAATGTTGTGTGTAACAGACAGTGCAACTTGAAAGTAGTTTAAATTGTGTTAGGTGGGTATTTATTCTTTGAACTCTAAATAATTATCAATAATCATCTACTTATTATCATAATTCTATGCTTTTAAAATAACTGCATACAAAGTAACATCGCAAGATTTTAAGATGACTACAACATCAATCTGCCTGGCCTTTTCTCAACTATGTTGGGGATACGGCTTCCAGTCTAACCGGATGCAGCTGAATACCAGTATTTGACATGGAGCGACTGCCTATCTGACCTCCACAACCCAGTAACTGGGTAATACGATACCCCTTGGTAAGACTGGTTGTCAGACTTTCGGGCTTCTACCCGACCCGTAACAACTGTCCACGAATGACAGCTGAGACCAACGGGCGTGCCAGCAACGTGCTCTCCGGGGTACGGAGGATTCTCGATATGTAAAGATGATCACCCAGCTACGGACCAACCCCGTCAAGCATACCTTAACCTGATGGTTCGACCCGTGCGGCTGTTATTACTTAGCCACGAGATGACTACAACATAGCTACCTAATATTCATACAAGACTATGTACCCGACTTGTCGGACGACTAAAATGTCCTTGAGATAAGGCACAGTCTGCACAGGTCATAGCGATCGTCACAGTTCATCAACCCGCAATTGACATCTCTCAAAAAATCATTAAGTACTTAATTTTTAGTTGTATTTCTCTTGTTTCATCATTATCATCATCTAGAGCCCGACTTCACCCTCTGCTGAGCATCATAGGCCTCTTTTCTTGTACAAATCCCCACGTTATCTCTTGGTTGTTTTCTATTTCTCCTAGTTGCTGTAGGTTAATTGGAGAATTGTACGCGTACATACATATCCAATCCGAGTACATAGGCACAACATTTACTAAGATAGCAGAGTATCGCAATTGACAATTGCGGTTGCAACGAACGTTGGCCAAATTTTGGTACCTACTATATTTCATTTCAATGGATGCTGTTGCGACAATCGCATTGCCACAGAATCCCCAAAGCGTGTCGTTCGTTCACAAAGTCGTCCAGTGATCGCTCGCCCTAAGCAATTTAAAAAATTGAATCGAGCAGATAAGTTTTATTGTAATTTATTTAGTAACGGTTTAGACACCTTTGAGTGAAGTTGGATTTACTGTTGGACGTGCTTCATCGAGAACTATTTACGATTTTCGTATTGTTGCAAATAATTCATGGTAAGCTGTTTTGTTATTATTGACGTTGCCTAGGTTCAAATTGGAATCATTTCTTATAAAAACTGGCTAAGTGAATATTTTTGTGCGCATATGTATACACATACAAAGCAGGTAATTTTTTCTAAAATGTCTCTTCAGTTGTACTTTTTAAACGTCATGCTATATGTTTTATATTACTTAATTTTAATTAAGCTTAATTTTGATTATTTCATTTTAACACAACAGACCCCATTCATTCGTTTCATGATTTTTACTTCATGGTATAATTCAGTTTCTTTTCGATCGTAACTTATTGAATCTTTAATAACTACAATTTATTGTATGTAAGTAAGTACTTACGTAACCAGTTGAAGTTTAGGAAATCAACGTCAGGAATGAAGGAAGCTAATTATGATTTTAGATATTTTACGCCGCGTGTTTTATGCTAGATCTAAAAGTAAAGGGTCCCCGATACGATCAATTGCAATATAACAATTATTGCAATTGTAATAATATTGTCAATCGCGTCATTTGCATTTGGTAGACGATCAATTTGCGTATCAATGGATCAATCACGTAAAAATGGACAATTGTAATTGATCGTTTCGGGGACCCTTACAGATTTGCACTTATGTAGGTAGGTACCTACCGTGTACAATTTTATAAAAATCTTTAGAAGGTACATTATCATTATATCTGTGAACTGTAGCCCGTATATCATTCATGCATGATATTATCATAGGTGTTTAAGATAATTATCATTTTAATTTACCTAACAACGTAAGTAGGTAGGTTTTTCATAAAAGGTTTAATAAACATAATATTATATTATTATGCCAATGTTAACGGTAATAACAGTGCAATTACAAAAAAAAACTGTATACCAACTTTTTTATTGTGAAAAAGTATTTTTATTAACCGACTTCAATATATATAGGAGGAGGTTAAGTATATGTTCGTCTGTATGTATTTTTTTGTTAATCATTTGGTAGAGGAAGCTTGCGCTGTGATCCCATATAAATTTTATTAACTTTGCTCGGGTAGTTTTTGTGTTAGCTTCGATAATTCTTATTTAATCCACTTTGTCTATCTTGATGATGTTATAATAATTGCTTAATAATAAAAACAGGAAAAGTAAATTAGTAGAAGAAACCAAGCAATTAATGAATGACGAATAATTAGCAAAAAAATACAAGCATCAATACGGAAACATCCTGTGTTTCCGTATTGATGCTTGTATTTGAGCAGAGAGACTGGAAGTAATAAGAAAACAAATAGAGGAAACAGGCGGAATCAAATCAAAAAGGTCTAAAGCTACTGAAAGAATATAGGTACACTATGGATAACTAACATGAAAACCAAAAATAAGAAGAAAAGTAAGAAATTGACGAGTAGCGACAGAATTCTATTAGAGACTAAACACAGGCAAAACAATATTCACAGAAACAGAGAAGTATCTTATGAAGAAGTCAACAAGCCTTGCATCCTACTAATATTTTAAATGTGAAAGTTTGTGTGTTTGGATGTTTGTTACTCAATCATGCAAAAACGGCTGAATGGATTTGGATGAACTAACAGATAGTTTATAATTGGATTAACACAGGATACTTTTTATCCCGATATTCCCACGGGATCTAGACTTACGCGGGTGAAACCGTAGGGCGCAGCTAGTAGCTATATAAATTATAAAAACAAAAAAAGTGGCAAAGCACCTGGAGTTGATATTTTAAATAAATACCTACTTTAATTTGAAACTACAATTTAAGCAAATAAAAAAAAAGTAAAACCTAATTGAAAACCAAAGTGACTTTACAATCAAAAATTACTTAGGTTTTTTAAATTACCTGGTACCTAAACGAGTTTCTTTAAAAAAAACAATTAATTATAATTATTGTTTCAAGAATCCGGCCATGCAGTAGGTATATTCCCCATGACGATCTAAGTTTTGCATGCAATATATCATTTATCATTTTAATTATGTAAGTAAGTTATTAAAAATAATTAGGTTAAAATAGGTATCTATGTCTAACTTAAAATGACAATTTGACGAAAAGAACATTTCGTTTATTTTGCTAATTTTTTACTTTATAAAGTTACAAAGAGGATTTTTTGATGCTGATCTTCCGTTCATTTTTCTTTTTTTTCTTTACCTATTTACATAATATATAAGTATGTAGGTATATTGTAGTGTTAGATTGTATTAAGTATATACATATTGTCTTTTCATATTGTGTATTTTACATATTGTCTAGATGATAAATGAACGAATTTAGTGAAATTAGAATAAATCAATATGTGACAGTAAAGACTCCTACAAACAGGCGCCATATCGCGGGCGCGACTAGGGTAGCGCTGCCTGTCGCGCCAGTTTGCCCGAGCCTTAAAGCTACATAAACAAATTAAAAACTGGTTAAATAAAAAAGGGAATTGTCTTAATTACATAAAATTAAATTGTCTATTATACTATAGGGTAACTGTAGAAAGACGCAATTATACCAACATAATTATTTAATTTATTGTTTACGAGCGGCGTTTTTTTTTCTTGGATAATTATGTATGTATTTAAATTAGCGTATAATTTTCAGTCGAAACAGTTTTTGAGTTCCACTGGTAACCTATTTTTAATTTTTAATATTAGTTTTAACCAAAATTGATGATATTGATACAAACACATAGTTATAATAATACTTATTTAAAATTAAAATAACAGTGCATCTGATATAGTTAAACTCCACATAATACATAAAACAATGAATCAGAGAAATAAGCTAATTAATAAGCGCACATTTAAATGAAATTCGAATAAAAAATTATAAAATTGGTAAAGGTAAAATTGAATACGGGTACGACACCCTTTTTTTTCGTAATCCTAATGGATTCTCAGTTAAGCTATTCTGTAAAAATCTCACCGTGAAAACTAAGATGAAGTGAGCTTGGAGTGAACTGTCACTGCCTTAGCATCAGGAGGTATCGACAATGATTGCTCACTGCACGCTCACTTCACCCAAGTTTTCACGGTGAGATGGTTACAGAATAGCAATGCTGGTGTAGGCCCGGCTCGCCCTTTGGATCTTGCCCCTAATTACCTAAGTGTACCCACTCGCCCCTTTGAATATTATATGGCTCCACTCGCCCCCGATTGTTAGTAGGTTAAAAGTACAGTCAGCACTCGTTTTTAAATATTAAAATAAATATTGTTTTCTTAAAACTTCAATCAAAACCTAACAAAACGTTCTAGGCTTGCATGAATTCAATACAGTATTACAATCATTATTAGTACTATCGCAATATTAAGATTTGGATGAAAGAGACATAAATAATTTATAACTAACAAAAAGTGATGCATGAATTCAAGATAGTATTACAATTTCGTTCATTTATTTTCTTTCTTATCTATTTACATTTTTAAATATTTTTATAAAAACATTTAAAAGTATAAAGAATAGATGTCCGCCGGTGTTGGGAGCAGGGTCCCAGCTACTGGTGGTTAGGGTTGCCGAGACAGAAACCTCCTCAATGCGGGCCGTATCAAGGAGCCTTCTGAATCAGGCCCTTGATGCAACCGCCTAACGAGAGCCTCGAGAAATGTTGGTCGAGGCTTTGGTGGCACAATGATAGCCGAGCTCATGTTCCACATGTCGACAACCTCGTTTGCTAAGTCGAGATATTTTATTAGTTTCTCTTTCTCAGCTTTCACGAGATTCTCGTCATGCGGGACAGTATTACAATCATCATTAGTATTATCCCACTAATAAGATTTGGATGAAAGGCACATAAATAGTTTATAACTAACAAAAAAGTACTAGGCTTGCATAAATTCACGTTTAGTTACACTTGGAGATAAGTAATAAACTAATTAGCAAATATCGCAAAACGCATACCTTCCACATTATAATACGAACATAGAAAGAGAAAGCATTCATAATATATACGACTCTAATCCGATTTTCTCAACGGGTAACATATTTTACCAAACGTTTTGGTTAATGGACCTATGAAAGAGGTTCCTTTTGTTATTACTTGTAGGTAAGCCAGGTAGCTAAACCTATCATAAGTGTCATGAGATGGTGAGATTACAGATAGAGTTATGAAAGTAATCAGTCATAAACATATTAATGAAAGGGGCAAGATCCAAGGGGCGAGCGGGCCTACACCCACCCTTCTCTGGTGTCCGTCTTGGGAGATCGGAGGGTTACGTTCCGAATAGGAAAACCATTGCATGGAACAATCGTGATTAAAACCCAATTTAAACAATGTATTTTCAGATGACCCAAGTCAACGAAAAAGATGTGGCTGCATTTAAAGACTGGCTGGCTAAGGAACCGACTCTACCCAAAGATTTTGGTAAGTACCTATTTAGTAAGCTATGACGCAGTTTCCAGAGATAGATGAAAGAAAAAAAATCACGAAAAATGAAGCTACCTACTTATCTGCTTAATTTGTGAGCCTTTCAGAGTCAAAGTCAAATCATTTATTTCAAATAGGCACTTAATCATAATTAAGGCGTCAATGGTGCCGATTCTCTTGTCACAAAATTCTCTAAACTAAACTAAAAATCATTAAAATTTAGTTTAGTCCTGTCAAACGATCAAACTCATTCTGAAATAGACTTTAAATGACACAACTTAACTATAATTTAGTTTGACAGCACTAAGATGGCACTGAGATTAGTTTAGTGAAAATGCTATTCTGAATTTTTGTCCTATATCTAAAATCCTCTAACTAAATCTGACTATATTTAATCGCGATTAAAAATGTGTGGAATAAAATTAGATGTCATGAACTAAAATTCAAACCAACACCTCGACTTAAGTTACAAAAAACAGTACTGTATTTTTTTATTTTCTTTTGCTTATATCTCGAAAACGGTATTTCCTATCGCAAAAAGATTGAAAAATTTCGACCCCCTCATTGGTAATTATTATTTTTTATTTTTCGTTATTTTCCATACAAAAACTGAAAAATTCCATTAAAAACACGACGAGGTTGCCGTGCATGCGCGCCTCTCGCTCTAAAAAAAAAACAAGGAGTAGGGAAAACAAGTACCAAGTGGAGGCGCGCGGTTGTCAAATTCGATTTTAGTTGTGTCAAAATAAGTTTTAAATTTAGAGAATTTATTTGGCAGAATAGCTCTAAGATTCCCGTAGTCAAAAGTAAGGAATTTTAGAGATAGTTTAGTTAGTTTAGTTCGGTGTACAAGAGAATCGGCACCAATACGTACAAAAAAAAATCATATAATTGATTCTAGTCGCCCCTTCCAAGAGATAGTTTCGTATGGAGAAGAATGGGCAAGAAACTCACCGTTATTCTTTTAAAAATGTTTTACAATATCTAACTAAAATTATAAACGCGAAAGTTTGTATGTATGGATGGATGATGTTACTCTTTCACGTAAAAACTACTGAATGGATTTGGATGAAATTTGGCAAACAGATAGTTTATAACCTGGATTAACACATAGGATACTTTTTATCCCGATATTCCCACGGGATCGAGACTTACGCGGGTGATACCGCAGGGCGCAGCTAGTATTCTATATATAAGTACATTAATCATAAAAAGGATGAGTGAATACGATGCACCGACAATAAAATCACTACATCACAGTAGGTAAAGACTTAGAAACTGGGTCTCACCCATGTATCATGCTTAAGTACAGTAAAGTACCTACTTAAGTAGTACATAGTTAAACAAATACGTGTTATGTATTTGACCTCGATGACGATTTACCTACTGGAGTTCGAGTAGGTAAATATTACCAAAACCGCGTCTGTCACTTTCAAGAATTTCACTATTTTGTTCATTTGGTAATTTTAGGTTATTGGGTCGTGTGTTCGGGCCTTTTTTTTCATTTAACTAGCAATATTAATGTGGCTAGCCTATTACCTTTAAACTCATTCATAAACTGACAAATAACGCACATCCTTAACCGCTGGATCTAAAAACATGTTCACAATAGTTTCTAAACGAAGGTGAACACTAAGGATGGATTTTTGAAAATTCATCTTATATTGTCTTAGTCAAAGCATTTATATCAAACTGGCTACCGCCAGCGACTTCGCCCGCGTGTTAGCTTATTT